>OU342741.1:111187524-112490051 GCA_910589775.1 Avena eriantha
ACAACACGGACGTCTCCCTCAATGAGACTTCTACAAGAAGGAACACGATGCCGTCCATGGAAAAAGTCGTCGAGTGGTCATGTCAGGTTAATCTAGTCTGCACAGGCTACAAGTCTACTGCACGGCAACTGGTCATCCACGGACCACTGGCTATACCATTTTTACTATGCAGCCGCGGCCTGCACTCTCACTTCCGACATGCCCCCACCACACAAACCTTCCATGCGGCAGCCATCTGCAGCCGGAAGAGCTGTCAAACCGGGGCCCTCGTGGAGGCCGAAAACGGCCTCGCATTAAAAACCCAGCCTATCGGGTCCCTCCATTCGCACTCCATCCACTACTCTCTCTTCCCTATCCAGCAAAACCCCACAATCTTGAACGTACTTGCCGAACCTTCTCCATGAACCAGTTTTGGGGGTCAGTGTCCGGGCATCGCCGCCGGGGTGGTGGCTTCAGGCGGCAGATCTGGAGGAGCATCACGCAGCACAAGGCGAGGAGGACATGTAGTTTCAAACAACCCCTTGGGGGACCATGTGCTCGCCGGTGCTGACAACTTCGTAGGGCACAGATGAGGGCGTGGAGTTCGACGAACACGCTCCGCTCTTGTACCCGGAGGTACATCTATTTCTACATGTTTCATATTTTCTGCTCGAGCTTAATCTATCCTGCATCATAAAAAATCTAGTCCTAATGATTAGATGCAACATACGAACCGATACATGGAGAGATCTAGTCTGTTCTAAATGAATCCCATATTATTTATTAATAAGTTACCAGAAAAGAAAACCACATTAATTTAGGAGCGAGCTGGGGAGACGGCCGTAATGAACTGCTGAACCTGTATAGACATGTTATTGGCATCGAAAGTAACTTGGAATGGTGGAAGGAATATATATTTATTATTTTGCTCATTTTGGTTTGTATTCCATACATTACAGGTGTATTCAAGTGAGATGGACTCTGACAAGGAGACCAGGGACAACAAGAGCCGCCATGTCATGAAGAAGCTCAAGAGCGGGATAATCCCTTTTCGCACTCGACTTGGGGAGCTCAAGTGCCCTTTCTATAAGAAAGGAGTCAACACGAGGATTGCCAGCTTGATTCCGCATGCGGTTGGGATCGGTAAAATCCCAGCTAGTAAACACAAGTCGGCGACCAAGGCTAAGCACGCTGCTTATGGCAAGTTCCTGAGGGAGTATGTCCAGACCGGCCTAGTGTCCCCTTACTTAGGAATCAGCAACTTCTAGCTGACCAACCCCGTCACTATGCTGGCCTGGCCACTAATAATATTTAGTTCTCTTACCATATCTAGACCCTTAACTATGGGGATTTCTATTTTCGTACCCTTCAAAATATATTCAAGTTCATCTGTTTATGGAGTTAAATTTCCGGTGGCATACTCGTTATTTTGCATGGATAGAGGGGTGCCCCCGACAGATATAAGGGTTATCCTGTCCGCTAGATCACAGAGGATCAACGGTTGGTGGGCAAAACTGAGTACAACTGAATTGCCATGGTTAGACACGGGGGAAAAAACATGACTCACGGTACGCGTGTGTGGTGCACGGGGCGGTAGCGGACACGTGTGGCCATGCACGGTGCATTAGCATACGCGGTGCACGGTAGTGCAACGAAACGTCGCTTCCCTTCACCTTTAATAGAGGCCTCCCCACTCCCACTCATCACACACTCGCTCACTCAACCGTCTCCACTGTCCCATCACCTTCTGCAAACGCCCAACAAAACCCCAACCATGCTGGAGATGGAGAAGATCGGCGCGGTGGCCATCGGTGCCTCCAAGGCCGTCGGCGAGGAGCCCCCCGTCCCCGTCCCCGCATCCACCGTAGCCTCCGGCGAGGAGGCTCCCGCCGGTCTCGGACCGATCCCGCTCGGCTGGGACCCCTACGAGGAGGTTGTCTACATAAGGCCGGAGAACCCCTACGACACCAGCATCGCCGACCCATGGTCTGAAGTAACCAGGGTTTTCTCCCCTTCCCTTGTTCTTCCCCTGTTCCCATCGTTGGATCCTAGATCGTATGTTATTAGGGCTCGGCTGTTCGTATTATTTACAGTAGCTAATCCTCTTGTGTTAGATCTCGATTTTTGATGAATCCCCCTGTTCGTAGTTGGGATCAATATCCGATTTGGTTTGAGATTTGGGGAATAATCGAGAGATCTCATTCGGTTAATTTATGCAAAAAATCAATCCCGATAATCAAAGTATCTCAATCATTTCCTTATTTCACTCTACTGTTTTTTCCAACAGGAGGATAACAGCGACCTCCGCTGCGACGACGAGTCCAAGGACACCAAGACTCGTCATGTGCTGAGGAGGCTAAAGTCCGGTCAGTACAACAACTTCGCCGGCGACGTGTACAGGTGCCCCTTCTGCCCCACTAGGAGGCTCCGCGCCACGGACTTCAACTCCCTCGTGAAGCATGCCGAGGACGTGAGGACCTGCGGCGAATCCGTGAACGTCCACGGCTTCAGGGCCAAGCACCAGGCGCTCGGTCTTCACCTCCGCAACCTCCAGAAGGTGGCTATCGAGGAGGGTCGCATGCCCCCGATCAGACCCAAGGCGCCCAAGTTCAAGGGGCTGGGCAGTAAGAAGTGGAGGAGGCGCCAGAGGGAGGAGGCGGATGCCCTCCTGGCAGAGGCCACGAGGGGCCACTGATCAGCTGCTGCTGCAAAGCAGCTTCTTTTGTCTTGTCTATGTTGAAGCAGTCCGCTGCTGCTGCTGCTGAGCAGCCTAATTGTCGAACCTCGTTAAGTACCGTACTATATAACCTATATTAGCTGTTTTATCTACATCTGCTATGTTTACTGAATTTATTTATGGTGCTGGTTTATTTTGCTGCTCTAGATTTGCTACCAGATTGGGGAAAACGATCGCAAAAGGAACAATGAATGAAGCGAGAAGCTGCTCTAGATTCCCTACCTTTTTGGGCAAAAAAACACAACTGATAGAGAGAGAGGGGAAACGGCGCTCTTAAAAAGGCCAAATAACAAAAAAAAAACTTCCACTTTAGGCGTCATGGCGCAC
Organism: Avena eriantha; assembly: GCA_910589775.1. Taxonomy (NCBI): domain Eukaryota; kingdom Viridiplantae; phylum Streptophyta; class Magnoliopsida; order Poales; family Poaceae; genus Avena; species Avena eriantha. The sequence continues at coordinate 111,190,568 of OU342741.1, forward strand.
GTAACGGCAAGCCTTTGACCAGACAGCACCCCCCTTCGAGCGCATATGAGGGCTTCGGAATATCGGGAGGGCAAAAGTGAGGACAAACGAGACACAATGTTGCTATAGCTAAATCTGACAAAGAGCTGAATTTTGCTTTACCAAGCAATTTGGCTAGAGCTCCACAATGTAGCTATTCTAAATCCCTAAACTATGTGGTGCGTTGAAACCTAATGCTTTTCCACCGACACGTGTGTTGCAAAGTTGCTTGATCGTGCATGCTTACACAAGTGGTCTACAGAGAAACTTATAGAAGCATGGGCAAACGAGCTTCATTTTGGCAAATTCGGGACAAGCTTTGCGCAATCGACAGGCCTGATCGGCTGGGCGGCTGCCCCGGGGTGCAGGGATGCTAGGTCCATGTCTATGCTTACACTTCTTAAACTTGTTAGGAATTAATAATAACTGTACACTTCCTTCTGTCCTGTCACGTTATGTCGTGTCAGCACCGCGCACCCGCTGCGGATCGGCAACGGGATGGTGGTCTACATGACCGGTCTCTACCACGCCAAATCCACGTCGCACACCCGTCCCATCTCCTACCGGGACGGACGCCGAATTTAATCGCTAGGATTGGAAACCATCGGTGCTCGCCCGGTCAAACTTGCTTCCACATGGGTATGACCGGAATATTGGTAAACGGAATTTAAGCATCGCCTTCCGTCTCCTCAGCACATCACTGTGCAAAAATCCCCAACTCATTCCTTCTGCCGCCACTGCCACCGCAAGAACCATCGACGCTGCCACAGGCACCGCCTCCGCCTGGCCATACCACCATAACAGATCACTCCACCTCCACGCCTAGTCCTAGCCACCGCTACCGACCCTAGGCCACCGCCGTCACATTAGCTGCTGCCATGGACGCAGAGTACGGTGTGTTCGGCGATGGGAGCGACTACACCGACGAGTACACCGTCACCACCCATGGCACCACCAAGCTGACGATCGTCCACACAAATGCGTCAGCGGAGGTCGCCAAGGTCATTGCAATGTACGAGCAGTGGCTATAGGAGCTGATGGACAGGTAAGAGATCGTCGACCTTGACCTCGAGTATACCGGAGATAGGAAGAGGACGGCGCTTTTGCAACTGTCCATGCGCAACCACTGCCTCCTATATCACGTATGTAGGGCCAAATCTGTATGCCCGGAGCTTCGCGAGTTCCTACACAGGAGGAAGATCTACTTCGCCAGCGTCGACATCAAGAACGACACTCCGAAGCTAGAACGGGATCTCCTCATTCATGTCGTCAATCACGTCGATCTCCAACGTTTGTGGAGGTACCCGGATGGCGGTACGGGGAAAGCCGGCATGGCTAGACTCGCTTCCGACATCATCGACCGTGAGTACGCCGGCATGAAAGTCGAGTTCCTGAAGCACCTACACGAGCGATGGGAGTGGAGGCACCTGGATTACGATGCGATCAAGTACGCATCCAGGGACGCGTATGTCTGCTACGAGATTCTCAACAGGATCTGGCAGGTGGGTGAGTGTGCTGTTTACCACTACTAGTTTCGCATTTCGTTCCTAGTTTTATCTCGCCTGTATTTTATCTCGCATGTATTTTCTAAGCATTCTGTGTGTAAGAACCAAGCTCGTATGATCCCTGTGCTATTAGCTACTTAACCTGTATGAATTACATTCCCCCTTTTGTATGCTCAACATTCATTCTTACAAATTCTGTCTGTGCCTTTTGCATGCGGAAGAATCCAGGACTGACATGCATAAGGTGTCATAAGTCATAACCAAACCCAGATTATAGCCAAGGATACAGTCATAACCAAACCCAGATTATAGTTTGACAAAGGTAATACACAACAGTTCGCAATTGCTCACATAGTGTACTTATGAAATAACATGTTTTCATAAACACAACAATCATGCACTAAAAGTCTACATCCCAACCTGTTGGAGAAGGCAACCGATCCCAGGATGCCTTCGGTTGCTTGCCCCGGTTTGTAGATTCATCTACACTCCGTCATCTGGGGCAAACAACCTGCCTTCGTGGTGGTTCAATGATGCGATGCCTGGAACGAGATTTTACAATCTGGCAGTACAACTCGTGGCTAATATACCCGTCAATTGCAGCATACTTCAGATTAGGTTCAGAAAGTGGCTTATCCTCCCAGTAATCATGCCCTAAACGCCTCCACGAACATCTCGGCAATCTGTCCTTCATGTCAGCGTACCACGGGTCGATGAGTTCGGAGGCAAGAGCGGCCATCCCGGTCTTGCCGCCCTTCGTCCCTGGGATCCAATAAATTTCCTGGATGTCCACTCTGCACTCCTTTGGGATTCTAATGTTGACAGTCGGGCTTTCAAGCAGTTTAGTGTCATTCATGATGTTAACACTAGTAAATGTTATGTGCTAGTTCAGGAGAAAGTCATGAAACAGATCCCTAATGCTTTTGCCCCACCTGCATGAAAATGAATTCAGACAAATAATATAGCAATAACTTTTGCACACAGACGGTTCAGGAACAAAAAGACAGCAAAGTTTACCAGATCCCGTCAGCCCCCTTCTCGCAAAAATGCTGGTATACGAGGACGTGCCCCTTCATGGAGAGTTGCACCACGACGATCCTACGATAATCACGGCTGTACTCGAGGTCGAGACCTACGAACCTGTTTTCTTCGAATTGCAGCCAAATTGTGTAATTATTCAGAGTGTTCCTCACCGTCCGAGTGTCGGTGGTGTAGATGACATCGATCTTCTTCCTGCCATGTACTTCGATGTCGAAGTGCGCAGTTTCTTGTTTGCCGTCGTTTCGGACATCTAGAGCATCCATGACAACAGGCAAGAGGGAAAGGATACGGAGGAAGAGGGTGATGTGGTGGTGGAGGAAATGGATGAGGCCGTGGAGGAGAAAGACAATGAGGCCGTGGAGGAGGAAATGAGACGGAGAAGTGAAAGATTGGAACCGCCCTTACCAATATCTGGAATGGTGCATGACCATTCGTAGTAGGGTGAAGGTGGAGAAAAATGGCGGTTTTACACGTCGACGCTGGCGCTTCCTAAAATTTGTTCTGCGCCACTTGCGTGCGTTGGAATCAATTCAAACGTAGGCACATTTGCGCGTGCCGACCTTCACTCACTGACAGGCAGGCCGCACACTTCTCTCTTACGATTTATTTTTTCACTTCCTCTAGCCGGTTCTGGTGCCTGCCCTCAATAATTATGCCCCCCTTCTTGTCTTCCATGCAGACGAGAAGCGGCGGCAACGGCGGTTCCTTGCAGATTCACTCCCCACTCGAACAACTGCCCACATCCCTGATTCCATCCCCTCTCGAATCCACCCGCCTCCTTATCACAATTCCTCCATTAATCTACCGGATTCAAGACTCCATTTGCCGCTATGAGTAGAGCTTGGGGTAGCAACAGGCTAAAGCGAAAGGCATGCAACGACGACGTGGATGGCCAGGGTGACCGCTACCGCGAGGATTGGGGATGGTCGAACCTTAGCGCCGCGAACGTGCACAGGATCGCCTCGGGGTTGGACATCATCTCAGCCGGCTGCCTCGCTCGCTGCATCCCTGGCTACCGCTTCACAATACGGAACATGGACGGACAACCGTCCGGCATGTCAGGCCTTCTTTACCCCGATAACAGCAAATGGCCAAACGACCGCGATGGCCACGTAAGTTCCAGTATCTATCTTATTCGTTCAGTCATATCGTTGATTCATATGTGCTGAACTCTCATCGGAATCCTATGTTCCTTTCATCGAACGTGTTGTGTGCACGCGCGGTTTGAACAAATCAAACCATTTAAGACTATTCTGTATAGCAGAAGCTCTACTCATACCTGATATTCTGGTATTTTCGTAGTGACACAGTCTTACTTTAGGTGATAGACAAGTTGTCAATTTTGATTTTGCAATGGAATGCCTGCTAGGTGATATTCTGTTTCCTAAAATAAAAACAAACAGATTAGACGATTCAAGGCTGTTATGCCCCGAGCTGTTTATGATCATCGTCAGGAGTTTGTTCTGGGGGCTCTGCTACTTCTCCATATGTTGAGTATCTTCATAGTGACACAGGCACAATTTAGGCGATATCTAAGGAGACACTCGTATTTAGGCGATATTTTGTGTACTTTAATCTGAAGGTCTAGTTGTCAAATTGTATTTGCAATGGAATCCATGCTAGGTGATTGTACCAACTGACAACAAACTCTATAGAATATTCATGCAAAACTGATGCTGCTGGATAAGTGGTCCGAATCAATAGTGGTGAATATCAAGGAAGAAGAAGAGACGGAAATGGAAGATGACCAGAACTGGGTGGGTGGCAACAGTGAGTGGCTGGTCCTTTTATCACAGGATGGCAGTACTTGGACTCTAAAAAATGGATAAAGATCGGTGAGACTTGCAGTGCCATCTTTGGAGGGTGTCGGCATTACTGCATTCAACAACGGGTGGCCACCGCCCATTTCCGAATTCGCTTACAGGTTCAACATGGTAGAACTTGACCTCCTGAAGGTACAGCTCCCACATAGACCACGGGAGAGGGCGTGGAAGACCTAGGAGTATGACCTCTTAGCGGTGTTCGACAAGACAATCACATTCATTAGATGCCTAGAAGACAAGGAATGGATAGTCTTGTGCGACGACTTCCTGCGGCCGGAGAAGTATGTCGACGCCATCTTCACCTACGGCTACTCTTTGTGTAGACCGCAATGTATTTATGCAGTCACTGAACCTAGCAGCGACGTGCGTGTTTGGGAGCCGTCCATTTGGGGTGAGTCATGGTGTCATATAGCATGTAAAATCCCATTCAAAATTCTACTTACTGACTGTTAGTAACACGCAGGTACCCACGCAGCCCCGTGCATCATTCCAGCTTCGGTCATCAAAGATGTAGTAGCATATGCTGAACTTGGGACACGGCGCTGGTTCCTAGCACCTCTCGGAGACAACACGGAACAGGATGATGAACTCATGTGGATTCATATCAGGGGAGCACTAAACATCATTGGTGATACAATAGAACATATGGGGACACAACTTTCTTCATACCCATCGCTGCGTTGTCACGTTTTCTCGATGTCCGCATGCCCATCCAAAGACCCAGTAGAGCAAGTCTGGAGCAGAGTCAACAATCTGAAGGGATAATCTATTTTTCTTGGGATCAACTACCCTTTCTTTGTCGGAGCCCCTGGAATTGTTGAACCTATAATTGCTCAGGCAGCCCTGGCCCCTGCTGCTGCTGGTGGTGGAGCTGACGAAGAACTAGCTGCTGCTGCTCCTGGTGAAGCTGACGAAATACTTGGTGATGTTGTTGCTGGTGAAGCTGACGAAATACTTGCTAATGTTGCTGCTGGTGAAGCTGACGAAATACCTGCTGAGGCTGCTGCTGGTGAAGCTGACGAAATACCTGCTGAGGCTGCTGCTGGTGAAGCTGATGAAATACCTGCTGAGGCTGCTACCGGAGTCCAGGAAGAACATGATGGTGTTGTTGCTGAGGTGCCAGCACTTCCAGTGTTGATAGCAGACTTTGTGTTTGCTACACACTCACGCGCCTATCATGTTGACACTCCAGATCTGACCTGGAGCCGAATCCACGTCAGGGGGAGGGGGCCTACAATTGGCTCATCAGTGGGGTCGTACGATTTAAAGGAGAATGAAAGATGGCCAAACGTAGCATTCTGGTTTATTCCGACGATACCACCAGCTCCAGGGACCTAGTGCTCATACTGGCAGATCCGATGAACCATTTGTCTTTATCTTTATCATTAGTTACGCTTATGTGTGTAAAGACTAAGCTGTGCTTATTTGTGTAAGACTAAGTTAGGCCTAACTGCGTAATATTCAGTAAAGCCCAACTTTTCTTTCCACGCCCATAACAACAGAATTGCAGCATAGAACATACAAATGTAATGTGCATACAAGGCATTTTTGCTCAGGATAACAACCACTTCAAGCAAATGATACATCGTGTACGCATTTGAACGCATCACTAGAATGTGCCACCTATTGATGATTGATGACATGGATCTAGCTTTTTTGCGCGTATTTGCATTGAATCGCTCATTGATTTGTTCACATATTTTTTGGCAGTGGCTGATGAACTCCACTCTCTTGGTAACTTGCTTCGTTAGCAAGCACTTGTTGATGCAATGCAAAGTACAGAACATGGTCGTCATCGTCATTCCATTTAGGTTCTCTATGTTTCATCATCACGGAGCTACTAATTAAATCTAGTAAACAATATATGTGTACATTGTTAGAGTATGCTACGGCCATGGTACATACATGTTTTTCTACAATCACAAGAAGAAAACTTGATGCATTTTCACCTTGTTGGCGTTGTGCCGAACTGGGTGGATGTGGCTTTGGCGTTTGGAGAGGAAGGCGTCGTGGCTGGTGTGTGTGCGACCATGGTGACGGCGAGCTCAGATTCTGGAGGAGGCCAACAGGACCGAGCATGGTCGGCATGGTGACAGATCTCACCCGGGAATGAATTCTTGTCCCCGCACCGTGCCAATGGTGCGGTCATGGTGAGGGCGAGCTCCGATTCGGGATGGGGAGGAGAACGGGCCGAGCAGGTTCGTCCAAGTCCTAGCTCCATGCCATGGTCGCGACCATAGATTGCCGCCCCGGAGGAAGAAGAAGACGCATAAAGGATGCATGCGCCAATGCTGCAAGCCTACATGGCAGCGACGACGGGAGCGACGAGAGCTGACAGTGAGGCCCAACTTGACGTCCGTTAGCCTGATTTTTTGTATTGAAACATAAAGTTGAATTCGTGCCGAAAAAGACCCTCTGAGTATTTGGCACACCAACTGTAGTCATCCCGGCTGATTTCAGGGAACTTGGGTACCGCGTTGCCTGTACACCCCAACTTTTGGGCCGCAAAATGATATTCTCATGTCAAGCGTGGACTAGTCTCATGAATGAATGCGTATAGTCGGTTGGGGGCCGCTTCATAAAGCATTAATGCTGTATGCACAAGTACATGTGGGAGGGTAACAACTAAAAGATCAACGCCCACATGCTACAACTCGTGTGTTCTACCCGTACTAGCAATACTACGCATAGATCTAGCTCTGATACCACTGTAGGGGTTCGAGCCTGACAACAATAATTTTTCCTATGCCGAGAACCCTAATGCCAGGATCAATCTATTAGTAATGCAGTAACGGGAGGGGCTTTTCGAGAACTTACCCTTGAAGACCAAAAGTGCTTTCAACGCTCGGGAGAGCGTGGCTGATGTAGTCATACCGACACCAACCTCGGGGTTGTGTTCAATTCATGCGGCTCCGACGACTTCTAGTGCCCCAAGTGTTGCACCTTCGAGGGAGTTACTGATACCTTCGATCCAGATTCACGAATGTACTATAATAGCTTTTTCCCTAGAAGACCTAGGTTTAATCGAAGCTCGGAAAGCAATGCTAAAAGGAAATAAAAAGGACACGTCTACAAGACTTTGTTTGTTCGTTTTACCTTAGTTTACCGAACCAATCTAGTTTACTTTATAATAGGTTGAATCAATGGATGGAGATAGGCCAGGGTTGAAGATCCACCTGTAGCTGCAGATCATATGGGATAAAAGATAATAATAATAAGCATAGTCATATGTAATGTTTGAACGGAGATAATCTCTTGTGAGAAACACATCCTAATATACTAGAGCCCCTGTGATGCAGCGGGAATAGCGATAGTCTTTTAATCCAACTGAGTGCACACCGAAGAACGGGATACAAACGATTATTAAGTGTAAAACACAGATCAAAGCTTTAAGTGGTGATGTTGTTGTGGTCCCAAATGGGTCGCTAAGCAAAGACCGTACTACCCTTTCTGTCACTAGGGTTCCTATGAGATCGCCACTAGCCAAGTATCTCACCTCAAGCCTTTATCAAGCTATGGGATCTTGGGTACCTACAAGTCCATGGATCTATACAAGAGACAAAGAAACAAAATATACAAATCTCAATTGCAAAGAAAATGCAATACTCCCATGAATTAGATGCACATAATCGCTACGAGGTTTCTCCCCAACCTGCAGCCTGTGAGGACTACTCACTCATAACAAATAGATCAGAGATAGAAAATATGATACAAATACTTAGATTGAAATCAAATATTCTTACAATGGTCACCAAATCACAACGAGATCTAAAGTACAAAGCAATGGTTATGGCTAGTGGATGGGATGGATGGTGGAAGTGATGAACAATGGTGTGGATCTCCTTTGGTGGTGTTGTGATGTAATCTGAGAATGGCGGCTCTTTGGCCAGCGGCTGGAGCCTCAAAATATATAGGCATCTTCATGAAAGTCGTAGGATTTGACGAGACGAGGCCAAGGCCACCTGGTACGAGCAGACAGTAAGGGCAGGCCCTTCCCGTACCAGTGGTCGTTAAGCGTGTTGACGCCCTAGAATGGCTTCCCAATTACTTAGCTGTGTGGACTTCCTGAAAAACCTTCATTATGACTCCCGATTTCGCATTAAAAACCATGATTTCCTGCACAACATAATTCAAAGAGAGATGTTGCATATATTTGCAATTTTTACTCATTAGTGGCAAGGATGGAGATTTTCTTGTCAATTGATTGACAAAAACAATGTTTAAACACAGTGGAAGACGGCTAATTTTGGAGCCATCAGTTACACACGTCCGGTGCCTAACGATGACTCCCACTACTCTGATCAAGCAGCAGTTACGGAAGTAGACCTTCTAGATCCGAATCCCGCAGTGCGATGGCGCTTCGTGGTGAAGAAGACTCTTGATCGTGCAATCAAGTCTTGGGACCACGGTCAAGGGAGAGAGAGAGGGAGAGAGAGAGAATATCAACTGGAGGTCTCCCCAAAATAATGGGAACTTTTATTGATTATTGTGTATGTATTTTCTCAAAATACCTCTCTTTATATAGGGGAAAAGGCACAACTGGCTTAGCCATGTGGGACTAAACAAAGGAGAGGGGAGAGGAGGGGCTGGCCACCGCCAGCTAGGGCCCAAGTGGGCCCCATGCAGGGTCCCTTGGCCCAGCCGGCCACCTCCCCTCATTCCTCCCTTTGATATTTCCCTCATGGGCCATTTCCCTTAGGGATTTTGGCCCAACACGTATTTAACCATTTTAATTTCCTTTTCTTTTATTTAATAATTATAAGTAAATGTTTAAATCAATATTTCACATTTGCTTACATATTATTCAACCCTCGTGGCTATGGAACTCCTTCCACCCCACTCCAAACATCCTCTGGACTTTTCAAAATCCTTGCGGTTTTCTCTCTTTCTATTCTTCGGTGATTCCAATAATACCAAAACGATCTCCGAGCATCATCAAGCCCTTAAGCGTGATACCACATGGTTTGGGAACACTCCAGACATGGTCGAGACCCTTCTCTTACCAATGATCATCAGTGGGACCTAGATGCCCATGATGACCCCTGTGCATTCCATGAATTTATGTCGTTGAACCATGAATGTCGTGCCATATTTCCTTTCTCTCTGTGATACTTGCACTGTACCATATATGATCAATGACATCACCATGACGTGTTCAATCTTGTTACCGGCAAATTCTATTTAACTCGTTCCGACAGGTGATATCCCCGTGACCTAGTCACACGTTGCGCCACTGTTTTGATACAACTTCTCCGAGTGGGTCCTCGAGTATCTTTCTGTCACGCGGATGGACAAAGCCCTCTCTTAACACATAATGCCTCTACATGCCCCTCCAAATATCTAAACACACCTTTATGATCACCGTTTAACCGAGTGACGTTTGATGCTATCTAAGTATTCCCGGGTGATAGTGATTGATATGGTCCCACGGTCTGAGAAATAGGACACTGGGTATTTCTAATCATCATAACTTGAACTTCGTGACATGATCGGGTCACGATGCTTAGGTTGGGTATATCTCATCATCTCATTCTCGCAATGAGGCGACTCCATTATCAATTGGCATAAATTCCACGTGATCAGAAAACCTTGATCATTTGTTGACCAATGAACCAGTGACTAAAGATTCACCAGGAACTCCTGGTTGTTTATATATCACATGTGTATTGACGTTTCCTTTCAATACAGTTATAGCATGATATAAAACTTAATCATAAACTTTGTGAAATATGATAATAATCCATATTTTTATTTGTCTCTAGGGCATATTTCCAACACTAAGCTAGCTGAAACCACTCCCAGATGTCAAGATGGAATAAACATGCATCTAATGACAACAAGTAACGTTGCACGATATATACTCTTTAAGTCTTAGTGGTAGGGGAGGAGAATCATGCACCGATCGCATCATGGGTACGGAAGATGAGCGAAATATGCTACTATATAGTTAAGTCGTAGGAGTATTTCTAAAAAAAATCATGTACATGCGTTTGACATGGATCCCACACATAGGGTTATTTTCGAAAGAGCGACATGTACATGCGTGTGATGTGGATTACAGACACGACAAGATATTGATATAGAGCATGAAAAGATACATGGTTGACCAATACAAAGAGTGAAGAGTGATTTCAAGTTGGTTAACACATGAAGCATAAATAATGTACCACTTGGATCTTGTGGTATGATATCTTTCCATGGGCATGCATGAAAAGTTAAGATTTCATATAACCATGTGAGGATGACATCAAGTGGTGACCATCATCAAGGTTGAGAAGTGCGAATTCAATATAAGCATCTCAAGAAGATCATGTGGTTGAAGCTTTCTTCCCATATTGCTCATAATGGACATGTGAAGATGTGCCTTATTGAAGTTATCCCATAGTGGTGTATGGGGAGAAAATTATGAGTCTTCATGAAGCAACAATAATCAAGTGAAGTATTCCGGCTTGAATGAATCTTGAAGTGTTGACATCAAGGTAAAGCGGTATGCGCAAGGAAAAGGTATGGCCTTGCAAGGTTTTTCTTTTACCAGTCTCGGGATGGTTGTTGGGAGACCGGGTTATAAGATAGATAGCCACACTATCAAGAGGGTATTTCAGTTGGGTAACTTGAACACATCGTCTTACGGAGCACAATCCTTTGTTGGAGATATGCCCAAGAGGCAATAATAAAAGTGGTTATTAATATATCTTTGTGTTTATGATGAATGTTTGCATCCCATGCTATAATTGTATTATTAGGAAACACTAATACATGTGTGTTTTGTAAACATAAAAGAGTCCCTAGTAAGCCTCTTGTTGAACTAGCTTGTTGATTAATTGATGATCATGGTTTCCTGATCATGGACATTGGATGTGATTAATAACAAGGTTATATCATTAGGAGAATGATGTGATGGACACACACCCATAGTAAGCGTAGCATAAGATCAAGTCATTAAGTTCGTATTGCTATAAGCTTTTAAATGCATAGTAACCTAATCCTTCGACCATGAGGTTGTGTTAATCACCATCACCGGATGGGTACTTTGATGACATCAAACACCGCTTCGTAACTGGGTGGTTATAAAGATGTCATTGGGTATTCTGAAAGTATGTGTTGAAGCGCATGGACCAAGATTGGGATTTGTCCATCCATATGACGGATAGATATGCTCTGGGCCCTCTCGGTGGAATGTCATCTAGTTAGCTTGCAAGCATGTGACTGGGTCACAAGGGATGGCATAACATGGAACGAGTAAAGAGTACTTATCAGTAACCAGGTAGAACTAGGTATGGAGATACCGGCGATCAAACCTCGGATAAGTATAGTATCGTGTGACAAAGGGAATTGGTTTCGTATGTTAATGGTTCTATCGATCACGAAGTCATCGTTGAGTATGTGGGAGCCGTTATGGATCTCCAGATCTCGATGATGGTTATTGATCGGAGAGGTGTCTTCATCATGTCTGCATATTCACGAACCATAGGGTGACACACTTAAGGTTCGAAGTTGTTTTAAGTAGATATGGAATGTGCGTTGGAGACCGAATGTTGTTCGGAGTCTCGGATTGGATCCGGGACATCACGAGGAGATCCGGAATTGTCCGGAGAATAAGATTCATATATTGGGGATCATTTTCTGAGTTAGGAAATGTTCCGGAGTATTTGTATGAGGATTCTAGAAGGTTTCGGAATGTTCCGAAAGGTTCTGGAAGATTTCTTGGAGTTTGCTTGAAAACCAAGAAAGGATCAAGGAGTCCTTGTGGGGCAAGACAAGGAGTCGTGGGGGAGGAGGACTCCTCCCCCCTTCCCAATCCGCCGGCCAAGGAAGGGAGGGGAGTCCCACTAGGACTCCCACTCCCATGGCGCCTCCCTCCTTTAAATAGAGGGGTGGAGGCGCCACCCCCTGGCCCCTCCACTACTCCAGCTCCTAGCCGCCTCTCTCCTCCTCCTTTCTTCTGCTCAGGCTTAGGCGAAGCCCTGCAGAATTCTCTACTCCACCACCACCACCACGTCGTCGTGCTGCTGGGATTCCGTGGAGAAGATCTACTACCTCCGCTGCTTGCTGGAACAAGGAGAGGAAGGTCTGCTTCGACTCCGCACGTGTGACCGACTGCGGAAGCGCTGCTGGAACGCGGCGTCGGAAGGATCGTCCACACGATCTTGAGATCGGAAAGTGATCGACTACATCAACCAAGAGATCCAATCTCGTAACGCTTTCGGATCTACAAGGGTTAGTACAGATCTATCTCGTTGCACATGTCTAATAGATTAGATCTTGGCTTTTATCTAGATTAGATCTGGGTTTTGTTCGTTCTTGCGGTAGAAATTTTTTGTTTTCATTGCTACGAACCCATCAGTGGTATCAGAGCCATGTCTATGCGTAGATCTGTTGCACGAGTAGAACACAATGGTTTTGTGGGCGTTGGTGCTCGTGTCGTCTTTTGCTTTGTGTACTTTGCATCTTGCGGTATGGTGGGATGAAGCGGCTCGGGCTAACCTCACATGTCATTGCACATGAGACTTGCTCCACGCTTGACGTGTAACTTGCTTTGCACAACTGGCTTTGCGGGTGGCTGTCTCTCCCACCATAGTATAGATCTAATTTACACTTTGCACTTGATAGCACTTGTATCAATGTTGTGGTTCAGTTTCGTAGGTAAGATCCGTTCTTATTCGAAAGCCCCAAACCACGTAAAACATGCAAAGAAAATTAGAGGCGTCTAACTTGTTTTTGCAATGGTTTTGTGATGTGATATGGCCATCATGTGATTGTGATTATATTTGATGTATGCAATGATCCTTGTTGTAATATGGCAACCGGCAGGAGCCTAATGGTTGTCTTTAATTCTATTAAGACCTGCGTGTCTATTCATCTTGTAATAGCTTTATTCCAAGTAGTTGTAATAGTTGCTAGTGATGATGGACAACCATGAAGCGGCGCCACTGACCTTGACGCAATGCTGGTGATGATGGAGATCATGTTCGTGCTTTGGAGATGGAGATCAAAGGCGCAAGAAGAAAGGGCCATATCATATGACACTAATTATGAATTGCCTGTGATGTTAATCCTTTATGCATCTTGTATTGCTTAGATCACGACGGTAGCATTATAAGATGATCCCTCTCACTAAATATCAAGTAATAAAGTGTTCACCCTTAGTTGGCACCGTTGCTAAGACTCGTCGTTTCGAAGCATCTCGTGATGATCGGATGTGATAGATTCTACGTGTGCATACAACGGGTGCAAGCCAGATTTGCACATGCGGAAACTAAGGTTATCTTGACGAGCTTAGCATGTACAGACATGGTCTCGGAACACGGAATACAGAAAGGTAGAGCATGAGTCATATAAATGATATGATGAACATGAAGATTGTTCGCCGATGAAACTACATCTTCTCTCGTGAAGATCGGACTTGGTGTAGTGGACTTGGTTCGTGTAATCACTAAGACAATGTGAGGGATGTTGTTTTGAGTGGGAGTTCACCTAGTTAATTTAAGAATTAAATTTGAACTCAATTTATCATAAACTTAGTCTAAAGTACTTGCAAATTTGTTGTAGATTATGGCGACCCCCTCCATCAATTTCAATGCATTCCTAGAGAAAGAAAAGCTTAAGAACAATGGAAGCAATTTCACGGACTGGTTCCATGGACTGAAGATCGTCCTCAGGGCTGGTCAGTTGACCTATGTGCTCGAAGCACCGCTAGGTGACCCACCTGCAGATGATGCCACCGATGACGTAAAGAATGTTTACGCCACTCGGAAAAATCATTACTCCACAGTTCAGTGTGCCATCCTGTACGGTTTAGAAGCGGAGCTTCAGAAGCGTTTTGAGCACCACGACCCGTTCGAGATCATTAAGGAGCTCAGGCTGATTTTTGAGACTCGCGCGGCCATGGAGAGCTATGAGGCCTCCGAAAAGTTCTTTAACTGTAAGATGGAAGAGGGTAGCTCCGTTAGCGAGCATGTGCTCACCATGTCTGGGTACGCAAACAAGATCCAAGAGTTGGGGATATCGATTCCTAATGAGTTAGGGATTCACCGTCTCCTCCAATCACTGTCACCGAGTTATAAGAACTTTGTGATGAATGTGGCGCCCCGCAAAAACCACTACTAGAAAATCGCGTTGTTTTTGTGCATTGCATCGTCATGACCGCATGCTCATGTCATCATGCCACCTTGCATTTGAGCATCGTCATGTCATCTTGCATTTGTTCGCATAAAACTATTTTTGAAAAGCCTGTTTTTGTTTTCTAAACGCCCCGTCTTTAATTCAAATTAAAACCAGGTCTCCGGAATATTTTGTTTTGTCTACCAACGGATTTCAAAAGCCCCATTTTAAACAATAGAACATTTAAATTATTTTTGGGAGGCAGCCAGCCAGTCCCGAAAGCCTAGCCGGCCACCTCCAAATTAAAATCCTAAGCTGTCTAAATACCCAATCTTTTTCTACCAAATACTCTACCCACTCTAATCCTACCCAGCCCTCCACCTCACCCCAGCCAATCTCCTTCCTCCACATCACCAGCCCCCCTTTTTCCCACCAACCACCGCCACCCAGCCGCCACCTGGCCCGTTTCTCGCCCAGCCGCGCGGCTACCCCACGGCCTCGCAGCGGACAGCCGCCTTGGCCCACGCGCAGACGCGCTTCACCCGCCAACCACCAACCCCATCTGCCGCCCCACTCCCCTGACCACCTCGGGCTCCGCCCCGCCCCTGGCCCCACCTGCCGACACGCCCAACCACCTACCGCGCCCACACCCTTCTCTCTTTCCTCCTCCCTCAGCCGCGTCCCCGCCGCCAGCGCTCGCCCAGCATGCCGCCAGAGACGCCATGACCTCCGCCGCCCGGAGCCGGCCCGCCTTCCACGTCACCGTGGCCGTCCCCGGCGACATCTCCCGCGCGCCCGCCTCTCCGCTACCTCCCCCGCTCGCCAGTCTGGCCCGACCTTGCCGCCGCAGGTCCCCGGTGCCGCCTCCTTACCCCACCTCGACGGTCGTCGGCCGCCGCCTCCCTCCGGCCTCTCCCCTCGCCGTCACCGACGCTGCCGTTTGCCGCGGCCTCCTTGTCCAGTTCCACCACCGCGCACCACCCGCCGCCGGCGAGCCGCCCCCGCGACCTCCTCCACAGGGCCACCGCCTCCCCCGCATCTGCCAGCCTAAGCCCGGCCTCGACCTCAGCGCCGCGTGCCTCGCCGCCGAGCCCGCCCCGGAGCCGCGCTCCACCGCATCGCCCTGGTCGTCTGCCGCCTCATCCCGAGGCCGCGCCGACGCCACCTCCGGCCGGACCTCCTCCTCGTCGCCGCCACCGGGTCATCGCCTACGCCTCCGCTCTCCCTCTGAGCCTCGACGCTCGTCTGTCCCATCTCAAGCCCCTCGTCGCCGACCGGTCCGCCCTCATCCGACCGCGTCGCCCCGCCTCCAGCCTGCGGCCACCGGAGCCCGGGCGCCCTCCGCCGTTGTTCGACCTCGGCCGGACCGCCTCGCCATCGAAGCCTCGTGCCCCCCCCTGCATGGCCTCCTCTGTTCTCGATCTGCACATCGCCAGCCGGCGTTGCCTTCAAGCCAAGTCGCGTCGCCCCCTCGCGTGCCCCAGCGCGGGCGCCGCCAGGGCCACTCGCCCGTGGGATCTCCCTGTCGCCCCGAGAAGCTCCGCCCCGGTCCCTGGCGTCGCCTACCTCCTCTTCACCGAGCCCCTCCTCCCGCTGCTGGAGCCGCCGTGGCATCTTCCTCCTTCCTGCATGGGGACCACCTCTCCGTTGTGTTGCCGGCCTGGACCTCATCCCCGCCCGCGTGTGCTCACCTCGATGGTAGTCTCCATGGGATGTCCTTTTTAATGCATGCACATGGGTGTCAACAATAGCAGCTGTGTGGTTCCTATTAGCGGCACACCGAGTGCACTCAAGTTCGGCGCAGACAAGATCAGGCTAGTAGAGATTGATGCCTCCGGCCACAACAAGATCTTCGCGGCAAAATGACGTGGCCTAGTCGCGCGACACCGCCCGGGTACCGCCGATGGAACCTTGTGTCGCCAATTGAAGATTGTATCGGTGCATCGACCACATGAAGTTCATTCCCACGGAACGCCATGACCTTCTTCCCGCCGAGAACCCGCGATACCCGAAGTCCGATCCGGAGCGCCATGATCTTCTTTTCGGCTGTGAAGACCGATCCCGAACACCGTCGAACCCTCGAGCACCAAGACCTTCGAACCGCCTCATGTGATCCCCTTTTCTAAGACCCCCTATTTTATAATAAATAACATAAACTTGTTGCATATTAAATTGCTCATGCATGCAGACTTCTCTGTGGTTTGGGGCATCAGTCGTTTCACCGCATAATTAAATATGGAGTCTATATGCGGGATATCTTCGTCTTATTCCGAACTCCATTTAAATTTGCGTAGCGAACCGATGCCATGTTTTGTCTTGTTAATACAACATTTAATTACGGGGGTTCTAAATAACTTGAACCAATTAATTAATTGTCGGGACCCCGGTTCCGCTTAATATTGCCTAAATTGCACCGCATCTGCATCATATCATAAGCATGCCGGATCTTCTGCTGTAGTATTAAATATTGCATCCGGTGTTTCTTCTAGTGTTTGCTTCTTCGTGGATTAGGCCGATGGGTGGATGCGAGTATCGACAAGTTCTTCGGATATGAACCTTCGATAGTGTTTCCCAGGCGAGCATCTCTTCCCCTTCTACCTATTTTGCATTTATAGACTTTATTTCCTCCTGATGATCTATTGCTATCCGTGTCGTGATGCTTTAGTTTCCGTACCCCAATTATATCCCGTGCAGCCTCTATATTGCCTTGGACACCTCCTATTACCTGTGTTTGGTAGATAGCGGGCCTTGCGAATCATACTTGCTTGCTCAGGTGCGATCTCGTGTTGACGAATGCCACAGTTGTTGGAATGCGGGTAGATGTTTATTGCTGGCAGATGTTTATGGTGGAGATGATCATGACTTTAAATACAACTATTAAAATGCTAGATATAACTAATGCAGAGGCATCGGTGGGCAATAGGTGTTATTTGGTTCTTCCACGCACACTTGTGTCCCGTAGGACCCCGAGTACTTGATACCTGTTCCTTGATTTTTCGCACTATCCACATCCGGGAGGCCTTATGGACCCCCCTGAGCCAGAGCTTGATTCATTTCTATTTCTTGGGGACACAAACTAGGTTGGGGTTTTATTACTATCCTGTACGTATGCCATGTTACTGCTTTATTTACGATTGTGCGTGGAGCACTTGTACTGTTTAGGATCGTGACACGTTTTCGCTGTATCGACAAGCCTAGTCACACTTTCGGGTTCCCAGTCATTTACCGTCGTCCACACAAACCCTAGGTCCGTTCCGGAGCCGGCCAACTTCGTTGCAGGTAGCTTAGTGGGGTGGCTCCCTGAAATATTTTATGAATCCTGTGATCGCTTTGTCGTGAATGCCTCGTTGGGTTTTGAGTTGGTTTTTCCGAGGTTGATCGAGTGTGTGTTGCTATTTGTGCACCCCTGCAGGGTAAAACTTTCTGAAAGCCGTGTCCGCAGTTATGGACGACTTGGAGCACAGTATCTCGATCATAGACAAGCATAACTAAAGTAGTGCTATAAATTGGACTTAATATATGACTAGTAATCATCTCAAGTATAACGGAATGGATATTAAAACTGCCAACAACTGGTGGATCTTGGTCGTATCGTGTTCTGAGATACCTGTCTAGTAAGGATTACAACTCCAATGGAATGTGATAAAAGTGCCAACCACTGCTGGGTTTTGGGATTCCTTAGGACAATTATATCTGACTAGTAAATGTCCCAACTACAACAGAATGGTAATTAAACTGCCCACTACTTATGCCATCAGAATGACTCAAGCTATCTATACCTGACTATTAAGTGCTTTAACTATAACGGAATGAGTAAAATTTCCAACTGGGTGAGTTCCTCGGTCCGACTTCCTCGTTTGGTCTCGAGGGGGAAATGCCAGGATGGGTTCGTTTGGTGTTAGCTTCAGGTTGGACCCGAATAGGTCTTTCTTATCCCTCTCTGATAAACGCCAGTTGTGTCGAGTCTCTATAGGTTGTTTAGTGCCGCCGCGTTGCCGCTTCAGTCCACCATACCTATGTAGGCAAGAGCCGCCGAATTCTAGCCTCGCCGTGTACTGGCCTCAGTACTGACGCTCCTCTTTTTCCTTTGCCCTTTGTCGGCACCCCTTTTGTTTTAGCAGGTTTTGAGATCGACGTCATTAGTAGGGTTACCCTTCTGGCTTGGCCTGGGCAGGGTTATGGACGCCATTGATTATTCTTCATGGCTCTTAGCCCCATTTGCATCTTGTTCGTAGTTGGACGCTTTATCGTTTCAAGGTGATTTGGATCTTTGTATTGTATACCTGTATTCTTGACTCGTGGAATTGCTGTTGAATATATATCTGTTCTGTGGGTTCCATCGAGGGCTGTTGTGTAATGGTATTACTTCGTTTTTTCCACCCGCACGAAAGTGTCTAGTGGGCGTCCTTGAATCGTTTCTATGCGGGTTTGGCGGGAATCGCCGAAACTTGCATAGGGCCGATTTGAGGGTGTTACAGAGTGGTATCAGAGCTCAGCAATTGCGATACCCCACAAGTCCAGCCTGTAGGATAACCTAGCTAACGGCCGAAGTAGAGTGTCCAAACTATTTTGCAAAATTGGTTGGATAGATCTGATTAGGTCTGTTTTACTCCTTACCCCTCTGCTAATCTCCTCTTACCTCTGCGTGTTTTGAATCTGTTCGCTTATCTTTTCTTCGAGTCCAGGATTTCTCGTGGTAGGGTTTCCATCGTACCTTCAGGGTTTCGCTTCCTTCTTTGGTAACGGTGTTGCTACATCTGGTCTTCGTGCTATCTGAGTGATCCTTTATCTGTGGTACCATTATTTGTTCCTTGTTTGTGCCTTCCGGTGTCTTTCGCCGCGACGACATCACCTATGCTAGATTTGATGTAGAGCCTGCATCACTCCTTTGTTTCCGACCCTCGTTTGTCGAGACCTTCAGTCTAATTCCGAGAGTTGGTTGCATAATTCACCTATTCGTGTGCAGAGTAATGGTTTGGGTGCGCGATGGACTGATCACCATCCGACTACTCTTATCATTCGCTCTCGTACATTGAATCGGTGGATCCAGCAATTTTACTCCGTCCACGGAAGCTAGAGGTGGCTTTGTTTGTTGATACCTCTACCTTCGCCCTTTGATCCCGGAGTGTTCTCTCGACGATCACGGACAAGGACCTCTTGTTAGTGGTGTCGCGAGGATCTACACGAAGCGAGAAGATTCAGATCGCCGACCTTCTTCCCGGTACCATGAGGCGGATCTCGAGGGCGAGATCCTTTGTTAGTGGTGTCGAATTGTGGCGCCCCGCAAAAACAACTGCTAGAAAATCGCGTTGTTTTTCTGCATTGCATCGTCATGACCGCATGCTCATGTCATCATGCCACCTTGCATTTGAGCATCGTCATGTCATCTTGCATTGGTTCACATAAAAATATTTTCGAAAAGCCTGTTTTTGTTTTCTAAACGCCCCGTCTTTAATTCAAATTAAAACCAGGTCTCCGGAATATTTTGTTTTGTCTACCAACGGATTTCAAAAGCCCCGTTTTAAACAATAGAACATTTAAATTATTTTTGGGAGGCAGCCAGCCAGGCCCGAAAGCCTAGCCGGCCACCTCCAAATTAAAATCTTAAGTTGTCTAAATACCCAACCTTTTTCTACCAAATACTCTACCCACTCTAATCCTACCCAGCCCTCCACCTCACCCCAGCCAATCTCCTTCCTCCACATCACCAGCCCCCCTTTTCCCACCAACCACCTCCACCCAGCCGCCACCTGGCCCGTTTCTCGCCCAGCCACGGGGCTGCCCCACGGCCTCGCAGCGGACAGCCGCCTTGGCCCACGCGCAGACGCGCTTCGCCCGCCAACCACCAACCCCATCTGCCGCCCCACTCCCCCGACCACCTCGGGCTCCGCCCTGCCCCTGGCCCTACCTGCCGACGCGCCCAACCACCTACCGCGCCCACGCCCTTCTCTCTTTCCTCCTCCCTCAGCCCGCGTCCCCGCCGCCAGCGCTCGCCCGGCACGCCGCCAGAGACGCCACGACCTCCGCCGCCCGGAGCCGGCCTGCCTTCCACGTCACCGTGGCCGTCCCCGGCGACATCTCCCGCGCGCCCGCCTCTCCGCTACCTGCCCCGCTCGCCAGTCTGGCCCGACCTCGCCGCCGCAGGTCCCCGGTGCCGCCTCCTTCCCCCACCTCGACGGTCGCCGGCCGCCGCCTCCCTCCGGCCTCTCCCCTCGCCGTCACCGACGCCGCCGTTTGCCGCGGCCTCCTCGTCCAGTTCCACCACCGCGCACCACCCGCCGCTGGCGAGCCGCCCCCGCGACCTCCGCCACAGGGCTGCCGCCTCCCCCGCATCTGCCGGCCTAAGCCCGGCCTCGACCTCAGCGCCGCGCGCCTCGCCGCCGAGCCCGTCCTGGAGCCGCGCTCCACCGCATCGCCCTGGTCGTCTGCCGCCTAATCCCGAGGCCGCGCCGACGCCACCTCCGGCCGGCCCTCCTCCTCGTCGCCGCCACTGGGTCACCGCCTGCGCCCCGGCTCTCCCTGTAAGCCTCGACGCTCGTCTGTCCCCTCTCAAGCCCCTCGTCGCCGACCGGTCCGCCCTCGTCTGACCGCGTCGCCCCGCCTCCAGCCTGCGGCCGCCGGAGCCCCGGCGTCCTCCGCCGTTGTTCGGCCTCGGCCGGACCGCCTCGCCATCGAAGCCTCGTGCCCCCCCGCATGGCCTCCTCCGTTCTCGATCTGCACATCGCCGGCCGGCGTTGCCGTCAAGCCAAGTCGCGTCGCCCCCTCGCGTGCCCCAGCGCGGGCGCCGCCAGGGCCACTCGCCCGTGGGATCTCCCTGCCGCCCCGAGAAGCTCCGCCCTGGTCCCTGGCGTCGCCTACCTCCTCTTCACCGAGCCCCTCCTCCCGCTGCCGGAGCCGCCGTGGCATCTTCCTCCTTCCTGCGTGGGGACCGCCTCTCCATTGTGTTGCCGGCCTGGACCTCATCCCCGCCCGCGTGTGCTCACCTCGATGGTAGTCTCCATGGGATGTCCTTTTTCATGCATGCACATGGGTGTCAACAATAGCAGTTGTGTGGTTCCTATTAGCGGCACACCAAGTGCACTCAAGTTTGGCGGAGACAAGATCAGGCTAGTAGAGATTGATGCCTCCGGCCACAACAAGATCTTCGCGGCAAAATGACGTGGCCTAGTCGCGCGACACCGCCCGGTACCGCCGATGGAACCTTGTGTCGCCAATTGAAGATTGTATCGGTGCATCGACCACATGAAGTTCATTCCCGCGGAACGCCATGACCTTCTTCCCGCCGAGAACCCGCGATACCCGAAGTCCGATCCGGAGCGCCATGATCTTCTTTTCGGCTGTGAAGACCGATCCCGAACACCGTCGAACCCTCGAGCACCAAGATCTCCGAACCGCATCATGTGATCCCCTTTTCTGAGACCCCCTATTTTATAATAAATAACATAAACTTGTTGCATATTAAATTGCTCATGCATGCAGACTTGTCTGTGGTTTGGGGCATCAGTCGTTTCACCGCATAATTAAATATGGAGTCTATATGCGGGATATCTTCGTCTTATTCCGGACTCCATTTAAATTTGCGTAGCGAACCGATGCCATGTTTTGTCTTGTTAATACAACATTTAATTACGGGAGTTCTAAATAACTTGAACCAATTAATTAATTGTCGGGACCCCGGTTCCACTTAATATTGCCTAAATTGCACCGCATCTGCATCATATCATAAGCATGCTGGATCTTCTGCCGTAGTATTAAATATTGCATCTGGTGTTTCTTCTAGTGTTTGCTTCTTCGCGGATTAGGCCGATGAGTGGATGCGAGTATCGACAAGTTCTTCGGATATGAACCTTCGACAATGTTTCCCAGGCGAGCATCTCTTCCCCTTCTACCTATTTTGCATTTATAGTCTTTATTTCCTCCTGATGATCTATTGCTATCCGTGTCGCGATGCTTTAGTTTCCGTACCATAGTTATATCCCGTGTAGCCTCTATATTGCCTTGGACACCTCCTATTACCTGTGTTTGGTAGATAGCGGGCCTTGCGAATCGTAGTTACTTGCTCAGGTGCGATCTCGTGTTGACGAATCCCACAGTTGTTGGAATGCGGGCAGATGTTTATTGCTAGCAGATGTTTATGGTGGAGATGATCATGACTTTAAATACAACTATTAAAATGCTAGATATAACTAATGCAGAGGCATCGGTGGGCAATAGATGTTATTTGGTTCTTCCATGCTCACTTGTGTCCCGTAGGACCCCGAGTACTTGATACCTGTTCCTTGATTTTTCGCACTATCCACATCCAGGAGGCCTTATGGACCCCCCTGAGCCAGAGCTTGATTCATTTCTATTTCTTGGGGCCACAAACTAGTTTGGGGTTTTATTACTATCCTGTACTTATGCCATGTTACTGCTTTATTCACGATTGTGCGTGCAGCACTTGTACTATTTAGGATCGTGACACGTTTTTGCTGTATCGACAAGCCCAGTCACACTTTCGGGTTCCCAGTCGTTTACCGCCGTCCACACAAACCCTGGGTCCGTTCCGGAGCCGGCCAACTTCGTTGCGGGTAGCTTAGTGGGGTGGCCCCCTGAAATATTTTATGAATCCTGTGATCACTTTGTCATGAATGCCTCGTTGGGTTTTGAGTTGGTTTTTCCGAGGTTGATCGAGTGTGTGTTGCTATTTGTGGACCCCTGCAGGGTAAAATTTCTGAAAGCCGTGTCCGCGGTTATGGACGACTTGGAGCACAGTATCTCGATCATAGACAAGCATAACTAAAGTAGTGCTATAAATTGGACTTAATATATGACTAGTAATCATCTCAAGTATAACGGAATGGATATTAAAAGTGCCAACAACTGGTGGATCTTGGCCGTATCGTGTTCTGAGATACCTGTCTAATAAGTATTACAACTCCAATGGAATGTGATAAAAGTGCCAACCACTGCTGGGTTTTGGGATTCCTCAGGACAATTATATCTGACTAGTAAATGTCCCAACTACAACAGAATGGTAATTAAACTGCCCACTACTTATGCCATCAGAATGACTCAAGCTATATATACCTGACTAGTAAGTGCTTTAACTATAACGGAATGAGTAAAATTGCCAACTGGGTGAGTTCAAGAGACAGGGCAAGCCTAAGAACAAGGGCAACTTCAAGAAGGACGACAAGAAAGCTGCCGCACCTGCAAAGAAGCCCAAGGCTGGTCCCAAGCCTGAAACTGAGTGCTTCTACTGCAAGGGTGCTGGTCACTGGAAGCGTAACTGCCCCAAGTACCTGGCGGATCTGAAGAATGGAAACATCAAGAAGAAAGGTATATTTGATATATATGTTATTGATGTGTATCTTACTAGTAATCGTAGTAGTGCTTGGGTATTTGATACTGGTTCGGTTGCTCATATTTGTAACTCGAAACAGGAGCTGCAGAATAAGCGAAGACTGGCGAGATACGAGGTGATGATGCGCGTTGGAAATGGCTCCAAGGTTGATGTGATCGCCGTCGGCACGCTCCCTCTACATCTACCTTCGGGATTAGTTTTAAATTTGAATAATTGTTATTTGGTGCCTGCGTTAAGCATGAACAATATATCTGGATCCTGTTTATTGCGAGACGGTTACTCTTTTAAGTCCGAGAATAAAGGTTGTTCGATTTATATGAGTAATATATTTTATGGTAATGCACCTGAGATGAATGGTTTATTCTTACTGAATCTCGATAGTAGTGATACACATGTTCACAACATAAATGCTAAACGAACAAAATTGAATGATAATTCTACATACATGTGGCACTGTCGTCTTGGTCACATTGGAGTGAAGCATATGAAGAAACTCCATTCTGATGGACTTCTTGAATCACTTGATTTTGAATCACTTGAAAGATGCGAAGCATGTCTAATGGGAAAAATGACTAAGACTCCATTCTCTGGAATAATGGAGCAAGCTACAGACTTATTGGAAATAATACATACCGATGTGTGCGGTCCAATGAGTGTAGCATCGCGTGGTGGATATCGTTATGTTCTCACTTTCACGGATGACTTAAGTAGATATGGGTATGTCTACTTTATGAAACATAAGTCTGAAACTTTCGAGAAGTTTAAGGAATTTCAAAGTGAAGTGGAAAATCATCGTAACAAGAAGATTAAATTTCTGCGTTCTGACCGCGGAGGTGAATATCTGAGTTATGAGTTTGGCATGCATTTAAAGAAATGTGGAATACTTTCGCAGTTGACGCTGCCGGGAACACCACAGCGTAATGGTGTGTCCGAACGTCGTAATCGAACTCTCTTAGATATGGTTCGGTCTATGATATCTCTTACAGATTTACCGCTATCATTTTGGGGCTATGCATTAGAGACAGCCGCATTCACTTTAAATAGGGCACCATCTAAATCCATTGAAACGACACCGTACGAATTGTGGTTTGGTAAGAAACCTAAGTTGTCGTTCCTTAAAGTTTGGGGTTGCGAAGCATATGTAAAGAAGTTACAACCTGATAAGCTTGAACCCAAAGCGGAGAAATGCGTCTTCATAGGATACCCTAAAGAAACAATTGGGTATACCTTCTATCATAGATCCGAAGGCAAAGTTTTCGTTGCCAAGAATGGATCCTTTCTTGAGAAGGAATTTCTCTCGAAGGAAGTGATTGGAAGGAAAGTAGAACTCGATGAGGTTATTGAACCTTCTCTCGGATTTGAGAGTAGCGCAGCACCGGAAGATGTTTTTGTGCCGCCTGCACCAATTGGAGAGGAAGCTAATGATGATGATCATGAAACTTCAAACGAAGTTACTGCTGAACCTCGCAGGCCAACGAGGGTTCGTACCACTCCTGATTGGTATGACTCTTCCTTGAACGTCATGTTGGTGGACAACGCTGATGACCCTGTGACGTATGAAGAAGCTGTGGTGAGCCCAGATTCTGACAAATGGCTAGAAGCCATGAAATCCGAAATGGGATCCATGTACAAAAACCAAGTGTGGACTTTGGTGGACTTACCGAATGGCTGTAAGGCTTTCGAGAACAAATGGATTTTCAAGATAAAAACAGATGCTGATGGTAATGTTACCGTCTATAAAGCTCGACTTGTCACGAAAGGGTTCCGACAAATTCAAGGAGTTGACTATGATGAGACATTCTCACCAGTAGCGAAGCTAAAGTCTGTGAGGATTTTGTTAGCAATTGCTGCACATTTCAATTATGAGATTTGGCAGATGGATGTCAAAACGGCGTTCCTTAATGGTGACATTGAGGAAGAGTTGTATATAGTACAACCCAAGGGTTTTGTTGATCCTAAAGATGCTGACAAGGTATGCAAACTTTAGCGCTCCATTTATGGACTGAAGCAAGCATCCCGGAGTTGGAATCAACGTTTTGATAAAGTAATCAAAAACTTTGGATTTATACAAACTTATGGAGAAGCTTGTATTTACAAGAAAGTGAGTGGGAGCTCTGTAGCATTCCTAGTACTATATGTAGATGACATATTATTGATTGGGAATGATATAGAACTTCTTAATAGTGTCAAAGCCTATTTGAATAATAGTTTTTCAATGAAGGATCTTGGCGAAGCGGCATATATTCTAGGCATCAAGATTTATAGAGATAGATCAAGACGCCTAATAGCGCTTTCACAAAGTACATACTTAGACAAAGTTCTAAAGAAGTTTAGAATGGAAGAAAGCAAGAAAGGGTTCGTGCCCATGTTGTCAGGTAAGACCTTGAGTAAGACTCAAAGTCCAGCTACGGCAGAAGATAGATAGAAAATGAATAATATTCCCTATGCCTCGGCCATAGGTTCTATCATGTATGCCATGCTGTGTACAAGACCGGATATAGCACATGCTGTTAGTTTGACTAGCAGATATCAAAGTGATCCTGGAATGGAGCACTGGACAGCGGTCAAGAATATCCTAAAGTACCTAAATAGGACTAAGGATATGGTTCTTTCTTATGGAGGTGATGAACAGCTTGTTGTAAACGGTTACACCGATGCTAGTTGGAACACCGATCCGGATGACTCGAAGTCACAGTCGGGATACTTATTTATTTTGAATGGTGCTGCAGTGAGCTGGAGGAGTGCCAAGCAAAGCGTTGTGGCGAAATCTTCAACTGAATCGGAATACATAGCTGCTTCGGAGGCTGCACAAGAAGCCATATGGATGAAGGAATTCATTACTGAACTTGGCGTGGTTCCCAGTGCGTTGGACCCGATGGCCATCTACTGTGACAACATAGGTGCCATAGCTAATGCACAGGAGCCAAGGTCACATAGCAAGCTGAAGCACATCAAGCTACGTTTCCACGCTATTCGCGAGTATGTCCGAGATGGTGACATAAAGATTTGCAAAGTACACACTGATCTGAATGTGGCAGATCCGTTGATTAAACCTCTCCCTAGAGCAAAGCATAACCAGCACCAGAACGCCATGGGTGTTAGGTATATTACCATGTAATCTAGATTATTGACTCTAGTGCAAGTGGGAGACTGTTGGAGATATGCCCAAGAGGCAATAATAAAAGTGGTTATTATTATATGTTTGTGTTTATGATGAATGTTTACATCCCATGCTATAATTGTATTATTAGGAAACACTAATACATGTGTGTTTTGTAAACATAAAAGAGTCCCTAGTAAGCCTCTTGTTGAACTAGCTTGTTGATTAATTGATGATCATGGTTTCCTGATCATGGACATTGGATGTGATTCATAACAAGGTTATATCATTAGGAGAATGATGTGATGGACACACACCCATAGTAAGCGTAGCATAAGATCAAGTCATTAAGTTCGTATTGCTATAAGCTTTTAAATGCATAGTAACCTAATCCTTCGACCATGAGGTTGTGTTAATCACCATCACCGGATGGGTACTTTGATGACATCAAACACCGCTTTGTATCTGGGTGGTTATAAAGGTGTCATTGGGTATTCTGAAAGTATGTGTTGAAGCGCATGGACCAAGATTGGGATTTGTCCATCCATATGACGGATAGATATGCTCTGGGCCCTCTCGGTGGAATGTCATCTAGTTAGCTTGCAAGCATGTGACTGGGTCACAAGGGATGACATAACATGGAACGAGTAAAGAGTACTTATCAGTAACGAGGTAGAACTAGGTATGGAGATACCGACGATCAAACCTCGGATAAGTATAGTATCGCGTGACAAAGGGAATTGGTTTCGTATGTTAATGGTTCTATCGATCATGAAGTCATCGTTGAGTATGTGGGAGCCGTTATGGATCTCCAGATCCCGCTGATGGTTATTGATCGGAGAGGTGTCTTCATCATGTCTGCATATTCACGAACCGTAGGGTGACACACTTAAGGTTCGAAGTTGTTTTAAGTAGATATGAAATGTGCGTTGGAGACCGAATGTTGTTCGGAGTCTCGGATTGGATCCGGGACATCATGAGGAGATTCGGAATTGTCCGGAGAATAAGATTCATATATTGGGGATCATTTTATGAGTTAGGAAATGTTCCGGAGTATTTGTATGAGGATTCTAGAAGGTTTCGGAATGTTCCGGAAGGTTCTGGAAGATTTCTTGGAGTTTGCTTGAAAACCAAGAAAGGATCAAGGAGTCCTTGTGGGGCAAGACAAGGAGTCGTGGGGGAGGAGGACTCCTCCCCCCTTCCCAATCCGCCGGCCAAGGAAGGGAGGGGAGTCCTACTAGGACTCCCCCTCCCATGGCGCCTCCCTCCTTTAAATAGAGGGGTGGAGGCGCCACCCCCTGGCCCCTCCACTACTCCAGCTCCTAGCCGCCTCTCTCCTCCTCCTTTCTTCTACTCAGGCTTAGGCGAAGCCCTGCAGAATTCTCTACTCCACAACCACCACCACGCCGTCGTGCTGCTGGGATTCCGTGGAGAAGATCTACTACCTCCGCTGCTCGCTGGAACGAGGAGAGGAAGGTCTGCTTCGACTCCGCACGTGTGACCGACTACGGAAGCGCTGCCGGAACACGGCGCCGGAAGGATCATCCACACGATCTTGAGATCGGCAAGTGATCGACTACATCAACCACGAGATCCAATCTCGTAACGCTTTCGGATCTACAAGGGTTAGTACAGATCTATCTCGTTGCACATGTCTAATAGATTAGATCTTGGCTTTTATCTAGATTAGATCTGGGTTTTGTTCGTTCTTGCGGTAGAAATTTTTTGTTTTCCATGCTACGAACCCATCATCCTTTGCATACTTTGCATCTCCCTACTTGGTTGCTTCTTGGTGTTTCTCTATGTGAGGTTATTGAGCTTATTGCTAGCTCTTCAACAAGCCCAAGTTCATAGAAAATGGAATTTGTATGCCTCTTCTGTTACGTTTTCGAGTTTGGAGGGTTTTATCGGGTTTTTCAGTTAGGAAGGTTTCATACCTCTCCT
Source organism: Avena eriantha (assembly GCA_910589775.1). Taxonomy (NCBI): domain Eukaryota; kingdom Viridiplantae; phylum Streptophyta; class Magnoliopsida; order Poales; family Poaceae; genus Avena; species Avena eriantha. The sequence continues at coordinate 111,219,446 of OU342741.1, forward strand.
ATTTGGTATTTTTCCTCTTGCTCTTTCTTAATAATTGATCTTGTTCTCAGAATTTCAAAAAGCCCAAGTTTGCTTAATCAGAGTTCGAACAAAAAGTTATCATTGTTTTCGTCATTGTTTTGTTCTGTCTGGAAGATCGGCGGGCAAACCGTCGCAACCGGTTTTGCTGTCGAACCAGTCCGTGGGCCGTGGGTTTACACCGGTTTCTGCTAAATTGTTATAGTGTGCGCTCGTTCGGAGGAGCGTCGATTCATCCTGCATGGCGCCAATTCATTCGACGGGAAAACCCGCAGGCAGGGCTTGGCACCGGTTTGTCCGGCACGCGGTTCAACACTGTCGGACTTTCGCCGGTTTTGCCTGTACTACTCTTTTTTAACCCCAAGGGCAGATTTGATTTCCCCAATAAGAAGGGCTTCTTCCCCAAAGGTTTCCAGGGTTATTTAGCACAAAATGGACCACCATTATTGACCCCTTTGAGCTTGCTTCCGCTCACTTCCCTCCTATGATTCTTGCATCTTTTTGAGGGGTTTGGAAGAGGAAATCTAGATCTACAATCCCCACCAATCAATTCTTCCTCTAAGTGATAGGAATCTATTGGATCTAGATTTGGAGTCATTTGTTGATTTCCACCATTGTTTTTCCTCTCTAATTCCTGCCTAGCACTTGTTGCTTTGGTGAGATTTGAGGGTGAAAGATTTGAACACCTTGGTATTCTTACTTCGCATTCTTGCATAAGTGTTAAGGTCTCCATTTAGATTAGTTCGAGTGAGAGCCTATGATCTTGTTACTCTTAGAGGGTGACCTCCTAGTTGGCTTGGTGGTTGGTGTTGCAGTGTCCTCTTTGTGGAAATTTTTGAAGAGACCTGGAATTCTCCTTCAAGGAGCTTGTGAAGTGGTTGTGGGGCGTGCCATCTCCGGAGTGGAGGAAAACCAGCCATAAGGAGAGTGGCTATTCCCTCATTGGGATAGCCTCAGAGATAAGGTGCTCTTCATGGATTGGAAAAAAATCTATCGTGGGATTTTACACCTCTAAAAACATGACGTACCTTACTTGTAAGGGAACATGGGAATATGTCTCTGTCTCCGCATGCATCGGTTATTTTTATATCCGAGTTTACTTTCTTTATGATAGCCATCAAGATTGAAGTTCTTATATATGGCTTATCACTTATGGTACATATATCTTGTGTTATCTTTCTTAGCTCAACTTGTTGTTGGTGCACTTAGTTGAGGCTAGTGTATTTAGGTTTTGTATTTATAAAATAAATATTTGTTTAATTCCACGTTCTATTAAGCCAAAACTGTTATAGTTTTTAACTTGACTATTCACCCCTTTAGGCGACATCTCTATCCTTTCACCCCCTTTAGGAAGCATCCGTGATCTTTCATCAGGTGTTTTCTCTCTTTTATTTTTCATTTTTCTAGTTCTGTTCTTTTCTTTTATTTCTTTTTGAAAATTTCAAACTCTAATATATTAAAATCAAAACACTATTCAAAATCTGAACAAATTTAAATTCGGAACTTATTCAAAAGTATCTTATCTTCTAACAAAATTTGAACAATTTTTAAAATCTAAACTTTTTTTTCAAAATCTGAACTTTTTCCAAAACTAAACATTTTTCAAATTGGAAAATTTTCAAAACCGAACATTTTTCAAATTTAAACATTTCCAAAATCCGAACAATTTCTAAAACCTAAACTTTTTCAAAAAAATAAAAAGGTAAGTCAGAAAAAATAGAGAAAGAAGAAAACAGAAAGACAAAGAGAAAACAAAAAACAAAAAGTAGAAATAGAAGATAGAAAAATAGGAAAAACAGAAAAATGGGCTAGGCCCGTGCCCGGGTGTGTGGTACGTGGTACACTCCAACCAAGGCCTATAGCACGACCGAGAATCCTATTTACTGCCTGCTACACTACACATCCCTTTAGCGCCCCAGCCGGAATTTTGGCTTGGCCCAGTTCGCTGTTGCCTAGGTTTTCCGATTTTTCTTACTGGGATTTTCTAAGTTTTTCATTCGGTTTTCTTTTATTTTTATTTTCTACCCTCTTTTATGTTTCATGTTTTGGTTTTATGGTTTTCTGTCCAATCTGTTTCTTCTCTCTGGTGTTTTCTTTGTTGTTTCGATTTAGCCGATCAGATTTAGAACTTTCTTTTTGGAAAATGTCAGAATTAATAAATGTTCATTTTTGAAAATATTCAGATTTCGATTTTTTTTAAAATGTTTAGATTTTTAAAAAACGGTCAGCACTAAAAAATGTTAATATTCTAAAAAGTTCACATTTTTAATAATTTTTTTTTAATAAAATTGAACATTCAAAAAATTGAAAATATTGAAATAAAAAATGTCAGTTTACAAAAATGTTTGGATTCGAAAAAGTTCAGATTCTAAAAAGAGCCGGGGTTTTTCAAAATTTCCATATTTTGAAAATTGTTTAGATAACAAATTATAAAAATACAAAAAGAAACATAAAAAGATCAAATATAGAAGTGCATGATGCCCTAATGGGCCGTGGCCGAGCTGACCGTTGCGAATGACCGGGGTGCGCCACGCCCCCGTACGAAGCTGCAACGGGCGGTGTATAGGAGGACTGTAGCACGACCCCTTCGGAGGTGCTATACGACACCTTCAGCGGCGCGTGATGCCCCTGTTGCCTGAAGGAGATCAGGGGTAGGGTCGACCCATTTATGTTCTGCTAGCTGCTTCCTCTTTCCTTCACTGCTCTTTTTTTTCTAGCGGTAGATGAAGCCAACCGGTATATTCATGTTTACAACTGCAGTTTCTGTTACACGATTTTTTTATTTCTCCATATTATTTTCGTTTTATTTTTATTTTTATTTTTATTTTGTAAGTGTCGTTAATTTGTTATATCATTATCAGTCTATCGGGTATGTCTTGATGTTGAGTTTTTTTTAAATCATTAATGAAAATTTTGAAAGCATGATATTTAAAAAAAATCATGAGCATTTTCGAAAATTCAGGGATAACTTTTGAAAATCTTGAAAGGTTTTTGGAAAATCATGAACCAATTTTCAAAATTCAGGGACAATTTTTTTAAGGAGAGTGGACAAATTTTCAATGTCATGAACAATGTTTCAAAAGCATAAATCATTTTCAAAAATCATGAACAAAAATATTGAAAAATAATGAACACTTTCAAAATTACGTAAACGTAAATAAGAAACAAAAAAGAAAAGGGAGAACAAACAGAAAAACGAACAATAAACCGACAGAAAAAATAATCAAAAACCAACGGAAAAAACCCAAAAACCGGCAAAAAGGAAAGACCCGTCAGGGAACCGAAACTTGGCCAGGCCCACTATGGCGCGCGCGCGGGCGGTGCGACGAGTTCGCGCCGTGTCGAGCAGCGAATAGCATTCCGCCTTCGGCCATACTGTGAGCCACATTTTCCGGTTGTAGCCCCTGGGATGGAGCAACCCACGCCAGCTTCTACATGGCCCGCGAGGGTTTCATTTCTCACAGGACCTAAGAATGCGGGCTTCGCCAATAATTCATCCATCCCCTAATAATAAATAAAATAAAATAACACAGATCTTCCAAGGCAGATCACGTTACACGTTTTACAGTCTGTGCTGGCACGTACGTAATTACCCGGCGACCTATATACCCTCCGGTCAAAAAATAAAATAAAAGGTCGGTGACCAACTACGATCGCGACCGATCGTGCGCAGGTGATGCGCAGACATGCATACATCAGCTAGCCCACCTGATGGTACGATCCAGCTTCACGATCAATCTCCCGAATGACGCGTTCACGAGGCACGGACAAGAGCGCTAGCTCTCTTCCTTCGCGTGTCAAGTAAAACGTGACAAGCCTAAGCAACCGCTAACGTGATTTCGCACCTTCTACAAAAACCACTTTAAAACGTGATCCTGCACAAATTTCTTTGGCAATAAATTCATCGGGAAGAAAGTTAAGCACCCACTTTTGACCCTTTGCAACGACCCGTCATTTTTTAGTGCAGAAACTGGATAGTATATTTTGTGTGGAAGTTGGTAACTCGTATTCCAGAGGAGAGAGAGGAGGAGGAATGGGTTTCAGGAACCTTCATACTTTTAAGTTTTAATACTGTAATGTTAGCAAAATAGTGTTTGAGACTTATGGAGCAGCCTGATTCTTTATGTGCTAGGGTCTTGAGAGCAAATTATTATCCTGATGGTAATCTACTTAACGCGAAATTGAAAAGTGGAAACTCATACACTTGGCAAAGTGTGTTGTATGGATTGAAAGCTCTTAGGAGAGGTTGTATTTGGAGAGTGGGAGAGGGAGACCAAATTAATATTTGAGAAGATGCTTGGATCCCTACAAGTCCAACAAGGAACATCTATACGCCTAGAGGAGGTATTCTTTTGGATTTAATTAATCCGGTCAAAGGCTCCTGGGATGAAGAATTTATTCGGGATTTTTTTTGGATCGTCGATGTGAATAGAATTCTTGAAATTCCTATTGCCCCTCAGGTATACAGGGTTTTATAGCGTGGCATTATGCAAGATCTGGCTTGTTCACAGTTAGATCGGCTTATCACTTAGAATAGGACTATCAATTTGGGTGTCACCATCCTGATGCTATGAGCTTGGGAGCGTCACAAGGAAGCCAAGTTTGGAAAAAATTATGGCGTCTAAATATTCCATCGAAGATCAAGATGGCGTGTTTTGAGTGGCCTTGTATCCTGTGGAGGGGTTTCAGCTAATCGCCACATTGGAAACAACAGTCAATGTCCTATCTGCAATATGGGATGTGAAGACATAATGCATATTTTGTTTTCTTGCCCAAGAGCAAAACAAGTATGGACACAACTTGGTATCTGGCACATTTTGTCGGAAGCGCTACAATTTGATCGATCAGGTTCAATCATTCTTGAGCATATAATTCTGAACTTGAAGTCATGTGCATCATTGGGTAGCATTGGTTATCCAGAAATTATTCTCACTGACCATACGGGGACAAATCACACACGGTGAAAATATTCAACTAGCTCATAGAAGTGCCATGTCTATTGGTGTTCTTATCACTAATTAGTGGAGAGCAAGGAAACATCCCATTACTAAAAACATTGAGTCTTGGAGATGCCCACCTCAAGGTATGCTCAAAATTAATGTCGACGTGGCTTATGATTCTGATCTTGGTACAGGAGGCATGGGTACTATCGCTAGAGACTCCTCAGGTAAATTCATTGCTACAAATGGTAAAGAACTCCAATTCGTTACTGATGCGATGATGGGCAGAAGCGTATGAGTTGAGGGAAGGTCTTCTCTTAGCACACCATCTGGGATGCAATAATTTTATCATTCAGTCAGATAATGTTACGGTCATCGAAACTATGTTGGCCGGTGGATTCTTAGCAACATCGTCGACAGCTATCTTTGATGATCGCAATGGAAATATTTTCTTTGAACATTGCAATAGGGAAGCAAATGGAGTTGTCCATAGCTAGCTAGACATAGTTTTCTGAATCATTTTGATTGTTTTCAGGACGATGATCTCCCTAGTTTCTTACTTCCTACACTTATAAACGATGTAACTATGTTTATTAATAATCAGTAAAGCTCCCACTGTTTCCCTTGAAAAAAAAAGCCAGCTAGCCTTTTTTTTTTTGAAATCAAAGCCAGCTAGCTAGTCTCTCGTGTAGAGCACCTGGCATTATTACCTAGGCCGTTTTTATCTAGGCAGGCAGGTGCCCCGTGTCCATCCGTGTCGCAGTAGTGTAACTGCGGCAACCGATCCCGCCGGGTCCCGCCCGATCGATTTTCCAGCAAGTACGAAACGTACAACCAGTAAGTGTCGGGAAGAAACGCCGGCCGGTGATCGATAGATCGATCTAAACAGCCACGAACTTACCTTGACTAGTGTAACGTATCACCAAGCCATAGACGAACAACCCTCCTCGCTATAAATACCTCGCCCTCGCCTTCGTTTCTCTTCACCCAGCAAAGAGCGCGATGCATAGCTCCAAGATCACCACCATGTCCTCCCTTATGGTCCTCCTCGCCGTGCTCCTGCTCTCACGTAGCGGCACGGGTGATGCGGCTAGGCGCCTGGCGGAGTACCCGCCGACGCCGCTGCCCAAGCCTGACGTGCTGCCGAAGCCCGAGCCACTGCTGACGCCGCTGCCCCCACCGGAGGTGCTTCCCAACCCCGAACTGCCGGGCCCTCTGCCTCCACCAGAGGTGCTGCCGAAGCCCGAGCCACTGCTGACGCCGCTGCCCCCACCGGAGGTGCTTCCCAACCCCGAACTGCCGGGCCCTCTGCCTCCACCAGAGGTGCTGCCGGCGCCGGAGCTGCCCATGCCGGAGGGGCTGCCCAAGCCGGAGCTTCCCCCGCTGCCCGAGCCTGAGGTGGAACCGACGTTGCCGGAGGAGCCGGGGTTGCCCAAACCTGATGTCGAACCTATGCCGGAGCTGCCACCGCTGCCCGTTGGTGAGATCCCACCAAAGCCGGTGCTGCCGCCGCTTCCGACAGGAGAGCTTCCACCCAAGCCAGAGCCCGAGCTGCCGCCGAAGATGGAGGAGCCACCCAAGCCTGTGATGCCACCACTCCCTGCAGGCGAGCTTCCACCGAAGCCGGAGTCTGAGCTGCCACCCAAGACAGGGGAGCCGCCCAAGCCAGTGCTTCCGCCACTCCCGGCAGGCGAGCTTCCACCGAAACCGGAGCCCGAGCTGCCACCCAAGATGGAGGAGACACCGAAGCCGGTGGTGCCGCCACTCCCGACCGGTGAGATTCCACCAAAGCCAGAGCCGGAGCTACCACCGAAGACAGAGGAGCCGCCGAAGCCGGTATTGCCGCCACTCCCATCAGGCGAGCTTCCACCAAAGCCAGAGCCCGAGCTGCCACCGAAGAAAGAAGAGACGCCGAAGCCCGTACTTCCGCCACTCCCGGCGGGCGAGCTTCCACCCAAGCCAGAACCTGAGCTGCCACCGAAGAAAGAAGAGCCGCCGATGCCGGTGCTTCCGCCACTCCCGGCAGGCGAGCTTCCGCCCAAGCCAGAGCCCGAACTGCCACCCAAGCCACTGCCCGAGCTGCCAAAACCATGATGCGTTGAACCACGGAGGTCTTCATGCTGCATGCTGATTCGTTGGGGTTGTTCATACGCATGCATGTGCTCATATTCATCTGCCGTGAGCTAGTGCACACATACATACTGTTTTGAGAGGTTTTCTTTACCATATCTTTTCATATATGTGTCTAATAAATGGATGTTTGTCCATATGTATATATAAATTTGTTTGTCACTTTGTTGTCAGCCCCTTGCTCGATTGTCATGTTTAACATCCATTCACCGAATGCGGCTACGAACAAATTTGGTGCGGTTTTGGGACCGAAAACTGCCACATGACGTCTATTGTTAATTCATGATTCACTTACTGCACTTCATGGCAATTTTAAGTCTGTTTCATTAACTAGTTAATTAACCCCATGAAGCCAGTCGCAAGTTCGAAGGTCAAACACGCATCAGGCGCAAACCAAATAACTCTAGCAAAAGTAATAACAGCGAAAAATACACTTCATTTATCTTCCCTCTATCAAACTTTGTTGGGACTCACTTGACCCTTTTGAGAGGGTCCACCTTACCTCACTAGAGGTAAGATAATGTTTCAATCTGAGCCATTGATTGATACGGGTAGTTTTGGTCTTAATAGTAACGCTAACTAACAAGGTAAATAATGACATACAGTAGTATTTAGTAAGGAATTGTAGAGGAAAATAATTTTCAACCAACACAATCAGATCAACATATATCAAATAAAAATTCAAACTATTTTTTTTTAGATCAAAAGGGCCCCTAACAGGGGGAGCCCCGGTTCCATTAAGAAACGAGACCAGCCCCAAACAGACACAAAAACATACGAAAAAGAGGCTAAACAGGGAAACTGAAAAAAGTTCCAGCTAAAGCAAGCTAAATCTTCAGGCAACCACACTGCCTAGATATTACAGATTTAAGCGAAAAGCTCATGCTACCGCTCTGTAGCGCTCATAGATGTTTTTGTGAGCCGCCCTAGTCTCCTCAGTTGGAAGGAACTCCGCCTTCGGTGCCCAGGATTGCACCTAGAACGACGTCAGGGGCGAGGCAGCCTGCACACTGGAGTTGAACCTGGGGGTGGAAGGATAGGCAGGCATGACCGAAGAGGTGGCCGCAAATCCCAGCGAGAGCGAGCCTACCCCCACTCCAGCGCCCCGGCTCCCTGCACTTGGCTTCGATCACCCCTGAAAAGAGGTCCACTTGGGGCAGCATATGTTCCTTGAAGATTAACCTCAATTTCTTGAGGGTTCTGAGAATTAGCCTCCATACCTGCTTCATAGAAATCCAAGTTTGGGCATAAAAAATCAGAGTATTTCTGCTTTTCCAAATGCTCCAAAGCACTGCAGCGCAAACAACATTGAAAGTTTGATGCTTCTTTTTTGAAATCCAAAACCTAGCTACAGAGAGGTAATCATGACCGCATTCACAGTTAAAGAAAGCAGAGACAATCTCCCAGGTCTTAGTTGCAACAATGCATTTGAAAAAGAGGTGATCAATAGTTTCTTCTTCACTACAGAAAACACAACAAGTAGGCTTACTTATATTTCTTTTCTGAAGATTATCTCTTGCCATTAGCTTGTTATTAGAGAGAAGCCACGGAAATATATGAATTCTAGGAGGAACAACTAGGGACCAAATAGCTGGGATATAAACAGGTGTGACTCCTCTAAAACTAATAGTGCTATAACAAGAGCTAGAAGAAAATTGACCATTAGTTGTGTAGCTCCAAACAAGAGAATCATAGTCATTTGAGAAAGAAATACTATTAGCAATCTACACCAAATCTAACCATTGTTCATGTAACTTAAAACTAAAGTTCCTACAAAAGGTGAGTTTTAAAGAGTTGTCATCCCAAACTTGTTTGATGGTAGCCATTTGCTCATTACAGACGCAATACACCTCCCAGAATTGTACATATAGTGGGGATGTGCCAAACCAAATATCCTCGTAGAATATGATTTTAGCCCCATCCCCAACAATCCACATGTGTCCAAACTGAATAGCCCTAATAGTCCACATGAAACCTTTAAAGAAAGTGGACGAATTTGAACCCCCACAACAGAAGATATTTGGGTTTTGAGTTTTGTATTTAGCATCTAAGATGTTTTTCCAGAGCCTGTCTTCCTGGGCAGACATTCTCTTAAGCCAAGAGGCAAGCAAGAAGATGTTAACATCTCTGAGGAAAGGTACCCCTAACCCACCTTGGGCCTTAGGCATACACACCAGGTTCCAATTGGCAAGGTATAGCTTCATTTTATCTTTGGAATCATTCCAAAGACAATTAGCCATTTGCGAGTTAATGATATCTAAAGCCCATTTAGGAAACTTAAAAAATAAGAGAACATAAATGGGAATGCTAGCAAGACATGTTCTAATCAGAACTACCCTAGCTGCATAAGAGAGGAGCTTCCCTCTCCAACCCGCATTTTTTGCAGAATCTTATCTATAATGGGTTGGAGATCCTCTCTCCTAAGCTTATCATAATGCAGAGGCACTCCCAAATATTTAATGGGAAACTGCCCAACAACACACCCCATGATTTCACTTAGGGCTTTAGCATCCTCAGCAACCAGGTTGATGGGCACTAGCTCACTCTTATCATAATTAATTTTCATACCCGAAACTTGTTCGAAGCAGGTAAGCACCCATTTCAAATTCCTAACCTTATCAGTGTTATTATCAACAAAGAGAATCGTGTCGTCTGCATATTGGAGACTAATAACACCTCCAGGAATGAGCTGGGTGCACATACCCCTAATGAGGTTGTTGGCTGCAGCTTTATTGAGCATATGAGTGAAAACATCCACCTCACAGTTAAAGAGGAGGGGGACATGGGGTCTCCCTATCTAAGCCCCCTACTGGTGGTGAAAAAATTACCTTCAACCCCATTCAATTTAACTTCCATAGACCTACCTCGAGTGGCCAGGTGTATCCATCTAGAAATTTTAGTGCCAAAGCCACTCAAGGCCAGGACCTCATCTAGGAAGTCTAAGTTAGCCCTATCGAAGGCTTTCTCACAATCTCACTTAAGCACAACCCCTTGGTCTTTACCATGGATAGCAGAATGCATAACTTCATGAGCCGTAACTACACTTTCAAGGATAAACCTGAAGGAGATATGCCCTAGAGGCAAATAATAAATAGTTTTTTATTGTCATATCTCAATTAGTTTATAATTGTGCTATAACTGTGCCAAGTAGAAACATTGGTACATGTATGGTATGAAACAACCAAGTCCCTAGTAGCCTCTATTCATACTAGTTCGTTGGTCACGAAGATGATCTGGGTTTCAAGATCATGGTTATTTATGCCAACTGACAACGAGATCATATCATTGGAGAATGATGTGATTGTACATTCCTCGAAGGATTGCAACACGATCAAGTCATATAGTTCATTGTTGCAACAGCTATACCTAGACTCCTTCTCCTTAGACCGTGAGCTCATATTACTCACTGTTTCCCTAGGCTACTTAGACTGCATCAACCATCATCTGGTAATGCGGTGGCCATAAAGGTGTACGCTGGGTATTCCGTAGGAACAGTAGATGACATGTGACTGCAAGACCGGGATTTGTTCACCCACATGACGGGTAAAGATACATACGGGCGGCTTGGTGAGATTACATCTATAAATGTTGCAACATGTGACTAGGTCACGGGGATGTAATATCACGGTAACAAGAAAACAGAACTTGTTGTGAACGAGATTGAACAAGGTATGGAATATCGATGATCGGATCTCGGACAAGTCGTATCGAGAAACAAAAGGAAGAGGATGCGACATTAAGATGGTTCAAATGACATTGTCATCAGGAATGCATAGGGGTCACATGGACATCCCTGGTCCCTCTATTGATCATTGATACAGATCATGTCTAGAGCATTTCCGAGCTGTGAGAGGATACACTTAAGGGTACGATGAGAGCGATCATTCGTAAGATGGAATCACAGTAGAGAAATAGAGAAAGCCGAAATCGTTCCACAGAGAGATCTAAAGTTGTTCAGAGAAAGAATAAAGGATCGGAATCATTCCGGGAAAGATCCGAAGTCGTTCGGAGGAAATCAAAAGGGAACCGAAAGGTGTTTCGGGTCAAGACGGATTTTGTAATATGTATTTACATATTAATTAATTTAATTAATATTAAATATAATATTAAAATCTAATTTGAAGGGGTATTCCACTAATGGGCCAAACTTCCTAGGGAAAAAGGGCCCATGAGGGAAAACCGAAAAGGGGGAGGGCCAAGGGCCAAGGCCCAGTCGCCTTGAGGGGGCCCACCCGGCCAGCCTAGGGCTGTGTGTAGGGTGGGGCCCACCCCTGGCCGGCGGCCCATGAAGGCCCATGCGCCTCCCCCTTCTCCCTTGAAGAGTTCCACATGGGAAACCCAAAGGGGAGGGCACACCCCTCCCCCTATATAAAGGGGTGCCCATGTGTGGGATTAAACACACAAATATTTGGAGAAGTCCTTTGGTTGACTTTCTCCTCCTTCGTCTCTCTATACCTTGTGACCATGGCCCCAATTATGGGTTGTGCGATCGAGGCACACCTGCAGTACGCCGTTGCGTTGCAGGGATTCCTAGCCGTATATCAACTTCCGCACTCCCGGCGAGATCGGGGAGCCGGAGGTCTCATCGTGCACCGGATGTGTACGAAGACACGAGGCGCAACACTTGGGGCACTTGAATGTCGTGAGCCGGAGCTGTTGCATGATGAAGATGATGAAGATCAAGAAGGAGCAAGGGTGACCTGCGAGGAGCTTCGCGACCTTGAGGTCGGCTTCGAGTACGACTACATCAACCACGTTCCCCGTGGAACGTTAACCGCGTACTGTCTACAAGGGTATGTATTCTCTATGCTCCGGTCGTTACTGCATTACTACATAGATAGAACCTATGCAGTTTTTGGGGTTCCATCGTAGGAAATTTTTTGTTTTCCGCACCGATCCCCTACATTGGTATCAGAGCGGATCTATGCGTAGGAGTGTTGTACGGCCAGTACGCACAAGTATTGTGCGGGCATTGATCCCTTAGTTTTTACCCTCTGACGTGTTCTTGTTTATATCGCGGTATTGTTTGACGAAGCGGCCCAGACCGACCTTACGTGTATTCGTACGCGAGACTGGTTCCACGCTCAACATACGGCTTGTACCATATAAGTGTCTAGCGGGTGTCTGTCTCTCATTTGATAGTTGATATAGCATTTACAACGGAGGGCCCCGAGGGGTGTAGTAGAGACAACTGTCGAATCCATGTTGTGGTTGGAAAGTTCGTAGTTTAAAAATGATTCTAGTGCGAAAGCCCTAACAACCACGTAAAACTTGCAATAGATAAAGTAGAGGCGTCTAACTTTATTTTGCAGGGGGCATGTGATTATGATATGGCATTGGTCGCTACAAAGGTAAAGTAGTTTACTTTTCTGTTGCTAAGTAGTATAGTAATAGTCATTGTTCCGATGAATGACCTGGTGGAGGCGTCGTGGACTTGGCGTCAAACCAAGGGCACAATGGAGATCATGACGGAGCGCTCGATGGAGATCAAGGCGCAAGAAAGACCATATCATATTATATTATACATATGATGTTGATACCAGTTTTTACATCTTATTGTGTGCTAGTATTTAGATACTCAACGGTAGCAAATAAGATAATCCCTATTTAATTCCAATGTTTCGTGTTCCCCTTGTGTGTGCACCACCAAGAAAGTTCTTCGATATGAGGCCGACCGTGATGATTGGGGGTCAGACATATCTACGTTCGCATACAGTAGGTGTAAGCCATGTTGCACAGCAAATACACACGAGTTAGATTTGGCGAGCCTAGCATGTACAGACATGGCCTCGGAACACAAGAGATCGAAAGATCGAGCATGAGTCACATGGATGATGTGATTAGCATTAGGGAATGTCTACCTTTGATACTGCACTGATGGCCGTGATGATCGGGGGAGGTGTAGAGGATAGGGATCATGTGATCACTAAAGTTGTCCAGGGGATGACAATTTTAGTGGAGACCAATTATAAATTGATCTCTTATTATAAACTTAGTCTAGATGTCTGTTTGCAAATATCTTAGTAGATCTTAGCCTATCCCAGTGAGGCCCTTTGTGACCATGGGAATATATTGCTTAATCTGGAACTTAGCGAAAGGGTCCAACTTCATAGATTAATACCCACGCCTGAGGGATATCCTCGTAAAAGGTGATCTTCTCTTCTTGATAAAACAACCATTAGGAGATAATTCGATGACTCCACAATGTTTGTGTTTTATCCATTATCATCCAATAATCCATTCCCCATTTGATGGAGAGTTGGGCTACATTTTGTATTCTACAGAATAAGGCACATAGGGTATGAGCCGTTGGATGGGTTTTCCTCCATCATGGATGAAAAGAGAATGTTTGGAAAAACACTTAGCGATCTTGCATTAGAGTTAAGAACTCTTAGAAGGGCTTGATTGCACGTGGATGTCATGGATGAAAAGGTATATATATAAGATATACAAATTATAAATGTTGTTCTTGCAGAACTCATTGCAATTTGCAAAATATTTGATACTTGTCCCGTTTTGTGAAAACAGGAGGATCTGCTTGAGAATTGCTGCCTCCGCTTGAGAATTGCTGGAGTTGAGGCAAAGTGACTTGATGATGGAAAGCAAAACAGTTATTGGACGACATCACCTCTTCCCTCAAAGTTTATCATTTGGATTAGTGGACTTGAATATAATTTGTAATCCTAGTTTGTGTGTCTTTCTTTTGGTGAGACGATTATTCATATGAACAAGTTACAAGCTAGTTTGTACTATTCTTATGAACAATACCGTTATGGTCACATTACGATTATAAATAAGTTATTCTCATCACTATATTAATGATAATAGTTTAAACATTTATGAAGGATTAGAATACTAAAAGATATCCAAAGTTTAATAATGAAAAGACACTACAGTTTAAGTCATTTTGGTTATTGCATGTTCTTTATGAAAGATCGGAGTCCTAGATGCTTAATCTAGAGACTTTGCAAAACCATGCCTCTTGGGAAGAATGACTAAAACTCCGCATTCTGGTAAAACGGTGATATGCGAAGAAATGTTGAAACTTATACATAATGATGTATCATATTTTCAACAAGTAGTGAAATCATTTATTATGGACTTAAGTGAATAAGTGTATTTACTTAATGAAACATGAAGTTTGAAATGATTTGAATTGTTCAAATAAGTTCATGACTAAATGGGATATTGAATTAACTGAATTAACAAGTCTCTTCGATTTGATCGACATGACTAAAGTATTCAAGTTAAATTTAGCATAAAAGGAACTTGTGAAATATGTTTCACAAATTATGATAATTGGATGAATTCAAACTTTGTTGAAATGTCTAAAACATCATAAACATTTTGTATTAGATACATATGATATCATATTATCTCTTATCGGGGTTGTAGTTATCGTTTAGGGCTAGAGATCAAAATAAGCAAACACTCATTTGAAATACAAAGGAACGTCTAAAGATTCGTGGAAACAACACCATAAGTGTTATGGCAAGTTCGAGTTTCTGGAGATTTCAATAAGTCGAAATCGTGGCGAATAAACAAATCTTTGTAAAGCATTCTTAGGAAGCTATAAATGCATCGTCCACAATAGGCAAACCTGCTGTTGTCCTAAGTTGATGTGTCTTGATGAAGATACAGGTGGAATAAAGTAAAAGATCAAAACAAGGTATTTGACCTTACCTCTGAATTGTTGAGTGGCGCAGCGGAATTTGTTTCGTGAATCCAAACTCTACAAATAGAGGAGAAACTGTTGATAATGATCATGAAGTTTTAGTGAATACTTTTACTAAAGAAAGTAGGATTCAACTATATATTCTACAAGTTTGTTGAATTATATTATTAATTCACTTGTCATGTTTTGAACAAGACATACCTACAAATTACAAAGAAGCGTGATGGACCTGAGTGCGAGAAATGACTAGGAGTCATAAAATCCTATATTAAGTTACATTTAAGATTGCAAAGTAACATGATTACTTGATCTTATTAAAGTAAAGAAGTTTACTTGATATTTCTGAATGACTGAAAGTCATAAGAAGGAAATGAAACTTAATGAATGACAAAAAGCTCGATTTGTCACAAGTTTGGACAAATTCAAGGAGTTGACTACAATAGTAGTGATGCTTAAGTCGTTTGGATTTACACTTGAAATATATGGATACTGATGTCTCGTAATTGGAATTCTCAAATTGATGATGATCAAAGAATTTTGGAATGTCCAAGATTATCGACAGGACCTAGATTTTGAGTGGGAGCTAAGTGAAATCCCTGGATCTCAAACATGAATGTCATATTTGAGTGGGAGCTAAGTGAAATCCCTAGATCTCAAACATGAATGTCATATTTGAGTGGGAGCGTGAAATCATTCAGTGATATGTGAATGATGTGATTGGTGTTTAAGTTAGGATGAAGTTGAATTTATTAAACAAAGAGATCTGTCGAGATAGATTGGTAAGTTTAATAAACACTAAATGGCGAATGCTTCCTGGACTTGATTCTGAAAGATGTTTAGAATGTCCTAAGCAAGATTCTGAAGAAGCTCAGAATGGAACATGTGAGAAAGGAGTTCTTACTATATGAAGCTTTGAGTTTGCAACTATGATTGAAAGAAAGAGATGTGTTGCATCCTATGCCTCAGTCATAGGTTCTTCCATATAACCATGTTGTATACTCGACATAATGTGACCCAAGGTTCTGGTTGGAAGGACTAGCTCTTAACTATAAGGACATGTCTTTAAGTGATTCCTGAGTTGATCACTGAACCAGGATTAAGTTTGTGCTTCAGTAGCAAGAAGCAATGCAAGTGGCATAGATGCATTTCATGCACTAGGATCTACATAGATATAGAAGTATAAAGGCTACATCTGATGTGATGTATAATGTTATGGCGGGGCTAGTTCGCTTTTAACGTAGAATGATGTGTCCCAGGGCCTAGTGCCCATGAGAAAGCCCTCGAGGTTGATCTAACGTCACTGTAAGCTCCTGGAATCCGGCCTTGTTCTGCTGCCATGACTATAGTATATACACAAAGGATAGCAAAGTGTGTTTCGAAGTTTAGATGACAACGGTGAAAACGGCCGTCATCATAAACACTAGAAACAAAAGTCTCTCTTTGTTGCCAAACAAATACTTCGACCCATTATAAGATAATGGTATAAATGTTAAAATTAGGAAGACATTAACGATTTGCAAAAGACATAATGATCTGGTAAAACAGAACATGGACATGACGTTTCCCATGAGGATGCATGATCTGTAAACGCATATGGTATATGGTTTATATGAGTAAAATGCAAGCTAGGTTATTTGTACTCTAGTGCAAGTGGGAGACTGAAGGAGATATGCCCTAGATGCAAATAATAAATAGGTTTTTATTGTCATATCTCAATTAGTTTATAATAGTTTCATATTGTGCTATAATTCTGCCAAGTAGAAACATTGGTACAAGTGTGGTATGAAACAACCAAGTCCCTAGTAGCCTCTATTCATACTAGTTTGTTGGTCACGAAGATGAACTGGGTTTCAAGATCATGGGCATTTATGCCGACTGACAACGAGATCATATCATTGGAGAATGATGTGATTGGACAATCCTCGAAGGATTGCAACACGATCAAGTCATATAGTTCATTGTTGTAACAACTATACCTAGACTCCTTCTCCTTAGACCGTGAGCTCATATTACTCACTGTTTCCCTAGGCTGCTTAGACTGCATCAACCGTCATCTGGTAATGCGGTGGCCATAAAGGTGTGCGTTGGGTATTCCGAAGGAACAATAGATGACATGTGACTGCAAGACCAGGATTTGTTCACCCACATGATGGGTACAGATACATATGGTCGGCTTGGTGAGATTACATCTATAAATGTTGCAACATGTGACTAGGTCACGGGGATGTAATATCACGGTAACAAGAAAACAGAACTTGTTGTGAACGAGATTGAACAAGGTATGGGATACCGATGATCGGATCTCGGACAAGTCGTATCGAGAAACAAAAGGAAGAGGATGCTACATTTAGACGGTTCAAACGACATTGTCATCAGGAATGCATAGGGACCACATGGACATCCCTGGTCCCTCTGTTGATCATTGATACAGATCATGTCTAGAGCATTTCCGAGCCGTGAGAGGATACACTTAAGGGTACGATGAGAGCCGTGAGAGGATACACTTAAGGAATCATAGTAGAGAAAGAGAGAAAGCCGGAATCATTCCACAGAGAGATCCGAAGTTGTTCGGAGAAAGAATAAAGGACCGGAATCATTCCGGGAAAGATCCGAAGTCATTCGGAGGAAATCGAAAGGGAACCGAAAGGTGTTTCAGGTCAAGACGGATTTTGTAATATGTATTTACATATTAATTAATGTAATTAATATTAAATATAATATTAAAATCTAATTTGAAGGGGTATTCCACTAATGGGCCAAACTTCCTAGGGAAAAAGGGCCCATGAGGGAAAACCGAAAAGGGGAAAGGGCCAAGGCCCAGGCGGCTTGAGGGGGACCACCTAGCCAGCCTAGGGCTGTGCGCGGGGTGGGGCCCACCCCTGGCTGGCGGCCCATGAAGGCCCATGCGCCTCCCCCCTCTCCCTTGAATAGTCCCACATGGGAAACCCAAAGGGGAGGGCACACCCCCTCCCCCTATATAAAGGGGTGCCCATGGGTGGGATTAAACACACCAATATTTGGAGAAGTCCTTTGGTTGAATTTCTCCTCCTCCCTCTCTCTATACCTTGTGACCATGGCCCAAGTATGGGCTGTGCGACCGAGGCACACCTGCAGTACACCGTTGCGCTGCAGGGATTCCTAGCCAGATATCAACTTCTGCACTCCCGGCGGGATCGGGGAGCCGGAGGTCTCATCGTGCACCGGATGTGTATGAAGACATGAGGCGCAACACTTGCGATGCTTGAATGTCATGAGCTGGAGCTGTTGCACGATGAAGATGATGAAGATCAAGAAGGAGCAAGGGTGATCTGCGAGGAGCTTCATGACCTTGAGGTCGGCTTCGAGTACGACTACATCAACCACGTTCCCCGCGGAACGTTAACCGCATACGGTCTACAAGGGTATGTATTCTCTACGCTCCGGCCGTTACTGCATTAGTACATAGATAGATCCTAGGCAGTTTCTGGGGTTCCATCGTAGAAAATTTTCTGTTTTCCGCACCGATCCCCTACGAAACCTACTTTTAATAAAAGAAGTTTGATTAGGAGCAATCAAAAATTCTATGATTAAGCCTAGCCTATTAGTTAGGACCTTAGTGAAGATTTTAATAATGCAATTTAAAAGACTAACAGGTCTGAATCTTTTCATGGTGGAGGCATATGAATCTTTGGGGATGAGGGATAGGACAACAAAGTTAAGTCTAAATATGTCCAATTTCCCCTCATAAAAAAATCCTTGAACAAAGCAAGAATGTCATCTTTAACCAAGTCCCAAAAAGTTTGGTAAAACATAAAAGAAATGCCATTTGGTCCTAGTGCTCCATCTGAATAGGAACCAAAAAATAGCTTTTTTGATTTTTTTCCTCAGAGAAAGGAGCTTCTAATTGAGCATTGTAGAATTCAGAGACTCTTTCCTCTACCAAGAAAAAATCAGTGTCCAAAGAGAAACCTGAACTGTACTCAGACCTAAAAAGATTCTGATAGAAATATGTGGCTATCCCTAACATCTATGGCAGTTCTGAAGTAGGGCCCTTAGGCCCTTCCAAAGAAGTAACCATAGTCTTCCTTCGACGTTGGTTAGCCATAGCATGAAAATAAGCTATGTTCCTATCACCTTCAACAATATCCCTATCTCTAGATCTTTGTTTGGCTTTAGTTTCCCCCTTAATCCAAAGCTTCTGCATCTCTAAGCTAATCTCCTTCATCCTAGCATGCTCAGAATCCAAAAGGGATTCAGATTTAGCTTTCAGGTCTAAACTATCGTACTCCTGCACCATTTCCTACTTAAGCTATCTAAGATCAGCCTCAATGTTTCTACTCCATCCTTTAGAAGTTTTCCTAAATCTCCTCATCTTTTCCTACCACCTATAAATAGCAGAGGTACTCTTGGTGGGTGCAATCCAAGATCTAGTGACTAGATCTTTAAAATCCTCTCCAAGGAGTCACCACTTTTCAAATTTGTAAGAATCAGGTCTATGAGAGTGAGTAACCCCTGAATCCCACAGGATAGGAGTATGGTCACTTCCAAGGCTGGTGAAAGATTGAGAAGAAGCAAGGGGGTACATAACATCTAATTTAGTATTACAAAAGATTCTATAAATAGGTGACATAATCAGATTTTCTTGGTTGTTAGCTCAGGTAAATCTCCTATTAGATAACTTGACCTCCATGAGCCCCCATAACTCAATCCAAGCATTGAACTTGTCACACCACTTGTGGTTGACAACCCCATTGCTCTTATCTTCTTGAAATCTAACGAAATTAAAATCCCCACTAATGAGAGTGGGGAGGTTGTTGTCAATGAAAAGGGAGTGTAGTTTAGAAATGAACTCATCTTTCCCTTCCTCATAAGGAGAGCAATAAATAGAAATGTGCCTCCAAACTTTGCTATCTAACTTATTTCTAAGAAGACATGAAATAGAGTAACTATTACTGTCCCAAGAGATGACTTCAAAAAGGTCTGAATCCACCCCAACCAAAATGCCTCCAGCAGATCCATTGCAGGTAGGTGGTTCTAGACAAAATTCCTATTAAGACTAATGGAATCCAAGTAGGAGGTAGTGAAGCTCTCCTTCTTGGTTTCCTGAAAAGCAATAATGGAAGCATGGGTTTTAGCAAGAGTGTCAGTGATTCATTTCTTTCTACCTGGGGCATCAATCATTCTAATATTCCAGCCTAAACTAGTCATAGACCTTCCTTGTCTTAGGGTGCTTGCCCCGTTTATGTCTACAAACTTTAGTGAAGAGAAGCTCACTATCACCTAGGTCTCCTACTTGTGCCTCACCCACAATACGAGTTTTAGGTGAAGTGTGGAAACAAAAACATTAGCAGGAGGGTTGACCTCAGGCACAACCCCACTACACAAAGAAGCAAAAGAAAGAGATGATTATTGGCTCAACACATATCGAGATCGTTGGGGAACCCAAGAGGAAGGTATGATGAGCACATTAGCAAGTCTTCCCTCAGTTATGAAACCAAGGTTATCGAACCAGTAGGAGCAAGGAAACACCTCCAAGGTGTTGTTTCCAACTTGGAATCCTACACAACACAACCATAGAACTTTGCCCCCAACTTACAGTGAGGTTGTCAATCTCACTGGTTTTGCTGAAAACAAAGGATTAAACATATTGTGTGGAAGATAGTAGTTGGTTGCAGAAAGTAAATAGAAAACAGTAAATAGCTTGTAGATTGATGGTAAAAGAATGGACCGGGGTCCATAGTTCACTAGAGGTGATTCTCCTTAAGATAGTTTACATGTTGGGTGAACAAATTACAGCGGGGCAATTGACAGACACCAAGAAAGCATACATGCATATACTAATCATCTTGACTCCTATGAGATTTGATTGGGCATTACAACATTATACATAGACCGTAATCCAACTACATTTATGACTAATAATCCACCTTCAGATTATCATCCGAACCCCCTCCAGTATTAAGTTGCAAGCAACAGATAATTGCATTAAGCAAAGTGTGTAAAGTAAACAATACGATTGTTCTATGAACAAAGGATTGTTGTTTTCTCCCTAGTAGCAACAACACATCTAGTACCTTAGAGATTTCTGTCACTTCCCTAGATTCCTAGAGGCATGAACCCACTATCGAGCATAAATACTCCCTCTTGGAGTTGCTAGCATCTACTCGGCCAAGATAGCTACTAACAATGGAAAGCATGCAAAATCACAAATAACATAGACATGATAGAATGAATAATCAATCTGAAATAGCATCTCAATATCCATCGGATCCCCGTCAACACAACATGTAAGATTACAAATAGATGATCTTGATCATGAACGGAGCTCACAAGATCTAAACATGGTGGCACAAAGGAGAAGAAACAACCATCTAGCTACTACATGGACCCGTAGTCCAGGGATGAACTACTCACGCATCACACCAGAGGCAGGTATGGTGATGAAAAAGGCCTCCAGGGTGATCTCTCCCCTCCGGCAGGGTGCCGGGAAGAGCTTCAAATCGCTCCCGATCCAGGGATAGAGATGGTGGCAGCTACAGACTCTTTCGTGGAATTTTGATCGGGTCCTTAGGGTTTTCGTCCCAGAGGCAATATATAGGCGAAGGGGAAAGGTCGGTGGAGTACTAGGAGGCTCACACTAGGTGGTGGCGCGGCTAGGGCTGGCCACGCCACCCTAGGGTGTGGCCGACCTGGCTCCCCTCTTCGTCTCCCCTCCAGACTCCGTATTCTTTCTAGTGAAATATTGACCTGGGGATGTTTCTATGAAATTGTGGTGTTTGTTAGAACCATCTAGTGCTCAAGGTGACAGTGTGGGGTTTTCTAGATGGTAAAGGCTTACTTTGAGGTGTGCTGTTATAGCCCTACCATGGATTAGATTGTCCAACCAGAGAGTAGTTAAGAGTAGTATCATGAAGAGAAGATATTTATATGAGAGTGTTCACTAGTGAAAGTATGATCCCTAGGCCTTGTTTCTAAGCATTGAAAGACCATTTGTACTAGATCTGTTACATGTTTGCTTTCTTCCATCTTTATTTCAGTTTTCCTTTAGTCTTTTCCACGCCATCAAGCTATTTTCTATCACCGTTACCACTTATAATTATCCATACCACTTGTATTTCACTATCTCTTCGCAGAACTAGTGCACCTATACATCTGACAAGTGTATTGGGTGTGTTGGGGACACAAGAGACTTCTTGTATCTTGATTGCAGGGTTGCTTGAGAGGGGATACCTTTGACCACTTCCTCCCTGAGTTCGATAAACCTTGGGTGATCCACTTAAGGGAAAACTTGCTACTGTTCTACAAACCTCTGCACTTGGAGGCCCAACAACTGTCAACAAGAATAGAAGTGCGTAGACATCAAGCTATTTTCTGGTGCCGTTGCCGGGGAGGCAAGGTAAAAGGTATTCACACCGGAGGATTAAAGAAGAAGCACCTCCCACGGCAAACGCCTTTTTTCTGGCGCCGTTGCCGGGGAGGTAAGGTAAAAGGTATTCACACCGGAGGATTAAAGAAGAAGAACCTCCCACGGCAAACGCCTATTTTCTGGCGTCGTTGCCGGGGAGGTAAGGTAAAAGGTACTCACATCCTCCGGTGTGAGTACTCAAAGTTATTTCCTTTAGATTCTGCAATTTTGTCTTTTTGTTTCTTGTTTTCACTAGTTAGGCTTAATGGAAAACAACAAAAAAATTACAGAGCTTTATAGTATTTATCTTGAGTTAGGACATGAAGTGTTTGAAGAGAAAATTAAAAAACCTATGGAACTTTATTTGCATGTTAATAGTAATGTTATTAGTATGAATTCTTTGAACACCATTATTGCTAATGCTATGGAAAAGTCTAAGCTTGGGGAAGATAGTTTTGATGAGCAAGATATTTTTAGTCCCCCAAGCCTGGAGGAGAAATTTTACTTTGATGATACTATGCCTCCAATATATGATGATTACAATGATGAATATGTTATTTTCAGTCCACCTACTATTGAGGAGAAAATTAATGCTTACAATATGCCTCCTATATTTGATTATTATGGTGATGAGAATAATAATGATAGCTATTTTATTGAATTTGCTCCCACTACAATTAATAAGAATGACTATGATTATGTGGAGAGTAATAATTATTATATGCATGTGGCTCATGATAAGAATGTTTCTTGTGATAGTTATATTGTTACTTTTATTCATGATGCTACTGAAAGTTATTATGAGAGAGGGAAACATAGTTTTATGTGTCTTAACACTATTAAGTTTCCCCTATTTATGTTGAAGTTTTTGAAGCTGCACTTGTTTTGCTTTCCTATGCTTGTTGCTTTGTGCTTTCATGAATTGTTTATTTACAAGATTCCTATGCATAGGAAGTGGTTTGACTTAAATGTGTTTTATATTTGCTTCTTGATGCTCTCTTTTACTTCAATTCGTATTTCTTATGTGAGCATCTTCTCAAACTATTATGTCAACCTTAAAGGCGTTAAAGAAAATTACTTATTGGGAGATAGCCCAAAAGTTTTAGATGAGTCTTGGAAGTTATTACTTCAGTAATAACCGCTCCTTATCCTTTTTATTTGCTTTTTGTGCCAAGAGTAACCTCTAATGAGAGAGAAGTAATGCTTGGGAAAGTTGCTGTCCCAAAACAGATTTTTGTGCTTCACCGTAAAAATTCGAGTAAAATATTTGTACGTCCTTTTGAGGCATGAATTTTTGTGATTCTTACCCAGGTTGTTATCTAAATTTCATTAGTTCAATACTTTTTTATTTGAGCAACAGAAGATCTTCGAAAAAATTCGTCTTTACCTGATGGTCTGTTTTGACAGATTTCTGCCATTATTTGCATTTCCTTCTTGTTGGTTCCTTTTTGAGTTCTTTTAGGGAATTGAGATTTTTGAGGGAAGTGCTAC
The DNA here is from genome assembly GCA_910589775.1 of Avena eriantha. Classification (NCBI taxonomy): domain Eukaryota; kingdom Viridiplantae; phylum Streptophyta; class Magnoliopsida; order Poales; family Poaceae; genus Avena; species Avena eriantha. The sequence continues at coordinate 111,243,084 of OU342741.1, forward strand.
AGTAGCTAGTGTTTTAATGGAAGTTTTATTGGTGTTATAACTGAACCTAAAGACTTATTATCTTGAGTGCACTAATGTTGCTAATAAAGATTGTGTGAAGTTTTGGATGAAGGAAAAATTTCAGGTGTATGGAAGGTATGAGTAATGAGATGAAGGATGGACTAAAGGTCAAGCTTGAGGATGCCACGTGTGTCACCCCAAGAAATATCCAAGAAGTACAAGCGTCAAAGCTTGGGGATGCCCAAGGCATCCCCTTCTTCATCAATAAAAATCCAAGGTTTCTTCCAAACGCTTCATTTTTATTGTTTCATGCACACTTGTGTTGTTCTTGGAGCGTCTTCTTTTTCGTTTTCGTTTTGTTTTTTTCGTTTGCTTGGTTTTCTTAGTTTGCTGAATAAATTGTTTGCACCCCCTCTTTCATACATTGGTTTTTAAATAGTTTGGTTTGGAAAAGAGTAGGAAAGTTCATACTTATGTGGTAAAAAGAGCTTGTTTTTTACTGTGGCCTATGCTTTGTCATGCCATGCTTGATATTGTTTTGGCTTTATGCTTAGTATTCTTTGCTGTAGAATGACTTGTTATAAACAATTGAGATTGCTTAATGTGCCTTGGATGAATCATGCGTTGTTTTAGCATATTAAAGCATAGTATAGTGGTATTCTCCTTTGATGCTTTATTTGGGTTGACTTGGCGCATGCTCACACCATGTTATGACTATCTCAAGTCTCCATAAGCCTTTATGATCCTTTAGTTTTCAACTTGTAGTATCACTTTATGCTTTGATCAATGATGTTTTGTCGCTCTGCATGATTATGGCCATTATTGCTCTCTTAGTTTGTCGCAGCCAGTCTTTTGCTAGCCTGCACAACCAAGTATGAGTTCCACTCATGCATCCAACTTCCTAAACCAAGTTATTCCAAAGAGTCCAACATACCTACCTACTAGCTTATGCTATTCCAAGTATATTCATGCGTTTTTTTACCTTCCAAATTAAACTTGTTATGAGAAAACTAGTGATTAAAGCTCTCACGAACTTGATGGCACACTTTACTTTTCTTGCCCTTAATAAACTTGAACCATTGTGTCGTCTATGTTGTATATGCTTGCACTTATTTGTTGGGAATTAGCAGAACCATGCTGTCATGGGGAACGCTTTCAACATTGCACTTGGTACTTGTACCTAGTTGATATCATGCTCTTTTGTATATGGATGTCATTAGTGTGAAATGAAAGGGGAGCTTGTAAGTCCATGGAGTTATGTATATGTGTTAGAGAAACGCCTGGGACGCTGGTCTAATCCATGCTAACATGGTGGAAACCTGCAGCGTAACCATAATGAGCTGTCTATGAGGCATTCTTCTTATAAAAAAAGAGTCCTATATTGAGAAAAAAAAGAGAAGAAAAAAAGATACTATGAAAAGAGGAAAGAGAGAAAAAAGCACCATATTCCCATGGTAAATAAGAAGAATGCTGAGATGCTCGTTGTGTGCTTGCCTTGTCATTTTGATATGGGGATTCTTCCGTATCATCGGGCAAGGGGTACCCCGTTGGTGGTTCTCTATGATACAGATATACTTACGATGACAAGAACTTACCGGTGACTAAACTTGAGTAGCATGAGGAGCGGCCCCCGTATACAAGGGACATGATATTTCTAACTTATACTTCGTCAAGCATGTACACCATAGTTTGTTCACTTTAACCTTAATCACTTCAAGATGCTTATGATAGGGGCAATGAGAGCTGAAAGCTATAAGTACCATAATTTTTGGAAGCTCTTTATGAGACTTGAATCCCTACTTCCTTTTATAAAGGCCTTTCTTCCACCATTATATTGAGTCACCACCTTCTATCTTTATGCACCTACTTTGAGAGCATAGTGGCCATTCTTAGTTCTATGTGCATTGTCCCAAGACTAGTTGATTGATGCATAACTTGATATTTCTTGTTTTAAACTAATTGTATCTAGTCACTCTTATGAACTCTGAAGGTGTCCTATGCATTTATATTTGCTAATCTATGAGGGACAAGCTGAATGCCATTATGCTATGTTTTCTTTATGTGAAACAAACAAACGTCTTGCAAAGCATTGTTATTCATGAATATTTTGTTTGTGCCTTTTCATGTTGCAACATAGTTACTATGTCTTATTGCTAGAACTTTGTCTTTCATGCTATGATTGAAGTACTATGATCCCAGCTTTGAATGTTTTACAAGTACTTTGATCAAGTATTTGATGGTACATGTCACCTCAAAAATTATTCTTTCTTTTTATCACTTACCTACTCGAGGACGAGCAGGAGTTAAGCTTGGGGATGTTGATACATTGCAAATGTATCTATAATTTTTGATGTTCCATGCTTGGTTTTATCTACTTTCTTATGTTTTGTCCACACTTTGGAGTACTTTTCATATGATTTCTTGGACTAACCTTTTAACAAGAGCCATAGTGCCAGTTGCCTGCTTTCTGCTGTTTTTGGTTCCAGGAAAGTCAAAAAATGAATATTCTCGCAATTGGACCGGATAAAAGCCAAAGTTCCCATTTTCCCAGAAGACTCACGGAGCCAGATGGAGAGTCGGAGAGGGGCCACAGGGTGGCCACACCCTCCCAGGCACGGGTACCCCCAGGCCGCACCAGGGCATGGTGTGGGCCCCCTGGATGGCCACCGACCTTGCCTCCTTCGCCTATATATTCCCCCCGAGGCAAAACCCCTAAGTAGTCAATCAAAAATCCACGAAAAGTTCCGCAGCACCGCTGCCACTGAAGGGGAGATTCGGGGGACAGGAAGTCTCTATTCCGGCACCCTGCCGGGATGGGGAAGTGCCCCCGGAGCCATCTCCATCGCCGTTGCTAATTCCCATGATGAGGAGGGAGTAGTTCTCTCTCGACGCTAAGGGTTCTACACGTAGCTATGTGTTCATCGCTCTCTCTATGCGTGATCTTATCGAGGTCATGAGCTTGTAATCCATAGATCTACCTTCCTACTCAAGTGCTTTAATAGATCTCTGCTCTCCCCATGTGTGTGAAAGTGATAGTGTGCACACCATGGTGGCACTTAGACTAGATATTACAAATACTTGTTATGAGTTATATTTGGAGTTGGATGTTTCTATGAAATTGTGGTGTTTGTTAGAACCATCTAGTGCTCAAGGTGACAGTGTGGGGTTTTCTAGATGGTAAAGGCTTACTTTGAGGTGTGCTGTTATAGCCCTACCATGGATTAGATTGTCCAACCAGAGAGTAGTTAAGAGTAGTATCATGAAGAGAAGATATTTATATGAGAGTGTTCACTAGTGAAAGTATGATCCCTAGGCCTTGTTTCTAAGCATTGAAAGACCATTTGTACTAGATCTGTTACATGTTTGCTTTCTTCCATCTTTATTTCAGTTTTCCTTTAGTCTTTTCCACGCCATCAAGCTATTTTCTATCACCGTTACCACTTATAATTATCCATACCACTTGTATTTCACTATCTCTTCGCAGAACTAGTGCACCTATACATCTGACAAGTGTATTGGGTGTGTTGGGGACACAAGAGACTTCTTGTATCTTGATTGCAGGGTTGCTTGAGAGGGGATACCTTTGACCACTTCCTCCCTGAGTTCGATAAACCTTGGGTGATCCACTTAAGGGAAAACTTGCTACTGTTCTACAAACCTCTGCACTTGGAGGCCCAACAACTGTCAACAAGAATAGAAGTGCGTAGACATCATCTCTTAATAGATGCATAAAGATAGAAGATGGAGAATCAACATAAAAAGTAAAATAAATGCCCTTCATAGAAGGAAGCAGGGATTCAAGTCTCATAAAGAGCTTCCAAAATTATGGTACTTATTAGCTTTTAACTCTCATTTCCCCTATCATAAGCATCTTTAGGTGATTAAGGTTAAAGTGAACAAATATGAGGATATGCTTGACAAGTTATAAGTTGTAATCTCATGCCCCTTACTTACGAAGACCGAACCTCATGCTACTCAATGATACATTGCAAATGTATCTATAATTTTTGATGTCCCATGCTAGGTTTTATCTACTTTCTTATGTTTTGTCCACACTTTGGAGTACTTTTCATATGATTTCTCGGACTAACCTATTAACAAGATTCCACAGTGTCTGTTGCCTGTTTTCTGCTGTTTTTGGTTCCAGGAAAGTCAGAAAATGAATATTCTCGGAATTGGACGGGACAAAAGCCAAAGTCAATATTTTACCGAGGGGGACACAGAGCCAGAAGACGAGACGGAGAGGGGCCAGGGGCTAGCCACACCATAGGGTGGCGCGGGTCCCCCTTGGCTGCGCCACCAGGTGGTGTGGGCCCCTCCGGCCCCACCGATCTTGCCCCTTCGCCTATATATTCCTCTCGATACGAAAACCCTAAAAAGTCAAGCCTCCAGCCACGAAAAGTTCCGCAGGGCCGCCGCCACCGAAAAGGAGATTCGGGGGACAGAAAGTCTCTATTCCGGCACCCTGCCGGGACGGGGAAGTGCCCCCGGAGCCATCTCCATCGATCTCCACCTCCATCTCCATCACCATTGCTGATTCCCATGATGCATGAGGAGGGAGTAGTTCTCTCTCGAGGCTAAGGGTTCTACCGGTAGCTATGTGTTCATCTCTCTCTCTATGCATGATCATATTGTGACCATGAGCTTGTAATCTATAGATCTACCTTGCTACGCAAGTGCTTTAATAAATCTCTGCTCTCCCCATGTGTGTGAAAGTGACAGCGTGCGCACCATGGTGGCACTTAGGCTAGAGATTACAAATACTTGTTATGAGTTATATTTGGAGTTGGATGTCTTTATGAAATTGTGGTGTTTGTTGGACTCATCTAGTACTCAAGGTGATAGTGTGGGGTTTGCTAGATGGGAAAGGCTTACTTTGAGGTGTGCTGTTATAGCCCTACCATCGATTAGAGTGTTCAACCGGAGAGTAGTTAAGAGTAGTATCATAAAGAGAAGATATTTATATGAGAGTGTTCACTAGTGAAAGTATGATCCCTAGGCCTTGTTTCTAAGCATTGAAACACCGTTTGCTACTAGATCTGTTACATGTTTGCTTGCTTCCATCTTTATTTCAGTTTTACTTTAGTCTCTTCCATGCCATCAAGTTATTTTCTATCACCGTTACCACTTATAATTATCCATACCACTTGTATTTCACTATCTCTTTGCCGAACTAGTGCACCTATACACCTGACAAGTGTATTGGGTGTGTCGGGGACACAAGAGACTTCTTGTATCTTGATTGTAGGGTTGCTTGAGAGGGAATACCTTTGACCACTTCCTCTCTGAGTTCGATAAACCTTGGGTGATCCACTTAAGGGAAAACTTGCCGCTGTTCTACAAACCTCAGCACTTGGAGGCCCAACAACTGTCTACAAGAATAGAAGTGCGTAGACATCAAGCTATTTTTTGGCGCCGTTGCAGAGGAGGTAAGGTAAAAGGTATTCACACCAGAGGATTAAAGAAGAAGAACCTCCCACGACCAACGCCTATTTTCTGGCGCCGTTGCCAGGGAGGTAACGTAAAAGGTATTCACATCGGAGGATTAAAGAAGAAGAACGTTCCACGGGAAATGCCTATTTTCTGGTGTGAGTGCTCGAAGTTATTTCCTTTAGATTCTGCAATTTTGTTTTTTGTTTCTTGTTTTCACTAGTTAGGCTTAATGGAAAACAACAACAAAATTAGAGAGCTTTATAGTATTTATCTTGAGTTAGGACATGAAGTGTTTGAAGAGAAAATTAAAAAACCTATGGAACTTTATTTGCATGCTAATAGCAATGTTGTTAGTATGAATTCTTTGGACACTATTATTGCTAATGCTATGGAAAAGACTAAGCTTGGGGAAGCTAGTTTTTATGAAAATGATCTTTTTAGTTCCCCAGCTTTGGAAGATAGCTATTCTATTGCTTATGATGATACCATACCTCCAATATATGATGATTGCAATGGTGAATATGATATTTTCAGTCCACCTACTATTGAGGAGGGAATTAATTATGATTACAATATGCCTCCTATATTTGATGATTATGGTGATGAGAATAATAATGATAGCTATTTTGTTGAATTTGCTCCCACTACAATTAATAAGAATGACTATGCTTATGTGGAGAGTATTAATTCTTTTATGCATGTGGCTCATGATAAGAATGTTTTATGTGATAGTTATATTGTTAATTTTATTCATGATGCTACTGAAAGTTATTATGAGAGAGGGAAACATGGTTTTATGCATCTCAATAATATTAGGTTTCCCCTCTTTATGTTGAAAGTCTTGAAGTTGCACTTGTTTTGCTTTCCTATGCTTGTTGCTTTGTGCTTTCATGACTTGTTTATTTACAAGATTCCTACGCATAGGAAGTGGGTTAGAATTAAATGTGTTTTGAATTTGCTTCTTGATGCTCTCTTTTACTTTAATTCATATGTCTTATGTGAGCATCTTCTTAAACTATCATGCCTAACTTAAAGGCGTTAAAGAAAAGTACTTATTGGGAGGTAACCCAAAAGTTTTAGATGAGTCTTGGAAGTTATTAATTCAGTAATAACCGCTCCTTATCATTTTTATTTTCTTTTTGTGCCAAGAGTAACCTCTAATGAGAGAGAAGTAATGCTTGGGAAAGTTGCTGTCCCGAAACAGATTTTTGTGCTTCACCGTAAAATTTGTGTAAAATCTCTGTACATCCTTTTGAGGCGTTAATTTTTGTGCTTCTGCCCCAGGTTATTATCTAACTTTCGTTAGTTCAACACTTTTCGATTTGAGCAACAGAAGATCTTCGAAAAAATTCGTTTTTACCTACTGGTCTGTTTTGACAGATTTCTGCTATTATTTGCATTTGCTTCTTGTTGGTTCCTTTTTGAGTTCTTTTGGGGAATTGAGATTTTTGAGGGAATTGCTACAGTAGCTTGTGTTTTAATGGAAGTTTATTTGGTGTTAGAAGTGAACCTTAAGACTTATTTGTCTTGAGTGCACTAATGTTGCTAATAAAGATTGTGTGAAGTTTTGTATGAAGGAAAAATTTCAGGTGTATGGAAGGAATGAGTAATGAGATGAAGGATGAACTAAAGATCAAGCTTGGAGATGCCACGCGTGTCACCCCAAGAAATATCCAAGAAGTACAAGCGTCAAAGCTTGGGGATGCCCAAGGTATCCCCTCTTCATCAATAAAAATCCCAGGTTTCTTCCAAACGATTCATTTTTATTGTTTCATGCACAGTTGTGTTGTTCTTGGAGCGTCTTCTTTTTCGTTTTTATTTTGGTTTTTCGTTTGCTTGGTTTGCTTAGTTTGGTGAATAAATTGGTTGGACTCCCTCTTTCGTACATTGGTTTTTTAATAGTTTGGTTTGGTTTAGAAAAGAGTAGGAAAGTTCATGCTTAAGTGTTAAAGAGAGCTTGTTTTTTACTGTGGCCTATGCTTTGTCATGCCATGCTTGATATTGTTTTGGCTTTATGCTTAGTATTATTTGCTGTAGCATGACTTGTTATAAACAATTGAGATTGCTTAATGTGCCTTGGATGAATCATGCGTTGTTTTAGCATATTAAAGCATCGTATAGTGGTATTCTCCTTTAATGCTTTGTTTGGGTTGACTTGGCACATGATCACACCATGTTATGACTATTTCAAGTCACCATAAGCCTTTATGATCCTTTAGTTTTCAACTTGTAGTATCACTTTATGCTTTGATCAATGATGTTTTGTCGCTCTGCATGATTATGACCATTATTGCTCTCTTAGTTTGTCGCTCCCAGTCTTTTGCTAGCTAATGTCTATGCACTTATATTCTAGTAGACATTTGTTGGGCCTCCAAGTGCAGAGGTTTGTAGAACAGCAGCAAGTTTTCCCTTAAGTGGATCACCCAAGGTTTATCGAACTCAGGGAGGAAGTGGTCAAAGGTATCCCCTCTCAAGCAACCCTGCAATCAAGATACAATAAGTCTCTTGTGTCCCCAACACACCCAATACACTTGTCAGGTGTATAGGTGCACTAGTTCGGCGAAGAGATAGTGAAATACTAGTGGTATAGATAATTACAAGTGATAGAAAATAGTTTGATGGCGTGGAAGAGACTAAAGGTAAACTGAAATAAAGATGGAAGCAAGCAAACGTGTAATAGATCTAATAGCAAACGGTGTTTCAATGCTTAGAAACAAGGCCTAGGGATCATACTTTCACTAGTGAACACTCTCATATAAATATCTTCTCTTTATGATACTACTCTTAACTACTCTCTGGTTGGACACTCTAATCGATGGTTGGGCTATAACAGCACACCTCAAAGTTCATCTTTCCCATCTAGAAAACCCCACACTGTCACCTTGAGCACTAGATGAGTCCAACAAACACCGCAATTTCATAAATACATCCAACTCCAAATATAACTCATAACTAGTATTTGTAATCTCTAGCCTAAGTGCCACCATGGTGTGCACGTTGTCACTTTCACACACATTGGGAGAGCAGAGATCTATTAAAGCACTTGAGTAGCAAGGTAGATCTACTTTATTACAAAGCTCATGATCACAATATGATCATGCATAGAGAGAGAGATGAACACATAGCTACCGGTAGAACCCTTAGCCTCGAGAGAGAAGTACTCCCTCATCATCATGGGAATCAGCAACGGTGATGGAGATGGCGGTGGAGATCGATGGAGATGGCTCCGGGGGCACTTCCCCGTCCCGGTAGGGTGCCAGAATAGAGACTTTCTGTCCCCCGAATCTCCCCTTCAGTGGCGGCAGCGCTGCGGAACTTTTCGTGGATGGAGGCTTGACTGATTTAGGGTTTTGGTATCGGGAAGCTCTTATAGGCGAAGAGGCAAGGTCGGTGGAGTGCCAGGGGGCCCACACCACATGGTGGCACGGCCAGGGCTAGCCCGCGCCACCACATGGTGTGGCCACCCTTTGGCCCCTCTCCGTCTCGTCTTCTGGCTCCGTGAGTCTTCCGGTAAAATATCAACTTTGGCTTTTGTCCGGTCCAATTCCGAGAATATTGATTTTCTGACTTTCTGGAACCATAAACAGCAGAAAACAGGCAACTGGCACTGTGGCTCTTCTTAATAGGTTAGTCCAAGAAATCATATGAAAAGTACTCCAAAGTGTGGACAAAACATAAGAAAGTAGATAAAACCAAGCATGGAACATCAAAAATTATAGATACATTTGCAATGTATCACTAGCCTCCACAACAAAGTATGAGTTCCACTCATGCATCCAACTCCCTAAACCAAGTTATTCCAAAGAGTCCACCATACCAACCTACTATCTTATGCTATTCCAAGTATATTCATGCTTTTGTTTACCTTCCAAATTAAACTTGTTATGAGAAAACTAGTGATTAAAGCTCTCACGAACTTGATGGCACACTTTACTTTTCTTGCCCTTAATAAACTTGAACCATTGTGTCGTCTATGTTGTATATGCTTGCACTTATTTGTTGGGGATTAGCAGAACCATGCTATCATGGGGAACGCTTTCAATATTGCACTTGGTACTTGTACCTAGTTGATACCATGCACTTTTGTCTATGGAAGTCGTCGGTGTGAAATGAACGGGAAGCTTGTAAGTCCATGGAGTTATGTATATGTGTTAGAGAAACGCCTAGGCCGCTGGTCTAATCCATGCTGACATGGTGGAAACCTGCAGCGTAACCATAATGAGCTGTCTATGAGGCATTCTTCTTATAAAAAAAGAGTCCTATATTGAGAAAAAAAAGAGAAAAGAAAAAAAGATACTATGAAAAGAGGAAAGAGAGAAAAAAGCACCATATTCCCATGGTAAATAAGAAGAATGCTGAGATGCTCGTTGTGTGCTTGCCTTGTCATTTTGATATGGGTATTCTTCCGTATCATCAGGCAAGGGGTACCCCGTTGGCGGTTCTCTATGATACAGATATACTTACAATGACAAGAACTTACCGGTGACTAAACTTGAGTAGCATGAGGAGCGACCCTCGTATACAAGGGACATGAGATTTCTGACTTATACTTCGTCAAGCATGTACACCATAGTTTGTTCACTTTAACCTTAATCACTTCAAGATGCTTATGATAGGGGCAATGAGAGCTGAAAGCTATAAGTACCATAATTTTTGGAAGCTCTTTATGAAACTTGAACCTCTGCTTCCTTCTATGAAGGCCTTTCTTTCACTTATATATTGAGTCTCCACCTTCTATCTTTATGCACCTACTTTGAGAGCATAGTGGCCATTCTTAGTTCTATGTGCATTGTCCCAAGACTTGTTGATTGATGCATAACTTTGATATTGCTTGTTTTAAACTATTTGTATCTAGTCACTCTTATGAACTTTGAATGTGTCCTATGCATTTATATTTGCTACTCTATTGAGGGACAAGCTGAATACTATGATGCTATGTTTTCTTTATGTGAAACAAGCAAACATCTTGCAAAGCATTGTTATTCATGACTCTTTTGTTCATGCCTTTTCATGTTGCATCATAGTTTCTTTGTCTTATTGCTAGAACTTTGCCTTTCATGTTATGATTGAAGTACTATGATCCCAGCTATGAATGTTTTACAAATACTTTGATCAAGTTTATGATGGTGCATGTCACCTCAAAAATTATTCTTTCTTTTTATCACTTACCTACTCGAGGACGAGCAGGAGTTAAGCTTGGGGATGTTGATACATTGCAAATGTATCTATAATTTTTGATGTTCCATGCTTGGTTTTATCTACTTTCTTATGTTTTATCCACACTTTGGAGTACTTTTCATATGATTTCTTGGACTAACCTATTAACAAGATGCCACAGTGCTAGTTGCCTGTTTTCTGCTGTTTTTGGTTCCAGGAAAGTCAGAAAATGAATATTCTCAGAATTGGAAGGGACAAAAGCCAAAGTCAATATTTTACCGAGGGGGACACGGAGCCAGAAGATGAGACGGAAAGGGGCCAGGGGCCAGCCACACCATAGGGTGGCACAAGTCCCTCTTGGCCGCGCCACCAGGTGGTGTGGCCCCCTCCGTCCTCCACCGACCTTGCCCATTCGCCTATATATTCCTCCCGATGCGAAAACCCTAAAAAGTCAAGCCTCCAGCCACGAAAAGTTTTGCAGCGCCGCCACCACCGAAAAGAAGATTCGGGGGACAGAAAGGCCCTATTCCGGCACCCTGCCGGGACGGGGAAGTGCCCTTGGAGCCATCTCCATCGATCTCCACCGCCATCTCCATCACCATTGCTGATTCCCATGATGAGGAGGGAGTAGTTATCTCTCGAGGCTAAGGGTTCTACTGGTAGTTATGTGTTCATCTCTCTCTATGCATGATCATATTGTGATCATGAGCTTGTAATCTATAGATCTACCTTGCTACTCAAGTGCTTTAATAGATCTCTGCTCTCCCCATGTGTGTGAACGTGACAGTGTGCGCACCATGGTGGCACTTAGGCTAGCAATTACAAATACTTGTTATGAGTTATATTTGGAGTTGGATGTCTTTATGAAATTGTGGTGTTTGTTGGACTCATCTAGTAGTCAAGGTGACAGTGTGGGGTTTTCTAGATGGGAAAGGCTTACTTTGACGTGTGCTATTATAGCCCTACCATCGATTAGAGTGTTCAACCGGAGAGTAGTTAAGAGTAGTATCATAAAGAGAAGATATTTATATGAGAGTGTTCACTAGTGAAAGTATGATCCCTAGGCCTTGTTTCTAAGCATTGAAACACCGTTTGCTACTAGATCTGTTACATGTTTGCTTGCTTCCATCTTTATTTCAGTTTGCCTTTAGTCTCTTCCACGCCATCAAGTTATTTTCTATCACCGTTACCACTTATAATTATCCATACCACTTGTATTTCACTATCTCTTCGCCGAACTAGTGCACCTATACACCTGACAAGTGTATTGGGTGTGTTGGGGACACAAGAGACTTCTTGTATCTTGATTGTAGGGTTGCTTGAGAGGGAATACCTTTGACCACTTCCTCCCTGAGTTCAATAAACCTTGGGTGATCCACTTAAGGGAAAACTTGCTGCTGTTCTACAAACCTCTGCAGTTGGAGGCCCAACAACTGTCCACAAGAATTGAAGTGCGTAGACATCACTCAACTTTAGTCACGAGTAAGTCCTTGTCATTGTAAGTACATGTGTATCATAGAGAACCACCAACGGGGTACCCCTTGCCCGATGATACAGAAGCATTCCCATATCAAAATGACAAGGCAAGCAGACAATGAGCATCTCAGCGATCTTTTTATTTGCTATTTGCATAGGTTTTTATTAAGGATGCTTCACATATTGCTCATTATGGTTATGATGCAAGTTTCCACCATGATTATGCATGGCTTAGGCTAGCAGCTGAGGCATTTCTCTAACACATATACAACTCCATGAGCTTACAAGGTCCCCTTTTATTTCACACCGCCAGGATCCATAAGCAAAAGAACATGATATCAAACAAATAAAGTGCAATGTTGAAAGTGTTCCCCATGGTAACATGGTTTTGCTAATTCACAACTTATAAAGCGCAAGCACATACGCAACATAGATGGGAACAATGGTTCAAGTTTATGAAGTGCAATAAAAGTAAAGTGTGCCATCAAGTTTGTGAGAGCTTTAATCACTAATTTTCACATAACAAGTTTAATTCGGAAGGTAGATAAAACATGAATATACATGGAATAGCAAATGCTAATAGGTAGGTATGGTGGACTCTTTGGAATAACTTGGTTTTATTTGGAGTTGGATGCATGTGTGGAACTCATACTTGGTATGGAGGCTAGCAAAAGACTGGGAGCGACCAACTAAGAGAGCAATAATGGCCATAATCATGCAAAGCGACAAAACATCATTAATTAAAGCATAAAGTGATATTAGAAGTCGAAAAATAAATGATCATAGAGGCTATGGTGACTTGGTATAGTCTTAACATGGTGTGAGCATGCGCCAAGTCAACCCAAATAAAGCATTAAAGGAGAATACCATAATATTATGCTTTTATATGCTAAAACAAAGCATGATTCTTTCAAGGCACATTAAGCAATCTCAATTGTTGAAACAAGTCATGGTACAACAATAATCACTAAATGTAAAGTCAAAACAATATCAAGCATGACATGATAAAGTCTAACTCACAGTCAAAAATAAGCTCCTTTTATACCACTTAATCATGAACTTTCTTACTCTTTTCCAATCCAAATCAACCTATTTGAAACTATGTATGAATGCGGGGGTCCAACCAATTTATTCAAGAAAACTAAGCAAACAAAAACTAAGAACGAAAACGAAGACGCTCCAAGAACATCACAATTATGCATGAAACAATAAAAATGAAGTGTTTGGAAGAAACCTGAAATTTTTATTGATGAAGAAGGGGATGCCTTGGGCATCGCCAAGCTTTGACGCTTGTACTTCTTGAATATTTCTTGGGGTGACACGGGTGGCATCCCCACGCTTGAGCTTTAGTCCACACTTCATCTTATCACATTACTCTTCCCTACACTTAAAATTTCCTTCATACAAAACTTCACACAATCTTTATTAGCAACATTAGTGTACTCAAGATAATAAGTCTTTTGGTTCAGTTTCAACACAATTAAAAACTTACATTAAAACATAAGTACTGTAGCACTTCCTTTCAAAAGTTCAAGTGATCAAAGAGAACTCCAAGAGAAAGAGATTAAGAGGCAAATGCAAAAAATGGCAGAAATCTGTCAAAACAGACCAGCAGGTAAAAACCGATTTTTTCGAAGACCTTCTGTTGCTCAAATCGAAAAGTGTTGAATTAACGAAAGTTGGATAACAACCTGGGGCAGAAGCACAAACAATTACAGCTCAAACCGACGTACAAATATTTTTCACGAAGTTTTACAGCAAAGCACAAAAATCTGTTTCGGGACAACAACTTTCCCAAATCTTACTTCTCTCTCATTAGAGGTTACTCTTGGCACAAAAACCATACAAAAATGATAATGAGAGGTTATTACTGAAGCAATAACTTCCAAGACTCAACAAAAGACTCCTAACCAAATTTTGGTTATCTTCCAATAAGTGCTTTTCTTTAACGCCTTTGAGCTAGGCATAAGAAGCAAGAATCAAGTATTCTCAAATGAAGAAGCATTAAGAGCAAATTTTGTTTTAATAGGAGAGGCAAAAATAATATTCTCTCTCTTCTTAGGGAAGTGTTCTATACCTTTCTTGAGTGGAAATTGATATTTAATGGTCCCTTCTTTCATATCAATAATGGCACCAACAGTTCTAAGAAAAGGTCTTCCCAAAATAATAGGACAAGAAGCATTGTATTCAACATTCAAAACATAGAAATCAATGGGGACATAGGCATTGTTAACCATAATAAGAACATCATTAATACTCCCCATGAGTTTATTTTTAGCATTATCATCAAGTTGGACATTTAAATAACAATCTTCCAATGGTTTCAAATCAAGCATTTCATAAATCTTTCTAGGCATAATAGAAACATTACTATCAAGGTCACATAGAGCTTTGAGATCAAAATCATTCACTTTCATATTAATGATGGGTTCCCAACCATCTTCTACTTTCAAAGGAATATAAGCTTTATGTTACATCTTTTCTTTTTTAATTTTTGTGAGAGCATAAATACTGTGTTTTGTAAAGGCCATATTCATAACACTAACTTTAGGACTTTTAGCAAGCTTTTGTAGGAACATAGTTACTTCAGAGATATTGCAACCATCAAGATCAAAATAAAAATTACCATCTAAAGTAGTAGAGCTATTGTTTCCCATATTTCGAAGAATTTCAGCATTTTTATTAGAAAAGCTTCCATTGGTTTTAGGTATTGTTGCAGAAGGAACTGCATGTGGATTGCTAGCATTAACATTAGTGGTGGTGATAGTAGAAATACTAATATTTCTAGCAATTTCATCTTCTCTTTCCCACTTAGCATGCAATTCAGCTAACAGTCTAACATTTTCATCAATTCTAACTTGTATGGCATTAGTAGTAGCAAAGGGGTTTTCAATAGTTTCAGGTTCAGCAGCCATTTTATTCAAAGAATATTGTGCTTCAGACAATGATGCTATATTTCTTTCAGCATTAGAGAGTTTTTCTTCAATAGTTTTATTGAAAGCAGTTTGTTTACTAATAAAATCTTTAAGCATGACTTCAAGTTCAGAGGGTGCACTTCTATTATTGTTGTAGGAATTTCCATAAGCATTACCATTATTGGGAGGATATGGCCTATAATTATTCTTACCAAAATTATTCTTGTAGGCATTGTTGCTAAAATTATTATTTCTGATAAAGTTCACATCAACTTGCTCTTCTTGAGAAACCAAAGAATCTAAGGGAACATGCTTTGGATCAAGAGCTTTGCCATTAACAAGCATAGTCATAATAACATCAATTTTATCACTCAAGGAGGAGGTTTCTTCAACAGAGTTTACCTTCCTACCTTGTGGATCTCTCTCAGTGTGCCATTCAGAATAGTTAACCATCATATTATCCAGAAGCTTTGTTGCAGCACCTAAAGTAATGGTCATAAAGGTACCTCCAGCAGCAGAATCCATCAGATTTCTTGAAGAATAATTCAATCCTACATAAAAGGTTTGGATAATCATCCAAGCAGTCAGTCCATGAGTGGGACAACTCTTTACCAAAGATTTCATTCTTTCCCAAGCTTGAGCAACATGTTCATTATCAGATTGTTTAAATTTCATTATTTCACTTCTCATAGATATAATCTTAGTAGGAGGATAGTATTTTCCAATAAAAGCATAGTTTGCATTTAGTCGAAGAATCAATACTATTTATAGTTAGGGATAGCAACCATTCTTTAGCTTTTCCTCTTAAAGAGAAAGGAAACAATTTAAGCTTAATAATATATCCATCTATATCCCTATGTTTTTGCATCTCACAAAGTTCAACAAAGTTATTAAGGTGAGCAGCAACATCTTTAGTACCAACACTAGATAATTGTTCTTTCATAACAAGATTAAACAAGGCAGGTTTAATTTCAAAGAAAGTAGCTTCAGGAACATGTGGAGAAATAGGTGTGCACATGAAATCATTGTTGTTGGTGCTAGTGAAGTCACACAACTTAGTATTTTCAAGAGTAGTCATTTTTTGTGTTTTTAATATAAAGAAGCAAACTAGTATAACTATTTTTTGTGTTTTTTTGATAAAGAAACAAGCAAACAAAGCAGAAATAAACTAAGAAAAAATTAAAACAAAGTAAAGAGATTGGTTATGAGGGACTCCCCTTATGAAGATGTCCTTGACTCCCCGACAACAACGCTAGAAAAAGTTTGATTATTGGCTCAACACATATTGAGCTCGTTGGGGAACCCCAAGAGGAAGGTATGATGAGCACAACAGAAAGTTTCCCTCAGTTATGAAACCAAGGTTATCGAACCAGTAGGAGCAAGGAAACACCTCCAAGGTGTTGTTTCCAACTTGGAATCCTGCACAACACAATCACAGAACTTTTCCCCCAACTTACAGTGAGGTTGTCAATCTCACCGGTTTTTCTAAAAACAAAGGATTAAACATATTGTGTGGAAGATAGTAGTTGCTTGCAGAAAGTAAACAGAAAATAGTAAATAGCTTGTAGATTGATGGTAAAAGAATGGACCGGGGTCCATAGTTCACTAGAGGTGATTCTCCTTAAGATAGTTGACATGTTGGGTGAACAAATTACAGCGGGGCAATTGACAAACACCGAGAAAGCATACATGCATATACTAATCATCTTGACTCCTATGAGATTTGATTGGGAATTACAACATTATACATAGACCGTAATCTAATTGCAACTATGACTTCCACCTTCAGGTTATCATCCGAACCCCCTCCAGTATTAAGTTGCAAGCAACAGATAATTGCATTAAGCAAAGTGTGCAAAGTAAACAATATGATTGTTCTATGAATAAAGGATTGCTGTTTTCTCCCTAGTAGCAACAACACATCTAGTACCTTAGAGATTTCTGTCACTTCCCCAGATTCCTAGAGGCATGAACCCACTATCGAGCATAAATACTCCCTCTTGGAGTTGCTAGCATCTACTTAGCCAAGATAGCTACTAACAATGGAAAGCATGCAAGATCACAAATAACATAGACATGATAGAATCAATAATCAATCTGAAATAGCATCTCAATATCCATCGGATCGCCGCAAACACAACATGTAAGATTACAAATAGATGATCTTGATCATGAACGGAGCTCACAAGATCTAAACATGGTGGCACAAAGGAGAAGAAACAACCATCTAGCTACTACATGGACCCGTAGTCCAGGGATGAACTACTCACGCATCACACCAGAGGCAGGTATGGTGATGAAGAAGGCCTCCAGGGTGATCTCTCCCCTCCGGTAGGGTGCCAGGAAGAGCTTCAGATCCCTCCCGATCTAGATATGGAGATGGCGGCGGCTACGGACTCTTTCATGGAATTTTGTTTGGGTCCTTAGGGTTTTTGTCCCGGAGGCAATATATAGGCGAAGGGGCAAGGTCGGTGGAGTACTGATACGTCCATTTTGCATCACTTTTCTATGTCATAATTCACTATTATTCATTGATATATTTCGTATTGAGAGGTGATAGTTATGTTATTTCATCTGTTTTTGCATGGTTGATGACTTTTGGAGCATGGACCGCTGCAGTCAGGATTCTGATGGAAAAGGTGCTGTTTGGAGGCAAAATTCACGAAGATCAGAAAATCTGGGAAAATATACAGAAAATCCTATTTTTCCAGAAGACGAAGGAAGCCAGAAGGGGGCTGGAGATGGGCCATAGGGGGCCCACACCACCCCCTGGCGCGGGCCAGCCTGGGCCACGCAACCAGGTGGTGTGGCCGCCCTGGTCCACCCCTGGCACTCCCCTCGTGTGTATATTATCCTCCCAAAACCCTAAGACTCGGGGAGTGACCACAGAAAGATTCCGCCGCCTAGGCGAGGCGGAAAACACCGAGAGAGAAAGATCTCTCTGGCAGATAGATTTCTGCCGGGAGAATTCCTTCCCGGAGAGGGGAGATCGTCACCATCAACACCACCATCAAGCTAGACTTCATCGGGATCATCATCACCATCATCACCACCATCATCACCCTCAGCACCCTCATCACCATCTCCATATTGCTGTAACAATTGTGTTGAATCTTGCATAGGTCATAGGGGAAACTTTCCCGGTGTTGATTTCTCTTTGTAGTTAATGCTATTGAGTGAACCGTTGAATTATTGTTTATGTTCAGATTGTTATACATCATTGTTACATCTCTGATCATGATCCATATGATGTCTTGTGAGTAGTTCGTTTTGTTCTTGAGGACATGGGAGAAGTCATGTTGTTAGTAGTGGAGTTGTGTTGAGAAAGATTCAATAGTTTGATAATTAAGTTGTGGTGTACTTCTTCTAGTGGTGTCATGTGAACGTCGACTACATGACACTTCACCTATATGGGCCTAGGGGAATGCATTGTGTATTTGGCTACTAATCCTAGGGGTTGCCGGAGTGACAGAAACCTGAACCCCCGTTAGGAAACCATTGCATACGGGACGTAAGGGTCTTAGAGTTTAAAGTTTTGGTTAGGTTTCTACCTTAATTGCTTTCTTGTACTTACGGATGTTTGCAAGGGGTATAATCACAAGTATGTATTAGTCCTAGGAAGGTCGGTACATTAGCACAGGTTCACCCACACAACACTTAGCAAGCTAAAGAAGATTAATCAACTATATGAAGCGAAAGCACTTGACAGTCTTCCCATGTGTCCTCGAGAACGTTTGGTCATCTTAAGTAATACAAACGGCTTTTCCTTTGCTACATAAAGGATTGGGCCACTTGCTGCATTTATTCCTACTGTCTTTTATTTACTCGTACCTTGTTTACTTGGTTTATCGAAAACCCCTAAAAATCCATTTGCTAAGTATTTGTAGAGAATTCCTGATCCATACCACTAGCCAGCACCTTCTGCTCCTCGTTGGGTTCGACACTCTTACTTATCACAAATACTGCGATACACCCCATATACTTGTGGGTCATCAACAACTTGCTTCTATCTCTCTTGCTCCTAACAATGCTTTGCAGAAATTTACGGAAGATCACGAAAGTGAGATCTTCATGGAAGAAAGGAATGAAATTGACGAGATCCTCGGTCGTCAACCCAAGATGCTAAGGCATGACTTGCCAGTGGAAATTGTAGAAGTGTTCATGGATGACTTTTCTGTCTATGGAACTTCTTTTGATAATTGTCTGCACAACCTTGATGATGTTTTGCAGAGATGTGAAGAAACTAATCTTGTTCTTAATTGGGAGAAATGTCACTTCATGGTTAATGAAGGGATTTTCCTTGGGCATAAAGTTTCTGAAAGAGGCATAGAAGTTGATAGAGCTAAGGTTGAGGCAATTGAGAAGATGCCATGCCCAAGAGACATCTAAGGTATTCGTAGTATCCTTGGTCATGCTGGTTTCTATAGAAGGTTTATTAAAGACTTTTCTAGGACATCAAAGCCCCTTACTAATCTTCTTCAAAAATATGTACCCTTTGTTTTTGATGATGATTGTAAGGAAGCTTTTGAAACTCTTAAGAAGGCTTTAACTACAGCCCCTATTGTTCAACCACCTGATTGGAGTCTACCCTTTGAAATAATGTGTGATGCTAGTGATTTTGCTGTAGGTGCTGTCCTTGGGCAACGAATTGATAAAAAAGTTTAACGTTATTCATTATGCTAGTAAGACTCTAGACGCTGCTTAAACGAATTATGTTGTGGGGCCCCCGGATTAATCCTCTGAGAATCCCTGTTATGCATACAACCACGATCCCATGATCAGTTAGTCGTGGCACATAACTGACAAGTATCATTACATCATCCGAGAATATACCAAATTACAAGACTTACATGAATCCCGTTATGGCTACATCAATAAACAACAGCGGATCTCAACAAGCACAGAGCCCGAGCCATGCCTTAACCTACAGGCAACTGACTAGGAGATCGTCCTAGCTCGCATAGTCGCCAACGCCATCTTCTTATTGATATCTGGCCAAGTTAATAGCCAGGGACAATGCCAGTGAGTACATTGAATGTACTCGCAAACCACCTTAATAAAATAGTAATAACAAGGGGATATGCAATATGGCTGTGGTATCAGGAGGGCTCCAAGAGGGGTTCTTTTCTAAATAGTTTCTCTTGTAGATATAGCATCTACATATCTTTGTTGAAAACTTTTGTAAACCATTTTGGAAACCGTTTTGAAAAGTTTTGGAAAACATCAGGACTGGGTTACCCATTTGTTCCCATTTTCAGGTCGTCCCATGACCAAACTCCTTCCATACTTCTCTGACCATCCCATGGTCAAAGAAGGTATCCTTCCCGACCATCCCATGGTCAAAGAAGGTATCCTTCCCGACCATCCCATGGTTAAAAACATTTCTTTTCCGAAATCCTTTTTGAAATCAAAACCAGCACCGCTCTACAACAACCTTCCCAACCGTCCATGACCGCGGACGCGGCTATTCGAATAGATTTACACTCTGCAGAGGTTGTACACTTTACCCACACCATCCGGGTACACTACCCTGATCTTCACCAATCGTGTGTCGAGTAACCGATCCAGACTCTCCGATGCCCACTCCAATATAAGTGCCTACCCTATGAGTGTTAATCCCCTCAACACCGGGACGTCGGGCGAGGACCAACCGAAGCGCTTTTTCCACTTCTCGAGTGTGCGCTTTCAATGAGGGGCTCATAGTAACGTGTGGAGGCCTGCTGACCCTTCGTTCCTTCTCCAGGTCCCACCTTTATCGGAGAAGGCCCACCCTCCAGGGATCCCCGATCCCCTGTAGTAGTTGCGAGGCAGCTTATACCAGAACAGACAAACATCAAATCCATCCCTGTCCCATTCCAGAGTAATGTGGTTGCACAGGGTTAATTGTTCTAGCAAAACAGCATAGAACCAGGTGCGTTTTCGTAAACCTTTTTCCTCCGTTTTTCCTTCAGCATTTTGTAAAATAAAACCTCTTTCTTTCTCAACATCTCTTGGAAGGTCCCACCTCACCAAGGTTTTATCATAAAATATTTGGTAAAAGCCTTTTCCGGGGTCTTCCCATCCTCTAGCTTTTGCTTCGGCTAAATCGGGGTCTCCAAAGGGGTATGGTGGATATGCACCATCTACTCTACTAGGGACAATTAGGTATCACAAAGGGGGTTGTACTTAGTAGTACCAAAGTGCAATGGTTTGGAGGAGCCAAACCACTACCATATATATATATATATATGTATATATCAACATATAGTAAAACAATGCGGTTGTTAATAAACAGTAGATAAAACATGCATAAGTAAAATAGTAGAACAAGGCTTATGAGCAAGAAGGTGGCTTGCCTGATGATCAGCAATATGGCAATGTGTCCCTGGACTTCTTCTTAGAATACCCAATAAATACCAATACCAATAATAAATGCCCCTTCTTTTGCTCTCCGATTTCATCGCAACTATCGTCGTCTAGACATCACATGCAAACAAACAAGGGCACAATCAACACAAGGCATGCAAGCACCAATATCATACAGAAAGAAAGTGAACAACATCTAACTAGATTCAGTAGGCTTCGAGAGGATTGGTCCTAGGAGATTGAGATTGGCTTGGAGAAGGGAATGAATACCCCTTAGGATTTATAGTCTCGAACTACCTAAGAGACGGATTTTTGGACAAGACCATATTCTGTATGGTACCATTGTAAAAACATGATACCAACACATAGGTATTGATAAGATGAAACCAACAACAGTAGTTTCAATATTTTATCATTTTACTTTGATTTCCTATGATTTTTCTAGTGATAAAAGCTCTAGTTTGAGGAAATAATTCACCAGAAAAGTTCTGGAGCTCCAAAAATTATTTCCTTGGATAGCTAGGTAGGGCTTGGTATACTTGTTCACCGAGAGTTGGAACCAAGTCAATATAATTAACAGAATGCCCTCAAGAAATTCCCAAAGGCATTTCTATGGGGTTTTTGTCTTTTTCACCAAATTAAATCTACAGAGGATTTTGATATGGGGTAAAGGGCCATGGATAGGTATTGTAAATACCTCTCAGAACCAACTAGAATCTCTCTTTTTGGAGTTGCATAGCTACTGTAGTGTTTTATCTAGTGAAAACACTAGGGACGGAAATGTTTAATTCATTAACATTCATCAGAAGCCCAATAAATGGTGAGCTCCTGGATTTTCGTAGTATTTAGTGTACCACATCACAGAGATTTGGAATGAGGCCAAAACAAGTTATAATTTGACCTAGGGAATTTTCTAAAGGCACATTATGGTTTTTTTTGTTTTTTTTTGCCAGAGCCAAATTATCGTTCACCTTGGCATGGGACAAGGACATGGGATAGGTACCTGCAATACCTACCAGAGGCATTTTGTTTTACTCCAATTGGAGATGTGAAGCTCATAGAGGAATTTTTATAGTAAATTGTGATACATTTAAGTAGCAGATTTATTATAATTAATATGGGCAATACTTGAGGCAGCCCAAAGTACTGCATATTAGAGTAAACCTTCAGTAACCCTAGAAAATTTAGATCAAGGCAATTTGAGCTGGTTTCCATTTTTAATTCGATTTAAAGTTAGCTACTATGGAATAGATCTGGAAATGCAGGAAAAAGAAAAAGGGAGAGATGCGTCGTGGGCCAGATTTGGGTGCAGCTGGGCCTCCCGACGCACTACCGGCCCAGTGGCGCCGCAGTGAGCGTGCGGTGGAGATTCAAATCACCGCCAAGAGGGGCCCACCGGTCAGCGACCCTAGGAGGACGAAGGGGTATCGATGGATAGTGGCCGTTAGATTAGACCGAGATGGACAGCGGTCGCTCATCGTCTTCACACGCGGCTACCAGGCGACGCCAGAACCCTAGCTGGCGGCGGCGAAAACGCGAGGGGGCTTACCAGTACCAGAGGGCTTACCCGCGGCTGAGGAGAGGCGGAGGCGAGGCGGTGGTCGACGGCGAACCCGTGGGTGGGCAGTAGTGGCAGGCTCATCGACGGAGAGGTGCTCGCGCGGTGACGATCAAGGGTCCCGTCATCGGAACTCGACGGCGCCACAGGTGCAGTGATTCCTGGGAAACGAGAAGAGGTGGGTTAGATGCATCAGGTCGAGGCGAGCTCGAGAAGCTGACATGCAGCGAGAGAGGAGTAGGGAGGAGAGTACCCCGGGTGGGTTTTCGAAAATGGCCGAACGTTGAAGTCCTCCTTCTCCTGGGCAAGACAGTGGCTGAGAGGAGTTATGGAGCGAGAGGATGGTAGATCCGAGGTAGGGAATTATTGTGAGGTCACATGCAGGTGGAGAAGAGCTTGGAGGAGGGCACCTCGAGCTCTAGCTCAAAAATGGCAGAAATGGTGGTTCTTCTTCTTGTGGCCAGAGGAGAGGGAAGGGAAGGATGGGGAGCTCGAGGGAGTGGTAGGTGGAGGTGAGTGAGTGAAATCGGAGGGCAGGGGAGAGATGTCCTGGCCTCTAGGCTTATATACCGAAGGGGAGGGTCCATGGTGGACAATGTCCATGGGAGGGTAAGGGCATGTCCATGGCTTCCCTATTGGATGCTAAGGGCGGTGGAGAGGGAGTGTGGGGTGCCTCTGGTCGAGCAGAAAGTGAGAGGAGGCAGGGGGTGTTGCTGCAAGAAGTTTGCAAGGCAAGACAACCACAAGAGGTTAAGCTCTAGTGTCCAAGCACTAGAGGACAAACTGCTACAGGGGATGCTACAGTGTTGGTCGACCTGGGGGAGTGTCCTGGTGCTGAGGAGATGCATTGAGCAAGATTAGTGGGGTTTGGGTTTGGTTTTGGATCAATGCTTGATTGATTTGGCAAAATTTACCACTTGGAGGTGTGTGAAGTAAGTTCCAAAATTTGTATTGGACAAGGTGGGAAGATGATACTGGTAAGTAGATGATGTCAAGATAGATATCCAGGAATTATTTGGGACTTTTCTAAGGGTCTGAAGTCCACTTAGAATCATTTATTCAAAAAGTACAGAAGTAGTTTATAGAAGATAATTTGATAATTTTACATTGGATAGGTGGAGTTTTTGATGTGAGATGGTCCCAAATGTGAATACACACTTAGGGGAATTTTCCCAAGCTTTATTGAGGTGAGAAAGGATTTTTAAAGGATTATTTCTTGTTTCTGCCATTTAAGAAAATAGGAAAAAATAAATAATAAAGCTCTTCAAAAATAATTATTTTTGAAGTGGGAAGATGGGGTATGATAGGTGTAACTTAATTGAGCCAAAATTTGGGGAAGTGTTTTGGAAAAAACCAAACTTTCCCTTATGGAAGAGGTTTTGAAGAATTTGTCTATTTAAAGAATTAAATTGATTTGGAGCCAAAATAATTATGGGTAATATTTTATAATTCTTGATGATCAAGTTAGATGATGTAGAAAAGATGTAGCAAGCATTTGCAACCTTGGGATTGGAGAATCCAAGTTGATTTTGGTGGAATACCCTAGTTTAAGGATCTGGGGTGAGGTTAATTTCATCCTATCAAAACTATATTAGATCTTGGAGCTCAGAGCTCTCCTTGGGGCATGGGATATATGGATGGAGAGACCAAGTGATGTACATCAACATGGTACAGATTTTTGAGCTTGATCCTGCTTGAGCTCAGCGAGCCAGGCTTTCAAACTTTGAATAAAATAAGCCTGCCAGAGCAGATTATCAACTAGCCTTTAAAACCTTGTGGGTTTAAACAGCTCAAGGATCCAATTGGGACAAGTGAAGTAGGTAATGATAGACCTATATTAGTAGAATACAGACATGCAAAGAGTTGGTCCATATAAGGTTGGATGGTGGTGTGAGCTTCTATCAAAGTAGGCATGTTGACTAGATTTGCAGGAAATGTTATTTTCTTGCCTGGAAAACCATCAAGATCAAATGTGTAGGAGGATGATCAAACCAAGGGAAAGAGTGGGCCTTGGTAGTACTTAGGATGGTTAACAAGATGGTTCAAGTGCATTACCAAAAATTCACAAGGGTTCAGAAAGGGAGACATCCAAAAAGGTGATGTTGGGAATAGTTTTTCCAGACTTGGCCAAATTTGGCAGAATTAGGGTTTTTGACTAGAATGGGGGTGGTGATGATTTTGATGGGTTGCAAGGTACCAAAGCATCATCAAGTGGGTTATGATGAAGTGTGGATTGAGTAGGAAGGATCCTTGCTTGGTATTGGTCTTCATTGACTTGGAAGCTTCTAGAATAGATCACTACAGAATTGATCTGGCTAAGGGGTTTTAGATGATCACCTGGTGGATAGAGATTAGCTCCAGATGGTACTCTTGCTTAGGGTGTGGTGATTTCAAGTATCTTGATCCTAGTGGATGAGCTCCTAGAGTATCTCATACTAATTCTAAGCAATCAAGTCAAACAGCAGATCAAGGCAATTCATCAGGCAGCAGATCAAGGCAACTCATCTTACAAACAAATCAACTACTACTTGGGTTACCACCAATCTTAGCTTGAGGTAAGGCTGGGTATTTTGAGATAGGTTGGATTTTGAACAAGGTAAGGTCCTTGGTATCTCTACCAAGAGTAGAATTCAAATGCTTCACAAAAAGGTTTTGTTAAATCTAGAGATAAGAGTAGTAGAAGGTTCTGTCTTGAAACATAAGGAGATTATGTTATATAGCTCTCCATAGTTTGGTCAATAGAAGCTACTAAAATAGTTTTGGTTTCATAAGCATCTTGGCTCAGGTTTTGAAATGCTAGAACATTTGAGAATATGGAAATTAATCCAAGACTGTTTTGGGAAGTAGCTTTTGTCAACTGGGGTTAAGGTAAGGAGGATATCATCTAATACACATTCATATGCTTAAGCACAAACAAACAACAAGCAAACACTTCAGCACTCAACAATAAAAAGTTTTTGTTCCCCCTGATTTTTGCATTCTGGAAAACTAATCAGGGTTGCTGAAATTAGGATGTTACAGATCTTTCCCCCTTAAAGAATCTCGTCCCGAGATTCCGGAGAGTAGGGTTAGGGGATTTGTGTTGGGTGGATACTAGGTGTCTTACGTGTTCTTTCTTACCGACTCCATCCTTTAAAGTGACTACTCTGCCAATGAAGTTGAACTTCAGACCTTCGGGGATGCACGGAGAATTGAGCAGAGTCTAGTCCGGATCGCGAAGAATGACCTTATTTTCCTTCGGGGCTTGATACTTCGAGGGCTTAGGCTAGGCCGACTACCTCAATTCTTAACTTCGAGGCGTACTCGTCGGAGGGTAGAATCTTCAACTGGGGGTACCTCTCTCTAAGGATGCACATCTTTTCCTTATGGTCGTAGCGTATCCTACTTAACAATTTTAGAGTAGGGACTCCTAGGTTTGCTTCAGCGAAGGGTTACCCTATTTTGAGGGCAAGACGCAGTCTTTCCCCCTTAGGATTTGACTGGGTTAGCTCGGAGATAACGCATTCCTTCCTTCTTGACTTCATTGGTGGTGGTTCTAAAGATTGTTGTCCATCTTTCTCCTGGAGTTTGAGGTCTTCAGAAGGCGTCCGTGAGGCTATGGCCTACGGGCTTATATCCTACTATTATTAGTACTTAGACCTTTTGGAGTCGTTGTAGTCTCACGTCCTCTAAACGATTGAGCTGAACGGTTGGCGGCCCTATGGTCCTTCGGATGAGTTTTCAGCTGACGTAGCGAAGGGATTTCGTAGAATCTTCGGTTCATTTCTCCTCTGATGAACCGTGAGTTGCTACTTGGCGAAGAGACGTGAAATTGGGGGATCCCTTTCTAAAGTATCTTCCGGTAGACAGTCTCTTGGAGATTGAGTGGAAGGACGATGTCTTTCCACCTTAGAGCTTCACTAAGGTGCTTTGAGAGGGTTGTGGATCTTCTGTCTTGGAGGGCTGATATGATGTTAGCGGAATGCTGTATCTTCCCGGAGTCTTGAGCTGGGGTCTTCGGGTGACGCCTTATTTTATCATCCTTGGCGGGGCTGATTTCCTAACGAAGCCTTTAGGATGGTTAGCTCGAGGTAAATTAGCGGTTTACGACTCTTATTGATAGTGCTACGTCCGGATAGAGGCATCTAGTTTTAGAGAGGTTGTCGTCTCTTGAACACTTGGCGTTATTCCTGCTCGAAGACGGAGTAACTTGTTGTCTTCACGCTTCCTTATTATCTTGCTTCAGAGGTGGTTCTGACCTTCTGGGAAGGAT
Organism: Avena eriantha; assembly: GCA_910589775.1. NCBI lineage: Eukaryota > Viridiplantae > Streptophyta > Magnoliopsida > Poales > Poaceae > Avena > Avena eriantha. Next base: position 111,270,220 of record OU342741.1, read on the forward strand.
CATTCCGTTAGTTTGGGTAGGGTTGACTAGATTAGTTAGTCTCTTGAGGTGCTCAGAAGCTCTAATATACTAAAGGTTAGGGTGGTTAGGTCTTCAGTTCTTCTCTGGGTCGACTTATCGGGTGGTTTCTTGTGGATATTCAGGATCCTTTGGGGATTGACTTTTGGCTTCAACGGGATTTTTGCTGTTGTTGGGGGGATACCCCCGGGTAGGGTCACGCCGGGGTATAAAGGCCGAGTTAGCCGAGGTTCAGCAAGGCCAAAGCGGATGCTGGCCGGGTCACCTCAAGGCAGGCCGAATCACGGGGTAACCCGGACCAGGGGGCGTCCGCCTAACTAAGTCTCAACCGACTTAAGCAGTAAGTCGGAAATGCATATTTAACTTGTATGCAGGAACGGGTGTGGCCGGATCAACTTTGATCCGGGTCATATCTAGCTTCTAGGAGAAGGAAGGAATCTCGCTGGTCAAAAGAAGCCCCGGTACGCACTGCATGAGCGAAGCGGACAAGGACAGGACCACCGAGGCGTGGCCGACAGGGGTGACGACGCCCATGTCGGCTGACACAGGCGCCGCAGAGGCTCACGTAGCCTCTACATGTGTGACGCGGGGGAAAAGCAACCCGGTCGGCTTACTACTTTGGGAGAAGGCATATTCTCAGGAATATGCCTCCATGTATGCCCTAAGTGGAGACCTATCCACCCCTATATAAGGAGGGCTAGGGCCTCTATAGAAGGGGTTCCGCTATTCTGATTAGTTCTAGAGCTCTAAGGGTTGATCTCTAGTTGGTCTTGTACGGGTTAACCGTGGGTGAGAGTAAGAGAGCTCCTTCTTCCTCCTCTCGCCAATACAGCTCTGACAAGATCCGGACGGGAAACTTCATCGGCACCGGCGAACACATCGTCTCCGGGCTTGTTCAGCGCTTTGGAGCATTGGACTTTGTCAGCGACAAAGCTAGCTGTTTCCGCACGCGCCCGCTTCCGTGCAACGGCCTCTTCGTCAAGCTCGGCGCGCACAAGGTCTACGTTGCTGTTGACGTGTCGTGTGTTCATCCGCGATACGTCGTCGAGGCAGGGGAGCCACCCCTTACCGTGGTTCACGGGGCGCGTACCACTCGCTCCCCGGACCATGCTAAGGTGATGATGACTGCGCCTGGTGCGAGCGCGAGCAAGGATCCGGCGCCAGATCCGGAGGTAATGCCTAAGGCACCGAGGAAAGGTAGAGGTCCTCCACTAGAGAGGCTAGAGAATGTGTTGAGGGAAGCGATGGATAGCTTGGCAAACCCTGTAGTAGCAGCAGTAGATCCGGCTCAGGCACAGGCCGAGCTAGAGGAAACTAGGCAAAAAATACTAGAGGGTGCAAAAAAGATAGCCACGGCTCAGCAGTCATTGAACATGACGCTGCGTGAGTACGCAAAGGCAAACAAAGTTGATGCTGTAAAAGTGAAGGGGAGAAATCTCATGAGGGAAATGAACAGAGAAGGTGATACTATGATTGAGGAGTCAGAGAACTGTTTGCTCGTGGGGTTGCCGAGGTATAGTACCCCGGCAAAGAACCTCAGAGCAGCAGATGCAGCTGCATCCGAGTTAGAGGGTCTAACAGGTGAGGCCCGTCAAAGACAACAAGATAGGGTCAATGAGTTGGCTCGGATCGCGAACAGACAAAATGAGGAACTACTCAGAGCTAACCCGGAGAGAGCAGGAGCCTCCAAGATCGTCCATTCGGTGATGGGTAACTCGGAGAAATCCGCTGGAGCCGCATCGTCTCCTCATGGTGGTCCAAGGAGAGAAGAGGTAGTAACCTCGGCCAGAAGGAACAAACAGATCGTCTCGTATGACCCAACACGGGCAGGGAAAGGAAAAGAAGCACATAAAAATGATGATCGATGAAGTGTGAGCCGAGGTGAAGCTGGCCGGGCTAACCGCGACCAAGGCAATGTCGGTCAAGGGAACGCCGTCAACGGCAATGCCGGACAGCGAAACTCGGCAGGAGCAGGACAACCGCACCAGCGGAACATACCAAGGCAAGAGCAAAGTGCCGGCCGAGGTATGCAACAGAGAACTACTCCACGAGAGCAAAACTGGTACAACGATGGAGATTCAGAAATGGTGAACGTGGGATACCCAAGGTCGTACTATCATGTGATAGGGTCAAGATTGGGAAACAGGGATTTGATGCCGGATGATGCCAGGTTGAAACTGGATCGACTGTATAGGTCGGAACAAATCGAATGTCAAGGTCCTCCTGGTCCTGCGTGTTTTGGGCCCCGGATCATGAAGGAGCCACCGATACCCAACTTCCAGTTACCCAGAGGCACAAAGACGTATGACGGCAGTACAAAGCCGGAGGATTGGTTGATAAACTATGCTACGGCTGTGAAAATTGCCACAGGCAACTTGAGATGGGCCATACGATACGTACCCCAGATGTTGGAAGGGCCAGCAAGGGTATGGCTAAACATTTTGCCGCCTGGAAGCATTAACTGCTGGATCGATTTTGAGGAAATGTTTATCAACAATTTCTCAAGTACGTATCAGAGGCCGAACAGGCCGCAGACCCTAGCTATGTGCAAGCAAAGACTGAATGAGACGGACCAGGAGTTTTTAACCCGGTGGTGTACCATCAGAAACTCGTGTGAGGGCGTGATAGAATCACAAGCCATACCATGGTTTGCGCAAGGGTGCAGATATGCAAGCGAACTGTGGCAAAAGTTGCAAAGGAAAATGCCAACTACATTGGCAGAGATGATTCGGATTGCTGATTCGTATGCTCTGGGTGATCCGACTCAACCTAGGCTCGTGTCAAATGAGTCAAACGATGAGTACTACCAGAGAGATGGAGCCGGGTCATCTCGGAGGAATGACTACAGAGGAAAAAGAAGAGATGATAGACCGGATCATCGATACGGTTTGCAACAAGTTGCAGCTGTGAATCAAGATCAGCCCGGAGCAGGGGGCAGTCCACGTCAGAAAACTGGAGGGCAATGGACTCCGAGAAACGATGGCAAGAAAACTTGGACGCCAGAGCAAAAGAAACAGTGGCAAGAAAAGAAGGACCATCCGAGGTATACTTATGAGTCGATGTTGGATCAGCCGTGTAAGTTTCACACGCCAAATCCGAATAACCCAGTAGGTCATACAACGAGGCAATGTGAGTGGATGCGCAAGATTGAACAAGGAGGTTCGGGGAATGCTCAGGCACCCCGTAATGATCAACCTCGGCAGGAGTTACCCCGGCAGCAGTTGCTCTTCGGAGCGAACACGCAACAGCTAATGTTGCCTCCCCCTCCGCTGAGGTATGATAACCACGAGATAAGGGATGCAGTGCATCAAGTGGAAAACCAGCATCAACCGGATCAGAGGTACCTCGGAAATGAGGGGAGAAATGAGTACAGAGAGCATTATCAGAGTTACTGCGTATTCACCACTGAGGAAATAGATAGAAAGAGCTTGCAGCACAGACATATGGAAGTGAATGCAGTAATGCCTACGGTGACGAGGTATATGCCTTGGTCTGATCAAGAAATCACCTGGAGCATTAGAGATCATCCCAAGCTTATGCCGAATCCTGGTTCGTATGCGTTGGTGATGGATCCGACATTCATTGGGCCAAACATCGATGTGAGGTTCTCCAAGGTACTGATTGACAATGGCAGTAGCATTAACATCATGTATGCGGACACAATGTGCAAGTTGGGTATCTCGGAGAACATGCTACAGGCCACAAGGACAACTTTCAATGGTATTGTGCCCGGCATTTCTTGTGAGCCCATAGGTAAGGTCCGAGTTGACGTATTGTTCGGTATGAGAGATAACTGCTGAACCGAGAATTTGGAGTTCGAGGTGGTGAACTTGGAAAGTGTGTATCACGCATTACTCGAAAGGCCAGCACTGAACAAGTTCATGGCAAGCTGTCACATAAGTTACTTGAAGATGAAGTTGCCCGGGCCAAATGGATTGATTACAATTGCTGGGGATTTCCGACGTTCCATGGAGTGTGCGTCGGCCGGGTCTAACTTAGCCGAGTCACTCGTGATTGCGCAAGAGAAAAGGAAAATTCAAGAGGTGGCGGCATTGGCTCAGTCCGCACAATAGTATATGCCGGCGCTGAGTAACCCGCATGGAAGTGTTTCTTTCCAAGCCACGAAAGATACCAAGAAGGTTCCTGTTGATGATATGTTCCCAGAGCGTACCGTAACAATTGGTGCCGGGTTAAGTGATAAATAGGAAAGCGAGCTCGTCAACTTCCTCCGTGAGAATCGAGACATTTTTGCTTGGTCCACACAGGACTTGCAAGGTGTTCCGAGGGAGTTGGCCGAGCACGCTTTGAATGTTAGACCCGGAGCAAAGCCGGTGAAGCAACCTCTCCGCCGCTTCGCCGAAGATAGGAGGAAAGTCATCGGAGATGAGATAGCTCGGTTACTAGCTGCAGGATTTATCATGGAGGTTCTTTACCTGGATTGGCTGTCTAATCCGGTGCTGGTGGAGAAGAAGAAGGACGATCCGAATGTGGCGGTGGTTTGGCGTATGTGTATCGATTACACGAACCTGAACAAGGCGTGTCCAAAAGATCCATTTCCACTACCAAGGATAGATCAGGTCATAGACTCAACTGCTGGATGTGAATTGTTGTCATTCATTGATGCATATTCTGGTTTCCACCAGATACCTCTGAATCCGGATGATCAAATAAAGACTGCGTTTATTACCCCATATGGGGCTTATTGCTATCGCACCATGCCGTTTGGTTTATGTAATGCAGGGGCAATGCACCAAAGATGTATGCAAAAATGTTTGCACGACCAAAGTGTACGTGGATGATGTGGTTATCAAGACCAAGGAAATAAAAACGCTCCTTGACGATATCAGGCAAACATTCGCGAACCTAAGAAGGTTCCGGATGAAACTTAACCCAGAAAAATGTACCTTCGGTGTCCCGGCTGGAAAATTACTCGGATTTCTTGTTTCCAGCCGAGGTATCGAAGTTAATCCAACTAAAATCCGGGCCATTGAACGAATGGAACTGTCAAAGTGTCTTAACGATGTCCAGAAATTCACGGGTTGCCTGGCATCGTTAAGTTGGTTTGTATGTCGGTTGGGAGAAAAGGCATTGCCTCTCTACCAACTCATGAAAAAGTCGGATAAGTTCGTTTGGACGCCGCAGGCCAATGAAGCCTTTGTCCACTTGAAGAAGATGTTAGCCACCGCACCAGTGTTAGCCTCTCCACTATCAAAGGAGCCAATGTTGCTCTATATAGCCGCAACCAACCGAGTTATAAGTGCATTGATAGTGGTGGAGCGGGACGAGGAAGGTAAGTCGGTGCAAATGCCAGTGTATTACCTGAGCGAGGTATTATCAGTCTCAAAGCAGAGCTATCCACACTATAAAAAGGTGGCGTATGGCGTGTACATGGCAGCTAAGAAGCTGAAGCACTACTTTGAGGAGCATCCCATCAGGGTAATATGTGAGGCCCCCATATCCGAGATAATGAGTAACAAGGATGCCAGTGGCAGAATTGCAAAATGGGCAATTGAACTAGCCCCTTATGCGCCACAATATGACAGAAGAGAAGAAATCAAGTCTCAAGCTGTGGCGGACTTTTTTGTGGACTGGGCCGAAGTGCAATACGAACCGCCGTTACTAGATCCGAACTATTGGCGAATGCATTTTGACGGATCAAAAACAAAAACCGGGCTAGGTGCTGGAGTTGTACTTACCTCGCCAAAGAAGGACCAGCTGAAATACGTGCTGCAGATCCATCTCGCAGCATCAAACAATGTCGCTGAGTATGAAGCACTTGTGCACGGGCTCAAGGTGGCAAAATAGATTGGGATACGTCGGATCATATGCTTTGGCGACTCGGATTTGGTAATACAGCAAGTGTTAGGACTGTGGGACGCTCTTGATCCGAACATGGCACTGTACATATTTCATGTGCAGAAGATATCTAGTTACTTTGAGGGATGTGAATTTCACCATGTGCCCCGGGTGGAAAATGAGGCTGCCGACATGTTGTCGAAACTCAGGTCAACCCGACAAGCAATTCCACCGGGTGTAGCATTAGAACACCTCCGAAAACCATCCATCAGGCCGTCCCTAGAAACCGACTCAATTTATGTCTCGGAGGACACGAAATCCGGAGCTGTGCCCATGGACATTGACATGGCAAGTGGTGCGCGAAACCCGGGGACTGCCTCGGCTAACCCGGGGACTGCTTCGCAAGACCCGGGGACTGCCCAGCCTGATCCGGTTGAAGTTATGCCGGTGGATCTAATGGAAATTGATGAGGATGTGTTCCCTGTGCGAGCAATACCAGCTTGGGCACTACCTATATTTCAATTCCTGACAGATGGAACGTTACCCACTGAGGAAGTGCTATCCAGGCAAACTCAGTGGAGGGCAAAGGCGTACACGATCATCAATTCTGAACTGTACAAAAGGAGTGTGACAAATGTCCTCCAGCGATGCGTCGACCCGGAAGAAGGGCTTGACATCCTCCGAGATATACATCAAGGGGAGTGCGGGCATCATGCCTCGTCCCGAGCCTTGGTAGCAAAAGCTTTCCGACATGGATTCTACTGGCCAAATGCCTTAGAACAAGCAGAAGATCTGGTGAGAAAATGCAATGGTTGTCAGAGATATGCTACCAAGACACATATGCCAATGTCGGAACTCAAGACCATACCAATTACATGGCCATTTGTCGTATGGTGCCTAGATATGGTTGGCCCGTTCAAACCAGCAAGGGGAAATATGACTCACATTTTGGTCATGGTGGACAAATTTACAAAGTGGATTAAAGTGAAGCCTATAAGAAAGTGTGATGGAGCTATGGCCGTAAAGTTTCTCAAAGACGTCATCTTGAGATACGGTTATCCTCACAGTATCATAACTGATAATGGCACAAATTTTGCGGAAGGAGCGTTTGCGCGTTTCTGCCGGGATAAGAAGATCCGGCTTGACGTAGCCTCGGTAGCCCACCCCGCATCGAACGAACAAGTGGAAAGATCCAACGGATTAGTATTATCCGGGATAAAACCCTAGCTCGTTGAGCCGCTGCAAAGATCAGCGGGGTGCTGGATAGAAGAACTACCAGCGGTACTGTGGAGTTCAAGAACAACTCCGAATCGATCAATAGGCTATACGCCGTTTTTCTAGTATATGGGGCAGAAGCTGTATTACCAGCCGACATAGAGCATGATTCGCCTAGGGTCACCCAATACACAGAAGCCGAAGTGCAAGAAGCCCGGCAAAATGAAGTTGATCTGCTGGAAGAAGCGAGAGAACTGGCATTGTCTAGATCCGCCATATATCAGCAAAATCTCCGACGCTATCATAGCCGGAAAGTAAGCCCCCGAGTCTTTCAGGAAGGCGATCTGGTGCTCCGGTTGGTACAACGTACTACTAGCATGCATAAATTATCCCCCCCATGGGAAGGGCCATTCATTGTGACCAAAGCATTGCACAATGATTCTTATTATCTTATAGATGCAAAGCCACAGGAAAAGAACAAGGCGGACAGGTCCGGCGAGGAATCTAAGTGTCCATGGAATGTAGCTCTACTTCGTCCTTTCTACACTTAGTGAAGAAGTGTATGTATCCGAGTCTTCTCATATGTCGGTATGTATGCCGGCAATGAGCTTATCAATGAAATGTTGGCACCTTGAGCAGTAACTCGGGGACTGCCTCAATAATATTTTTGTCTTTTGTGCGTTAGCTCGAATAAGTTGTTCTACTTAACTCGGATTAGTAATGTGTGAGCACCAAGAACCCAACTCTTCGACTTGCTGTTATCCAACAAGAATTGGCTTCATGGCAAGCAAGAGAACAAGTTTGGAATTGCTTGGCACATGAAAAACGACTAAGGAAAAGAACTTAATCGAGCCGACGTCTGTTTTTCGGACTAACCTTGTATTTACTTTCAATTTATTATACTATTTTATGTTGAGCTAAGTCTAAAAGTTTCCCAGTATTGTTAAGACAATTTTGAAGCTCGGACTTGTAAGTCATAAAACCGAATCAAGGTAGACACGAGTCAAGCCAAAAGATTGGACGAACAAGAAAAAGAAACTTGGGGACTACGCCCAAGTTAATCCGGCATAGGAACCTAGTAGCAAAATATCACATGTTTATTGGATACAATTCCACCCGGCAATACCGGGGATCTGATAAATTTTCAAGTTTTTTCGCTCAAGGAGCACCAGGAGGAGGAAGTTTGGCGTCATCTTCGCCGTCTTCAATATTCGAGGCGTTGTCCCCTCCATCATCGTCCGATCCATCTTCATCGTTCTCAACCTCTTCGTCACCAGCGGCTTCTAGGAAGCTTGGTCCCTCAACCCATTCATGAATGGGAGCGTATTCGATGAGGCTATGGGCGCAAGCCTGGCGCCGAGATACCCACTCCGGGTCATTGGTCCATTTGGATCCGGTGCGCAGGCGCGTCAAGAGGTTGAGATCGATCTTCTCGTACCACGTGAGTATGTGGTGAAGAACGGTATCAGCTGTAGGACGTCCAGCAGACTCCCTCCGGAGGTCGAGTTGGGTCTCGGTTTCCATCAACTTCTCAACAAGAATTGGGGTTGTCTCCGGAGTGTCTTCTCCAGGCCAGAACGTGTTAAAGACTCGGACTGCAACATGGAGGATGTCTTTGCCATAATTCTTGATGAGTTCCACGCGAGATGACAAGCTGACCAACAGGTCCTCCATGTCATAGGGAATCTCTTCACCCGTCAGGAGCGGCGGGAGTACCCCTTTCTCGGCGGAAGTCTGCAACTGCAGCGCTCGCGATAGCAGTGCCCTCTGGGAATTTTCCTGAAAATGAGGCAAAGAAGGAACGTAAAGAAAAGACATATGAAGTAACCCAGAGAAGTATGTCGGATAAGGGAAAGGAGCTTACGTGATATATGGCTGAGGATCCGGGTCAACTCCCAGGTACAGTCATCACGTCTTTTGCGAAGCTACGCAAGCTCAGCATTCGCCGACCCAAGCTTGATGTCGTACTCCTTGAGTAGATCCTGGTCCTTGGCGATCTGGAGATTGAGGCGCTCGCGCTCTTCTGTGTAATCCTAGCCAACCTTTTGGATCTCGGACTGATGCTGAGTTTTCATTTTCTCCATTTCGGCCTTGAGCCTAGCGATCTCATCATCCTTGGTCCGGATGAGGGCGAGCTCATCGTCTTTCTTCTTGAGCTCGGCTTGATGCTGACCTGCTTGTTCGAGAAAATGCAGCATCATATCAGGCACGGGCACACTATCTTCAAGAGATGCTGAAATAGTGTATTGACCCGGTAGAGCCGAGGTATGAATGTTTGCCGAGCCAAGGAGAAAAGAAGATGGGAAGCATAGCAAAGTCGGACGAAAATGACTTACCCTTGATCTGATCCAGGTTCTTCCTCATAATCTTGTTCTCAGCCTCCACCCCAGCTGCGGAAACCGAATGATGAGTTAGTTCGGCAGAGGAAGATGAAGAAAAACGGAGAAGCGCCGAGAGAGAAATTTACCCCTTTTCTCGTGTTCTGCGAGAAGTGCAGTTTGCTTTGTGTGAAGCATCTTGTGTCTATCCAGGAGACGCTGGAACTCAGCACTCCGGCGATTGGTGGTCACCTGAAAAGAGTACAAAAACATAACTTAGCTTGGTACATATTCGAAGTGTACAAGATCCGGGCCAAGTGGAACTTAACCCGGCTCTAGGTGTGTGCATATTCGAAGTGTACAAGATCCGGGCCAAGTGGAACTTAACCCTGCTCTAGGTGTGTTCATATTCGAAGTGTACAAAATCCGAGCCAAGTGGAACTTAACCCGGCTCTAGGTGTGTGCATATTCGAAGTGTACAAAATCCGGGCCAAGTGGAACTTAACCCGGCTCTAGGTGTGTGCATATTCGAAATCACTAAGGAGCTACACTAATTCTCTAAGGAGCATCCGGCCGAGTAACAAGTTACTCCCCCAGAGGCTCGGGGACTAATGGTTATGTTATCATTATCTACAACATGTAAAGGAGAAGTGACGTACCTCCATCATCCGACCCACGAGGTTGATTGCCTTAGCGGCTGTGTTCATTTGGGCGGAAAATTCGGCGGGGCAAAACCTCTCCAAGAGATCATCGTCATGGACGAACTCCACCTTGTTCCAGTTGTTGACGAACTCAATAAGGGTCGGAGGGTATCGCTCGCCGGTGGGCATATGGGGTGCCACCAAGCCCTTCGCATGCGCCTCTTTCCTTTCAACCAAGGCAAGGGTTGGGCTGGTGTGCAAAACTATCTATTGTGCATCAGTTGGCTCGGCAGGGGTGTCCTTCGCTGCTGGAGCCTTCTTGGGAAGCATGGATGCGAGGGTACGCTGTCCAGCCTCGACGAATGCTGTCCTAGTAGCGTCAGGAGCCTTTTTGGCCTTGGGCTGCTAGGAGGAAGAAGTGGTTGCGGCTGATTTTCCCTTAGGAGCTGCCTGGGTATTTCCTTGCCGAGACTGAGAAGACTCGGACGAGGCGGAGGAGCTTGGCGCTAGCGCTCTTGTTGCTAGACTTGGTGCTGTTGTTGATGTTTTTGCTTCCGGAGTTGGTGCTGGTGCTGGATTGGTTGATGGTGCTGGGATGGTTGCTCGTGCTGGAGCTGGTGCTGGTGCTGAGGTAGTCTCGATAATTGCTGGTTGCGGAGAAGCCGAAGTTGTGGATGTCGCTGCCTCGGCTGGGCTGGTCTCCCCTGCTCCAAGGTTACCTCCCTCTTGACGAGGTGGAATAGAACCCGGGGCAGCCGTAGAACCCTCTGGAATAGGGCTCAGGTCTCCCGGGTCTCCCGGGCGTGACTCGTCGTCACGAGGGGGAGAAGGGCTAGGTCGGAGCGGCGAAGAGATGCTAGATCCACTCTGGGGGACCTCCACCGCAGCCCTGCCGAATCAAATAATGTCAGAAGAGAGGCTAAAACTATGCAAGGAAGAATAAGTTGTAGAGGGAAAAGAGGCTTACGCATCCGAGGTCTGGGGCTCCTTGGGTTTCCGAGCCCTTCGTGCTAGGGCCTTGCCTGCTGGCTTGGAGGCGGTTTTGTCTCAAGACTTCTTTCGCCTTTTGGCAGGCTGAGAAGGTCCGGAGGAGGAACTTGATACAGCTCCGCGCTTCTTCTTCGGCGCTACCAGAACAGGTTCGCCCGTAGCAAGGGAAGGGTCCTCATGGATCTGCCTACCGGGGTTAGCTGATGCGGAAAAGCATAAGAAAGGGGGACAGTGTCAACAGCTTCCATCACCTCGACATCCAAGTCATCTTCATCATCGGGCCAATCTCTAATGGAAGAGGGTTTACCGGTGGGTCGCTTCGTAGCGTCGGTCATCGGGAGGAACATCTCCTGATCCGGCTCTTCCTCGTCCGAGGTCTCCCGGTCGGGCGCCCACTTAAGGGTCGGACCGGTGCCATCCTCAAGGGTCTGCGGAAGGAATAGCTGAGGAAAAGAACAGAAAACAGAGTCAAAAATACAACAGCGACCAAAATATAATTAAGTCCGGAGTAAGTTTGCACCACGAAGCTTACCGTGGGAGGAAGCCTATCACAGCAGAAGTGCTCAATGCCCCACGTCCACTCAGAGGAGAAGTCCTTGTGCATGGTGAAGAGAGCCTTGACCCGGCGATATATCTCCGTGTTGCTCAACTCGAAGGATGAGGTCCGGTTGGGGTCGCGGCCGAAGCTCATATGACACACCTTGTGTGTGCGCTTCTGGAGGGGGGAGATCAGGTTGCGGACGAACGTGATCATAGCGTCCTCGTTACGCAACCCGAGCTTCTTCAGTTCCGCGAACCTTTTGTTGACCTGGTTGGCCAAGGCCGTGGGCTTCTTGGGGACAACGTCCCACTATTCCGGGTTAGGTGGACCCGGAGCATAAGGAAGCAGCCGGATCAAGTCTTCGGTGCCCGCATTCCGGACATAAAAGAAAGTCTCGGCCCATCCTTTGCAGGAGTCCAGCCCCGTGATTCGGGGGAAAACGGATAGCCTCCGGGTTGAGATGGAAGCAGCTCCGAGTTGGGTGAGCTGCTTGTCCTCCGGATCAAGTTGGATATTCAGAATGTAATTACGACGAAGGCCGAAAAAACTGGATCCATAGCTCCTTCGTGGGCCATAGTCTGGCATAGCCTTCGATCGTGGAGGCAAAAGCAGAAAGAGAAGTAATGGCGTTGGCAGGAAGGTGGTGCGACTGGAGTTCGTAGGTGCTTAACCAATCATGGAAGAAATGGCTGACCGGCAAACCGAACCCCCGCTGGAAGTGGGACAAGAACACAACGTACTCATCCGGATTGGGTGAGGGGGCTAGTTCGGCGGAGGCGAGACGCGCAGTGACGCCGGCGGGGATGCGTCTGGTGCGGTAGAGCCAGTCCAGGTCGTCTTGGCAGACCCAGGACCAGGCCCACACACCACGGTCCTCCGTCGCGGTGTCTTCCTCCATCTCTTGCTCGGCGACGACGAGCTCCTCCTCCGCCATCTGATGTTCGATGCCCTCACTGGCGCTAGCGGCGGTGGGGGCAAAGGCCTAGATTGACAGCGACCCGTGGTGGAGGAGGTGCGTAGCGGTGGCGGTGATGTAGAGGTGTGGGGAAGCAGTACGGCGGTGACGCAGCTGCTTAGAAGCAATGGCGGCGACGCTGTCGCGGGGAAGACGAATAAGAAGAAGAGCTAGGGGCAGGGGGCGCGGAAGGGGGAAAAACCTAAGGGGTGCGCCCTTCCCCTATTTAACCACTCCCTCGAGGGGAAAGTGCGATCGTGTCCTACGGGTGTGCCACACGGTGTGGTCGTGTATAGCCCGCATCGACCAATCAGCAGGGAGCCACACGGAAGGCCACAGGGTGGAGTTGATCCCATGAGGTGATGCATTGATGCGGTGAATGAGGAGGCAGGCGTGACGTGACCCGCGCGCAGTGATAACTGACAATTACTGCGGCGGTTGCTGTAGCTAGCCCTTAAAATGAGGCAACCTAATGATTAGCCTCCACGTGGGTTAGCGTACGAGAGAAGGAAAGAAGACCCGGATGGAACCGTGGTAACCCGGCCAGCAAGTGAAAACTTGGAATGTGCAGAGGGAAAGTAAAACCATGAGGTCCGAGTTGAAGTGGTAACCCGGCCAGCAAGTGAAAACTTGGAACGTGCAAAGGGAACGTAAATCCATATAATCTGAGATAAGGAGGTAACTCGGAAATAACGTCCAAAGCTCAAATGTAATTGAACTTGATGTGGCCTTAGCGGCAAAGGCAGCTAAGACCGCACCAGCTTCGGGGACTAATGTTGGGGGGATACCCCCGGGTAGGGTCACGACGGGGTATAAAGACCGAGTTAGCCGAGGTTCGGCAAGGCCAAAGCGGATGCTGGCCGGGTCACCTCAAGGCAGGCCGAAACACGGGGTAACCCGGACCAGGGGGGTCCGCCTAACTAAGTCTCAACCGACTTAAGGAGTAAGTCGGAAATGCATATTTAACTTGTATGCAGGAACGGGTGTGGCCAGATCAACTATGATCCGGGTCATATGTAGCTTCTAGGATAAGGAAGGAATCTCGCTGGTCAAAAGAATCCCCGGTACGCACTGCATGAGCAAAGCGGACAAGGACAGGACCACCGAGGCGTGGCCGACAGGGGTGACGACGCCCATGTCGGCTGACGTAGGCACCGCAGAGGCTCACGTAGCCTCTACATGTGTGACGCGAGGGAAAAGCAACCCGGTCGGCTTACTACTTTGGGAGAAGGCATATTCTCAGGAATATGCCTCCACGTATGCCCTAAGTGGAGACCTAGACACCCCTATATAAGGAGGGCTAGGGCCTCTATAGAAGGGGTTCCGCTACTCTGATTAGTTCTAGAGCTCTAAGGGTTGATCTCTAGTTGGTCTTGTACGGGTTAACCGTGGGTGAGAGTAAGAGAGCTTCTTCTTCCTCCTCTCGCCAATACAGCTCTAGGAGCACTTGTAATCTTGGAAGCAAAGAAAATCAAATTTCTGTGTGAGGAATCACCTCACTATCCCTCCCTGGATTCCCCTAGCGTGTATTAGTCCCCACCTTTAGCCTATCCATGGCATCTGCCGTGACACCACCACGACAGATGTAGTAGACTGGTGAACCAGGGAGTGCTGCGCCATCAATGAGTCTTTGAGAGGCGGGTTGGACGAGGTATGCCATCCTGCTGAGGGGAAGTATTCGAGTTATTCTGTCTTGATGACGTCGGACTCCTGGTTCTTGCAATTCCTTTCCTCGCATGTACTCTCGAGGTTAGCCTGGGTCTCATTACCGACATCTAACACAGGGGTTTCCTGAGTTACTAGGTGGGTTATCGCTCATCGAGTTACATTTTTAAAGAGGTCAAGGCAAACCAGAACATACAAACAAGGCGAACTGAGCGAGGGTCTCGCAATGTCCTCGGCAAACAACACACATCAAACAACACGGGATGCACTTAGGCAAGCAAACACGGTCAACGCTAGGGACCAAGGAGTTAACTACTCGCGATGTCGGGGAATCCTATTCTTAGGACTATTGACCCTAGATACCGTCTTTCTTTAGGTCAGAGTCACTTATCTTGTAGATGAAGCCTTCATCTTATCTTGGACGCATTCTTGATAGGGCAACACCTGAGGTCTTTTGATTGTGAGGATTCCGCGGGTCGAATGATGTTGTAGTTTCCTTGCATTTGTTGGTAGTTGCTTGTCTTCATCTTGTCCTCATTGTCTTCACCGGGTTCTAGATCCTATTTATTTAAAATCCGGAGGTTTGAAGTTTGGGATCAAGAGTTGGAGTAAACCATTTTCGAAAGCTTTTACTTAGAGTCAGAGAAGAAGTAGAACTTTTTGAAACTCATTGAGAAACTAGTTTTTCGAAAGTCAGGGTTTCAAAATAAGGTTCCTGTCTAGCGACCATGCTAACTAAGGTTCTCCTACAGTCAGGATGGCTCTGATACCAAGTCTGTGGGGCCCCCGGATTAATCCTCCGAGAATCCCTGTTATGCATACAACCATGATCCCCTGATCAGTTAGTCGTGGCACATAACCACGATCCCCTGTTACATCATCCGAGAATATACCGAATTACAAGACTTACATGAATGACGTTATGGCTACATCAATAAACAGCAGCGGATCTCAACAAGCGCAGAGCCCGAGCCATGCCTTAACCTACAGGCAACTGACTGGGAGATCGTCCTAGCTCGCATAGTCGCCAACGCCATCTTCTTCTTGATATCTGACCAAGTTAATAGCCAGGGACAATGCCAGTGAGTACATTGAATGTACTCGCAAACCACCTTAATAAAATAGTAATAACAAGGGGATATGCAATATGGCTGTGGTATTAGGAGGCTCCAAGAGGGGTTCTTTTCTAAATAGTTTCTCTTGTAGATATAGCATCTACATATCTTTGTTGAAAACTTTTGTAAACCATTTTGAAAAGTTTTGGAAAACATCAGGACTGGGTTACCCATTTGTTCCCATTTTCAGGTCGTCCCACGACCAAACTCCTTCCATACCTCTCTGACCATCCCATGGTCAAAGAAGGTATCCTTCCCGACCATCCCATGGTCGAAAACATTTCTTTTCCGAAATCATTTTTGAAATCAAAACCAGCACCACTCTACAGCAACCTTCCCAACCATCCATGACCACAGACGCGGCTATTTGAATAGATTTACACTCTGTAGAGGTTGTACACTTTACCCACACCATCTAGGTACACTACCCTGATCTTCACCAATCGTCGGTCGAGTAACCGATCAAGACTCTCTGGATGCCCACTCCAATATAAGTGCCTACCCTATGAGTGTTAATCCCCTCAACACCGGGACGTCGGGCGAGGACCACCCGGAGCGCTTTTTCCACTTCTCGAGTGTGCGCTTTCAATGAGGGGCTCATAGTAACGCGTGGAGGCATGCCGACCCTTCGTTCCTTCTCCAGGTCCCACCTTTATCGGAGAAGGCCCACCCTCTAGGGATCCCCAATCCCCTGTAGTAGTTGTGAGGCAGCTTATACCAGAACAGAGAAACATCAAATCCAGCCCTGTCCCATTCCAGAGTAATGTGGTTGCATAGGGTTAATTGTTCTAGCAAAACTGCAGAGAACTAGGTGCGTTTTTGTAAACCTTTTTCCTCCGGTTTTCCTTCAGCATTTTGTAAAATAAAACCTCTTTCTTTCTCAACATCTCTTGAAAGGTCCCACCTCACCAAGGTTTTATCATAAAATATTTGGTAAAAGCCTTTTTCCGGGGTCTTCCCATCCTCTAGCTTTTGCTTCGGCTAAATCGGGGTCTCCAAAGGGGTATGGTGGATATGCACCATCTACTCTACTAGGGACAATTAGGTATCACCAAGGGGGTTGTACTTAGTAGTACCAAAGTGTAATGGTTTGGAGGAGCCAAACCACTACCATATATATATGTATATATCAACATATAGTAAAACAATGCGTTTTTTAATAAACAGTAGATAAAACATGCATAAGTAAAATAGTAGGACAAGGCTTATGAGCAAGAAGGTGGCTTGCCTGATGATCAGCAATATGGAAATGTGTCCCTAGACTTCTTATTAGAATACCCAATAAATACCAATACCAATAATAAATGCCACTTCTTCTGCTCTCCGATTTCATCGCAACTATCGTCGTCTAGACATCACATGCAAACAAACAAGGGCACAATCAACACAAGGCATGCAAGCACCAATATCATACAGCAAGCAAGTGAACAACATCTAACTAGATTCAGTAGGCTACGAGAGGATTGGTCCGAGGAGATTGAGATTGGCTTGGAGAAGGAAATGAATACCCCTTAGGATTTATAGTCTAGAACTACCTAAGAGACGGATTTTTGGACAAGACCATATTCTGTATGGTACCATTGTAAAAACATGATACCAACAGATAGGTATTGATAAGATGAAACCAACAACAGTAGTTTCAATATTTTATCATTTTACTTTGATTTCCTATGAATTTTCTACTGATAAAAGCTCTTGTTTGAGGAAATAATTCACCAGAAAAGTTCTGGAGCTCCAAAAATTATTTCCTTGGATGGCTACGTAGGGCTTGGTATACTTGTTCACTGAGAGTTGGAACCAAGTCAATATAATTAACAGAATGCCCTCAAAAAATTCCCAAAGGCATTTCTGTGGGGTTTTTGTCTTTTTCACCAAATTAAATC
Source organism: Avena eriantha (assembly GCA_910589775.1). Lineage (NCBI taxonomy): Eukaryota > Viridiplantae > Streptophyta > Magnoliopsida > Poales > Poaceae > Avena > Avena eriantha. The sequence goes on from OU342741.1 coordinate 111,287,357, forward strand.
TACGGAGGATTTTGATATGGGGTAAATGGCCATGGATAGGTATTGGAAAAACCTCTCAGCACCAATTGGAATCACTCTTTTTGGAGTTGCATAGCTACTGTAGTGTTTTATCTAGTGAAAACACTAGGGACGGAAATGTTTAATTCATTAACATTCATCAGAAGCCCAATAAATGGTGAGCTCCTAGGTTTTGGTAGTATTTAGGGTACCACATCACAGAGATTTGGAATGAGGCCAAAACAAGTTATAATTTGACCTAGGGAATTTTCTAAATGCACATTACGGTTGTTTTTGTTATTTTTGCCAGAGCCAAATTATGGTTCACCTTGGCATGGGAAAAGTACATGGAATAGGTACCTGCAATACCTACCAGAGGAATTTTGTACTCCAATTGGAGATGTGAAGCTCACAGAGGAATTTTTATAGTAAATTATGATACATTTGAGTAGCAGATTTATTATAATTAATATGGGCAATACTTGATGCAGCCCAAAGTACTGCATATTAGAGTAAACCTTCAGTAACCCTAGGAAATTTAGATCAAGAAAATTTGAGCTGGTTTCCATTTTTTTAATTCGATTTAAAGTTAGCTGCTATGGAATAGATCTGAAAATGCAGGAAAAAGAAAAAGGGAGAGATACGTCGCGGGCCAGATATGGGCGCAGCTGGGCCTCCCGACGCACTACCGGCCCAGTGCCGCCGTAGTGAGCGCGCGGTGGAGATTCAAATCGCTGCCAAGAGGGGCCCACCGGTCAGCGACCCTAGGAGGACGAAGGGGTATCGATGGATAGAGGCCGTTAGATTAGACCGAGATGGATGACAGTCGCTCATCGTCTTCACACGCGGCTACCAGGCAACGCCAGAACCCTAGCTGGCAGCGGGGAAAATGCGAGGGGGCTTACCAGTACCGGAGGGCTTGCCCGCGGCTGAGGAGAGGCGGAGGCAAGGCGGTGGTCAACGACGAACCCGCGGGTGGGCAGCAGTGGCAGGCTCGTCGATGGAGAGGTGCTCGCGCGGTGACGATCAAGGGTCCCGTCATCGGAACTCGACGGCGCCACAGGTGCAGTGGTTCCTGGGAAACGAGAAGAGGTGGGTTAGATGCATCAGGTCGAGGCGAGCTCCGGAAGCTGACATACAGCGAGAGAGGAGTAGGGAGGAGAGTACCCCGGGTGGGTTTTTGAAAATGTCCGAAGGTAGAAGTCCTCCTTCTCCTGGGCGAGACAGTGGCTGAGAGGACTTATGGAGCGAGAGGATGGTAGATCCGAGGTAGGGAATTATTGTGAGGGCACATGCAGGTGGAGAAGAGCTTGGAGGAGGGCACCTCGAGCTCTAGCTCAAAAATGGCCAAAATGGTGGTTCTTTTTCTTGTGGCCAGAGGAGAGGGAAGGGAAGGATGGGGAGCTCGGGGGAGTGGTAGGTGGAGGTGAGTGAGTGAAATGGGAGGGCAGGGGAGAGATGCCCTGGCCTCTAGGCTTATAAACCGAAGGGGAGGGTCCATGGTGGACAATGTCCATGGGAGGGTAAGGGCATGTCCATGGCTTCCCTATTGGGTGCTAAGGGCGGTGGAGAGGGAGTGTGGGGTGCCTCTGGTCGAGCAGAAAGTGAGAGGAGGCAGGAGTGTTGCTGTAAGAAGTTTGCAAGGCAAGACAACCACAAGAGGTTAAGCTCTAGTGTCCAAGCACTAGAGGACTAACTGCTACAGGTGATGCTACAGTGTTGGTCGGCCTAGGGGAGTGTCCTGGTGCTTAGGAGATGCATTGAGCAAGATTGGTGGGGTTTGGGTTTGGTTTTGGATCAATGCTTGATTGATTTGGCAAAATTGACCACTTGGAGGTGTGTGAAGTAAGTTCCAAAATTTGTATTGGACAAGGTGGGGAGATGATACTGGTAAGTAGATGATGTCAAGATAGATATCCAGGAATTATTTGGGACTTTTCTAAGGGTCTGAAGTCCACTTAGAATCATTTATTCAAAAAGTACAGAAGTAGTTTCTAGAAGATAATTTGATAATTTTACATTGTACAGGTGGAGTTTTGATGTGAGATGGTCCCAAATGTGAATACACACTTAGGGGAATTTCCCCAAGATTTATTGAGGTGGGAAAAGATTTTTAAAGGATTATTTCTTGTTTCTGCCATTTAAGAAAATAGGCAAAAAGAAAGAATAAAGCTCTTCAAAAATAATTATTTTTGAAGTGGGAAGGTGGGGTATGATAGGTGGAACTTAATTGAGCCAAAATTTGGGGAAGTGTTATGGCAAAAACCAAACTTCCCCTTATGGAAGAGGTTTTGAAGAATTTGTCTATTTAAAGAATTAAATTGATTTGGAGCCAAAATAATTATGGGTAATATTTTATAATTCTTGATGATCAAGTTAGATAATGTAGACAAGGTGTAGCATGCATTTTCAACCTTGGGATTGGAGAATCCAAGTTGATTTTGGTGGAATACCCTAGTTTAAGGATCTAGGGTGAGGTTAATTTCATACTATCAAAACCATGTTAGATCTTGGAGCTCAGAGCTCTCCTTGGGGCATGTGATATATGGATGTATATACCAAGTGATGTACATCAACATGGTACAGAGGCTTGAGCTTGATCCTGCTTGAGCTCACCGACACATGCTTTCAAACTTTGAATAAAATAAGCCTGCCAAAGCAGATTATCAACTAGCATTCAAAACCTTGTGTGTTTAAACAGCTCAAGTATCCAACTTGGACAAGTGAAGTAGGTAATGATAGACCTATATTATTACAATACATCCATGCAAAGAGTTGGTCCATATAAGGTTGTATGGTGGTGTGAGCTTCTATCAAAGTAGGCATGTTGACTAGATTTGCAGGAAATGTTATTTTCTTGCCTGGAAAACCATCAAGATCAAATGTGTAGGAGGATGATCAAACCAAGGGAAAGAGTGGGCCTTGGTAGTCCTTAGGATGGTTAACAAGATGGTTCAAGTGCATTACCAAAAATTCACAAGGGTTCAGAAAGGGAGACATCCAAAAAGGTGATGTTGGGAATAGTTTTTCCAGACTTGGCCAAATTTGGCAGAATTAGGGTTTTTGACTAGAATGGGGGTGGTGATGATTTTGATGGGTTGCAAGGTACCAAAGCATCATCAAGTGGGTGATGATGAAGTGTGGATTGAGTAGGAAGGATCCTTGCTTGGTATTGGTCTTCATTGACTTGGAAGCTTCTAGAATAGATCACTACAGAATTGATCTAGCTTAGGGGTTTTAGATGATCACCTGGTGGATAGAGATTAGCTCCAGATGGTACTCTTGCTTTGGGTGTGGTGATTTCAAGTATCTTGATACTAGTGGATGAGCTCCTAGAGTATCTCATACTAATTCTAAGCAATCAAGTCAAACAGCAGATCAAGGCAATTCATCAGGCAGCAGATCAAGGCAACTCATCTTACAAACAAATCAACTACTACTTGGGTTACCACCAAGCTTAGCTTGAGGTAAGGCTGGGTATTTTGAGATAGGTTGGAGTTTGAACAAGCTAAGTTCCTTGGTATCTCGACCAAGAGTAGAATTCAAATGCTTCACAAAAAGATTTTGTTAAATCTAGAGATAATAGTAGTAGAAGGTTCTGTCTTGAAACATAACGAGATTATGTTATATAGCTCTCCATAGTTTTGTCAATAGAAGCTACTAAAATAGTTTTGGTTTCATAAGCATCTTGGCTCAAGTTTTAAAATGCCAGAACATTTGAGAATATGGAAATTAAGCCAAGACTGTTTTGGGAAGTAGCTTTTGTCAACTGGGGTTAAGGTAAGGAGGATATCATCTAATACACATTCATATGCTTAAGCACAAACAAACAACAAGAAAACACTTCAGCACTCAACAATAAAAAGTTTTTATTTCCCCCTGATTTTTGCATTCTGGACAACTAATCAGGGTTGCTGAAATTGGGATGTTACATATGCTACTACTGAAAAAGAATTTCAAGCTGTCGTTTTTGCTTGTGATAAGTTTAGACCCTATATTGTAGACTCAAAAGTCACCATTCATACTGATCATGCTGCTATTAAATAACTTATGACGAAGAAGGATGCTAAGCCTAGGCTTGTTAGATGGGTGCTGCTTTTACAAGAGTTTGATCTACATATAGTAGAAAGGAAAGGTGTTGAAAACCCTATAGCTGATAATTTATCTCGATTAGAAAACATCTCTTTTAACCCTATGCATGTTAATGATAGTTTCCCAAATGAACAGTTAGCCGCAGTAGGGGTAAGCTCGCGAGGGAGCCCTTGGTACGCTGATTATGCTAACTTTATTGTCTCCAAGTATTTGCCTCCAACTTTTACAGCTTAGTAAAGGAGGAAGTTCTTCTATGATTTGAGGCATTATTTTTGGGATGACCCACACTTATACAAAGAAGGAGTGGATAGTATTATGCGAAGTTGTGTTCCAGAATATGAACAAAAGGAGATATTGCGTAAATTTCATGGTAGTGCTTATGGAGGGCATCATGCAGGAGATAGAACTTCACAAAAGGTGCTACAATCAGGTTTCTACTAGCCTACCCTTTTGAAAGATGCAAGAAAGTTTGTTTTATCTTGTGATGAATGTCAACATGTTGGTAATATTTCTAGACGCAATGAAATGCCTATGAACTACTCTCTAGTTATTGAACCCTTTGATTGCTGGGGATTTGACTTTATGGGTCCTTTCCCTCCCTCAAAAGGTTATACTCATATTCTTGTTGCCGTTGTATGTTACTAAATGGGTAGAAGCCATTCCTATGAAGAGTGCTGACAGGGAAACTTCTCTAAAAATGCTTAAGGATGTTATCTTTCCGAGGTTCGGAGTGCCTAGGTATCTCATGACTGATGGGGGTTCTCACTTCATTCATGGTGGTTTTAGAAAGACCCTTTCTAAATATGATGTTAATCATATGCTTCAGCTTATCACCCCAAAACTAGCGGGCAAGTAGAGTTATCAAATAGAGAAATTAAATCCATCTTGCAAAAGACTGTTAATAGATCTAGAAAAAACTAGGCTAAAAAGTTGAATGATGCTTTATGGGCTTATAGAACTGCCTACAAAAATCCTATGGGGATGTCTCCTTATAAAATGGTTTATGGGAAAGCTTGTCACCTACCTTTAGAATTAGAACATAAATCTTACTGGGCAGTTAAAGAACTAAATAGAGATTATAAGCTCGCTGGTGAGAAAAGATTATTTGACTTAAGTTCTTTAGATGAATGGAGGAGTGAAGCCTATGAAAATGCTAGGCTCTTTAAGGAAAAAGTTAAAAGATGGCATGACAAGCGAATACTTAAGAGAGAATTTCATGTTGGAGAGAAAGTTCTATTGTATAGGTCTCGTCTCAGATTTTTTGCAAGAAAGCTACTGTCAAAATGGGAAGGACCTTTCATTATTGAAGAAGTATACGTTCAGGAGCAATAAAAGTTTCTTCTTTACAAGATAATACTACACAAGTAGTGAATGGGCAGCGACTCAAGCACTATATTGCTAGAGATTTTTACAATGAAGATGTTGATGCCTTTCAAGTTATAACTCAGGAGAAATTCATAATTCAGAGACCTGTAGAGTCTGTTTTCGAATAGGTAACAGTTCTGGTAAGAAAAGTTCCGCGAAAATACAATCCAACTATATTTTTGCAGTTTTTAGTCAATACGGAAGTTATGAAGCAAAAAAGGGACGGAAACAGAGCCAGGGTGGCTCATACCACCCTGTGGCACAGGGCCCACCCCTGGCCGCGCCACCAGGTGGTGAGTCCACCCCGGACTCCGCCTCTGACTCGTTTTCTCCCAGTACCTTCCTTTTGTTATGAAACTTCGTAATATATAAGCCCCCGGATCTCCTGAGGTTCGTATATCGTGTTTTTGTCGTGTTTTGTTTCGATCTGTTTCTGCCAGGAACTATCCTTGAAAGCTTAGAAGCACAATGGTGTCCGCCAAGGATAAAGGGAAGGAGCCTATGGAGGAAGACCTCCAAGACCCCGGGAAGGAGAAGGAGATCAAGAGTGAAGATGAAGAGGATCAAGGCCAACATCCGCACACCGGCACTACCATTGCAAGCATTGGAGTGGTGAAAAAACCTACCAGGGTTAGAAGGACTGCACGGATGCAGATTGGGGGGAAAGCTCCTCATCACTGCTTGGCTCCACGGTCACTTCCTCCGCGCACCAAGAATCCTTTCCATACCCTTATCCATGAGCATCAATACCAGAATATGCCCAAGGGGAAATTACCCTCCAATTGGGATTTGCCTCGTTCTAGCCATGTAGGAAAAGAAGACTTCAAGGAGGAAGAGTGGGGAAAGAATAGCAAGAGCTGGGATCCGTAGCCTGAGACGATCATGAGCCGCATCAAAGAAAATTCAAGGTTGATTCATACTCTCACCTTCGAGATTGAGGACTTGGGGAAACTTATCAGAGAGCTCATCGAGAGGATACCACCACCACCAAAAGAGTAATTCGTCATCAGGTTTGGCATCCCCTTGGTTTGTTCTAATCTTGGGGGAGTGTCGCGGTGACATGGGTATACCCTACAGGTACTCGAGCTTGGTATATACGGTCCAAATACGTACAGGCCCACGGTGTCGCCAAGGCCCGGATGAAAGGCCTTGAGTAACCTGCGGACTCTCGATTGCTTGAAGGACAAGAAGAAGCTAAAGATAGAAAGTTTGAAGGGGAAAACCCTAACTTGTAACTGACTTGACCTGCTCCGGAGACCTAACCTATCTATATAAAGGCTAGGAGGGGGCGGCGAGGAGGACACACGCAACCCTAGTTTCCACAACCCTCGCTAGATTGCATCTACGCACCATTGTAACTTTCGACTCCTTCGATAATTCCACGAGCAGACAAGCAGGAGTAGGGACCTCTACGAGGCCTGAACCTGGGTAAATCTTTGTCCCCTGTGTGCTTGTTTGCTAGCCGATAGATGTCTCCAGCGCTCCCTCCTTCTCCAAAACCCAAGTCCATAACAATGGGCATTGATGAGTTAAACCCTCGTCAATTGGCGTCGTCTGTGGGAATTGGGAGTGCTGATGTTGCGACTTCTTCGGCCCCATCAACTGCGATCTACAACTCCGCAGCAGCGGAGATTCGCCAGCTCTTTGGCGCCTTCGACTTCACCGTACACACGTCGGCCACCCGCCCGGCCTTCGAGTCTGTGGGTGACAGAATCAGCCTGGCGATCGGAAGCTTCCGCTTCCAAGTTGGTCAGACGGGCACGCTTCGCATGCCTGATCAGCCGACAGCACCGGCGATTGCCCCAGCGTCATGGTTCCCTCCATCAATCGCCACCCTCAGCGAGCTCAACACCCCGACAGCAGTCGAAAATACGGTCAGCGACAGCAGTCGCGACTCCGATCTGAGCGATCTTGCCACTGAAGATGGAACCTACGGTTCCGGATCGGAAAGTTGTGGAAGTAACAGCTTCCCCAATCGCTTCATGTGCGCCGTCATCAACGCAGGCGACACCTCCGCCAATCGCAACAATGGTGGCAACACGGGTAATGGCACCGATCAACCCAACGCCGGCAATGGTAGGAATAGTGGCAACAGCGGCAATCGCGCTCCCGTCAACAATGGAGGGGTAGTCGAACCTCCCAGCATAATCAATGAGCAAACCGGTGAATGCATCGTAATCAAGCTCAACGAGCAAGAGTGGGATCGCTGCCGCGAGGCCTTACGGGGTACACCTCTACCCTTTGGGTCCCTGCAGGAGCTGTTGATGGGCTATCACTGGCTCCTAAAAGAAGAATTCAAGCGCCAACTGCAAACAATCGCGCAACATGAGGCACGTAAAAAGGCAGTGGACGAATCGAGCCTTCGTCGCGCTGGGCTCTCCTCCTACGGAGGATCCTCCTCCAGAGGCAACGAGTACCTCGCCAAGAAGAGGCAATCGCGGATGGCTCATCTTACCGAACAAGAGCGCATAGAAGCCGCGAAAGTCCTCGACTTCGGCTCTATGACAGTCGACACGAGAGGCAACGTGGTCCCCAGGACGCCACAGGCTGCGGTGACAGCAGCCAGCATGTACCTCCTCAATAACCAGCCGCCAGCTGGAGATCCCCGAACTGCCATGCACCGATCTACGATCGCGGGTTTGGGATTAATCAAGGCCGCCCTCGACAAGGAGCCAACACCAGACCCAAAAAAGGGCAAAGCGCCACTCCTCGCCCTCATCCAGCGATGACAATCACGACCTATCTCGGCGTCGCCGCTCACGGCGACACGACCGTGACTACGATGCGCGCGATGACCTCACGCAGCGCAAGATCGACAAATCAAGGGCACGACGTGCTCGGTCGACTGACACGGAAGAAGAAGATGGGGAGCTCTACGGCGCAAGATGCTTCAGCAGATCAATTAGGCAAAAGTGAATGCCTAAAGGGTTTAAACTCCCATCGGAGAACCCGAAATTTGACGGTCTACAGGACCCCAAGATCTGGCTAGAGGACCACATCTCCTCCGTTAGAATCCACGGAGGCAGTCGAAGCACTGCCATGCAATGTTTGCAACTACAACTGCAGGGCGCCGCTCGGGCATGGCTGAATAACCTCCCACGCAGATCCATTCGCAGTTGGGATGAGCTGGTTTATAGCTTCGTGCGCAACTTTAAGGGCACGTATAAATGGCCCGCATCAATCGAAGAGCTGAGATGCTGCCAGCAAAGATCTGGCGAATCACTGCGCTCCTACATCCAAAGGTGGTCCATCATCAAGAACTCCACGGAAAACATCTCGGAAGACTGCGCGATTGATGCATTCAATGGTGGTGTCCGCCGCCTAGAGCTCAGGGAGGAGCTGGGCCACTCAAAGCCCCAGACCATCGACCAACTGATGGAGATCGCGAATCGGTGGGCCGATGGAGAAGATCGGTGAAGAATCGCGCTCACTCCGACGAGGAGGCAGAAGTCGAACGCAGACGCGACCGCCGAGGCAAACGCCGCATGCGCATCTACAATGACCGTGACGACGTCAACATGGTCGCGGCCGGCTACGCCAATAGACGCGACGATAACCGCAACAGCGGACACCGAAGCGGCAGATACCGCGACTCCGGGAAAACCACGCAAGTATGGCAACGCCGCACTCGCGATGAGGCACCCGCGACCTCCATCGAGGACAAACTGTCCGGACCATGCACGGTACACTTCTACATCGACAAGCATGACGGCAAGAGAAAGTCCAGCCACCTCCTCAAAGACTGCCGCGAGTTCGAGCTACATGAGGGATTGGTTCGGATGAACCACAATGCAGTCGAAAGAGGCTACGGAGCCGCTCCAGGCGCTGTGGCACATGGAGCACCACCACCACCTGGGCCATCCCCAAACGGAGCCGCACCGGACCAGCACCACGGAGGAGAACCGTACCCACGGGCCATGGGTACCATGATGATCCAAAAAGGACGCCCCTCCAACAGGGTGCAGAAGGACATCACTCGCCAAGTCAACTTGGCCACGCACTCGCCACCATCCACCACTGAGTACCTCAGTGGAAGTGAGTCGTGCATCACCTTCGACAAACGCGACCACCTACCTCAGATACCTCGTCTAGGACATTTCCCCCTCGTACTCGAGGCGCAAATTGGAGGCTTCGACATGAGTCGCGTTTTCATGGATGGCGGAAGCGGCATCAACCTCATATTCGCGAGTACCTTGCGAGCAATGAGGATCCCTCTAACCTGCCTGGAGGCATCGGACACAACGTTCCACGACAGCATCCCAGGGAAAGGCGTATACCCCTTGGGCAAAATCAACCTCGACGTCATCTTCGGCACGCCGAAGAACTTCCGACGCGAACGCATCGACTTTGAGGTCATCGACTGGCCCTCATAATACCACTACATCCTCGGGCGTGTCGCGTTCTCTAGGTTCATGGCAGTACCGCACTACGCCTACCTGCAGATGAAAATGCCAGGTCCCAACGGCGTCATAACGATCAACGGGAGCTTTGAGCGATCTGACAGTTGCGACAGGGAATTCAACAGAATCTCCCAGTCCTTCGGCATGCAGGAGGAACTCGCAAGATTGAAAGAGACCACAGACAATAGTCTGCCTCCCTTGAGTAGGCCAAGCTCACCTGATCTCTCTTTCGACTCATCGATGCACACAAAGAAAGTGCAGGTCCACCCATCGGATCCCGCCAAAACGGCCCTCATCGCCAACAACTTGAGTCCTACATAGGAACTCGCGCTCGTCGAATTCCTCCGTGAGCACTGGGAAATTTTTGCCTGGTGTCCTGCGGACATACCAGGAGTTCCCAGGGAATTCGCCGAGCACGCACTCAACGTCAACCCTGACGCCAGGCCAGTCAAGCAAACAATTAGGCGACTGTCTGAGCCACGGGCGCAGGCAGTTGGAATGGAGATCAATAGACTCCTCGAGGCCAAGTTTATACGCGAGATCAAGGAAAGCACTTGGCTCGCCAATACGGTGCTGGTACCAAAAAAGGACACGGATATCCTACGGATGTGCGTGGACTTCACTTCTTTAAACAAGCACTGCCCAAAAGATCACTTCCCGCTACCACGGATCGACCAGATCATCGACTCCACCAAGCACTGGGGGGCTACTCCCATAGGGAGCGCTGGCCGTGCACCCTACGATTTTCTTTTCTTTTTATAGGAACAAGGACAATTAGAAGCAAACCCAAAACCATTCGAAACACGGTTCGATTACGGACATGGGTTACTCCCATAGGGAGCGCCAGAAATAAATTCGACTAAAACAAGCAAGCAAAAGATGACAGCAGTCGCAGAAGTTTTTTAGTCCCTGCCTGAGTCTTCGACTGAAACAAGCAAGCAAAAGACGACAGCAGTCACAAAAGTTCTTTAGTCCTTGCTGGAGTCTTCGACTCCACCAAGCACTCGGGGGCTAATCCCATAGGGTGCACTAGTCGCGCACCCTATGATTATTTATACAGAAAACTGTGTGTTGATAACGCCCACACTCGAAGCTCATGGCGACACTGCCTCATAATTTTCCCTACAAAGAGACTGCGTCTCCTGGTCACCCGAATCGTCTCCGCGATGATAAATTTCGGATGCCGCGCTTACAGTGTGAAGATAAGACCTGAATAAGGCCTGGCAACGCATTTAGCTGCGCACTACCAGAAATGTATCCGTGCCTATAGGTACGATGAACATGCCTTGACGGACGCGTCGAGTGCTCACACCCATGTACTGGAATTCGACTCTTGTAAGACCTCCACGGCCTGAGTCGAATTACGCCAGCACTTTTCCGGGTTCGAGTCCGGGGACTCGAGTTCGAAGTAGATTGTGTTGTTTCACCCTAAGGTGGTTAACTGATACCGATACTTCGGTTATATCAGGCACGTATATCAAAAATCCCTATGACACAAATAAAGCAGTCAAAATGTACTCATTCAGGCACTCGAAGACTTCGAAAAAGTCCCTAGTCGAATCTGCGATTCCACTGGACACTCGGGGGCTACTGACATGGGTATACCCTACAGGTACTCGAGCTTGGTATATACGGTCCAAATACGTACAGGCCCACGGTGTCGCCAAGGCCCGGATGAAAGGACTCGAGTAACCTGCGGACTCTCGATTGCTTGAAGGACAAGAATAAGCTAAAGATAGAAAGTTTGAAGGGGAAAACCCTAACTTGTAACCGACTCGACCTGCTACCCGAGACCTAACCTATCTATATAAAGGCTAGGAGGGGCGGCGAGGAGGACACACGCAACCCTAGTTTCCACAACCCTTGCCAGATTGCATCTGCGCACCATTGTAACTTTCGACTCCTTCGATAATTCCACGAGCAGACAAGCAGGAGTAGGGACCTCTACGAGGCCTAAACTTGGGTAAATCTTTGTCCCCTGTGTGCTTGTTTGCTAGCCGATAGATGTCTCCAGTGCTCCCTCCTTCTCCAAAACCCAAGTCCATAACAATGGGCATTGATGAGTTAAACCCTCGTCACACGGTATCACATCACTATCTTCTATCTTTTTACCTTTTTAGTAGAGTCATATCATGAATAGAGAAGTTATTATGTAGGATGGTTTGCATTATGGAAGTGTCCCCTCTCTCGTTAGATATGTATCCCTTGGTGTGAGTTGCCGTTATGGAATATTAATGAGAAGTTCTACCATTCACTCTTTTTCATAGCTTATATTAGTTTTCAATTCGTGGTTATATGATTGATCTTGTTGTTAGTATTGGTATCACTTTGGGATCATTGAGTTAATTTAGTTGGTTTTGGAAAACCTGGCTCGATCAGTAGCAACACTTTTTGAGAGTTGAATGAAAAAGATAAAAGTACTCTAAAGAAAAATAATTTCATCATCTTTCTTTCTTGATTTGCTCATAAGTCTAGTATTCTCTAGTTAAGATCTTTTGTGCTTCCAAGGAAGATTGCATGTTTGTATTTATCACTTGTATGTTCGTTTGTTTCCTTCAACTCTTGTACTTGCTACCCAGCCTTGCTAGCCAAAAACCTGTACAGACAGGGAATTCTTCTCGTGCATCCACTCCTTTAAACCAAAACCTTTGCCATTTGCGTCCACCATACCTACCTATTAGCATTATTGCTATTCCAAGTAAATTCTTGTTATATCTATCTCCCAAATTAAACTTGTTATGTGCAAATTAGTGATTAAAGCTCTCACGAACTTGATGGCACACTTTACTTTCTTGCATTTAATAAACTTGAACCATTGTGCCCATCTATGTTGCGTATATGCTTGCGCTTTGTGAGTTGAGAATTAGCAGAACCATGTTGTCATGGGGAACGCTTTCAACATTGCACTGGTGTCGGGGGGATGATCCCCATGTTCCAAACCGGACAAGAAACCAGACAGTCGGATCGCGTCCGGCTGGCCAGAGGCAGCCGGACAGGGTAAGACAGGCCGGTTATCACCCGGTAGCCGGATCAGCAAGAGACAACCGGATCGGCGATGTAGCCGGACCCAATCAGTGAGACAGGACGACGTGTGTATCAGTGCACGGTACGCCCTGTACGATGACAAGACTGGCCACCACCCGGCCATACCAAAGACTTTGTGAGGGTGACACAGGAACAGTGGCCTGTGCTAACGATGGGCTCGCACGGCGTCCACTATGACTACGACAGCCATACCGCTCGTACTCCGATAAGACATGCCATACTGGACACTGTGGATGACCAGCCGGCTGGGGCCCGCGTGTGGGGCCCACCAGTCGGATTGGCCAGGGAGACCGTTGCCTCCCTTCCTATATAAGGAGAGGCAAGGCCTCAGTAGAAAGGGTTGGTCATACAGCATTTAAGGCAGTAGCTAGCACATACAGCTCGAGGAGCACTTGTAGTTCGTGTATTCCACATAGTCAGATCCGGCAGGAGTATGGGGCTTTACCTCATCACGAGGGCCCCGAACCTGGGTACTTCTTGTGTCCCGCTACGCTCGCTTGTATCCAATCCCGCCTGCGGACGCCGTCGATAGCTTCCCTGCTAGTCCCCACACCTCTATCTAACCTCCTCAGGTACTGCTGTTCCCAATACAACGACAGTTGGCGCCCACCATGGGGAAAGATGGCTTCGACCGGAGTCACGTTCCGCACGGGACCCCGCACTTCAGCCGGTGAGCGCGTGGCCTCCGGGCTGGTGCTCATGCTTGGCAAGTTCGACTGCGTCATCAACAACGCCTCCTGCTTCGCCGGAACCTCCTTCCCGGTGAAAAGCACCGTCCTGCTATTCGGCGATCTCCCCGTATACGTCGCCACCATCCCGGAGCGTTTCCCTAGGGAAATCGTCTCTGTCGCGGAGCTGCCGCGCTCAGGCGGCAGCGCCTTCGCCGCATCCCACGGCGTGGAGGTCATGATGGCTGGTTCCAGCTCCCATCCCCGCCAGCCGCGGGAGCGAGGCGCGGACGAGGTCAGAACTTCCGCTCCCCCGCAGCCTCGGAACCCGGTGGAGGATGCCATTGATCGGCTCTTGACGCCGGTTAACCTCGGGGATAACCCGGAGGAAGCGGAGGCCAACTTCAGCATGGAGAGACAGATCCTCCTCCATGAGGCCATGGAGCTGGCGGCAGCCCGCAAGCAACTCGAGATCACCCGGCGCGAGTACGACCACGCGCATGGCCTTACGCCGGCTACCGCGGAGCCGAGCCGGCGCGGCCAGGTATGGCATCGGGGCGGCGAGCTGGGCGGTAGGATGGAAAAGGACGGGGAACCGGATCCCGCGCCTGCCCTCACACGGCCCACCTACAGCACGCCCATCAAGAAACTGCGCGCGGCGCGAGCCGTGGCAGAGGAACTACCCAGCCTGGAGGGCGAGGAGCGGGCCCGCCAGCACGCTCGCATGTAGGAGCTCCTCCGCGTCACGGACGAGCAGGCCGACGCCAACCGGCAGATGCAGGAAGACCTTAGCTACTCCAGGGGGAGCAAGCTACCTGCCAACAGCAGGGGCGCGCCGCGCGACACCCAGCAGGCGTCCTCCCCTCGGCCGCCCAGGGCCCGCAGCAGGCGTCGTAGCTCTGGCAATAGGGGCCAGCCGCGCCAGGAGCAGACGGTGAACAGCAACCCGCCACCTCCCCCTCCGCCAGTCGGAGCTCCCAAACCAGCCAGTTCCCGTCTATCGGGCCGGGTGGGAGCGCCCAACCCAGATTGTCTGGATGCCCGCGACCGCATCGAGCTCCTCGCTCAAGCGCGCGTCACGGAGGAGGAAGATTCGACCGGCCCGGTTTGTTTCGGACCCCGCATCCGGAACGAGCCGTTTTCGGATAAATTCTCCCTGCCCAGGGACACCCCCAAGTACAACAGCAGCATGAAGCCGGAAGACTGGTTGACCGACTATGCTACGACAGTCGGCATCGCCCACGGGAACAAGCGCACAGCCGTGCGCTACGTCCCCCTCATGCTAACCGGGTCGGCAAGGACATGGCTCAATAGCCTTGTGCCCAACAGCATCAACGCATGGCCTGACTTCGAGAACGTGTTCGTCCGCAACTTCAACGGCACGTACAAACGTCCAGGGCGCCCGCGCGACCTGGCCTTGTGCGTCCAGGGCGACCGCGAGACCGACCGTGAGTACCTCGCCAAGTGGATGGAGCTGCGCAATACTTGCGAGGGCATCCTGGAGAGCCAAGCCATCAGTTTCTTCATCGAGGGTTGCTGAGAGGGCACCATGCTTCGCCACCGGCTACTGTGTGACGAGCCGAAAACCATGGCGGAGCTCATGACGGTTGCGGACCAGTACGCCACGGCGGATGCCGCCATGAAGAAGCCCCTCCGAGTAAACGTGGATGGGCGTCCGACTCCCACGGAGCCGGCTCGCGACCGACCAAGCAACCTGGCAAGAGAAGCCGGATCCTCCAGACGCCACGGCAATGACAACTGGTTCCATGGGGACCGCCAGGATGGACAGCAGAAGCCTCGCTACCACGTGCGGCAGGTCAATGCTGTGGAGGGCGCGCCCGACGCACCGGCTAATGAGGCAAGAAGGCAGAAGCCACGGCTCACCTTTGACCAGATGTTTGACGGCCCGTGCAAGTGGCATAGCGGTCCTTTCAAGCCGGCTACGCACACCAACCGGAACTGCGGCTGGACCCGCCAGCTAAAGGACCAGGGCAACCATCCTCGTCCCCCGCCTCCCCACCGGGTGGACCTCCACCACCGGCTAGGGGAGCCGGAAATGATGGTAACGGCGACAACGGTGGCAACAACAACAACGGCTACCCCCAGTCGCACGCCGCCTACCACATCTTCGAGACAGAGCAGGACGACAAGCACAGCCGCAGGCGACGCTCCAAGGAGGTCAATGCCATCGTCTCTCTGGTCCCCCCGTACCTGAACTGGTCGGAAACCCCCATCACCTGGAGCCGGGCGGATCAGCCTGAGCATCTGCCAACTCCCGGGGGCTACGCCATGGTGCTCGACCCTCTCATCGTCTCCAACGCGCGCACCTGCCAATTCTCGCGCGTCCTCATCGACGGAGGCAGCAGCCTCAACCTCCTCTACCATTCCTCGCTGGAGAAGCTGGGCATTCGCGAAAGCGACCTGTGCCCGACTACCACGACGTTCCACGGCGTACTGTCGGGGCCAGCCTGCGCCCCGCTGGGGAAAATCCAGCTGGACGTCATCTTCGGGACCGAGGAGAACTTCCGCCGCGAACCAATCTGGTTCGAGGTGGTAAATCTGACGAGCTCCTACCACGCTCTCCTCGGGCGCCCCACCCTCGCCAAGTTCATGGCCATCCCCCACTACGCCTACCTCAAGACGAATATGCCAGGACCCCACGGCGTGATCACCGTCGCCGGCTGCTTCAGGCGGTCGATGGAGAGCGCCTCAGCCGGTTCCAAACTGGCAGAGGCCCTCATCATAGCCGAAGAAAAGCGCGTGATCATGCGCAATGTGGCCATGGCCCAGCAGGACATTCTGGCTAGCAGCAAACCGGCTGGAGAAGGAGCTTTCCAACCGGCAAAGGAGACGAAGAGGATCCTGCTCGACCCCTCCGACCTGACTAAGTTCGTCACCATTGGTGCCGGCTTGGACAGCAAATAGGAAGGCGCGCTCGTCGACTTCCTCCGTGAGAATCGGGACATCTTCGCATGGTCCCCCAAGGACATGCCGGGTGTGCCGAGGGAGTTCGCCGAGCACTCACTTCATGTGCGTCCGGATGCCAAGCCGGTCAAGCAACCTCTACGCCGGTTCGCAGAGGAGAAGAGAAAGATAATCGGTGACGAGATCACCCGGCTCCTTGCAGCCGGGTTCATCATGGAAGTGTACCACCCGGACTGGTTGGCGAACCCAGTCCTGGTGCTAAAGAAGAACAAGACCTGGCGCATGTGTATCGACTACACCAGCCTGAACAAGGCGTGCCCGAAAGACCCCTTCGCCTTGCCCCGTATCGATCAAGTCATCAATTCCACGACCGGCTGTGATTTGTTGTCTTTTCTAGATTGTTATTCCGGGTACAATCAGATCCGGCTAAACCCGGCTGATCAGATTAAGACATCATTTATCACCCCCTACGGGGCTTTCTGCTATGTAACCATGCCTTTCGGCCTAAAGAACGTAGGCGCCACCTATCAGTGATGTATGCAGAAATGCTTGCACTCGCAGATAGGCCGAAACGTGCACGCTTACGTGGATGACGTGGTCATCAAGACCAAGGAGAAGCGCACCCTCCTCGAGGATCTGGGAGAAACATTCGGCAACCTCCGCCAGTACCGGATGAAGCTAAACCCGGAAAAGTGCATCTTCGGGGTGCCGTCCGGCCAGCTCCTCGGTTTCCTCGTATCACAACGAGGTATCGAGGCGAATCCAGAGAAGATCGTGGCCATCGAGAGGATGCAGCCGCCTAGGAACCTGCTTGGGGTCCAGAAGTTCACCGGATGCCTAGCTTCCCTCAGTCGCTTCGTCAGCCGGCTGGGAGAGAAGGCACTCCCGTTGTACCAGCTAATGAACAAGACGGACAAGTTCTCCTAGACTTCGCAAGCCGACACCGCGTTCCACGACCTCAAGCGCATGCTATCCACAGCACCGGTTCTAGCCATGCCGGCTAGCAGGGAGCCGATGTTGCTCTATATAGCAGCCATCAGCCGGGTCGTCAGCGTCGTCCTGGTGGTGGAGCGCCCCGAGGAAGGCAAGGCTCAGCCGGTTCTGAGACCCGTCTACTACCTCAGCGAGGTTCTCTCCCTCTCCAAGCAGAACTACCCCCACTACCAGAAGATGTGCTACGGCGTGTTCGGAAATCATCGGCAACAAGGACACCACCGGCCGAGTCGCCAAGTGGGCCATCGAGCTCGCCGCCTACTCCATCTAGTACGAGCCCTGGCTCACGATCAAGTCGCAGGCGTTGGCGTACTTCCTCGTCGACTGGGCCGAGACCCAGTATCTCCCACCCATTCCGGATTCTAACCACTGGCGGATGCACTTCAACGGGTCGAAGATGCTCGGTGGCTTGGGAGCTGGCATCGTGCTCACCTCGCCCAAAGGAGACCAGCTGGAGTACGTGCTGCAGATCCACTTCAAGGCCTCCAACAACGTAGCCGAATACGAGGCACTGGCGCACGGGCTGTGGCTGGCCAAGGAGAACGGTGTCAACCGGATCCTGTGCTTCGGTGATTCGGACTTGGTGGTGCAGCAGGTGTCTGGAGAATGGGACGCCAGAGATGCAAACATGGCTCTCTACCGATTCCACATCCAGAAGCTCAGCGCCTCCTTCGATGGGTGCGAATTTCACCACATCCCCCGCATCAACAACAAGGCAGCCGATGCGCTCTCCAAGATCAGATCCACCAGGCAGGCCATCCCACCAGGGTCTCCTTGGAGCACCTACGCAAGCCATCCATCAACCCGTCACCAGAATCAGACTCCATCGTATGGGCAGGAAGCGTTCCGGCTGACGGAACGGCAGAAGCAGAGCCGGCAGAACCGCCGAAGAAAAGATTCGAAGCACCAATTCCGGCCAGGCAGTGCCTTCCGGCTCGCAAGACCCAGGGGCTTCCGGCTCGCCTAGTGGCTCGGGGGCTGCCGTCCCGGGTATGCCACCCAGACGACCCCCCGACTTCCGTCAGCCGGAGGACAGGAGCGTCCTCATCATTCGGGAAGTGCCATCCTGGACACAACCCTTCATGAGCTACATCGCCAATGGAGAACTCCCGGACGACGAGGTGGAGGCCAGGCAAATCCGGCGCCGCGCGCACATGTACACCATCATAAACGGTGAGCTGTACAAGCGCAGCTTATCCGGCATCTTCCAAATATGTGTCGATGTGGACACGGGCTACCGGCTACTCAAAGATATCCACCAGGGCGAGTGCGGGCACCACGCTTCGTCAAGGGCGATAGTCGCCAAGGCATTCCGCCATGGTTTCTATTGGCCCACCGCCCTCGAGGACGCTGAGCAGCTGGTCCATTCATGCAATGGGTGCCAACGCTTCGGGCAGCTCAGGCACATGCCAACTTCGGTACTCAAGACCATACCGATCACCTGGCCCTTCGCGGTTTGGGGCCTCGACATGGTCGGTCCTTTCAAGCGAGCACGCGCGGGCATGACCCACCTACTGGTAGCGGTGGACAAGTTCACAAAGTGGATCGAGGCCAAGCCTATCCGGAAGCTGGATGGAGCGACGGTTGTTACCTTCTTCACCGACATCATCAACCGCTTCGGCTACCCCAACAGCATCATCACCGACAACGGCACGAACTTCACCAAGGGGCCTTCGCCCGGTTTTGCAGTAACAAGGGCATCCGACTGGACCTCGCCTCCGTCGCGCACCCGCAATCCAACGGGCAAGTCGAAAGAGCAAACGGCTTGGTGCTAGCCGGCATCAAGCCACGCCTCATCGAGCCGTTAGAGCGGTCACCCGGATGTTGGATCGAAGAACTTCCGGATGTGTTGTGGAGCCTCCGCACCACGCCGAATAGGTCAACCGGCTACACGCTATTCTTCCTGGTCTACAGATCGGAAGCCATCCTCTCCGCCGACATCGAGTTCGACTCCCCTCGCAAGCTCCTGTACGATGAAAAAGCCAACAGGGAGGCACGGGAGGACGGAGTGGACCTTCTGGAGGAGGCCCGCGAGCTGGCCCTGTCCATATCAGCCCTGTACCAGCAGCGACTACGTCGCTACCATTCAAGCCGGATCCACCCAGTCGCATTCCGCGAGGGCGACCTGGTTCTCCGGTTGGTGCAAGACACGAAGGGCACGCACAAGCTATCACCACCCTGGGAGGGCCCTTCATCATCAGCCGGGCGCTGCCCAACGACTCCTACTACCTCATCGACGCGCAGCAGCCGCGCAAGAACAAGATGGACAAATCAGACGAGGAGACCGAGCATCCCTGGAATGCGGCCCTGCTGCGCCCGTTTTACACCTAGTCGTCAGGCAGTGTATGTATCCTGAAAACCCTATGAATGAAAATGTGGACCCCCACGAGAATCTCGAGGGCTCCTTGCTAGAAATGTGTGAGCACCTATTTTCCGGTTCAAGTTTTCCGGCCCAGGCAACCCCTACCCGGGGGCTCGCCGGCTGGCCCGGCCTGCTAAATCAAAAAACCGGCTGAGTAGTGTGTGACAATGTCAGAGGCTCACTCTTCGTCTCAGCTACAGACCACAACCCGGATATCCGGCTAGCAAGAGCAAAAGCCCGAGGCACCCCACATGAAAAACGGGGAGGAGACGCAGCAGACCGGGCGTCCCGGCCCTGCGACTGATTCGAACCAATCTAGCTGCTAAGCCATTAGTACCGTGCGCAATGTACTGTCAGCTCCCTTCGATTCCGGCTACAGACCGCAACCCGGCTGCCCGGCAAGGACGCAGTGAAAACAGCAGAGCGCACGAGAAAGCGACTAAGTGTCTAGAAAGGGACAAGCCAGTTTTCGAAAAAACAAGCCGTTTTCCGGCTACAATTTGGCAGACTAACCTACTAACCTATGTGGACATGTGTGTATGCGTATGTACATTTTTGTCCGACTACCCGAGTCAGAATTCAGGAGAAGGGAAGAAGATTCGAAGTCCTTGCCTTCATCAAGCGCTCCGAATCTCGGGGGCTACACCCACTGGGTGCGCTCGCGCGCCCCCTGTGGAATCTTGTAGTTCCCGACCGGCTAAAGGCGTTTAGCCGGCCGTCCGGAGCCTAGGTGAGGGCAAGGGCTGGAGAAAGAGAAGACAAGGAAGATTCGAAGCATCTAGCTACGCCAGCTACTCCGAATCTCGGGGGCTACACCCAGTGGGTGCGCTCGCGCGCCCCCACTGGAATGTTAGTTCCCCCGGCTGAAGGCGTTCAGCCGGCAAAAGCAGCCGACTGGGACGAGGCCAGTCGGATAAAGTTAGAAGACTTGGAAGAAATAAGGAAGATTC
This sequence comes from Avena eriantha, assembly GCA_910589775.1. Taxonomy (NCBI): domain Eukaryota; kingdom Viridiplantae; phylum Streptophyta; class Magnoliopsida; order Poales; family Poaceae; genus Avena; species Avena eriantha. Next base: position 111,308,154 of record OU342741.1, read on the forward strand.
GAAGCACCTGGCTACGCCAGCTACTCCAAATCTCGTTGGCTACACCCAGTGGGTGCGCTAGCGCGCCCCCACTAGAGGTTAGCCGGGCGGAGCAAGCCGGCAAAATATCAAAAGGAAACTCAACGCACAAGTTAAGGGAGACTCAAGAATTTCAACGTTAACAAACAAAAGGGAGACGAAGCTCCCATAAGTTACCCGGTGTCGCAGATAGCCGGTACAGACAGACAAGGTTCATGGATATCTAAGACAAGACAAATACACTCGGCATCCTGGGGCAATAACTAGACGGCAGGACCCTTGCCGTGGGGAAGATCTTGGCCGGCGGAAGCTTCAGGCGGAGGAGGAGGCGCGGAGCTTGATCCGGTTCCAGCGCCTGCGGGCGGCAGCATTGGGCCCTCCACGTCAGGAGTGCCGACAGACTCTGAGTCGGTGAGCGCCTCGTCGGGATCCACGTAGTCGGCAATCTTGATGGCAGATCCACGGAGCTCCGGATGGGCTTGGCGGATGGCAGCAAGATCGGCTCCGGCACGGAAGCCACCGTCGATCTTCTCGACCCGGGCGTCCTTGTACCAAGAGAGCATGAGGGCCAGAGCCATCTCCACTCCGGCCCGCGCCGCCAAATCCCGCAGCCGGTCCACCGCAGCCGGCACCCCTCCCATCTTCGCAGCCAGCTGCACCATCGTCACCGGAACCGGAGCCTCCGGCCACATGAAGGAGAAGACGTCCCGTGCCGCCTGACGAAGCTTGGCAGCTTCCTCGCCAAGAAGGACAACGAGCTCTTGGGCTGTCGGCTACGCTCCCGGCCAGTTCTCCTGCAGCCGGTTGTAGGCCAGCAGGTCTATGTCGGGGTAAAAGGCTGTCAGAAAAAAGGGTCAGATCCGGCTACCGGATTCGGAAAGAAAGGAAGACGGCAAAAGGAACTCACCCTTGGCAGTGTGGCAGACCTGCATCAGCTCCTCCACCAGCGCCTTCTCCTTGACCGCTAGCCGTTTGATCTCCTTCTCTTGGTCCTTGTTCTGGGCCTCGAGAAGTGTGAAGGCTTCGGCCCGGCTAGCGAGCGAGGCGTCGTGCTCCTTGATGGTGGCCTCCGGACCATCTACCCTCGCGTGCCAATCCTTGTTCTGCAGCCGCAGAGTGGAATTGGACTTGCTCAGCTGGTCGTTCACTTTCTTCAAGCGATCGATCTCGCGCTGAGCGCACACGAGGATGGCTGCGGAAATTCCGGCTATCAGTACAAAAAAAGCCAAGAGAAGCGAGCTTACTCTGGGAAGTCCCATTGGCGGCAGCAAGCTTCTGCTCCAACGCCTGGTTCCCGCCGGCTGTGGCCTCCAGCAGCCGGGTCTCCTTCACCGCCAGCTCGAGCGTGGCGGCAAGGTCCGACAACAAGGCGGCGGAGGAAGCGTCGTCGTCCACGGTGTTGACGGCCAAGGACTCCTTCGCCGCGACCACCGTCGTTCGCCACTCCTCCCCAGGCTCCTCGTCGGAGTTGTCATCGCCAACAATGACGAGCTCCTTGCCGGCAGCCCCCCGCACGCCTGCGGAGGAGCCTTCTGGCTGGGAGGGCTCCGCTTCTGGCTAGGGACCTTCCGGCTGGGCGGAGGCAGTCGGCTCAGCTCGAGGGGGAGGGGAAGGCTGCGCCTCGGAAGAAGGAGGGGCGCCGGTTGGCGCAGTCGGGGCACGGGGCGGCGACCCGGCCGGCGCTCGTGCTGGGCTTGCGGCTCCGAAAGAGACCAGCATGCTAAAGAGAAGGAGGAGAAGGCAAAGGCAAAATAAACCAAAGTCAGAAAAAGAAGAAAAAGGGCAAGCAGACAGAAAGCGCCGAGAGAAAAAGGGGGAGAAGGAACGTACCCCGGCACAACTGGGGGCGGCCCCTTCTTCTGGCCAAGGCGGCTTGGCGGCAGGGCGCTGAACCGGCTCCTCTTGGGAGCCGGCTCCTCCGTCGCAGGCCGGCGGGAGCCGGAACGACTGGAGCCGCTCCCGCCTGCCTCGTCGTCCGTCACGGAGCATGTCGCCGGGTCCACGGTCGGCGCAGGCTCTTCCTCCTTGTGCACCTCCGCGTGCGGGTCGGCAGCCGGCTCGTCATTCCAGCTGGGGAAGGCATCGCCGTCCCCGTCCGATTCCTCGCCGGACCGCCGAGCGCGTGGCTCGGGCAAGTCAGGCGTGAATACCTCGAGGGAAGCCTCGCCCTCCTCACGAAGGATGCAAGCAAAGATCTGCCGAATACAACAAGTCAGTTAGACAGAATAGGAAAACTACACAAAAAGATCAAACAAAATTTCTGGCTACAGCAACTTACCCGGGGCACGCGGTTCTCCCGGCTGTAGGGCGCCAGACTAAACTTCCAGTTCTCTGGCAGCTGCTCCTTGCTAATTGTCCACAACCACTCCTTCAAGTTGTGGTAGCGGGGATCGCGGCACGACAGCCGGGTCGGGTCCAGCCGGCCGGAGTAATAGCACATCTTGTGCGCCCGCTGCTGCATCGGCATCATCAGCCGGGACACCCAGCTAAGATTGATGTCCAGGCCGGTTAGCCGGAAGGTGACGAGGGAGCGCATGCGCTGCAGCATCGCGTCTGTCTCCGCCTTGTCGCCGTGGAACTTCAAGTCCCAGTTCTGCCGGCTGGACTCGACATCCTGGAAGGCCGGAAGATTTATCCGGTCGATGTTGGTGACGTTCTTGACGTCAAGAACTTGGGGTAGCCGGATTGGGAGCGGGAGTAGATGGAGGCACCGCTGCAGACGACTAGCGGCCCCTTCATGTACTGCACCTGCGGCCGGACTCGGAAGAGCCGGCAGAAGAGCCCGAGATCCGGCTGGATCCCGAGATAGCTCTCGCAGAACGCCATGAAGTGCGCCAGCGTCCCGATGGCGTTGGCGCCAAGGTGGTGAAGACGGAGGTCGAAGAAAGCAAGAAACGTCAGGAGGAAGGGATTCACCAGAAGGGCGAACCCGCACGCCAGATGAGAGAGGAAGATGATGCGCTCCCCCTCCGCCGGGTGCGGCGACACCTCCCCCGCTGACGCCAACCGCACCGCCACCTCCTCCACCGGCGGGAGAACGTGGGTGGCGCGGTACTTTGCGATGTGGTCCTCCGTGACGGAGGAGCCACACCAAGCCCCGCGGTCGGCGGCCATCTCCGGCTGACTGGGGGGAGCGACGAAGGAAGACTGGCGGTGGCCCGTAGCGACGACGACGACGAGCGGGCGGCGCAGCGGGCTAGGGCGCAGAAGGCAAGGGCACAGGAGCAGGAGCACGCGGGGGAGGAGGAGACTGCAGCGGGGGAGCGAAGGAAAGGAACTGCCTCCCCCGCGGCGTCCCTTTAAAGGGCCGGAAGGGCAATCATCGACGGGGCCACGTGGCACGCATCCAGGCAACCCACACCCCAACTGCCGCCCAGGATCCGGTGTGCCGAAGCAGGATGCGCAGAAGATCCTGAAGCAGGAACCGAAGCGCCGGACAGCGGTTTCCTGCGGCGACGTGCGACGGGACGTTACGCTGCCCGCCGCAGAGCAATGATGGCGCGTGCGTGCATGGCCGGCGTCAGCACTGACGTCACGAGTAGCGCAACCGCCAAGCTCAGCCGGATACAAATTCAAAAACAAGAAGGAGCGCACGCACATTTCTCCTAAAGGCGGAATCCACACGCGCTCGGGGGCTATTGTCGGGGGGATGATCCCCAGGTACCCAAACCGGACAAGAAACCAGACAGTCGGATCGCGTCCGGCTGGCCAGAGGCAGCCGGACAGGGTAAGACAGGCCGGCTATCACCCGGTAGCTAGATCAGCAACAGACAACCGGATACGGCGGCGTAGCCGGACCGAATCAGTGAGACAGGACGACGTGCGTATCAGTGCACGGTACGCCCTGTACGATGACAAGACTGGCCACCACCCGGCCATACCGAAGACTTTGCGAGGGTGACGCAGGAACAGTGGCCTGTGCTGACGACGGGCTCGCATGGCGTCCACTGTGCCTACGACAGCCATACCGCTCGTACTCCAATAAGACATACCATACTGGACACTGTGGATGACCAGCCGGTTGGGGCCCACGTGTGGGGCCCGCCAGTCGGATTGGCCAGGGAGACCGTTGCCTCTCTGCCTATATAAGGAGAGGCAAGGCCTCAGTAGAAAGGGTTGGTCATACAGCATTTAAGGCAGTAGCTAGCACATACAGCTCGAGGAGCACTTGTAGTTCGTGTATTCCACATAGTCAGATCCGGCAGGAGTAGGGGCTTTACCTCATCACGAGGGCCCCGAACCTAGGTACTCTTGCGTCCCGCTACGCTCGCTTGTATCCAATCTCGCCTGCGGATGCCGTCGATAGCTTCCCTGCTAGTCCCCACACCTCTATCTAACCTCCTCAGGTACTGCCGTTCCCAATACAACGACAACGACAACTGGTACTTAGTACCTAGTTGATATCATGTTCTTTTGTCTATGGATGTCGTCGGTGTGAAATGAAAGGGGAGCTTGTAAGTCCATGGAGTTATGCATGTGTGTTAGAGAAACGCCTCGGCCGCTGATCTAATCCATGCTGACATGGTGGAAACCTGTAGCGTAACCATAACGAGCATCTATGAAACATTCTTCTTATAAAAAAAGAGTCCGATATTGAGAAAAAGAGAAAAATAAAAAAAAAGATATTATGAAAAGAGGAAAGAGAGAAAAAAAGCACCATATTCCCATGGTAAATAAGAAGATTGCTGAGATTCTTGTTGTATGCTTGCCTTGTCATTTTGATATGGGGATTCTTCCGTATCATCGGGCAAGGGGTACCCCATTGGCGGTTCTCTATGATACACATATGCTTACAATGACAAGAACTTACTGGTGACTAAACTTGAGTAGCATGAGGAGCGACCCTCGTATTCAAGGGACATGAGATTCTGAATTTACAACTTGTCAATGCATATCCTCATATTTGATCACTTTAACCTTAATCACCTAAAGATGCCTATGATAGGGGCAATGAGAGCTGAAAGCTAGTAAGTACCATAATTTTTGGGAGCTCTTTATGAAACTTGCAATCCTTGCTTCCCTCTGCGAAGGGCCTTTATTTTACTTTTTTTTAGTTGAGTCCGTAAACCTACTCCCTTCTATCTCAGCAAGTATTTTGAGTTGTTGTGTTTCATTCATTCATATGATGATTTATTCAATCATGTTTCTTATGTTCCTTGTTTTGCATATTGCTCTTATCATGATGTTTACTACTTTGAAAGCTATCATTGAAAACCAGTTATTTGTGAACTCCAGCAAATTATCAACTATTCTTCGACCAAGAGCTAAGTTTGCCATTACCAATTATGATTTACTTCATGTATCTTTATTGTGTTTCCTTTACTCATTACAAGTTGAGTTTTATAATAGTGAGTTGTCTTCTATTATGATCTATGTATTGATGAATGTGATGCTTCTTGTCCGTATTCTTTTATCGACTCTTCACTCCATAAACCTGAGGCCATGTTTATTGAGCTCAGTATCGCTTGGGGACAAGCGAAGTCTAAGCTTGGGGGGAGTTGATATGTCCATTTTGCATCACTATTCTATGTCATAATTCACTGTTATTCATTGATATATTTCGTATTGAGAGGTGATACTTATGTTATTTCATCTGTTTTTGCATGGTTGATGACTTTTGGAGCATGGACCGATGCAGTCAGGATTCTGATGGAAAAGGTGTTGTTTGGAGGCAAAATTTGCGAAGATCAAAAAATCCAGGAAAATATACGGAAAATCCTATTTTTTCAGTAGACGAAGGAAGCCAGAAGGGGGGCTGGAGATGGGCCACAGGGGGCCCACACCACCCCCTGGCGCGGGCCAGCCTAGGCCATGCCACCAGGTGGTGTGGCCGCCCTGGTCCACCCCTGGCACTCCCCTCTGGCGTATATTATCCTCCCTAAACCCTAAGACTCGAGGAGCGACCACAGAAAGATTTTGCCGCCTCTGCGGGGCGGAAAACACCGAGAGAGAAAGATCTCTCCGGCAGACAGATTTCTGCCGGGGGAATTACTTCTCCGAGAGGGGAGATCGTCGCCATTAACACCACCATCAAGATGGACTTCATCGGGATCATCATCACCATCATCACCACCATCATCACCCTCAGCACCCTCATCACCATCTCCATATTGCTGTAACAATTGTGTTGAATCTTGCATAGGTCATAGGGGAAACTTTCCCGGTGTTGATTACTCTTTGTAGTTGATGCTATTGAGTGAACCATTGAATTATTGTTTATGTTCAGATTGTTATGCATCATTATTCCATCTCTAATCATGATCCATATGATGTCTTGTGAGTAGTTCATTTTGTTCTTGAGGACATGGGAGAAGTCATGTTGTTAGTAGTGGAATTGTGTTGAGAAAGATTCAATAGTTTGATATTTAAGTTGTGGTGTACTTCTTCTAGTGGTGTCATGTGAACGTCAACTACATGACACTTCACCTATATGGGCCTAGGGTAATGCATTGTGTATTTGGCTACTAATCGTAGGGGTTGCCGGAGTGACAGAAACCTGAACCCCCGTTAGGAAACCATTGCACAAGGGACGTAAGGGTCTTAGAGTTTACAGCTCTGGTTAGGTTTCTACCTTAATTACTTTCTTGTACTTACGGATGTTTGCAAGGGGTATAATCACAAGTATGTATTAGTCCTAGGAAGGTTGGTAGATTAGCACAGGTTCACCCACACAACACTTAGCAAGCTAAAGAAGATTAATCAACTATATGAAGCGAAAGCACTTGACAGTCTTCCAATGTGTCCTCGAGAACGTTTGGTCATCTTAAGTAATACAACCGGCTTGTCCTTTGCTGCATAAAGGATTGGGCCACTTACTGCATTTATTCCTACTGTCTTTTATTTACTTGTACTTTGTTTACTTGCTTTATCGAAAACCCCTAAAAATCCGTTTGCTAAGTATTTGCCGAGAATTCCTGATCCATACCACTAGCCAGCACCTTCTGCTCCTCGTTGGGTTCGACACTCTTACTTATCGAAAATACTGCGATACACCCCCTATACTTGTGGGCCATCAAGTACCAGGGGGCCCACACCAGGTGGTGGCGTGGCTAGGGCTGGCTGCTCCACCCTAGGGTGTGGCCGCCCTAGCTCCCTCTTTGTCTCCCCTCCGGACTCTGTATTCCTTCTGGTGAAATATTGACTTGGGCATTTGTCCGGTCCAATTCCGAGAATATTTCCTTACTAGTTTTTCTGAAACCAAAAACAGCAGAAAACAGGCAACTAGCACTGTGGCATCTTGTTAATAGGTTAGTTCGAGAAAATGTGTAAAAATACTCCAAAGTGTGGACAAAACATAAGAAAGTAGATATAAAACAAGCATGGAACATCAAAAATTATAGATACGTTTGCAACGTATCAAGAGATTGTGAAGAATCAGGCATACAATAATTAGAAACCTCTACAGTAGTCTTAGTTGACTCATCAACTTCACTACAATTAGATTCTAAAATAACCACACCAACTGACTTTGCAATGTTCTTCAATGAGTCTTTATGCAGAATTTTAAAAGGGTTAGCATTTGTTATACCTTTGAAGGTTGCAGCAGGGACTTCTAGATTCTTCTTCTTTTTATGCTCTTGGGCAAGTTCCAAGATTAACTTCCCAGCATTTCCTTGTGTCCTGGCGCTCTGCCTAGTGCCCAAATTCAGGGCCCCACTGCTTGTTCTTCTTGGTAATCTGCTCCACTTCTTGAGTCCCAGTCTCTATCCCTCTCTTGCTGCCAGTATCTTGTGACGTATCCACATCCCCAGGTAAGTCAGCATTTCCTACATCATACACAAAGTATCCTTCATCATATATGAGATCCATGTCTCTCAACAGACTATATCATCTTTCCTCCTCAGGTGTATCAATTGCTAGCCACCCCATAATGTCTCTTCTAGCAGATTCTAGAAATGAAGGAAGCGTCTCTTCTTGATCTAGGCCTGTTTCTGCCTCAGATTGAATGGGAACAGCACCAGAACAGACCTTTCTACCCTGAACTAATTTCGTCCCTCCATTCTGACCATTCTTATCAGTTGTTGCACCACCCCCAGGAGGCTGGCGAGTTGTGCGCTTTTCCATGTCCATATTGGCAGTTTTGAGTGGGTCAGAACCAACTTGAGTATCTAGATCCTCAAGGCCTTCATTTGTCTCTGTCTTTTCAGGGAATTCAACAGTGAACGAGATAGAGTGATGCTTCTTTTTAATCCTAAACAGATGGCTATCTGGGACCAGTTAGGGATCTTTACATTTTAGCTTTACCCTGACAACCTCATAGAGATTCTAGAACATCGCATTCCAATCAACATCCACCAGGACACCCAAAACTGAAGTAAATTGCACTAGTAGATTCCACTTGGACCACTCTGGCTTGAGATCTCTTAGCTGAACCCAAATCTCCTCGTTCTCTCCAACAGAAACAAGCTCCCCATCCCATACCTCCACATTCATAGTCACACCTTCTCTCACCAATCCAAAGCAAGGGTAACCTGCAATGTCTTCTACTGGGAGGTGGGCAAGAAATTTGACTAGGAAAGACCAGTCTTCAAGTTGTCTAATCTGCCAAGGCCAAGTGGTTTTGTAGATAACTGCAAACTCTTGAGCCAGCTCCTCTTTGCTTATTTCACAAGCCTCAATAAAGACAATCCCTACATTTTTTCCACCCAACTCTTTGTCATTTCTTTCCGGCACCTCCACATGAAAGAATTCTAGCCCCTGGGCTGCTTTACCATAAAATTTGGCAGCATGCAGAGCTAACTTCCTCACAGGGCATCTATCCTCTTTGTGGTTTACCATTTTGCAGATGAAACAGAAAGGAGCAGTGGAACATTGGGATTTGTTATGGCCAGGCTCTCCACAATTGAAGCAGACCACATCTAGATAGCTATCTTTTGGTTTGGACTAATTCCCTTTTCCTTGATTTTGCCCCTCATTCACCACAGAAGAGGCTTTTCCTTTCTTGTTGTTCCCTTGCTGCTTGCCATTGCTCTGCTGGTTCTGCTGAGATTGCCCCAACTGCATCTGCTGATGCACAAGCTGCTGGCTGATGTCTACGCACTTCTGTTCTTGTAGACATTTGTTGGGCCTCCAAGTGAAGAGGTTTGTAGAACAGCAGCAAGTTTTCCCTTAAGTGGATCACCCAAGGTTTATCGAACTCAGGGAGGAAGTGGTCAAAGGTATCCCCTCTCAAGCAACCCTGCAATCAAGATACAAGAAGTCTCTTGTGTCCCCAACACACCCAATACACTTACCAGGTGTATAGGTGCACTAGTTCGGCGAAGAGATAGTGAAATACAAGTGGTATGAATAATTATAAGTGGTAACGGTGCTAGAACATAGCTTGCTGGCGCGTGGTTGACGTGGGAAAAGACTAAAGGCAAACTGAAATAAAGATGGAAGCAAGCAAACATGTAACCGATCTAATTGCAAACGGTGTATCAATGCTTAGAAACAAGGCCTAGGGATCATACTTTCACTAGTGAACACTCTCATATAAATATCTTCTCTTATGATACTACTCTTAACTACTCTCCAGTTGGACACTCTAATCATTGGTAGGGCTATAACAGCACTCCTCAAAGTTCGCTTTCCGCATCTAGATAACCCCACACTGTCACCTTGAGCACTAGATGGTTCAAACAAACACCACAATTTCATAAAGACATCCAACTCCAAATATATCACATAACAAGTATTTGTAATCTCTAGCCTAAGTGCCACCATGGTGTGCACACTGTCAACTTCACACACATGGGGAGAGCAGAGATCTATTAAAGCACTTGAGTAGCAAGGTAGATCTACTTGATTACAAAGCTCAGATCACAATATGATCATGCATAGAGAGAGAGAGAGATAAACACATAGCTACCGGTAGAGCCCTTAGCCTCGAGAGAGAACTACTCCCTCCTCATCACGAGAATCAGCAACGGCGATGGAGATGGTGGTGGAGATCGATGGAGATGGCTCCGGGGGCACTTCCCCATCCCGGCAGGGTGCCGGAATAGAGACTTTGTCCCCCTAATCTCCCCTTTGGTGGCGGCGGCGCTGCGGAACTTTTCGTGGCTGGAGGCTGTTCGATTTAGGGTTTTCGCATTGGGAGTCATATATAAGCGAAGGGGGCAAGGTCGGTGGCCAGCCAGGGGGCCCACACCATGCCTTGGCGTGGCTAGGAGGGACCCGCGCCTAGGGGTGGTTTGGCCGCCCTGTGGCCCCTCCCCGTCTCGTATTCTGGCTCCGTGAGTCTTCCGGTAAAATATCGACTTTGGGTTTTGTCCGGTCCAATTCCGAGAATATTCATTTTCTGACTTTTCTGGAACCAAAAACAGAAGAAAACAGGCAACTGGCACTGTGGCATCTTGTTAATAGGTTAGTCCAAGAAAGTGTATAGAAATACTCCAAAGTGTGGACAAAACATAAGAAAGTGGATATAAAACAAGCATGGAACATCAAAAATTATAGATACGTTTACAACGTATCACTGGCCCTGAATCTGCAGGGGGTGTACATTCAACACAGGTTGCTGTTGTTGCATGGGCTGCATGAACTGCTGATGTGGCTGCATCTAAGGAAAGGAGGGGGGTTGATGTTGAGATGAACTCGATCAAGCCCAAGAGCCTTGGGGGTTGATCCATTGATTAGGAGGGAACTGCCCTGGGAATTGACTAGGAAATCCCCAATGAGGTGGGAAACCGAAACCAAATAACAGGTTTTGATGGTTCTGAGGCCCCGTTGGTTGTTCAAGATGCTGTTGAGGTTGCTGATTCTGATTCAGCCAAGCTCCTCCTTGAGCACTCCCTCCCTCTGGCCGGTTGTTACCTCCTCCCCTCCCTCTCCCCTGCCTTGGTTGGCCATAGTCTCTTCTAGAGATTGGTAGAGGGTAGCATCTCTGATTAACCTAGGCTTGGAGGCAAATGGTTGGACGAACTAGGCAGGGAAGAGGGAAACCAAGCCAGGAGCGGTGGCTTGCGGTGAACCCTAGATTCACGAGCTCTGGTCTGTATGACACCAACTCTAGAAGACCCAATTATCCAAGACCGCAACTCATAAGAGGAAAGCAGGGTTTTCGGCCCCGCAATCACCTGAGGGACGCGTAACTAATCCTCTGGCACCTCCGAGTTCAGAACAGGTGGGAGCACCACTTTCTGAATGAATTTCCCCCAAAGCCTCTCCCGGCAAAGCCAACGACCGCCTCCCGGCCTAACAGGGTGACACGTCGGCGGTGTACGAGGAAACTCAAAAGAGGCTCCTAGCTTACTAGGTATCCCTCCAGCTCGAGGCGAGCACCGGCCTCCTCGATCTCCCGAATGAAATTGCACTTGAACTCCTCGAGATCCACCGGGGACAAAATCGGCGTCACCAGAGCCTGATTCCACATCACCCGGGCGGCTTGTGGTCTCTCCATGGCCACGAATCTCTGTTCCGCAGTCCGCAGATTCCTGGCCATCACCATCACGAACCTCTCTGCAGTGGGTAGCCCTCATGTCACCGTCCGACGCATCGCCTCCGCAACATCGGCTCTGACAGCGAGCGCTTGAATCACCACGCCCCTCGAATCTCTCTGAAAGAGCAACGACCAACCTCTGCTCTTGCAGCGCTCGATGAGCTCCTTCACCACCTCGTACCTCAACTCCGGTGGTGCTCCCAGCGCTTGAAGCGTCACCGTCGACAGATCCCGATGGAATATGCCCGCGCGCCCCAGATCTTCTCCGGGAATCGCTCTCCCAAGGCCCAGCAGCGCCTCCGCAACTTCCCTCTCCGGCGTGGTGACTCCCAAAACACACTACTATAAGCAAGTCATATGCTCTTTTTTATATGTACCGGTGTTGCAATATTATGAATGTGTGTTATATATGAGTTATAATTTTGATATCACATCTGACAAAATGTCTATGACCACGGCGTATACACCACGTGCTCGTCACCGGTAGGCCCCAATTATGGATTTGTACCCTAGGCTATTCGATATCCGAAACTGAATCCAAGGGAAAAATTATGTTTACTGATGCATGCAAGAGCAAAGGTTCATTAAAGCATGTTTTTGTGGAAGTATTACTTCTAGGCTTTATAACCATCACAACGAATAACTTGGCGAATTCTTATGTGCAGCATTTCAGTCACACTCAAGGTGTCACTCGTCTTGAATGAATTGACTGTATGTATTGAAATAAAAATGGGTGAATAGGATTAAGTAATGGAAAGGAATTCAAGCACAGCTGAAAAGTAAAGAGCGTAAAACAAGAAGAGCATTGAAGGTTGTTTGGAGTTACCTGTAGATAAAAAATCTGGCATAAAGAGTTTCAGTTTATGGTGATAGTAAATGTGCCAATGAAGAAAAGTGGATATTAATTCTTCATATTGAGATACAAGGAGGCGATCAACCCTTAAATAGCCAAACTCCCCTGTGCTTGTTTAACTCTATTGTCCTAGTCATCTGTTACCACCTGTCATGGTTAGCGCAATAAATTAAGGTTGTGAGATCGGATCAAAGCAATAGGCTTAATGTTTCCTCGTGCTCCTCAAGTTATACTATCTCTTCTTTGATATTAATCGTGGTCACTCCGAGGCTACTAGTTCGTACCTATGTATATATCTGGATCATGTTGTATGGGCCCTTAGAGTAAAAAACAAGCATTATGAATAACATAGATAATCATTCTTGCAATCAATAATAACAGTAATTGTCACAAATGGATGGAAAGTAAAAAGGCACAACACATCCCACCATTCCTCTACATCTCCCACGTGTAGGGGAATTTACTCACACATGAGAGGAGAAAATCACAATGATATAATCAATATGTAAATAGGATTAATCTCGATATTACCATAGCACGCCACAATAAGGAGAAAGATCAACAAAATACAATCAACAAGTATGAAATAGAGTTCTTCGTACCCTAATCTTACAAGTATAATGGGAAAGAGATGTTGTGCAAGAGAGAGGTTCTTGGAAAGAATAGTTGCAATGTGGCGAAAATCCTTTGTGGAAAAGAGACGTAATGGATGAAAGAGGTTTCTGGAAAGAGCAGTTACAACACGGTAAAGAGCCGTTGTGGATGAGATGGGAGCTTCGGGAGGCTCCTGGAAAGAGCGGTTGCAACATGAATTCGAGAGGTTGTGTAAACCTGCCTAAAATTTAGCCGCAAAAAATGTACCGCCCCCAATCTGCCTGCTGAGTCACGCGGAGCGTGCAGAGATGGATCTAGTATAACTAATCTTTCTTGGTTAAAACGAGAAACCAAAAGCAGGGACCTTGTATATTTGGGTTGAGGGAGTACTATGCAAATCAAAAGATGATGATGACTGACCAGATTCTAAACAAAATTATGGAGTACTACAGTGCTATTACTGAATGGCTATGCATGCATCGTTTCTTTATATGACATGTGATTTGCAGGTAGGGATGTAGACGGACGTCCATGAAGACAGCTACGACTGTCCGTCTTATCCATCTTTTGTTACACATATTCCACGTCCATGCAGGAATATATCATGCACTAGTTTATACGGACTGCCCGTCACATCTTGCCGGACAAAAGGCTTGCATCCCTATTTGCAGGTAAATCTGACGTACGTTCACAATATAAAGCTATAGTTTGTGATACGTCTGTCATTGAGCTCACTTGCGTACCATCGTAGTACAACTATAATTCGACTCCTCAGCCTGCTGTACTAATTAATTTTGCCGGTCCTTCCCCTCCTTTTAAGTTTATCTATGGGTTCGTACTGCAATACCTTTTTTTTAAATAGAGAACGCTGCATCAATAGAGTTTAAAGTTTTACAATCATGGACCAGAGAGGGTTGAGACATATGTCAACCATCAAAAATTAAATAGTGTAACAAAACTGTCCATTTGCAATCTGCTAGTATGCTGCCACCTAGTAGCCTGAAAATAGAAATCCTAAGCAACCATAAGCAAGAGGTTGCAACCAGCATCCATAGGCTCCCGCTGATCTCCGGGAGCAGGTAGGCCCATTGTTGAATCTACTGTGTTGTCACTCGGATAAGAGTAATGCTACACTTACGGGCTGTTTTTTACGGAAACGTCTTACGGACTGAGTTGGCACACAGCCGTGCTTCCGCCTCCGATTTCACAGGAACAACCGCAGCAGACTATCAAGTACATGAGGCCACGTCTCATCCGTAGCGGCAGTCCGTAGCGAGATTCTGTAGGTGTAGGATTATTGTTCGGATAACCTGCAAAAAATTAGTACCGTTCTGTTTGATAAAAATAATATTATTCCTGGACCTCCATATGGACCAACATAAAGCTGAAACGCCAATTCGTATTCTAATTTTAACGCTATTGTCGACCTCATTAAGCAATTTTCAAACATATTGCGATCAGAGACTCGGATACTACACTAGTAGAAAAAAAGTCTTTGGTCCAGCCCCCAAAACCATTGATCCCGGTCCTAATAACAATTCGGGATCAATGACAGGCATCGGTCCTGGTTCATGCCGCTAGAACATCGGTCCCGATTCATCTCGAGATATTGGTCCCGGTTCATGGAGTAAACCGGGACCAATGGTTCATCTCGAGATATTGGTCCTGGTTCATGCCATGAACCGGGACAAAGGGTCCCTTTTTAGTCCCGGTTTGGGACATAAATCGGGATAAAAAAAAGTTCAAAAATTCTCTTGCCAGCGGCTCTGCCGCGGCAGGAAAAATGCCCAAATTCCTGCCGCGGCAGGAGAAAATCCACCCCCAATCGCCTTCTAGCAAAAATATGTCGCAGAAAATTATAAAAAAATCAAAAAATAAAATCCTTTCAACTGTAGTTGTATTTACTGATACACTTGTCATGAAAATTAACAAACTTGAATTTCGACTTATTTTGCAAAAAACGTTATAAAAACTTCAGATGGCCGCCATTTGTGCATACGATGTCGGAAAAAAGTATAATATATCAAAATGATCGGTAAAAAATTACGATACCGATGGCAAAAGAGTCAAAAAAATTTAGATTTTTTGAAATTGCAAAAGATTCAAAATTCAGATTTTTATTTTTTTAAAGTAATTTAAAAAAAATGACATATTTGGATTCCTCACATTTTTCTGATAATAATGGACATATTATTTGTGGAATTTCGATTTATGGATTTAAAGATATGAATTATGCCATATTAAATGAATTAATGCAAAAAAAATAATAAAACATATTTCATTTCTATATTTATTCAATATAAGTATTATTTAGTCATTTTTATACATTAAAATCATGTTTGTAACTCAAATTATAAGAATGTGTAACTCACAAGATGCATGAATTAATATCATTAATAGCATAATATAGACATTAAGTTACAAGTGGTACATAGGAAGGGGATGAGAAGAAACCAAGATGTTAAGCGTGACTAGGGGTGGAGTAGTGTTAGGATGGGTGACCAACCGGAAAGTTGAACCAAAGATTTGAATTTGACCAAAAACTAAGTGTGATTGAGAGGTTTCGGGTGAGAGATTAACTAGTCCAAATATTCATACATTCAAAAAAATTGGAAAAAAAATTCAAAAAAAAATTTGTTTTAAAAAAAATAGAAAAGACGTTTGGTCCCGGTTCATGCCACGAACCGGGACCAAAGGTCCTACTAGCGCACGCGACGACGGACCACGTGGAGCCTCATTGGTCCCGGTTTGTGCCAGAACCAAGACTAGCATTAGTCCCGAGTGATTGGTCCCGGTTCAAAATACGAGACCAATGGCCCTTATGACCAAAGAGGAGTTTTTCTACTAGTGCTAGTAGCTTATCGACCCTAGCAGAAGCTTACTAGGCACATGATGGCCTGCCGGTTTTCCAACTCCGGTGACGCGGAGCTAGCTAGCCAATCAACACACAACCACCGGTAGAGATGCAAGAAAATCTCGGAAACGCCAACAGCCCCTGAATTTAACTATAGCGTCAGTCGTGCGCTGGTGAACTACACCGGTAGCACGACACAGGTACGTACGGCAACCCTGGATCGACCTGAGACACCTATGTACCGCGCGCGTGATTTATCACCAACCCAGATCAGATCAGCTCAACTACCAGCCGCCCAATGACCAAATCATCCCAAAATCACCGCTAGCGTTGCATTAGCACCGCGGGATGTTTCGGTGTGTAGCCTTGTATGCACATACTTCACATTTCCCAGGCAGGTTCCGACCGTTTAAATTAATGTACTCCCGCCGTTTTAAAATATAAGATGTTTTAGTTTTGTGAAGAAAGTGTATCTGGACCCATCTTAGTCTGTAGATTCACTCTAAAGCTAAATAAATCTATACATTAAAAAAGGTCTACATACGCTTCTTCACAAAGCTAAAACATCTTATATTTTGAAACGGAAGAAGGGTAGAAATCACGCACTCAGGTCTCAAAATTCCAAACTAATTAAACAACACATAATTAGAGTAGGGTAGAAATCACGCACAAAACCAGAGCTTTCTCTTCACACACATGTCCGAGCTAAGCAAAACAACCACCACGACCATGCAGCTGCAGGTGACCTACCAGGGACCATGCATGCCAGGAACCAAAGTTCAGCAAAACTGCTAGTTTCTACAGCAAACATGCATATGCACAGGTAGAGATTCATTTGGGGTCTTATAAATACCAGGCAATCGCTCATCTCCCAGCCATCACACAAGGAACTAGCGGTAGCCCTCAACCGGTTCGCATAGTCGAGAACCACAGAGCGAGCATTCACCAGTATGGCGTGTAGGAGCACCATGTCATCCGTTGCATTCCTCTTGGTGCTGCTGCTCTCATGCAGTTGCATGAGCACCGCGGCACGGCTCCTAGCGGAGGCCGTTCCCAAGGAAGAGTACCCACCACATCCCATCGTGCCGGAGCTGCCAAAGCCAGAACTCCCACCACACCCTGCCATGCCCGAGCTGCCGAAGCCAGAAACACCGCATCCGATCATCCCTGCGGTGCCAAAAGAGAATCAAGTGCCGCACCCGGTCGTACCAGAGGTGCCAAAGGAGCATGAAGTGCCGCCGCACCCTGCGGTGCCGGAGATACCAAAGGAGCCCGAGGTGCCACACCACGTCGTGCCCGAGCTGCCGCCACACCCTGCAATGCCCGATCTGCCAAAACCTGAGCTACCACATCCAGCTGTGCCCGAGGTGCCAAAGGAGCCTCAAGTCCCACATACCGTCACACCAGAGGAGCCAAAGGAACACCAAGTGCCCCATCCCGCCGCGCCTGAGCTGCCAAAGCCGGAAATTCCACATCCTACTGTGCCGGAGGTGCACCCTGTTGTGGCCGAAGTGCCAAAGATGCCGGACTTGCCGCACCCCACCATGCCGGAGGTGCCAGAGCATGAACTGCCACCGTTCCTCAAAGCCGAGCTGCCCCACAAGCCTGAGTTCCACTTTCCAGAGCCAGAGGCCAAGCCATGATCGGAGTAGCTACATAGTCATTCTACTGTTGGTTATCTTATCTAAGTTTGATATGTTTACGTGATCGATGCATGTTTATTATGGCTATGTAAAGTGTGTACTGTACATGTCGTTAGCCTGCGCTCTAGATCATGATGAAGGAGGGTTATGTCTGAGGGGTTGTTGCATGCTGCAGCAGCTCGAACTGTTCCTTTTTACGTGCACGATGTATATGGTGTGCACATGAGTAATAAATTTATTTTATTTTTTGTATTTGGATTTATATATATGCGTCATTAAAGAAAAAGGTCCTAGGTGATGACTGTTTCATGAGTAATAAAGATCTTTGTCAGATGCATGTTTATTTGTGCACGGTGCTCTATAAGATTGCTACCAAAACTGTCGCAAATAGAATGAGGCCAGTCCTAGAATACACAATTGGACAGGAACAAAGTGCTTTTGTCTCTGGAAGACTGATTTCAGATAATGCACTTGTGTCCTTTGAATGCATTCACTCAATCAAAAGTAAGAAAAAGGGAAGAAAGGACAATGTGCAGTCAAGCTTGACATGATAAAGGCCTACAATTGTGTAGAATGGCCTTTTATTGAAGCTATAATGCTGAAGCTGGGATTCCCACCTCGGCTAGTTTAGTTGATCATGAAGTGTGTGTCTTTTGTTAGATTTTCAGTAAAGGTGAATGGAGGTCTCTTGAAGCCTTTTATACCAACTCGTGGAATTCGGCAGGGAGCCCCAATGTCACCCTATCTGTTTCTTTATTGTGCTGAAAGGTTGACAGCATTGCTTAACCACTACAATAATGGTTTTGTGGACAGAGGTATCAGAGTCTGTAATAGGGCTCCCTTGATTTCACACTTGCTATTTGCGGATGACTGCTTAATTTTCATTAATGCTAATGGGGCAAGTGCGAGAAGATTGGAGGAGATCCTTCATATCTATGATGAGGCATCTGGTCAGAGGGTGAATCGAGATAAGAGTGCACTATTTTTCAGTCCATGTATCCCGGATGATCACATAATTACAGTCAAGCAGTGTTTAAATATTCAGACAGAAGCTTTTTCAGAGAAGTACCTTGGCCTCCCAACGGCTGTAGGTAGGATCACTGACGAGACTTTCGATTTTATTCATGAGAGCGCAAGAGGATGTATGAATGGCTGGGCGGATAAAAATCTTTCATATCCTGGAAAGGAAATGCTGATTAAATCAGTTATCCAAGCCAAATCCACTTATAGCATGAGTTGTTTCCTTCTCTCCAAAGGGTGCTACCAAAAGTTCTCATCCATGACAGGAAAATTTTGGTGGAGTGGAAATTTGGATAGAAGATCCATTCATTGGATTGCATGGGATAAGCTTGCTGTTCCGAAAGGCCAAGGTGGAATGGGATTTCGAGATATGCATGTCTTCAATTTAGCCTTGCTGGGGAAGCAGGTGTGGAGAGTTTTGATGAATCCTGATTCATTGTGTTCTCAAGTCCTAAGTAGAAGATATCTGCATAATCAAGGGATCATGGAGGCGACGGTGTCCCGGACTGCTTCTCAGACTTGGAGATCGATTTTGGCGGGATGAGAGGCTTTGAAAACTGGGTTGATCAAGCGAGTGGGCTCTGGAGTCTATTTCGATATGGGACGACTATTGGATCCCAGATACGGCAACAATGAGGCCCATGGGTCGCTTGAAAGACACTGATCTCACACAAGTCAGTGAGCTGCTGACGCCTGATTTTCAGTGGAATGAAGGGTTGGTTAGGCACATTTTCTTTGCTCCAGACGCTGATGCAATACTAAGAATCCCTCTACGGAGGAGTGTTTGGGATGACCGGTTAGCTTGGGCAAGAGAGAAATCAGGGGTTTATTCTGTACGCTCAGCTTATCGAGCTCTAGTTTTGAAGAATCAAACGGAGGAGGCTGTAAATGGCAAGAGTGTTCCTTCGGCTTCAGATGAAGTGGATAAATGGAAATAGTTATGGAGTCTATCGGTGGTTCCAAAGGTGCGGGTATTTTGGTGGAGAGTTCGTCATGGTATTTTACCGGATTACAGGACTCTTACACGGCGGCATGTCATGAGAAACTAGGAAATTTAGCGCGGCGACATGCCGCGCCCTTGGCAGTAACTTGTTTGTGTATACGGCTAAGATTTTGGTAAATGGGCATGACATAAGAGAAGTATTATATATATTCACACTTGATTGGATGACGCATATTACGTAGACAGCCCCGATGCATGTTCTTTGCTGGATGGTGCTAGTACATAGACTACATTGCTTTACATAAGAGGGAGATTCTGATTCCAATCTATCTTTTTTCTTTGCTGCATGAAACAATCTTTCCGTTCAAATGCTAGGGACAACTGAATTTTTACCTTGTGAAGTCGAGCAGTAATGGAAGTGATGAAGCAAAAAATTGGAAGTGGAATTTTCACTAACAATCCTATCTTTACTCCAGCATTGCCCAGATCAATGAAGGCCCTACAAAGTGGCGTGGAGGAGCCCCCAACATCAACCTCGCCAGGAGGACCCGGCGCACAATATGATGAATGACGCAAGCCTATGAGCACATCCCTATCTCAGCATGGCCTCTAGATCTTCCATCGGCATTAAAGCTCTAGATCAAACATTTGCCATCTACGAATAAGAAATGCATGATCCAGTCTGAAATGTTTCATACTAATATAACATTGTCATTTGGGAGCTATAATTATGAACACTAAATAGCAAACTGAGGAACCGGTTTTGCCACCAGCCCTATACCAAGCAATGCCTTAATATTCGTCTCTCTACTCTAAATAATTAAAAGCAAGACAACCGTCACCACTGGAAGTTCAGAACTCTGATAACTTACCAAATTGACAAAACCTGATAGTACTTGTTCATGTTCCTAGTGGCCATGGAAATAGGGTACAATAATGAGCTCAAATCGAGTATGCATTTGTTAAGGACAGACAACCAATCATGCCTTAGAAAACTAAAATAACAGATGTGTATATGAACATTCATCGAAAGAAATGAAGTCATGCCTGAAAATTCATGGCAAGAGTTAATTAGTTAGTGTATCTTTTAATCCTTCTTTTGAACAATTCACATCAGCTTTCGTAGGTTGCGAAAACAGAGATGTGAAAAACCCACAGAAGACTTGGATTTAAACTCATAAATCAACAACAACAAATACATATTCATTTAGAATAGAAAACAAAAGAAACAATTATATTTTTAAGGAGATGTAGGCCTAAAGCCAGTAAGTAAAATACTCCGAGTTAAAGAGTGTATTTGCCACAAAAAGAATCAGACATAACATTGTGGAGTTGAGGAACATAATGTCCTTCTACAAACACAAATGGCTTTCTTATACTGGTTGTTTCTGATAAACAGCTCTCATGATAAATCTCAGTTTTGCTATGCATCATAGCTATAAAGAAAAAAAGCAAAGCTTTAAGGCATATACTACCTCTGTTTAAAAATATAAGATGTTCTGGTAGACTATTTTAGCCTAAAACATTTATTTAGTTCGTGCAATGTTTAGTGTAGAATTCTAGACATACTCCTAGGTAACTATTTGTGATAATTAGACGCTGATACAATTGAAACTAAAATATTGTATATAGAAGGAGAGATAAATAAGTCAGGACAATGTAGTGTACTTGTCAAAAGAGTAGGAATAATTTAGCGCTGAGAACGGGAAAAGATTACCTCATGGTCTACAATAATTATATATTCCGTCTTGTTTACTGGTCTCTGTTCTCCCAGATAGGCTAATACACACATGGATTTTCCATTGATAAGATTTGGGCGACACCTCCTTGACCAATAAAGTCTGCATATTGCCTCTCCCTTGAGCCGCAAATAAGCAGAGCTCTTCAGTATAGCACGATAAATTAAATAGCAGATTAGAAAGTGGGCAATGAAAATATGAGTTGTTGCACAACCTGTCAACCTGACTTGCACAATATACACACGAAGAAAGAAACAATGTTAAGGAAGACCAAATCCCCCATCTTCGAGAATCCGACCCGGAAAAAAATTAACTGAAGAAAAAAAAGAACCGCAACAGCAAGCCAGGAACCAACAACAGGAAGCAAAAAGGTTTCAGGCGGAGAACCATGCACAGAGGAAAGTACGATGGACGCGGATTGTACAGCAGAAATAAACATTCATGTGTGTTCATGTACTCTTCAATAAAAAGTATTTGTCTAAAGATGTCCACGATGCCAGACAAACTACTGCATCTTCAATGTCCCCAAGTAATTACTGAGATTTTAAACTACCATCTTTGATGATCAATGGGAGACCAAGCAAAAGAAACGTACCCTCATCAATTTAACCAGTCCCAAAGGATCACAAATGTAAAATTCCTGAATAAACTCGTTCTAAGAACCTGTAATAAAATGAGCACTGTTTATATTTTTTCCGTAGTGTACATGCACCAATAATATTAACATATTAAACTATAAGCAATAATCGGTATCTTGGTTGCCTGAACGCCCTAAACTAAAGTACTTAGGGAGAATAAAAGCTTCAGTGTTGCGCCGCTTTATGGCAATACATAAATAAAGAAGTTCCTACTCCTTTTTTAGAAGGAGAACATCACTACATGAAATATAAATCATTTCTCTAGGCTTGTGAAGTGGATAATTATTTCTATGACTTGCACAATTAAGCATCGTTTGGGGATTCTGCATGTTGTGCCATCTGTTTATTGTGTTCTCTTTGATCACAAAGTAGGCTCACCATATCATGAGACAGCGATATTAGCAGCACCTAATCTACATCTGAGATAACAGGTCGTCGATAAAACCCATTTGTTGCTGCAAGGAGAACTGACATATCCAATAATTTAATCTTTATCGATCATATGCTCATTAAAGACCGCGGGTACACACAAAAATGAAATTAACACTCAATCAATCATGCAGTACTCACCTTCTCTTGCGGTGGCATTCAAATTTTCCAACGTTTCATTTGTCATCCACAATTGGGTGGCCACATCACC
Source organism: Avena eriantha (assembly GCA_910589775.1). Classification (NCBI taxonomy): domain Eukaryota; kingdom Viridiplantae; phylum Streptophyta; class Magnoliopsida; order Poales; family Poaceae; genus Avena; species Avena eriantha. The sequence goes on from OU342741.1 coordinate 111,330,518, forward strand.
CAGAACTCAATAAGGCCTCGTTCGGTTGCTTGGGGTTGAATCCATGTCTAGAATTGATCCAGGTGTGGATTTGGTGGATCCCGGTGCTACACCCAATCCAAATTTGGATAATTCCACCCATGGAGTGAATCCCTAACACCTCAAAGACACGTTCGTTTATGCCTGATGGGTGCAGGAATTAATTTGAAACCAACAACGGATCGCTGCGTCCCGCATCCTGGAAAATTGTTCCATGGGTCAGTTGGAGATAAAAAAATTCCAAACCTACTCAGTTGAAGACGATGGGTTTGACCGGGCTAATAATCCAGTCCGGGTGTAAACGAAGACAACAAAAGTGTTGGGCTGGAAAAAAATCTCACCGGGCTGGATAATCTGGATTCGGCTGCAATCCAGTCCAATCCATGGCTCTAAGGGATTAAACGAACGAGCCCTAAGACAGAACACTGATAGTCTCAGCTAGCCTGACGGAGCACTGACAGTCCCGGCTAGGCTATCTCGCTGATGGCAGAGTTGTAAACCCTAAGCTGAAAACAACACCATCAACTCGTGGTCAAATATCTGATTTTATCGATAAAGAACTTTTAGATTGCGAAGGAAAACTATCAGATCCAATGATAAATATGCAATCGTACAAGTACTCACTTCCTTTTGCTAGATCATCCAACATAAATGTTCCTCAAACTTCTTTTATCATTCAGAATTCGGCAGCCACCTCATAATTTCTACAAACCACAAAAATTATGATCACACCCCAATGTTGCTATAAAATTCGTCCATTTCAAAGAGAGATTGGACACTTCCCACAGCGCAGATATTTAATTCGTTGTATCTCCCAAGGTGCTTAACCGAGTCCTTCCACCAGAAGGAAGCTCTTGATCATAATGCAGCTCCCAAAGTAGATGCACGCGAGAATTGGAAGAACAAATGTGTCCAGCAGAAAATTGCCCAATAACTATTCCATTATAAGTGCCAGCGGGAAACAACTACCACATTGCAAGTCCAGACGAACTACAGCCGGTCGTCCTGCCATATATGAATAACAATGTGTCCAACAGAAAATTGCCCGATAACTAACCCATCAGAAGTTCCAGCGGGAACAACAACTCCCACATGGCAATATCAGAAGAACATTAGTCAGTTGTAGTGCCGCACGAATGAGAGGAGCACCAACACCACCATTCATCTGAGTACCTCTACGAAGTGGAGATGGAGCACACAAATCAGAGTAATCGTAACCTGCTGACAACCAGAGGAACGCCAATCAGGTATGTTATCAATCGGAAGTAGAACGTACCTGCCAAGGACTGCAACGCCAGAAAGATTTGATGCATCTTCACTTCAACCGAGAAGCACCACTCTCCAACACAAAAATAGAAGACCTACCATGGCCAGCGCGCTGGCCGTCGGCAACTCCAAGGGCGCGGTGGTGGCGCGCCCACGGAGAAGGCAAGACATAAGGGAATTCGGGGATCAGCAACACGGAACAATAAATCGATAGAAGGTGTCCATGTACAACTCCATCTCCGCCGCCGGCACACGGCAGTACGCAAACGAATCCCAAGCCAAAAACGTCCAGGAGGCCCATCGCGCCGCTCGCGCAGCCCACCGTCGCCGCCACAAACGGATCTCCCTCACTGATGCACGACGTCCTCCTTGGCGGCGAGGCGGCTAGCAAGGCGTAGTGGACCATCGCACGTTGAGGCCCTTCCAGCCTTACTGGGCTTGCTGGCCGGGACATCGAGGAGCGGCACCGCTCGCTGCGGAGAGGAAGGGTAGAGGTGTGGGGGATTGGATGGCCGCGGTCGCGGAAGGCGATGAGGAAACGAACGGAGAAAAATAGGTCAAGCGGCGACCTTCTCCTACATACCGGCAGCCGGCACGCCGGCTAGAGAGGGAGTGGAGGACGCCGGGGGCGGTAGGAACGGGGAGAGCAATCTTTTTTTTTCCGAACCAGAGAGGTGGAGGCGTGGAGCTGCTGGATTGTTCGACGGTGGCACGATCGAACCGTCGAGAGGATGCCCAAGTGCGCGGAAAAAAAAAACTGCACTGTGGCTACTGTAGATGCACGGATCTACAGTACCGAGCGTTGATTTGGCACCCCTAAACGATCATCGAAGTGCATCACTTTTATATATGTACTAGTGGACTTGAACAGTAGATAGACTGTACTTTTTTTTTTGCGGGTAAGATAGACTGTACTTAGAGATTAGTGGAATCCTAGACACTGAAACATATCAATATAATGGCCAGCAGAAACTCCATGGCCCCGTGTACTACAAACATCTAATCGCAATTCGCAGTGTCATAACAACTCTTCTATTAATAAAGAAAGCTAGAGTAACTAACTTGGGAAGTTTTGTTCTATGAACATAAATAATTGAGCTACATTCAAGACCATGCGTCCAACTGCTACAAATATATAGATACAATAAGAGTGTGAGAAAATGACGCTATGTAGAAAATATGAGCTGCAACAATTAGTTTAAGCTGGATGAATGATCTAGGTTGCATGTCTTTAGCACATAAATTCCACCGAGCCAAATCTTTCTCAAAAGTCTAGGCTAATAATGGTTAGGAACTTGTCAATCCTGATAAGCCTAAAGTTCAAAAATTATAAATATGCTCCTATAAATCAATGATCAGCACATAACCAGTCACACAACTTGTTCTCACGTATCCTATCCTCAAAGTATATTACATTTCCTTACATGAAAGAGAGAAGAGATGCAGGCAAATCCACCAGTTGCAAGGTATGTTCAAAGTGAAGTTCTTTTGCGCTGAAATGAAGGTGCATAATTTGCTGCTACCTTCATAGTATAACCATAACCATTCGGAAGAAAAACTTAGTATTGTAGTTATCTGTACCTATATGTCAATTAGAACTAATACACTAAAGAAAACAACGAAACAAAGTTGTAAGTTAAAAAGAACTATAACGTTCTAGATATTGGTTTCAGCTAAGAACCAAAGAAGCGAAAGATGGTTATTAGCATATACTAATTGATCAGAACTATAGAAAAGAACACGAAGTGTACAACAGGACCTACTAACCATAGCACAACATGGAGCTAGCAGCTAACAAAAACTACTCCGTCCATCCTAAAATAAGCGATTTCACTTTGGCTAAATACACGTGTATCTAGACTATTTTAGGACGGAGGAAGTACATGTAATTTATCTGCAATATTATCTAGATAGTATTCTCTCGGAATGCATCAACTGTAATAAGTAACTTGGGCACTGAATTTTTGCAGCTGTCGTCTGCATATATCAGACTGGGCACCGAATGTCTGCAGCTGTCGTCTGTATAAATGGGTCATCTAATATGTCATGATAGTAGAAACACAATCAGAGTTAGTAGTATTTTCCGGAGGTAGTAAAGAGCCAGTCTCATGACACGTATGGGCCAATTCCAACATTAACACACCTAGAACAGAGAGACACGAAAGTGAACATAGAGTTATACTCACCAATTAGTCTAGAAAGCAGCATACATTACAATATAGCACGTAAATCAGAATTCTCTTCATTATGCTAGTATAAACTGGTTGAGTTCAAAAGATGAAACAAAGCTATGTATTTAGTGTGGTAACCTAAGGACCAAAACTAAGTTGCTAACCTAAGGACCAAAACTGAAACTATGCAGTCATCAACAAAAAAACAATTCATATAACTGAGCAAGAATATTAAGTATTCTAACAAAGTCAATAGGATATGCTAACACACCTACTACATACCAAAGAGTACTTCTAGATAGCCCATCAAGCATCATTGACGAAATGTAGCGGCTCGTCTTTTATCTTTATGCAAACGATTATTCACCTGTAAGAGTTCTAGAAGAGCGACCTCCAAACCAAACGAAGATTTAATTCTAAGTGCATGATTACCAAAGAGTTCCGATAGAAATTAAATTGTTCTTATATAAGTCATTACAACATGAAGAAAACATGTAAAATAAGTATGCATATACTGGGAGTGGGAGGGCTCAGACGAAATAGATGAAGCACAAAATAAAAAGTATGGCCGCTCAAAACGTGAAGTGACAGAGAGAGCGCCCGTGGCGGTGAATTTTTGGCGTATAGTTAATTTCATGTTGGTGCGCACTCGAGTATTTGCTAGGCGTGAGATAATACCGGCAATATCAGATAGCTAGTAGCCATATTTACACCGAATTATGAAACAGCTAATGCTAGGAAAAGAGAGTTGTTCCGCCGCCAGCCATTTACACAACACAGAGCATCTCCTAGTTCACTTTACCGATCTGCAAAGAAGAGCACCAAAATAGATAGGATCAGTCAGTGGTAGACTGCCTGCACCTGATGTTTAAGCATCTATACATTAGAAGAAGAAAGCTATACCCAAAAACTCATGGTGTATGCTACAGCCTAGAGAAAACAAATATAGGAACTATTCCAAATAACTATCAACTCACCAAATTACTAAGAGTTGAACAACATGCGTCCCAATTTAATGAATACAACGCCTAAATATAGCACCAGAAAGTGTGCTCACATCAATACATCTTGCAATACTCAAGCATGTATGCACGAAATAAGTTCTTTAGAGCTTGATTTAAACACGATGAAGACATCTTGCTAATGAGTTGTAGTTAGTGTTCACAATGCACACGCTAACAGATTTAAGAAGTAAAAAAAACAGCACCAGCCATAGTCCATACGAATCTAGAGATGCTGATACTTAAAGTCCAAAATGATTGTGAGCTGCTAAAATACACAAACATACAGGCTGACTGACAGGAGGTAGAGAAGTATATGAATTACCTTATCAAAAAGCGTATGAAGTATATGTCAGGTCAATGCCATTGTCCCATGGAAATCAAATTAAAAGCGAGAAAGCTTAGAAAATCCTGCAGAAAACACGTGCACCACAAAATCAGTATACTACAGCAAAGGTACATACTTGTTGAATATGCTTTTAAAAACTTCCATATATACCTTCGGATGTAGAGCACCGTCGACGGAGAGCATGCAATAATTGTGGCCTTGACTGCTGTCTGTGGCACTGGCACCTTCTCCACTGCGCTCGTGGTCGCCACAACCGTCCTCCACAGCTTGGACTCAACCGTCCTCCACAGCTTGGACTCAACCATGCGACGTGGTCGGCATCCTCAACAGCGGCACATGGTCATATGCAACGAAGTTAGCTAATCTCGATCAGCAAGCCAGTCGGTGGCCTTCTCCTCCCGTCACCAGATACACGTGGCACACGCCGAGGGCCACCTTAGCTGGACTGTGAACATAACGCAGTACGTTTTAGCCATAATCACAAACACCTACAAAGCACAGAATGTTGGATGCTCGTAGTTTAATCCATTAAATCCATTGGAAGTAAATCCAAGCATGGGAAAGAAAAAATTGGTTCCGATGCTAATCAACACACATGTATCAATTTTTCAAAATTTTGCAAGCGACCAAGGAGGCAGGGCACCTCCTTGCTGCTGGCCTACCACCACTATTCCTCCTCTGTGACTGATGCTCATCCATGCTTCCTGCTTGTCGCTGCCATTTCTCCCTGCTGTCAGCTCGCTGCCGGGGCGGCGCTCATGCCCACCGCTGGCTCGCTGGTGTCGCCGTGGTCACCATGGTCGAGATCTGGGGCATAGCAAGGATCCCTGCTGCATATCATTCATGAACCTGCTGTTTAGATCAGAGCATTTAGTCCAATGAACTCAATTAGATCGAGCAAATAGAAATCAAAAATACCTTGCAGCTCTGTGGAGGCGCGCACTCGGTCACCTGCCTGAGCCATCCAACACCACCTGTTTGACCACCCCTAGTGAACGGGGATGGAGAGCTCGGGGTAGGGGTCCGGGTCGTGCACGAACCGGCCTCTCGCCGTTGAGGCGGGGACGGGCTGGCAACCGCTGTTGGTCGCTGTGGAGGAGGGACGTGCGGGCCCCTGTTCCCGCTTGCCGTAGAGCCAAGGACGCGGTAGCCGCCGCTGCACTTGCCGCAGAGCCCTCGGTTCCATCTGCGGAAACCTAAGAATTAGAGGATGTGAGGACAGAGGTGAGAGGTGCGTACCTGCCACCCCTTGGTCGACGGTGTGGTGGATTAGTCGCGCCTGGAGCTGCTCTGTCACTCCGCGCGCAAACTCCCAAGCAGACAGCGTCGTCGCCGCTAGCACGGGTCACCCGGAGCAGCAACTGGATTTTGCCTACCGGATCCGGATCGACAGGACGCAGATCGAGCTCCTCCAATCTCCTGTGGACATGAGCTAGAGCGGATGTGAGGCGAGAGAAAGAGCAGCGTGTGGGAGGAGGGAGTGGGGAGCGGTTGATGAAGAGGGCGAATCTAGCACTTTAAAATCACCCACGGCGGCTGTTTCCCGGCTCGTCGGCGGCCGCGACCCCTTGAGCAGGAACTGACCCACGCGCGGGAGAGGTGGAGGTAAGCGGCGGCTTGAGGCAATGGAGGAGAGATGCTCGGAAAATCTGTTCTCCTCTTGCGGTCGGTCAAAGTGGCAGGGGTAAGCGGTGGAAGACGCGGCGCGAACGGCCAGTCCGGCGAGGACCTCCGGCATGCCGGCACACGACCCTCTCGGCCAGCCCTGACGGTGGATTTGAGAAGCGGTCCAGGCCTCGAGGTTGGGGAAAAGAGACGCCGTGTTCAGTTTGATCAGTGTCCCCTTTCTTTTCTCCCCAACTGACTGCGGAGACAGCGGTTCAAAGCGGTGCAAGGATGTCTCCATGTGACTAGGTGAGCTACGTGTCCGACGGCAATCGGAAGAAATCAGCAAACTGCACAGGAGCTCGCAAAATGTAAACGGTACTGTAGAGTGTTGTACTGTAGCAATCTACAGTACCAAAACTAATTTGGCATGCTTAACAGATCGCTGAAATCTTTCCCTTTCATATATGTAGTGATGTAGTTATGGCACATGTGGAATCTACAAAGCCAAGTATGAATCCTTGATGCATGCGTTGATAGAGTGCAGCCATGCAAAACTTTTTTGGACAGCGGCTAAAGATATTTTATTGATCAAGCTACCAAGGCTACATCCTTTGACTTGGGCGGCGGACATTTTATGTGGACCGTTCTTCAATCAAAGGGATAGAGAGAAAGTCACTACGGTGATGTACTCAATATGGACGTCGAGGAATAACTTGACGCATGGAGAGGCTGGTTTCAACCCAAGTCAAAACCATGGAAAGGATCAAGGAAACATTGCAGATGTTGGACTTACCAAAGGAAAAGGGTAGCCCAGTGACTACTAGGCAGACTTGCAAATGGAGTAAGCCACCTGATGGTATTGTCAAGATGAATTCTGATGCAGCAGTTCAGGTGGATTCTCGCACGGCCTCGGTAGGGATTGTGGCGAGGGACGACAAGTCTTTTAGGGGTGTTGCGTGCAAGGTGTACAGAGGTATTACGGATTCTCTGGTTGCAGAGGCTCTCGCGTTGAGAGATGCGGTGGTGCTTGCACATGAGCAGGGTTTTGACAGAGTTATCTGTGAAGTTGATTGCTCAGAGTTGGTTCAGCTGTGAAATGGTCGCAGAGTTGATTGGTCCGTGATTAGGCCACTTCTAAATGAAATTTCTGAATTTAGTTTGTCTTTTGGCTTTTTCAGCATTGTTTTTGCCCGTCGTGAGGCTAACCAGGCGGCTAATTCGTGTGCTAAATATGCATTATACATCATGAGTCTATGTCTTGGAATGTTGAACCTCCGGCCTTTTTAGCTCACAGTCTGATGACAGATTGTAACAATGTGGTTTTGAATTAATAAAGTTCGAAGGTTTCCCTCAAAAAAAAAGATGCATGTTTATGGGCAAAGGTCCAAGGTGATGACTGAGACACGAAAATACCCATGACAACAATGAGTAATAGATCATATGGTATAGAGAGCGGATATGATTGTCACTGAGGACCTTTGATCTTTACATATTTTGTTGCACCCCATCCATCTAACAAGTTTGTCTTATCTAGCAAAACATGCACAAAGAGTGATCAAAGCGTGCTTGAAGTTAACTTGGGGTATTTTGCTAGAATTTTCATAAAATTTGTAATATGTGTGACAAATGCACAATTGTGGGATTAAAAGTGAAATTCACTCTATATTTTGTTATATATATTTTGCTTGTTTGACTCTTAGCAAAGTGTAGTTTCATGTGATACTATAGCTTTACTTGGAAGCCATATATTATGGTTATAAAACTGTCATCTTTAATTGATTTCTTCATTTACTTTCTTCATTCAACATTTATCACACTATGTGTCATGTTTAGTGGAGGCGAGAAGGAACAGTTGACCAGGCGAAAGAAAGTTGAGTTAGATACTTCCAACAGAATATGAAACTTTTATTACCTCTAGCTACAAAAGAAAATCACAATACTATATATAAATCATCAAAGTTACACTATGGTAAACCAATTACTCGAGAACCAACCAGTGGTTGGATGGTGAGGATGGCAGTGGTACCTGCAGTCCAGCAGAGTTCAAACCCCAGGTTTGACGCTTTGGTGTCTCAGTAGGAGACGACGTTCCCGTCGATACCGAGACGTCTGCGGTGACTTCGTCAATCCGGCTCAGTCTCCCCAAAGTGCTCATAGGGATAGGGCACTATGGGAGAGAAGCCTTTCCGTGTGAGAAAAAGACACGGCAAAGTTGCTGAAGAACACGGCAAAGCCTTGCCATGTCTCTGCACACGGCAAAACGTAGACGGCAACGCGGTCGACAGCAAAGAGGCTTTGCCTTGTGTTTTCCAAAATAAACACGGCAAAGCCATTCCCGCGAGCTTTTCTCGTGTGCACGGCAGAGTGAAGTGAGTTGACGACGGTACCGCTGCTAACGGCCGCGAGGTTTGCCGAGTGTGTTACCCAGAGACACGGCAAAGAGGTCCGGCGAAATAAAAAAAATTGACGCAGCTCGCCGCGGCCACGCACATAGCTGGAGGTGCTGCCCCGCCGTCGACGAGACGGTAGCTGCGCTCACCATGCGCGCTCGCTCATGCCCGCTCGCAGCTGCGCCCAGTCGTCACCGCGCTTGCTCTCAGGCGTGCCCACGCACGCTCGCCGCTGCGCTCGCTCTCAGGCGTGCCTTCTCGTCGCCGCCCAGCCCACCGGGGGCCACGCCACCGCGAGCTCGCCCGCGCGCCCGCCACCGCCGCGTGCACGAGCGCTCTCCCACGCCCGCTCGCCGACGCGTCCATGCGAGCTCGACCACGCCCGCTCGCCGCCCCGTCCACGCGAGCTCGCCCACGCACGCTGGCATGCGCCAACGGCCATGAGCTCGCATGCACTGGCCGCCGCGAGCTCGCCCGCGCGCCTACGCCTGTCGCCGCGTGACCACCCACGCTCGCCGCGCGGTCACCCGCCCCGGCTGTCGCGAGCTCGCCCACCCGCGCTCGCCACCGCTGTATGCTATTCATGTGGAGGAGCTGAGAAGAAAACAGAAGAAAGGAGACAGAGACGTGCGGTGAGGAAAGGAGAGAGAGGCGGGTGGGAAAAAATATCTGAGGAAGAACAAAATTGGTGGGTGGCGGTGGGGCCAGGGTGGGTACGCCATATCATCAATCCATGCCTCTTTGTATCACAGCCGTTCAACAGTCGCGTGATCGAACGGTCTGTATTCGTTTCAGTCTTCGCCGTGGGTAAGCACACAGCAAACACCTGATTACCAGTGTGCCGTCACGATAGCCCTGTTAACTGCGTTGAGGCGGTGGGCCCAGGTTGATAGTGTGCCGTATATACTCCTTGTCGTGTGCCTTTTTTACTAATGACGTGTGCAATTCATTGCCCTGGGTCTTTTTGTCGATTTGCCGGGCCTTTTTTCTTTGCCGTGTGTCCATCTGAATTTTGCCGTGCGTTTTTTTCACCGTGTGTTGTCCCAGGAGCTGACACGGCACACTTCTCTTTGCGGTGCCAAAACACCCGGCAAAGTCTGTGTACATGGCAACGCAGTTTTTTTCCGTAGTGGGGTGTGCGTGCGTGTGTTCATAGGGATGACTGTATGTACGGATTGTGAGCGTCTGTGTTTGTACTATGTTTCTCAAAAAAAAAGTAAATCAATTACTCAATTCAAATCAAAGTCTGTGGAAAACCACTCTCACGAGGCACCCATTGCAAACACCAATATATTTGTTTCATCAAACATTGTCCTGATAAGTTTCAACATATGTGATACTTCTACATCAACGTGACTGATACTTACAAAAAAAACCTACATATTTTACCTACCTAACTCACTAATTCCAACATTACCATATTTTTGCGAAAAAATATCATTAATTATTTTGGAGAGAGTAACACGCAATCACGAGATTAATATATACTCCCTCCGTTCGGAAATATAAGATTTTAGCTTTGTGAAACGAATGTATCTAGACACCTTTTAGTGTATAGGTTCAGTTCGAATCTCTACGAACCTATATAAAACACGTCTAGATACATTCGATTCACAAATCTAAAACGTCTTATATTTCCGAATGAAGGGAGTACAAATTTATATTAATGAATATGTGCATTTTTTTATGTGCACGTTGGTTAACGTACATTGTCTAAATATCATTCACTGACTTAATTGAGGCAGTACTTGCAAGTACCAACTTTACCTAGCTTATTATAAGTTGCTTTGAAAAATGTCCACGCTAACATGAAACGAAATCGTCATGGAGTGGTCAGTTTCAACTCGATACGGAACTAGAGAAGTCAAACATTTCCTCACATATCACTCTATTTTCTCAGCAGCTTGTCCTTGACAGAGCGCGGCAACACGTTTTCGACGTACGACGTGCATTTGACACTAGCTAGTCCGATGACGGAGACCTAGCCCATCAACCGCAACCACCAGTGCATACGCTAGAAAAAGTTGGGAAGCAACATCCCCTGAAATTAAGTCGCGTCGGCCGTGCGCCGGTGACCTAACACGGGCGCCACGGCACGTACGGCAACCGTGGATCGACTTGAGACGCCAGTTTGTCGCTCCTACATGAACACGTGCGCGATCCATCACCATCCCTGAGTACTCCCCGGTGAAAAAGTGGTCCTTCGCCGGAGGACCGAACCTGACGCGCTCTCGTCCATCCGAGGGCGACGGCGTGTCGCTCTTCCCTCCTCGACCAAACCCTCCCCTCCTCCCCCTTCCCCTGTCGCCGCCGCCGGCAGGGGTCGCCGGGCGAAGCCTGGGTGGCGGCGGCGGCAGCGGTCCTCCTCTCCCCACGCCATGGGAGCTCGGCGGGGCTGGCCTTTCTCTCCAGCGGCGGTGTCCCTAGGGAAGCTGTGGCCCGGAGTCCTTCTAGGTGGTGCTGGGCGGCGACGCCGGTGGCGAGGGACGCAGCGCGGCAAAGCAGCGTGATAGCATGGCAGATGCGGCGGTTTCTCCCTCGGGCCCGGTTTGGGCCTAGGTGGGCCAGCGCGTCCGCTACTGCTGCTCCCTAGCGGCAAGGTGTTATACAAAACTGTGTTATACGGAAGTATATGTAATTTTTTTATATTTTATTCAACAAAAATATATAATATTTGATTTTAGATATATAGATCTTATTTTTCTACAAAATTTGATATATTGTATTTATTTTTCTGAATTAGAATGATTTAGTTATGATTTTTTCTAGGATTAATGTGGCAAAAGGGAAAATAGCTATGCTGACGGCTTTGCTATCGGCGTAGGTGTGAAACCTAGGCCGACAGATAAGTCGTTGTCGTAGCCTTGACACCGTCACATCGCCGTCACGGGAGGAAGATCGTGTCCGGGAGGTTGTCCAAGAGGAAGATCGTGTCGTCGTCGCCCATGACGAACCAGCGCATGCCTGGGAGGCCGAGGCAGAAGGTCTTAGAGACGATGCGGGAGATGCGGATGGTGGAGCTATGGCTAGGTCAAGGCGTTTAAGGGAAACCGGAGGTGTACGAGGAGATCTTGAAAGCCAGCAGTCCCTCCGGAACCCTCGACTCCCACACACCGCGGTCCAACCAGACAAACCCCTGCATGCCCGAGTTAGGACGCCACCAGATCTTGATGTACTCCTTCCGCTTCTCCCACAGGCGCGCCGACGCCGCGATGCCAAACACCACGTGCTGCATCGTCGTTGCTGTCATTGACACTATGGCTGCAGCGGATGCTGGAGGCGTCCTCGCCATGGGCATCATGATCATGGCGGGTGTCAGTGGCGGTGCCTTCGCCATCAAGACCATGATCGTGGCAGGTGGCAGTGGCGGTGCCTTCGCCGTCAACACCGTGATCATGGTGGGTGGCGCTAGTGCCGTCGTCGTCAACACCATGACAGTGGTAGGTGGCAGTGGCGGCAGCGTCGATGATGTATGATTGTGGGTGGTGACATGGGAAAATGAGGCGGTGGCGGTAATGTGACCATGATCAGGCAGGCAGGATGGTATGGATGAGAGAATGGCATGGAGAGCGTAGAGCGTGTACATGACAGTGAGAGGAAGAAGCAAAAGGAGAATGTAGCGGACGAAGGACGTCACCAGAGTCTCCTTGCCGTCACCGAGGCCTGCCCAGTGGCGACCTTCATTATCCGCACCATCTCTGGACGCCGTTACATGTATCCTCACCTGCCCGTACTAATGATCGTCGTAGCCATCGTCGTCGTCGAATAAAAAATGTGTTATACGAAAGTATATGTAATGTTTTTATATTTTATTTAACAAAATTATGTAATATTTGAGTTTAGATAGATAGATCTTATTTTTCTACAATTTTGATATATTATATGTATTTTTATGAATTAGAATGATTTAGTTATGATTTTTATAGGATAAAAGGAAAATAGCTATGGGTTTTGCCGTCGGCGTAGCCTTGACGCCATCGCATCAACGTCACGACTAATCCACTACGCCAACGACCAACCTAGACCGACGACAGGTTTGCTCGGTTGCCCCACTCGGGATCTATGCCAACGGTCCCGACATATAGGGCTGGGTGTGACAGATCAGACTGAGTTTAGAATCAGACCTTCTATCTATCTATCTAGCTGTATTGCCACTCCAACGGTTCCTTTTTTATTATTATGCCCCGTATCTCTCTGAGCCTATTTGATCTATTTGCTATATCCAAGTTCGAGTGTGAAGTTCGCTCCGGTTGAAGTGTAGGGCTTCCTAATTCCTGCTTCGTCCTGAGTTAATGAGCACTCTTTGCATGGTTCCATCAACCCTTTTCTTGTGTGTTCTGAATCGACTTCTCATCTATAAAGAAGAGATGCCCCGTAGAAGACTCCAGGCCACCGAAGCTAACAAAAGGCTAAGGAGACCCATTTAGTTCTTTGTTCTTATGCCGACTAAAGCTAGCGGAGCCATAGCTTGAATCTCCCTAGAAATCCCCACTCGTAGCCCGACGGCTGGGTTTGTTAAGCATATTCGATTGGAAGCTCTTCTTCACCGGGTTAAGCGATGGTAGTTTTAGGCTTGGCTTATCACCATATCCAACCCGAATTCCGTAGTTCGAAAGGAGAATTAGGCTACCTGAGACCAACTGATTATCCAAAACATGAGACTGCTTTCTTAGAAAAGCTTTGCTCGGCTTAACTTAGTCTCTATCTCTAATGGCTAGACCAAGACCCCTGGTCGGATACTTTTATTGAGTCCAAATTACTGATAACTCAAGTGAGTTTTACCTTGTGAAAGTGGCCTCTGAGAAGAAGCCAGCCTCGAATGCCATATTGTTTAAAGGAAATGAATCAATGGTGTCAAATGCCACATCTGGACGAGAGATTCCTAATTCGATTCATACGAAGAGCTGGTGCTCTATCTAACCTGATGGATGTCGGAATAGCTGCTTGCGTGGTTACAAGGGTTCTTCCTTCAACTTTAAGAGCACCAACTACAGCTTCTCAACCAACTCAACCCGGCACTGTTAAATATCTAACTTCAAGCCTTCTGTCACATCGATCGTTGTGTTCCTTTGGTGGCATTTAAGCTTCAGGGTGGAGCTGGTGCTTGGTGGCATCGCCATCAGGAGGAGCGTAGGTTGAAAGGAGAACCACGTGTAAATCGTTGGCCGCAGATGATCGCACTGTTAAAGGCTAGATTTCCGCCTGCCGATTCGATTGTTTATCCAGCTTCACATTCCAATCATAAAATCCATTCTATTGGGCAAAGAAAGCCTAAACCCTCACTACGGGCGTAGAAATAATACATGAAAGGAAAAAGGGAACAGATAGTAAGGACGTACCCCTGCTACCTTCGTAGACCGCCTACAACTTTCTATTTATTTGATACGTCAGCACATTCGCCCTATCTTGCACTGGATTCACTAGATTCTGTAGGTTCCCTTCCCGAACTGGATGAAACTAATAGCTAGCCTCTTTAACTGGACTAGGCATGGAGGAAGAAGTGTTTTTAGGCTTTGGTCCTATTTCCTGGATCAAAAGATTGTTGGGGAGTCAAAGTCCTACGCAGTTCAAGTGAGAGAATCAGAGAATCGAGGGAATATTGTCTTTCCAGAATGCTAAGAAGAGGTATAGCTGGGCGGTCAGTTAGAAGAAGAGCAGGGAGCCCTACCTACTAGAACTCCACTAATGCTTTTCTCAATTCAATACGCGTCTTCCTACTTACTGTTTGTTTGCTTTATCACAGAGTTGCATCGCCCTTCCTTAACGTCACTGTTCTCAAAAGCAATGGTAGACTTTCCTGTTCACCCAATTCATACTAGTTATGATTCCAGCTGTCTTTACTGAATTGAACAACGCATGGGAATAGCATGCCTAGTCGAAGACCAATAGCTTTTTTCCCCCAACCCGCTATCTTCAGGAAAAGCTGGATGTGTGCCTTGCGAAACTGGAGCCAAGGGCAAACTAATCAATAGTTGAAGGTAGGTATGTTTGATTTGGGAAGAGAAGACCCTTTACGACAAGTTTGACAAGAAGTTCCTGCCCCTGCGGCGGGCCCAGGCACTGTGGCACTTCGTGGTTATTACCGGTTGCTTTCGAGTAGTGTTTCCAATCAAGGAACCACTCCTCTCTAGTCAACCTATCCGAAACAGAAAGACGAACTAATTGATAGCATTCCTTATTAAGGGGAAGTCCTCCCAAAGGTCGGATACTTTATTTATTTCTGGGAAACGAACTCACTACACTTGGCATTTTTAAAGCACCTCGGCGGTGGCCTGCCCCTGCGGCGGGCCCGGGCACTGTGGCACTTCGTGGTTATTACCGGTTGCTTTCGAGTAGTGTTTCCAATCAAGGAACCACTCCTCTCTAGTCAACCTGTCCGAAACAGAAAGACGAACTAATTGATAGCATTCCTTATTAAGGGGTGCGTGTCCGGACCCCCTTTAGTAAGGGGGCCTACCGGGGGATATGAATCCAATGGTGGCTGGCCGTTGATCCCGCCGCTCAAACAGAGGGTCAAGCGGCCAGACACGCCATCAGTAGCAAGCGAGGGTACCTTTGTAAGTGGTATGCCTTAACGGTATAGGCTTTATACTGCATCTCTCATTGACTTGAGAGATATGAATATAGGATAGTAGCCATGACCTAGTGCAATCCCCCTACCCCCGAGGGGTGCTCAAATCTCCTCTTCACGCACCGGGGTATGGTATCGAAATTTAAGTATTCTGTTGCTTATCCAAAAAGGAGATACCAACCGGTGCGTGTCCGGACCCCCCTTTAGTAAGGGGGCCTACCGGGGGATATGAATCCAATGGTGGCTGGCCGTTGATCCCGCCGCTCAAACAGAGGGTCAAGTGGCCAGACACACCATCAGTAGCAAGCGAGGGTTTACCCGAGCAATTTGCCGGGCACCTTAGCAGGTGCTACTCCTAATTTTTTTGAAAATTTTGCGTTTTTCGCAAAAAATCAAAGCTGGATTAGTTAGTTACAGAATACCTATTCCCTTGCGGGAAATTGTTTTTCTTTACTGACCACGGAAACATATGAGTGTCCCCGTGGACGGTGCACAATTAATTCGATACCATATTTGCATGAAGGAGCTCCGAGCTTTTGCTCATCCTCCTCATACCCCGTATGGAGCCAGTCTCGACCGTCGCTTACCGTGGATAGTGTACCAATACTACCCGATAGAGGATTCGGTACTCAGCTTTAAGTACTTATCCTCTACCAAACCATTGCCTTCTTGTCTATTGTTGCTAAAGATTCCTGCGAATCTACTTATTTCGAGCTGTCTGTTTCATATCCCAGGGACTGTCACTTTCCACCCTTTCTTTCGTCAGGAATTGGTAAAGTGTTGCCGTCGCCCCAGGGGGTGGTGAAAGCAACTCACTGTTTGTGAATGGCTCAAGCTGGCCACTATCTCTTCCGACTTACTCAACAAGGGCCAACTAAAGGGGTCGGCTGAAAGGGCACCAAAAGTCCAACAGTATTGCTACTGCACCCTTTTGGGGTTGTTCCCTCTCTCCGCTCACCCTAAACGTAGGTCATCCTCGGTCCCCTCAGTCATGAAAAAATAGTGGTAGTCTTATCCTCTTTGACTGGACAGATTCAAAGACAACCGAGACATGATATGAACGACTCATCGCAAACAATAGGTTCAATGGTCACTTTACGCTTTATCTCGATCCTGCTTTTTTTCATGGAATTGGGTTCCTCTGAAAGTGTCAACCAAATAGTGGATTCTAGTATCTGAGGTATTGCATTCAAAAGTAAGGAATAAGTTGTTCCTTATTAGTTATGTACTTCCTCTCGAATACGAATAGTGCCTGTCAATAGGCTTTTAAGCCAAAGATAGGTTATCGTGTTTCCTCAAACGGGAGGAGAGGGGCCATTCATTAGATGGAACCTAAACGGAATAGCAGGTTTAGAACAATCGTATTGGCATTCGTTAGCCTATCGAAATAAGGCAGAAAAGTAGGCATCTCTCATTTGAACAGGAAGGCCAGTGAAAACAAGTCCTCAGCTGCTCGTATTCAAGACATAAATAGGGGATCAGAGGCCTTTTTCACTAATAAAACCTCGTGTTACCCTTTTTAGGAAACCCTTATTTTCGGATAACTCAATTATTCGAGTTGTCGGGACCTTGTGGAAAGGAAAGTTGCAAGTCGAGTTAGCGTTTAGCGAAGCGACCCAATAGGCAATTAAAGACAAGTGTGCGATTCTACTCTACCTTTTCCGTGTGAACCTTGAGTCGGGCTCCCCTCTTTTCGTGCTTATGGATTAGCTAGCAGCATTGACTTTCGAGTACCGAGTACGCCTGCGAGACGACTTACTAAGGCTTGCGCCAAGGTCCACTACTATGTCCACTATCGATAAGGTTAGGAGTCCCGAACCTAGACTCCTTTATGTTTTATGCTACCTAGCCAAAGAATATAGAATGAATACTTTACTTAGACACTGGAAGAATAAAAAGACACGCATTCATCTTCATCTATTAGTAAGTATGTTGTGCCCAGATCTTGGATCAGAAAATGGTAAATCGATTGTTTGCCTGCCTGGGAGTGATCGTGAGCGGACGCTAGCCAAACAAATTCATTGTCGAGCTCCTCCTTAGAGAGGAAATCTTGGCTAAACAACGAAGTAGAGTGGATTGCCTAAAGGAAGGGGACAGGAACACGGCATTCTTTCATGCGAGGACTTCGATGATCTGATCTGGGAAGAGGAGGTGCCTAGCGTGGAAGAGAATACGCAGTGGATGGCGGTTGTGAAGGTGCACACGTCGAAAGGATTTAGCCAGTCGGCCTTCTATATTACCTAGTCGCCCGTTACGATATTCCTTTACGAGAATAGCCTACTTTCGCTTCTAAAGTTACTTTTTTTTCAACAACTCAATAGAACTTTTTGATTTTGTCATATTATGTTATTTTCACTTTGGATTTTCCTCTCTCGCTCCTAGACTCTTGTTTAGCTTGTTAGAGGGAATGATCCGCCCGGGGATTTGGGTTTTTTCCTTCCTACGATGAAGGTGCCTTAAACCGAATGAATATCGAGTATATATCCAGGTATGCTTCTAACTTCACCTCACGCCATAAACGGAATCCCTATCATGAGCGCAACTGTATTTACAAGTTCAGTAGCCTGAGTGAGCTTTCTCCTCAATATGGATGTGGTGATTGTTCATAAACTCCTTGAAAATCAGACAGACTTATTATCAGTGCTCCAAGATCCATGTGTTCTAGGGCTAAGACTACGTTGGTGTAGGCTCCCCTTATCCTTCCTCTGGCATTCGCTGATCGATTTCTAAATGAGTGGAATTTAGATTCTCTAACTGCTCAAATAGCAATGGTTTCCTGTTCCGCATTGACCCTAGGATTGGCGGCTTGGCTTAAAGAATATGGGATTCTCTTTCCGGTGGAAAATGGCATCTGAAAATGAGACTGAGACCTACTTTTCGAATTGTCTGAGGCTATGAGATCCACTTGCTTTTGGAAAGGAGAAGGGAGAAGCTCCATTTCAACTGTGTGAGGATGGACTCTAGACCCACTCGTTCTGATTCTGTGATTGCAATTTCGAAAAATGGATCATAAAGTTGATCTTGTTTACTAACTCACTCTCGAAGTAGAAGTACCGGACCAGGTAACCAGAAGATAAGGCCACTCGGCAAGACTGGACTAGTTTAACACGGCTATCTAGTGGAACACTATATATATAGGACTTGTAGAGCTTGAAAAAGCTTGTTTTGGTCTTTTTTTCTCTTTTCTGGGCACTGAACTTCATAGACAGACTTACCAACTGATGAGCCAAAGTAGCAAATTTATTCTTCCTGGGAGGGGCGGACTCTACGTTGGTAGATCGAACTTTCATTTCTGCCTTCCATTTCATCTGTTCAAGTAGTCTCCTTCTCAAGTAGATACGCTTTGATACCAGACTGGTGTGCATTCTACGCTTACCCAGCAAGCGAAGGAGCGAGCCAATTCCTCTGTTCCGGTAGAGCCAATTCCTTTGAAGAATTGTTGACTTTCTTGTCTTTCCTCCAGTGAACAGAGTGGAAGACCAGGTATCTTCGTAGTTGGCTCTGGAATGATTGCTTGCAGGATTTCATATTTTCCAGTGATCAGCTTAGTTGGAAGAGATAGATAGGAGAAGCGAATGCCAGATGCGCGGTGTGCCAGTCAATCCAATTTCGTGAGATCGAGTCAAGATAAGAAGGCAAAATTCTTTCGAGTAAAGTCGCCTAGAAGAAAGAATAGGAATTAATCTAGCTATAGTATAGATAGAGTGTCAGATGAAATGCTTGACAAGACAAGGAAACAGAACTTCCACATCCTCAGGAGCGAGCTTGTTGTAGTTGGTCTAAAGGGGGAAATAAAGGACTGTCCCGCTACTACTTCCTTGATTCCCGGGAAAGAAGGAAGACCGAGGGTAACTAACTCTTCCTTCTGAAAAATCTATATCCCAGCTCGTTTTCATCGAGCCTCCCCCCGTTTGGAGTATAGCCAAGTGGTAAGGCATCGGTTTTTGGTACCGGCATGCAAAGGTTCGAATCCTTTTACTCCAGAGCATACTTATTCTATCAAATAGAAAAAGAAAAAGTCCCTAATAAATAAATGAAAGTAGATTTACATTCTTTTTGTATTTCTAGGGGGAATGTTGAGGCAAACTTATGATGCTGACAAGCTAGTTAGGTGCCGAGTTGGATTAGACATCGCAGGTTTCAGTTTCAGAATTGGGAAGAGGTTAAGAACCTAGTGGAATCCACTGCGAGGGGAAGTGCTGAAGTGAAGAAAAGCCCCAATTTTGGAGAGGATTGCATAATTGGAGAGACTGCTAGAATTGGAGCAAAGCCGTGATCTGGTAGGCGACTGGTACAAGTGCTAGACTGGAGCTAGACAAGAAGCGTTGAGCAGGAACTTGAGCAATTCAAGAAACCTTAGAAGAAACTGGATATGTGGCAACAAGAAGGGCTTAGCAAGAATCTTGAAACAGGTATGATACCGGCACATATCAGCCTGATGTGATGTACCTGAATTCATTCATGTTCTGTGGAATCTTTCGTTTTTTTCATATTCTGATTTAGTCTCAGTTTAATTAGGAAGCAAATGCGGTTTCAAGATGAACTCAACCTCGAAAAGGAATTCAATTAGCTGTGCAGTTAGCCCTTTTCTCTTTCATAATTGGTTGAAATGGATATTGCCTGTCACTTGAAAATAAGGTTGTTTCATTTAGAATTCAGCAAGTTTCTTAGAAAATTGTTGTTAAACAGGTTGACGTTCCACTGGGAATGGAATAACAAAGGCTTTTGGCAGTTTGTGGATCGAGATGTGATTCGCTTTTTGAGTAATAGTTTCTTTCGTTTGGTGTGCTCTTCCTGGAACTGGTAATAGGCTCAATTTGGTGCATTCTACTTTGCTGTTATGGTATTTACAATCCTGGAATTGTTTGAACCTGACTCTCATTAATGGTCACTATATTTGCTCCCAAATGCGCTTATTTTGATTGTCTTTCTGGTATTTGGATTCTATTTATTTCAACCACCAACACTCATATTCTTAGCTCTTTTTTCTTCTTGGGATTTGGCTGGAAATACTGTAACAACACACACTCATACACACAGAGTCACATAGAGGCCAGGACTAATCTGTCTTCATGGTCTGGAGGGTATTTTGGATATCGTGGAGGTAACTGACGATGAATTCGTCTCTTGCTGAACATGGAGTTTCCGAAGCTACAAGAGTGCTTGGTTAAACGGTGCCATTAAGTTTCAACTGTCTTTAAACTTACTACTTCAAGTGCAATTATCAACTCCTTGCAAAATGGTTGGCTTTCTCATCTACAAAAGGCAACTCTGGTATTCAAGGAAACAGATAATTAGGTTCCACTCACTACGTCAACTAAAGCAACTGCATCTGGAGCACTTACCAGGGAAAATAGAATAAATAATGACGTAGTACGAGGGGATTTTTTTCTCACTATTGCCATCCTGTGTTTAGTTCCAATTTCGTAGTAGGAGACAGACTCAAAGTCAATAGATTCCTGTCCTTTTCTATAGAAATAGGCTTGGTCAAGTGCTTAAAAAAGAGGTGACCCGAATGATTTCAATGAATTGCTATTTGGTCAGATTGGAACAATTGGATTCGAAAGGAAAGAAAGACTGTGAACGAAGAGGGCCGCCCATGATCGATTGGATTCGGCAAATAAAGTAGAGGGCCCGCCCGTGTCACCACCAGTCCACCGAACCAGCTGTAGATCGCTAACTCTCTTGTCGACGCCCTGAACTTATGTGCGAGTTAATAATGAATTGTTCCCGAGTAGAGAGGGCAGGATAAGGATTCAGTAAGAAGGATAGTCTACTTATGGAAATGCCATCCTCTCTTTCCTCAGTAACGGAGCCCCGACTTTTTATTCCAGTTCAATTCTGACTGGTGCAGGAGTCCAAAGTGCATCTTCCAACTCCCTAACTGCGTCTTCCATGAAGTTCGGGAGACCCCTCACGTGCCGCTGCCCGTGAGACTCGCCTTTGTACACTTTGCGCACCGCTTCGACTAGACCCCGCTACTACCTCGTATCCAAATACCTGCGATCTAGCTCATTCTTTTTTAAGCCCTGCAAGCCTAATAGAACCTTGTTTCCTGGGCCAAGTCAGCCTATAAGTAATCCAGGCTGAAGACAATTTGTTTGTTAGTTTTTCAATCTTCTTCCTTCTATGCTTAGAGTAAGTTGAAATGACCTCCTTGATCAGCAAGTAAGCGAGCGGTAGTTCAGTCTCCGACAAGTGAGGCCGAATAGCCCCTGGTGTCCTTTTCCTTCTAAACTAGCTGCTCTCGCTTGACTCTTCTAGTGAGCAAGCAAACTAGTCGGGGAACAGGGTCGGATCAAAGTAAGGAATGGGAATAGCACTCACTCGTTGAAGGTAAGCCAGAAACAGGGGTTGTCCTCTCCCTTAAGTCCTAGTCCATCTTTTCGTGCCCCAAAGGGAAAGTCAAGCAATAATGAGGGAACTTGACCCACACCTGACAAAAGAGTTTGGTAGCTCGAAGGAAGCAGAAGCAAAACCTGCTTTGTTTCTGTCCCAACCTCCAAGGGTTCCTTCCTGTATGACATAGTCCATTGGATTGGGGCAATGGTACGCACCTATGTTTGGTGTCCCTTCCTCGTCAGATCCTGGTCCCAAAGGGCAATACATTGAGTCGGAAAGACGGGCTTTCGTAAATTCCATTCTGTAGCCGAACTAGCCCCTGGATCAGCTCTCATAGTGGGGGAATCAGAGTCAAGTTAGGCGCAAAAGAGGGGGTTGACATCATTCGTCGTGATTGGATCAATCATACTCCCCCACAGGAAATGCCAAGGGGTGCCCTTTCTCATTATCATCTACCGCCCATTTCTTCATCATCTGCTGCTGCCTTAAGTGCGTAAAGTAGGCTCAGCTTCTTAGGTTTCTAAATATCTTGTAGTAGCCGAAGGTAGTCCAGTCCGCTTGTTAGATTGAATTGAATCTTATATAACCTACGTAGCTAAAGAGAAAATAATAATAGTCTAAGTGGACCTCTCAAAGGTATAAATAAGTAGACATTAGTCTTACTAGTTCGGTCTTTTTCTTTTTTTGTTATGATGCCCACATTTCATACTTCTCAATTCTTATTTATTCAAGGGTTGCGTCTTCCATGAAGTTCGGGAGACCCCTCACGTGCCGCTGCCCGTGAGACTCGCCTTTGTACACTTTGCGCACCGTTTCGACTAGACCCCGCTACTACCTCGTATCCAAATACCTGCGATCTAGCTCATTCTTTTTTAAGCCCTGCAAGCCTAATAGAACCTTGTTTCCTGGGCCAAGTCAGCCTATAAGTAATCCAGGCTGAAGAGAAATCCATTTTTCTATATAGAATAGAATTGATTCCTATTTCTATAATGGAATTGGATTTCAGATATTTTCAATTACATAGAAAAGAATAAGGCTAAATCCTTTCGACGTGTGCACCTTCACAACCGCCATCCACTGCGTATTCTCTTCCACGCTAGGCACCTCCTCTTCCCAGATCAGATCATCGAAGTCCTCGCATGAAAGAATGCCGTGTTAGATAGATCCTTTGAGAAATTTCTATTGATCCGCTTTCAAGATCTATGAACAAGAGAAATCCAAAAAAATATCCATGTCAAAAAAGGAGATGAATAGATAGGGCTGAGCCGATAGCAGGACTGGGTACGATGATGGGGCGAGAGAGGAAAAAAAACCTTCGGGATGGATCGGGAAAAGTGACCTCCGGCTCAGCCCACGACTTCCTTCCCTTCGCATAGCTCAGGTGACTCCCTTCCCCCTTTTTTCCCAGAATGAATTCGCCCGACACGACGAATCCTGCCCTCCTGTCTTTCTTTCTCATTGAATGAACCACTGCCTGGGACGCCCCTATGCCTATGAATTCAATGATTTAAGGAGGAAACTTCGGAAAGAAAGCCTACTGGTTGGTCTGGTTGTCCCCCGGCGGTGCCCGGGCGGGCCTCGGTTCAATCTTGCCGATTCTACCTGGACTCCAAAAAAAGGCCAAGTGTTCTTAAAACAAAACTCTCGGTGCACACTTCGGAGCACGGTCTTCCGTTAGGTCCTTTACGGACGACGAAAGCCCCTTGGCTATACTCTACTCTTCGCCTCCGGCTGTTCTGTTCTTTTCTTTTGGCTCGGCGGAGCTGAGCTGGGTTCCATTACACTCTGTAGGAAATGCATAGACAGTCCACGCAGCAAACCGAGGCCCTGCGTGCGCCGTACGTACCCGCCTACGAATAATATGTAGCCCCACCCCAGGCAGAGTTTGTGAGCCGTGTAATAGGCGACCATTTCGCGCGGTTCGGGGGGCACTTGAATAAGCCGCCGGCACCCGGCTGCGTCTTTACCCCTATCCAATTTTTGGGCCAATTCCCCCTTCGTACTACCAAAAAATGAGATTCTTGCCGAATCCGAGTTTGCTGCTCCAACCATTACAAAACTAATACCTATTCTGTTTAGTACTTCAGGTGCTTCTCTTAGCGTATAATGTCAAGTGTTCGGCCGTCAGCTTTCCGGTTTGTTCCCGTAGTGACACATATGCAAGAAAAGCTCGGAATCGCCAACAGCCCCTCGTGCGCCGGTGACCTAACACCGGTAGCACGACACATATGGAAATCGTGGATCGACCTGAGACAGCTACGACGCTCCTACGCGAACGCGCGCGCGATCCATCACAAACCCTGACAGATTTATGCCCGATCTTCCGATCGGCAGATCGAGACCGGATCTGCACCTGAACTGCCAACCGACCAAAGCACCAAATCATCCCAAGAAACAATGCTTGCGTTGAGGTGTGCGACAGCATCGGATGTTTCGGTGTGTAGGCTTGCATGCACATATATATACTCCCTCCGTTCACACACATATAAGACGTCTTAACTTTGTGAATCAAACGTATTTATGTCTTTTAATGTATACATTTGTAGAGGTTGAAAGTGAATATATGCATTAAAAGACATCTAGATACATCGATTTTACAATATTAAACTATCTTATATTTCTGAAACGGACGGAGTAGTTGACATTTGCCAAGCAAGTTTCGGCCGGTTAAAAGTACAGCAGGATTATTAGATCTTGAGACATACACATCTGGTGTGGTGCAGTGCTATCACCGACCATATCACTCAGGTCTCAAAATTCCAAACTAATTAAACAACACATTACTACTACAGTAGTACTAGGGTAGAAATCACGCACAAAACCGAAGCTTTAATTTCTTCACACACAAATCCGAGCTAAGCAAAACAACCACCACGACCATGCTGCTGCTGGTGACCTACCAGGGACCATGCATACCATGACCCAAAGTTCAACAAAGCTGCTAGTCTCTAGGGCATTGCATGCATATGTGCGCATGCAGAGATTCATCTGGCGTGGTCCTATAAATACTAGGCGTTCGCTCATCTCCCAGCAATCACACGAAGAAGAAGCCCACAAGGCCACAACCGACACACACAGGCAAGAAGCACAGAGGGAGCATTCACCATGGCGTGTAGGAGCACCATGTCATCCGTTGCATTCCTCTTGGTGCTGCTGATCTCGTGCAGTTGCATGAGCCAGCGGGACACGGTTCCTAGGGGAGGCCGTTCCTAAGGAAGAGCAACCACCACATCCCATCGTGCCCGAGCTGCCAAAGCCAGAACTCCCATCACATCCTGCTATGCCCGAGCTGCCGAAGCTAGAAACACCGCACCCGATCGTGCCTGCGGTGCCAAAGGAGCCTGAACTGCCGCGCCCGGTCGTGCCGGAGGTGCCAAAGGAGCATGAAGTGCCGCACCCCGTTGTGCCCGAGCTGCCGAAGCCTGAAGCAGCTCACCCTGCCGTGCCAAAGGAGACCGAACTGCCGCACCAAGCTATACCGGAGCTGCCAAAGCCCGAACTGTCGCCACACCCTGCAATGCCCGAGGTGCCAAAGGAGCCAGAAGTCCCACATCCCGTCACACCAGAGGCACCGAAGGAACACGAAGTGCCCCATCCCGCCACGCCAGAGGTGCACCCAATTGTGCCCGAAGTGCCAAAGATGTCCGATTTGCCGCACCCCACCATGCCGGAGGTGCCAGAGCATGAACTGCCACCGTTCCCCAAAGCCGAGCTGCCCCCCAAGCCTGAGTTCCACCTGTTAGAGTATATTTGTATATTGAAGTTTCCCCATATGTTAGGGGGCTTTCTGTATATTTGCACTTGTACATGTATTATATATTCTGGCCTTTGACCCTCTGGTAATACAAGATCTATTACCCTAATATGGTATCAGAGCCGTAAGGCCTTTTTTTTTCTCTCTTCTCTCGCCGCCACCGCGCCATCGCCGGCCGCCCGCCGCCCGCCGCCGCCCCGTCCTCTCCCTCGCCGCCGCCGCCGCCCGGATCTGCCCCCGGTCGCCGCCCTCCAGATCCGATCTGATCTGATCTCGTTCGGCTTGAAAAAAAAACTTCCTCATCGGGCTATGTTGCGATTCCTTGCTGCCCGGTGATTTTTGATGGCGCGAATTATCCTGATTTCGTTGCCTTCATGCGCGTCCATATGCGCGGTCTTCGCCTTTGGGGTGTGCTTTCCGGTGAGGTCTCCTGTCCACCGCGCCCCGTTGTGCCTCCAGTGCCTCGTGCCCCGACGCCCGTTGCCCTTGTCCCCGATGCTACTCAGGCGGTCAAGGATGCAACCCAGAGTGTTGATGCTTCTGCTCGGGCTGATTATGAGCGCCAGGTCCAGGAGCATTCTACTGCTACTACGACCTACCGGCTGGATCTGGCTGACTACACTCAGTGGATAGATGAGGATGCTCGTGCTGCTGCTGTTCTCACTTCCAATGTTCTGCCTCAGTATGCTGCTGAGTTCATGGGTCTTTCCACTGCTGCTGCTCAGTGGCCTTTTCTTCGTCAGCTCTATCAGCCGTCTGGAGATGCTCTTTATCTGTCTGTGGTTCGTCAGGAGCATGATCTTAAGCAGGGTGATTCTACTATTGATGATTTCTATACTCAGAGTGCTGCTATTTGGCGTCAGCTTGACTCTCTTCGTACAGCGGTGTGTAACACCTGTCCCTGCTGTCTGATTGTGCGCGCGGATCTGGAGTTTCAGCGCGTCTTTGAGTTCTTGTCGCGGCTCCGCAAGGAGTTTGAGCCGCGCCGTGCCTAGCTGCTTGCCCGTGGTCGTATTCCGCTCTCTGAGGTACTGGCTAAGCTTCGTGCTGAGGAGACTCGTCTTCGTGGTGCTGGTCTTTTTGAGGTTCCTTCTGTTCTTGCTGCTCGTGGTCCCCCCGTGACGCCGGCTTCGTCGCGGTCTCTCGCGCCGCCGCTACTTTCTGCTCCACCGGCCCAGGGTCAGAGTCAGTCTCAGCAGCCCCGTGGTTCTCGTCCTCCCTGTGCTCACTATGGCAAGCCTGGCCACGATATCTCTGGTTGTTGGACGAGGGATCCACGCTTACGTCAGCAGTATCTTGCTCGTCGCCAGTCTGGTTCTTCAGGATCTTCTGCTGTTGCTTCTGGACCTCCTGCTGGTGCTTCTGGACCCCCTGCTGGTGCTCTATTTGATCAGGATATTATTCGTGGTCTTCGTAGTCTGCCCGCTGCTACAAGCTCCTCCTCGTCGGGTACTGCTGGTTCTGTGACTAGTTCTTCTGGCACCGCGCGACCATCATCTTCTACACAGTTAGGTACGTCATCCCCGTGGTATCTGGATCCTGGAGCTTCTTTTCATATGACTTCTGCGTCTTCTATTCTTTCTGCTATTCACTCCCTTATTTCTCCTGTCCGTGTTATTACGGCTGATGGTACCTCTCTTCCTGTTTCCAGTCGAGGCACCCTCTCTACTTCCTCCTTCTCTGTTCCTGATGTTTCTCATGTTCCCAGCCTTAAGATGAACCTTTTCTCTGCTAGTCAGCTTACTGATTCTGGTTGTCGTGTCATTCTTGATGCTGATTCTTGTGCTGTTCAGGACCATCGTACACAGGCTCTGGTTGGAGCTGGCCCTCGCAGCATTGAGTCTCTGGGGCTATGGGAGTTAGACTGGCTTCGCGTTCCTTCCGCTGACACTTCTTCTGCCACTTCTCCTGCGGTTGTTGCGTCTGTCACTGGCTCGTTTCAGCAGTGGCATCATCGGCTGGGTCATCTTTGTGGCTCCCGTTTATCATCCTTAGTTCGTCGTGATCTTCTAGGGCTTGTCTCAGGAGATGTGTCGTCGTTACATTCGTGTCAGGGTTGTAGGTTAGGTAAACAGATTCAGCTTCCCTATCCTACTAGTGTGTCTGTATCTCAGCGACCTTTTGATTTAGTTCATTCAGATGTGTGGGGTCCGGCTCCCTTTGCTTCAAAAGGGGGCCACCGATACTATATTTTGTTTATTGATGATTTTTCACGGTACACCTGATTATTTTTTATGCGCTCTCGCAGCGAGGTGCTTGCTATTTATCAGCGCTTTGTGGCCATGGTTCATACTCAGTATTCCACGCCTATTCGTGTGTTTCGTGCTGATTCTGCAGGAGAGTATATCTCCCAGCACCTGCGTGGCATCCTTGCTGAGCAGGGCACCCTTGCTCAGTTCTCGTGTCCCGGCGCCCATGCTCAAAATGGTGTCGCCGAGCGTAAGCATCGTCATATTCTTGAGACTACCCGCGCTCTGATGATTGCTTCCTCTCTTCCGCCGCATTTCTGGGCTGAGGCTGTCGCTACGTCGACTTACCTCATTAATATCCAGCCTTCAGCTGCTCTTCAGGGTGGCATTCCTCTCGAGCGTCTCTCTGGCTCCTGTCCAGACTACTCGACTCTTCGTTTATTTGGTTGCGTTTGCTATGTCCTTCTCCCTCCTCGTGAACGCACCAAATTAACCGCTCAGTCTGTTGAGTGTGTTTTTCTTGGCTACAGTGATGAGCATAAGAGCTATCGCTGTTGGGACCCCCGTTGGTCGTCGTATGCGCATCTCTCGTGATGTCACGTTCGATGAAACGCGTTCTTTCTATCATTGCCCCACCTCTGGTACTTACCCAACGGATGATCTCTCTTTTCTTCTTTTTCCTGATACACCTTCCGCTGTCTCTTCTCCTCCACCTCCTCCTTCTGCTGCGCCTCCTTTGTCTTCGGCGCCATCCTCTCCTCCGTCTAGTTCCCCTAGTTCTCCTCGGTCTCCAGCTTCGGATCCTTCCTCCGCGCCTCCTTCTTCCTCCTCTTCTGATGAGTCATCTTCCGCGGATGAGCTTCCTTCCTCACGACCTGTTCGTCAGCGTCGTGCTCCAGACCGTTACTCCCCTAGTCAGTATGGTCTCTCTGTAGTTTCCGAGCCGACTTCTTATCGAGATGCTGCGTGTCATCCTGAATGGCAGCTTGCCATGGCTGAGGAGATTGCTGCGCTTGAGCGCACAGGCACCTGGGATCTTGTCTCTCCCCCTTCTGGTGTTCGTCCTATCACGTGTAAGTGGGTCTATAAAATTAAGACCCGCTCTGATGGATCCCTTGAGCGCTATAAAGCGCGTCTTGTGGCTCGTGGTTTTCAGCAGGAACATGGTCGTGACTATGATGAGACCTTTGCTCCTGTGGCACATATGACCACTGTGCGTACTCTTCTTGCTGTTGCTTCTGTCCGATGTTGGTCTGTGTCCCAGCTTGATGTTCAGAATGCTTTTCTTAATGGCAAGTTGAGTGAGGAGGTTTATATGTAGCCTCCTCCTGGGTATTCTATTTCCGATGGGATGGTTTGTCGTCTTCGACATTCTCTTTATGGCCTGAAACAGGCCCCTCGTGCCTGGTTTGAGCGCTTTGCCTCTCTGGTGACTGCTGCTGGTT
The DNA here is from genome assembly GCA_910589775.1 of Avena eriantha. Taxonomy (NCBI): domain Eukaryota; kingdom Viridiplantae; phylum Streptophyta; class Magnoliopsida; order Poales; family Poaceae; genus Avena; species Avena eriantha. The sequence goes on from OU342741.1 coordinate 111,359,622, forward strand.
TCTCTCCTAGTTCTCATGATCCAGCGCTTTTTGTTCACACTTCTCCTCGTGGACGCACTTTTCTCCTTCTCTATGTTGATGATATGATCATTACTGGTGATGATCCTGAGTGTATTGCCTTTGTCAAGGCTCGTCTTCGTGATCAGTTTATTATGACTGATCTTGGTCCTCTTTGCTATTTTCTTGGGATTGAGGTTTCATCCACTTCTGATGGGTTTTCTATCTCTCAGGAAAAGTATATTCATGATCTTCTTGCTCGGGCTTCTCTTGCAGATGAGCGCACCGTTGAGACTCCTATGGAGCTTCATGTTAAGCTTCGTCCTACGGATGGTGATCCTCTTCCTGATCCCACTCGTTATCGCTATCTTGTTGGGAGTCTTGTTTATCTTGCTGTCACCCGTCCTGATATCTCTTATCCTCTTCATATTCTGAGCCAGTTTGTCTCAGCTCCTACCACTGTTCACTACGGTCATCTCCTCCGTGTCCTTCGTTATCTTCGTGGCACGATTACTCGTCGTCTTTTCTTCCCTCGTTCTAGCTCTCTCCAGCTCTAGTGCTACTCGAATGCTACGTGGGCGAATGATCCTACGTATCGTCGTTCACTTTCTGCTTACTGTGTGTTTCTTAGTGGTTCGCTTGTTGCTTGGAAGACGAAGAAACAGGTCGCGGTTTCTCGTTCGAGTGTTGAGGCTGAGTTGCGGGCTATGCTTCGGTGACTGCTGAGGTGACCTGGTTACGGTGGTTACTTGCAGATTTTGGGGCCTCTGTTACGACACCCACTCCGCTTTTGTCAGACAGTATAAGTGCTATCAGTATTGCACGTGATCCGGTCAAGCATGAGCTGACCAAGCATATTGGTGTTGATGCTTTTTATACATGTGCTCAGGTGCAGGATCAGGTTGTTGCGCTCCATTATGTGCCTTCAGACTTGCAGTTGGCAGATTTCTTTACAAAGGCACAAACCCGCGCTCAGCATGATTTCTTACTCTCCAAACTTAGTTGTGGATCCACCATGAGTTTGGGGGGGGGGGGGGGGGGGGTTAGAGTATATTTGTATATTGTAGTTTCCCCATATGTTATGGGGTTTTCTGTATATTTGCACTTGTACATGTACTATATATTCTGGTCTTTGGCACTCTGGTAATACAAGATCTATTACCCTAACACCACCTTCCAGAGCCAAAGGCCAAGCCATGATCGGACTAGCTACATAGTCCTTGTACCGCCGGTTATCTAAGTTTGATATGTTTACGTGTGATGCATGTTTATGATGGTTATGTAAAGTGAGTATTGTAAATGTCGATTAGCCTGCGCTCTAGTTCATGATGAGATAAGGTCATGTTTGAGGGGTTGTTGCATGCTGCAGCAGCTCGAACCGTACTTTTTTACGCGCACGGTGCGTTTATGGTCTGCACATGAGTAATACATGTATTTTAGTTTTATATTTTGTATTTATATACGTACCGATTAAAGAATTCGAAAGATCTTGGCTGCAATATATTCTTCATTTAAAATAGTTGCTTCTGTACTAAAGCTAGAGATAACAAAGGTTCTCGGATATATAGCAGCTTACATGAGGATCTCATTTAACATCTATAACGATAAGTTACCGCTGGTCTCTTTTACATAAAAACAGAAGCAAATTAACAAGAGCGTGTACTTGTTTAGCTCAAAACTTACAAACAAAATGGGATAATCTTGAACTTTCATACTTATATTTATGTTTCGACTGCTATCGAGACGAATGAGATTTCTTTGAACCTTTTCGACAAACTTGAAAATAATTAGTGAGAGGAAAATTCTTTAGCACAATTATAACACAAAATCTCAACCGGCCAAAGAAAAAATGTGGAAATATAATTAGCTTCAAAACACAACCTAGTTTTTCGCTTTTCTCAGTTTTAATTAGGAAAAAAGGGTGTGACCTCTTTTTCAAATACTTAAAAAAATCATAGTCTTGAAGAATACTTCAGTTTGAAACCATATTATTTGTTGGATCCAAACACCTCAAATTACAGTTTGAAAAAATGTGGAAATATAATTAGCTTCAAAACACAGCCCAGTTTTTCGCTTTTTTCAGTTTTAGCAAAAAAAAAGGGTCTGATCTCCTTCTCAAATACTTAAAAAAGGCCATAGTCTTGAAGAATACTTCAGTTTGAAACCATATTATTTGTTGGATCCAAACACCTCAAATTACAGTTTTTTTAAAAACCAACGTATTCCCTCAATACTTTAAAAATATTTTAATGCTAAACGGGGCCTTAATTTTCTCGTGGTCAGCAGTCAGCGCATAGCGTTTTGTTAAAGCTGGTGTGCGAAATATATATACCCGCAAAAAAAAAAGCTACTGTGAGAAATTGTCATAGCGCAGCCGCATCACAGTGCTCACCAACGACAGGTTCATTGTGGATCTCTGTATCCTAGCTTGGTGCAAGTGTAGAACCATGCATCTTTAATGGACGAGAAGAATGTTCACCCCTTGGGGCTGCTAGAACGGAGTACGATGTTTCTTGTCAGACACATGGACAATGTAGCTCGCGCTACCTTATAAATGAGATCCTCCAATGCCCCGCAAATGGCAGCGCAGCATAATCTCTGCTACCTTATCTTCAGAATAATACGGACTATTGTCCAGTACTCTTGATCCACCATGAAGCAGGCAGAGCGTGCGGTCCACATGACCGGCGGCGATGGCGACGTCGGCTACGCCGCCAACTCCAAGATTCAGGTTTGTCCTTGGGCGTTTCCCGACCATCGTTAGTTTACACTCTAACATCGACGCTGTACAGTTTGCCATAATTTGCGTTACTCTTTTTTTGTCACCGATCTCTCTCTCTCTTAATAATTAGGGAAAAGCCATAGTGATGTCAAGGCCACTGCTCCGTAGTGCCGTGGAGCAAGCGCATGCTTGGCTCTCTTCCCGGCCGGGCACGACGATGGTCGTAGCCGACTTTGGTTGCTCGTCGGGGCCAAACACGCTCGCCGTCGTCTCCATGGTGCTCGACGCGCTCTCCGGCCGCTGCCAGAAGAAACCGGTACACGTCCAGTTCTTCCTCAACGACCTCCACGGGAACGACTTCAACCTGGTGTTCCGGTCCCTGGAGCTCTTCAACAACCAAGTCAGCATCGGCAAGGACGACAAGGGAGAGGCGCCGCTGCTGCCTCCTTACTACATTGCCGGGCTGCCAGGCTCATTCTACACCAGGCTCTTCCCTGACCGCAGCGTCCACCTCTTCCACTCCTCCTACTGTCTCATGATACGCTCCAAGGTGCCCGAGGAGCTCGCGAGCGGCGCGATCCAGAACCAAGGCAACGTGTACATCTGGGAGGCGACGCCGCCGTCGGTGGTGGAGGCGTACCAGGAGCAGTTCCGGCAGGACTTCTCGCTGTTCCTCGTGCTGCGCCACGCCGAGCTCGTCGCCGGCGGCCAGATGGTCGTGACGTTCCTGGGCAGGAAGAACAAGGACGTGCTGCGTGGCGAGATGAGCTACCTGTGGGGCCTCCTCTCCAAATCCCTTCAGTCCCTAGTCCGACAGGTACGTCACGGTCACACACGCAGACGGGCGACGGCACATCAACGCTTGAACTGAACTCAATTCTCAACTCATGTATACTGTACTGAACCCAGCAGGGTCGTGTGGAGAAGGAGAAGATGGAATCCTTCAACCTGCCACTGTACGCGCCGTCGGTGGATGAGGTGGAGGTGGTGATCGAGAGAAGCGGACTGTTCGACGTCGACCACGTCGACCTCTTCGAGACAAACTGGGATCCTGAGGACGACGACACGGACAGCGACGTGGTGCTCGACGGCGCCCGGGGCGGCGTGAACGTCGCCAAGAGCATGCGGGCCGTGCTCGCGCCTCTGCTCACGCACCATTTCGGGGATGGCATACTGGACGACCTCTTTGAGATGTACGCGCGGAACGTCGCCAGGCACCTCGACAAGGTGAAGACCAAGTACGCCGTCATCCTCCTCTCCTTGAAGGCAAGGGACGCGCTGACGACTAATTAAACCCCTAGGTTTGAGGGTGCCGGTAACTGTGTTTTGAGCCTCGCGTGCCTTTCAAAAAGAAATAAGAGTGCTTTCACGACCTGTGATAGCACGCAGGATTACCATCCCCTTAGATGGAAGCAATCATTTCTTTTCCAAAAAAGAATATAGCCACGGACTCTGCATCCACTCCCTCTGGCCCGAATTATTGGGCACGGTTATTTTGCAAAAACACCCTCAAGTGATATCCGATCAAACCTGTTGTCCAATCGTCTTCTTCTCTAGATTTGAGCACTCCTGTCGCCGCTCTGTCCCTCGCCGACTGCTCCGCCCGCACCACTTGCCGCTCCGCCCACACCCTTTGCCTATGCCGCTGCTCTGCCGCTCCCTCACCTGAAACTTTCTTCCTCCTCTATGACCAACCAGAACTCACCAAGGAGGGGAGATCGAGGAAAATGACCCCCTTTTCATTGTAACCAACTAGTTACAATGACCTCTAAAATGTTTGGAATATTTTATAATAGCTTTTCGTATTTTAAACCCTGTAGGAATTCTAATTGAAGGGGTTTTGTAAAAATAGTAAATATTATAAGAAAGGGAAAAATAAACAGCACCATCTAGTTCTGACCCGAAGCGCATTTCCCTTTCTCTTACCTGCCGACCAACGCAGTAGCAGCACATCTCACTCGCTTTGCCGCGGCCAACCTCGGCCCAACTAGAGTCCACGACCAGCCTATACCGATTCGTCCATCTAAACATCGCCGTCTTCCTCCTATCAAGCGAGGAAGCACCGTAGCAGCCTCTGCACCGTCGCCTGTCGTCGCTAGGATGTGCGCCCTGCAACAGGATTCCCGCCGCCTCCCCCCGGTCTTCTACAAATACACGCCACCGCCGTCGAATAAACCCTAGACCCTACTTATCCCCTCCCTCTCTCGGATTCATTCCCCGCTGAAACCCTAGCCCGGCCAGAGAAAATTGTCGTAACCATTAGGAGACTTCCCGGGCCTCACTGAGCATGCCTCGAGCATCGCCCCATTGTTGGGGGGATACCCTGGGTAGGGTCACGCCGGGGTATAAAGGCCAAGTTAGCCGAGGTACGACTAGGTCAAAGCAAGTGCTGGCCGAGTCACCTCAAGGCAGGCCGAATCACGGAGTAACCCGGACCAGGGGATGTCCACCTAACTGGATCTCAACCGACTTAAGCCGTATGTCGGACAGATGAATCTAACTTATATGCAGGTACAGGTGTGGCCGGATCAACTAGGTACGATCCGGGTTATATCAAGCTTGTAAGAGAAGGAAGGTATCTCGCTGGTCAAAGGTGACCACTGTACGCAGAGCGTGAGCGAAGCGAACAGAGGCCAGGACCACCGAGGCGTGGCCGACAAAGGTGACGATGCCTATGTCGGATGACGCGGGCGCCGTAGAGGCTCACGTAGCCTCTGCATGGGTGACACTGGGCTAAACTGACCCGGTCGGCTTACTATTTTGGGAAGAGGCATATTCTTTGGAATATGTATGCCCTAATTGGAGACCTAGCCACCCCTCTGTAGAAAGGGTTGGGTTTTTCTGGTTGATCCCTGGAGGGTGGTATTTACTAGTGATGAGAGTAAGAGAGTTCTTCTTCCTCCTCTCCCCAATATAGCTCAGGGAGCACTTGTAATCTGTGGAAGTGAATCAAATACAAAGCTACTGTGTGTGGAATCACCACACTATCCCTCCCTGGATTTCCCTAGTGCACTTAGTCCCCACCTTTAGCCTATCCATGGCATCTGCCGTGACACCACCACGACAGTTGGCGCCCACCGTAGGGCTAGCGGCGCTAGCAGGAGGAAGATCTGTACGGGAAACTTCGTCGGCACCAGCGAACGCATCGTCTCCGGGCTCGTTCAGCGCGTTGGAGCGCTGGATTTCGTCAGCGACAATGCTGGCTGCTTTGGCAAGCGTCCTCTTCCGCGCAACAGCCTCTTCGCCAAGCTCGGTGCGCACAAGATCTACGTTGTTGTCGATGTGTCGTGCGTTCATCCGCGGCACGTCGTCGAAGGAGGCGAGCCACCCCTTAGCGCGGCTCACGGGGCGCGTATCACTCGCTCCCCGGACCACGCTGAGGTGATGATGACTGCACCTGGCGCTGGCGCGAGGAAGGATCCGACACCAAATCCGGAGGTAACACCTAAGGCACCGAGGAAAAGTAGGGGTCCTCCTCTAGAGAGGCCAGAGAATGTGCTGCAGCAGGCGATGGATAGCTTGGCAAACCCAGTAGTAGCAGCAGTAGATCCGGCTCAGGCACAGGCCGAGCTAGAGGAGACTAGGCAAAAGATACTAGAGGGTGCAAAAAAGATAGCTGCGGCTCAGCAGTCGTTGAACATGACGCTGCGGGAGTACGCAAAGGCAAATAAAGTAGATGCTGTTAAAGTGAAAGGGAGAAACCTCATGAGTGAAATGAACAGAGAGGGTGATACTAGGATTGAGGAATCTGAAAACTGTCCGTCCGTGGGGCTGCCGAAGTATAGTACCCCGGCAAAGAACCTTAGGGCAGCAGATGCAGCTGCCTTTAGAGTTAGAAGGTCTAACGGGTGAAGCCCGCCAAAGACAGCAAGATAGGGTCAATGAGTTGGTTCGGATCGCGAACAGGCAAAATGAGGAATTGCTCAGGGCTAACCCGGAGAGAGCTGGGGCCTCCAAGATTGTTCATTCGGGGGCAGGTAACCCAAAGAAATCTGCTGGAGTTGCATCGTCGCCTCATGGTGGTCCTAGGAGAGAAGAGGTAGTAACCTCGGCCAGGAGGAATAAGCAGATAGTCCCATATGACCCGGCAAGGGCAGGGAAAGGAAAAGAGGTGCAGAGAAATGAGGATCGACGAAGCGTGAGCCGAGGTGAAGCTGGCCGAGGTAACCGCGACCAAGGCAATGCCGGTCAAGGGAATGCTGTAAATGGCATTGCCGGACAGCGTAATTCGGTAGGTGCAGCTCAACCGCAACAGCGGAATATACCACGGCAAGAGCGCAGTGCCGACCAAGGTATGCAATAGAGAGCAGCTCCACCGAAGCAAGATAGATACAACGATGGCGATTCGGAAATGGTGAACGCTGGGTATCCCAGGCCAGACTATCACGTGATAGGGTCAAGATTGGGAGGCAGAAACTTGATGCCTGATGATGCCAGGTTGAAACTGGATCGGTTGTATAGGTCGGAGCAAATTGAGTGTCAAGGTCCTCCGGGTCCAGCGTGCTTTGGGCCCCGGATCATGAAGGAACCTCCGGTACCTAACTTTCAGTTACCTAGAGGCACAAAGACATATGACGGCAGCACAAAGCCGGAGGATTGGTTGATTAACTATGCAACAACCGTAAAAATTGCTACAGGCAACTTGAGATGGGCTATGAGATATGTACCCTAGATGTTGGAGGGGGCAGCGAGGGTATGGCTAAACACTTTGCCACCCGGAAGTATTAACTGTTGGATCGATTTTTAGAAAATGTTTATTAGCAATTTCTCAAGTACGTATCAGAGGCCCAACAGGGCACATAACCTAGCAATGTGCAAGCAGAGACCGAATGAGACTGATCGGGAGTTCTTAACCTGTTGGTGCACTGTGCGAAACTCCTGTGAGGGCGTGATTGAGTCACAGGCCATAACTTGGTTTTCTCAGGGATGCAGATATGCAAGCATGCTATGGCAAAGGTTGCAGAGGGATATGCCAACTACCTTGGCAGAAAACGATCCGAATCGCTGATTCATATGCCTTGGGTGATCCGACTCAGCCTAGGCTCGTGTAAAACGAGTCAAGCAAAGAGTACTACCAGCGAGATGGAGCCGGATCATCCGGAGAAATGATTACCGGGGTAAAAGAAGAGATGATAGACCGGATTACCGGTACAGTTCGCAACAAGTTGTGGCTGTGAATCAAGATCAGCCCGGAGCAGGAAGCAACCAACGTCAGAAAACTGGAGGACAACAATGGACACCAAGGAATGATGGAAAGCAAACTTGGATGCCAGAGCAGAAGAAACAGTGGCAAGAAAAGAAAGACCGTCCGAGGTATACCTATGAGGTAATGCTGGATCAGCCGTGTAAATTCCATACGCCAAATCCGAGTAACCGAGCGGGTCACACAACCCGGCAGTGTGAGTGGATGCGAAAGATAGAACAAGGTGGTTCGGGGAATGCTCAGGCACCTCGGAATGATCAACCTCGACAGGAGTTACCCCGGCAGCAATTGCTCTCTGGAGCGAACACACAACAGTTAATGTTGCCTCCCCCTCCGCCGAGGTATGACAACCATGAGAGAAGGGATGCTGTGCATCAAGTGGAGGACCAGCATCAACCGGATCAGAGGTACCCCGGAAATGAGGGGAGGAATGAGTACAGAGAGCATCATCAAAGTTACTGTGTGTTCACCATAGAAGAGACAGACAGAAAGAGCTTACAACACCGACATATGGAAGTGAATGCGATAATGCCAGCAGTGGCGAGGTATATGCCTTGGTCGGACCAGGAAATTATATGGAGCATCAAAGATCATCCCAAGCTTATGCCAAGTCCTGGTTCGTATGCGCTAGTGTTGGATCCGACATTCATTGGGCCTAACATCAATGTGAGGTTCTCAAAGGTGCTAATTGACAATGGTAGTAGCATCAACATCATGTATGTGGACACGATGCGCAAGTTGGGTATCTCGGAGAACATGCTCCAAGCTACAAGGACAACTTTCCATGGCATTGTGCCAGGCATTTCATCTGAGCCCATAGGCAAGGTCCGGGTTGACGTATTGTTCGACACAAGAGATAACTGCCGGACTGAGAATTTGGAGTTCGAGGTTGTAAATTTGGAGAGCGCATATCACGCGTTGCTCGGTAGGCCAGCTCTGAACAAATTAATGGCAAGTTGTCACATTAGTTACTTGAAGATGAAGCTGCCTGGGCCAAATGGTGTGATTACCATCACTGGTGATTTCCGACGTTCCATTGAGTGCGCGTCTACCGGGTCTAACCTGGCCGAGTCACTCGTGATCGCGCAAGAAAAGAGAAAGATCCAAGAGGTGGCGGCATTGGCTTAGTCCGCGCAGCAGTATATGCCGGCCCTGAGTAACCCGCATGGCAGTGTCTCATTCCAAGCGACAAAGGATACTAAGAAAGTGCTTGTTGATGATATGTTCCCAGAGCGCACCGTAACAATTGGTGCCGGGTTAAATGACAAATAGGAAAGCGAGCTCGTCAACTTCCTCCGTGAGAATCGGGATATTTTTTCTTGGTCCACATAGGACTTGCAAGGTGTTCCGAGGGAGTTGCCCGAGCACTCTTTGAATGTGAGACCCGGAGCAAAGCCGGTGAAGCAACCTCTCCGCCTCTTCGCCGAAGACAGGAGAAAGGTCATAGGAGATGAGATAGCTCGATTGTTGGCTGTTGGATTTATCATGGAAGTGCTTTACCCGGATTGGCTGTCTAATCCGGTGCTGGTGGAGAAGAAGAAAGACGATCCGAACGTGGCAGTGGTTTGGCGCATGTGTATCGATTACACGAACCTGAATAAGGCGTGTCCAAAAGATCCATTCCCACTGCCAAGGATAGACCAAGTCATAGATTCTACTGCTGGGTGTGAGTTGTTGTCATTCATCGATGCATATTCTGGTTTCCACCAGATACCTCTGAACCCAAGTGATCAAATAAAGACTGTGTTTATCACCCCGTATGGGGCTTATTGCTATCGCACCATGCCTTTTGGTTTACGTAATGCAGGGGCGACGTACCAAAGATGTATGCAAAAATGTTTGCATGACCAAATTGGTCAAAATGTGCAGGTGTATGTGGATGATGTTGTTATCAAGACCAAGGAAAGCAAAACGCTCCCTGACGATATCAGGCAGACATTCGCGAACCTAAGGAGGTTCCGAATGAAGCTTAACCCAGAGAAATGCACCTTCGGTGTCTCGGCTAGAAAATTACTTGGATTTCTTGTCTCCAGCCGAGGTATTGAAGTTAATCCAACTAAAATCCAGACCATAGAGCAAATGGAACTGCCGAAGTGCCTTAACGATGTCCAGAAGTTCACTGGCTGCCTGGCATCCTTAAGTCGGTTTGTGTGTCGGTTGGGAGAAAAGGCACTGCCTCTCTATAAACTCATGAAAAAGTCAGACAAGTTCATCTGGACACCGCAGGCCAATGAAGCCTTTATCCAATTAAAGAAAATGTTAGCCACTGCACTAGTCTTAGCCTCTCCACTATCAAAGGAGCCAATGTTGCTCTATATAGCCGCAACCAACCGAGTTGTAAGTGCAGTAATTGTGGTAGAGCGCGACGAAGAGGGTAAGTCAGTGCAAAGGCCAGTGTATTATCTGAGCGAGGTATTATCAGCCTCAAAACAAAATTATCCGCACTATCAGAAAGTGGCGTATGGTGTGTACATGTCGGCAAAGAAGCTAAAACACTATTTTGAGGAACACCCCATCAAAGTAATATGTGATGCTCCCATATCCGAGATAATGAGTAACAAGGATGCAAGTGGCAGAATTGCAAAATGGGCAATTGAGCTAGCTCCTTATGCGCCACAATATGATAGAAGAGAAGCGATCAAGTCTCAGGCTGTACCTGACTTTTTTGTGGATTGGGCTGAGGTGCAATATGAGCCACCATTGCTAGATCCAAACTATTGGAGAATGCACTTTGACGGGTCAAAAACAAAAACCAGGTTAGGCGCCAGAGTTGTGCTTACCCCGCCCAAGAAGGACCAACTGAAATACGTGCTACAGATCCACTTTGTAGCGTCGAACAATGTCGCTGAATATGAGGCACCTGTACATGGGCTCAAGGTGGCAAAAGAAATTGGGATACGTCGGATCCAATGCTTTGGCTACTCGGATCTGGTAGTTCGGCAAGTTTCAGGGTTGTGGGACGCTCTAGATCCAAACATGGCACTGTACAGATTTCATGTGCAGAAGATATCTGGTTACTTTGAGGGATGCGAATTTCACCATGTACCCCGGGTGGAAAATGAGGCTGCCGACGTATTGTCAAAGCTCGGATCAACCCGACAAGCAATTCCACCGGGTGTAGCATTAGAACACCTCAGAAAACCATCTATCAGGACGTCCCCAGAAACCGACTCAATCTACGTGCCGGAAGATCCGGAGTCCGGAGCTGTACCCATGGACATTGACGTGGGAGGTGGAACGCGAAACCCGGGGACTGCCTCGGCAAACCCGAGGACTGCTTCGCAAGACCAGGGGACTGCTCAGCGTGATCCGGCTGAGGTTATGCCGGTGGATCAGATGGAAGTTGACGAGGATGTGTTCCCTGTGCGAGCAATACCAGCTTGGGCACTACCTATATTTCAATTCCTGAAAGATGGAACTTTACCCGCTGAGGAGATGCTTTCTAGGCAAACTCAGAGGAGAGCAAAGACATACACGATCATTAATTCCGAGCTATACAAAAGGAGTGTGACTAACGTCCTCCAGCGATGTGTTGACCCGGAGGAAGGACTGGACATCCTCCGAGATATACATCAAGGGGAATGTGGGCATCATGCCTCGTCCAAAGCCTTGGTAGCAAAAGCTTTCCGTCATGGGTTCTACTGGCCAAGTGCCTTGAACAAGTAGAAGATCTGGTAAGAAAATGCAATGCCTGTCAAAGATATGCTACCAAGACACATATGCCAATGTCTGAGCTCAAGACCATACCAATTACTTGGCCATTTGCCGTATGGTGTTTGGATATGGTCGGCCCTTTCAAACCAACAAGAGGCAACATGACCCACATCTTGGTCATGGTTGACAAGTTTACAAAATGGATTGAGATGAAGCCAATAAGAAAATGTGATGGAGCTACGACCGTAACATTCCTCAAAGATATAATCTTGAGATACGGTTATCCTCACAGTATCATAACGGATAATGGCACAAATTTTGCTGAAGGAGCGTTTGCACGTTTCTGCCGAGATAAGAAGATCCGGCTAGACGTAGCCTCGGTAGCTCACCCCGCATCGAACGGACAAGTGGAAAGATCCAACGGATTAGTATTGTCCGGGATAAAACCCCGGCTCATTGAGCCGCTACAAAGATCAGCGAGGTGCTGGATAGAAGAACTACCAGCGGTACTGTGGAGTTTAAGAACAACTCCGAATCGATCAACAGGCTATACGCCATTTTTTCTTGTATATGGGGCAGAAGCTGTACTACCAGCCGGCATAGAGCATGACTCGCCTAGGGTCACCCAATACACAGAAGCTGAAGTGCAAGAAGCCCGGCAAAATGATGTTGATCTGCTGGAAGAAGCGAGAGAATTGGCATTGTCCAGATCCGCCATATATCAGCAAAATCTCTGACGCTATCATAGCCAAAAAGTAAGCCCCCGAGTTTTCCGGGAAGGCGATCTAGCACTCCGGTTAGTACAACGTACTGCGGGCATGCATAAATTATCCCCCCATGGGAAGGGCCATTCATTGTGAGCAAAGCATTGCACAATGACTCATACTATCTCATAGATGCAAAACCACAGGAGAAGAACAAGGCGGGCCGGTCCGGCGAGGAATCTAAGCGTCCATGGAATGTAGCTCTACTTTGCCCTTTCTACACTTAGCAAAGAAGTGTATGTATCCGAGTCTCTCATATGTCGGTATGTATGCCGGCAATGAGCTTATCAATGAAAGGTTGGCACCTCGAGCAGTAACTCGGGGACTGCCTCAATAATATTTGTTGTCTTCTGTATTTATTATTTATATGCCGGCTGGCGTAAGTTGCTTCTACCTAAGCCGGATTAGTAGTGTGTGAGCACCAAAAACCCAACTCTTCGACTTGCTGCTATCCAACAAGATTTGGCTTCATGGCAAGCAAGAGAACAAGTTTGGAATTGCGTAGCACATGAATAACGACTAAGGAAAGAAACTTAATCGAGACAATGTTTGTTATTCGGACTAATCTTGTGTTTACCTTACACTTAATTTGCTGAATTATTTTGAGCTAATCCTAAAGTTTCCAAGTATTGTTAAGTCAATTTTTGAAGCTCGGACTCGTAAGTCATTAAACCAAACCAAGGTAGACACGAGCCGAGCCAAAAAATTGGAGGAACAAGAAAATGAAACTCGGGGACTACGCCCAAGTTAATCCGGCACAAAAACTTAGTAGCAAAATATCACTTGAGTGCTTAATAGAATTGCACCCGGCATACCGAGGATCTGATAAAATTTAAAAGTTTTTTCGCTCAAGGAGCAGCATGAGGAGGTAATTCGGTACCAGCGGGTGCAGCTCCAGCTTCGGCTTCAGCGTCATCTTCGTCTTCCTCAACATCCGACGCCTCGTCCTCTTCATCCTCACCCGAATTATCTTCGGCATTTTCATCGTCGGCAGCATCTAGGAATCTTGTTCCCTCGTTCCATTGATGAATGGGGGCGTATTGGATGAAGCTATGGGCGCAAGCCTTGCGCCGAGCTACCCAATCCGGGTCAGTGGACCACCTTGATCCGGTACGCATGCACTCAAGGAGATTGAGGTCAATCTTCTCGTACCACATAAGCACGTAGTGGAGAAAGATCTCAGCTCCGGCGTGTCCAGCAGATTCCCTCCGAAGGTCGAGCTGGGTCTCGCAGTCCATTAACTTGTCGACAAGAGCTGCGGTCCCCTCCAGAGTATCTTCATCAGGCCAAAAGGCGTTGAAGATCCGGATTGCCACATCAAGGATATCCTTGCCATAATTCTTCACAATTTCCATGTGAGAAGACTGACTGACCAGCAGGTCCTCCATGTCATAAGGAATTTCTCCAGTGTCAGGAGCAATGGGGGTACCCCTCTGCTGGCAGAACTTGGCAACAGTAGTGGTTGCAATGGCATTACCCTCCGGAAATTTGCCTGAAAACAAGGCAAGTGAAGCAAGTAAGGAAAAGACATGTGAAGCAACCCAGAGAAATTAATGTCGGATGAAGGAAAGGAACTTACGAGAAATGTGGCTATGGATCCGGGTCAACTCCTTGGTACAGTCATCACGCCTTTTCCGAAGTTGCACAAGTTCAGTATTCACCGACTCAAGCTTGACGTCGGCCTCCTTGAGAAGTTCTTGGTCCTTGGCGATCTGGAGGTAGAGATGCTCTCGTTCTTCAGTAAAGTCTTGGCCTGCCTTCTCTAGTTCGGATTTGTGTTGCGCCTTGAGCTTCTTCATATCTGCCTTAAGCTTGGCAATTTCTTCATCTTTGGTCCGGAGGAGGGCAAGCTCGTCGTCTTTCTTCTTGAGTTCAGCTTGGTGCTGCCCTGCTTGTTCGAGAAAATGCAGCATCATATCAGGCACGGGCACACTATCTTCAAGAGAGGCTGAAATAGTTTGTTGACCCAGCAAAGCCGAGGTATGAATATTTGCCGAGCCAAGGAGAAAAAGAGATAGAAAGCATAGCAAGGTTGAGCAAGAATAACTTACCCTTTATCTGGTCCAAGCTTCTCCTCATGAGGACATTCTCAGCCTCCACCCCAGCTGCGAAATCTGAATGAGGGATTAGTTCGGTGGAAAAAGATGAAGAGAAATGGAAAAATGCAAAGGAGAAAACTTACCCCTTTTATCGTGTTCGGCGAGAAGTGCAGTATGTTTCGCACGCAGCATCTTGTGAGTATCCAAGAGACGCTGAAACTCAGCGCTCCGGCGATTGGTGGTCACCTGAAAAAAGTACAAAAAGATAGCTTAGTCTTGTGCATATTCGAAGTGTACAAAATCCGGGCGAAGTGGAACTTAACCCGGCTCTAGGTGTGTGCATATTCGAAGTGTACAAAATCTGGGCCAAGTGGAACTTAACCCGGCTCTAAGTGTGTGCATATTCAAAGTGTACAAAATCCGGGCCAAGTGGAACTTAACCTGGCTCTAGGTGTGTGCATATTCGAAGTGTAAAAAATCCGGGCCAAGTGGAACTTAACCTGGCTCTAGGTGTGTGCATATTCGAAGTGTACAAAATCCGGGCCAAGTGGAACTTAACCCGGCTCTAGGTGTGTGCATATTCGAAGTGTACAAGATCCAGGCCAAGTGGAACTTAACCCGGCTCTAAGTGTGTGCATATTCGAAGTTATTAAGGAGCTACGTTAATTCTCTAAGGAGCATCCGTTCGAGTAACGAGTTACTCCCCCGGAGGCTCGGGGACTAATGGTTATATCACTAATATCTTCTACATGCTAAGGAAAAGGCGAAGTAACGCACCTCCATCATCCGACCTGCAAGGTTAATTGCCTTGGCAGTAGTATTCATCTGGGCAGCAAATTCGGCGGGACCGAACTTCTCTAGGAGATCGTCATTGTGGATGAACTCCGCCTTGTTCGAGTTGTTCACAAACTCGATCAAGGTCGGAGGATATCGTTCGTCGTTGAGCATGTGGGGTGCAACTAGACCCTTAGCGTGAGCTTCCCTCCTCTCAACCTGGGCAATGGCGGGGCTAGTGTGCAAAACAAGTTGCGCATAAGCTGGCTCGGCAGGGGCGTCCTTCGGCGGTGGAGTCTTTTTCGGGAGCATGGAAGCGAGTGTACGCTGTCTAGCCTCGATTGACGTTGCCCTGGTGGCGTCGGGAGCCTTTTTGCCCTTGGGCTGCTGTTGAGAAGTTGAAGTTGCTGCAGCGGATTTGCCCTTAGGAGCTGCCTTGGGAGCTGCCTTGGTGCTTGCCTTGGTGCTGCTGGTGCCTTCTCGCCGAGCCTTGGAAGACTCGGACGAGGTGGAGGGGCTTGGCGTTGTTGTTGGTGCTTTTGCTGTTGCTGCTGGTGCTGGAGTTGACGATGGTGTTGGTGCTGATTTTCGTTTTGGTGGAGGTACTGTGGGTATCTCGGACGGAGCTGGTTGTGGCGGAGCCGAAGTGGTGGTTGCTGCTGCCTCGGCAGAGCCAGTCTCCCCTGCTGCGAGGTTGCCCTCCTCTTGACGAGGTGCGCTAGAACCCGGAGCAGCCGCTGAACCCTCCTGAATGGGGCTCAACGGGCGTGAATCGTCGCCACGAGGGGGAGAAGGGCTATGTCGGAGCAGTGAAGCAATGCCGGATCCACTCTGGGGGACCTCCACCGTGGCCCTGCCGAATCAAATCATAAATGATGAGAAACTATAACAAAGGAAGAACAAATGAATAGCAAAGGGAGAAGTGGCTTACTCATCCGAGGTCAAAGGATCTTTGGGCTTCCGAGCCCTCCGGGCTGTGGCCTTGGTTGCAGGCTTGGTGGCAGTTTGGTCCCCGAACTTCTTTCGCCTTTTAGCTGGCTGAGAAGGTCTAGAAGAAGAAGCAGATGCAGCTCCCCTCTTCTTTGGCGCGACCGGGATAGGCTCACCCGTGGCAAGGGGAGGATCTTCATGGATCTGCCCACCGGGGTTAGCTGATGCCGAAAAAGCATAAGAAAGGGGGACAACGTCAAATGCCTCCATCACCTCAATGTCCGAATCATCTTCATCCTCGGGCCAATCTCTAATGGAAGAGAGTTTACCGGTGTGTCGTTTGGTCGCATCAGCCATCGGTAGGAACATCTCCTGATCCGGTTCCTCCTCGTCCGAGGTATCCCGGTCAGGCGCCCATTTGAGGGAAGGCTCGGTGCCATCCTCAAGGGTTTGCTGAAGAAACATCTGAGGGAAAGAAAAGGCAACAGGTTTAAACCTACAACAAAAACTGACGTATGATTTAATCTGGAAAAGGTTTGAGGCACGAGACTTACCGTAGGGGGAAGCCTATCTCAGCAGAAGTGTTCGATCCCCCACGTCCACTTAGAAGAGAAGTCCTTGTGGGTGGTGAAGAGGGCCTTGACTCAGCGGAAGATCTCGGTGTTGCTCAACTCGAATGAGGAGGTCCGGTTGGGGTCGCGGCCCCAGCTCATGTGACAGAGTTTACGCATGCGTTTCTGGAGGGGGGAGATCCGGTTGCGGACAAATGTGATCATTGCATCTTCATTGCGCAATCCAAGATCCTTAGGTCCTGGAACCTCTTGTTAACTTGGTTCGCTAGGACGGTGGGCTTCTTGGGGATCTTGTCCCACAGATCCAGATTAGGAGGACCCAGAGCGTAGGGGCGCAGCCGGATCAGATCCTCGGATGTGCTGTTCCGGACATAAAAGAAGGTCCGGGCCCATCCCTTGCAAGAGTCAAGCCCCGTGACTCGGGGGAAGATTGACTGTTTCCTAGGAGAAATGGAGGTTGCGCCGAATTGCGTGAGCTGCTTGTCCTCCGGATTAAGCTCTATGTTCGGAATCACGTTCCGGCGGAGGCCAAAGAACCAGATCCAGAGCTCCTTCATGGGCCACAGTCCGGCGTAGCCCTCGATGGTGGAAGCAAAGGCGAAGATAGAGGTGATGGCGTTAGCCGAAAGATGGTGCGGCTGAAGCTCGTACGTGTTGATCCAGTCGTGGAAAAAATAACTAACAGGAAGGCCGAACCCCCGTTGGAAGTGGGATAGGAACACCACATACTCACCCGGATTGGGAGTGGGGGCAAGCTCGGCGGCGGCGAGGCGTGCGGTGACGCCCTCCAGGATGCGCCTGGTGCGATACAGCCAGTCCAGATCATCCTGGCAAACCCAGGATCCAGCCCACGCGCCACGGTCGGCGTTCACCGCGTCCTCCTCCATTTCCTGCTCTGCGACGACGAGCTCCTCCTCTTTCATCTCAAGGTCACTATCCTCACTGGCGCTAGCAGTGGTGGGAGGCAGTGGCCTAGACTGGCGAGGACCCGTGGCGGAGGAGATGCGTGAAGGTGGCGGCGACGCTGGTGCGCGTGGAAGAAGTGCGGCGGCGGCGCAGCTACTCAGGTGCGATGGCGGCGGTGCTGTCACTGGAGAGGAAGAGGAAGAAGCAGAGGCAGAGGTGCGCGAAAGTGGGGAAAAGACCCAAGGGGCGCGCCCCTCCCCTATTTAACCACTCCTTTGAGGGGTAGTGGGATCGCGCTACGTGGACAGGCCACACGGTGTGGCCGTGTATGACACGGATCGACCAATCAGCGACGAGCCACAGGGAGGGCCACAGGGCACAGCGGATCCCACGACGCAATGTTATGATAAAGTTAACGAGGAGGCAGGCACGATGTGACGTGTGCTACAGTAAATTCTGACAATAACTGCGGCGGTTACTGTCGCAGGCCCTTAAAATGAGGCAAAGTAATGATTGGCCTCCACGTGGGGAAGCGTACGAGAGAAAGAAGAATGACTCGAATGAGTATGAGGTGACCTGGCCAGCAAGTAAAAACTTGGAATGTGCCAAGGGAAAGTAAACCTATGGAATCCGAGATAGGAGGTAACTCGGAAAAGGAGCAAAAAGCTCGGTGAAATTGAACCTGATGTGGCCTTAGCGGCTAAGGCGGCTAAGACCGCACCAGCTTCGGGGACTAATGTTGGGGGGATACCCCCGGGTAGGGTCACGCCGGGTATAAAGGCCAAGTTAGCCGAGGTACGGCTAGGTCAAAGCAAGTGCTAGCCGAGTCACCTCAAGGCAGGCCGAATCATGGAGTAATCAGGACCAGGGGATGTCCACCTAACTGGATCTCAGCCAACTTAAGCCGTATGTCGGACAGATGAATCTAACTTATATGCAGGTATAGGTGTGGCCGGATCAACTACATACGATCCGGGTTATATCAAGCTTGTAATAGAAGGAAGGTATCTCGCTGGTCAAAGGTGACCACTGTACGCAGAGCGTGAGCGAAGCGAACAGAGGCCAGGACCACCGAGGCGTGGCTGACAAAGGTGACGATGCCTATGTCGGATGACGCGGGCGCCGCAGAGGCTCACGTAGCCTCTGCATGGGTGACGCCGGGCTAAAGTGACCCGGTCGGCTTACTATTTTGGGAAGAGGCATATTCCTTGGAATATGCCTCCATGTATGCCCTAATTGGAGACCTAGCCACCCCTATATAAGGAGGGCTAGGGCCTCTGTTGAAAGGGTTGGGTTTTTCTGGTTGATCCCTGGAGGGTGGTATTTACTAGTGGTGAGAGTAAGAGAGTTCTTCTTCCTCCTCTCCCCAATACAGCTCAGGGAGCACTTGTAATCTGTGGAAGTGAATCAAATACAAAGCTACTGTGTGTGGAATCACCACACTATCCCTCCCTGGATTCCCCTAGTGCACTTAGTCTCCACCTTTAGCCTATCCATGGCATCTGCCGTGACACCACCACGACACCCGTCTCCCTCGTCCTTTCCAATGAAGCACGCAAGCCAGAGCGCCTCTAGACACCGTGATTTTGCTCTGCTTCCCAAGTTCTAGTCATCGTCGATTTGCACAACCTCTCCAAGCCTCACCAACAACATCATCGGCATCCCGGTGAGCCAACGATGCTCAATCACCTCTTTGTTTCCTGTCTCGCTCGCTGTATCCATGTTGCACCATTGTAACACACCCAGGATCAGGGTTAGACAAATCACAGACATTAGCCTGACATAATTAAGCTTAACCTAGATCTCGAGGATATCCAGTGAGAAATCGATAACACATCAGTAACCCCACGACCCAAAAATTAGTATGGCAAGCTCATAACTGAGCAAAGAACCAAAATATTACCAGTAGAGGTCACTGACCACAAACATCAAACAACGGAAGGCAAATTATGCTATTAAGTACAACAAACTTAACAAATGGCCTAAGAGGCCTGAAGCATAATGATGATGTCCTAGCCCATAGATTCTAGGCTGCCGGCTGATGACCCACAAGTATAGGGGGTGTATCGCAGTATTTTCGATAAGTAAGAGTGTCGAACCCAACGAGGAGCAAAAGGTGCTGGCTAGTGGTATGGATCAGGAATACTCTGCAAATACTTAGCAAACGAATTTTTAGGGTTTTTGATAATGAAAGTAAATAAAGTACGAGTAAATAAAAGACAATATGAATAAATGCAGCAAGTGGCCCAATCCTTTATTCAGCAAAGGACAAGCCGGTTGTATTACTTAAGATGACCAAACATTCTCGAGGACACATGGGAATTCTGTCAAGTGCTTTCGCTTCATATAGTTGATTAATCTTCTTTAGTTTGCTAAGTATTGTGTGGGTGAACCTGTGCTAATGTACCGACCTTCCTAGGACTAATACATACTTGTGATTATACCCCTTGCAAGCATCCGCGAGTACAAGAAAGTAATTAAGGTAGAAAACCTAACCACAACTTAAAATCCAATGGTTTCCTAACGGGGGTTTAGGTTTCTGTCACTTCGGCAACCCCTACGATTAGTAGCCAAATACACAATGCATTCCCCTAGGCCCATATAGGTGAAGTGTCATGTAGTCGATGTTCACATGACACCACTAGAAGAAGTACACCACAACTTAAATATCAAACCATTGAATCTTTCTCAACACAATTCCACTACTAACAACATGACTTCTCCCATGTCCTGAAGAACAAAACAAACTACTCACAAGACATCATATGAATCATGATCAAAGATGAAATAATGATGTATAACAATCTGAACATAAACAATAAATCAATGATTCCACTCAATAGCATCAACTACAAAGAGTAATCAACACCGGGAAAGTTTCCCCTAAGAACTATGCAAGATTCAACCCAATTGTTATAGCGATATGGAGATGGTGATGATGGTGCTAGTGGTGATGATGGTGGTGATGATGATCCCGATGAAGTCCAACTTGATGGTGGTGTTGATGGCGACGATCTCCCCTCTCTGGGAAGGAATTCCCCTGGCAGAATTCTGTTTGCCGGAGAGATCTTTCTCTCGGTGTTTTCCGCCCTGTAGAGGCGACAAAATCTTTCTGTCATCGCCCCCCGTGTCATAGGGTTTCGAGAGGATAATATACGCCAGAGGGGAGAGCCAGGGGTGGACCAGGGCGGCCACACCGCCTGGTGGCGCGGCATAGGTTGGCCCGCACCAGGGGGTGGTGTGGCCCCCCCTGTGGCCCATCTCATCCTCTCCTTGTGGCTTCCTTCATCTTCTGGAAAAATAGGATTTTCCATGTATTTTCCCAGATTTTTTGAGCTTCGCGAATTTTGCCTCCAAACAACACCTTTTCCATCAGAATCCTGACTGCAGCGGTCCATGCTCCAAAAGTCATCAATCATGCAAAAATAGATGAAATAAAATAAGTATCATCCCTTAATTTGAAATATATCAATGAATAACAGTGAATTATGATATAGAACAGTGATGCAAAATGGACGTATCAACTCCCCCAAGCTTAGACTTTGCTTGTCCCCAAGCGAAACTGAACTCAATAAACATGACCTCAAGTTTATGGAGTGAAGAGTTGATAAAAGAATACAGACAAGAAGCATCACATTCATCAATACAAAGGTCATAATAGAAGACAACTCACTATTATATAACTTAACTTGGAATAAGTAAAGGAAACACAATAAAGATATATAAAGTGAATCATAATTGGTAATGGCAAACTTAGCTCTTGGTCGAAGAATAGTTGACAATTTGCTAGAGTTCACAAATACCTAATTTTCAATGATAGCTTCCAAAGTAGTAAACACCAAGATAAGAGCAATGTGGAAAACAAGGAACATAAGAAACATGATTGAATAATGAAACACAACAACTCAAAATACTTGCTGAGATAGAAGGGAATAGGTTTACTGACTCAACTAAAAAGTAAAAGAAAGGCCCTTCGCAGAGGGAAGCAGGGATTTCAAATTTCATAAAGAGCTCCCAAAAATTATGATGCTTATTAGTTTTCAGGTCTCATTGCCCCTATCATAGGCATCTTTTAGGTGATTAAGGTTAAAGTGATTAAATATGAGGATATGCTTGACAAGTTGTAAGTTGAAAATCTCATGTTCCTTTAATATGAGGGCCGCTCCTCATGCTAATTGTCATGCTGGTGTCACGGCAGATGCCATGGATAGGCTAAAGGTGGGGACTAATACACGCTAGGGGAATCCATGGAGGGATAGTGGAGTGATTCTCCACACAGATGTTTGTATTGCTTTGATTCCAAGATTACAAGTGCTCCTTAAGCTATATTGGCGAGAGGAGGAAGAAGGAGCTCTCTTACTCTCACCCACAGATCGCACCCAAAACCTTAGCCAAACCAGACTAGTAGAAAAACCAACCCCCTCTAGTGAAACCCTAGCCCCTCTTTTATAGAGGGAGCTCGGTCTCTGCCTAGGGCATACGTGGAAGCATATTCCTAAGAATATGCTTCCCCCCAAAGTAGTAAGCCGACAGGGGTACTTTTCCCCCGCGTCACACATGCTTTAGCTACGTGAGCCTCTGCGGCGCCCGCGTCAGCCGACATGGGCGTCATCACCCTTGTCGGCCACGCCCCGGTGGTCCTGTCCTTGCTCGCTTCGCTCAGGCAGTGCGTACCGGGGCTTCTTTTGACCAGCGAGATTCCTTCCTTCTCCTAGAAGCCAGACGTGACCCGGATCATAGCTGATCTGGCCACACCTGTTCCTGCATATAAGTAAAACATGCACATCCGACTTACTACTTAAGTCGGTTGAGACTTAGTTAGGTGAACGTCCCCTGGTCCGGGTTTCCCGGTGATTCGGCCTGCCTTGAGGTGACCCGGCCAGCATCAGCTTTGGCCTTGCCAAACCTCGGCTAACTCGGCCTTTATACCCCGGCGTGACCCTACCCGGGGTATCCCCCCAACATTAGTCCCCGAAGCTGGTGCGGTCTTAGCTGCCTTGGCCGCTAAGGCCACATCAGGTTCAATTCTGTGCTCCGGTCGTTATTGCCGAGTTACCTCTTTACCTCGGATTATATGGATTTACGTTCCCTTCGCACATTCCAAGTTTTCACTTGCTGGCCGGGTCACCACAGTTCCATCCGGGTCTTGTTTCCTTCTCTCGTACGCCAACCCATGTGAAAGCTAATCATTATGTCGTCTTATTTTAAGGGCTTGCACAGTAACCGCCGCAGTATTTGTCAGTTATCACTGTGCGCGGGTCACGTCATGCCTGCCTCCTCGTTTTTCGCATCACAGTGTTACGTCATAGGATCATCTCCGCTCTGTGGCCTTCTGTGTGGCTCCCCACTGATTGGTCCAGACAGGCGATACACGGCCAGTGCGTGTGGCCGGTCCGCAGGACGCGATCCCACTCACCCCTGGTGGGAGTGGTTAAATAGCGTATGATCCTTTAGTTTTCAACTTGTAGTATCACTTTATGCTTTGATCAATGATGTTTTGTCGCTCTGCATGATTATGGCCATTATTGCTCTCTTAGTTTGTCGCTCCCAGTCTTTTGCTAGCCTCTACAACAAAGTATGAGTTCCACTCATGCATCCAACTCCCTAAACCAAGTTATTCCAAAGAGTCCACCATACCTACCTACTAGGTTATGCTATTCCAAGTATATTCATGCTTTTGTTTACCTTCCAAATTAAACTTGTTATGAGAAAACTAGTGATTAAATCTCTCACGAACTTGATGGCACACTTTACTTTTCTTGCCCTTAATAAACTTGAACCATTGTGTCTTCTATGTTGTATATGCTTGCACTTATTTGTTGGGAATTAGCAGAACCATGCTTTCATGGGGAACGCTTTGAACATTGCACTTGGTACTTGTACCTAGTTGATATCATGCTCTTTTGTATATCGATGTCGTCGGTGTGAAATGAAAGGGGAGCTTGTAAGTCCATGGAGTTATGTATATGTGTTAGAAAAACGCCTGGGCCGCTGGTCTAATCCATGCTGACATGGTGGAAACCTGCAGCGTAACCATAATGAACTGTCCATGAAGCATTCTTCTTAAAAAAAGAGTCCTATATTGAGAAAAAAGAGAAAAGAAAAAAAAGGAGATACTATGAAAAGAGGAAAGAGAGAAAAAATCACCATATTCCCATGGTAAATAAGAAGAATGCTGAGATGCTCGTTGTATGCTTGCCTTGTCATTTTGATATGGGGATTCTTCCGTATCATCGGGCAAGGGGTACCCCGTTGGCGGTTCTCTATGATACACATATACTTACGATGACAAGAACTTACCGGTGACTAAACTTGAGTAGCATGAGGAGCGGCCCTTGTATACAAGGGACATGAGATTTCTGACTTATACTTCGTCAAGCATGTACACCATAGTTTGTTCACTTTAACCTTAATCACTTCAAGATGCTTATGATAGGGGCAATGAGAGATGAAAGCTAAAAAGTATCATAATTTTTGGAGATCTTTATGAGACTTGAATCCCTACTTCCTTCTATGAAGGCCTTTCTTCCACTTTTATATTTAGTCTCCACCTTCTATCTTTATGCACCTACTTTGAGAGCATAGTGGCCATTCTTAGTTCTATGTGCATTGTCCCAAGACTTGTTGATTGATGTATAACTTTGATATTGCTTGTTTTAAACTATTTGTAACTAGTCACTCTTATGAACTTTGAAGGTGTCCTATGCATTTATGTTTGCTACTCTATTGAGGGACAAGCTGAATACCACTATGCTATGTTTTCTTTATGTGAAACAAACAAACGTCTTGCAAAGCATTGTTATTCATGAATATTTTGTTTGTGCCTTTTCATGTTGCTTCATAGTTTCCTTGTCTTATTGCTAGAACTTTGTCTTTCATGTTATGATTGAAGTACTATGATCCCAGCTTTGAATGTTTTATAAATACTTTGATCAAGTTTTGATGGTGCATGTCACCTCAAAAATTATTCTTTCTTTTTATCACTTACCTACTCAAGGACGAGCAGGAGTTAAGCTTGGGGATGTTGATACATTGCAAATGTATCTATAATTTTTGATGTTCCATTCTTGGTTTTTATCTAATTCTTATATTTTGTTCCAACTTTGGAG
Organism: Avena eriantha; assembly: GCA_910589775.1. NCBI lineage: Eukaryota > Viridiplantae > Streptophyta > Magnoliopsida > Poales > Poaceae > Avena > Avena eriantha. The sequence continues at coordinate 111,384,292 of OU342741.1, forward strand.
TAATTTTCATATGATCTTTTGGACTAACCTACTAATAGTTTAAAAAGTGCACAATGTTCTTGTTTTACACTTTGATGTGTAGGAATTACCAAGAATATAAGTGGAAACCTTGTTGAAGTCAAATTGGGATTTTCTAGAAATCTGTCTCAGAACTCTTTTTGAAGATGGTCACATTTCGGGTCGAAGAAAGCGTCAAACGGAAAACTCTTCTACTACAAAGTTGTTGGAATTTTAGCGACAAACGTTTTGGACATAAAATTTAGCTGATTCCGAGTTCGGACGGGCCCAATAGACCCGATTTACTGCAGCCCAAGATGGAGTGATGGGAATCCGAGAAGCTATATAAATGGAGGAAACCTAATTCGTGGGAGAGACCTCCACCCACGAATTTGCAGCCACCAAAGCCACATTTTTGCCTCTCCCATAGATCCCATCTCCATGGAGAAGGGCTCCCAAGAAGCCATGACAGAAGGGTGCTAAGGGGCGGTGCTCCCTTGTGATACTGGCGGCGAGGAAGGAGTCCTCCACGCCGCCGCCGGTGCTGCCGCCGCCTCTTCACCATCTTCACCACCATCTCCATCGCCATTGCTGATTCCTGTGATAAGGAGGGACTGGTTCTCTCTCGAGGCTAAGGTTCTACCGGTAGCTATGTGTTCTTCTCTTTCTCTATGCATGATCATATTGTGATCATGAGCTTTGTAATCAAGTAAATCTACCTAGCTACTCAAGTGCTTTAATAGATCTCTGCTCTCCCCATGTGTGTGAAAGTGACAACGTACACACCATGGTGGCACTTAGGCTAGAGATTACAAATACTTGTCATGAGTTATATTTGGAGTCGGATGTCTTTATGAAATTGTGGTGTTTGTTGGACTCATGTAGTACTCAAGGTGCAGTGTGGGGTTATCTAGATGGGAAAGGCTTACTTTGAGGTGTGCTGTTATAGCCCTACCGTTGATTAGAGTGTCCAACCGGAGAGTAGTTCAGCGTAGTATCATAAAGAAGAATATATTTATATGAGAGTGTTCACTAGTGAAAGTATGATCCCTAGGCCTTGTTTCTAAGCATTGATACACCGTTTGCTACTAGATCTGTTACATGTTTGCTTGCTCCCATCTTTATTTCAGTTTGTATTTATTCTCTTCCACGTCATCAATCTATTTTCTATCACCGTTACCACTTATAATTATCCATACCACTTGTATTTCACTATCTCTTCGCCGAACTAGTGCACCTATATACCTGACAAGTGTATTGGGTGTGTTGGGGACACAAGAGACTTCTTGTATCTTGATTGCAGGATTGCTTGAGAGGGAATACCTTTGACTACTTTCTCCCTGAGTTCGATAAACCTTGGATGATCCACTTAAGGGAAAACTTGCTGTTGTTCTACAAACCTCTACACTTGGAGGCCTAACAACTGTCTACAAGAATAGAAGTGCGTAGACATCAATAACCCAAAAGTTTTAGATGAGTCTTGGAAGTTATTACTTCGGTAATAACCGCTCCTTATCCTTTTTATTTGGTTTTTGTGCAAAGAGTAACCTCTAATGAGAGTGAAGTAATGATTGGGAAAGTTGCTGTCCCAAAACAGATTTCTATGCTTCACCGTAAAAATTCGTGTAAAATCTCTGAACGTCTTTTTGAGGCGTTATTTTTTGTGCTTCTGCCCCAGGTTGTTATATAACTTTCTCTAGTTCAACACTTTTTGATTTGAGCAACAGCAAGTCTTCGAAAAAAATCGTCTTTACCTGCTGGTCTGTTTTGACAGATTTCTGCCATTTTCCGCATTTGCTTCTTATTGGTTCTTTTTTGAGTTCATTTGGGGAATTGAGATTTTTGAGGGAAGTAATTCAGTAGCTAGTGTTCTAATGGAAGGTTATTGATGTTAGAACTGAACCTTAAGACTTATTATCTTGAGTGCACTAATGTTGCTAATAAAGATTGTGTGAAGTATTGTATGAAGGAAAAATTTCAGGTGTATGGAAGGAATGAGTAATGAGATGAAGGATGGACTAAAGCTCAAGCTTGGGGATGCCACGCATGTCACCCAAAGAAATATCCAAGAAGTACAAGCGTCAAAGCTTGGGGATGCACAAGGCATCCCCTTCTTCATCAATAAAAATCTCAGGTTTATTCCAAACACTTCATTTTTATTGTTTCATGCACAGTTGTGTTGTTCTTGGAGAGTCTTTGTTTTCGTTTTGGTTTTTCATTTTCTTGGTTTTATTAGTTTTCTGAATAAATTGGTTGGACCCCCTCTTTCATACATTGGTTTTCAAATGGTTTGGTTTGGATTGGAAAAGAGTAGGAAAGTTCATGCTTAAGTGGTAAAGAGAGCTTGTTTTTGACAGTGGCCTATGCTTCGTCGTGTCATGATTGATATTGTTTTGGCTTTATGCTTAGTATTCTTTTCTATAGCATGACTTGTTATAAACAATTGAGATTGCTTAATGTGTCTTGGATGAATCATGCGTTGTTTTAGCATATTAAAGCATAGTATAGTGGTATTCTCCTTTGATGCTTTATTTGGGTTGACTTGGCACATGCTCACACCATGTTACGACTATCTCAAGTCACCATAGCCTTTATGATCCTTTAGTTTTCAACTTTTAGTATCACTTTATGCTTTGATTAATGATGTTTTGTCGCTCTGCATGATTATGGTCATTATTGCTCTCTTAGTTTGTCGCTCCCAGTCTTTTGCTAGCCTCCACAACCAAGTATGAGTTCCACTCATGCATCCAACTCCATAAACCAAGTTATTCCAAAGAGTCCACCATACCTACCTACTAGCTTATGCTATTCCAAGTATATTCATGCTTTTGTTTACCTTCCAAATTAAACTTGTTATGAGAAAACTAGTGATTAAAGCTCTCACGACCTTGATGGTACACTTTACTTTTTGCATCTAATAAACTTGAACCATTGGGTCCTTCTTTGTTGCGTATATGCTTGCGCTTTATAAGTTAAAATTAGCAGAACCATGTTTCATGGGGAACGCTTTCAACCTTGCACTTGTACTTTGTACCCCGCTGATATCATGTTCTTTTGCTTACGGATCCCGGCGGTGTGAAATAAAAGTGAAACTTGTAAGATCATGGAGTTTGTATGTGGGTTAGAGAAACGCCTAGGCCGCTAGCCTAAGCAATGCTTAATCATGGTGGAAACTTGCAGTATCACCATAATGAGCACTCTATGAAGCATCCTCAATAAAAACCTATGCAAATAGCAAATAAAAAGATCGTTGAGATGCTCATTGTCTGCTTGCCTTGTCATTTTGATTATGGGATAGCTCCCGTATCATGTGCAAGGGGTACCCCGTTGGCGGTTCTTAATGATACACATGTACTTACAATGACAAGAGCTTACTCGTGACTGAAGTTGAGTAGCATGAGGATCGGTCTTTGTAAGTAAGGGGCATGAGATTTCGGTTTATAACTTGTCAAGCATATCCTCTTAGTTGTGTCACTTTAACCTTAATCACCTTCAAGATGCTTATGATAGGGGCAATGAGAGCTGAAAGCTATAAGTACCATAATTTTTGGAAGCTCTTTATGAGACTTGAATACCTACTTCCTTTTACAAAGGCTTTTCTTCCACCATTACATTTAGTCTCCACCTTCTATCTTTATGCACTTACTTTGAGAGCATAGTGGCCATTCTTAGTTATATGTGCATTGTCCCAAGACTAGTTGATTGATGCATACTTTGATATTGCTTGTTTTAAACTATTGTATCTAGTCACTCTTATGAACTTTGAAGGTGTCCTATGCATTTATATTTGCTACTCTATTGAGGGACAAGCTGAATACTATTATGCTATGTTTTCTTTATGTGAAACAAACAAATGTCTTGCAAAGCATTGTTATTCATGAATCTTTTGTTTGTGCCTTTTCATGCTGCTTCATAGTTTCTTTGCTTATTGCTAGAACTTTGTCTTTCATGCTATGATTGAAGTACTATGATCCCAGATTTGAATGTTTTACAAATACTTTGATCAAGTTTATGATGGTGCATGTCACCTCAAAAATTATTCTTTCTTTTTATCACTTACCTACTCGAGGACGAGCAGGAGTTAAGCTTGGGGATGTTGATACATTGCAAATGTATCTATAATTTTTGATGTTCCATGCTTGGTTTTCTCTACTTTCTTATGTTTTGTTCCAACTTTGGAGTACTTTTCATATGATTTCTTGGACTAACCTTTTAACAAGAGCCACAGTGCCAGTTGCCTGTTTTCTGCTGTTTTTGGTTCTAGAAAGTCAGAAAATGAATATTCTCAGAATTGGACGGGACAAAAGCCAAAGTTGATATTTTACCGGAAGACTCACGGAGCCAGAATACGAGACGGAGGAGGGCCAGGGCCTGGCCACACCATGTGGTGGCGCGGGCTAGCCTTGGCCGCGCCACCAGGTGGTGTGGGCCCCTCTGGCCTCCACCGACCTTGCCTCTTCGCCTATAAGATGCCTCCCGAGGCATAAACCCTAGATAGTCAAGCCTCCAGCCACGAAAAGTTCCACAGCGCCGCCGCCACCAAAGGGGAGATTCGGGGGACAGAAAGTCTCTGTTCCGGCACCCTGCCGGGACGCGGAAGTGCCCCCGGAGCCATCTCCATCGATCTCCACCACCATATCCATCACCATTGCTGATTCCCATGATGAGGAGGGAGTAGTTCTCTCTCGAGGCTAAGGGTTCTACCGGTAGCTATGTGTTCATCTCTCTCTATGCATGATCATATTGTGATCATGAGCTTGTAATCTATAGATCTACCTTGATACTCAAGTGCTTTATTAGATCTCTTCTCTCCCCATGTGTGTGAAAGTGACAGCGTGCTCACCATGGTGGCACTTAGGCTAGAGATTACAAATACTTGTTATGAGTTATATTTGGAGTTGGATGTCTTTATGAAATTGTGGTGTTTGTTGGACTCATCTAGTACTCAAGGTGATAATGTGGGGTTTTCTAGATGGGAAAGGCTTACTTTGAGGTGTGTTGTTATAGCCCTACCAACGATTAGAGTGTCCAACCGGAGAGTAGCTAAGAGTAGTATCATAAAGAATAATATATTTTTATGAGAGTGTTCACTAGTGAAAGTATGATCCCTAGGCCTTGTTTCTAAGCACTGAAACACCGTTTGCTATTAGATCTGTTACATGTTTGCTTGCTTCCATCTTTATTTCAGTTTGCCTTTAGTCTCTTCCACACCATCAAAGTATTTTCTATCACCGTGACCACTTGTATTTCACTATCTCTTCGCAGAACTAGTGCACCTATACACCTGACAAGTGTATTGGGTGTGTTGGGGACACAAGAGACTTCTTGTATCTTGATTGCAGGATTGCTTGAGAGGGGATACCTTTGACCACTTCCTCCCTGAGTTCGATAAGCCTTGGGTGATCCACTTAAGGGAAAACTTGCTGCTGTTCTACAAACCTCTGCACTTGGAGGCCCAACAACTGTCTACAAGAATAGAAGTGCGTAGACATCAGCAAGCTTGACGGGACGACATCTAGTGGGAACATCGTCCGATAAATATTCTTCAGGCACAACTGCGACTTCTTCAGGAAGTGAAGCAGCCGCGACGCACGGTCCTGCAGGGTCGCCAGTGCGATTGCGCGATCAGGATCCACCTAGAAGTATCCACTTGCCTGAAGCTGCTCCTGGGTTAGATCATTCATGCGAATGGCAATCCTATCTTTCTCATCCTGCGGATGGCGCGCACTGACGACTGTACCAAGCAAAGGCAAAAGCATGAAGACCAGGAACTACTGCGAGTGACTACAAGGAAAAGATAAGGAGGAAGAAAACTAACAGTTGAATTGGTCACCCAGCTGCGTCACTTCCCCTAACAGATATTGCTCTCAGGCGGCGGCCTTGTCCGCCTTCGACTTCCATACATCCGCATTACCGCGGAGTACGGGCAATTCACGCTCCAACTACTTCACGCGGTCACGGAGTCGCGAGAGCAGAGACAGCTCATCCACCCTTGAGCGTGATAGTGCTAAGGTGTCATCAAGAGGTGGCGAATCCTGAGGTTCCCTCAACGGATAACTCGATGTGCCCTATCACAAGTCAAGCAAGGGACAATAAGAAGACTAAGGCGATGCATAGACAAAAGACTCGAGCGCATTCAAGATTAACAAAAGTATCAGCAGATACACTCGCCAACAGACATGTTCTTAACAAAAAGACACAAACTATTTAACTATTACAAGATGCGACTACTGAGGAGCGATTGGTTTCTTCAACTTTGACTTCGGTTTTGGGGGCCTCATCGAGTCTGTGGCAGTGTCAGATGCCACAAACTTCCCACCGGCCCCTAACGTCGCAGCCTTCGCCGCTTTCTTGGCTCGCTGAAGCTCCTCAGAGCACTTCACAACTGTGTTGATCAGCTGCGGGCCGTACTTGCCACAAGCAGTCGCAAAGGGAGCAAAGACTACCTGCTGGCCATCAGCGCTGATAGGCATCGCCTTGGAGACCGCTGCAGGATCAAGTTCGACTCCCTGGGCTTGAACCATTGCGAGTGACATCAAAGCGCCAGCTGCACGGAGCGAGTTCTTGAAGCTTGCAGGGACGCCCCCGGCAAGGGACTCCACCAGCTCGTCTATATTCTCGATCAGCTCAGCCTTGGGCGCCAGCTCTTCCTGGAGGCGACTGAGCACGCCCTTGGCCTTGGAGAGCGTCCCCTGAACGGCAGAGCTGCGATCCTTGACTACCAAAACGGCACCCGCCAAGGCATCGTCACGGCGGAGTGCCTAAGGGTCGAAGCTCAAACCGCTGACATCTACATAAAACCAAGCATGGGCACGAAATTCAACACAAGCGACAAATTCGAAAGAAGAAAACAATTAAAATCCAGACAAGGGAATACCTGAGAGAGACTTGGCAATCGAGAAAAGCTGTTCCTCGAATAACATCTCTCTAGCCACGATGGAGGCGCACAGATCCTCTTCGCGTTTCCGCGACTCGTCACATGCTGCGATTGCCTCATCGCGACTCTTTACCGCTGCGGCAAGTGCCTTCTTAAGGGAAGCGGCATCGCGAAGGAGTGCATTATGCTCAGCTATGAAACAAACCAAGATAGGCTATTAGCCGGAGATATCACAAGGAGGATGAAGAATAAGTAAGACACTCACTTTCAACTACGCGATGGCGATTATCTAGCATTGCATGCTGGCGACCCATCGCAAGAACTTGCTCCGCTAAGCGAGTGGCTTCCTTCACAATAAGTTGCGACAGGAGAAAAACAGCAAAAGATAAGCAGATGATAGAAGATGATACATTCGACTGCAAAAAATAGAGGAAACAAATGCTACACATACATGATCTCCCAATGACTCCGAAGTCGATGGACACGCAGTCGTCCGGATAACCATCTCGTGCTCCACATTGTGCGGAGAACTCGATGAATTATGGCCGGAGTGGGCCGCCAATGGAGGAGAAGGAGTGCGCTCCGCCATTTTCTTGGCCTTGGAGGTTGCGACTCTAGATTCCTTCACAAATTCGACATCGCCAGAAGACGACGACGCCGGCTGACTGCAGGGCGAAAACCAACATCAAGGGAACGCAACTCCAAAGAAGAACCAAAAAAGAAGATTCGTATACTTACCAATCAAACTTGTCAAAATCGAAGGTTTGATCCCCCGACTCCGACGATGACTCCTTCGGTAGCTACATCTTCTTGCGGGAAGATGGCGCCACAACACTCACAGGAACGGCATGTATCGGCGACTCAGCACCCATAGCTGCACCTCCCGAAGTCGAAGGAGAAGATGCATCCAAACCCTTGCCGCGCGAATGCTTGCGAGTGTCCGGACCACTCGACTCGGGGGCTTCCTCCTCCACATCAGATGGGACGGTCGACTCCGACTCGTCCTCTTCCAAGGCTTCATGAGGGATAACCCCCTCAGGGAGAGGGGGCATACAAGGCGATACCTCCCAATCCAACATACCGTAAACAATTTAGCACAAAGTCAAGAAACAGCAAAACAACAGTCGACAAACAAAGCTACGTAGCACAACTATACCTCAGGAGGAGGGTTAGCAACATCGAACGGAGGAACGTCTGGATCATTAGGAAGCACATATTTGGCGGTGTACTTGGTGACCAGTTGAACCCTTTTATCTACCTCACTCACGGGAATGCCATCGACAGATACGCGAGTGACATCGTCCGCGCTAGCCCACTGTAACATAGGGTGGACACTGGCCTGCAGGGGCTAGACGCGGTGATGCAACCATGTGCGAATGAGGGCGCAGCCTCCCTCCTCTTTGCCCATGTGACTCTCGAGGTCACAGACACGCTCGTATAGCACATCTGTCTCTGCAGACTCGCCGGGCATCACTACGTTCTTCTAGGAGCGCCTCCTCTTGCATGGCATCGCGGGATCGATGGGTGCGAGTCCGAAGTGGTCTCCGTCAGCCTTCAGGTCATGGATGTAAAACCACTTGTCCCTCCACCCTTGGACAAACATGGTGAGTTTGATATCAAAGTATGTGGTGGAGGAGTCGACGTGGATACCGCAGCCGCCTACATCGTAGACTACGGAGCCAGACGTTGATTGGCGCTTCAGCTTGAAGAGGCGCTTGAAGAGACTGAAGTGCGGCTCGATTCCAAGCCAGCACTCGCAAAGAGTAATGTAGCAAGCTGCATGGAGGATGGAGTTTGGGGACAACTGATGGAGATGGAGCCCATAAAAATAGAGAAGGCCCCTGAAGAAAGGATGCAGGGGCAACGAGAGACCACGGATGATGAACGCTAGAAACATCAACCGAAAGCCGGCAAGAGGAGATGGGATTACCTCGCTGCCAGGGACGCGCGTGTCCACGACTGCGGAAGAAAAAATTCTGTCCTGGCGTAGAAGACGAAGCTCTGAAGACTTTATCGCAGATGCGCGCCACGCACCATTGGTGACGCGAGTGCCCGTGCCCTTATTTTTCCCGGTGGTGGCAGTGCCGGTGCCCACAGCGGCGGAACTACCCTTCTTCTTCGTAGCAATCGCGGCAGCGATGGAATCGGCCGTGGCACCTCCTTTCTTCTTCCCCATTCCGTGGTGGCGGTGTGACCAGAGGAAGTAGCTGGGAAATACGCGGAGCTGGTCTAGCGCCACAAAGGAGAGGAGAGCAAAGAAGCAGAGGAGCAGCAACAATGGCGACGGAGGCAAAGGAAGAAAAGAAGCAGATGTGAAAACTACCGTCACTGCATCGCTACTTAACCCCCTAGAAGATGCAATCTAACGGCCAAGAAAAACCCTACCAGACACGTGGTGTTCATCGCGCTCGACACGTGGAGAACCTGAAACGCGAACCGTCTCCCACTATGCACGGAAATCGAGGAGGCACAGTTAAAATAGAGATTACGCACGCCCGGTCAAATCAGCGTCAGGAAATGGGACCCACCACTCGTCACGTCCCGTCAAAATCGCTCACGCGGGCAACTGAGGTCATCATATCGTCACCCTACGATTTTTCTTTTTCTTTTTACAGGAACATGCTAAATCAAAGCAAACCCAACCACTCGAATCCGTGATTCGATTATGGACATGGGTTACTCCCATAGGGATCGTTGGAAATGAATTCGACTGAAACAAGCAACAAAAGACGACAGCAGTCGCAAATGTTCTTTAGTCCTTGCTTGAGTCTTCGACTCAACCAGGCACTCGGGGGCTACTCCCATAGGGAGCGCTGGTCACGCACCCTATGGTTATTTGTACAATGTATAGTGTGTTGATAACATCCATACTCGAAGCTTATGGCGACACCGCCTCATATTTTTCCCTACAAAGAGACTGCATCTCCTGGATCACCCGAATCGTCTCCGTGATGACAAAAATTCGGATGCCGCGCTTACAGCGTGAAGATAAGACCTGAATAAGGCTTGGCAACGCATTTGCTGCGTACTACCAGAAATATATCCGTGCCTACAGGTACGATGAACATGCCCTGACGGATGCGTCGAGTGCTCACACCCATATACTGGAATTCGACTCCTGTAAGACCTCCGTGGCTTGAATCGAATTACACCAGCACATTTCTGGATTCGAGTCCGGGGACTCAAGTTCGAGTAGATTGCGTTGTTTTACCCTAAGGTAGTTAACTGATACCGATACATCGGTTAAATCAGGCACACACATCAACAATCCCTATGACACAACCAAAGCAGTCAAAAAACATACTCATTCATGCACTCGAAAGGCTTCATAAAGTCTCCAGTCGAATCTATGATTCCACTAGACACTCGGGGGCTACTGACATGGGTATACCCTACAGGTACTCGAGCTTGGTATATACAGTCTGAATACAATAGAGGCCCACGGTGTCGCCAAGGCCCAAATGGAGAGCTCGAGTAACCTACGGACTCTCGATTGCTTGAAGAACAAGAAGAAGCTAAAAGATAGAAAGTTCAAAGGGGAAAACCCTAACCTGTAACCGACTCGACCTGCTACCCGAGACCTAGCCTATCTATGTAAAGGTTAAGACGGGGCAGCGACAAGGACACATGCAACCCTAGTTTCCACAACCCTTGCCAGATTGCATCTGTGCACCATTGTAATCCTCGATTCCTTTGATAATTCCACGAGCAGACAAGCAGGAGTAGGGACCTCTACGAGGCCTGAACCTGTGTAAATCTTCGAGTCCCTTGTGTGCTTGTTTGCTAGCTGATAGATGTCTCTAGCGCGCCCTCCTTCTCCAAAACCCAAGTCCATAACAATGGACATTGATGAGTTAAACCCTCGTCAGCGGCACTCCCCCAAGCTTGGAACAAACCAAGGGGATGCCAAACCTGATGATGAATTACTCCTTCGGTGGTGGTGGCGTTCTTTCAATTGGCGCAAGGAAATCTTTAAGCATCTTGCGAAGCTTGTTATTCTCTTCTTGAAGCATATCCACCTTCCTCCTCAGGACTCGGTACTTGTCGCAGAACTCGTCATTTACTCGTAGAGCTTCTACTGCTGCAAGGCAGGAACTGAGATCCGGAGGTATCAGCCCCTTCATGCCTGTTGTCATGTCCTTTACTTCCTTTCCGACGTTCCGATCCATGTCTTCGCACCTAGTTGTGGTTCTTTCTTGTTTCACCCGTCCCACGAGAGTCTCCTGCTCAAGATTTCGATGGAGCTCGCGACAACGTCGCAGCTCGTAATCCTTTGAAGATGAACCCCTGAACGACACCTGAACAAAACAGATCGAAACAAAAACACAACGAGAACATGATATACGAACCTCGAGGGATCCGGGGGATTATATATTACGAAGTTTCACAACAAAAGGAAGGTACTGGGAGAAAAACGGGTCGGAGACGGAGTCCGAGGTGGCCACACCACCTGGTGGCGCGAGCAGGGGTGGCCCCGCGCCACAGGGTGGTGTGAGCCACCCTGGCTCCGTTCGGTCCCTCTTTCGCTTCGTACCTTTCCTTGTTGGCTAAAAACTGCAAAAATATAACTGGACAGATCTTTCGCGGAACTTTTCTTACCAGAACTGTTACCTATTTAAAAACAGACTCTGCAGGTCTCTGAAGGTATTTAGTAGATTCTTCCGGAGTCACCACTTGAACAGAATCAATATCTTCATCTTCATACACTTATTGCTTGAGTCATGAAACCTTTCACTTCCTTATTACACCATTATCTCCACGAACCTGGAAATTTCTTTCACGCAAAACTTCACAGAGTTCTTATTAGCAACATTAGTATAAGTGAAGTGATAAAACCTTTTGAGTCGAATTTCAACTGAAAACCATCAAAACATAAGCTACTGTAGCAACTCCTTCTGAAAACCCAAAAAGAATCCAAAAAGGAAATCGATTAAAGAAGCAAATGCAAGAGTGGCAAAATCTGTCAAAACAGACCAACAGGTAAAGATCAATTTTTTCTAAAATATTCTGTTGCTCAAATCAAAATGTGCAAAACTAACGGAAGTTAAATAACAACCTGGGTCAGAAGCACAAAAAAGTACAGCTCAATCCGACATACAGCGATCTCTCACGAAATTTTACGGTGAAGCACAAATATCTGTTTTGGGAAAGCAACTTCCCCAAATATTACTTTTCTCTCATTAGAGGTTGATCTTGACACAAAAACCAAACAAAAAGGATAAGGAGAGGTTATTATGAAGTAATAACTTCCAAGACTCAAAGAAAAAGAAAAACAAACCGAAAACACAAATAAATTGGGTTGTCTCTCAAAAAGCTCTTTCTTTATAGCCATTAAGATGGGCATGATAATTTTGATGATGCTCACTTAGGAATATGAATTGAAGTGAAAGAGAGCATTAAGAGGAAAAAATACAAATATTTAAGTCTAACCCACTTCCTATGCAAGGGAATTTTGTAAACAAACAAGTTGTTGAAACCAGAGGCCATTAGCATAGGAAGGCAAAAGAAGTGCAACATAAAAAATTTCAGCATAAAACGAGGAAACTTGATATTATTGAGATACATAAGATCACTTTTCCCTCTCTCATAGTAACTTTCAGTATCATGCATAAACTTAACAATATAACTATCACAAGGACCATTGTAACAATGATCACTTATTCTAACAGAAAACACAGGAATACTAGTTCTTATAACACTACTTTGTGAAACAATATTAGAGGTATCCTTACAAAGGATAGTGTGTCCCTCTTTTACATATTTAGTGACAAAGTCTTTCACATTTGCTATTATAGGTTCATCATCCATTTGTTTATCAGGTTCAACAGCTTTATTTTTTACTTTCATTAACCATACTAGCTATCAAAGAATGTTCCTTTATCTTAACTGGGAAAAGCATTTTCTCAAAGTAAGGTTCATATGAAACGTGGTTGGCAGTATAAACTTCAGTATTTCTTGCAGGAACACTCTTAGGAATATCTTTATAAGATTCATGATACTTATTCCACTTCTTTTTAGGCACTTCAATGTAGGAAGCAAAAGCCTTAAAATAGGTTGCAATAGTTTGAGAGTCTAGACCATAAGCATTTTTAATATTTTGAAAGTCATCAGTTCCCATAAAAGATTCAATGCATTCATAATCATAATTTATACCTAACTTTCTTCCTTTATCATTCTCCCATGCTTCAGCATTATCTTGAATACAGTCTAGGAGATCCCATTTAGCTTCTTCCATGCGAGTGAATGATCCAGCACAAGAAGCATCCAATAAATCCTTATCATGAAGAGAAAGCCTTGCATAAAAGTTATTGATAATAATGTTGTTGGGGAGCTCATGAATGGGACATTTGAGCATTAGTAACTTCAATCTCCCCCAAGCTTGAGCTGTACTCTCTCCATCAAGATGCCAAAAGTTGTATATTTGATTCCGATCTTTATGAATCTCACTAGGAGGATAAAACTTTGAATAAAAGAGAGGTACTATTCCCCCCATTCAAGAGCTTGACCATTCTTCAGCAGCTCATACCATTCCTCAGCTCTTCCTTTTAGTGATGATGAGAATAACTTCTTCTTAACTTGATCTGTAGTAATACCTGCACACTTGAACAACCCGCATAATTCGTGTATAAAGAGTAAATGATCACCGGGATGGACAGTTCCATACCCAATATAGTATTTATCCATAACACGATCAAAAATTCTTGTAGGTATTTTAAAAGTATCATTCTCAGCAGGTGGTGGTTCATCTACTACCTTAGAAGTGGTAGTAGCATTACGAAATAAGAAACTCGGCAAATTATCCATATTGAAAATAAATCAACTAACAAAAGTAAACAATACTCACAGTAGAGGTTTCCTTTACCAGTTCCACTCTCCAATAGCGCTTTACTCCCCGGCAATGGCGCCAGAAAATAGTCTTGATGACCCACATGTATAGGGGGTGTATCACAGTATTTTCAATAAGTAAGAGTGTCAAACCCAACGAGGAGCAGAAGGTTCTGGCTAGTGGTATGGATCAGGAATACTTTGCAAATACTTAGCAAAAGGATTTTAGGGGTTTTTGATAATAAAAGTAAATAAAGTAAGAGTAAATAAAAGACAATAAGAATAAATGCAGCAAGTGGCCCAATCCTTTATTCAGCAAAGGACGAGCCAGTTGTATTACTTAAGATGACCAAACATTCTCAAGGACACATGGGAATTCTGTCAAGTGCTTTCGCTTCATATAGTTGATTAATCTTCTTTAGTTTGCTAAGTGTTGTGTGGGTGAACCTGTGCTAATGTACCGACCTTCCTAGGACTAATACATACTTGTTATTATACCCCTTGCAAGCATCCGCAAGTACAAGAAAGTAATTAAGTAGAAACCTAACGACAACTTTAAACTCTAAGACCCTGATGTCCCTTGTGCAATGGTTTCCTAATGAGGGTTCAGGTTTCTGTCACTCCGGCAACCCCTACGATTAGTAGCCAAATACACAATGCATTCCCCTAGGCCCATATAGGTGAAGTGTCATGTAGTCGACGTTCACATGACACCACTAGAAGAAGTACACCACAACTTAAATATCAAACCATTGAAGCTTTCTCAACACAATTCCACTACTAACAACATGATTTCTCCCATGTCCTCAAGAACAAAACGAACTACTCACAAGACATCAAATGGATCATGATCAGAGATGAAATAATGATGTATAACAATCTGAACATAAACAATAATTTAATGGTTCCACTCAATAGCATCAACTACGAAGAGTAATCAACACCGAGAAAGTTTCCCCTAAGAACTATGCAAGATTCAACCCAATTGTTACGGCGATATGGAGATGGTGATGATGGTGGTGGTGATGATGATGATCCCGATGAAGTCTAGCTTGATGGTGGTGTTGATGGCGACGATCTCCCCTCTCCGGGAAGGAATTCCCCCGGCAGAATTCTGCCTGCCGGAGAGATCTTTTTCTCTCGGTGTTTTCTCCCTGCAGAGGTGGCGGAATCTTTCTGTGGTTGCCCCTCGAGTCTTAGGGTTTCGGGACGATAATATACGCCAGAGGGGAGAGCTAGGGGTGGACCAGGGCGGCCACACCACCTGGTGGCGCGGCCTAGGCTGGCCCACGCCAGGGGGTGGTGTGGGCCCCCTGTGGCCCATCTCAGCCTCCCCTCCTGGCTTCCTTCGTCTTCTGGAAAAATAGGATTTTCCATGTATTTTCCTAGATTTTCTGATCTTCGCGAATTTTTCCTCCAAACAGCACCTTTTCCATCAGAATCCTGACTGTAGCGGTCGATGCTCCAAAAGTCATCAACCATGCAAAAACAGATGAAATAACATAAGTATCATCCCTTAATATGAAATATATCAAAGAATAATAGTGAATTATGATATAAAATAGTGATGCAAAATGGACGTATCACTGGCCGGGAACCCCAAGCTACTCGTCAGTGTCGATGCCGTACGGAACTCGTCTTCAGGGGAACACTTAGTCTGCTACAAAAGTATCAACAAAGCAAGGGTGAGTACATGGCATACTCCACAAGACTTATGACTGGTGGGGTTATTTTGCATAAAGCCATCTTTGTTTATAAAACAAGAGGGAGAAGAAGCTCGTCTAATCAGAACATTTTAAAAGGGGATAAGAGAGCGACACCTCCAAAGCATTGATCACCATCTTTTGATATCCACCAAAGTAATCCTCATCTCACAACTAGGGTCACCCCCTCGTACCTAGGAGGAAGTATCCTTACGCACACGTTGAAACCTCCATGTTTTATGATTAGGTTATAGTTCTCTATGATCTTAGAATTCGGTCACCAAGCGTTCATAACCGTGAACATGGCTTTCGAAAAGATTTAACCCTGCAGGGGTGTACAACTCTACCCACATGTACCAATCTTCTCTTAATGCCACAATGATTTGCCCTCTTCCTTGGAAGGCTGACAGATGGCGGTTGGACACGACCTTGACCTTGCTTTTGCCAAGACCATGAGTCACGCCCTAAGGAGGGTTCCGCCGTAACGCGTCAAGTCTTGAAGCCATTCCCTAGATTTGTGAGGTGAGGTTGGTTATTAGGGGCGCTGTCTAACCCAAGCAACCCGGTTCACGCTTCCCTACCTTTTATGATGCACCTTCACCCGCCATATCTTTCAAAACGGTTTCTATGCATATGTCGAATGGAACACCCGAACTATGTGACTCATGGAATATACTAGGCAAGTTAGTTACTCGTGAGGTTTTCCAGGCCCCGTGTGGCTGTATGCTCGTCTCGGTTCCAAAAGCAAGAACTTGGGTCCTAGTGGTGGAGAGCATGGGACTACAAAAACCACATCCCACTATGGCCTTCCATACAAGCCTTAGCATGTTTAACCTTTACCACTGATCTTACCTTATAAGTATAGCTTGTTCTCCTATCATACTAGATTCTCTGCATCT
The DNA here is from genome assembly GCA_910589775.1 of Avena eriantha. Classification (NCBI taxonomy): domain Eukaryota; kingdom Viridiplantae; phylum Streptophyta; class Magnoliopsida; order Poales; family Poaceae; genus Avena; species Avena eriantha. The sequence continues at coordinate 111,400,593 of OU342741.1, forward strand.
AATACATCACCTAGATGAACCAGAACTGACAGCTAAGCATGGCTAAGAAACACACAGATAAAAGCTCTAGTAGTGCACACAAGTCAAACCAAGTTATGCTAGGAGAAGTGGATCAGGTAATATAAGCTCAAAGTGAGTAATGCAATAGATAGGATACTCTATCTATCGATAAAAGACTACAATGGAATCATATGCACCATGGCAAGAATTGAAATACTTTGAAAACATAGGATTCTTTTATTTGGGGGGCTATGCTTGCCTTTGCCTCTTGATAACCAAAAAGCAGATCTTCGGACATCTTGTACTGGACTTGATTGTAGTTGGTCAAGTATTGATCTTTGATCTTCGATGGTGTTAACCTCGGCCTTCGATCTTGATCTCGATATTGCATTCTACCGAGAAGAACCAAACACCGGAAAGAAAGGGGAACAACAATCAAAACATGGCATCGATGTAATGCTCAAGCAAGGATGATGATATGACAAGTTAAATTGCGTTGAAGTGAAACCCTAAAATATGCTTGACAATTTAAGCGGGGTCCGAGGGGTGCAAACCTTAATATAGGAGAGACCCCGGAATCACCTACAGGGGTTCAATTGTTCTTATAATTAAACTTGACATTTTAGTTGTGGAACAATGCATTATTTTGATTCCATGATATAGATCTCATTTTTCTGAACATTTTGATATATTGTACATATTTTTCTGTTTTATAAATAATAAGTTATTGATTTTATAAGATTAAACCAAATTTTAAAATTATTAAACCATTTAAAAGCTTTACTGCATCATTATGTCATGAACGGGGCACGTAAACCTTTTCTCACTAGGAGCTGGGCTAGCCACTATAGCTGACAGATCGGCCCCGGGCCACCTCAGCGGCCACGCACGCAAAGTGGGGCCCAGCCGGGTTTGATTGGAGCTGACCGTTCATGTCTACGCACTTCTATTCTTGTAGACAGTTGTTGGGCCTCCAAGTGTAGAGGTTTGTAGAACAGCAGCAAGTTTTCCCTTAAGTGGATCACCCAAGGTTTATCGAACTCAGGGAGGAAGTGGTCAAAGGTATTCCCTCTCAAGCAACCCCGCAATCAAGATACAAGAAGTCTCTTGTGTCCCCAACACACCCAATACACTTGTCAGGTGTATAGGTGCACTAGTTCGGCGAATAGATAGTGAAATACAAGTGGTAATGGTGATAGAAGATAGCTTGATAGCGTGGAAAAGACTAAAGGCAACCTGAAATAAAGATGCAAGCAAGCAAAGGTGTAACAGATCTAATTGCAAACGGTGTTTCAATGCTAAGAAACAAGGCCTAGGGATCATACTTTCACTAGTGAACACTCTCATATAAATATCCTCTCTTTATGATACTACTCTTAACTACTCTCCGGTTGAACACTCTAATCGATTGTAGGGCTATAACAACACACCTCACAATAAGCCTTTCCCATCTAGAAAACCCCACACTGTCACCTTGAGCACTAGATAGGTCCAACAAACACCATAATTTCATAAAGACATCCAACTCCAAATATAACTCATAATAAGTATTTGTAATCTCTAGCCTAAGTGCCACCATGGTGAGCACGCTGTCACTTTCACACACATGGGGAGAGCAGAGATCTATTAAAGCACTTGAGTAGCAAGGTAGATCTATAGATTACAAGCTCATGATCTCAATAAGATCATGCATAGAGACAGATGAACACATAGCTATCGGTAGAACCCTTAGCCTCGAGAGATAACTACTCCCTCCTCATCATGGGAATCAGCAATGGTGATGGAGATGGTGGTGGAGATCGATGGAGATGGCTCCGGGAGCACTTCCCTGTCCCGGCAGGGTGCCGGAACGGAGACTTTCTGTCCCCCGAATATCCCCTTCGGTGGTGGCGGTGCTGCGGAACTTTTCGTGGATTTCTGGTTGGCGATTTAGGGTTGTGGCTTCGGGAGGCTTCTTATAGGCCAGAGGGCAAGGTCGGTGGGCGGCCAGGGACCCAGACCATGCCCTGGCGCGCCCTAGGTGGACCCGCGCCTAGGGGTGGTGTGGCCACCCTATGGCCCCTCTTCGGCTCTCCTTCTGGCTCCGTGAGTCTTCCGGGAAAATAATAATTTTGGCTTTTGTCCCGTCCAATTCCGAGAATATTCAGTTTCTGACTTTCTAGAAACAAAAACAGCAGAAAACAGGCAACTGGCACTGTGGCATCTTGTTAATAGGTTAGTCCAAGAAATCATATGAAAAGTACTCCAAAGTTGGAACAAAACAGAAGAAAGTGGATAAAACCAAGCATGGAACATCAAAAATTATAGATACATTTGCAATGTATCAACATCCCCAAGCTTAACTCCTGCTCGTCCTCGAGTAGGTAAGTGATAAAAAGAAAGAATAATTTTTGAGGTGACATGCACCATCATTAACTTGATCAAAGTACTTGTAAAACATTCAAAGCTGGGATCATAGTACTTCAATCATAACATGAAAGACAAAGTTCTAGCAATTATACATAGCAACGATGATGCAACATCAAAAGGCACAAACAAAAGATTCATGAATAACAATGCTTTGCAAGACGTTTATTTGTTTCACATAAAGAAAACATAGGATAATAGTATTCAACTTGTCCCTCAATAGAGTAGCAAATATAATTGCATAGGACACCTTCAATGTTCATAAGAGTGACTAGTTACAAATAGTTTAAAACAAGCAATATCAAGGTATGCATCAATCAACAAGTCTTGGGACAATGCACATAAAACTAAGAATGGCCACTATGCTCTCAAAGTAGGTGCATAAAGATAGAAGGTGGAGACTCAATGTAATGGTGGAAGAAAGGCCTTTGTAAAAGGAAGTAGGGATTCAAGTCTCATAAAGAGCTTCCAAAAATTATGGTACTTATAGCTTTCATCTATCATTGCCCCTATCATAAGCATCTTGAAGTGATTAAGGTTAAAGTGAACAAACTATGGTGTACATGTTTGACGAAGTATAAGTCAGAAATCTCATGTCCCTTGTATACGAGGGCCGCTCCTCCTGCTACTCAAGTTTAGTCACCGTAAGTTCTTGGCATTGTAAGTATATGTGTATCATAGAGAACTGCCAACGGGGTACCCCTTGCCCGATGATACAGAAGAATCCCCATACCAAAATGACAAGGCAAGCAGACAATGAGCATCTCAGCCTTCTTCTTATTTACCATGGGAATATGGTGCTTTTTTCTCTCTTTCCTCTTTTCATAGTCTCTTTTTTCTTTTCTCTTTTTTTTCTCAATATAGGACTCATTTTTTATAAGAAGAATGCTTCATAGATAGCTCGTTATGGTTACGCTGCAGGTTTCCACCATGTCAGCATGGATTAGACCAGCGGCCCAGGCGTTTCTCTAACACATATACATAACTCCATGGACTTACAAGCTCCCCTTTCATTTCACACCGACGACATCCATATACAAAGAGCATGATATCAACTAGGTACAAGTACCTAGTGCAATGTTGAAAGCGTTCCTCATGAAAGCATGGTTCTGCTAATTCCCAACAAATAAGTGCAAGCATATAAAACATATAAGACACAATGGTTCAAGTTTATTAAGGGCAAGAAAAGTAAAGTGTGCCATCAAGTTCGTGAGAGCTTTAACCACTAGTTTTCTCATAACAAGTTTAATTTGGAATGTAAAAAAAAGCATGAATATACTTGGAATAGCATATGCTAGTAGTTAGGTATGGTGGACTCTTTGGAATAACTTGTTTTAGGGAGTTGGATGCATGAGTGGAACTCATACTTTGTTGTGGAGGCTAGCAAAAGACTGGGAGCGACAAACTAAGAGAGCAATAATGGCCATAATCATGCAGAGCGACAAAACATCATTGATCAAAGCATAAAGTGATACTACAAGTTGAAAACTAAAGGATCATAAAGGCTATGGTGACTTGACATAGTCATAACATGGTGTGAGCATGCGCCAAGTCAACCCAAATAAAGCATCAAAGGAGAATACCACTATACTATGCTTTAATATGCTAAAACAACGCATGATTCATCCAAGGAACATTAAGCAATCTCAATTGTTTATAAGAAGTCATGCTACAGCAAAGAATACTAAGTATAAAACCAAAACAATATCAAGCATGGCATGATAAAGCATAGGACACAGTCAAAAACAAGCTCTCTTTACCACTTAAGCATGAACTGTCCTACTCTTTTCCAAACCAAACCAAACCATTTGAAAACCAATGTATGAAAGAGGGGGTCCAAACAATTTTTTCAGCAAACTAAGAAAACCAAGCAAACTAAAAACGAAAATGAAAACGAAAAATAAGACGCTCCAAGAACAACACAACTATGCATGAAACAATAAAAATAAAGCGTTTGGAAGAAACCTGGGATTTTTATTGATGAAGAAGGGGATGTCTTGGGCATCCCCAAGCTTTGACGCTTGTACTTCTAGATGTGGTTTGTTTGCAGGAGACAAAAAGGCATAACTTTACAGACAAAGAGCTGTCAGATTTTGCAGTAAGAAGTTTGTTCAAATGGTTCTGTATCAGCAGATCCCTCTGTGGGTTCTGCATGTGGCATCCCAAGCTTGAGCTTTAGTCCATCATTCATCTTATTACTCATTCCTTCCATACACCTGAAATTTTTCCTTCATACAAAACTTCACATAATCTTTATTAGCAACATTAGTGCACTCAAGATAAATAAGTCTTAAGGTTCATTTATAACACCAATAAACTTCCATTAGAACACTAGCTACTGTAGCACTTTCCTCAAAAATCTCAATTCGCCAAAAGAACTCAAAATGGAACTAACAAGAAGCAAATGCAGAAAATGGCAGAAATCTGTCAAAACAGACCAGCAGGTAAAGACGAATTTTTTCGAAGACCTTCTGTTGCTTAAATCGAAAAGTGTTGAACTAACGAAAGTTAGATAACAACCTCGGGAAGAAGGAAAAAACATTACAGCTTAATCCGACATACAGAGCTCTCTCACGAATTTTTACGGTGAAGCATAAAAATCTGTTTCGGGACAGCAACTTTCCCAATCATTACTTCTCTCTCATTAGAGGTTACTCTTGGCACAAAAAGCAAATAAAAAGGATAAGGAGAGGTCATTACAGAGGTAATAACTTCCAAGACTCATCTAAAACTTTTGGGTTATCTCCCAATAAGTATTTTTCTTTAACGCCTTTAAGTTAGGCTTGATAGTTTGAGAAGATGCTCACATAAGAAATATGAATTGAAGTAAAAGAGAGCATCAAGAAGCAAATTCAAAGCATATTTAAGTTTAACCCACTTCCTATGCATAGGAATCTTGTAAAGAAACAAGTCATGAAAGCACAAAGCAACAAGCATAGGAAAGCAAAACAAGTGCAACTTCAAAATTTTCAACATAAAGAGGGGAAACTTAATATTGTTAAGATGCATAAAACCATGTTTCCCTCTCTCATAATAACTTTCAGTAGCATCATGAATAAAAGTAACAATATAACTATCACATAAAACATTCTTATCATGAGCCACATGCATATAATCATTATTACTCTCCACATAAGCATAGTTATTCTTATTAATTGTAGTGGGAGCAAACTCAACAAAATAGCTATCATTATTATTCTCATCACCATAATCATCAAATATAGGAGGCATATTGTAGTCATAATTAATTGCCTCCTCAATAGTAGGTGGACTGAAAATATCATACTCATCATCGTAATCATCATATATTGGAGGTTTTGTATCATCATAAGCAATATAATAGCTATCTTCCAAAGCTAGGGAACTAAAAAGATCATTTTCATAGAAACTAGCTTCCCCAAGCTTAGACTTTTCCATAGCATTAGCAATAATGGTGTCCAAAGAATTCATACTAACAACATTTCTATTAGCATGCAAATAAAGTTCCATACGTTTTTTAATTTTCTCTTCAAACACTTCATGTCCTAACTCAAGATAAATGCTATAAAGCTATCTAATTTTGTTGTTGTTTTCCATTAAGTCTAACTAGTTAAAACAAGAAACAAAAAGACAAAATTGCAGAATCTAAAGGAAATAACTTCGAGCACTCACACCAGAAAATAGGCGTTTGCCGTGGAAGGTTCTTCTTCTTTAATCCTCCGGTGTGAATACCTTTTACCTTACCTCCCCGGCAACGGCGGTAGAAAATAGCTTGATGTCTACGCACTTATATTCTTGTAGACAGTTGTTGGGCCTCCAAGTGTAGAGGTTTGTAGAACAGCAGCAAGTTTTCCCTTAAGTGGATCACCCAAGGTTTATTGAACTCTAGGAGGAAGTGGTCAAAGGTATTCCCTCTCAAGCAACCCTGCAATCAAGATACAAGAAGTCTCTTGTGTCCCCAGCACACCCAATACACTTGTCAGGTGTATAGGTGCACTAGTTCGGCAAAGAGATAGTGAAATACAAGTGGTAATGGTGATAGAAGATAGCTTGATGGCGTGGAAAAGACTAAAGGCAACCTAAAATAAAGATGCAAGCAAGAAAACATGTAACGGATCTAATTGCAAACGGTGTTTCAATGCTAAGAAACAAGGCCTAAGGATCATACTTTCACTAGTGAACACTCTCATATAAATATCCTCTCTTTATGATACTACTCTTAACTACTCTCCGGTTGAACACTCTAATCGATGGTAGGGCTATAACAACACACCTCAAAGTAAGCCTTTCCCATCTAGAAAACCCCACACTGTCACCTTGAGCACTAGATAGGTCCAACAAACACCACAATTTCATAAAGACATCCAACTCCAAATATAACTCATAATAAGTATTTGTAATCTCTAGCCTAAGTGCCACCATGGTGAGCACGCTGTCACTTTCACACACATGGGGAGAGCAGAGATCTATTAAAGCACTTGAGTAGCAATGTAGATCTATAGATTACAAGCTCATGATCTCAATAAGATCATGCATAGAGAGAGATGAACACATAGCTACCGGTAGAACCCTTAGCCTCGAGAGAGAACTACTCCCTCCTCATCATGGGAATCAGCAATGGTGATGGAGATGGTGGTGGAGATCGATGGAGATGGCTCCGGGGGCACTTCCCTGTCCCGGTAGGGTGCCGGAATGGAGACTTTCTGTCCCCCGAATCTCCCCTTCGGTGGTGGCGGTGCTGCGGAACTTTTCGTGGATTTCTGGTTGGCGATTTAGGGTTTTGGCTTCGGGAGGATTCTTATAGGCCAGAGGGCAAGGTCGGTGGGCGGCCAGGGGGCCCACACCATGCCCTGGCGCGGCCTAGGTGGACCCGCGCCTAGGGGTGGTGTGGCCACCCTATGGCCCCTGTCCGGCTCTCCTTCTGGCTCCGTGAGTCTTCCGGGAAAATAATAACTTTGGCTTTTGTCCCGTCCAATTCCGAGAATATTCATTTTCTGACTTTCTGGAACCAAAAACAGCAGAAAATAGGCAACTGGCACTGTGGCATCTTGTTAATAGGTTAGTCCAAGAAATCATATGAAAAGTACTCCAAAGTTGGAACAAAACACAATAAAGTGGATAAAACTAAGCATGGAAGATCAAAAATTATAGATACATTTGCAATGTATCAACCGTGCGTGTTGGCATCACAATGACGTCAGCACGATGTCACGCCGGCGGCCACCTCCCAGTCAGTGATGGGGACAGTGTGGGAGGCAGTGCGAGGCTACGCGACTAGGGGCTCTAGGTGCAGCGCCACAAGATGGGCCAAAAGGTGGCGGCGCTAGACCATCTGGTCATGGAACTTGCCGGTGGCGAGCCTGACTGTGGCGTCAGAGAGAGGTACATGACGGGACCATGAAACATAGAGTGAGAAAGGGAACGGAGGGGTGCCTGAGCACCGCTAGCTCACCATGAAGCGATTGTCGGGGCCGGGGACGTTGCTCGAGGTCAGCCGACAACAAATCGACCGCGACAACGCTTGGTCGGAGATGAAGGGGATGGAGTCGCTGGATTCCTTCCAGGAGGATGACCAGTGCAACATGACGGTTCTTTAGGGCTTTACGGTGAATCACGACAAAGTCAGGAATGACGGGGACTAGCAGTTACCGGTGAGCTAGGGTTCGGTCGGGGTTCGGTCGATGGCGTGGAAAGAACGAGAGAGAGTCACGGGTGAGCGAGAGGAGCAGGGCAAGGATGAGGCGTCGCTGGGGATCTTATCCACATCTCCAGGTGGCAGCACGCATCGTGGCGGCGAGGCGGCATCGGGCGGCGGCGGCAGCGACAGACAATTGCTTGCTATCGTCGATGAAGACGACGAGGGGACAAAGGCCAATGCAATACGAGGCTACGGTTGGGCCGAGGTGGGCTGCGAAAGCTATGCGCAAGCGACATAGAGAGAGAGAGCAGAGATGGGTTCGCCCAGGCTGCATTTTTTAGCAAATCTTTTTCCTTTTCACGTTTTCCCTTTTTCATTTGAAAATCAATTTCAAATCTGTTTTATTTATTTCAAAGATGCTAGAGGTTTTACAAAAATATAAAAATATTACAGGGACACTTATAAACAATTTGGGCTCCAAATGTTTTGGGTCTTTTGAAAATATTCAAAACCTTTTGAATTGCTTTTAGAGAGAGAATAGAAATAGCTGGGTTTAGGGCTTTGCTTTATTTCTTTTGCATGCACTTTTGAAATATGATGCTCATGATGCACAAATCAAATCCAAATTTGTATTTAACTAAAACTAGGATATTACAACAGTCCACTTTCTGCCACGGCCATTTGGCTTTGTTTCCAACCGTGTTCCGGTGACCAAAAGTAAGCTGCTTCGCTACTATTTGGTTCGATAGGGTCATCCATGTCAAACACGCTAGGTCGTGCAGCCTTGCTCGTGCCCAGTTGCCGGGCCCATGATCAACCTGGGAGACCCTTCATTGATGACGTCGTCATGATGTTATAATGAGGTCATAATTCCCATTTACTTTACTTTTCTTTTATTAGTTAAATTCTTGTAATTATTTTGTACACATTAATAATATGATATATGGGCTCCTTTATGATTCAAATAAGCATTTTCAAAAATGTTTTCTAATTAATAAAAATATTAAAGTGATTATGAAAATGTAATTCTTTTATATATATTCCAAAATGTTTAAATTCATAAAATCATATCAAATTCATTTTAAACCAGAATAATACAAGTAACATATCAAAAAATTCAGAAAAATAAAATCTATCATTTATAATTATTTCTATACATTGTTATACCACTTAACTCAAATAATTTAGTATTTAAGAAACATTCTATTAAGTAATAAAACATTAAAAATTATATTTTATTATTTAAAAATCAGAACAATACATGTGATATATCAAAATGATCATAAAAATAATATATAAATGTTAAAAATATGATATCCTACTTTTGAAATCAAAACATAATGATCTAATCAACCTTATTTAATATTTTTCCTTTGTTATTAATTCATAAAAAATTATATATAATGTTTTATGTCTTTACTATTATTAATTTGGGATCTAGTTGTAATAATAATCTCAATTGATGTTTGCATTAAGTAAAAATAGTCCAAATCACTTTAAATGCATTTCCTAGAAGTACCATTCAAAAATAATTATATCTTATTTTCCGAAAATATTTTATCATTTATAAAATCATCAAAAAATAATATTTTTTGGCTTATTAAACATGTTCACTATTCTTTCACATGTTTATGAATTTATTCAAAACCTAAAGAAAGTTCTCAAATAGATAAAGTAATATCATTTCCATGTTTATGAAATATAATCATTAAATTCTAAGTGGATAAAATATTACATTAACTTATAATGTTAACAAAACACCATTCAAATAAAACTATTGCTACTTTTATTTAACCTTTATGAAGTATTATGAGGTAAACAAAGTATGATACCATCTCATAGTAATGACATACAAGTCTCAAATACAAGCAATGTGTTTAAATCAAAGGTAGTAATGGTTTTCTTTCATAGTAATTAGAGCGAGGGAAAACCCCTAATAGTAGTTATCTACAAGTTTAAATGCTTTCACTTTGCAAAGTAATATTTTATGAAAAAGTTAATCTTTTGAGATACATTAAAAGTAAAATGTAGCTATATCCCTAAAGAATCTAATAGAATAACAAATATTTACATAAGAAGTCTTTGGATATCATTCAACTCTTGGGTGTTTTATTATTGTAGGTTACTTTGTTGTACCTGAAAGTTATTTCACACACTCTCACAAGTATAATAAGAAGCACACGTATGGAATGGAGCTAAAAGAACAACACATTCCAAAGCAAGCATCGGAAGTTTCCAAACCCTAGATCATCAATGTTCATTCCAGGGATTTTGAGTATAAAATGTAGCATTAATTACATTACTTATGCATAATAGCATCTTGCTTCTTTAAACATTAGTTCTTACCGAACCTATGATGATGTTTTTAGATATTGGATTTTATATTGTCTTGAAGACCTGGGCTGTATAATCTTGCAGTCAAAAAGGAAAGTTCATACCTGATCATGTCCTTTGGTTATTTTCTTTCAAGTATTTGCAATCTACTATTGTTATCACATGCATTTCGGAAAGGATGAAATAAATCACTATTTTCATAGTTAAGTTGAGTTATTGATTACTAATCCGGAGTGATCAAATAATCTATTATGGTTGGCAATGAAACCATGGTATGGTTTGTGGAATTGGTGGAGGTTCCATTGTACGGGAAAGTATCATCTAGGACTTAATAACAAATATCGCCAATGATTCTAGCATCGTATATTACGTGTTAACCATAAGATCTGGAATGGGATAGAGAAATCAGCTGGATCTTCTTCCTTTCGCATGTCAACGGATGCACGGGCCATGGATGAAATCCTTGGAGCATGATTTAATTCATAGAGTATATTCAATAAATGGGTGGGATCCTTCAACATTCCATGGTATTTTTGGTATCTATGAGTATTGTACGTTTCAGTGTCGTAATTCAATAGGTGGGCCTGGTGTATAAAAGAGTGGGCATGCGAGGTTGTAGAGAAGGAAAGTGATTGGTTTGGATCATATACTGGCCCCATATCACGGAATTGTGGACAGGAATAGCCTGCTCGGTTGTGCAACAAGTATTTTATCTCTTATGGGTATAACAACCTACCTCTACAGAGTGTAATAATTGTAACATGTTACTTCCTGTTCCAGGAAGGAATTATGAACGTGGCAGGAAAAGAACCCCATGAAGTTCTAGTAAACATGTGAAAGATGACGGGTATAGTTTTTCCTAATAAAAGCAACCTTTGAGGAAATGTTTATGAAAACCCGCATAGCCTATGACATATGGCCTATGGCTATATATAGTGCATCAAACAGGTCTCTTTAATGAAGTTGTTGAGTACGCTCGTAGCCAACCTTACATCTTAACCCTTGTTAGATTCTAAAGCTAATGAAGACATCGTCAACACCAACTAATTCTCAAAAGGATTGCCACGAAAAAGCTACAATTCTTCAATCAAGTCAATGGAGTCAGCATATACATCAACTGAATTGAAGGCAAAGTTTCTAATTCGATAGGAGTATAATCACTAGCCATAGTAACTATTTTTGTAGAGCATTGCAGTAGGAGAAACTACAAGTCAGCTAGTCTTGATAGTAGTCTTGTTAGTAGGATAGTTATGAGTTGATATTTCTGGTTCTTCTTTGTAAGAATTTTCTTTCTCTCTTTACTTAGAAGTTTCTCTAGATCTTTTGTAAGCTTTGAGTTGTAATCTATAGTCATATCTTGGACCCACGATGTTTCTGTTGTACCACTCTGAAGGATGTAATACTAGTGGAACACTGTTTCATTGGTGTTATGTCAACGCTTATAGTATATTAAAGAATAGTTCATGATCTCTAGGGTTTTGTGTATTAGATAACAATACCATGGATTATCTCATGTGTGCTAAGTGCTGCAAAAAAGTGTTCGTATGACAAGCTAAAAATCATGTTGTTGGGGGGCCGAATAATCCGCCCCTATCAAGGGATGGATAATCCAGCTTGACCCCTTTGACAAAGGTGGACATTGCGTGACTCTCTGTGTGGGGGCGGATAATCCCTCGGATTGTCCGGCTAGGGCTGGAGTATTTGCCAGGCCGGATAATCCGCCCCCGAGAAGGCTGTCAAAGTTACACAAGGTGCGACCTTCTATGGGGGGAGGGGATAATCTCTCGAATTTTCCAGCCAGGGACGGAGTTTTTGCCCGGACCGGATAATCTGCCCCCAAAGGGGCCCGAATATTTCTCCCCCTAGAGTATTTTGCTAAGGATGCCACCGCATGACTTCTTGTTTGGGGGCGGATTTTCCCCCGGACAATCCGAGGCTGGGGCGAAGTTTTACCTCGGCCAGATAATCTGGCCATTACTTAGGATGGATAATACGGCCCCTGACTTCACCAACGTCCAAGTTTGGACAGGGGTTATAAAAGCCCCAATCACCCCTCCTGTCAGATCTCTTGACTCATTTGAAAAAGTACTGGTCTGTTGCAAAAGCTCTCATTCAAGGTCTCCCACTTCAACCACTCGAAGGCTCCGATCTTTGGGGAATCGAAGGAGGAGACTTCTTTCATCGATATCACGAATCAAGCGCATCACTCCCCTCCATTCACTTGGAGATTTCTTGATCTAGTATTACTTGTTAATATCTAGATCTTGTGTTTTAGTTTTGATAATATTAGTTCTTATGGCAGCTTGTTGTCATTACGGGAGCCTCCAATTCGGTTGTGGAGTGTGCCCCGCTAGTTGTGCAAAGGCATTGGTTCCCGCCTAGAAGGGTACCAATAGTGGAAAGGTGGATCATGCCTTTGGTGGCGAGATCCATCGGAGAATAGGGTGAGGCCTATTGTGGCATGGTGGTCTTAGTACCGCCCACCCCTCCAACGCAAATGTACTTCCCTTAACAAGGACGGAACTACGGTAAAACAAATACTGTGTCTCCGCGTGCTCCACTACGGTTTCCTCGCTCCTCACTCTTACTCGCCTTTACTCACTAGTAGTTAGGTTTGCATATAGGGAAATTCATCGTAATTGCATATCTAGAGAATTTACCTTTGTGTCAAGCCTAAAATTGAAAAGGTATTAAAATTTGGAGTAGCACCTATTCACCCCCCCTCTAGGTGCCGATACGATCCATTTCAATTGGTATCAGAGGCTCGGCTCTTTATTCGGGCTTAATAGCCTAAGAGAAGTATGGGTGCTAAGGGAGATGGGAGTGAGGCTGTGGACAAGGTCACAATGGATGACCTCAAGACGTTGGAAACAACCTTGTTGAAATCCTTTGAGACCAAAATGGAAGAGATGCAACAAATGATTGCTCGTCTCACTTCATCTACATCCCCACCTCCATCTACCTCTGAGGCCACCACTCCGCTATCCAAGGATAAAGATCATGCTAACTCCAAGGAAGATGAGGTGGTGGGTGATAAAAATAATGGCTCCGCCTCTAAGAAGGGAAGTGGTAAGGACGACTATAGTTAGGTCTCTCACCTATATTCTCCCAACCCACCTATACCTCACCCTCATATAAACAATAGGTGTGATCCACCCAAGCTTACTGCATCTTCATTCAATCAATGGAAATTATTAATGAAATCTCATGTGTGCAGTTCGTCGATTGAGCTTTGGAGGATCATTGAAGATGTCCTTCATAATGGAGACTCCGCCAACTTGACAAGAAGAGATGTTGTGGATAGTCAACTAAATGCAACGGCTCTTCACATGATTCAGCTTGGTGTGGGTCCCAAGGACATGGCACATATTGAGCACTTTAACACCGCCAAAGAAGCTTGGGATGCTCTCACCGACTTGTTCATTAGCAATGAAAGCATGAGAAGAAATAGGTATGATGCTCTAAGCAATGAAGCTGAAGGATTCTACATGTTGGATGGTGAGGATCATAAAGACATGTACAGAAGGCTCAAGAGCATTGCAACAACATTTAGAAAGCATGGTGCCACTCATATTGATGATGCTTGGATTAAAAGGAAATATGTGAGTGCCCTCATGCCATTTGAGGCCACAGACTTGAAGAGTCTGCAAGGTAGACACAACTACCACCAAATGACTTCCAATGAAGTCATGCAAGAAATGGCAGCCTTCAAGGTAGCAGCTAAGAACACCGAAGATGCTCGCGCTCGGGCAATTGGGATGCAAAAAGGCGTAAATGTTGCACTAAAGGCCAATGTTGTTGAAAAAGATGAGGATGATAGAGGGTTCAATGTTGTCTCCATGAGCTGTCCCGAGGAGGTCAAGCGTGCTCATGGTGAGTACATGGCCTTCTACACAAGAAACTTTTGGAAGGACCCAGCTAAGGCTAAATCTAAATTTGAGCGCAAGAATGGGTCAAGTGGGCGAAAGGAGAATGGCCCAAAACTGAGAACTTGCTACAATTGTGGAGACCGTTTGCACTTTGTGGCAGAGTGTCCCTATCAAAGTAGAGAAGACAATGGGGGCAGGCTCATCCTCAAAGAAAAATCTAAGGCACCTCGAAAGAAGCCATTCGTCAAGAAAAATGGTCCCTACAAGAAGCAACCTAAGATTGTCTTGGTGGAACAAGAAGAGTATTCATCCCCAAGTGAAGATGAAGAGGATGAAGATAGCTCTCGAGAGTTCGCTGCTATAGCTAGCACATCTAGCCCCACATCGCTCTTCGACTCTACCAATGAAAACGTCATCAACAACAACGTCACTTGCCTTATGGCAAGAGGTTCCGAGGGCTATGCTTCCGGTGGGTCCAAATGGGTACTCAATAGTGGGTGCACGAGTCATATGACCGGAAGCAAGGAGATCATCTCAGAGATGCGTCCAAACCATGATCACATAATCATCTCCTATGGTGACAAGTCAAAATCTAAGGTATTGGGTCTTGGCAAGGTTGTGGTTGCCCCCGATATATCTCTCGTGGATGTCATGCTTGTTGAGACCCTCGGTTACAATTTACTTTCTGTTCATGCCCTTGGTAAGATGATCTTTGCAATTTTTATTGATGGTGATATGGTGGTACTCTTGTGGAGCAAGTCTCTCAAGGTCGCTTTCGTTGGATATGTCGAAAATGACCTGTATGTGGTGGACTTTTCGGGGAAAACCACTACAGGCCCGATGTGTATTTTTGGAAAGGCCGACACGGGATGGCTATGGCATCACCGTCTAGCTCATGTCAATATGAGAACTTTGCAAAGTCTTCACAAGGGTGGCCACATTCTTGGACTAAAAGAAAATGTTTCCTTTGCCAAAGATCATGTTTGTAGGGCTTGTGTTGAAGGGAAAATTCATGGCTCTCCCCACCGACGGAAGACTATTATTTCATCAAAGAGGATTTTGGAGCTCCTTCATGTGGACCTTTTTGGTCCTCCGTCTCATGCAAGCTTTGGTGGGAAGAAATATTGCCTCGTAATCGTTGACGATTATGCAAGATATACATGGCTTTATTTCTTCAAGTTGAAGAGCCAGACTCAACAAACAGTCATTGATTTCGCCAACGAGGTCTAGCATCAACACAATGTCCCTATATTGGTAATTAGAAGCGATAATGGCTCCAAGTTCAAGAACTACACTCTTAATGAATTCCTAAGTGAAGAGGGGATAAGACACCAATATTCCTCTGCGTATACCCCTCAACAAAATGGTGTAGCCGAGTGGAATAACCGGACTTCAATGGATATGGAAAGATCTATGTTGGCTAAATTCAAGTCACCATATAACTTCTGGGATGAAGCAATTTCTACCGCATGCCACTTATCCAACCTGCTCTACCTCCGCAAAATCTTGGACAAGACACCTTATGAAATACTTACCCGTAACAAGCCCAACATCTCCTATTTCTGGGTATTTGGTTGTAAGTGTTTCTTTCTCATTAAAGGAGTTCTTCTATCTAAATTTTAGTCTAAGTCTATAGAAGGTATTTTCGTTGGTTATGGTGCCGAATCCCACACTTATAGAGTCTACAATAAGCTCTTCGGAAATGTTGTAGAATATTGTAGTATGGTATTCGACGAAAATGATGGCCCCCGTGCGGGGCAAGTTGATGTTTGTGATGCAGATGTTGAAATACCCCTAGATGCCATAAGAAGAATGGGCCTGGGATTGTTTCGCCCCATTGAGGAACCCCTTGTGGCAGATCGGGAAGGACAATGCTCTACTCAAGTAGAGCCCTCATCGACACAAGCTCAACATGCGCCAATAGCTGGAGAAACTTCTACACCAACACCTCCAACTGTTGAAGATCAACCATTATCTGCTCCAGAAAGCTCCAGGCTGGATTATCCAGTTGACACCGAATTATCCGGTCATGCTACCTCGAATGCAAGGACATAACATATCAACCAAGAAAATGACGCAACTCCTAGGCCGATTTTTCTGGGCAACACCGGATTATCCGGCCCTAAAACTTCAGAACTGCAGCAGCCTCCTGTTATGGCTGCTGATCAACATCAAGGGCAAGGTTCTTCATCTCCTATTCTTGCTGATCAAGTTGTAGATCAGAGTCAAGCGAGTAGTCCTAATGAAGATTCAAATGATGAAGAAATTCCTCCAAGAAACAACAAGTTGATTGCACTTCACTACCAAGCTCGTGCAAAAATGAATCTTGAATTGAGAGGTCACACTCTTGATAAAGTTGTAAGTATCTCAGATGGAGGGTGTCCACAAGAAGGGAGCTAGCAAGCTTCAGTGAGCATCAAGCTCACATATCCATGGTGGAACCTAAGAAAGTGTTTGAAGCTCTTGAAGATCCGGATTGGTTGCTGCTATGCATGAAGAGTTAAACAATTTTGAGCATAACAAGGTCTGGAAATTAGTAGAGAAGCCCAAGGATTGCCGCAATGTTATCGGCATAAAGTGGATTTTCAAGAATAAGCAAGAAGAGAATGGCATTGTTGTAAGGAACAAGGCAAGACTCGTAGCACAAGGTTATTCCCAAGTTGAAGGCACGACTTAGCGATACTTATTCTCTAGTGGCTCATCTTGAGTCCATCTGTATCCTTCTTGCTTATGCAGCTCATAATAATTTTAAATTACAGCAAATGGATGTTAAGAGTGCTTTTCTTAATGGTCCTCTACATGAGTTGGTATATGTAAAGCAACCCCGGGGTTTTGAGGATCCCAACTTCCCAAACCATGTCTACAAACTCGATAAGGCACTCTATGGCCTTAAACAAGCCCCACGTGCGTGGTATGAGCACCTTAAAGAGCTTTTGCTAGACCGTGGATTCGAAGTTGGGAAAATCGATCCCACTCTTTTTACTAAGAAGGTTAAGGGGGAGCTCTTCCTATGCCAACTATATGTAGACTACATTATCTTTGGTTCTACTATAAAGGTTTTGATGATAAATTTTCAAAGCTTATGACTGACAGGTTTGAGATGTCTATGATGGGGGAATTACGGTTCTTTATAGGATTTGAGATCAAACAACTTAGAGAAGGAACCTTCATAAATCAAGCAAAATACATCCAAGACATGCTCCAGAGGTTCAAGATGACGGATCTTAATGGCGTCGCCACACCGATGCAAACTAAATGCCATCTTGAACTTAATCCCAACGGTAAAGATGTGGACCAAAAGGTATACCGGTCCATGATCGGCTCTCTTCTTTACCTTTGCACGTCTAGACCCGATATTGTGTTGAGTGTAGGTGTGTGTGCAAGGTATCAAGAAGCTCCTAAAGAAAGCCACTTAGTGGCGGTCAAGATAATCTTTCGATATTTGGTTCATTCCCCTAATTTTGGTTTATGGTATCCCAAGGGCTCCAATTTCTCTCTATGTGGTTATACTGATTCAGATTGGGCTGGTGACAAGGATGATAGGAAATCAACTTCTAGAGCTTGTCAATTCTTGGGAAGGTCTTTGGTATGTTGGTCTTCTAAGAAACGGAATTGTATATCTCTCTCCACCGTCGAGGATGAATATGTGGCTGCTGCAAGTGCATGTACTCAATTATTATAGACGAGGCAAACTTTAAAGGAATACGGTGTCAATTGTGACAACGTGCCTCTTTTATGTGATAATGAAATTGCAATCAAATTGCGTACAATCTGGTGCAGCATACAAGGACAAAACATATTGAGATTCAGGACCATGTTACTTGTGGTGATATTGATCTATCTTTTGTGAGCACGAAGAACCAACTTGCTGATATTTTCATGAAGCCACTTGATGAAGCAAGATTTTGTTATTTGAGGAATGAGCTAAATATCGTTGATTCAAGGAGTTTGTCTTGATTACCCATGCACACACTCTTATATCTCCTCCTTATTTGGTTTATATGTGGGCATGGATATAGGGGGAGTGTGGTCCTAATTGATTGGGCTAACCCTCCCCCATAATGCTGAAAGCAAGTAAAATCATTTCTCTTAATATCATTTTTTGATATGTGAGCTTATTGATGAGTATTGGTCATGAACCCAAGATATATCTTCATGGTGTCATACAATGCACTCCAACATGGTGGCCTAGGCCACCGCCCTCTTCTGTAAGAAGAGTTGGTTCTATGTGGATCTTCTTGGTTTTTCTTACTTATCTTATGTTCTTATGGAAACCACACACAGTTTTGGCTTTTATTTGATTTAGTCCTTGCAATCTTGGGTGTGTAGTACCATCTCAGTTTGGTTGTCTAATCCCAAGCCTTTTTATCCCGGAGCCATCTTTTCTTGCACACAAGTCCATTGTTTATCTTGTGGGGGGTCTTGTTTGGTGGTGCGCGGGCCTGAATCTGTGTACAACAGAATTACAGAAATCAGGCCAGATTATCCGCCCCAAGTGAGGGCCGAATAATCCGGCCCTGATGGCTTATGTCCTTTAAGGGATGGGCGTCACGGAGAAGAGCTCAAATAGAGCAGTTCCTCTCCATGACCCCCTCTCTCTCTCCCGAGCCACCGCCTGCAGCCCCAGCCCTCCCCGGAGCCGTTCCGGCCACCGGATTCTCCGGGCCTCCCACAGATCTTCTTCCCCACGCATCCGGGTACCACCTCCTCCACATTCTTCCTTCAATGAGTGAGGGTAACTCCCTCCCTCCCATATTTTGTGTTGATGTGTTACTTGTTGGTGGAACGTGGACTAGGAGTCTCCTTGTGGTTCTTGTTTCGTTTAGAAATTGTAGTCTTGCCATTCCTGTGCACGATCTACGTTATTGCAATCTATCTAGGCTGATTCTAAAAAAATTGGCCAGGGCCAGATTATCCGCCCCTGACATGGCTGGATTATCTGGCTTGGCAGACTCATCTCTGATTCAGAATTCCTTAGATTTTTTGCATAATGTCTTTTTGGGCTATGGATTGTTTGTCTACTATTTATGATTTCCTCTTGGACTTGTGTGTGTGCTTATCCCCGTGCTATCCATCTTATTCGTTTCACAGGTGGTTCTAGTGTTCCCAAAACCTACAAGCACCATCACCGTGATGATGAGGACGGGGACGAGGAAGATGATAAGGACTACGAATGATCCCTTGGGGCACTAGCATCACTCTTCTTCCTTTTTGGCATTTTGATGCCAAAGAGGGAGAAGTAGTTCTATTAGGACTTCGTGGATTTGCATGGGTCAGTGCAAGAATTTGCACTTGATCGTTTCTGTCTTTTTCTCGCTTGTGCCCATTTAGCGTCGAACTTTTATTCGTGATATGTTTTGTATGAGACTATGTTGGTGTGTGGCACTAGAATTGTCCTATGGATTTATCTATCGGTGTTTATGGATCCATCTATCTCATTGGTTATTGGTTATACCTCTCATTATGGAAGGCCTCAATAATGGCTATCATATTGGCTATCCGTGCATTATATTGTGGTCTTGTATCTCACAATGGTATGAGGTTTTGTACCATCTTTTCATGTGTATAAAAATTCCTTTCCTATGATATAGACTTATACCTACTTGTGTGCATTTGTATTTAAATGCAAACTTTCAAATATGCACACATTTAGGGGGAGTCTACTTCATGTTTGTGCTTGTGTTATTAGAGCTATATTGAAAATCCTAGTATTGTCATCTAACACCAAAAAGGGGGAGATTGAAACAACAGTTCATGATCTCTAGTGTTTTGTGTGTTAGATAACAATACCATGGATTATCTCATGTGTGCTAAGTGCTGCAGAAAAGTGTTCGCATGAAAAGCTGAAAATCCTGTTGTTGGGGGGCGGATAATCCGTCCCTGTCAAGGGCTGGATAATCCGGCCTGACCCCTTCGACAAAGGTGGACATGGCGTGACTCTCTGTGTGTGTGTGGGGGGGGGATAATCCCTCGGATTGTCCGGCCAGGGCCGGAGTATTTGCCCAGGCCGGATAATCCACCCCCAAAGGGGGCGAATAATCCGCACCCGAGAAGGCTGGCAAAGTTGCACAGGGCGCGACCTTCTATGGAGGGGGCGGATAATCTCTCGGATTGTCTGGCTAGGGCCGGAGTTTTTGCCTGGTCCGAATAAAATGCCCCCAAAGGGAGCCGGATATTCTGCCCCTAGAGTATTTTGCTAAGGATGCCATGACGCGACTTTCTGTTTGGGACGAGGGGTGGATTTTCCCCCGGACAATCCGAGGCTGGGGCAGACTTTTACCCTGGTCGGATAATCCGGCCATTACTTGGGCCTGATAATATGGCCCCCGACTTCACCAACAGCCAAGTTTGGATAGGGGGTATAAAAGCCCCAATCACCCCTCCTGTTAGATCTCTTGATTCATTCGAAAAAATACTGGTATGTTGCAAAAGCTCTCATTCAAGGTCTCCCACTTCAACCACCCGAAGGCTCCGATCTTTGGGGAATCGAAGGAGGAGACTTCTTTCATCGACATCACGAATCAAGCACATCACTCCCCTCCATTCACTTGGAGATTTCTCGATCTAGTATTACTTGTTAATATCTAGATCTTGTGTTTCGGTTTTGATAATATTTGTTCTTGTGGCAGCTTGTTGTCATTACAGGAGCCTCCAATTCGGTTGTGGATTGTGCCCTGCTAGTTGTGTAAAGGCATCAGTTCTCGCCTCGAAGGGTACCAATAGTGGAAAGGTGGATTAGGCCTTTGGCGGCGAGATCCATCGGAGAACAGAGTGAGGCCTATTGTGGCGTGGTGATCTTAGTACCGCCCACCCCTACAACGCATATGTACTTCCCTTAACATGTAAGGAACTACGGTAAAATAAATCATGTGTCTCCGCGTGCTCCACTACGGTTTCCTTGCTCCTCACTCTTACTCGCCTTTACTCACTAGTAGTTAGGTTTGCATATAGGAAAATTCGTCGTAATTGCATATCTAGAAAATTTACCTTTGTGTCAAGCCTAAAGTTGAAAAACTATTAAAATTTGGAGTAGCACCTATTCACCCCCTCTAGGTACCCATACTATCCATTTCAGTATACTATATCATGCAGTGGTATGCTGGGTCAACGTACCACCCCTCTTCGCCTCCGACGAGCTCCGGTAGTGACTCCTCTGGCTACCATGACTACACGACGCCCGTGAAGTAGGACTCCTCTGACGAGAGTGACGGTGATAAGTCCATCGCCAAGGACTTTGTCGACTTCGACTAGGTGGAGCAGCGTGCGCCACCTCCGCTTAGAGCGCGACCACCTCCACGATGTGGCAAGGGAGGAGCGGGAGGTGCAGGATGCCGTCTGCCTCGTCGAGCACCAGAAGGCGAAGGAAGAAGCAGTGGAGTGGCTGAAGCGTGCCCGCCAGGAGGTGACCATCGTCAAGAGCGGCGACGATGAATGAGCGGCACCACCGCAATGAGGATGATATCCGTCGCGCATCGAGGCTCCGTTTAGAGCTAGATTTTGCGCAATGTAGTTGCGGGCGTCAATTTCACTTTCTATGTCAAATTATGTACATCATGCATGTTAAAACTCTGAATCGTGCACGCTTAACTCTAAATTTGCTGGTGTTCTTCTCAGAATCTTGCCGCGAACGCAATTACCGCGTGTTTGAAACTTTCAGTTTCAGATGCGGGTTTTGTTCTTTGCGGGGGGTTTTGAACTAAAAAAAGCGAGTGCATTACCCCTTATACGCAATCTTTTCAGCCTGCCCTTTACGGGTACTGCTAGAGATGTTCAGTGGCCATTTTCAATTCGAGTCAGAATTAGCGAAGTCAAACATTTGGTCACATATTACTCTTTTTCTCAGCACTCAGCAGGTTGTCAAGGCTAATACCATCGCGTAAAATGTACGGGCTTGCATCTATCGTAGGGAAGAGTAGAAGCAGGCCAGCAACCCTCCCCATAGTCCTCCGGTGCGAGGCCACCAAGGCCGACAGGCGCGAGCCCCTCAAGGGAAGGCCCCTCCCTTGCACCATCTTCTAGGTCCTCCATGAGCTCATGGACGCATTCCACTGAGAATCCGTTTCAAGGTATGTGCTCCTCCGCTTCCCCTTTTCATGCCTCATGCGACCATTGATGCCAAGTGTTTGAGCTAATGCCAGACTAGGTGTGGTATAGGTTGTACGTATAGCCTTTGCCCTCAACGTCGAGCCGCCAGGGATGGTGGCAACAAGGAGTATGTGGGTTAGTGGTGCATGGATGGGAGGCTCGAGGGCAGTCGACACTGCCATGGCCGTTGCTTGCTCTCCTTGATGTGAGTCGCCACCGCCGGCCATCCTCCTCTAGAAAATAGTTCTTTACCATTTTCATTGTAAAATTAGCTTCATGAATCTGGTGTCCTACTTATTTAGTTCTTCGTAGATATGTGCAGGTATTGCGGACTGATGTATTATGTTTGTAGGAGGAAGAAGGCAACCATATGAGCTATTTATTAATAATTATATGCCATTTTTTTTAACCATCAAACTGAATATTTTTGTTTGTTAGAGATCTATCTACTATCACATTAACGAAGTCAATCATGGGCATGTTCTCAGCAAAAAGAGGCCACCACTCAAGTATGTTTATGTACTATCATACCCCGAGACCCTGATTAGGAGATAGGAAGCAGCTCCACAATTAGTCAATGCACATTCGCACATATATTGTCCTATTTTAACTTTGGTTTGCTGTCGAGTACATTTAGTTAATTAGAATTTGCATTATATTACTTTTATCTAGCATTTACTCAGGATTCATTTTCCCTCAGTTTATTTTCTAGAGCTCATAATCCAGTTTAGTTATTTAATTTAGTTTGTGGTTCTTGACTCTATCATTTGTTTGATCCAGAAATTAAACGAGTATGAAATTCTTGATGGTTTTCTACTAATTCTTCCATACAGAAGGTAATCGTTTTATACTGAACCAAGCTGGTTAATTGAGGTAATGATTTAAAGGTCAATATCTCAGCTGTGCTATCTTTGGAGTATATGTTTTGCTTGCATAGTTCCGAGTTTCATATCTAAAGGGGATTGGATTTTTAGGTTTTTGTATTTTGATTCGGTTGATTGTTTGAACAATGATGTTAGTTTTGAATAAATCTGATGCTGGTGTGACATATGTCTCTGAATTTTCCGTCTTCCCACGTGTTCCGGTAGTTTTACTCAAAACATTTGCTTTGGCATCATATTACCTCTGGTTCGATGTGCAGAGCGCCCAACGGCCGTGAGACGAGGAATAAAGTCGTGGAGGCAGCACTATTGCTCGATTCGTGGCCGCTGCTGAGCGGCAAGGGTGCAGCCAACAAAGATGGATGACTCTAGCCTTGGCAGCCCGTTCGTGGCCAACTTCCCTACATTTTGGCCTCTCATGCGCAGGGTCCCAAGCCCCATATGAGTTTCTACTTCTTTGTGATTTCAAAATCTCTAGATTTGTAGCCATCTCTACCTTACGTGTTTCACGTTTTTTTGCTTCTATTTCATTGCAACGGGTCATGAACAATCTCTTCCCCACACTGGTGCCCACGTCACCGGTGAGCTAATTACTTCAGTTTCTATATGCATTTCAATAGGGGACTGAAATTAAAGGTTCATTGTTTTTGGGGACAGAAGATACAACACTTTTGTTTTGGTGTCCCTCCCTCCCTTCAAACTTTGATAAATAAACACTTTATACCGATTTGTTTTGAAGACCGTACAAACCCACCATAAACCTGTATGGTACTCTTAGACATATACTCACCGCACACGTATACTCACGTGCCCGTGAGAGGTGGAAATCGGGAGTTATATAACAATAGCAACAAAAATTCAAATTTTGCCATGCAAAGACGTAGATCACGATAACGGAAAGTGGGATCAGCCAGTGGAAACGTGTATACCCAGCTTGACCGGGTACACATATACGAAGGTATACATGGCCTGGATATGGATTTCGGTTAGATCAAAAGAAAACTTTTCCATGCAAACTTAAGTTTGAGGGGAGACACCAAAGCACACCTCAAGATACAATGAAACAAGGTTGGCATCGCAGTTTTATGTGAGGGAGAAATTAAGAGATTCAAGTGGCTATCCTAGGCCCTAACATGATGTATATTTTTTATATGTAAATTTCAGTAACTATTGATAATAAGAGAGCCATTTGATATATATATAATCTATGTTTTTCAAGTCTAGCAATACGGTGTGTTCTCTTTCCCTCTAAAAGAATATTCTTCTAAGCAGTCCATCTCCTGATAGTGTCTATTAATATGGTAGTATATGTAGTCAATATTGTTTTTCTAGATGGAGACGATATGCTGCATTTAATCTAGAACTGAAGCAACGATTCAGTTTTTCCTAGACATTTTCTTATTTTGATTTATAAGCCTCTAGGTAAAGCTTTGGTTTATTTTTCCCTCCATTTGTTTTCACATGTTACAATTGGTTATTTGATTGATGAGGCTTATTGTTCGATCTAACAATTTCTCTATGCAAAAGAATTGTTTGATTTAACAATTATTTTTTAGATATTTCTCACAACGTTAACCTGTATGTACTGTATGTTTGCAGGAATCAATAGAGGTTTCCATGTCATGTGACAACACGGAAATGCCAACATAAAGGCGAACCAGCAAATGCAACATGTATTGGACTCTAAACCTATTTATTATTTATTCAAATATCCTATAAATACTTAGCCTTTTCTGGAATTCACTCGCATGAGCATAAAAGAGAGACAAGATCACTTCATGGTGCCAGCCAAAAATTAA
The DNA here is from genome assembly GCA_910589775.1 of Avena eriantha. Taxonomy (NCBI): domain Eukaryota; kingdom Viridiplantae; phylum Streptophyta; class Magnoliopsida; order Poales; family Poaceae; genus Avena; species Avena eriantha. The sequence continues at coordinate 111,425,584 of OU342741.1, forward strand.
GATTGCGGTCGCTGCTGCTAGAGAAGTAGAATCGGCGTTTTTCTTTAATAGTATGTCTGGACTTCATCACATGATACGATACACTGCATCTGGTTCAAGAATATACTAGGATAAGATGCATTGTAACAATCTGTAATACCTCTAGGTTTGAGTTTTGTCATGCAGTACTACTAGAATAGACCAAAGTAATTCAACTACAGTTGTTCTTTTTGTCTACTAATATAAAAGAAAGTTTCTACTACTGACAATACAACCATGTAATGCTGGAATAAAGATAACTCATGTTGGTACTCTATTTGGATTTTTCTTTTGGTTGCTGGGTATACACATTATGTTCATACATATTGAACCTTGATTAGATTTTCCAACAATGTATTAAGCCATCTGTTCTGAATGTTTTTATTCTTTTACTGGTTATTAGTTGTTGTATGGTCGATTTACCACCAGATTGCTTTTTATCTTGATGATCTTCCTATTGTCACCTTATGTTTGACATTTCACCTTGCTTATGTGTCTTACAAACAGATTGCTCCTAAAACAACTCTCCATGTCATCGGTTGGACCCCCTGACCATTGTATGTGTCCCTTATTTATTTGATTTTTACCACTTTAGGACTATGGTTCTATAAAAAAACGTGTACAGAAGTTATGTGGCTCATGCCCCTAGCTATGCCTTTATCTTGGTCATGTCTTTTCATTCAGGTGCTCAGTTGTCACTTTACCGTGGTGTGCCTTTGTTGATGGTAGCCGGGAATAAGAGCCAAAGTGGAGGAGGCAGGGTGGCAGACGGAGTACGGAAGAGGAGATGGCGAGGGAGGAGGAAGTTGAATGTCCCCATGGCACACTGCATCTCCAATCAGCGCTTTCCTCCATGCCGGCAACTACTTGCCGCCGGCAATTCCAGCTTGTAGGCTACATCAGCGAGGTGCCCCTCCCCCTGTATTTTGTTTTATATCTTTTTGCAGCAAATAAGACCACTCTGGTTCTTCTTGCACGATTAATTTGGTCAGTATTAATCATGGGCTTCCTTATATATATGCTATGTATTTTTAAAATTCCCAGCTACATGGAAGTGATGATTTTTAGTTCTTTTTTTAATTATAAAAATAATAGTTCTATGGTTTCTAATTATTGTTGTAAGGTTACCCATGGATCACCAGTTCAATCCGTACATACTTAATTTGTTTCTTTGGCCTAAATGGAAACAATGTACATATTTCTGGGTGCTCATTTGAGCATCTTAGCATTTAGTCGATCTGAGTAATATGATAGCTAATTGTTGTTTGGTTATGTCGATTATAACGAAATGTTTCTGCAGATTGCGAGAGAATAAAGAACTTGTCCTTGCACCTTTTGAGAAGAATATTTATATATGGCGACATCTCTAGAGAGTACTTCAACAAAGTGGTTTGATAAGTACATTTATCCGAGAAATCTATGGTATAGTTGAGGTTTATATGACAATTGATGGTGAACACATTTGTCATTTACCCCAAAAATGTCATTTCTTATTTATCAATTGTACATCATAGTAGGTCCAGTACAATGTTCGATCTTTTTCACCATCCTTAACTTTTTCTGGGCATGAGCACATGCATGTGCACATTCATTCATCATCAATAGTAACGTGCATAACTTATTGTGTTCCCATTCGATTTACTAAGTTGTATTCAGTGATCAGTTCAATATGTTCTGAAAATCAAGAACCACTATAGCTGCTACCCTGAATTGTTCTCTCACTTTTGCTTAACCTATGAAGAACCACTACAGCTGCTACTCTGAATTGCTCTCTCACTTTTGCTTAACTTCTAAAACATTAGTATCCGCTCTTTCCCAAAATTGAGTGGTCGTTTCAGTATGTTCTTAAAATCAAGAACCACTATAGTTGCTAGTCTGCGTAGTTCTGTCACTTTTGCTTAACCTGTGAAACATTGATACAGATTGAAAGAGAAACTGGGGTATGAGCCGTCATACAAGGAGATGGCGCAATTGCTCCCGATATCAACACCTGAGCTGCGGTCGAGAATGCGCCAGTTGTTACTCGTGAGGTAGGTATTAATGATGGGCAACATCTGTTTGCTCAGATCCATTGCACGAAAGATGATAAGATGGGGGTGGAGTCGACTGACGTGATACATGTAATGCCATCCTTTATATGCACTTTTAGGGGGATGCTCATGCACATTAGCATCCATTTATATCCTAGCCCGGATAACCAGTTTGCTTATAAATATTATTATGCGGAAATATGATTGGTGTTGTAGGGTGGTTTGATAGAGCTACTCTGTGGGATCAAAATATCCACTTATGTGTACTAATGGATTTCTTTAGGTGAGATCTCATCAAGACTAATATGAGAATCATTCATTCATTCTTTTGATTGTTACCGGGGTGTTTCAAGGGCATATATTATTTGAGGAAGTGTTCAATCCTATATGATTTTGCTATTTAACTTGTAAATTCTGGTACTGGAGATGTTAGCTAAATAGTTTCATGCTTTTCTAATTATTGTTGTAAGGTTGCCCATGGAGCACCCGTTGTTTTGTTGGTCCGTATAAAATGGAGTGATATCATGTCAGTTTATAATTATTTCTACTGCATGCAGTACGAGTAACTCACTTTGTGATGAGTCAAAATTAGTTTGGACAGAGATATTACGTGATATAGGCATGCCATGTTCTCTGGTTATTACTTGATGCATGTTAGTGAATGGTTCTGTTTCCTGTGTGTAATGGAAGCCCATAGCAGGCTAGTAGTTATGAGCACATATTTTCTAGGCAGCTATCGACCAGATCCTATGATACAAGTGCTTCATTGCATCGTTATGAAATTCTGATGCAGCCATATGCAACTTATTGCAATTTCTATATGGCAGGTTGTTAACCCATCATACTATGGATTGGGAGATACTGAAACATATACCTTGAATTCTTACCTATGGAGGTGATAAACTGATAAGTTCAAGCTTAGTAGTCCTATCACTAGCTTTAAAATCACATGGCATATTGTCTATCCCATTTTGTATAAACTACATTTGAATATCTCGAAGAAGGTGGTTGCATAAAAGTGGATGACCATTATGTGCAATCCTTGATATTGGGGAGAGTAGCTTCACAATATTAACTTGGTTACCTTAGCGTCTCAATGTTTGGGTCAAATATTGGTCCCAAGACATCATTGGAAGTCAGTAAAATTGACGCCTTATTTGCTTGGAAGTTCTTCATTTCGATTTGCTTATAGTGCCAATTGATTTGGATAGGTAGATAATTAAGAGCTCTAACTACTTTGTAGGCCTTTGTGCACATAATAACGGCCGCAGCTGAATTTGACGAGTTTGATGTGTGTCACAATGAGGTAATTTTCCCTATCACATCTTATATTCAAATAACCAATCACTCTCCCATTTTAATTGACTGCGGGACTTAGTTAAGATGGAAATTTATTTAATAGTATTGGATGATACATAATTAGGCCTACAAGTTTATCTTGCCAAAACTCCAGTACATATATATGTACCTCTTCAGCTTTTTTATGCTTCTTGGAGTTCCGAGCTTATGATCAGTTTGCGTAGTTTTACTCTTGTTCAAATCATGTTTCTATCCTAATCCCCACCACTCATGCTTATAAGTTATAACCATGTGAAAAATGTTTTATTAGAGTACCCAATTTGTTTATGTTCTTCATGTACCAAACATATACTGATTTCTAGACCATATAAATTTATTCATATTTTATATTGGCTGGTATTATTTGATGCATTTTCATATTTATTAGCCATACTGTTTTGTTGACCAACATAATTATCATACATCCAGATTGGTTGTCGGTCATCATGGTCAAGCACAAGTAAGTTAAGCTTCCAGAGCTTACTGGTGGTTTTCTTCATCCATCAACGGACGAGCATATGTTTATGCTAAACAAAGCTCAGCTATTTACAAGAATTTTAAGCATATGAAAAATATGAATTAAATTATCATCTTTACATTAACCACATTTTTTCCCTGCAGACTAGAATTTTTCTCTTCTTATCTTTCGAAGTGGGACCTAGGCTATGACTTCGTATTAATAAGAAGGAACACAGTAACGTATTATATACTAATAAATGCTAATGGGAGTGCAAGCCTTCCATGAACATAACATGTCAATGTTATCAGCGTGTTGGAATATATGCGGTTACTGTTTTAATAGTTTACTGCTTTGTTGTGATACGCTTTGTGCTTGGTAGTATTAGTTGATTACTCTCTGTTTCATTCTAACTTTAGCAAGATGTGTTGGAGTAATGGGGAAATACACAACTTGTGTAAATTGAAGCCTCTAACAGCTGGTTGGCAACTTAGCAATAAATTTTCTTGCAACTTAATATATCTAGTACATATTAAGGGCCAAAGTGACAGTGTTCCGTTGCTCCTTACTCCTTATGACATTCTTGTACCATTTGTTGTACTGTCTTTTTTGAACGTGTTCATTTACCAGTGTTGCTTTCCCTGCTATTCTCCTTTTCTAAATACATTAACTTTACTATGTTTAATTGTATTTCATATAGAGTTTTTTATTTTCTTCTGATCAGTATGCATAGATACTATTTCACTAGGCTTCTGTGTTACAACAGAATTATGGTTCACGCTCGGGTCTTGCTTATGTGATGCACATGTTTGTATTAGCTCTCCTATCTCCTTAATTTATAGGTTCAGAAAATACTGTTTTCTGCTTCTGTGCAGCACATTTTTTGATCAACTCGCCAATATTAAGTATGTCCATGCATAGGTTAAAGTTGCAGTCACAATATGGTGCAGTTTGGAATCCTATTTTTACTCTTTTTGTTTTTCAGTAAGGTTTGCGGACGTGGTCGGAAAGTGCCAGGAGATGTGACCTATGCGGAGCTCCCTCACATGTTTGATAAGCTCTTACTCTAGGACAATATTTACTACAATTGTTTGTTATGGTGGTACCGATATGTTCATTGGCAAGTTTGTTCGCATAACCCTAGACGGTGTTAAAAAATGTTTCTATAAAGATCCATAACACGTGAATGAGTTTGCTTTAAGGCCTTGTTTGGTATTAGAGTTTTTGTGGGGATTGGTACGGATAATCCCCTAGAGTATTGGTGAAACCTCTACCTTCACCTAATCCCCATAAAACCCACTCACAATCCACTAGGTATGGGTAGAGTATTAGGGATCGAGAAAAATACACTAAATTTTAGGGATAAGCGGGAAGTAAACTCGTTCAATACTCTAGTATCAAATATATTTATAGAAGTAAGTGGGGATTGGGATTTGGTGAGAATTATCCTCTCTAATACCTACAAATACTCTAGTGCCTAAAGTGTGCGCTGGTGACCTAACGCCGGTGCCACGACACGTCCGGCAAACGCGGAAACGCCGGTAGGACGCTCCTACGCGAACACGCGCGCGCGATCGATCACCTACCAACCCTGACAGATATCCTATGCCCGCTCTTTCAACTGGGAGATTTTGACCGGATCGATCAGATAAGTGCAGCTCAACTGCCAACCGACCAAAGCACTAGGATCATTCCCAAAACAGTACTACTAGTACGTACTACTTGCCCTCGGGTGTGGTTTAGCACCGGATGTTTAGCCTTGGACGCGGAGAATGAATGAGATTTTTTCCCCAATAAACAGTGTTTTATTACTACTCCTGGCACTTTCCGACCTATGTTTAGATTTATCTAGATCTATAAGTATGCACTAAAACATGTCTATGATTTGGATTTGTCTAGAGATTCGTATATATGTATCTATACACCAAAATACGTCTAGGTGCATGCATGAGAATTTAGACAAATCTAAGTCACTTATTTGGGACCTAGGGAGTACATAAAATGTTTAGGCGAATGTCGATCGAGCATCGTGCATATATATACTTGTTCGAGTACATCCCGCGCAACTTCGAAGTACATTATCGTGAGCTAGACATGTGCAGAGAGGCCGGGGTTACATTCCTCTTCTCCAAAGAAAAAGCTTGGCACATGATGTGCTGCAATCCAGAGTCACAAAATTACAACTAATTAAGCAACACACAGCTATGTATGTGTGGAGATCAAACACAACCGAACTTTTCTTCACACACAAGTCTGTAGTAAGTAAACAACTACCGGAATGCAGCTAGCTGGTGACCTACCATACCAGGTGCTATTATTGTTCAGTACAGCCGCAGTAGTCTCTACTGCAAACATGTAGAGAGCTTTAATTTCATGTGGAGTGCTATAAGTACCAGGCTTTCTCTCATCTCCAAACCACCACACACAGAAGCAGCCCCTCCGAATATACATAGACAAAAGAGCACCATGGCGTGCAAGAACACACTGTCCTTCGTTGTCTTCCTCGGGGTTTTGCTGCTCTCATGCAGTTACATGAGCAGCGCGGCACGGTACCTAGAGGAGGTCGTCGTGCCCAAGGAGGAGCACCCGCCACATTCCACCGTGTCGGAGCTGCCAAAGCCCCAACTCCCACCACATCCTGCTATGCCCGAGCTGCCAAAGCCTGAACCACCTCACCCAGTCTTGCCAAAGGAGCCTGAAGTGCCACACCATGCAGTACCAGAGATGTCTAAGGAGCCCGAAGTGCCACACCCCGCTACGCCGGAGCTGCCAAAGCCTGAACTCCCGCCACACCCTGCAATGCCCGAGCTTCCCAAACCTGAGCTACCACATCCAGTTGTTCCTGTGGTGCCAAAGGAGCCTCAAGTCCCACATGCTATCGTACCGGAGGCACCAAAGGAGCACGAAATGCCCCATCCTGCTGTGCCTGAGCTGCCAAAGCCTGAAACTCCACATCCTACCGTGCCAGAGGTGCACCCTGCCGTGCCCGAGGTGCCAAAGATGCCGGAATTGCCGCACCCGGCCATGCCGGATATTCCAAAGCATGAACTGCCACCATTCCCAAAAGCCGAGCTGCCCCCGAAGCCTGAGTTCCATTTTCCAGACCCAGAGGCCAAGCCATGATCGGAGTACCTACATTATCCATGCCGGGGCCAGTTATCTATGTTTTATATATGTATACGTTATGTATGTGTGTGATGCTTATGTAATGTGCGTATTGTACATGTCGATAGCCTGCAGTCGAGTCGTGAGACGATTTGTTCTTTATATGTATAGATGTGATACATATTGTATATACATGAGTAATGTATACATGTTTTATTTTGGAGTTTCTATACTTGACACTACGTTTTGATCTATACATGTATATATAGCTGAATCTATTCTTATCCTGAATGTAATTTTTTTTTAAATGAGCATATATATTAATACCACACGGATACCAATTACACCCAGCCTCTGCAACAACGCATACCCTAATGGCAATACGGATGCACACAGTCAAAAAAAGGAAGAAGAATTACAAAAAAGAAATGTCCCGCTGCAGGAATCCGATCCTCAGCAACAGCGACACTACCACCACCAAAACAACACCAGAAGTCCAACCCCTCCAAAAACGACGCCTCCAAGAAGGAAATAGTGCACAAGCGCTGTCATCGCCCGATCAAAGATCTAGGTTTTCACCCTGGATAAAGTTCTCGCTCGCAAAGCAATGCCTTCTGCAAGGACATTGCCAGGCACAACCAATGAAGGCCAGACCTTGGATTTTCATCCTGCAAGGTAAGACTGTGAACTCCTCCTGTGATGTCGCCCCCTCTAACAGACGCTGCTGCGAGTCACAGATAACCAAGCCAGATCCTCATCGCCATATAGACTCAATCCACCATAGCTCACCCACATGTCTCTGCCTTCATGACATTCTCCACATCTGACTTCACCATGTGTATCGTCAAAGGCATGTCGCATGATGATAACAGGTAGCAGAGCTTCGCCACGCTCCCATTGAAACCAAACGGCCAGCAAAAAACACAGGTGCGCATGACCGAATTCCTTCCGATCCAGCAAACTCCAGGCATATGCGCCCATGGGAGTTCACCGGCGGAGTCTTCCGGAACCATACACTCCGGCTAGATCCATGGAGACACGCATCAAGTAGATATTCGTCTTGGTGCGAGAGAGATCCGAGGACCACCCCCTTTATTGAAACCAAGACAGCATCCCCCACGCTACCCGCCGGAAACTAGCAGGATCCGCCGCATAACGGCAAGATCGCCCGGCTGACCACTCCGACAGAGAAGGAAGTCACCACCACCATGCCAGGGGCAGTAGCCCCAAGCGCCCTAGCGTCGCGAGCATGACCCGGAGATCCTGGGCGCCGGCGTCGGTGACGAACGGAATAAATCTCGGCCCGAAGGCACGGATTCCCGCCACCGCGTGCAGCCATCTGGGCCAAGGACCCCCAGCCGCCACCAGCCACGACGCCACCGTCGAACCAGCGCGGGCGCGGACGCCGCCGCCGCCACGCCAGATCACGGCCAGGGTCACCGCCGCCGCCGCCACGCTGCCAGGTCTTTGCCCGGCGACGCCCCGGGCGACGGCGGCGAGCAGGAGATTCACGAGGAGGAGGTCGGCCGGGGAGGAGGGAGGCCCGCCCGGCACGGCGCGGCGCCGCCTCGCGGGTGCGGGAGAGGGGTGCGGGAGAGGGGAGAGGGGTCTATATGACCGTTTCTTTCGTTTGGTGACCATCCTGAATGTATATGCTTCAGATATATGTATATGCTTCAGATATGCTTGAATATATATGCTTCAGATATATGTATATCACTAGAAAAGGCCACAGCCTGCTAGGTTTGATCGGAAGCTAAAGTTAACAAAGTTGTTATGCGGGGATACCGGCTGCTTAGATGAGGACCTCAACGACGTTACCCTAATTAAAGATAGCACTGGTTTCTTACAGATAAAAAAACAAATAGGAAAAGTGCTATTTGTTTAGCTTTAAACCTTTTCTACACTAGGGGAAAATTCAGCACTGCCGTGCACGGTGGCTTTGCCGTGCGCCAGTGCATGGCAAAGAGGCATGATACAGGATACACGACAGAGAAAACACTCACGACAAAGCACTGCAAAGACACACGGCAAAGAAAATATTTACGACAAAGGCCAAAAATGGCCCACGGCAAAGAAATCGCACGGCACACAATCGCGTGGGGCCCACCATTTCGGCGCAGTTGAGGGGCCGTGGTGACGGCAGGGCTTTGCCGTGTGCCTCAGCGTCAGGCACGATAAAGTTTTGAATTGCAAATTCTTTTTTTCTGCGTGAAATATTCCCGTCATTTATTTTATTCAACGCGCGAAATATTCCCGCTCAGTTTATTCAATGTGGGAGGGTCTTTGCCGTGTACCCTACCGTGCACGGCAAAGCCCTGTTTTTTCCCATTTCCCTCCTTTTTTGTCTCCATTTTTTAGTACATATTTTATCTTAAATATCACCCATATTGCATCTATGGACACTTTGGTTATGTGGTTTGTCGAGCACACTATAATTTATTTGGTTTGGTGAGATTCCGGCGCTCTAGCGGCCGTCTCCCATCGAAACCCTAGTCTGTGGGGCAGCCAGGGATATACCTTCTAGCTCTCTCCGTACGAGGTTCCACCAATGTAATTTTTTGTTTGTTAAAATATGTTTAGGCCATAGATACAAGGAAAACCAAGTTTGGAACCCAGTGGCACATTCTAGCTACCGGTATACCCACAGCAGGACATTTCCACCTAGAGTTCCAAGAATCCGCTAAGTGTTATCGCCTGAATGTGAAGAATGTCACACTGAGGAACTATGTATTCTATCTATGGGACTTTCACCATACTTTAACATGTATCCTAGGTCCACATGCAAGTTTCCTAGGTCCATATGCAAGTTCAGGTGGGTTCCCGAGGCTCCGGGGGTCGAAAACATATAAAACACCCATCTGCGGTCCTCGGGGAGGTCTACTCCAGCTCTTTCTGTACGAGGTTACACCAATATAATTTTGTGTTTATTAAGGTATTTTTAGGCCATATATACAAGGAAAACCAAGATTGGTACCTCGTGGGACATTCTAGCCCCCGGTATACCCGCGGCGAGACGTTTCCACCTAGAGTTTCAGGAATCTGCTGAGTGTTATCGCCCGAATGTGAAGAAGGTCACACCGGGGAGATATGTCTTGCATCTATGGGACTTCCACTACACTTTCACATGTTTTCTAGGTCCATATGCAAGTTTCCTAGGTCCACTAGCAAGTTTGGGTGGGTTTGCGGGGCTCCGGGGGGTCGAAAAGCACCGGTCGGTGGGCTCGGGGGATCTACCCCCAAGCTATCTCCATATGAGATTCCGCCAATGTACTTTTTTATTTGTTTAAGCATGTTTAGTCCATATATACATAGAAAACTAAGGTTGGGCCCAATGTTCCACCGGTTGTCCCCCGCTGGACCCGTCGCGGGAGTTTCCCAATGACACGTCCAACACTTTTCTAAGTGTTATCGCATGCGCGTGACGACGGTGATACTAGGGAGCTATCCATTGCATATATGGACCATCTACCACACTTATGTACACATGGCATGATCACATGCAAGTTTTGGTGGGATTCCGACGCTCCGGCGGTCGTCTTCCATCGAAACCTTAGTCTCGATGGGCCCGAGGGATCTACCCCCTAGCTATTTTCGTACGAGGTTCCACCAATGTACTTTTTAGTTTTTTAAGCGTGTTTATGCCATATCTACATAGAAAATCAAGGTTGGGTCCAATATTCCACGGGTTGCCCCCGTTGGACCCGTCGCGGGAGTTTCCCATTGACACCTTCAACACTTCTCTAAGTGTTATCACATGCATGTGAAGACGGTGGCACCCAGGAGCTATGGGAAGAGCATCTCTAAACTTGCATTGGATCTCTGAAGAAACATCATATTGTGAGTCTAAAAATGTTTTTTTTCAAAAAATCATGAGCATTAGGTCATGTACATGTAGTTCAAACCGGACGAACTTCCTACCGATTCGGCAGACATTTGTCTTTCTCACCAGGGGTGGATGGAAAGGTTTTAAAATCCCTGGTTGAGACATTGTTCATGCAAGGTGGTCTAGTATTTTTTTAAATAGGGTGGTAGCATTTTTGTATTCACTTTTTGGTGTTGCTTCACAAAATGCCCTGATTTTGGCACTCGGAAAATAGAAAATGGTTTTTCCATGCGACGAAAAGGAAAACTTCCTCATGTAACATTGTTCGCCATCCCAATATGCACATGCGTGCACAATATGAGCATATTATCACAAACTATGTCACGATTCTGGCCATAACATTGGTTGTTTGATCCGGAAGCCTAGAAACCTGGAATGAAATATGTCATTTTGTGAAGGGTTTTTTGAGACATAATAAATATACCAAGTATGATATTTTTTCCTTCCAACTATGTCACATAATATGACACCAAGCGAAGGTTTCACATTGTTTGGATCATTTTTGAATTTTTTTAGCCCGTTTCAAACTATCGTCAAACTTTCTCGAACGACAGGCATGAAGATTCTTAGCTCGGGGCTGAACCTCGCTAAAATTGAATTGGATCTCTGAAGAAACGTCATATTGTAAGTCTAAAAATAATTTTTGCAAAAAATCATAAGCATTAGATCATGTACCTAGAGTTCAAACCGGACTCACTTCCTGTCGATTCGACAGACTTTTTTTCACCAGGGGTGGACGGAAAAGTTTTTGAATCCCCGATTGGTATTTTTGTTAGACACTACTTGTCGTTATGTTTTCAATAAAATTGGTTTCATATGATTCTGAGTTTGTATGACAAAGTTGCGGCGTTTCTATGGCTAGGTCAAAACTACCCCGAAGAAACAAACATCAAGCCAATCACAGGACAGGAAACAACGGCCCACGGATCACCCTACTGAAACAAATCTGGGCTGTCTATTTCCTACCGATCCAATGGCCCAACTTTCTCCTTGTCCACCTCGCTCACCTTATACATCCACCTCTGCCAACCACCCACCCCACCCAACCCCACTCCCACGCACACGCCGTCCCGAGCCCCAGCCTTACCCCTTCCCTCCACTACAGCTAGTCGCCGCCGCCCCGAACAAGCTTGCCTCCTCCTCACCTGGGCTGGCCTCGGCCTCCCGCACCTAAGTGTGGTGGTAGGCTCTGTCCAGCACCGGAGCAGTCCACCGCAATGGGCGGAGAGCGAGCGGTAGCGACGAGCAGGTGCCAGCGGTCGGCGAGCAAGCAGCAGCGGGTGAGCGGCAGCGGCGAGCAGGCGGCCGCGGCTCGACGGTGGATAGCGCACGGGGCCACGATGGCTTGACGGCGGATGACATACGACGGGCGGACGCTCCCTCCTCCAACGCACAGAGACCCAACACCTCCGGCCCATTCCCCTCCATCGGCAGCGCCTCTACCAGCAGCCGCGTGTACGTCGCCGCCCTGACCCGTCCCATGGTCGTAGCCGCTCCCTGGCCGCATCGACCCAGTACATGGCATCGATGGTGGCCTTTGAGGCTATTCTTTTTTTATTTCAGAATAATTTCTTTGCCGTGTATTTGTAGAAAACGCACGACAAGGGCTTGGCAGAAAAGCACACGACAAAGGCTTGGCAGAAAAGCGCACGACAAAGGGGAGTAGCACAGCAAACACTCCATCGGACCCACTATCACGGCGCCGTCGGGGGTGGTGGCGTCATCAAGTACCTTTTGTATGCCGTGCGTGATGGCCGGCACACAGCAAAGTCTTTGCCGTGTATCGTACACGACAAAGGACTCTTTGCTGGCCCGATCTTTGTCGTGCAATCTTTGCCATGTAGTGGCGCACAACAAAACCTTTGTCATGTGTTTTCGGGGCTTTACCGTGTATCATATGTTACACGGCAAAGAATGAAATTCTTGTAGTGCTAGTTGTCATTAAATCTTTTCAACCTATGCTATGGTTATTTTTTTAAATAATACGAATTATTTAATCAATATCTCGAATAATACTCAAAATTATGAATTTCCAAAAGTAGCGTGGCCTCGGGGTCTCAAACACCGATTAGCACATGTCGGTGTTTCAACCACCGATAGGCACCCGTCGGTGTTTCAACCACTAATAGGCCTATTGAGCTAAACTAATAGCTTGGAACCCCGCCCACACTACAACGTACCAAAGTTCCCAGTACGAAATATTTAATCAATATCACAAATAATACACAAAATTAAGAATTTTGAAAAGTAGCGCGGCCTCGATACTTTAACCACCGAGAAGTACTAGTCGGGGTTTGAACCACCAATAAACTGGCCGGCAGCGGCGCAGAGTGGTGCATTGTCGAGTGCTTATCGATGGTTCAAACACTGACTAGTACTTGTCGGTAGTTCAACTACAGACGAGTTCTTGTCGGTGGTTCAAGTACCGAGGCCGCGCTACTTTTGAAAATTTCTAATTTTGTGTATTATTCATAATATTGATTAAATATTTTATATTATTTAAAAAAACAGCCCTGTTGAAGGTACAGGCGCAGGCGGCGCAGGGTGGTGCATGGCGTCAGTCGGGCCTTCAACCACGAAGGCTTGTCGGTGGTTCAAATACAAACTAGTGCTTGTCGGTGGTTCAAATACAAACTAGTGCTTGTCGGTGGTTCAAGTACCGAGACCGCGCTACTTTTCAAAATTCAGAATTTTGAGTATTATTTGTGAAATTGATTAAAAAAATCATATTATTTTAAATAATTAGCCTAGTTATGGATTGGTCCGCTTTAACAAAATGATGAATTGATAAATATTTGTATTTCTTTTTGTTAGTCAAGATGCAAATGTGCAGAGCATATAAGGAGAGGCAAGAAATATTGGATTGAAGACAAGCTTTATTTTGATTTATTGAACATACATGGAGTATTTATAACCTTTAACCACAAGAGCTTAAACAATAAGCAAAATACTATTATGGTCCAAATAATATGCCAACAAACTTAAATCCCATTAGTAATGCTTGCAGGAAAATTGTACCTTTGCCAAATAAATTCTGCAAAAAATGACGATGATTACTGTTATTTCCAATGATGTACCTTTGCAGATTTTTAAAACTTTTTTTGAATAAAATTGTTTTTCTATTACTTACTATAATAACTATCCTTTATTTTCTCATTGGGGAGTAAGACAAACACAAAAGTAAATATAAAATCTAAAAACACTAAATGTAATATAATAAAATTAAGAGATATATTATATAGTCCCTCTGTCCGGAAATAAGTGACTTGGATTTATTTAAATTTACACGTATCTATACACTAAAATATATCTATATACATGTGGAGCTAAAGATATTAAAGTTGTTGTGCGGGTATATAGATGCCCTTAGATGAGGAGCTCAATGACTGTACCCAACATCTAGCACAAGATTCTAAGAGACAGAGAAAAACAAACAGGCACGTGTGTTGTTTGTTTATCTTTAAATTTTTTCTAATCTGTCATTAAATCTTTAACGTATACCCGTTATGCAGTTGTCATATGTTTGGTCTACATATTGCATGGGACATGCATTATTTGGCATGGCAATGAATTACCATTGAATTGGTTTGCTTTTACATAATGATGAATTAATAAATATTTGTATTTCTTTTTCTTAGTCAATATGCAAATGTGGGAGGAATTTTCCGCTTACCGCATTGTGAGGAAATAAGTATTGGATGGAAGGCATCCTTTATTTTGATTTAGTTTTTTCGGTAAGGGGAACGGGGCCGAACCTATACATCGAGCCATGCACACAAACTTTGTTTATCATTCAAACAACAAAGTCTGCCAAAGCCATTACAAAGATCATATAAACCAAGACCGCGAAAACAACACCACCGAGCGTGACGATAGGAGTCCATCACTAGCTCCCTATTTTTTTTGGAAAACTTACGACCGACCATCCAAGCCAGGAGTCTTGATCCGCCTAGCATATCCTTGAAATGGAGCCAATGCACTCGCTCCGGATGTCGCCACCTCCGCTATCATCTGCCAACCCATCTTCAGTGTGTAGATCGATGCATAGACTCTCGTAACACCAGCCACTAACACCACCATTGTACCAAGTAGCACCACATCCATGCGCACTAACTCGGAAGAACGCCGCGGTCGCACATCGCGGTCGTCGTCGGTACACTGCAAGACCATGTGGCCAGGTACCACCAGCCAGCACACCTTGAAGTCTCTGGAAGATCTGCCGTGCGTAGCACCTGCCGAATAGGCATGACTCAGTGTATCACCTATAGCTCCGGCATGACTTGACATCTCCGCTGAAGCAACGTGCAATACAAAGCCGCTCCACCTCCTATCTCTGCCATCCTGCACTGCTCCACAAAGGATGCTCCCAGGAGAAAACATGACACCGCAGCGCCGCAACCGTCTAATTCGGAAGCCAGATCTGCTGGTTTCCCTAGAAAAGCATGAGTGGGTCGACAATAGTTGCACGGCGATGCCTTTAACAAGGTAACGGTTTAGAACGCCGCTATCATGCACCAAGATCGAAGTCAGCTCGGTTTAAATTGGCAACTAGGTCTCCCCAACTCACAACCGAGACTAGTCAATGGATCACGAGATCCACCAAACCAGCCTCAGGCCAACCATGTCCGATGGAGGAGATGACCACCACCATCCTCGTGATGCGTAGCAGGACCCGGAGGGCCACTGAGCGATGTCACTGACCGACGATGAAATGGCAGCGGGGTTCGGATCGAAGGCTGCCGATCATAGGACCAAGGCCCTATATCAAGCGCCCTTTAGCCGCCGCCTCCCGCCAGCCCCACCACCCGCGGATCTACCACCGAAGCAGAACAGAGAGAGGGCCACCGCCGCCTAAGATCATGGGACGACTGAGGAAGGAGATTCGCCATCGCTGCGTCGTACGGACTTTGCCTAGTGACGATGCCGACGGCGGCGGATGGAGGGGGTGAGAGAGGGGTCTTGTACCGGCCAGTTGGTGGACGACCGGTGCGGCCCGGCAGTAGCCGCACAAGGTCGGACGGGGAGGGACGCCTCCACCTTATCTTTGTTAGATTTCGTATAAGTAGGTAATTTGTTCTCCGTCCCATGGAATATTTATAACCTTTCTCCACAAGAGCTTACAAAATAAGCACAATACTAGTGTGGTCAAAGTAATATTACAACCAACACTAGTAGAAAAACTAGCTTTGATTTGCATCGGCCGAGAGCATTAGTCCTGGTTCCTCCTCGAACCGGGACTAATGCAAGCATTTGTCCCGGTTCGAGGGGACCGAGGGACGCACGGGAGCCAGGGGCATATGTCCCGATTCTAAAGGGGCTATTCATTCTGGTTCGTAATACGAACCGGGACTAAAGGTCTGGCCCCAGACACGTGGCCTATCACCGACCTTTAGTCCCGGTTCATATTACGAACCGAGACGAATAGCCCGCTTATAAATGCGCCGCCCCAGCCAGCGTCCACCCTCTGTTTTTTCTCTTTGTTGAAGGAGTGCGGTGTGGTGTGCTAGTTTTTTTCCTATGTGTTGGAGATATGCCCAAGAGGCAATAATAAAAGTGGTTATTATTATATCTTTATGTTTATGATAAATGTTTACATCCCATGCTATAATTGTATTAACCGGAAACATTAACTTGTGTGTTTTGTAAACATAAGAGAGTCCCTAGTAAGCCTCTTGTTGAACTAGCTTGTTGATTAATTGATAATCACGGTTTCCTGATCATGGACATTAGGATGTGATTAATAACAAGGTTATATCATTAGGAGAATGATGTGATGGACACACACCCATAGTAAGCGTAGCATAAGATCAAGTCATTAAGTTCGTATTGCTGTAAGCTTTCAAATACATAGTAACCTAATCCTTCGACCATGAGGTTATGTTAATCACCATCACCGGATGGATACTTTGATGACATCAAACACCGCTTCGTAACTGGGTGGTCATAAAGGTGTCATTGGGTATTCTGAAAGTATGTGTTGAAGCGCATGGACCAAGATTGGGATTTGTCCATCCATATGACGGATAGATATGCTCTGGGCCCTCTCGGTGGAATGTCATCTAGTTAGCTTGCAAGCATGTGACTGGGTCACAAGGGATGACATATCACAGAACGAGTAAAGAGTACTTATCAGTAACGAGGTAGAACTAGGTATGGAGATGCCGACGATCAAACCTCGGATAAGTATAGTATCGTGAGACAAAGGGAATTGGTTTCGTATGTAAGTGGTTCAATCGATCGCGAAGTCATCGTTGAGTATGTGGGAGCCATTATGGATCTCCAGGTCCCGCTGATGGTTATTTATAGGAGATGTGTCTCTATCATGTCTGCATAATCACGAACCTTAGGGTGACACACTTAAGGTTCGAAGTTGTTTTAAGTAGATATGGAATATGCGTTGGAGACCGAATGTTGTTCGGAGTCTCGGATTGGATTCGGGACATCACGAGGAGATCCGGAATGGTCCAGAGAATAAGATTCATATATAGGGGATCATTTTCTGAGTTAGGAAATGTTCCAGAGTGTTTGTATGAGGATTCTAGAAGGTTTCGGAATGTTCCGGAAGGTTCTAGAAGATATCTTGGAGTTTGCTTGAAAATCAAGATAGGGATCAAGGAGTCCTGGTGGGTCAAGACTAGGAGTCGTGGGGGAGGAGGACTCCTCCCCCCACTCCCCAATCCGCCGGCCTAGAGGGAGGGGAGTCCTACAAGGACTCCCCCTCCCCAGGCGCCCTCCCTTCTTTAAATAGAGGGGTAGGGGCGCCCCCTCCTCACCTGCTTCTCACAACTCCCAATCTCTGCCGCCTCTCTCCTCCACCATTCTTCTGCACAGGCATAGGCGAAGCCCTGCAGAATTCTCTACTCCACCACCACCACGCCGTCGTGCTGCTGGGATTCCGTGGAGAAGATCTACTACCTCCGCTGCTCGCTAGAACGGGGAGAGGAAGGTCTGCTTCGACTCCGCACGTTTGACCGACTGCGGAAGAGCTGCCGAAACGCGGCGCCGGAAGGATCGTAAACTTGACCGACTGCGGAAGCGCTGCTGGAACGCGACGGCGGAAGGATCGTCCACACGATCTTGAGATCGGCAAGTGATCGACTACATCAACCACGAGATCTAATCTCGTTAACGCTTTCGGATCTACGAGGGTTAGTTCCTATCTATCTCGTTGCTCATGTCTAATAGATTAGATCTTGGCTTTTATCTAGATTAGATCTGGGTTTTGTTCGTTCTTGCGGTAGAAATTTTTTGTTTTCCATGCTACGAACCCATCACTATGCACATTAGGTGTTCGAGGAAATGTCTGAGAGAATGATACGTTTGATTTCACACAAAATAAAAATCATATGGGATGCCCGAGCCACACTTAAGTCTTTCTCCTCTTTCTTTCCTTGTTGATCGAGGTTATCGACCTTATCCTTCACCTGTCATTGATATAATAATGCATGCATCGACGTAAAGTGGTCATCTCACTATTCATGATGTTCTGTAATAATGCAAATGAACCGGCGGGGATGATGTACGGTGACCGACGTGAATCCGTGTACATTCAAGGCATGGATAAATTTATCGATGTGTCTAAGGCAAACAAAGGGAATGGATTTATGTGTTGTCCATGTGTTCAATGTCGGAACATCAAGGAGTACTCTTCCTCGAAAATCATTCGCGGCCACCTGGTTTGGAGAGGTTTCATGCCCAGCTATAATTGCTAGACCAAGCACGGAGAAAGAGCGGTTATGATGGAAGACAATGAACAAGAACAGGATGATGACAACTATTGTCATATGTTCCCTGAATAGGATGATACTGCAATGAAAGAGAATGAAGAAGAAGCAGGTGAAGAACGGGCATCAGATGAGCCCGTTGATGATCTTGGTCGGGCCATTTCTGATGCAAAGCGAGACTGTGAAACAGAGAAGGAGAAGTTGAAGTTGGAGGGCATGTTAGAGGATCACAAAAAAAAATTGTATCCAAATTACAAAGATGGCAGCACAAAGCTCGGTACCACACTAGAATTGCTGGAATGGAAGGCAGAGACTGGTTTATCTGACAAGGGATTTGAGAAGTTACTGAAAATAATGAAGCCAAAGCTTCCAAAGGGTAACGAATTGACCGAGAGTACTTATGAAGCAAAGAAGATTCTCTGTCCTCTAGGATTGGATGTGAAGAAGATACATGCATGCATAAATGACTGCATCCTCTACCGCGGTGAGGAGTACGAGAATTTAGAAAAATGTTCGGTATGCACTGCACTTCAGTATAAGATCAGACGAGATGACCCTGGTGATGTTGATGGCGATGACGAGCCCCCCAGGAAGAGGGTTCCTGCTAAGGTTATGTGGTATGCTCCTATAATACCAAGGTTGAAACGTCTGTTTAGAAACAAAGAGCATGCTAGGTTGTTGCGATGGCACAATGAAGACCATAAGAAAGACGGGAAGTTGAGACACCCCACTGATGGGTCACAGTGGAGAAAAATCGAGAGAGTTCTCGGACTTTGCAGGTGACACGAGGAACTTATGGTTTGGTCTAAGTACAGATGGCATGAATCCTTTTGGGGAGCAGAGCTGCAGTCACAACACCTGGCATGTGACTCTATGTATCTACAACCTTCCTCCTTGGTTGTGCATGAAGCGTAAGTTCATTATGATGCCAGTGCTTATCCAAGGCCCGAAGCAACCCGGCAACGACATTGATGTGTACCTAAGGCCATTAGTTGAAGGACTCTTACAGTTGTGGGGAAAACCAGGTGTACGTGTGTGGGATAAGCACAAATAGGAGTCATTTGACCTATGAGCCCTGCTTTTCGTAACCATCAATGATTGGCCTGCTCTTAGTAACCTTTCAGGACAGACAAACAAGGGATACAAGGCATGCACACACTTTAGAGATGATACTGAACCTACATATTTGCATAAATGTAAGAAGGTTGTGTAACTAGGGAATCGTCGATTTCTTCCGATCAATCATCAAGTAAGAAAGAAAGGCAAGCATTTCAAAGGTGAGGCAGATTACCGGAAGAAGCCTAACCTCCCTACAGGTGATGATGTATTTGGTATGGTCAAGGACATATAAGTAATCTTTGGAAAGGGTGCTGGCGGTCAACATGTTCCAAACGATGTCGCTACCAGACACGCGCTCATGTGGAAGAAGAAATCTATATTTTGGGAGTTACCCTATTGGAAAGTCCTACGTGTCCGCTCTTCCATCGACGTGATGCACGTGACGAAGAATCTATGCGTGAACCTGCTAGGCTTCCTGGGCGTGTATGGGAAGACAAAAGATACACCAGAAGCACGGGAGGACCAACAACGTATGAAAGACCCACAAAACATGCATCCACAGAACAAGATGGATAAAGGGCGTCACTTAAGTCCTGCCAACTATGCTCTTATGAAAGCAGAGAAGGAAATATTTTTTGAAGTCCTTTACAGTATCAAGGTGCCGTCTGGATTCTCGTCTAACATAAAGGGGATAATAAATATGGCAGAGAAAAAATTCCAAAACCTGAAGTCTCATGACTGTCACGTGATTATGACGCAGTTGCTTCTGATTGCATTGAGCGGGCTTCTACCGGAAAATGTTCGAGTACCCATCGTGAAGCTATGTGCATTCCTCAATGCAATATCTCAGAAGTGATCAATTAAGATATCCTGACAAGGTTACAGAAGGATGTGGTCCAATGTCTTGTTAGTTTTGAGTTGGTGTTCTCACCATCCTTCTTCAATATTATGACGCATCTCCTGGTTCACCTAGTCGAAGAGATTTCCATTCTCGGTCCTATATTTTTACACAATATGTTCCCCTTTGAAAGGTTCATGGGAGTGTTAAAAAAATATGTTCATAACCATGCTAGGCCAAAAGGAAGCATCTCCAAGGGCTATGGAACAGAGGAGGTCATTGAGTTCTGTGTTGACTTTATTCCTGACCTTAAGCCGATTGGTGTTCCTGAATCACGACATGAGGGGAGAGTGAGTGGAAAAGGCACTCTGGGAAAGAAAGCAATGATATGTAGGAATGGACAATCTTTCACTCAAGCACACTACATGGTTCTACAGAATTCCACCATGGTAGCTCTGTATATCAGGGAACACAAGAATATTGTACGCTTCAACAACCCGGGAAAGCCAGACTCCTGGATTAGAGATGAACACATGAAGACTTTTGGCAGTTGGTTGCAAACACATCTAATGAATGACACCACTATTGGGGATCAGCTCTACTTGTCGGCTGGGTCACCATCTTCTACTATATTGAATTACCAAGGGTACGCGATAAATGGAAATACATTTTACAGGATCGCCCAAGATAAAAAGAGAACCAACCAGAACAGTGGTGTCCGCTTTGATGCAACCGACGAGAATGGCAAAAATGACACATACTATGGTTACACAGAGGATATATGGGAACTTGACTATGGAGTTTCTTTTAAGGTCCCTTTGTTTCGGTGCAAATGGATCAACCTAAATGGAGAAGGGGTAAAGGTAGACCAGTTGTACGGAATGCCAATAGTAGATCTCAAAAATCTTGGTTACAAAGACAAACCATTTGTCCTAACCAATGATGTGTCACAGGTTTTCTATGTGAAGGACATGTCCTCCATACCGAAAAAAATAAAAAATAAGCAAACGAATACATCACACGATGAGACAAAGCGTCACATAGTTCTTTTAGGGAAAAGAAATATCGTGGGAGTCGAGGACAAGACAGACATGTTAGAATATTATAATAAGTTTTATGAAATTCCACCCTTCACAGTGAAAACTGACCCAAGCATCCTGTTAAGCAAAGAAGATGCTCCATGGTTATGGCCGAAGCGACCATAAACGGGCATAAGAAATTAAAAAACGGTCCGAACAATGTAAATCCTTCTTGTGGTGTCATATTATATGACATAGTTGCAATAAAAATATGAAACTTGGTATATTGATTATGTCTCGAAAAAACCTTCACAAAATGACCTATCATGTTCGAGGTTTCATGGCTTTCGGTCCAAATGGTCAATGTTATGTGCATAATCGAGGCATAGTTTGTGATACTGTGCCCATATTGTGCATGAATGTGCATCTTGGGATGGCTAACAATGTTGCAGGAGGAATTTCTATTTTTCGTCGCATGGAAAAACCATTTTCTATTTTCCGAGTGCCAAAATCGGAGCGTTTTGTGAAGCAACACCAAAAGTTAAATAAAAAATGGTACCACCCCATTTTTCAAAAAATACTAGACCACCTTACATGAACAATGTCCTAACTAGGGATTTTAAAACCTTTCTGTCCACCCCTGGAGAAAAAGACAAATGTTTACCGAATCGGTAGGAAGTGGGTCCGGTTTGACCTATAGGTACATGAGCTAATGCTCGTGATTTTTTGAAAAAATCATTTTTAGACTCATAATGTGATGTTTCTTCAGAGATCCAATGAAAGTTTTAATGAGGCTCATCCCCTATCTTCATGCTCGGCATTGTGACCATAGTTAGAAAAAGGTAAATTTTGAAACGGGCATAAGAAATTCAAAAACAGTTCGAACAATGTAAATCCTTCACATGGTGTCATATTATATGACATAGTTGCAATGAAAAATACCAAACTTGGTATATTGATTATGTCTCTAAAAAACATTCACAAAATGACCTATCATGTTTGAGGTTTCATGGATTTTGGTCCAAATGACCAATGTTATGTGCATAATCGAGGCATAGTTTGTGATACTGTGCTCATATTGTGCATTCTTGTGCATATTGGGATGGCTAACAATGTTGCAGGAGGAAGTTTTATTTTTCATCGCATGGAAAAGCCATTTTCAATTTTCGAGTGCCAAAATAGGGGTGTTTTGTGAAGCAACACTAAACGTTAAATAAAAAAATGGTACCACCCCATTTTTCAAAAATACTAGACCACCTTACATGAACAATTTCCTAACTAGGGATTTTGAAACCTTTCTGCCCACCCCTGGATAAAAAGACAAATGTCTACCGAATCGATAGGAAGTGGGTCCGGTTTGACCTACAGGTACATGAACTAATGCTCGTGATTTAAAAAAAAATTATTTTTAGACTCATAATGT
Organism: Avena eriantha; assembly: GCA_910589775.1. Classification (NCBI taxonomy): domain Eukaryota; kingdom Viridiplantae; phylum Streptophyta; class Magnoliopsida; order Poales; family Poaceae; genus Avena; species Avena eriantha. The sequence goes on from OU342741.1 coordinate 111,448,481, forward strand.
GATGTTTCTTCAGAGATCCAATGCTCGTGGTTTCTTTAGAGATCCATCCCCTATGGCCAGCTTAAGGGAGATGCCTGAGGACGAGATCCTTCGGCATCTCCCTGAAGCTGGCCGTAGTATTATCTCTGGTCTCGCACACCATCTTGGAGTTTATAACTTCTCTAGATAGATCAATATGCCAGGTAGCTAACTAATTTCACATATTAGAGAGTGCCTCTATGGCCAGTTTGTTGAAGATGCTGGAGGACTGGGCTCCGCCTACATCTCCCTCAAACTGGCCGTAGTGGTGTCTCTACTCTCACACAACATCATGTTTGTGTTTGATAACTTCACAAGGATGCCTATTTATAGATTAAGCAGCACAACATAGTGTCCACACTCACGACATAATGTCTACACTCTTGTCGATAGTCCCGGTTGGAGGCACTAACCGGGACTAAAGATATTTCCCGCCATTTCCCACCGCTTCCCGCTATGCTTTCCCACCCTTTTCCTCTAACCAGGTCTTTTAGTCCCAGCTGGAGCCACTTACCGGGCCTAAAGATATTTCCTGCCATTTCTCACCACTTCCCGCTATGCTTTTCCGCCTTTTCCCTCTAACCGGGTCTTTTAATCCCAGTTGGAGCGACTAACCGGGACTAAAGATATTTCCCGCCATTTCCCACCGCTTCTCGCAATGCTTTCCCGCCCTTTTCCTCTAACCGGGTCTTTTAGTCCCAATTGGAGCCACTAACCAGGACTAAATATATTTCCCGCCTTTTTCCACCGCTTCCCGCTATGCTTTTCCGCCCTTTTCCTCTAACCGGGTCTTTTAGTCCCAGTTGAACCACTATGAAACCGGTCATCCCCTTTGGTGGGCGAATCGAACTATCGCCGGTGTGATGCGCTACATCGCTGAGGGAGATCATCCTCGCCTACGCTACCCACACTTGCACCCGTCGCAAAGCCACAATAAGGGTGGTTGTGGTGAAGGCCGCGAGCAAAACGGCATCGTCATCCGGGAGCCCCCTCCCCCCGCGTCGTGCATCTGAGGCTGTCAACACCCGGATTTTTAATCCCAGATGCCTGTTATGCCATACATCGCAACCCTAGGATTACCATTTTTGTGAGACATAATAGATTGGATATCACATTACATCATCCATTACAAACCATAATAAGGTCTACAAATAAAGGATCTCATGATCCAGTCTTAATACAAACAAGTAGCAAAATAATAAGCGTAGCAGTTGGCTCCATCTTTAGTGTCACAGGCAATGCTGATGATGGGAGATGATCCTAGTTGTCGTAGATGTCCTGTTGTCCATCATCCTAGTAGTCCTCCTCATAGTCTGGCCACGGGAATAGCCAGGGACAAAGCCATGATTACTCTTTAAGTACTCGCAAACTATCACTAACAAGTAAGGTAGTTCTAGTAGGAAATCCTAAGCTCTAAGTTTATTTGCAAAAAGCCAGATTTATCTAAACTGAGTTTAGAAGTAAAGAAAACTAAGTAAATGTTCTAAATCACTTTAAGTGGGAACCTAGTTTTCACATTCACAACCCTGTTGTGGTCAAGTCAAAATAATAGTTCACTTCACAAGTCATTTTGAAAACATCTGACGACGGAACAGTATGGCCACTCCAACTGTCCATGACCGCGGACACGGCTATTCGAATAGTTTGACACTCTGCAGAGGTGGTACACTTTCACCACAAAATTTGATACATCCATCAGGGATAACCCTGAATCATCATACTTAGTATGCGGATAATCAATGATAACCTTTCAATTACACACTCTAGTATATGAACCTCCCCTATGAGCTTGGCCTCCCAGCCATGGCCATCTGCCATCCTGGGCACTACATAGGTGGACAATTTACACTCACGAGGTAGCCTCAGCTCAAACCTCTTCCGCGAGGGAACCCATACTAATGCATATAAACTTCCGGCTAAGCCTTACCCAATTCAGGTATTGTGGTTGTACGGTAAAATTGGAATGGTATCGCATCTAAAGCCAACCATCAGTTTTTATAAAGGGCTAAGGCTCATGCCTCAACATTTTCATCATCAAATCCATTTGTGTTTCTCAGCACATGTCAAAACATTTCAATAGAATGACTCATCATTCCAAGGTTTTCACAATCATTTTCACCAAGTATTCCCATCTAAAGTGATCAAGTTTTATGCTTAGCACTAGCCACTAAGTTAAGAGTGTTCACTAATGAGGGTGCTAATCTTCAATCTCATGCCATAGAATGACATCTAGTATAGTCCTAGTTTTATACTCTTTATGCTATCTATACTACTTTCCAATACTCACAAAGCACTAACTAAAAGTAAAGAACTTTGGTAAAGTAAAAGAAATAAGCTTGCAAGTAAAACTTGGGATGGGTATAAATCAAAAGTATATAACCAAAGCATGCCTAATGCATCTTTCTTAGGTTAAAGCTTGCATGGTTAACTTGTATAATTCTAGCTTGCCAATAATAGCTTGCATAGATCTAGCTTTCCTTGATTGGTGCAGTGATTGAAGTTTTCCTCCTCTTCTTCGGGGTAGAACTCCTCCTCCTCGTAGCTTGGGTCGGTACTATCGTCTATAAATAAATACGGGACACACAATCACCAAACAATACTTAACTAATTCTATTTAGCACACTAAGGCTCACACTTGATGATCTAGCATTGTGGCACCCCGCTAAAACCACTACAAGAAAATCGCGTGTTATTTTCCTTTTGTGCATCATCATGACTGCATGCTCATATCATCATGCCACATTGCATGGAACATATCATTAAATTGTTGCATCTAAATTATGGCACTTGTATTCGGATCTTGGTATTGTATTTGATCTTTCTATTTTGCATCTCTCTATTTTGTCCTCCTATTGGATCTCTAGTTGGTGCCAGTTGATATGGAACCACGATGTCTAAGTTATATTATTTGGAGCCTTGCCTTTATATTGTCAATATGTCCAAATTAAATTGGGGGCATCATATCTTCAGTTCTTTCTATCACAAACTTGCCAATCCATCTAGTCCTCATGACCATGTCCAATTCTAAGACATATATGATACATGGGTTTCTTTTATTTTTTTAATTATGATTTAACTCATGCCCATATATTTATGTGTGGCTCTACCTAATATCATGAGACCATCTCTCTACTTCTTGTGTTGTTATTGTTCTTTCTATACTATTCTTGAAACTATTGGGATCCTCTCACTTCTTTCTTTTGGTCATCCTCGGTTCTTCTTCTAATTGGATGCCACACCTATCACATACCCTTTATTACTTTCTCTCTCTATCCTAATTCTTATTTTCTTTTCTGAGCTTCCATTTACCAACCTTGATCTACTCTCTTTTTCTTCACCTATCTTTTAATTCTATTCATGTCGTCTTAATATTGTTGACGACCTATATTTTGGATTCTCTTGCTCCATGCAAAATTCCTACCAACTGCTTCTAAACCCATAGCCAAACATGTTTCATGCTCTATACAAGCCTCCATCTTGTTTCTTACCACAATCTCATGCCACCATATATGCCACATACTTTTTCTCTCAAATACATGTGGTCGTTCCTCATAATCATCTATGTCCAATTCTTCCATATATTGTCAAGTTGGTTATTCTTTTTATGCCATGTAATATCTCTCTAATGCTTACGTGGTTCTCTATTTGATCTTTTCGTATTTCACCCTTGCCATCTTCATGCATATTTTAAAGTATAAAATCATTTATATTAAAAATTGTATTTCTTTTATTTGATTAAATATACGTACAGTTAATATATATGAAGCCGCCTCATTTTTCTCATTTTATAACAAAACAAACTAATAGTTTTCAGTCTATTGTAAGAGTACAAAAAGTTTGCTTGTTTTTCCTAATAATAAAAATAGGCTAAAAGGCGGTCTAAAGTTTTGTCAAAACTAGCCCCGTATAGTCTACTTTGGACTATATAAATATTCGAATCTCCTTCTTCTTCCTCCTCATCAAACCCTAGTCCCAGATCTGTCCTTGATCTCGATCTAAAATTCCTCACTTTTTGCCTCCCAACTTTTCCAAAATTCACCTCCAATTATGTGGTCGCCGAGCTCTTGGATTCCGGCCGACTAATCTTTTTAAATTGGGTGAGCAACCTCATCTTCTCTTCATTTGAATTCCATGCCCGATGCACCAAAACGTTGGCCTTCTTTTTAATTTATTAATCCTTGCTATGCTCCCGCATGCCCACGTCCACAACACCAAGCGCAGCAGCCGACGCAACAGAGCCGAAGATGCTCCATGGCCACCAGATCCCTCCTTGGCCATCATGTGCGCGCAAGGGCCTCCTCTTGTTCCTGCCTCCTTGCTTGCCGTGCAGCAGCAGATCAACACCCCGGCTAGGTCCTTGCGACCACGTTACCACAACACACCGGCGCCCGCTACATCTCTTCCACCACCGCTAGATCCTACTGCCTCCCAGCTACACATCACCGCACGCCTTAGCTAGCCTCCGTTTGCCCTCCTGTCAGCAACCCCTCCCCACCGCAGTGGCTCCGCCCCTCTGCGCGCACGCCCAGGTCGCGGGTTTGAACCCCCGCCTCGCAGCGTCGTGCACTGTTGCTCGACAGTTCGTCAGACGAACAGAAAAGAAAAACAGTTGCAGTGGCTACTTTGCAATCCCCCCCAACCTTTTTGATTCCTCAACCCGCGCTCCTCTCGGTCCCACATGTCTGCCTCCGCGGGAGTTTTTACAGAAAAGCACCCTAGGTTCCAAAAACCCCAACCCGCTGTCCCCGTCCGAGCCACGTGTCTGTGCCCCGTTCGCCCGCCCGCGTGTGGGTCCGCGTGAACGTGGGTCCCGCTTGTAGCGGCTGTGGCTGGCTGGCGCGCGGTAGCAAAAGTTCTGGCGCGCGCAGCTGCGCCAGTTTAGCATCGGTCCCACCATCAGTGACTGGGGCTAGGTGTGACTGAGTAGAAAAAGTCTGGCAGTTTTCTGTTTTAATTAAAACATTTTCAGAAATGATTTAAATATGATTTCAAATCTGTTTTTAATAACTTTTGAATTATAATTCCAAATAATACAAATGATATATGTTTTTAAATCATAAAAATGTGAGGATTTCAAATATGCCATTAAAAATATCTTTTGAGCACTTTAAATTTTCGAAATTGGTTAAATCCAATAAAATGTCCTTTTCTTAATTAATTAATAACTTTAAATCTACAACACCAAATACGACAAATAATATGTCTAAATCGATCAGCACGACGAGTCCGTTCTAACTTGGGGCCACAAAGTAGTTTGGGGCTTTGTTACTATTCTGTACTTATGCCATGCTTACTATTTTATTTAAGATTGTGCGTGGAGCACCTGTACTATTTTGGATCACGCCACGTTTTCGCGGTATCGACAAGCCCAGTCATATTTTTGGGTTCCCAGTCGTTTACAACCGTCGTCGCAAACCCTGGGTCCATTCCGGAGCCGGCCAACTTCGTTGCGGGTAGCTTAGTAGGGTGGCCCCCTGAAATATTTCTGAATCCTGTGATCGCTTTGTCGTGAATGCCTTGTTGGGGTTTGAGTTGGTTTTTCCGAGGTTGATCGAGTGTGTGTTGCTATTTGTGCACCCCTATAGGGTAAATCTTTCTGAAAGCCGTGTCCGCGGTTATGGACGACTTGGAGCACAGTTTCTCGATCATAGACAAGGATAACTAAAGTATCGCTTTTAATTTGACTAAGTAACTGACTAGTAAGTAGTGCAATGCTCATGGAATGGTTAATAAAACCGCCAACGGTTGGATTGTCCGTCCGCCTTCTCATTGGTAAACGATAAGGAGGATGGATCTGTTAATTATACTGTTATAACTGTTGTTACTAATTAACGGACATCCGTCTATCATTGGTTAGGCGGATGGTTAGCGAGTATCTATAGACTTGATAGTTATTATCTTTTTCTGCAATTGCGTCACCCCAGGTATATGTCCCCCTTTAGAGGCATAAAGACTTGCTGAGTACCCCTAGGGTCTCACACGATAAATTGTTTGATTCAGATGAACAGATGTATTCGCAAGATGGATACTGGGTGGAGGAGACGGATGATGTTGGCAACGATCACTCGGTGTAGAGATTCCGGGGATGGGGATCCACGAGATCTGTTGGCGGGATGTGTTTATTTATGTGGCATCTTATGCTTGCTTCTTATCCGTACTCGGATCTTTTTTTCCGCTTCCGCCTGATACTCTGATGTTTGATGTATGAGGAGCTATCCTAAACTATTATCTCTATCTAGGATATTTGGATCTTGCCGGATGGCGTTGCAATACTTCTATTTCTTTTAGATGGAATGGCTCTGTGAACTGTTGTATGGTGGCTTGCATACATACTCACTTGTGTATGTAGTTGATCCCTTCGCTTGCCGATTACGCCGCTCGTTCTTGTCCCGATGTTCTGGAAGTGGTTAGGACGGCCGACAGGTCTACCTGTGAGTGGCCCCTGGGCCCCACCGTACTATTTTAACCACTTTCACTCATCCAGGCATGCAACTTAGAGCATAATTCACCGAGGTAGTTACAAGCATCATCACATGAATTAAAGAACTAGTTCTATTTAGTTTATTTGAGAAAAGTAATTTCTACTCATTGAAATTAATTAAGATTTAATATTCTCCAATTAAAATATGGGATCATGTTGACACATGTCATCACCACATATTCTAATATATGGGAATGTGATTTAAAGGATTGGTCACATTTTATAAAGTTTAAGATTATTATTTAATAGATTTAAAGTGACTAGAAATACCCTAATAGCATTCTTTTGGTACTAGTCAAATATCACTGCATGCAAACCTAGATATTTTTACATATTCAAATAGATTTTGTCAAATGTCATTTTTGAGAGTTGGAATCAACTCAAAATATATTATGGTTGATTTTTGAAAAATGTTTGAAGTTGGAAATGTCTTTGTCTTGTTATTTTTCGTATAGGTTATATCTAACTCCAAATGATTTAAATCCAATGGGCTTGGATAGATAATTTTAATACCTTTCTAGCAAAATTTCAATCATGCAATTTGGTTTAGTGAAACTCTCTGATTTGATTTTTGAATATGTGGACAGAATAGGGTTTTAACTAAAAAGGAAAATTCAATATTTCAATTTCCAGGCCAGCGTGGGAAGTTAAACGGGCCGGCCCAACTGCACTGCACAGCGCAGCAGGCTTCTGACAGGTGGGGTCCACTAGTCAGTAACTGCATCTACGCGAAACGGTATCAGTGGATCTAGGCCGTGCGACCTAATTCTAATCCAACGGCGGTGAGTCGTCGTCAACGACGAACTACTCCAGCAAGGAATCAACCCTAACGTGGCGGTGGGGGTCTGGCGGGGCTCACCTGGGCTCCAGCTAGGGTCGGCGATAGGGGCGATCGACGTGGTAGACGACGGCGAGTTGAGGCACGGTCATGGTAGGGCTTGGGGTGGTCGAAATCGACGGCCCCTTCTCCTCTAGCAGCGGCGGGCTCCGGCCAAATTACGGTGAGAGAGAGCTCCCTTGCTCAGAGAAGAAGTGGGGCAGGGTCAGTGAGAGGTGGTGAGTGGAATGGTGTGGAGAAATGGGGCAGGGTGGCCTCCTTTTATACTGCGGCGAGGGGACCGAATGGTGCGGGCGCGAGCTCGTCGGTGACGACGCTATAGGCGGCTATCGGCGTGGCGGAGGCTAGTGTGCAGTGCGTGGTTCCCTGTTGGTTCTCACGGGCTTAATGGCGAGGCGTGGGGCGGTGTGGTTTGGTCGGGAGCGTGCGGTGCTCTCCGCGGACGCAGAGGTGTTTGCTGCTGCGTGCGGCAGCTGTGGGTCGCGTGGCGATGAACGGGGTTGTCTACTGGGTTGCTGTGATCATGGCGGGTGTGAGCGTGCGCGGCGAGGGCAAGGCGCGATCTGTGCGAGCTGGTCGGGCACGGCGAGCTGGCGCGCTCTAGACATGGCACAGAGAGGCTGGGCGCAGCATAGCTAGGGTGGTCCAGGGATCGGATGGGGTCGAGGCTTGGATAAGGGGTGGCGGTGGAGTGCGGCGTGCTTCCTGGACATCATGGTTGGCTACGGCGGTCTCTGCTGTGAGCTGGCCGTGGTTGGCCGGCGATGACCAAAATCGGGCGGTGCTCCAATGTGCAAACGGCAAAGGGGGACTTGGTCTGGGTGCTGGCTATCCTCAGGGGAGACATGGGAGTGAAGTGGAGACCAAATGGTCGACTAATTCCTGTGGAAATAGTGAAGTTAGGCAGGTGGTTAAATTAGTGTAAGCAAGGTGTTTGTGGAAATGGCCGCATGAAACTTGCTTTGGAAATTTTGATTCAAAAGTTTTGAGTGATCTTAAGTTAAGCTTGAGAGTCTATGTTTTCTTGGAGAGGTCAAGGGGAAAAGATTTCATAGGTTTTTGAAAAAGTGGGGTCTTAACATATGAACTAGATTCAATTTTCAACTGTCCATTAAATTAATTTGAAAGATGTTCTTGTAAGTTTGTAAAGTGGGCCTTGATACACTTTTACTTGCTCTGGCAAGGGGTGAAAGGAAATAGAAATGTTTCTGTTAGAATTCTTCTTCTAGGAACACACAAAGTGGCCTACTGGTTAACTTTTATCAAAATGACCATTTGCTTTATTTATTCATATTTGATTTCTTTTTCTTTTGATTTTGTTTGTAATTGGTCTAGATGATGTAGTATTCACCCTTAAACCATTTCACATCATTGGAAAAAATCAAGCATGGCATTTTCAAACAATCACAACTTAATGCAAAACTAACATGCCTTCATATTTATTTTCTTAATAAAAGTTTTTGTTAACCATAAATTGGGTGATTTGAACTTGATAATCTTGATTAGAAGTTTTGGGGTGTTACAAACCTTCCCTCCTTAAACAAAATCTCGTCCCAAGATTTAAGAAAAACTAGGAACTAAAGAGATCTAGAAACTCAATCCTAATGTAATCTTCTCGCTCCCAAGTAGCTTCTTCTTCGGTATGGTTACTCCATTGGATCTTGAGAAACTTGATACTCCGGGTCCTGATGGTTCTGAAGGCTTCTTCCAAAATATGGATGGGTATTTCATGATACGTCAGATCCTTGTTGATATCAATGGCTCGGTGATCGATGTTCTTGAAAACTTCAGTCTGCTCTGGAACTTCTACGCATTTGCGAAGTAACGAGATATGGAACACATTATGGATGGCTGACATCTCCTCTGGCAGTTCCAGTTGATAAGAGACTTCTCCTCGGCGATTCAGAATCTTGAAGGGTCCAATATATCTGGGGGCTAACTTTCCTTTTAGCTGAAAACGTTGCATTCCCTTCAAGGGCGACACTTTGAGATACACAAAATCTCTGACATTGAAGGTCAGGTCTCGACGTCTCTTGTCGACATAACTCTTATGTCTAGATTGGGCGGTCTTGAGGTTCTCACGGACTTTGTGAACCTTCTCTTCGGCTTGTCGTACCCCCTTCCATATAGAAATTCAAATGGGGCCATTTGCAAACTGGCTTGATAACTGTTGTTGTATGATAATTTTGCGAAAGGCAGACAATCTTCCCATTTTGATCCATATTCTAGCACACAAGCTCTCAACATATCTTCTAAGATTTGGTTGACTCTTTCAATTTTTCCATCGGTTTGCGGGTGATAAGCAGTGCTGAAATTCAACTTGGTTCCTAATCTTTCTTGGACTTTCTACCAAAATCTTGAGGTAAATTGGGTTCCTCGATCCGACACTGTGGTCTTGGGGGTTCCATGCAAACTAACAATTCTAGCAATCTACGGCTCTACTAGCTTTGAACTCTGGTAGGTTGTCTTGACAGGTATAAAATGGGCTTCCTTGGACAGTCTATCAATTATGACCCAATTAGAGTCATTTCCCCTACTAGAAGTAGGCAAACCGGTGATAAAGTCCATTCCGACGGAATCCCATTTCCATTCCGGAATCTACAATGGTTGCAACAGTCCTACGGGTCTCTGATGTTCCGCTTTGACTCGCTGACATATATCACACTTGGCTATGTAGCTTCCAATTTGTCTCTTGATCTTGTGCCACCTGAATTGCTCCTTCAAATCCTGATACATCTCCGTTCCTCTGGGGTGGATAGAATTAAGAGTATCATGAGATTCTTGCATGATAACATGCTTTAGCTCGGAATCTGCTGGCACACAGATACGTCCTTTGTACCACAAAACTCCTTCTTCATCTTCAGTGAATCCGGGTACCTTTCCTGTACGAATACGACGTTTGATTTCATCGATAGTTTCATTTCCTTTCTACGCCTCCTTGATCTGACTGATCAAACTGGTTTGAAGTTCAATGCTAGCTAAAAATCCTTGGCTAACTAGCTCCATTCTAAACTGCTCCAACTCTTCATGCAAACTTGGCTGGGCTTCTTTGATCATGGTGTTTAACGTACACGACAATCTGCTAAGAGAATTCGCTACCACATTGGTTTTGCCGGGGTGATAGTAAATGTCAAGGTCATAATCCTTGATTAACTCTATCCATCTCCTTGGCCTCATCTTCAGCTCCTTCTGAGTGAAAATATACTTCAGGCTCTTGTTATCCAAATAAATCTCATAGCGGTTACTCATAAGGTAATGACACCATGTCTTCAAAGCTAAACTACAACTGCTAATTCAAGATCATGGTTAGGGTAGTTTTGCTCATGTTGCTTCAGTTGTCTTGACAAATATGCTATGACTTTGCCTTCTTGCATCAACACACATCCGAGACCAATCCTGGATGCATCACAATACACATCAAAAGGCTTCTTGATATCTGGCATAATCAAGATTGGGGCTGAAATCAGTCTCTTCTTGAGTTCTTGAAAACTTGCTTCACATTTGTGGGTCCATTCAAACTTCTTGTCTTTCTTCACCAGTTGGGTCATTAGTCTTGCGATGCTCGAAAATCCTTCAACGAACTTGCGGTAGTATCCCGCTAATCCGAGAAATGCCCGGACTTGGGTTTGAGTGGTTGGGGATTTCCATTCTTCAACATCTTTGATCTTGGCAGGATAAACATCGACTCCTCCTGCCGACACAATATGTCCGAGGAATCCTACTTCTTTCAACCAGAACTCACATTTTCTAAACTTGGCATACAACTGATGTTCTCAAAGGGTTTCAAGGATGGTTCTCAGGTGTAACTCATGATCTTCTTCTGACTTTGAATAGATTATAATATCGTCAATAAAAACAACGATAAACTTATCCAAAAAGTTCATAAAAATCTTATTCATGCGATTCATGAAATAAGCGGGGGCATTGGTTAGTCCAAAAGACATGACCGTATACTCATACAATCCATATCTGGTGGTAAAGGCAGTCTTTGGAATATCTGTTGCACGAATTTTGAGTTGATGATAACCAGTTCTAAGATCAATCTTAGAGAACACTCTGGCACCAGTCAACTGGCCAAACAGATCCTCTATCTTTGGCAATGGGTACTTGTTCTTGATGGTGACATCATTCAGTTTCCGGTAATCCGTGCACAAATGGTTACCTCCATCTTTCTTATCCAAAAACAATACAAGCGATATCCATGGCGATGCGCTTGGTTGAATCAGACCTTTCTCCAACATGGCATCAAGTTGCTTCTTCAGCTCCACTAATTTAGATGGGTTCATACTATAAGGTCCCTAAGCTATGGGTTCAGTTCCAGGAATTAGTTCAATAATGAACTCAATATCCCGATCTGGGGGCATACCGGGCAATTCATCTAGGAATACGTCAGGGTATTCACAGACTACTCTGACTTGGTCTATGGTTGGTTGGGATAGACTCTTGTTGCATTTGAATTGATGGGGCAAGGTTTCAGATACATGCTCTACTAATACTCCAGATCTACTGGTCATGGTTATGGCTTTATTGGTATAGTCGATCAATCCTTTATGTTTCGACATCCAATCCATTCCTAGTACTACTTCCAAACCTTTGGTTCCAAGTACTATTAGATTGGCATAAAAACCTATCCCATGGATTCTGATAGGTACAACCTTGCAAAATTTTCTAGCTTTGGTGGTTGAACCATGTATTTGAACTATCATAACATGCTTCAATTTTGTTGGTTGAATCTTACTAGTGCATGCAAATTCTTCTGTAACAAACGAGTGCGATGCTCCAGAATCAAACAACACCCTTGCAAGTACTGAGTTAACAGAAAACATACCCAGCACGACATCGAGCGCTTCTTGGGCTTCTTCAGCATTCATGTGGAACAGACGGCCGTTGCGGTGGAGCGAATTCCCTGGGGCAAATCTTCTTCCAGGCTGAACACGACGCTGCTGCTGAGCTGGGGCATTCACATTGGTGGTGGCTGCAAGCTTCTTGGGGAACTCATTGGAGTAGTGACGCTTGACTCCACATTCAAAGCAAGTAATCTGGGACTTGTCTTTGGCTGCAACAGGCACACCATTGCTTCCAGTCCTTGGGGCAGTATTGTTGTTTTTGTTGTTGTTGTTGGACTTGGGCGGTGCACGGTTGAAGTTGTTGGAGTTGTCGGGGTTGTTGTTATGGTTTCCTCCAGACTTCAAGTTTCCTCCGCTACGATTGGGGTAGCTTGGACGAGACATCGGGGTTCTATTGTTTCTTGGGGGCATATCCTGCAGATGGGTTGGGGCGATACTTCTGGTATTGTGGGACCCAGTCTGGTGCATCATCCTGCGCTTGTGGTTTTCATTGGCTTGGTTGATCTTCCCTTCCATCTGGATGGCAGAGTCTACTAGCTCTTCTAGATCTTCAAAATGGATGTTGACTAACACAGTCTGCATCTCATCATGCAACCCATTCAAGAACCTTTCCTTCTTCTTGGCTTTAGTGTTAATCTCATGAGGGGCATATCTAGCTAGGGACAGAAATTTGTCACGGTATTCAACTACCATCATCCTTCCTTGCTTCAGTTCCCTGAACTCATCCATCCTAGTGACTAAACCTTGTGGCACATGGGTGCGACTAAACTTGATTTTGAATGCTTCCCAAGTCATCATCTAACTGTCGTTCATAGTACGGGTGCTATTCCACTAGGCTCTTGCATCTCCTGCTAGATAGTGGCTGGCAAACCAAACCTTCTCATTGGCTTCAACTCCTACGACTTCCAGATTGTTCTCCAGGGTTTGCAACCAATCATCAGCATCTAAGGGATCCTCAGATTTGTTAAAGATAGGGGGATTGGTATTCTGAAAGTTCTTAAGCTTGGATCCATGATGATCCTGATTTCCATGGCCTTGATTATTGTGGGCCATCTGAGCTATTTGTTGAAGAGTGGCTAGGTTGGATTGACGTTCGTCTCTACTAGCTTCACGGTCAGAAAGTAGCACCTGCAGAATCTGCAGCATCGGGTCCTGTGATGAGTTGCTTCCTCCGGGTTTCCACGAGTCATCTGAAGATTGAGATAGATAATGAGATAAGAGGGAAATTTCTAAGGTTCATGGTTTTGTTTTCAAAATCTTTAAACTTTGAGTTTGACTCATGTTTTTCAAACTCACAACTCCCTCTCATCCATTCATTCATTCATTCATTCAAGCACACAATACAACACACACCACAACACAAATGGAAAACAAATGGTTTTAAGAACCATTTTGTAAAACTGCGATATAGTGGGACCGATACAACTCATTCCTACGGTAGTGATCAAGTGCATCTAATTGATACGTCCAAAACGTATCCACTTTCCCGAACACTTTTGCTATTGTTTCTCCTCTATACTTGTGTGATTTGGATACAACTAATGCGGACTGACGCTGTTTTCAGCAGAATTGCCTTGGTGTCTACTTTTTGTGTAGAAAATCAACTGTCAGGAAAAATCCCGGAAAATATGCCAAAAATCCTATTTCACCTGAAGACTCCAGGAGCCAGAATACGAGACGGAGAAGAGCCAGGGGGTGGCCACACCACCTGGTGGCGTGGGCCAGGCCAGGCCGCTCTGGGGGTGGTGTGGGCCCCCAGGCACCCCCTCGGCCTCTCTCTTAGCCTATAAGGAGCCTTCTGACCTAAAAACTTTGGGGGTCGACATTTTTCTAGAAGGAGTTCTGCTCCCCCGCCACCACCAGATTCCACAAAACAGCACCAGAAACTCCGTTCTGGCACCCTGCCGGGACGGGGAATTGGAGGAGATCATCGCCATCATCATCACCATCGCTTCTCCATCAACCATCCATGTTTCTCCCATCTATGAGTAAGTAATCCCCCACTGTAGGCCATGGGGATGGTAGGGATTGGATGAGATCGTTCATGTAATGGCATCAGATTGTTAGGGCATGGTGCCTAGTATCTTTTATTAGTGCTTTATGACTTTGTTGCGACTTGTTGTGCTTAATGCTTGTCACTAGGGCCCGAGTGCCATGATTTCAGATCTGAACATGTTATTGATTCATTATGATAGTATTGTTTTTGGTCTTATCTGCAAGTTGTATACACACGTTGTTGTCCGGAACCAAAGGCCCCGAAGTGACAGAAATCAGGACAACCGGAGGGAATGGCTTTGATGTGAGGATCACATGTGTTCAAGGAGTGTGAATGCTTTGCTCCGGTGCTCTATTAGAAGGAGCACCTTAATTGCTAGTAGTTCCCTAGAGGCCCCGCTGCAAATGGGCTGGCAGGACAAAAGATGTTGTGCAAGTTCTCATTGCGAGCACGTATGACTATATATGGAACACATGCCTAGGATTGTCTAGTACTTGGATGCTTTATCTTATTTATCTGCAATTGCCCTATGTTCTGATTGCTATGTGAATTGTCTTGTCCATGCAACGCCCGTCCATCCATCCCTATGCCTACCGCACTCGAATCCTATTGTTTACTGCTATTGTTATTGCTGCCTTTACTTTACTGCTGCTGCTACTTTGCTATTCCTACTACAAAACTATTGCTACTGATAAACTGATGTGAGCAAGATTGTTTCCAGGTGCAGCTGAATTGACAACTCAGTTGTTAAGGCTTATAAATATTCTTTGGCTCCCCTTGTTTCGAATTAATAAATTGGGTTCACTTCCCTCGAAAATACTGCGATACACCCCCTATACTTGTGGGTCATCAAGACTATTTTCTGGCGCTGTTGTCAGGGAGCATAGCTTTATTTATCAAGTCCACTTGGATTCTCTATTGTTCGCTGCTATCCATCCATCATGGGTAAGTCTCGTGATGGAAAGGTTCCTATTTTACCATCCACTACAAGAAGAGGTATGGTTCTGAACACCTCTGTTGCTCTTGATTCACTGTCTGTTATGAGTAAGTTCCTTACACCACCACATACGCATGCTACACACACTTCTACTACTGCTGAATCTGAAGCTTCTGATGCTTATGATGCTGCTTCTACTGTGCTTGATAAGAGTTGGTTCATTAGGTCCTTTTTCTAGATGCTACGATTGCTAGAACTATAGCTAGAAATACCGAAACTCCTAATGAAGACACTACCACACCTGTTAGTTCGCCTGAGTCTAGTGAAAGTTATGATATTGAAGATGGTTATGTTGAGATGACCGATGAATTTATTAAAGAATGTAAAAACACCCATAATAGGAGCGCTGCTAAGAGTCTCCTTGAGAGGCGTACTATAAGACCCAAATTGTCTCCTATTGTTAAGTTTTTTGCTTCTCCCATAAACATTATAGATGAAGATTATGATTTCTCTCTCGATCTATCTTACATAACTATTGTCGAGAAAGAACCTTTTTGTGGGACTAAGAATGAAAGTGCGGTAGCACAAATGAACGAACTTTCTACCATGAGTGGCTTGTTTTCTAATGATATTAAGATGCATACTTACTTTGTTGCTAAGATTTTCCCCTTTTCACTGAAAGGAGAAGCTAAAACTTGGTTTAGTAATTTACCTCCCGGATCTATTTATAGCCCTGGGTGCTTGATTAGTACTTTCCTACAGAAATATTTTTCTCCTAGTGCTAGACATGCTATTTTGCAGGAACTTTTTGATTTTAAACAGGGAGAAAAAGAGGTATTGCCTGAATCTTGGGCAAGGTTTTGTGCTTTGATTCATGCACAAGCTGGAAGTCCATTACCTAAGAATGTGCTTCTTGATATATTTTATAATGGACTAACAGAGAAATCTAGGACATACCTAGATAGTTGTGCTGATTGTGTTTTCAGGAATAGGACTCCTAAGGAAGCTGAGGAATTAATGGCTAAACTAAGAAAGAACTATGAATATTGGACTCCTCCAAAACAAGCTATACCTGAAGTAATTGTACCTGAACCATCTATTTCGGTGCCTATTCCAACATCAAAGAAGAGGGGAGCTATTGAATTAAATGATGAAGTGATGAAGGAAGCTAAGAAATGTCTTAAGGAGAAGGGAATTAAAGCTGAAGATGTCAAGAATTTACATCCTATAGAAGAATTATGTAAGCCTATTCCCTACTCATCCACTATTGAGGTACACTCTCTCCAACACTTTGATGAAGGTGATATCCCTTACTCTAAACCTCCTGATCAATGCTTAGAAGAATTAGATATCTTTATTGTTAAGCAAGATAACTTTAATAAAAGGGTGCAAAATCATCTAATGGAAAACACTAGAGCTATTGTTGAGTTGAAAGATATTGTGGAAAGAACCTCTAATTATGTTAAAATGATTGTTAAACACTTTCAAATGGTTCAAACTCAAATAGATCAACTCGTTAAAGTGCAAAACGACTTGCTAGTTAATGCTGCTAAAGAAAAACATGCTTATGAAATTAGAACTAGAAGTGGTGCTGCCACCCAGGATCCTCGATATCCTGAGGGGCATCCCAAAATAATTGAGCAGGATTCTCAACAAGCTGAAAATAGTGGTTCTACTCGTAAGAAAAGGAATAAGAAACATAAAACTGTTGTAGAACCCTCTGAACCTGCTATAGATCCTAATAGTATATCTTTCTCTGATGTTGAAACTGAGAGTGGTAATGAAGAAAATGAAGTTCCTAATGAAGAAAAAGTTGAAGAAGAACCTGAAAACCACACTAAGAATACTAAATACACCAAAGAATATTTTATTGCTAAGAAACATGGTAGTGAAAGAGAACCTTGGGTCCAAAAACCTATGCCTTTCCCTGATAAGAAACACAAGTCAAAGGAGGATGAACATTATAATAAGTTTTGTGAGTGGATGAAACCTTTATTCCTGCAAATTCCTTTGACTGATGCTATTAAATTGCCTCCTTACTCAAAGTATATGAAGGACATTGTCTGGAATAAAAGGAAGATCCCTAATGAAGAAATTTCCACTTTGCTTACTAATTATTCCTTCAATGGTAAGGTTCCTAAGAAACTTGGAGACCCAGGGATTCCAACTATCCCTTTCTCTATTAAGAATAGTTATGTTAGAACTGCTTTGTGTCATTTGGGAGCTGGAGTTAGTGTTATGCCTTTCTCTCTCTATAAGAGGCTTCAGCTTGAAAAATTGATACCAACTGATATATCTTTGCAAATGGCTGATAAATCTACCACTATTCCTATGGGTATATGTGAGGATGTACCTGTTCAGGTGGCTCAAAATTGCTTGATATTAACTGATTTTGTTGTGCTTGAAATGCCTGAAGATGATAATATGTCTATTATTCTTGGGAGACCTTTTCTTAATACTGTAGGAGCTGTTATTAATTGTAATTAAGGAAAGGTGACCTTCAATGTTAATGACAAGGAACATACTGTCTATTTCCCCAAGAAGATTGAAAGGACTTATGGTTTGAATTCAATTGAACATGTTGAGGGCATTCAAGTTGGAGAAATTTATTGTCCCATACCAAGAGAAAAATTTGAAACTATTATGATTGGGACCATTGCTATCAAGGTTGAGGTAACATAATCATTAGTGGAATATTTTGTCTCATATGGAATTGTTTTGGTAGCAAGACTTGATCAACCTTGTTAACAAAAGGATTTCATTGAACAAAACAATGTTTTCATTATGATTATCTCCGTTTATTTCTATCCTTTGCATTTTAGGTTTTGCTTTCGTTTAGTATTATTTTTGTTGATTAGTTGCTTGCATGTTAGAGTGTCTTAGAACTTCTGTAGTTCTAGATTTGTTTTTTCCTTGCATCATGTTTACAAAAGAAAAAAAATCTGTCTATCAGAAAAATCATTCTTCTATTTCTGAAAAATGCCCAAAAATAAAGTGTCTCGAAAAATTCTAGAAATTTCATATTAAATTTTTATGAGAAAAAAGGGGCAGAGGAGTACCTAGGAGGTACCAAGGGGGCCCACCAAGCATGCACGCCACATGGTGGCGCGGCCAACCCTGGGTGGCGCCATGCCCTAGAGTGGGCCACCCCTGGCCCCCCACTAACTCTCTCACCTGCCTCTTTCTTCTCTCTCCTGAGTAAGCTCCAGTTCATTGCTCAAAATTGCGTTCTTGCTGTGCTTGCTCTCATTTTTTCGATCTCCTTGCTCAGCCCATCTTTCTTGCTGAAATTTGGAGCATTTGTTCCCTGGTATGTGACTCCTCCCCTTGTCCAAGTAGATTTGTGCTTAGTGGATTATATCTTGAGTATTTTGCTGATGTAGGTGACTGGTTATGAGAGCTTGTAAGCTTGTTTGATGCTTAGAGATATAATTTTGATGCATGTTTAGGCCTCTTGCAAGTCCCTATGAGTAGAATCCTTCATTATATTTACTTTGCAATCACTTGTTTAATAGGTGTTTAAATTTCAGAATACCAAGCATGAACAACCTTACTTTTGGAGAGATATTTGAGAGTGATGCACCTAGGAGGTCGAGGCCCTCAAGAACAGCCTCTCAGGCTAGGCCATCATACAACGAAGATCTCATTGCAACTCGTATTGGTAGTGAAAGGGATGATGGGGATGCTCACCCATCCTCTTTTCCTTGTTTTACTTTCTTACAAGCTGCAGGTATTCTCTTGATGATTTCTTGCTACTGATTGAGAGGGTTGGTTTGACCTCATATATGCAAGATGAGATGCGCAATACGGTACGCTCACCAAAACTTTTGTTGAGAGCTTCACGTTTACTAACACATCCTATCAGTCGACTGTCTCTTTTAAAATCTATAATCTGCCCTTCACCATGCCTTTGGAGAGATTTTGCAGTATTGTAGGTGTACGCATGACAGGGACCGTGAAGAAAATTCAAGGGCGACCTGCTGATTTGTTGGAGCTTTACCAAGGGGTGACCAATGATGATGACCGTGTGGCGCAACGCAGAAAGATAAGAAATATTCAACTCCCTGCTCTTAAATACTTTGCATATTATCTTGCTACTAGTGTACTGGGTAGGGAGAACACAAGTAATATCGCCAACTATCATTTAGCTTTTCTTGCTACTACGATTAACAATGATACTCGGTACAATCTTGGCTCGCTTATTGCTCGCCGCCTAGCTACTAGGGGGGCTATCTATGGGGGCATCATTGCCTCGCGTATAGCCAATGCATTAGGTCTTTCAGTGGATCCCTATGATGCTATACTAGCACCACAGAGGCTTGATCTTGTTGTTATGAAAACTCATCACTTTGTCACAGCTACTTCTGATTTGAACAGTCTAGTATATAGGATGCTTTTCACTGACGGGGATGAAAGGGAGATCCTTTTTCCATAGCTTTCTTTGTTTAGTGTTCACAGGAGACCGTGGTCGCGCTCCAAGGAGGAGGTGGACGAGCAACTTCGCTTGCTAGGTTTCCACGAGCAGCACCAGGAGGATGTGCCCTCCTATGATTACTCCGCGCATTACGGAGGGACGTACTCGAGCTCGCACCAGGATGAGGGGACCTCTTCGTCGTACCAGGGTGACACTTCATCCTGGCCAGCTTGGGATTGATACCCACTTAGGCCAAAAGCCTAAGCTTGGGGGGAGGTACGCCGACACCACACTCATCTCCATATCATGTTGCGTCGGCACTTTGTATATTCATGTTTTCGTTCTCTTTTTAGTTTTCGTTCTTCTTTTGCTTTTCCTTTCTAAAACACAAAAAGACCAAAAATATTTCTGTTGTTTCTCTTCGGTTTGCTTCTTCTTTTTGCCTTGGTTTGTTTTTCCATTTTTTCTTTGTTTTAATCATTTGAAAAACCCAAAAAGATTTTGCTTTGCTTGTTTTTCCCTTTTGGTTCTTGTTTAAAAATCGAAAACACCAAAAATATTTCTCGTTCTTCTTTGGTTTTGTGAGTTTGCTACAGGGTTCAACAGTCCTCAGTGGAATATTGGTTTCATATTATTATTCAAGCCACAAAAGTGAAGAGCAATAATGAGAATTAATGACAACTTGAGGCGTGGTAAGAGGCTGGTAACGAACTCTATTTGTTTCATTTTTGTACATATACTCATCACTGTGGGCATGCTTAGTCTGTTCATGTAGGGTGTATGTTATCTTTGGATGCTTAGTAGTTCTTGCTTTCGTGTGATTAGCTCCAGCTCGCTAATAGTTTGTAGCATGTCTTATGAATGTTTGCTTGCATTGCTCTACTCATAAGTTGGTATGACATCGTGGTATCCTCCTATGAATGTTTCACTTGATTGACTTGGCACATGCTCACGCATGCACATGACTGCAATAATCAGTTGAGCCTCGATGAATTATTTTGCCTTGAGGATCTTGAATCACTTTCATGCCATGAGTAGTCCCGTTTTGTTGCAAGCATGATAATGGCAACTATTGCTCTCTCGTTTGTCGCTCCCTTACTATTGCTATCCTTCACTTTCACTGAGTATGTTTTACTCATGTTTCAAACTCCCTTAAACCAAATATTGCCAAAGTGTCCACCATACCTACCCATTAGCATCATTTGCTACTTCCGTGCATATTCAATATGCCTTGTTTTCCTCTGAATAAAATGTTTCCTTGTTATGAGAAAGTTAGTTAGTAAAGCTCTCACGAACTTGATGGCACACTTTATTTCCTGCACTTAATAAACCTGAACCATTGTGAACTCTCCATGAAAGTTATATGCTTGCAAATTATAGGCTGGGGAATAGCAGAACCGTGCTATCACGGGGAACACTTTCAACACTTGTAAATATATACCCAGTTGATACCTTGCTCTTTTGTTTGCGGATGTCATCGGTGTGAAATAAAAGGGGAGCTTGTAAGTCCATGGAGTTATGTATGTGTGTTAGAGAAACGCTTGGGCCGCTGGTCTAATCCATGCTGACATGGTGGAAACCTGCAGCGTAACCATAATGATATCTATGAAGCATTCTTCTTATAAAAAAAGAGAGAGAGATAGCTATTGAGAAAAAGAAAAAAAAGAGATTTATGAAAATAGGAAAGAGAGAAAAAAGCACCATTTTCCCATGGTAAATAAGAAGATTGCTGAGATACTCATTGTCTGCTTGCCTTGTCATTTTGATATGGGGGTTCTTCCGTATCATCGGGCAAGGGGTACCCCGTTGGCGGTTCTCAATGATACGCACATACTTACGATGACAAGAACTTACCGGTAACTAAAGTTGAGTAGCATGAGGAGCGGCCCTCGTACTCAAGGGACTTGGGATTTTCAGTTTATAGTCTGTCAAGCATATAACTCAGATTGGACCTCACTTTCACCTCAACCACATTAAAGATGCTTATGATAGGGGCAATGAGATCTCAAAGCTAATGAGTACCATACTTTCAACATTCGGAAGCCTTTCAAATTATTCAAAACCTTTTCTTTTACTTGTTGAGTCTCCACATATTCTTTGAGCACCTTCTTGAGAGCATAGTTGTTATTCTTTGTGTTTGTTCCATTACTTGATTATTTGTGTTATGAATTTGATGCTTGTATCCTTGATATCTTTACTTCTAGTCATCACTTGAACTTCAGAGGTGCCTTGACATTCATAATCAAAGGCAGGCGAGATACCACTCTATCATACCTTTTTATGAGCATTGTAATGTTGCTTATGTTTATGCCTCATGCTACTTATTATTTTTGAGTTGGAATCTCTTCATAGCTTGCAATGACTATTAAGTAGACACAGGTGCATACTCTTCATTACGAACTGTCTAAGTAGTTGATCACATTGCTGAGAATATTTACACCTTATGAAGCAAATGTGTTCGTGAAAGTTCTTTTATCGCACTCAATTTTCAACTGAATTGTTTGAGGACAAGCAATAAGCTAAGCTTGTGGGGAGTTGATACGTCCAAAATGTATCCACTTTCCCGAACACTTTTGCTATTGTTTCTCCTCTATACTTGTGTGATTTGGATACAACTAATGCGGACTGACGCTGTTTTCAGCAGAATTGCCTTGGTGTCTAGTTTTGTGCAGAAAATCAACAATCAGGAAAAATCCCGGAAAATATGCCAAAAATCCTATTTCACCCGAAGACTCCAGGAGCCAGAATACGAGACGGAGAAGAGCCAGGAGTGGCCACACCACCTGGTGGCGCGGGCCAGGCCAGGCCACGCCATGGGTGGTGTGGGCCCCCTAGGAACTCCCTCGGCCTCTCTCTTCACCTATAAGGAGCCTTCTGACCTAAAAACTTCGGGGGGTTCAACGTTTTTCCAGAAGGAGTTCTGCTCCGCCGCCACCACCAGATTCCACGAAATAGCACCAGAAACTCCGTTCTGGCACTTTGCCGGGACGGGGAATTGGAGGAGATCATCGCCATCATCATCACCATCGCTTCTCCATCGACCATCCATGTTTCCCCATCTATGAGTGGGTAATCACCCGCTATAGGCCATGGGGATGGTAGGGATTGGATGAGATCTTCATGTAATGGCATCAGATTGTTAGGGCATGGTGCCTAGTATCTTTTATTAGTGCTTTATGACTTTGTTGCGACTTTTTGTGCTTAATGCTTGTCACTAGGGCCCGAGTGCCATGATTTCAGATATGAACATGTTATTGATTCATTATGATAGTATTGGTTTTGGTCTTATCTGCAAGTTGTATACACACGTTGTTGTCTGGAACCAAAGGCCCCGAAGTGACAGAAATCGGGACAACTGGAGGGAATGGCTTTGATGTGAGGATCACATGTGTTCACGGAGTGTTAATGCTTTGCTCCGGTTCTCTATTGAAAGGAGCACCTTAATTGCCAGTAGTTCCCTAGAGGCCCCGCTGCAAACGGGCTGGCAGGACAAAAGATGTTGTGCAAGTTCTCATTGCGAGCACGTATGACTATATATGGAACACATGCCTAGGATTGTCTAGTACTTGGATGCTTTATCTTATTTATCTGCAATTGCCCTATGTTCTGATTGCTATGTGAATTGTCTTGTCCATGCAACGCCCGTCCATCCATCCCTATGCCTACCGCACTCGAATCCTATTGTTTACTGCTATTGTTACTACTGTCTTTACGTTACTGCTGCTGCTACTTTGCATTCCTACTACAAAACTATTGCTACTGATAAACTGCTGTGAGCAAGATTGTTTCTAGGTGCAGCTGAATTGACAACTCAGTTGTGAAGGCTTATAAATATTCTTTGGCTCCCCTTGTGTCAAATCAATAAATTGGGTTTCACTTCCCTCGAAAATACTGCGATACACCCCTATACTTGTGGGTCATCACTAATCATCATGAATGAAGTTGGAATCATCATCATCGGTGTAGAAATCCATGGCATCGTCCTCCAGGTAGTCGTTGTCATCACTGAGGTAAGAGTGAAGATCTCCCTAGATATCTTCACCTTCTTCCTCCTCCTCTTTTGCTTCAAGCTGGACTTCCTGTTCACGGATGGACTTCTCGAGAGCGGCCACCTTTATAAAGGGCTAAGGCTCATGCCTCAACATTTTCATCATCAAATCCATTTGTGTTTCTCAGCACATGTCAAAACATTTCAATAGAATGACTCATCATTCTAAGGTTTTCACAATCATTTTCACCAAGTATTCCCATCTAAAGTGATCAAGTTTTATGCTTAGCACTAGCCACTAAGTTAAGAGTGTTCACTAATGAGGGTGCTAATCTTCAATCTCATGCCATAGAATGACATCTAGTATAGTCCTAGTTTTATACTCTTTATGCTATTTATACTACTTTCCAATACTCACAAAGCACTAACTAAAAGTAAAGAACTTTGGTAAAGTAAAAGAAATAAGCTTGCAAGTAAAACTTTGGATGGGTATAAATCAAAAGTATATAACCAAAGCATGCCTAATGCATCTTACTTAGGTTAAAGTTTGCATGGTTAACTTGTATAATTCTAGGTTGCCAGTAATAGCTTGCATAGATCTAACTTGCCATGATTGGTGCAGTGATTGAAGTTTTCCTCCTCTTCTTTGGGGTAGAACTCCTCCTCCTCGCTTGGGTTGGTACTATCATCTATAAATAAATATGGGATACACAATCACCAAACAATACTTAACTAATTCTCTTTAGCACACTAAGGCTCACACTTGATGATCTAGGATCATCACAATCATCACATGAGTTATAGAACTAGTTTTATTTAGTTTATTTGAGAAAAGTAATTTATACTCATTGAAATTAATTAAGATTTAATATTCTCCAATTAAAATATGAGATCATTTTTACACATGTCATCACCACATATTCTAATACATGGGAATGTGATTTAAAGGGTTGGTCAAATTTTATAAAGTTTAAGATTATTATTTAATAGATTTAAAGTGACTAGAAATACCCTAATAGCATTATTTTGGTACTAGTCCAATGTTACTGCATACAAACCTATATATTTTTACATATTCAGATATATATTGTCAAATGTGATTTTTGAGAGTTGGAATCAACTCAAAAGCTATTATGGTTGATTTTTGAAAAATGATTGAAGTTGGAAAAGTCTCTGTCTTTTTGTTTTTGGTATAGGTAATCTCTAACTTCAAATGATTTAAATCCAACGGGCTTTGATAGATAATTTAAATACATTTCTACCAAAATTTGAATCATGCAATTTGGTTCAGTGAAACTCTCTGAATTGATTTTTGAATATGTTGACAGAATAGGGTTTTATCTAAAAAGGAAAATTCAATATTTGAATTTCCAGGCCAGCGCGGGAAGTTAAACGGGTCGGCCCAACTGCACTGCACTGCACTGCGGGCTGCGGATAGATGGGGTCGACTAGTCAACGACTTCATCTACGTGAAATAGTATCGGTGGATCTAGGCCGTGTGATCTAATTCTAATCCAACGGTGGTGAGTCACCATCGACGATGAACTACTTCGGCGAGGAATCAAGCCTAACAGAGTGGTGGGGGTCTAGCGGGGCTCACCTGGGCTCCAGCTAGGGTCAGCGACGGGGGCGATCGACGTGGTAGATGACAGCGAATTGAGGCGCGGTCACAGTAGGGCTTGGGGTGGTCGAAATCGACGGTGCCCTTCTCCTCTAGCAACGGCGGGTTCCGGCCAAATTTCGGCGGGAGAGTGCTCACCTTGCTCCGGGAAGAAGTGGGGGAGGGTCAGTGAGAGGTGGTGAGTGGAATGGTGCTGGAGAAATGGGGCAGGGGTGGCCTCCTTTTATAATGCGGCGAGGGGACCGAACGGTGCGAGCGTGAGCTCGTCGGTGACGACGCTACAGGCGGCTATCGGCGTGGTAGAGGCTAGTGGGTAGTGCGTGGTTCCCTGGCGGTTCTCACGGGCTTAATGGCGAGGCGTGGGGCGGTGTGGTTGGTCGGGAGCGTGCGGTGCTCCACGCGGACGTCGAGGTGTTTGCGGCAGCGTGCGACAGCTGCGGGTCGCGCGGCGGCGAACGGGGTTGTCTGCTAGATTGCTATGATCATGGCGGGTGTGTGCGCGACAAGGGCAAGGCGCGGTCTGTGTGATCTGGTCGGGCGCGGCGAGCTAGCGCGCTCTGGACATGGCACAGAGAGGCTGGGCACGGCGTAGCTAGGGTGGTCCAGGGCTCGGCTGGGGTCGAGGCTTGGACAAGGGGTGGCGGTGGAGTGCGACATTCTTCCTGGACATCATGGTTGGCTACGGCGGTGTCTGCTGTGAGCTGGCCGTGGTCGGCCGATGATGACCAAAATCGGGCGGCGCTCCACTGTGCAAACGGCAAAGGGGGGACTTGGTCTGGGTGCTGGCTATGCTCAGAGGAGACAGGGGAGAGAAGTGGAGACCAATTGGTCTACTAATTACTGTGGAAATAATGAAGTTAGGCAGATGGTTAAATTAGTGTAAGCAAGGTGTTTGTGGAAATGGCCGCATGAAACTTGCTTTGGAAATTTTGATTCAAAAGTTTTGAGTGATCTTAAGTTAAGCTTGAGAGTCTATGTTTGCTTGCAGAGGTCAAGGGGGAATGATTTGATAGGTTTTTGAAAAAGTGGGATCTTAACATATGAACTAGATTCAATATTTAATTGTCCATTAAATTAATTTGAATGATGTTTTTGTAAGTTTGTAAAGTGGGCCTTGATACACTTTTACTTGGTCTAGCAAGGGGTGAAAAGAAATAGAAATGTTTCTGTTAGAATTATTCTTCTAGGAACACACAAAGTGGCCTAGTGGTTAACTTTTGTCAAAATGACAATTTGCTTTATTTATTCATATTTGATTTCTTTTGATTTTGTTTGTAATTGGTCTAGATGATGTAGTATTCACCTTTAAACCATTTCACATCATTGGCAACAATCAAGCATGGCATTTTCAATCAATCACAACTTAATGCAAAACTAACATGCCTTCATATTTATTTTCTTAATAAAAGTTTTTGTTAACCCTAAATTTGGGTGATTTGAACTTGATAATCTTGATTAGAAGTTTTGAGGGGTTATAGAGGCTGGAGTGGCAGGTGCCCCCAGAATATGTCATGGTTCACGGTCCCTGGTTCCCCCTACATAAGTCGAGGAAGGGCTGAGGATCTCCGGAATATGCCATAGCGACGACGACGAAGATGATTCGGAAGATGACCCTGAAGCTGTGTACCATATGGCTAGACATGATTATGACTAAATCCATTGGCTAGGACGAATGGTTCATTTGTGTACCCATGATTATCGAGAGATCCACTTTTTCAAATTCAAATTCATGTTGGAAGTGTTTTCAAATTCAAATTTAATAGTTTGAATAATTATTTTATAAGACAGAAAGTTTTTTTAAATTCAAATCATTTAAATGTGAACACCTAAATAAGAAATAAGGCGGGAATATCTGAAAAGTTTGAAAAACTTTCGAAAAAAAGACTTTTAGTCCACCAACCAGGACTAAAGGTCCTCTGCGCGCGCCCCTACGGTAGTCATCATACGTCCCGGTTCGTGGCTCCAATCGGGACGTATGCACTGGCCTTTCGTCCCGGTTGGAGCCACCAACCGGGACGTATGGCCTTAAAATCCGGGTTGGTGGCTCCAACCGGGACGTATGGCCCTCCCCCTATATAGCACGTAGCCATATTCCTCTTCTTCCCCATCTCACAACTAAGTCCAGATGCATGATTCTTCGAAGGGGCTCACAGGCGAAGACGCGACCCGATTCCATGACGGCAGGCTGCCCGAGCTCACTATCGGACCGCCCCGCCACCACCGGACGGCCGCACCACCACTGGACCGCCCCCGCCACCACCCGACTGAGCCGCCACCACCATACCGGACCGCCGCGGAACTGCCCCGCCGTCGTCCGCCGCCGCCCTCGTTGCCCGCGCGCGCCCCGGCAAGCCGGCCGCCACCACCGCCCGTAGGTACAGTTGCCCTCGGCCCCTAGTGTATAATTAATTTTTATTCCTAGTGTAATTATTTTTAGTTAGTACCTAGCTTTAGTTAGTTAGTTTTTCTAGTCTATATAGAACCTAGCTAGTTAATTAGTTAGTACCTAGCTTTAGTTAGTTAGTTTAGCTAGTATATACTATTAGTTACAGCTAGTTTTAGTTAGTTAGTTTACCTAGTCTATACTATTAGTTAAAGCTAGTTTTAGTTAGTTAAATTTGAGTTAGCTAGTTTTAGTTAGAAGTATTTACAGCCAATGTCACCGGTGAGAGCCACATAACGTCGTGCGTGTATCTGGGCCGACTTTGCGAGAGTTTTTGCAGGCAAAAGCCAAGCGCTTCGGCGCCAACAACAGCGGAACCTATGGGTGTCGTGACCCTCTTGGAGCTCCGGGTGAAAACCCTAGACCCGCTTGGTCTCGGTGGCAGTGGTGGTGCTCCGGGTGAAAACCCTAGACCCCCTTGGTCTCGGCGGTGGCGGCGGCGCTCCGGGTGAAAATCCTAGACCCGCTTGGTCTCGGCGGCGGCGGCGCTTCGGTTGAAAACCCTAGACCCGTTTGATCAACTTTGTAAGACTAGATTAGGGTTGCAACAACACGCGCCATATAGGGACGATGGACGGGCGCGGTAACACGCGTCATATAGAGACGATGGACGGGCGCGGCAATGCACGCCATATATTAGGGTTTCTTTGAATTATGGTTTACATCCCTAGCCCGTCAAACCATGCCTACCTAACCTCCTCGCTTGGCCGCTTCGACTCATCCGCTTTTCCCCTTTTGTAGAAATATTGAACCCAGAGATGGAGAAAAGGAAATAGCACTTGAGGATATGATCAACGAGGGAGGACATATCGATAACGATGTCACCTCGCTATATCTGAACAACTTCGGTGAGGGAGATCTGGGTTTTGACCGAACAAACGGCTCCGGTGAGGGAGAAGCCGGCGAGTTGCATATATATTAATAAATTAAGCCTTTGTTGTCTATATACATATATATTAACGCTCTTTCTTCTTTTAGCCCTTCGGATCGAGACAATCTTCTAAAAAGAATAAACGAGGCCCAGCCAGAAAGTTGGGAGACCATGAAAGGTACATGATCGAAGAAGTCGCTCTAGACGGTGAACCGAAGGCTCCCACTGATGCTGCAAATAAATTTATAAGGCAATGTGAAGTTATTGTTAGGGATTACATCCCAATCACCATCAGAGAATGGAATAGGTCGTCAAAGGATCCAAAGTCTCTATATGTCAGTGACTTAGCCAAAGACACTCTTTGGAAAAATCTCATGGTTAATTTCACCCTACCGACGTTAGAGGTGTATCCAAATGACTATGCTCTGGATGAGGAGATTCCAACTCAGGAGGAACTACAGAACCACATGGACCAACAAGTCAAGGAGTATGCTCTTAAGAAGATGGCCCAGCAATTCAACAACAGAAGAAAAGATTGCACCTTGACTTTGTCGTGAAAGAGAAGACTCCGTTTTTCACTACTGGAGCGTATGAGAAGATAAAAGACTACTGGGATGATTTTGTGGCGTACAAGACATCGGCGCCAGCTAAGAAAAGGTCTAAAACGAATAAGCAAAATGCTGCTAAAAAGAAGTATCACCATACTATGGGGCAAGCTGGCTACAAGGCTAGCAAGCCTAAGTGGGAGAAACTTGAGTCCGACCTCATGGCCAAAGGGATCGCCCCAGAGCCATACAATTGGATCGAACGGGTACGGAATTGGTTTTACGGGCATGGGGCATGTTGGACTTGGAAGGGAAGTGCATATATAACATAAGACGTAAAGAAACTCCCATACCCATCGAAGACATTACAAATGCAGTAAAGGCTGTTGAAGATGGGGAGTTCATTTCCGATAGAGAGAATGATGAGCTCGCACCCGCCCTTGGGAACAAGGAACACGAGGGACGAACATGAGGCACAGAAGACACCAAACCATGGAACCTTGGTTTGCCGACTATAGGAAGAAATATCTCGATAGAAGTCGTCAAAGGAGAAAGAAAAGGGAGGAACTTGAAGTAATGAAGCAGAAAGACCGGATGCGCGACATAGAACAACAATTAAAGCAGCATCAGAATCAACTTGACAAACTTAGCCAGCAAGCTACTGGCCCATCTCAGCGGCACATGGTAGACGAAGCTGCCTTCGATGCTACC
This sequence comes from Avena eriantha, assembly GCA_910589775.1. Classification (NCBI taxonomy): domain Eukaryota; kingdom Viridiplantae; phylum Streptophyta; class Magnoliopsida; order Poales; family Poaceae; genus Avena; species Avena eriantha. The sequence continues at coordinate 111,478,191 of OU342741.1, forward strand.
GGCCCATCCACTAATCAAAAAAGCAGCGTGGCTTCCACGGAGCTCCCCGGTGATGATGCTGATGATGCACCGGTGATGGCCCCTCTTCGCTACCTAGTGGATGATATCATGGAGATGACACATTGTGAGCTGCATGTGAAAGTTGTCAAAATAACCATGAAGGTGGCTTTCGGCTATGCCTTACCATTAGTTGGACCGATACCAACTTACCATTGGTGTCTAGTTCCACAGGGCTACGCTATTGCCGGGGTGGATGAAGTTATGGACGGATTTGCACAGCTCAAGCTTGACTACCCTGCAGGTGTGATACGTCCATTTTGCATCACAATTCTATATCATAATTCACTATTATTCATTGATATATTTCGTATTGAGAGGTGATACTTATGTTATTTCATATGTTTTTGCATGGTTGATGACTTTTGGAGCATGGACCGCTGCAGTCAGGATTCTGATGGAAAAGGTGTTGTTTGGAGGCAAAATTTGCGAAGATCAGAAAATTTGGGAAAATATATGGAAAATCCTATTTTTCCAGAAGACGAAGGAAGCCAGAAGGGGGGCCGGAGATGGGCCAGAGGGGGCCCACACCACCCCCTGGCGCGGGCAACCCTAGGCCGCGCCAACAGGTGGTGTGGCCACCCTGGCGCACTCCAGGCACTCCCCTCTAGCGTATATCATCCTCCCGAAACCCTAAGACTCGAGAAGCGACCACAGAAAGATTATGCCGCCTCTGCGGGGCGGAAAACACCAAGAGAGAAAGATCTCTCCGGCAGACAGATTTCTGCCGAGGGAATTCCTTCCCAGAGAGGGGAGATCGTCGCCATCAACACCACCAGCAAGCTGGACTTCATCGGGATCATCATCATCATCACCACCATCATCATCATCACCACCCTCACCACCATCTCCATATTGCTGTAACAATTGAGTTGAACGTTGCATAGTTCATAGGGGAAACTTTCCCGGTGTTGATTACTCTTTGTAGTTGATGCTATTGAGTGAACCATTGAATTATTGTTTATGTTCAGATTGTTATATATCATTACTCCATCTCTGATCATGATCCATATGATGTATTTTGAGTAGTTCGTTTTGTTCTTGAGGACATGGGAGAAGTCATGTTGTTAGTAGTGGAGTTGTGTTGAGAAAGATTCAATAGATTGTTATTTAAGTTGTGGTGTACTTCTTCTAGTGGTGTCATGTGAACGTCGACTACATGACACTTCACCTATATGGGCCTAGGGGAATGCATTGTGTATTTGGCTACTAATCGTAGGGGTTGCGGGAGTGACAGAAACCTGAACCCCCGTTAGGAAACCTTTGCACAAGGGACGTAAGGGTCTTAGAGTTTAAAGTTGTGGTTAGGTTTCTACCTTAATTACTTTCTTGTACTTACGGATGTTTGCAAGGGGTATAATCAGAAGTATGTATTAGTCCTAGGAAGGTCGGTACATTAGCACAGGTTCACCCACACAACACTTAGCAAGCTAAAGAAGACTAAACAACTATATGAAGCGAAAGCACTTGACAGTCTTCCCATGTCTCCTCGAGAACGTTTGGTCATCTCAAGTAATACAACCGGCTTGTCCTTTGCTGCATAAAGGATTGGGCCACTTGCTACATTTATTCCTACTGTCTTTTATTTACTCGTACTTTGTTTACTTGCTTTATCAAAAACCCCTAAAAATTCGTTTGCTAAGTATTTGCAGAGAATTCCTGATCCATACCACTAGCCAGCACCTTCTGCTCCTCGTTCGGTTCGACACTCTTACTTATCGAAAATATTGTGATACACCCTCTATACTTGTGGGTCATCAAGACTATTTTCTGGCACCATTGCCGGGGAGTGAAGCGCTATTGGAGAGTGGAACTGGTAAAGGAAACTTCTACTGTGAGTATTGTTTACTTTTGCTAGTTGCTTTATTTTCGTTATGGATAATTTGCTGAGTTTCTTATTTGGTAATGCTACTACCACTTCTAAGGTAGTAGATAAGCCACCACCTGCTGAGAATGATGTTTTTAAAATACCTACAAGAATTATTGATCGTGTTATGGATAACTACTATGTTGGAGATGGAATTGTCCATCCCGGTGATCATTTACTCTTAATACAGGAATTATGCGGGTTGTTCAAGTGTGCAGGTATTACTACATATCAAGTTAAGAAGAAGTTGTTCTTATTATCGCTGAAAGGAAGAGCTGAGGAATGGTATAAGCTGTTGAAGAATGGTAAAGCTCTGGAATGGGAGGAAATAGTGCCTCTCTTTTATTCAAAGTTTTATCCTCCTAGTGAGATTCATAAAGATCGGAATCAAATATACAACTTTTGGCCTCTTGATGGAGAGAGTATAGCTCAAGCTTGGGGGAGATTGAAGTTACTAATGCTCAAATGTCCCATTCATGAGCTCCCCAACAATATTATGATCAATAACTTCTATGCAAGGCTCCCTCTACATGACAAGGATTTATTGGATGCTTCTTGTGCTGGATCATTCACTCGCATGGGAGAAGAAGCTAAATGGGATCTTCTGGACCGTATTCAAGACAATACTGAAGCTTGGGAGAATGACAAAGGTAGAAAGTCAGGTATAAATTATGATTATGAATGCATTGAATCTTTTATGGGAACTGATGACTTTCAAAATATTATAAATGCTTATGGTCTAGACTCTCAAGTTATTGCTTCTTATTTTAAGGCTTTTGCTTCCTACATTGAAGTGCCTAAAAAGAAGTGGAATAAGTATCATGAACCTTATAAAGATGTTGCTAAGAGTGTTCCTGCAAGAAAACTAAAGTTTATACTGCTAATCATGTTTTACCTAAACCTTACATTGAGAAAATCCCTTTCCCAGTTAAGATAAAGGAACATTCTATGATAGCTAGTATGGTTAATGAAAGTACAAGAAAAGCTGTTAAACCTGATAAACAAAGGGTTGATGAACCTATAATAGAAAATGTGAAAGACTTTGTTACTAAATATGAAGAAGAGGGACACACTATCCTTTGTAAGGATACCTCTAATATTGTTTCACATAGTAGTGTTATGAGAACTAGTATTCCTATGTTTTCTGTTAGAATAAGTGATCATTGTTACGATGATCCTTATGATAGCTATATTATTAAGTTTATGCATGATACTAAAAGTTACTATGAGAGAGGGAAAAGTGTTCTTATGTATCTCAATAATATCAAGTTTCCTCGCTTTATGCTGAAAGTTTTTATGTTGCACTTGTTTTGCTTTCTTATGCAAGTAGCCTCTAGTTTCAACAACTTGTTTGTTTACAAAATTCCCTTGCATAGGAAGTGGGTTAGGCTTAAATGTGTGTATTTTTGCTTCTTAATGCTCTCTTTCACTTCAATTCATATTCCTTTGTGAGCATCTTCAAAATTATCATGCCCATCTTAATGGCTATAAAGAAAGAGCTTTTTGGGAGACAACCCAATTTGTTTTGCTTTCAGTTTGTTTGTGTTTCTTTGAGTCTTGGAAGTTATTACTTTGGTAATAACCGCTCCTTATCCGTTTTGTTTGGTTTTTGTGTCAAGATCAACCTCTAATGAGAGAGAAGTAAGATTTGGGGAAGTTGTTGTACCGAAACAGATTTTTGTACTTCACCGTAAAAATTCGTGAGAGATATCTGTATGTTGGATTGAGCTGTAATTTTTTGTGCTTCTGCCCCAGGTTCTTATTTCACTTTAGTTAGTTTTGCACTTTTTGATTGGAGGAAAAGAAGATTTTAGAAAAAAATGATCTTTACCTGCTGGTCTGTTTTGACAGATTTTGCCACTCTTGCATTTGCTTCTTTATTCGATTTCCTTTTTGAATTATTTTTGGGTTTTCGGAAGGAGTTGCTATACCTTATGTTTTGATGCTTTTCAGTTGAAGTTGAACTCAAAAGGTTTTATCACTTCACTTATACTAATGTTGCTAATGAGAACTGTGTGAAGTTTTGTGTGAAAGAAATTTCCAGGTTGTGGAGTTAATGGTGTAATAAGGAAGAGAAGGATTTTATGACTCAAGTAATAAGTGTATGAAGCTGAAGATATCGATGCTATTCAAGTGGTGACTCCGGAAGAATCTACTAGATACCAATTTCAGAGACATGCAGAGTCCGTTTCCAACTAGGTAACAGTTTTGGTAAGAAAAGTTCCGCGAAAATACTATCCAACTATATTTTTGCAGTTTTTAGTCAATAAGGAAAGCTACGAAGTGAAAAAGGGACGGAAACGGAGCCAGGGTGGCTCACACCACCCTATGGCGTGGGCCCTCCCCTGGCCCCGCCACCAGGTGGTGAGTCCACCCCGGACTCCACCTCCGACTCGTTTTCTCCCAGTACCTTCCTTTTGATATGAAACTTCGTAATATATAACCCCCCGGATCCCCCGAGGTTCGTATATCGTGTTTTCGTCGTGTTTTTGTTTCGATCTGTTTCTTCCAAGAACTATTCTTGAAGCTTAGAAGCACAATGGTGTCCGCCAAGGATAAAGGGAAGGAGCCTATGGAGGAAGACCTCCAAGACCCCGGGAAGGAGAAGGAGATCAAGAGTGAAGGTGGAGAGGAGGCAAAGCACACCGACACTACCATTGCGAGCATTGGAGTGGTGGCAAACCCCGCAAGGACTATTGGAGGGAAGCCTTTTCATCCCCGTTCAGATCCCTGGTCACTTCCTCCACGCACCAAGAATCCTTTCCATACCCTTATCCATGAGCATCAATACCAGAATATGCCCAAGGGGAAATTACCCTCCAATTGGGATTTGCCTTGTTCTAGCCATGCAGGAAAAGAAGACTTCAAGGAGGAAGGGTAGGGAAATAATAGCAAGGGCTGGAATTCTCAACCCAACATGATCATGAGCCACATTGAGAAAAACTCACAGCTGGTTCGTAATCTCACCTACGAGATTGAGGACTTGGGAAAACTCATCAGAGAGCTCATTGAGAGGATACCACCACCACCAAAGGAGTAATTCGTCATCAGGTTTGGCATCCCCTTGGTTTGTTCCAAGCTTGGGGGAGTGCCGCGGTATCACATCACTATCTTCTATTTTTTTACCTTATTAGTAGAGTCATATCATGAATAGAGGAGTTATTTTGTAGTATGGTTTGCATTATGGAAGTGTCCCCTCTCTTGTTAGATATGTATCCCTTGGTGTGAGTTGCCGTTATGGAATATTAATGAGAAGTTCTATCATTTACTCTTTTGCATAGCTTATATTAGTTTTCAATTTGTGGTTATATGATTGATCTTGTTGTTAGTATTGGTATCACTTTGGTATCATTGAGTTAATTTAGGTGGTTTTGGCAAACCTGGCTCGGTCAGTAGCAACACTATTTTTTAGAGTTGAATGAAAAAGATAAAAGTACTCTAAGGAAAAATATAATTTCATCATCTTTCTTTCTTGATTTGCTCATAAGTCTAGTATTCTCTAGTTAAAATCTTTTGTGCTTCCAAGGAAGATTGCATGTTTGTTTTTATCACTTGTATGTTTGTTTCCTTCGACTCTTATACTTGCTACCCAACCTTGCTAGCCAAAAACCTGTACTGAGAGGGAATTCTTCTCGTGCATCCACTCCTTTAAACCAAAACAATTGCCATTTGTGTCCACCATACCTACCTATTAGCATTATTGCTATTCCAAGTAAATTCTTGTTTTATCTACCTCCCAAATTAAACTTGTTATGTGAAAATTAGTGATTAAAGCTCTCACGAACTTGATGGCACACTTTACTTTCTTGCACTTAATAAACTTGAACCATTGTGCTCACCTATGTTGCTAATATGCTTGCGCTTTGTAAGTTGCGAGTTAGTAGAACCATGCTGTCATGGGGAACGCTTTCAACATTGCACTGGTACTTAGTACCTAGTTGATATCATGTTCTTTTGTCTATGGATGTCGTCGGTGTGAAATGAAAGGGGAGCTTGTAAGTCCATGGAGTTATGCATGTGTGTTAGAGAAACGCCTAGGCCGCTTGTCTAATCCATGCTGACATGGTGGAAACCTGCAGCGTAACCATAACGAGTATCTATGAAGTATTCTTCTTATAAAAAAGAGTCCGATATTGAGAAAAAAGAGAAAAAGAAAGAAAAAGAGATATTATGAAAAGAGGAAAGAGAGAAAAAAGCACCATATTCCCATGGTAAATAAGAAGATTGCTGAGATACTTGTTGTCTGCTTGCCTTGTCATTTTGATATGGGGATTCTTCCATATCATCGGGCAAGGGGTACCCCGTTGGCGGTTCTCTATGATACACATACGCTTACAATGACAAGAACTTACCGGTGACTAAACTTGAGTAGCATGAGGAGCGGCCCTCGTATTCAAGGGACATGAGATTCTCAACTTACAACTTGTCAATGCATATCCTCATATTTGATCACTTTAACCTTAACCACCAAAATATGCCTATGGTAGGGCAATGAGAGCTGAAAGCTAGTAAGTATCATAATTTTTGGGAGCTCTTTATGAGACTTGCAATCCCTGCTTCCCTCTACGAAGGGCCTTTCTTTTACTTTGTAGTTGAGTCAGTAAACCTACTCCCTTCTATCTCAGCAAGTATTTTGAGTTGTTGTGTTTCATTCATTCATATGATGATTTATCCAATCATGTTTCTTATGTTCCTTGTTTTGCACTTTGCTCTTATCTTGATGTTTACTACTTTGAAATCTATCATTGAAAACCATCTATTTGTGAACTCTAGCAAATTATCAACTATTCTTCGACCAAGAGCTAAGTTTGCCATTACCAATTATGATTCACTTTATGTATCTTTATTGTGTTTCCCTTACCTATTGCAAGTAAGTTATATAATAGTGAGTTGTCTTCTTTTATGATCTATGTATTGATGAATGTGATACTTCTTGTTTGTATTCTTTTATCGACTCTTCACTCCATAAACCTGAGGTCATGTTTATTGAGATCAGTTTCGCTTGGGGGCAAGCGAAGTCTAAGCTTAGGGGAGTTGATACGTCCATTTTGCATCACTATTTTATATCATAATTCATTGTTATTCATTGATATATTTCGTATTGATAGGTGATACTTATGTTATTTCATCTGTTTTTGCATGGCTGATGACTTTTGGAGCATGGACCGATGCAGTCAGGATTCTGATGGAAAAGGTGCTGTTTGGAGGCAAAATTCGCGAAGATCAGAAAATCCTGGAAAATATACGGAAAATCCTATTTTTTCAGAAGACGAAGGAAGCCAGAAGGGGGGCTAGAGATGGTCCATAGGGGGCCCACACCACCCCCTGGCGCGGGCAGCCCTAGGCCGCGCCAGCAGGTGGTGTGGCCGCCCTGGCCCACTCCAGGCACTCCCCTCTAGCGTATATCATCCTCCTGAAACCCTAAGACTCGAGGAGCGACCATAGAAAGATTCTGCCACCTCTGCGGGGCGGAAAACACCGAGAGAGAAAGATCTTTCCGGCAGACAGATTTCTGCCAGGGGAATTCCTTCCCGGAGAGGGGAGATCGTCGCCATCAACACCACCATCAAGCTGGACTTCATCGGGATCATCATCATCATCACCACCACCATCATCATCAGCACCCTCACCACCATCTCCATATTGCTGTAACAATTGAGTTGAACCTTGCATAGTTCATAGGAGAAATTTCCTGGTGTTGATTACTCTTTGTAGTTGATGCTATTGAGTGAACCATTATGTTCAGATTGTTATACATCATTATTCCAGCTCTGATCATGATCCATATGATGTCTTGTGAGTAGTTCGTTTTGTTCTTGAGAACATGGGAGAAGTCATGTTGTTAATAGTGGAGTTGTGTTGAGAGAGATTCAATAGATTGTTATTTAAGTTGTGGTGTACTTCTTCTAGTGGTGTCATCTGAACGTCGACTACATGACACTTCACCTATATGGGCCTAGGGGAATGCATTGTGTATTTGGCTACTAATCGTAGGGGTTGCCGGAGTGACAGAAACCTGAACCCACGTTAGGAAACCTTTGCACAAGGGACGTAAGGGTCTTAGAGTTTAAAGTTGTGGTTAGGTTTCTACCTTAATTACTTTCTTGTACTTATGGATGTTTGCAATGGGTATAATCACAAGTATGTATTAGTCCTAGGAAGGTCGGTACATTAGCACAGGTTCACCCACACAACACTTAGCAAGCTAAAGAAGATTAATCAACTATATGAAACGAAAGCACTTGACAGTCTTCCCATGTGTCCTCGAGAACGTTTGGTCATCTTAAGTAATACAACCGACTTGTCCTTTGCTGCATAAAGGATTGGGCCACTTGCTGCATTTATTCCTACTGTCTTTTATTTACTCGTACTTTGTTTACTTGCTTTATGAAAAACTCCTAAAAATTCGTTTGCTAAGTATTTGCAGAGAATTCCTGATCCATACCACTAGCCAGCACCTTCTGCTCCTCGTTGGGTTCGACACTCTTACTTATCGAAAATATTGCGATACACCCCCTATACTTGTGGGTCATCAAGGTGAAGGGGATGTAACTGAGCTGGGAGAAGAAAAAAACATGACCATTCTATGGCGAAAGGAACACATCATGCTTTCAAATCGGACGCCAAGGCCATCCACTCCTCAGAGCACAAGTACATCTTCATCGCATCCTCACCCATCTCCAGCGCATCAGTCGTCTTTGTCGTCGCCGCGACAGGCACCGTCTCCGCCACTACGTCATCCGTCTCTAGCACGGCCGTTTTCACCGCTGTGTTAGCCGTCTCCAGCACGACCGTCTTCGCCGCCGTGTCAGCCGTCTCAGCCCCTCCCAAAAGTACAAAAGGGTCAGGGCCAAAAGCGAAAGAGTAACCGATCACCAAAGCGTCTACCTGAGCCCCTCCCAAAAGTACCAAAGGTTCCTCCCAAGAGATCTTACGACTATACTGAAGAGGAGAATGTGGTGATCGCAAAGGCCTAAACGCAACAGTGGTTTGATAGCCTCAAGCGGACGCCACAGTTCCCCAGCACTAAAGAAGAAAAATCCAAAGTGCAAAAAATGTTGAAGACCCTTCATCAACCCGAGCCAAGGCTGTCATCAGACTATGACCGCTCTATTGTCAAGTCACATTAGTCAATGGTGCGGTCGAAGAGCACTAGTGCAAGAGGGAATTTGGTTCCCTAGCTCGGTTTACAGAAAAACAAGGAATGCCCCCCCCCCCCCCGCTCAAAGTGATTTCCGATACCATGGTGGAGTCGAGCAAAGCTGCGAATGAGCAGTATGATCCGGAAATTGTTGCACTGTATGGAGAAGCGACCATTGCTTAAGGTATGACTATTGCTCAGTACTTAGACCAGTTAGATTTCCCCGTGGCTGAGGAAGCATACAAATACGATTACGGGAAACCTCTCGTCAGACCTAAGGACGTCAAGTATCTACCAACAAAAATGCGAAGATTCCATAATTGGTACATTAAAGCCACAAAGGAAGGGACAAACTGGATAGTGATCGGAGTTCGAAACGAGCATTACGGGTATGGAGATGCCCAAATACTGATTGAATTTCCTGAACTACATCAGTTTTTCAATCAAGACGCCCTCGACAAATCGATCGTCAGTGCCTACTGTTTGTAAGTATTATTTCTCTAATAATTAAGTCTCTAGTTAGCTCACCTCGTTTATATTGCATATATAATCATACTCACTATATTATGCAGGCTAAAGATTCTCGAATGCAGAAGTGGACAGATCTATGACATTGGGTTCATTGACCCATATTGGGTTCATGAAATTATTGTGAAACTTAATCCCAAGGACACAGAGGATAAAATTGTAATGGCTCTAAGGTTTCAAGAAACCAAAAGGGAAATATTATTACGTTACAACTCCGAGTGAGTGTTATTGTCTTGTACACATTCTATTTCACTTACTCGATGTTAAGTGTATAATTGATGAGTTATGGATGCGTAGATTCCATTATATTCTGCTAATCATTCAACCTAACAATGGCATAGTACAAGTCATGGACTCTAAGCGTAAACCCCTTGAGAAGTGGGAACCCATGCAGGATATGCTCCAGCGGTAATTTCAGTCATTATGACACTATATCGGCAACTTTCGTTCATTTACATGCATCAAGTAATTAATAACTAATTTCATTCATTTTCTTTGTCGGGCAGCGCTTGGAAATGATTCACCAACAAGGGTAAGGGTGCCTGAAAAGAGAAGCTTACATTCAAACCACTAAATGTAAGTACTACTAGTTAGATCCACGCATCTCTTTGATTCTAGTTTCGATACCATTATCATGCTTAATTATTATTTTAATTGAACTTTGTTCTTGTAAAGTGTCTGAGGCAGCCAGACAAAAATAACTTATGTGGATATTATGTCTACGAGTTCATTCGTCAGACGACCTATGAGAAGGGCAGAAACTTAGAATAACTTCAAGTATGTAAACAATATTCAGAATTTTTTTTATTACCATCAATTGCGTTTAGTTTCATTCATATATGTTGAGTCATTCTTTTAAATTAGATCGAACGGTTGTGGGACAATCTTCTACCAAAGGATCGCATACAAGCAATCTAAGAGGAAATTGCGGGATTCTTAGATGATGAGGTCCTAGATCCAAAAGGAGAATACTATCAGAAAATTATGATAATGTAATAGGGATCATAAAAGACTTTATATTGTATATATGCATGAATGTAATATATTTGATACTTGTTGTGTAATATAATCAGGAGATGTTTTGTAATATAATGGTTCTCTTAAGGTAGATGACACTTACCCTAGCAGTATGTTGTGAGGAATGCTCGTCCTCATAGTAGATGGTGCGAGGTTGATGTTACCGAAAGTGGATTCGCATGGAGGCATGGTGCGGATTTGAGGGATATAAATGCTACCCAAAACAGAAAAAGAAAATACATAAAGGGGAAACAAAATAAATGAAAAATATGCAAAAAAAATCTCTATCGCGGCACAAAAAATTCCCAAAATACTGCCGCGGCAGAGGCGCATAGATCCTGGTTCGTATTACGAACCGGGACAAATGCCCCTCCCCCTTGTGACAGCTAGCAGCCACATGGACCGTCCTTTTGTTCCGGTTCGCAGCCCAACCGGGACTAAAGGATTGGGGCTTTAGTCCCAATTGCCCCGTCCCGGTTGGGCAACCGGGACTAAAGCCCCTTACAAACCGGGACAAAAGGCCCTGTTTCTACTAGTGCAACTTAAATCCCATTACTACCGATATTTGCGGGAAATTTTTACTTTTCACCAATTAAATTTTGCAAAAATTGGTGACCATTGCTGTTATTACCAATGTTGTACCTTTGCAGATATTTTTCTTTTTTGAGTCAAATCATTTTTTATTACTTACTGTGATAATTATCCTTTATATTTTTCTTTGACGAATAAGACAAACAAAAAAGTAATTATAAGATCTAAAAAAACTAAAGTTCATACTCCCATCAGCACAATAAAGTTTAGAGGACTTTTTTTTACATGTGTCAGTTTAAGACTTAAGATAAATTTTCTAAAATGTGATGGGGTTATATTTTATTGAGAGACCGTCAGTCACACCAACATGAAAAAAGGAAGGTGCCATGCAGTGGTCATTTTCAACTCGATTCGGATTTTCGTAAAGTCAAACATTTCGTCAGGTACTGCTCTGTTTCTCGGTAGCTCGCAAGCATAGACGGATCCAACCAGTCCCTAAGCCTGGTCGTCTTACATACTGGTCATCTTACTCCGCAGCTTCTTTGGCAATACTAAGGAAGGGGATTGGGAGTTGAACGCCTATTCCCCATCCCCGTCTCGATTACCAAGAGGGACTCTGATAATAGATTTGTGGAAGTTTTACACGTGAATTTTCTTGCCTCTTCCCTCCCTAATTCCCATTCCAGCCAACCAATCAAGGGATTAAAACCCTCACCACCCTAAACTCCCATTCCCAAGTCAAAACTCCCTCCAACCAAACATGTTGTCACTGTCTCAGGACCGGCCAGTGTCGCTCACAAGTGACAAGAGCCGAGCCCCTGAAATGAACTCGCACCGACCGTGCGCTGGTGCTCTAACATCGGTACGACGACCTCTACAGAAACCGCGTGCCGGCGGCCGGTGGCCAGGCACCACCTTGGCAACCGAGTATATCGCAGTAGAAGGCTAGCTAGGGAAAACGACCGGTACCACGACACGTACGGCAACCGTGAATCGACCTGAAACGCCGGTAGGACGCTGCTGCGCGAACAAGCGCGTAATCCATCACCTACCCAGACAGATTTATGCCCGCTCTTTTCAATTGGGAGATTCAGACCGGATCGATCAGACAAGTGCAGCTGAACTGCCGACCGACCAAAGCACCACATCATCCCAAAACAGTAAGCACGTACTCCCTCCGCATCAAAATAAAGATGTTTTAGATTTGTGCAGTGATTATATTTAGACTCATTTTAGTGTGTAAGTTCTTTCACAAAGCTAAAACATGTAAAGAGCTTGGCATCTTCTTTTTAGTGTGTAAAGCCAATCCAAAATAAATCTATAAAATAGGTTTAGATACACTTCTTTCACAAAGCTAAAACATCTTTTATTTTAAAACCGAGGGAGTACTTGCCTTAGGGTGTGGTTTAGCACGGGATGTTTAGCCGTGCAGGCGGAGAATGAGATTTTTCCGAGACATGCGCATGTTTCTCGTACGAGAGTACATATATGACGTAACTTCAAAGTACATTAACTTATCAGGAGCTTGGCATGTGCAGAGGCTATATGGTCCGCTTTTCAAAACAAAAGGAGCTCGGCCCATGGTGTGTGGTGCACTCACAGGGGTCAGCCATATATATCATACCTCAGGTCTCAAAATTCCAAACTAATTAGGCAACACATAGCTATGTATGTGTAGAGATCAAACACAACCGAACTTTTCTTCACACACAATTCTGTAGTAAGTAAACAACTACCAGAATGCAGCTAGCCTTACTGGTGACCTACCATGCCAAGTGCTATTGTTCAGTAGAGCCGCACTAGTCTCTAGTGCAAACATGTGTAGAGAGCTTTGATTTCATGTGGCGTGCTATAAATACCAGGCCTTCTCTCGTCTCCAAACCACCACAAGACAGAAGCAGCCCCTCCAATACACATAAACAAGAGCACAAACCTTACACCATGGCGTGCAAGAACACACTGTCCTCTGTTGCCTTCATCGGGATTTTACTGCTCTCATGCAGTTACATGAGCAGCGCAGCACGGCACCTAGAGGAGGCAGTTGTGCCCAAGGAGGAGCTGCCAAAGCCCGAACTCCCACCACATCCGGCTATGCCCGAGCTGCCGAAGCCTGAACCACCTCACCTTGTCGTGCCAAAGGAGCCCGAGGTGCCGCACCACGCAGTGCCGGAGATGCCAAAGGAGCCCGAAGTGCCACACCCCGATGTGCCGGAGCTGCCGAAGCCCGAACTGCCGCCACACCCTGCAATGCCCGAGCTTCCCAAACCTGAGCTACCACATCCAGCTGTTCCTGTGGTGCCAAAGGAGCCTGAAGTCCCACATGCTATCGTACCAGAGGCACCAAAGGAGCACAAAATGCCCCATCCTGTTGTGCCTGAGCTGCCAAAGCCCCAAACTCCACATCCTACCGTGCCAGAGGTGCACCCTGATGTGCCCAAGATGCCAAAGATGCCGGAATTGCCGCACCCCACCATGCCGGAGTTTCCAAAACATGAACTGCCACCATTCCCAAAAGCCGAGCTGCCCCCGAAGCCTGAGTTCGACTTTCCAGAGCCAGAGGCCAAGCCATGATCGGACTAATTTCATCATCCATGAAGGGCCAATTATCTAAGTTTTACATGTACTATATGAGATGCATGTGTGTGAGGGTTATGTAAAAGTATGTACTGTACAAGCCGTTAGCCTGCGGTTGAGTTCGTGAGACGAGCTGGCTCTGTCATTAGCAAGGAGCTAGCGTTGTGTATTGAGTTTGAGTGCTGTTGCATGTCGCAGCTGCTCGATCTGTTGTTTATACATATATATGTGATACACGGTGTAAATGCATGGTAGATACATGAGTAATGCATACATGTTTTATTTTCGAGTTTCTATACTTGACACTACGGACGTTTCACTTGTAGAAAAGCGACCTTTAGCCCCGGTTCATCAGGGCCATTGCTCCTAGTTTTTGAATCGGGACTAATCACTCGGGATAATGTTGGTTCCGGTTCTGACACGAACCGGGACCAATGGGTCTCCACGTGGCCTGCCGTCGCGTGCGCTTGCAGTAGAACTTTTGGTCCTGGTTCGTGGCATGAACCGGGACCGAAGGTCTTTTCTAAAATAAATTCAAAAAACAATTTTTTTTTGAATCTATGAATATTTGGACTGGTTAATCTCTCACCCTAAGCCTCTCAATTACACTTAGTTTTTGGTCAGATTCCAATCTTTGGTTAAACTTCCCGGTCGGTCACCCATCCTCACACTACTCCACCTAACATCTTGGTTCTTTCCCATCCCCCTTCATATGTACCACTTGTAACCTTATATCTATGCTATTAATGATATTAACTCATGCATCTTGTGAGTCATACATTCTTATAATTTGAGTTACAAACATAATTTTAATGTACAAAAACGACTAAGTAATACTAATATTGAATAAATATAGAAATAAAATATGTTTTATTATTATTTTTGCATTAATTCATTTAATATGGCATAATTCATATCTTTAAATTCATAAATCGAAATTCCACAAATAATCTGTCCATTATTATCAGAAAAATGTGAGGAATCCAAATATGTCATTTTTTTATTTTTTTTGAATTTTTTTAGAAAAAATAAAAATCTGAATTTTGACTCTTTTGGAATTTCAAAAATCTATAAAAAATTGCAAACGGCTGAAGGCTGTTGGCATTGGTATCGTAATTTTTTGACGATAATTTTGATATATTATACGATTTTTTTTCTGACATCGTATGCTCAAATGGCGGAGCAGGACTAAAGAGGGACTAAAGAGGGACCCTTTGGTCCCGGTTCGTGGCATGAACCGGGACCAATGCTCCGCTGACCATTGGTCCCGATTCATGCCATGAATCGGGACCAATACCCCGAGATGAACCAGGACCGATATCCTAGCGGCATGAACCGGGACCGATGCCTGGCATTGGTCCCGATTTGTTATTCGAACCGGGATGAATGGCTTTGGGGGCTAGACCAAAGACCCCTTTTCTACCAGTGTTTGGATCTATATATGTATATATCGCTGAATAGTTATATTCTTATCCTGAATGTATATGCTCCGGACATATGTATATCATTAGAAAAGGCCACATGCTAGGTTTGATCGAAAGCTAAAGATAACAAAGTTGTTATGCGGGGATACAAGCTTAGATGAGGAGCTCAATGACTCTACCCAAAAAGCTAGCAATGGATTCTTACAGACAAAGAAAAACAAACAGGAAAGAGTGATGTTTGCTTAGCTTTAAAACTTTTGTAATCGTCATTAAATCTTTAATCTATATCAGTTAAGCAGTTGTCATATGTTTTTAATAAACGATGTACGTTTCGTATGCATTATATATTTATATGGATGTTTCCATAAACATAATCATTGGGGAACGTATTGTTTTCCTTACATTTCAAAATTTTAGTGCTTGTTTGACTCTAGCAAAGGCAATATTTCGTCTACCTAGTTTGTGGTGGGACTGGCATTCATTGGCATGGCAATGGATTATGATTATGATGATACCATTGGATTAGTCTACTTTTATATAATGATGAATTGATAAATATTTGTATTTCTTTTTTCTAAGTTCAAGGTGCAAATGTCGGAGGAATTTTCACACCCCGCATTGCACAACATATAAGTCGAGGCAAGAAGTATTGGACAGAAGGCGATTGAAAGAGCATGTGGGCCCCATATGTGGTTTTGGTAATTAATGACAATATTTATGGACTAATGTGTGTATTAAGTTGTACTTGTAGGAATTGTCCATTGGCATCGCTTGGAGCATGTGTTGGCTTTAAGGTCGATGAAATGAAGAAGAAGATGCATTGTGCAAGCTCAAAATGCGCCATCCCTAGAAGATCTCATGTTTGGTGCTTGCCATCCTCGGTGTTTATGGATCAATGAATAAAAGGCCAAAGGATACTCAAGGCAAAGGTATTCTTGATAGGTTTTTCTCTTTTGCCGGTCTCGTGTTGATCGAGTTTAGGATAGATAGCCGTACTATCAAGAGAGGCTCTAGAGTGAGTATCTCGATCATATCGTTCGGAGAGAGCTCAAACCTTTGCATACTTACATCATCATATTTGGTTGTTTCTTTGTCTTATCCATGTGAGGATTTAGAGCTTGTGGTAATATTCATAACAAGCTCTTGTTCATCAAAATCGGATCTCCCTTTTATATCTTGTTGCGATTTTGATCTTGGCGGTTTTCCGGAGTCTTAACAAATGAGGTATCTCACATTATACTACTTGATACTTTCTCACTTGGTGATATCCAATATTTCCACTTTTGGTTGGGTAACTCTTGTCGTCCCCTTTCCAACGCAATTGGAATCGGGTCAATCGGAGTTATCAATCAAAAGTTATGGTCGTTTGATTATTTGTCGTTTTGATTTAAAAAGAAAAAAAGGCTTTTATCTGTTGGGCCAGGCGGTACTACCGGGCCCGGTACCACCCAGACCTGAGCCGCGCGCCTCCCTTCTATGTGGCCTGATTGCGCCATCCGGTAGCACCGGCCCAGCGCGGTACTACCGCCCGGGCGGGTCGGTAGTACCGGGCTGGCCCAGCGTCGCCCTCCCGGGCCTAGCTTGCTCAACCGCGCCTTGCTCCTCTTTGCTCTCTGCGCCACCGCTCCGCTGGTGGGCCGCCTCCCGCTCGCTGGCCCACGCACGCCCTGCTGCCGCCGCTGCTCCCGCTCGCCTGCGTCACGCGCCCAGGCTTGTTCGTCCGATTCCCTCTCGCTCGATGTGTGCTGCTGCTCTTGCTCGCCGCGTTGGCCAGCACCTGGTCGGGTGCGGTAGTACCGGGCCCATCCGGTACTACCGGACCAGACCGTTTTCTAGCCCCAACAGGCAGAAAATTGGAGCCCCTTTAAATAGCCTTCTTCCTCTTTTTTTAGGGGGGCTTCTTCTCTTTTATTTGCTCAAGCTTTGCCTAATATTTGACACATCTCTTTGCTTGATTTCTCTCTATCCGTCCATTGATTCTTGCCAATATTTGAGGGGTAAATAGAGGGGATCTAGATATACACTTTGACCAATCAAAATCCACTCTTTGTGAGTGAATCTTTAGATCTAGATCTTTGGGGCTTTTGTGATCTCCTTTTGTGTTCTTTCTCTCTTGTTCTACCAATTGCTTTAGTAGCCTTGTTGGAACTTGAGGGTGAGGATTTGGGGTATCTTTGTGGTGTTCTTGCCTTTTGCATTTGGTGCATCGGTGTGTGTTCTCTCCGGAGGATTTGTTTGGTGATATTCATCGTTGCTTGTCCCTCTTGGGTTCTTGGAACCCTAGACGGTTGTGTGGCCTTTGTGGCGTGTTCTTGGGTCTTCAATTAAGTTGTGAATCTCCCCCAAGATTGAAGCCTTGGTGGTATTGGGAGCCTCCAATTAAGTTGTGGAGATAGCCCCAATCTTGTACGGGTTTGATGACCGCCCTAACGTGTCCCATAGTGGAACAGGTGCTTGCCCGCGTGGTGGGTGCTCGGGAGAATAGGGTGAGGCCTTGGTGGCATTGGTGGTCTTAGTACCGCTCATCCCTCCAACGAGACGTACTCCCTTGTTCGGAGGACCTCGGTAAAACATCGTCGTCCCCGCGTGTCTCGGTTATCTCTATACCCGAGCTCTTTACTTATGCAATTTACATTGTGATAGCCTTCGTGCTTGAAGTAATTATCTTGCTATCATATTGTTGCTTGTCTTGCCTAGCATAAGTTGTTGGTGCACATAGGTGAACCTTAGTATATCTAGGCTTTGTGCTTAACAAAAGAAAACACTAGTTTTATTTCGCCTTTGTTAAGCCCATCTCGTAGAAGTTTTAATCGCTTATTAACCCCTCCCCCTCTAGGTGACATCCGTGATCTTTCAGCGAGCTTTATTTTGAATTATTGAACATACATGGATTATTTATAACAGGGGAAGAGACGGGAGACTCGTAGAGTCGTAGTCGCAAATCGCAAGGGAATCGATCTGGTCACGCGACAGGAGACAGGAGCAGTCGCAGAGTCACAAGCAGGGCCCTGGTCACGCGACGCTGGGACCTTTTTTTATTTTTAAACAATGTGATGCTGGGACCTGGATTCTGGGAATCGATCGTGTCGATGTGGTGTGGGACTCGGACACTCGGGTCTAGGGGAGGAAGCAACGGGGCCAGCGCGGTCTGCGGTCGATTGTGCCTGGGAGTCAAGGCGTCGAGCGGTTGGACCCTGGGAATCGATCAATGCCTCTGTTCCGATGTATACTAATACTACTAGGCCTATTTGTTTTTGGACCCTTACTTTTTTGGGCCCGGGGCGGCTGCCGCGCCGGTCCCCCCTAGGGCCGACCCTGTGTGTTCCATGATATACGGAGCCACCAAGGTGGAAATTTGCAGAACTGTGTAGTGTGATTTAGTGAGAGAATGTCCATCCATACATATCCTTGCTTTCTTTCCTAGAGTTCCTTTTCCACTCAGTCTACCCTCATGTCGTGATTCAGGAACACCGATGGGCTTACGATTAGGAATAAAGTCAACACAAAACTCAATGACCTCCTCTGTTCTGTATCCCTTAGAGATGCTTCCTTCTGGTCTAGCACGGTTATGGACATATTTCTTTAAAACTCCCATAAACCTCTCAGTGGGGAACATATTGTGTAGAAATACATGACCGAAAATGTTAATCTATTCTACTAGGTGAACTAGGAGGTGCGTCATAATATTGAAGAAGGATGGTGGGAACACCATCTTGAAGCTGACAAGACATTGGACCAAATCGTTTTGTAACCTTGGTAGGCTAGCTAGATTGATTACCTTCTGAGAAATTGCATTGAGGAACGCACATAGTTTCACAATGGGTACTCGAACATTTTCTGGTAGAAGACCCCTCAATGCAACTAGAAGCAATTGGGTCATAAGCACGTGGCAGTCATGAGACTTCAGGTTTTAAAATTTTTTCTCTGCCATATTTATTATTTCCTTTATATTCGACGAGAAGCCACGGGACCTTTACACTGTAAAGAACTTCAAAAAAGTTTTCCTTCTCTTTTTTGGTAAGAGCGTAGCTAGTAGTACCTTGAAATAGCTCTGGATGCTTGTTGTCTCGATCTTTCATATGTTGTTGGTCCCGCCGTGCTTTCGGTGTATCTTTATTCTTCCCATACACGCCCAAGAATTCTAGCAGCATCACACAAAGATTCTTCGTCAGGTGCATCACGCCAATTGCAGAGCGGATCTCTAGGACTTTCTAATAGGGTAGCTCCCAAAATATAGATTTTTCTTCTTCCACATGGGTGCGTGTCTGTCATCATCCTTCGGAACCATTTGTCTACCAGGTCCCTTTTTAAAGATTACTTTTAAATCCTTCACCATATCAAATACATCATCACTAGTACAGCGTATAGGATTACTCCGATTATCTGCCTCACCCTGTCGTGCCGAAAATTCCACATCCTACCATGCCTGAGGTGCCAAAGATGCCAGAATTGCCGCACCCCATCATGCCAGAGGTGCCATAGCATGATCTGCCACCATTCCCAAAAGCTGAGCTACCCCCGAAGCCCGAGTTCCACTTTCCAGAGCCAGATCAGGCCAAGCCATGATCGGACTAACTTCATCATCCCTGAAGGGCCAGTTATGTAAGTCTTATATATATACGAGATGGATGTGTGTGAGGGTCATGTAAAAGTGTGTATTGTACATGCCGTTAGCCTGCGGTCAAGTTCGTGAGACGAGCTAGCTCCGTCATTAGCAAGGAGCTAGCGTTGTGTATTGAGTTTGAGTGTTGTTGCATGTCGCAGCTGCTCGAGCTCTTATTTATACATATATATGTGATACACGATGTAAATGCATGATATAAATATACATGAGTACTACATACATATTTTATTTTGGAGTTTCTATACTTGACACTACGTGGATCTATATATGTATATATCGCTGAATAGTTATATATTCTTATCGTGAATGTATATGCTCCAGACATATGCATATTGTTGGATATATATAAGTGATCTGTGGTTTTCTGTGATCAAATAACTTAAGTTAATGTCACTTAAGAGGCTGTTAAATAGCAGCCATTGGATGCCCTCATCAGGGGCATCCTGACCATCCATTTAGAGATGTTAGTTCCCCTAGTGCAAGTCTTATAAATAGGGGTCCTAGGGTTTGAGTTGAGACAAACTGCTCATTCTGTTGGCTCTTAGTTTGAGCCCTTTTATGCTTTTTATTATGTTTAAGTGTGGCTGTTATTCTTGTAGATCAAGTTTTAAGCTTATCCTTAAGGATATGTTGCTAGAACTTTGTTTTCTTCAAGTTCTTTTTCTAGAACTAATTAAGGTTTGGTGTTTTAGCCCTAAAACTGATCAAGAACAGGTGCTAGGGTTTTAATTATGTAACTCTGATGAGGGGATCTTAATTCTTATGCGATTCCTAAGTGAAATCCCCAATTTGACTGAAGAACCCTAACCCTAGTTCATTGAATCAAAGAACCCTAACCCTAAATTCCCCAATTACTCAAGAACCCTAACCCTAATTCCCAAATCAGACGAACCCTAATCCTAATTTCCTAAATCAATGAACAATAACCTTAATGTGATGATCTAAAGGGTGGCAGAAACTTACCTTATGGGTCTTGTCGTCGTCGTTGGCCATGGCGGCGCCGGAGCCAACCTCCTAAGCCGGCAGGTGTGCTCGGGCTCACACCCAAGCCGCATTGTCATTCGCCACACTAGGCTGTGGTGGTGCTTCCTCGTGCATTTGTCGCCGTTGAGGCTCGCCGTGGTGCCAGATCTTGGCGAGGTCAACGACGCCGACGTAGAGATGCATGTATGTGTGTCGTCTCCTTGCAAAGGGCGCTGCCCAGAGCCATTCAATGGAGGTGCGCGCTATCCAAAGCTACACGCAGCTCCAGCGAGGGGGCCCGATCGACGCAACGCCTTCTCCTCCATGACGCTAGCGCTTGTCGCCGCTACTCGTCTCTCTCTCTCGCTCGCTGCGGGGGATGCAGAGGAAGGGGAGGGGGAAATGGGCTAGGGTTGGGGCTAGGGGCATCGTCGCGCGTTGGTTTTGATCCACGCGGGTGCGCCCTTGTCCATTGGATCGCATCCAACTGTTAGCAGCGCTGGCTACTCAATAGGCCGGCTAGGCCGCTAAGGAGGCGAGGGGATACGGGCTGGGCCAGTTTTGGCCCAGTCTGGAAGTTGTTTTTCCTTTTTCTTTTAAAATTTAAAATATAAGACTTAAGGTTTATATAAATGGTTTTGGGGGCTAAGTTTTGGCATATTTTTATTATGTCAATTATGGAACACAATTGTGTGACAAACTATTCTTTTGTCATGCAATTATGTATCTCACTTAAGTAAGTTTGATGTGTTTTATTATGATAAGTTGTTTCTTTTGATGTCTTTATTATACTTAGTTGATTATTTTGTGTTGTTTTTCAAATAAATTGTGGTAATAATGTTTTGCTGAAAAATAAAGTTTGAAATCCTTAAATTAAGCATGGCTTATGTCTATCATTCTGGCCAAAGCTGATTGATGTACATTTTTATCATGAAATTTTTGTTGGTCTAGTTCACTTCTGGCCAAAGTTGATGTGTTCCAGATTTATGAAAGAATTCCTTGTATGAGAGGATTTAATTAAGTGTGACTTATATCTATCATTCTGGCCAAAGCTGATTGATAGATGTTTTGATCACAAAATTTCATTGATCATGTCTATTTCTAGCTGAAGCTGATGTAGACTAGATTGATAAAAGGAGTATGAGATAGTTATGCTTACTCAAAGCACTTTGCTTTCTTTTGCAGCATCTAATGCCTCTCAGATTGCCGATATTATTAATGGCATAGAACAATTGACTCTAGCAATTTTGGTATATGGAAGGAAAAGGTTGAGATCACTTTAGCTTTGATGAATATTGATTATGCCCTCCTTAAGGATCCTCCTACTGCACCTGATGAAGGTGATAAGAATTATGATTCCCTGAAAAGGGTTTATGATAATGAGAAAACTAAGTGGGAGGATTCAAATCGTAAGTGTCTCATGATCATTAAGGGCTCCATCACTCAAAGTATGAGGGAAGTTGTTCCATACTCTCAGACTGCCAAGGGTTACCTTGGAAAGATTGAGGACTAGTTTAAGGCATCATCCAAAATTTATGCAACAAGTCTTATTAAAAGGCTTATTGATGAAAGGCATGATCCAACTGGGATTCTAAGAGAGCATATCATGAGGAAATTCAACATGGCCACTAAACTTAAGACAATGGAAATGGAAATCTCTAAAGGTTTTCTTATCAATTTTATTATGTCATCCTTGCCCACGTAGTTCTCTCTGTTCACCATCAATTACAATGCGATGGATTCTAAATGCGGCATGGATGAAATGATGGCTAGATGTGTACAAGAGGAGGAAAGGTTTAAAGCTGAACGAATTGATCATGTAAACCAGTTTAAGAACTCTCAGAAGAAGAAAAATCAAAAGTTTATGAAGTCCAAGCCTACTCACTTTAAGGATAAAGGGCAATCTTCTAAGTTCTTTCAGCAAAAGAATTCTAGCAGAGCTCCTAATGCAGATGCACACCCTAATGTTGATAGTAAAGATCCTAATGGATGTCGCTTTTGTGGAAAAAGCGGACACATTCAGAGGGATTGTATTGGCTTCATGAAATGGCTCAATAAGAAAGGTATTAATGTCATAACCTTTATTGATAAATCCCTTTATGTAAATTATGCCACCAATACATGGTGGGTTGACTCAGGTGCAACTGTTCATGTTGCAATTTCCCTAAAGGGGTTTGATATGAAGAGGACCCTAAGAAGAGAGGAAAGAAACATTAGAGTCGCTAATGGTGTTGAGGCTGAGGCTGAGGCTATTGGAGAGTTCTCACTTACGCTACATAGCGGCTTTATGCTTTGTTTACATAACGTACTTTATGTACCCTCTATGAGACAAAACCTTGTGTCCGTCTCATGCTTAGATGATGATGGTTTTCACTATGACTTTGGGAACAAGAAATGTATAATTATGTTTGACAATAATAATGTTGGTATTGCCTTCTGACAAGACAAACTTTATCTTGTTTCCTTAAGTGATTCCATAAATGAAGTTGATGCCTCTTCAAATGTGAATGTTAGTACTAAGCGTAAGCGCGATGATGATGAGACTTCTCCAAAACTATGGAACTATTGTTTGGGCCATATTTCGAGGGAGAGAATTGAGCGTCTCATTACGGAGCAAGTCCTTCATCCTTTGGATTTCTCATATGTGGATCTAGATCATTGTATTGATTGCATCAAATGGAAATATACTAAGAGAATCAATAAAGATGCATATTGAAGCATGGGAGTTTTAGAAATTGTTCACATAGATATCTATGGTATGTTCAATGTGAAACTAGTGGATGGTTTTGATTCCTTCATAACATTCACTGATGACTTCTCCCGCTATGGATATATCTATCCTATCAAAGAAAGATCTGAGGGATTAGAAAAGTTCAAGATATTTAAAGTTGAAGTTGAGAATCAAGTTGGTCAAAAGATCAAAGTTGTTAGGTCTGATCGTGATGGTGAGTACTACGGTAGACACACTTCTTATGGCCGAATTCCTAGACTTTTTGCCAAGTTCTTACAGGAAATGGTATTGTTGCTCAGTATTCAGCACTAGGCGAACGTCGGCAAAATGGAGTCGCTGAAAGGCAGAATCATACTCTTATGGTCATGGTACGAAGTATATTAAGTCACTCCACTATGCCGCTTGGTTTATTTATAGAATCTCTAAAGATAGCTGCACATATTCTTAATAAGGTTCCTAGCAAATCGGTGCCAAAAACACCGTATGAATTATGGACTGGGAGGAAACCTACCCTGAGTTATTTGCATGTGTGGGACTGCCCTACTGAGGCAAGAGTTTTCAATCCAATTATGGGAAAGTCAGACCCCAAGACTGTCAGCTGCCACTTCATTGGTTATCCTGACAAATCCAAGGCATATCGTTCTATTGTCCAAAGCAATTCACTAAGTTTGTTGAAACAAGACACGTTGTGTTATTGTAAAGTGATATGTTGAGGGGAAGCATGACTCCCAGGGAAATAGCCTTGGAGGAGAAACATGATTATGTTCCGATCCCTGTGATTCAAGAGCTAGTGTTTCCTGTTCATGTTGAGGTTACACCTCCAGTTGAAAGGACTGCTAATCCTATACCTGCTGAGATACCAGTGACTCTGTTAGAGTCCATACCTAATGATACTTCTATGGAAGATGCTCAGTACCTGAAGTTGTGATTGAGGTACCAAATAATGTACCTCTCAGAAGGTTAAAGCGGGCTAGAAAGTCCGCTATTTATGGTGATTATGTCACCTATATGAGTGACGATATGAATGAGTCGATGTTGGATGATGATCTTGCATCATTTAAGGAAGGCATACAAAGTGATCATTCATCAGACTGGCTTGATGCTATGAAAGATGAAATGAAGTCCATGAGCATTAATGATGTATGGGACTTAGTAGAAATTCCTAAAGGAGCCAAAACTATGGTAGTAGATGGGTCTATAAGACTAAAAGTGACTCCAAAGGTGATATTGAAAGGTTTAAAGCAAGGCTTGTGGCTAAGGGCTTCACTCAAAGAGAAGGTATTGATTATAATGAGACTTTTTCATCGGTCTCTTCTAAGGACTCGTTCAAAATTATTATGGCACTTGTGGCTCATTATGATCTATAGTTGGATCAGATAGATGTCAAAACGACATTTCTGAATGGTGACTTACATGAGGATGTTTACATGGCTCAACCAGAAGGTTTTGTTATGAAAGGGAAGGAACACTTAGGATGTCATGTTAAGAAATCCACTTATGGATTAAAGAAAGCATCAAGGCAATGGTACTTCAAGTTTGATCAAGTGATAAATAATTTTGGTTTCAAAGAGAATGAAGTGGACAATTGCATTTATGTGAAGTTTAGGGGGAGTAACTTTGTCTTTCTGATATTGTATGTCGACATACTCTTAGCCAGTAGCGATAAGAATATGCTGCTGGAAATTAAAAGGTTTCTCTCTTCAAAGTATGATATGAAGGATCTCGGTGAAGCCGCTTATGTCTTAGGTATTCAGATTCACCGAGATAGATCCATAGGAAATTTGGGTCTATCACAAAGATCGTATATTGAGAAGGTACTCAAAAAATTCAGTATGCATAAGTGCTCAGCCACGCCTGCTCCTATTGTCAAGGGTGATAAGTTTGGGACTTTCCAGTGCCCAAGTAATGATTATGAATCTGCGCAGATGAAGTCAGTGCCTTACGCTTCAATTATTGGAAGTATGATGTATGCATGTTAGGGGGATACCCCCGGGTAGGGTCACGCCGTGGTATAAAAGCTGAGTTAGCCGAGGTTCGGCAAGGCCAAAGTTGATGCTGGCCGGGTCACCTGAAGGCAGGCCGAATCACGGGGTAACTCGGACCAGGGGGCGTTCGCCTAACTAAGTCTCAACCGACTTAAGGAGTAAGTCGGAGGTGTTTGTTTTATTTTGTATGCAGGAACGGGTGTGGCCAGATCAGCTATAATCTGGGTCACGTCTATCTTCTAAGAGAAGGAAGGAATCTCGCTGGTCAAAAGAAGCCCCGGTACGCACTACCTGAGCGAAGCAAGCAAGGACAGGACCACCGAGGCGTGGCCGACAAGGGTGACGACGCCCATGTCGGCTGACGCGGGCACCGCAGAGGCTCACGTAGCCTCTGCATGTGTGACGCGGGGGAAAAGCACCCCGGTCGGCTTACTACTTTGGGGGGAAGCATATTCTTAGGAATATGCTTCCACGTATGCCCTAGGCAGAGACCGAGCTCCCTCTATAAAAGAGGGGCTAGGGTTTCAGTAGAAGGGGTTGGTTTTTCTGTTGTTCCGTTTTGGCTAGGGTTTTAGGTGTGATCTGTGGGTGAGAGTAAGAGAGCTCCTTCTTCCTCCTCTCGCCAATACAGCTCTAGGAGCACTTGTAATCTTGGTAACAGAGCTATACAAACAACGGTGTGGAGAATCACTTCACTATCCCTCCCTGGATTTCCCTAGCGTGTATTAGTCCCCACCTTTAGCCTATCCATGGCATCTGCCGTGACACCACCACGACAATGCACAAGTGTGCACTCGCCTTGACTTCGCATTCATAATCGAGATTCTTGGTAGATATCAATCTAATCCAGGGTTGGATCACACTACAAGAAAAGTTGGCTTTTACAACGGACGATTTTCGTGGTTGAAGGCCCTTTTTCGTGGCGAAAGAGTCTTACGTGACGGATGGCCTTCGTGGTAAAATCCCCATCACAAATGAATTAACCACGGTTTTTTCACCAGTGGCGGATCACACCCTTCAGCCACGAAAACATGTTAAGTCGTAAATCTATTCGCTAGCCACGCTGACGGCTGATGTCATGCAAACTGCCCCGTGGCAGCCGCCGTTAGCGGCCGGTTACTGCCATTAATGGTCATAGAAACCATGGTAGAAGCCAGGCCCAACCAAGGCCTACTAAATACTAACTGGGTCAGCCCATCAGGTGAGCCCAACAAGAAGATGGCCTGTTACAGTTTTTTCCTGTAGTGTTTGAAATGGGCCCAGAGATGCGGCCCGCAAACTTTCAGGCCTGATTCTGTTTCGGCCTAGAGAAGGCCCATGTTGGAGTGCTACCACTTGAGGCCTGTACAAATCCGGCCCTGCACTATTCAGGCCTATTACCAATTTAGCCTTTTACTGTTCAGTCCTGTTACTATTTTAGCCTTTTAGGAATTTCAACCCGTTACTGTTTAGGCCCATTAGTGTTTGGGCTTTTGCCTATTAAGGGCCGGCACTATTTGGCCAGTTATTGTACTGGACTTTTGCTGTTGATACCTTTTACGGTTTTGACCTTTCACTGTTCCGCCCTTTTCACTGTTCTGGCCTTTTATTGTTGTGGCCTTTTAATGTTCTATCCTTTTACTGTTCTGGCCTTTTGCTGCTATGGCCTTTTACTGTTCTGGCCTTTTACTCTTCTGGCCTTTTAATGTTCTGGCCTTTTACTGTTCTGGCATTTATATGCTCTAGCCTTTTATTGTTCTGGCCTTTTACTGTTCTAGTCACTTTGGGCCATCCATGCGCATGTTGTTTCAACGTTCGGCATGCTACTGCTCTGGCTTGTTACTGTTTCGGACTTTTTTTGCTAGCGCCTACTTTTCGCAGAACAGGTGAATATCAAGATATCAATTAATAAACACACAGAAATTAAAATTACTTATTACACAACAATAAAAGTTTGTTACAACAGGTTATACAACAAGATCGTAATTCCGACAGATTACAACGTGTCAGTACCATCAATAAGAGATCGGTACATGGCGATTCGCTTCACTGTATCATCCGTCCTCTTCTTCAACATTTCAGCTATAGATCTAAGAGCAGCTACACCCTTTCGTTCTGCATGCAATACATCATTTATTTATTTATCACATGCAGAAGTTGTTCTAGGTGGACTGTTAAGTAAGTTTGCTTTGGCAATGCAATGGGAGGATGAATGGGACGAGGGATCATAACTTTCAGTCCTGCCTTCCAAGGACTCCTGCTAGGTTTTAACTACAGTCTGCTAAAATATGGTGAAACGGGTTAAAACAAACAACAAGGGAAAAAAGTACTATTATATAAAGTAGAGATCATTTAAAGTAAGTATGAACTTATAGTAGCACATTTAGGCTGACAGTAACTCCTTCTCGAGCGGGTGTGACTCCTAGTCAATCTGCCAGAAGAATCTGAGTAGAGCAGTTGGAACTCTGGTCCTTGTACTCCATTGTCATTTCTCTGCATGACATTTGAAACCAAGTTGGTTGGTTTGGAAGGATGAAAACTCTTGAAAAACACCAAAAACATGGCATTAAAAATTACCAGATGTATGTTTCAAATTAGATAGCTGGTTTGGAAGGATGAAAGCAGGTGCAAACACCAACATATAGCATTAAAAATGACCAGATATATCATCCAAACTAGATGGACATTTTCTGGATTAATCATTCGCACATATATTCACAATCGAACATAAATGCAAATGTCATGGCAAGTTCTTAGGTAGAATGACAACTAATTAACATGACAAGAAACTGGCCTAAGTAACACAAGGGAACCTCATGATTCAGCCTTGCTGGGCGTCAGATTATCAGCGTTGGATCCTCTATGAGCTATTTGCATGACCCGTGCGAGCGCTCGAAAAGCATAGAATCTATGAGTTCGTGTTGGAGGATTAAAGCCATAGCCTGAGAATAAAGAAAGGGAATAAAAGCAAGAAGATAATGAGGTGGATAGGACCTACAAGATGAAGGGTGCAAAAAAATGGCAATAGCATCCAGGATATTGAGTAACATCTTGAAGATTTTGTAGCTTACGAGTAACAAAAATATAGCAAACAGGCAAGAGAAATTACCGCTACGCGGCGAGGACGGGTGGGACGGGCAAGTGGGTGGAGGGGGCGGCGGCTCAGCATTTCAGGGTCAGCAACGAATGATTCAGTGAAGTGGCCCTGGTAGGGTATATGACGGCATTGGTGAAGCAGATCCGGTGTTGCGAGGGAGTCGGTGAAATGGTTCCGGTAAAGAGCACCTGTAGTGGAAGAGCTCCGGTGTGGAAGAGAGGGCGGGTGGTGAAGCAGCTAGAGGAAGGTCGAGGTTGGAGGGGTGTGGGCGGGGAAGAGACGATGGGGGATATAGGTGGGATGACGCACATTTACGGCCTATACCCCTCTATTATTGTAGTACTCCCACGGTCCTTGTTTCCGGAGCAGGGATAGAAGAGGAATTATTTTGCATTTGCAAAAAGCGGGGCAGGATATTTGAATAGATGCGCGTGATATTTGAATAGATATGCATGGGATGTTTTGGCGCCATGCGGAAATTTTAAGGTTGAAGCTTCCGACGTACGTTACTCCGACGCGGCCGCTCTCACGTGTTAGGCCTGTCTAGACCCAGACGCCAGCGACAGTGTGCTTACCAACATATAAATGAGTTTTCACACATTTTCCAAAATTGATAAACAATATATTTTGAAGCCTTTCATACAAGATGACCAAGGTCACGGCCATATCTCTATTATAGTTTATAATAGCATGTCCATATCTGGTAGATAGCTGCATCTTGGCATTTCAAAAGAAGATTCTAGATTTGATGGACAATGCCCAACTTTCATGAATTTCCAAACTTTCTAGCTAAATATATGCAATAAAATGTCTTTTTGAGAATCTAAAGTAAATATGTCTAATTTCGAACTAGAAAGTGTGTGATATACCTTGCTCTTGACTTTTTAAAATAATTCAAAGATATCAAGTAGTCAAATATTGGAGAACCACCGAGAGTTTCGGAAAATTCAACTTTTTGATATGAATGGTAATGACACCTAATTTCAGCCATTTTAAAAAAAATACAAAGAAACAAAATATAAAAAGAAATGCATCCATTATTTTCTCTCTTCGTGTCTCACTATGTGCACTAGATAGTTTCCATGGAAAAATATAATCTTGAAATTTGATAATTTCTAAGAAAAAATTGTATCACAATATATATGGAGTACCATGTAAGAATATGCATGGCTTTCAAACTAGATGACCAAGGTCATGGCCATATCTTTTCTACATTTTATAATAACCTATCCATATTTGTTATGGTGTGTATTGGCATTTAAAATATTATTTACAATGGAAGCTTCTGAATTGGAAGTTATTTCAATTTTCTAATACACAACAATGGCTTTAGTCATGAAGCTACTACAAAACATGGCTTTAAATCCCACTGCCCTGGTTTTCACTCAAAGTATATATAGCCTAGGGTTAATTAAGTTTAGGGTTCGGGGTTTTATTTTGGGTTGAGGGTTTAAGGGTTCATGGTTTATGGTTTAGGATTTTAGGGTTTAGGCTTTTAGGGTTTAGTGGTTTAGGGTTTAGGGTTGTTCAAGGTTTTAGTGTTTATGATTGTTTAGGTTTTAAGGTTTAGGGAATTTTCAATAATAATTTTCAAGCTTTATATATATGGTTATATTCATGGAATAGAATGGCGTTATCGCAATTTAATAAAAGTATTTCAAAATTTGATCTATAAGTGCATTATACCTCCTTAGTAAGGGTTTAGGGTTCTAGGGTTAGGAAGTTAGAGTTCTAGGGTTAGGAGGTTATTAGGATTTGTAGTTAAGGGTTTATGATTTTCAATAATGTTCAAGCTTTATGCTTATATTCATGTAATAGAATGGCATTACCATAATTTAACGAAAGTATCTCAAATTTTGATGTATAAGTGCACGGTACCTGCTGGTTTAGGGTTTATGGGTCGATGATTTAGGGTTTCACGGATTAGGTTTTATGGGTTGTTTAGGTTTTAGGGATTAGCGATATTTCAATAATGCTCAAAGATTTATACTTATATTCATCGAATAGAATGGTGTTACCTGCTTTAATGAAAGTATCACAAATGTTGATCTATAAGTGAATGATACCTGCTTGGTTAGGGTTTTACAGTTTAGGTTTAATCATAGTATAGGGTTTAGAGTTTAGCGAATTTAGAATAATGCTCAAGCTTTATTGTTATATTTGTCGAATAGAATGACATTACCTAATTTAATGAAAGTATCTCAAATTTTGATCTATAAAGTGCATGATACCTGCTTGGTTAGTGTTTTTGAGGGTTTGGGGTTTTAGGGCTTAGGTTTTAGGGTTTGCTTAGGGTTTAGGGAATTTTCGATAATGCTCAAGATTTATGCTTATATTCGTGAAATAAAATGGCGTTAGCAAATTAAACGAAAGTATATCAAATTTTGATCTATAAGTGCATGCTACGTGCTTGGTAAGGGTTTAGGGTTTAGGGTTTTAGGGGTTTAGGGTTTTGGGATTTGGGTTTTAGGAATTTGCGATAATGTTCAAGTTGCTTTATGCTTATATTCGTTGAATAGAATGGCATTACATCAATTTATTGAAAGTATCTCAAATTTTGATGTATAAGTGCACAATACCTGCTTTAGTTAGGGTTTATGGGTCGAGGGTTTAGGGTTTAGGGTTATAGGTTTTTATGGTTTAGTTTATGGGTTATTAAGGGTTTAGGGTTTAGCGAATTTTCAATAATGCTCAAGATTTATGCTTATACTCGTAGAACAGAATGGGTGTTAGCTGATTTAATGAAAGTATCTCAAATTTTGATCAATGTGTGCATGACACATTGATACGTCCAAAATGTATCTACTTTCCCGAACACTTTTGCTATTGTTTTTCCTCTAAACTTGTGTGATTTGGATACAACTAACACGGATTGACGCTGTTTTCAGCAAGATTACCTTGGTGTCTAGTTTTTGTGCAGAAAATCAACTATCAGGAATAATCCCGGAAAATATGCCAAAAATCCTATTTCACCAGAAGACTCACAAAGCCAGAAGACGAGACGGAGTAGGGCCACGAGGGGCCCACACCACTGATGTCTACGCACTTCTATTCTTGTAGACAGTTGTTGGGCCTCCAAGTGCAGAGGTTTGTAGAACAGCAGCAAGTTTTCCCTTAAGTGGATCACCCAAGGTTTATCAAACTCAGGGAGGAAGTGGTCAAAGGTATCCCCTCTCAAGCAACCCTGCAATCAAGATACACGAAGTATCTTGTGTCCCCAACACACCCAATACACTTGTCAGGTGTATAGGTGCACTAGTTCGGCGAAGAGATAGTGAAATACAAGTGGTATAGATAATTATAAGTGGTAATGGTGATAGAAAATAACTTGATGGTGTGGAAGAGACTAAAGGAAAACAGAAATAAAGATGGAAGCAAGCAAACATGTAACAGATCTAGTAGCAAACGCTGTTTTAATGCTTAGAAACAAGGCCTAGGGATCATACCTTCACTAGTGAACACTCTAATATAAATATATCATCTTCATGATACTACTCTTAACTACTCTCCGGTTGGACACTCTAATCGATGGTAGGGCTATAACAGCACACCTCAAAGTAAGCCTTTCCCATCTAGAAAACCCCACACTGTCACCTTGAGCACTAGATGGTTCCAACAAACACCACAATTTCATAAAGACATCCAACTCCAAATATAACTCATAACAAGTATTTGTAATCTCTAGCCTAAGTGCCACCATGGTGTGCACGCTGTCACTTTCACACACATGGGAAGAGCAGAGATCTATTAAAGCACTTGAGTAGCAAGGTAGATCTATAGATTACAAGCTCATGATCACAATATGATCATGCATAGAGTGAGAGAGATGACACATAGCTACCGATAGAACCCTTATCCTCGAGAGAGAACTACTCCCTCCTCATCATGGGAATTAGCAATGGAGATGGAGATGGTGGTGCAGATCGATGGAAATGGCTTCGGGGGCACTTCCCCGTCCCGGCAGGGTGCCGGAACAGAGACTTTCTGTCCCCAGAATCTCCCCTTCGGTGGCGGCGGCGTTGCGGAACTTCTCGTGGATTTCTAATTGATTATCTAGGGTTTATGCCTCAGGAGGCTTCTTATAGGCGAAGAGGCAAGGTCAGTGGAGTGCCAGGGGGCCCACACCATGGCCTGGCACGGCCTAGGGGACCCACGCCATGGGGTGGTGTGGCCACCCTGTGGCCCCTCTCCGACTCTCCTTTTGGCTCCATGAGTCTTCCTAGAAAATATCAACTTTGGCTTTTGTCCGGTCCAATTCCGAGAATATTGATTTTCTGAGTTTGATGGAACCAAAAACAGCAGAAAACAAGCAACTGGCACTGTGGCTCTTGTTAATAGGTTAGTCCAAGAAATCATATGAAAAGTACTCCAAAGTGTGGACAAAACATAAGAAAGTAGATAAAACCAAGCATGGAACATCAAAAATTATAGATACATTTGCAATGTATCAACATCCCCAAGCTTAACTCCTGCTCGTCCTCGAGTAGGTAAGTGATAAAAAGAAAGAATAATTTTTGAGATGACATGCACCATCATAAACTTGATCAAAGTATTTGTAAAACATTCAAAGCTGGGAGCATAGTACTTCAATCATAACATGAAAGACAAAGTTCTAGCAATAAGACAAAGAAACTATGCTGCAACATGAAAAGGCACAAACAAAAGATTCATGAATAAAAATGCTTTGCAAGACGTTTGTTTGTTTCACATAAAGAAAACATAGCATATTGGCATTCGGCTTGTCCCTCATAGAGTAGCAAACATAAATGCATAGGACACCTTCAAAGTTCATAAGAGTGACTAGATACAAATAGTTTAAAACAAGCAATATCAAGGTATGCATCAGTCAACAAGTCTTGGGACAATGCACATAGAACTAAGAATGGCCACTATGCTCTCAAAGAAGGTGCATAAAGGTAGAAGGTGGAGACTCAATATAATGGTGGAAGAAAGGCCTTCATAGAAGGAAGCAGAGATTCAAGTTTCATAAAGAGCTTCCAAAAATTATGGTACTTATAGCTTTCAGCTCTCATTGCCCCTATCATAAGCATCTTGAAGTGATTAAGGTTAAAGTGAACAAACTATGCTATACATGCTTGACGAAGTATAAGTTAGAAATCGCATGTCCCTTGAATACGAGGGTTGATGACCCACAAGTATAGGGGGTGTATCGCGGTATTTTTGAGGGAAGTGAAACCAAATTTATTGATTCGACACAAGGGGAGCCAAATAATATTTATCAGCCTTAACAACTGAGTTGTCAATTCAGCTGCACCTAGAAACAATCTTGCTCATAGCAGTTTATCAGTAGCAACAGTTTTGTAGTAGGAATAGCAAAGTAACAGCAGTAGCAAAGCAAAGACAGTAGTAACGAAAGTAGTAAACAATGGGATTTGAGTGCGGTAGGCATAGGGATGGATGGACGGGCGTTGCATGGACAAGACAATTCACACAGCAATCAGAACATAGGGCAATTGCAGATAAATAAGATAAAGCATCCAAGTACTAGACAATCCTAGGCATGTGTTCCATATATAGTCATACGTTCTCCCAATGAGAACTTGCACAACATCTTTTGTCCTGCCAGCCCGTTTGCAGCGGGGCCTCTAGGGAACTACTGGCAATTAAGGTGCTCCTTTTAATAGAGCACTAGAGCAAAGCATTAACACTCCGTGAACACATGTGATCCTCACATCAAAGCCACACCCTCCGGTTATCCCGATTTCTGTCACTTCGGGGCCATTGGTTCCGGACAACAACGTGTGTATACAACTTGTAGATAAGACCAGAAACAATACTATCATAATGAATCAATAATAAGTTCAGATCTGAAATCATGGCACTCGGGCCCTAGTGACAAGCATTAAGCACAACAAGTCGCAACAAAGTCATAAAGCACTAATAAAAGATACTAGGCACCATGCCCTAACAATCTGATGCCATTACATGAACGATCTCATCCAATCCCTACCATCCCATAGCCTACAACGGGGATTACTCACTCATAGATGGGGGAAATATGGATGGTCGATGGAGAAGCGATGGTGATGATGATGGCGATGATCTCCTCCAATTCCTCATCCCGGCAGGGTGCCAGAACGGAGTTTCTGGTGCTGTTTCATGGAATCTCGTGGTGGCGGCGGAGCGGAACTGCTTCTGGAAAAAACACCGAACCCCCCGAAGTTCTTAGGTCAGAAGGCTCCTTATAGGCGAAGAGAGAGGCCGAGGGGGTGCCTGGGGGACCCACACCTCCCCCTGGCGCGGCCTGGCCTGGCCCACGCCACCAGGTGGTGTGGCCACCCCAGGGCTCTTCTCCGTCTCGTATTCTGGCTCCTGGAGTCTTCAGGTGAAATAGGATTTTTGGCATATTTTCCGGGATTTTTCCTGATAGTTGATTTTCTGCACAAAAAGTAGACACCAAGGCAATTCTGCTGAAAACAGCGTCAGTCTGTATTAGTTGCATCCAAATCACACAAGTTTAGAGGAGAAACAATAGCAAAAGTGTTCGGGAAAGTAGATACGTTTCGGACGTATCAACTCCCCCCAAGCTTAGCTTATTGCTTGTCCTCAAGCAATTCAGTTGAAAGCTAAGTGCGATAAAAGATCTTTCACGAACACATTTGCTTCATATGATGTAAATATTCTCAGCAATGTGATCAACTACTTATACAATTCATAATAAAGAGTATGCAACTAAGTCTACTTAATAGTTTTTGCAAGCTATGAAGAGATTCCAACTCAAGAATAATAAGTAGCATGAAGCACAAACATAAGCAACATTACAGTGCTCATAAAAAGGTATGATAGAGTGGTATCTCGCTTGCCTTTGATTATGAATGCCAAGGCACCTCTGAAGTTCAAGTGATGACTAGAAGTAAAGATATCAAGAATACAAGCATCAAAGTCATAACACAAATAATCAAGTAATGGAACAAACATAAAGAATGACAACTATGCTCTCAAGAAAGTGCTCAAAGAATGTGTGGGGACTCAACAAGTAGAAGAAAAAGTCTTGAATAATTTGAAAGGCTTCCAAATGCTGGAAGTATGGTACTCGTTAGCTTTGAACTCTCATTGCCCCTATCATAAGAATCTTGAATGTGGTTAAGGTGAAAGTGACACAACTAAGAGGATATGCTTGACAAGTTATAAATCGAAGTCTCATGCCCCTTACTTACGAAGACCGATCCTCATGCTACTCAACTTCAGTCACGAGTAAGCTCTTGTCATTGTAAGTATGTGTGTATCATTAAGAACCGCCAACGGGGTACCCCTTGCACATGATACAGGAGCTTTCCCATAATCAAATGACAAAGCAAGTAGACAATGAGCATCGCAGCGATCTTTTTATTTGCTATTTGCATAGGTTTTTATTGAGGATGCTTCATAGAGTGCTCATTATGGTGATGCTGCAAATTTCCACCATGATTAGGCATGGATTAGGCTAGCGGCCCAGGCGTTTCTCTAACACACATAAAAACTCCATGATCTTACAAGTTCCACTTTTATTTCACACCGCCGGGATCCGTAAGCAAAAGAACATGATATCAACGGGGTACAAAGTACAAGTGCAATGTTCAAAGCGTTCCCCATGAAACATGGTTCTGCTAATTTCAACTTATAAAGCGCAAGCATATACGCAACAAAGAAGGACACAATGGTTCAAGTTTATTAGAGGCAATAAAGTAAAGTGTACCATCAAGTTCGTGAGAGCTTTACTAACTAACTTTCTCATAACAAGCAAACATTTTATTCAGAAGAAAACAAGGCATATTGAATATGCACGGAGGTAGCAAATGATGCTAATGGGTAGGTATGGTGGACACTTTGAAAATATTTGGTTTAGGGAGTTGGAAACTTGAGTAAAACATACTCAGTGGAAGTGAAGGCTAGCAAAAGTAAGGGAGCGACAAACGAGAGAGCAATAGCTGTCATTATCATGCTTGCAACAAAACAGGACTACTCATGGCATGAAAGTGATTCAAGATCCTCAAGGCAAAATAATTCATCAAGGCTCAACTGATTATTACAGTCATGTGCATGCGTGAGCATGTGCCAAGTCAATCAAATGAAACAATCAGAGGAGGATACCACGGTGTCATACCAATTTATGAATAGAGTAATGCAAGCAAACGTTCATGAGACATGCTACAAACTATTAGCGGGCTGGAGCTAATCACAAGAAAACAAGAACTACTAAGCACCCAAAGATAACATACACCCTACATGAACGGACTAAGCATGCCCAAAGTGATGAGTATATGTACAAAAATGAAGACAAACAGAGTTCGTTACCAGCCTCTTACCACGCCTCGAGTTGTCATTAATCCTCATTATTGCTCTTCACTTGTGTGGCTTGAA
Source organism: Avena eriantha (assembly GCA_910589775.1). NCBI lineage: Eukaryota > Viridiplantae > Streptophyta > Magnoliopsida > Poales > Poaceae > Avena > Avena eriantha. Next base: position 111,515,070 of record OU342741.1, read on the forward strand.
TAATAATATGAAACCAATAGTCCACTGGGAACTGCCGAACCCTATAGCAAACTCGCAAAAACCAAAGAAGAACGACAAATATTTTTGGTGTTTTCGATTTTTAGATAAGAACCAAAAGAGAAAAACAAGCAAAGCCAAATCTTTTGGGGTTTTTCGAATAGTTCAGTCAAAGAAAAAAGGGAAAAGAAAACCAAGGCAAAACGAAGAAGCAAACCAAAGAGAAACAACAAAAATATTTTTGGTATTTTTGTGTTTTTAGAAAGCAAAAGCAAAGAAGAACAAAAACTAAAAAGAGAACAAAAACATGAATATACAAAGTACCAACGCAACATGATATGGAGATGAGTGCGGTGTCGGCGTACCTCCCCCCAAGCTTAGGCTTTTGGCCTAAGTGGGAATCAATCCATGTACGAATAGGGGTTCCAAGCGGGCGGATCTTGGTAAGAATGGTCGTAGCTGGGCGCATGAGAAGAAGAGGAAGCTCCCCAATCATAAGCGGGCTGCTGATATGAAGACTCTCCCTCATTCGAGGGCTGGACCGAATCATCCGTGACCTCCCTTCTAGTGTCCTGCTCCTGTTGGGAAAGCTCTCCCAGGTACATGTCAAGCTCGTCCTCAGTGAGGGACCATCCTTCCCTGTTATCAAGGTTAAACAAAACAGGTGCAGGCAAAAGAACAACACGCTCAGACTTGCTCTTTCTCCAGCCAGCCTTGAGAAAGGTCATTTCATAAGATAACTCCCTCAAACTAGCCCACGAGGAAATAAATTTATGCTGTATCATGGAATTAAAATCAAGCCTCTCTATGGGAAACTGTAGGTCTAGATGATGAGGCACTAAACCATGCAATGCTAGGAAACGAGAAGCAATGAGGCCTCCACAAATTCCACCTTTCTCACGGTTAGCAGCAAGACGGAAAGCTATCAAAGCACCCAAGTTGTAAGACCTATCTCGTCTAAGAGCAGCAGAGATAAATGCTAGATCAAATGAAGATAGCTTATTAGCAGTTTTCCTAGCAAGAACACACTTGGCAATAAAGTAGGCAAAGTAGCGGATGGAGGGAAGATGAATGTTACGGATTTCCATTCTCCTTCGAGAAGCTACTCCCTTGGCAAATTTCTGCATATAAATCCATGAGTGGTTCAGGTCTCTCCTTAATCTTTCTACATGATCCCCATTGAGGTACCTTAATAGCTGCACAGAAATCATCAAGAGAAAGGTTGACAGCTATATTGTAAATTTTGTAATGGACCATGGGGTTAGGCAAAGAGTGACTAAATTTGAAATCCTGCACCACAGACATGGTTAGCTTCACAAACTGACAAGGTTCATCTTCCAAAAAGTGCTCTAATCCTGCATTAGAAACCAAAGTGTGGAAATCTTGTTGAATTCCTGCAGCTCTCATGAACTCAGAGCATGGATAAATGGAGGGAAAAACTTCCTCCTCCCAGTGGACCTTCATGACCTCAGGCACCCAAATCTCATGTTGGTTTAGGTGGTGTTCACTCATCTTCTATTCTGAAATTTAAACACCTATTACACAAGTGATTGCAAAGTAAATATAATGAAGGATTCTACTCATAGGGTCTTGCAAGAAGCCTAAACATGCATCAAAACTATATCTCTAAGCATCAAACAAGCTTACAAGCCCTCATAACAAGTCACCTACCGCAGCAAAATACTCAACATATAATCCACTAAACACAAATCTACTTGGACAAGGGGAGGAGTCACATACCAAGGAACAGTTGCTCCAAATTTTAGCAAGAAAGATGGGCTGAGCAAGGAGATTGAAGAAATCGAGAGCAAGCACAGAAAGAACGTGATTTTGAGCTATGAACTAGAGCTTACTTGGGAGAGAGAAGAAAGTGGCAGGGGAGAGAATTAGTGGAGGGCCACGGGTGGCCCACACCAGGGCATGGCGCCACCCAGGGCTGGCCGCGCCACCACATGGTGTGCCTGCCTGGTGGGCCCCCCTGGTACCTACCAGGTACTCCTCTGCCCCTTTTTTCACGTAAAAATTTAATATGAATTTTCTAGAATTTTTCGAGACACTTTTTTTGGGCAATTTTTAGAAATAGAAGAATGATTTTCTGACAAACAGATTTTTTTTCTTTTTGAAACATGATGCAAGGACAAAACAAGGCTAGAACTACAGAAGTTCTAACATGCAAGCAACTAACAACACAAAGAAAACTAAACGAAAGCAAAAACTAAAATGCAAAGGCTAGAAATAAACGGAGATAATCATAGTGAAAACATTGTTTTGTTCAATGAAATCCTTTTGTTAGCAAGGTTGATCAAGTCTTGCTACCAAAATAATTGCATATGAGACAAAACTTTGTACTCCACTAATGATTATGTTACCTCAACCTTGATAGCAATGGTCCCAATCATAATAGTTTCAAATTTTTCTCTTGGTATGGGACAATATATTTCTCCAACTTGAATGCCTCCAACATGTTCAATTGAATTCAAGCCATAAGTCCTTTCAATCTTCTTGGGGAAATAGACAGTATGTTCCTTGTCATTAACATTGAAGGTCACCTTTCCTTGATTACAATTAATAACAGCTCCTGCAGTATTAAGAAAAGGTCTCCCAAGAATAATAGACATATTATCATCTTCAGGCATTTCAAGCACAACAAAATTAGTTAATATCAAGCAATTGTGAGCCACAGGAATAGTGGTAGATTTATCTGCCATTTGCAAAGATATATCAGTTGGTATCAATTTTTCAAGATGAAGCCTCTTATAGAGAGAGAAAGGCATAACACTAACTCCAGCTCCCAAATCACACAAAGCAGTTCTAACATAACTGTTCTTAATAGAGCAAGGGATAGTTGGAATCCCTGGGTCTCCAAGTTTCTTAGGAACCTTACCATTGAAGGAATAATTAGCAAGCAAAGTAGAAATTTCTTCATTAGGGATCTTCCTTTTATTCGAGACAATGTCCTTCATATACTTTGAGTAAGGAGGCAATTTAATAGCATCAGTCAAAGGAATTTGCAAGAATAAAGGCTTCATCCACTCACAAAACTTATTATAGTGTTCATCTTTCTTTGACTTGTGTTTCTTATCAGGGAAAGGCATAGGTTTTTGGACCCAAGGTTCTCTTTCACTACCATGTTTCTTAGCAATAAAATCTTCTTTAGTGTTTTAGTATTCTTAGTGTGGTTTTTAGGTTCTTCTTCAACTTTTTCTTCACTAGGAACTTCATTTTATTCATTACCACTTTAAGTTTCAGCATCAGAGATAGATATACTATTAGGATCTATAGCAGGTTCAGAGGGTTCTACAACAGTTTTATGTTTCTTTTTCCTTTTCTTACGAGTAGAACCACTATTTTCAGCTTGTTGAGAATCCTGCTCAATTCTTTTGGGATGCTCCTCAGGATATAGAGGATCCTGGGTAGCAGCTCCACTTCTAGTTCTAATTTCATAAGCATATTTTTCTTTAGCAGCATTAACTAGCAAGTCGTTTTGCACTTTAACGAGTTGATCTATTTGAGTTTGAACCATTTGAAAGTGTTTAACAATCATTTTAACATCACTAGAGGTTCTTTCCACAATATCTTTCAACTCAACAATAGCTCTAGTATTTTCATTAGATGATTTTGCACTCTTTTATTAAAGTTATCTTGCTTAACAATAAAGATATCAAATTCTTCTAAGCATTGATCAGGAGGTTTCAAGTAAGGGATATCACCTTCATCAAAGTGTTGGAGAGAGTGTACCTCAATAGTGGGTGAGTAGGGAATAGGCTTACATAATTCTTCTATAGGAGGTAAATTCTTGACATCTGCAGCTTTAATTCCCTTCTCCTTAAGACATTTCTTAGCTTCCTTCATCACTTCATCATTTAATTCAATAACTCCCCTCTTCTTTGATGTTGGAACAGGCACATGAATAGATGGTTCAGGTACAATTACTTCAGGAGTAACTTGTTTAGGAGGAGTCTAATCTTCATAATTCTTGCTTATTTTAGCCATTAATTCGTCAGCTTCCTTAGGAGTCCTATTCCTGAAAACACAATCAGCACAACTATCTAGGTATGTCCTAGATTCTTCGGTTAGTCCATTATAAAATATATCAAGAAGCTCATTCTTAGGTAACGGACTTCTAGCCTGTGCATGAATCAAAGCACAAAATCTTGCCCAAGATTCGGGTAATACCTCTTTTTCTCCCTGTTTAAAATCAAAAAGTTCCTGCAAAATAGCATGTCTAGCACTGGGAGGAAAATATTTCTACAGGAAAGTACTAATCAAGCACTCAGGGCTATCAATAGATCCAGGAGGTAAATTACTAAACCAAGTTTTAGCTTCTCCTTTCAGTGCAAAAGGAAAAATCTTAGCAACAAAGTAAGTATGCATCTTAATATCATTAGAAAACAAGCCACTCATAGTAGAAAGTTCATTCATATGTGCTACCGCACTTTCATTCTTAGTCCCACAAAAGGGTTCTTTCTCGACAATAGCTATGTAAGATAGATCGAGAGAGAAATCATAATCTTCATCTATAATGTTTATGGGAGAAGCAGCAAACTTAGCATCAAGAGATAATTTGGGTCTAATAGTACGCATCTCAAGAGACTCTTAGCAGCGCTCCTATCATGGGTGTTCTTACATTCTTCAATAAAATCATCAGTCATCTCAACATAATCTTCTTCAGTATCATAACTCTCACTAGACTCAGGTGAGCTAACGGGTATGGTAGTGTCTTCATTAGGAGTTTCTGTATTTCTAGCTATAGTTCTAGCAATCGTAGCATCTAGGAAAGGACCTAATGAACCACTCTTATCAAGCATAGTAGAAGCAGCATCATATGTATCAGCAATTTCGGATTTAGCAGTAGTAGCAGTGTGTGTAGCATGTGTATGTGGTGGTGTAAGGAACTTACTCAAAACAGACGGTGAATCAAGAGCGGTAGAGGTGTTCAGAACCGTACCTCTTCTTGTAGTGGATGGTAAAATAGGAACCTTGCCATCATGAGACTTACCCATGATGGATGGATAGCAGCGAACAATAGAGAATCCAAGTGAACTTAATAAATAAAGCTATGCTCCCCGGCAACGGCGCCAGAAAATAGTCTTCATGACCCACAAGTATAGGGGTGTATCGCAGTATTTTCGAGGGAAGTGAAACCCAATTTATTGATTCGACACACGGGGAGCCAAAGAATATTTATCAGCCTTAACAACTGAGGTGTCAATTCAGCTACACCTGGAAACAATCTTGCTCACAGCAGTTTATTAGTAGCAACAGTTTTGTAGTAGGAATAGCAAAGTAACAGCAGTAGCAAAGCAAAGACAGTAGTAACAAAAGCAGTAAACAGTGGGATTTGAGTGCGGTAGGCATAGGGATGGATGGACGGCGTTGCATGGACAAGACAATTCACATAGCAATCAGAACATAGGGCAATTGCAGATAAATAAGATAAACCATCCAAGTACTAGACAATCCTAGGCATGTTTTCCATATATAGTCATACATGCTCGCAATGAGAACTTGCACAACATCTTTTGTCCTGCCGGCCCATTTGCAGCGGGGCCTCTAGGGAACTACTGGAAATTAAGGTGCTCCTTTTAATAGAGCACCGGAGCAAAGTATTAACACTCCGTGAACACATGTGATCCTCACATCAAAGCCATACCCTCCGGTTATCCCGATTTCTGTTACTTCGGGGCCATTGGTTCCGGACAACAACGTGTGTATACAACTTGTAGATAAGACTAGAAACAATACTATCATAATGAATCAATAATAAGTTCAGATCTGAAATCATGGCACTCGGGCCCTAGTGACAAGCATTAAGCATAACAAGTCGCAACAAAGTCATAAAGCACTAATAAAAGATACTAGGCACCATGCCCTAACAATCTGATGCCATTACATGAACGATCTCATCCAATACCTACCATGCCCATAGCCTACAGCGGGGGATTACTCACTCATGGATGGGGGAAACATGGATGGTCGATGGAGAAGCGATGGTGATGATGATGGCGATGATCTCCTCCAATTCCCCATCCCGGCAGGGTGCCAGAACGGAGTTTCTGGTGCTGTTTCGTGGAATCTCGTTGTGGCGGTGGAGCGGAACTCCTTCTAGAAAAAACGTCGAACCCTCCGAAGTTCTTAGGTCAGAAGGCTCCTTATAGGCGAAGAGAGAGGCCGAGGGGGTGCCTGGGGGGCCCACACCACCCCCTGGCGCGGCCTGGCCTAGCCCGCGCCACCAGGTGGTGTGGCCACCCCAGGGCTCTTTTCCGTCTCGTATTCTGGCTCCTGGAGTCTTCGGGTGAAATAGGATTTTTGGCATATTTTCTGGGATTTTTCCTGATAGTTGATTTTCTGCACAAAAAGTAGACACCAAGGCAATTCTGGTGAAAACAACATCATTCTGTATTAGTTGCATCCAAATCACACAAGTTTAGAGGAGAAACAATAGCAAAAGTGTTCGGGAAAGTAGATACATTTTGGACGTATCAAGGGCCGCTCCTCATGCTACTCAAGTTTAGTTACCGGTAAGTTCTTGTCATCGTAAGTACATGTGTATCATAGAGAACCGCCAACGGGGTACCCCTTGCCCGATGATACGGAAGAATCCCCATATCAAAATGACAAGGCAAGCAGACAACAAGCATCTCAGCAATCTTCTTATTTACCATGGGAATATGGTGCTTTTTTCTCTCTTTCCTCTTTTCATAATCTCTTTTTTTTCTTTATCTCTTTTTTCTCAATATAGGACTCTTTTTTATAAGAAGAATGCTTCATAGACAGCTCATTATGGTTACGCTGCAGGTTTCCACCATGTCAGCATGGATTAGACCAGCGTCCCAGGCGTTTCTCTAACACAGATACATAACTCCATGGACTTACAAGCTCCCCTTTCATTTCACACCGACGACATCCATATACAAAAGAGCATGATATCAACTAGGTACAAGTACCAAGTGCAATGTTGAAAGCATTCCCCATGACAGCATGGTTCTGCTAATTCCCAACAAATAAGTGCAAGCATATACAACATAGACGACACAATGGTTCAAGTTTACTAAGGGCAAGAAAAGTAAAGTGTGCCATCAAGTTCGTGCGAGCTTTAATCACTAGTTTTCTCATAACAAGTTTAATTTGGAAGGTAAACAAAAGCATGAATATACTTGGAATAGCATAAGCTAGTAGGTAGGTATGGTGGACTCTTTGGAATAACTTGGTTTAGGGAGTTGGATGCATGAGTGAACTCATACTTGGTTGTGGAGGCTAGCAAAAGACTGGGAGCGACAAACTAAGAGAGCAGTAATGGCCATAATCATGTAGAGCGACAAAACATCATTGATCAAAGCATAAAGTGATACTACAAGTTGAAAACTAAAGGATCATAAAGGCTATGGTGACTTGATATAGTCATAACATGGTGTGAGCATGTGTCAAGTCAACCCAAATAAAGCATCAAAGGAGAATACCACTATACTATGCTTTAATATGCTAAAACAACGCATGATTCATCCAAGGCACATTAAGCAATCTCAATTGTTTATAACAAGTCATGCTACAGAAAAGAATACTAAGCATAAAGCCAAAACAATATCAAGCATGGCATGACAAAGCATAGGCCACAGTAAAAAACAAGCTCTTTTTACCACATAAGCATGAGCTTTCCTACTCTTTTGCAAACCGAACCAAACTATTTGAAAACCAATGTATGAAAGAGGGGGTCCAACCAATTTATTCAGAAAACTAAGAAAACAAAAGCAAATGAAAAACCAAAATGAAAACGAAAAATAAGACGCTCCAAGAACAACACAACTGTGCATGAAACAATAAAAATGAAGCGTTTGGAAGAAACCTGGGATTTTTATCGATGAAGAAGGGGATGTCTTGGGCATCCCCAAGCTTTGACACTTGTACTTATTGGATATTTCTTTGGGAAGCTAAAGATTGGTTGAATTCCTTAACTAGGAATAGTATTGATTCTTGGACTAAATGCAAAGATGCTTTTATTGGAAAATACTATCCTCTTGCTAAGATTATATCTATCAAAAGTGAAATAATGAAGTTTAAACAATCTGATAATGAACATGTTGCTCAAGCTTGGGAAAGAATGAAATCTTTGGTAAAGAATTGTCCCACTCATGGACTGACTGCTTGGATGATCATCCAAACTTTTTATGCAGGATTGAACTATTCCTCAAGGAACCTATTGGATTCTGCTGCTGGAGGTACCTTTATGACCATTACTTTGGGTGCTGCACCAAAGCTTCTGGATAATATGATGGTTAACTATTCTGAATGGCATACTGAGAGAGCTCCACAAGGTAAGAAGGTAAATTCTGTAGAGGAAACCTCCTCCTTGAGTGATAAAATCGATATTATTATGTCTATGCTTGTTAATGGTAAAGCCCATATTGATCCAAATAATGTGCCTTTAGCCTCTTTGGTTGCTCAAGAGCAAGTTGATGTGAACTTTATAAGAAATAATAATTTTGGCAACAATGCTTATGGTAATAACAATTATAGGCCCTATCCTCCTAATGATACTTATGGTTATAATGGCAAACCTGGAGCACCTAGTGAGGGAAGAATTTTAGAAGTTGAAAGAGCCACTAAAAATTCATGCAAATGCAATATGAGCAAAATAAACTATTCACTGAAACTATGGAGGAACAATCTACCATTTTGAAGAACATTAGCCATCAACTTGAGAGTCTAAATAGGGAAATTCCTAGTTTACAACTGAAACTTTCTAATGCTGAAAGAAATATATCATCTTTGTCTGAAGCTCAATCCTCTTTGATTAATAAAATGGCTGCTAAACCTGAAACTATTGATAATCCCTTTGCAGCTACTAATGCCATACAAGTAAGAATTGATGAAAATGTTAGACTATTAGCTGAATTACATGCTAAGTGGGAGAGGGAAGATGAAATTGCTAGAAACATTAGTGTTTCTACTATCACCATCAATAGGGTTGAGGCTAGTAATAGTTCTACTACTTTAGGATTTTGATCTTGATGGTTGCAATATCTCTGAAGTTATTAAGTTCTTGCAAAAGCTTTCTAAAAGTCCTAATGCAGCTACTAATGCCATACAAGTAAGAATTGATGAAAATGTTAGACTATTAGCTGAATTACATGCTAAGTGGGAGAGAGAAGATGAAATTGCTAGAAACATTAGTGTTTCTACTATCACCATCAATAGGGTTGAGGCTAGTAATAGTTCTACTAATTTAGGATTTTGATCTTGATGGTTGCAATATCTCTGAAGTTATTAAGTTCTTGCAAAAGCTTTCTAAAAGTCCTAATGCTAGTGCTATGAATATGGCCTTTACAAAACACATTACTGATGCTCTCATAAAAATTAAAGAAGAAAAGATGAAACATAAAGCTTCTATTCCTATAAAACTAGAAGATGGTCAGGAACCCATCATTAATATGAAAGTGAATGATTTTGATTTCAGAGCTTTATGTGATCTTGATAGTAGTGTTTCTATTATGCCTAGAAGGATTTATAATATGCTTGATTTGCCACCACTTGAAGATTGTGATTTAAATGTCCCACTTGATGATAATGCTAAAAAGAAACTCATGGGGAGTATTAATGATGTTCTTATTATGGTTAACAATGCCTATGTCCCCATTGATTTCCATGTTTTGGATGTTGAATGCAATGCTTCTTGTCCTATTACTTTGGGAAGACCTTTTCTTAGAACTGTTGGTGCTATTATTGATATGAAAGAAGGCACCATTAAATATCAACTCCCACTCAAGAAACATGTAGAACACTTCCCTAAGAAGAGAGAGAAGATTTCTTTTGCCTCTCCTATGAAAACAAAATTTTATCTTAATGCTTCTTCATTTGAGAACACTTGATCCTTTTTCTTCCTTCTTATGCCTAACTTAAAGGCGTTAAAGAAAAGTACTTATTGGGAGATAACCCAAAAGTTTTAGATGAGTCTTGGAAGTTATTACTTCATTAATAACCGCTCCTTATCCTTTTTATTTGCTTTTTGTGCCAAGAATAACCTCTAATGAGAGAGAAGTAATGATTGGGAAAGTTGATGTCCCGAAACAGATTTCTGTGCTTCGCTGTAAAAATTCGTGTAAAATCTCTGTATGTCCTTTTGAGGTGTAATTTTTGTGCTTCTACCCCAGGTTGTTATCTAACTTTTAGTTCAACACTTTTTGCTTTGAGCAACAGAAGGTCTTCGAAAAAATTCGTCTTTACCTGCTAGTCTGTTTTGACAGATTTCTGCCATTTTCTGCATTTGCTTCTTGGTGGTTCCTTTTTGAGTTCTTTTGGGGAATTGAGATTTTTGAGGGAAGTGCTATAGTAGCTTGTGTTTTAATGGAAGTTTTATTGGTGTTAGAACTGAACCTAAAGACTTATTATCTTGAGTGCACTAATGTTGCTAATAATGATTGTGTTTGTATGAAGGAAAAATTTCAGGTGTATGGAAGGAATGATTAACGAGATGAAGGATGGACTAAAGCTCAAGCTTGGGTATGCCACGCGTGTCACCCCAAGAAATATCCAAGAAGTACAAGCATCAAAACTTGGGGATGCCCAAGGCATCCCCTCCTTCATCAATAAAAATCCTAGGTTTCTTCCAAACGCTTCATTTTTATTGTTTCATGCATAGTTGTGTTGTTCTTGGAGCCTCTTCTTTTTAGTTTTTGTTTTGGTTTTTTGTTTGCTTGGTTTGCTTAGTTTGCTGAATAAATTGGTTGGACCCCCTCTGACATGGGTATACCCTACAGGTACTCGAGCTTGGTATATACGGTCCAAATACGTACAGGCCCACGGTGTCGCCAAGGCCCGGATGAAAGGACTCGAGTGACTTGCGGACTCTCTATTGCTTGAAGAACAAGAAGAAGCTAAAGATAGAAAGTTTGAAGGGGAAACCCCTAACTTGTAACCAACTCGACCTGCTACCCGAGACCTAGCCTGTCTATATAAAGGCTAGGAGGGGGCGGCGAGGAGGACACAGGCAACCCTAGTTTCCACAACCCTCGCCAGATTGCATCTGCGCACCATTGTAACTTTCGACTCCTTTGATAATTCCACGAGAAGACAAGCATGAGTAGGGACCTCTACGAGGCTTGAACCTGGGTAAATCCGTTGTCCCCTGTGTGCTTGTTTGCTAGCCGATAAATGTCTCTAGCGCTCCCTCCTTCTCCAAAACCCAAGTTCATAACAATGGGCATTGATGAGTTAAACCCTCGTCAATTGGCGCCGTCTGTGGGAATTGGGAGTGCTGATGTTGCGGCTTCTTCGGCCCCATCAACTGCGATCTACAACTCCGCAACAGCGGAGATTCGCCAGCTATTCGGCGCCTTCTACTTCACCGTCCACACGCCGGCCACCCACCCGGCCTTCGAGTCTGTGGGCGACAGAATCAGCCTGGCGATTGGGAGCTTCCGCTTCCAAGTTGGTCAGATGGGCACGCTTCGCATGCCTGATCAGCCGACAGCACCGGCGATTGCCCCGGCATCATGGTTCCCTCCATCGATCTGCACCCTCAACGAGCTCAACGCCCCGGAGTCGCGATTCCGATCTGAGTGATCTGGCCACTGAAGATGGAACCTACGGTTCTGGATCTGAAAGTTGTGGAAGCAACAGCTTCCCCAATCACTTCATGTGCGTCGTCATCAACGCAGGCGACACCTCCACCAATCGTGACAACGGTGGTAACATCGGTAACGGCACCAATCCACCCAACGGTGGCAACGGCGGTAATGGTGGCAACCGCGCTCCCGTCAACAACGGAGGAGCAGTCGAACCTCCCAGCATAATCAATGAGCAAATTGGCGGACGCGTCGTAATCAAGCTCAACGAGCAAGAGTGGGATCGCTGCCACGAAGCCCTACGGGGCACACCTCTACCCTTTGGGTCCCCGCAGGAACTGCTGATGGGCTATCACTGGCTCCTAAAGGAAGAATTCAAGCGCCAACTGCAAACAATCGCACAACTTGAGGCGCGTAAAAAGGCAGCGACGAATCGAGCCTTCGTCGTGCTGGGCTCTCCTCCTACGGAGGATCCTCCTCAAGGGGCAACGAGTACCTCGCCAATAAGAGGCAATCGCGGATGGCTCATCTTACCGAGCAAGAGCGCATAGAAGCCGTGAAACTCCTCGACTTCGGCTCTATGACAGTCGACACGAGGGGCAACGTGGTCCCCAGGACGCCGCAGGCTGCGGTGACGGCAGCCACCATGTACCTCCTCAATAACCAGCCGCCAGCTGGAGATCCTCGAACTGCCATGCACCGATCTACGATCGCGAGCTTGGGATTAATTGAGGCCACCCTCGACAAGGAGCCAACACCAGACCCAAAAAAGGGCAAAGCGCTAGCAAAGCGCCACTCCTCACCCTCATCCAGCGACGGCAGTCACGACCTGTTTCGGCGCCGCCGCTCACGGTGACATGATCGTGACTACGATGCGCACGACGACCTCACGCAGCGCAAGATCGACAAGTCAAGGGCACGACGTGCTTGGTCGACTGACACGGAAGAGGAAGATGGGGAGCTCTATGGCAACAGATGCTTCAGCAGATCCATTAGGCAGAAACGAACGCCTAAAGGGTTTAAACTCCCGTCGGAGAACCCGAAATTCGACGGTCTACAGGACCCCAAGATCTGACTGGAGGATCACATCTCCTCCGTCAGACTCCACGGAGGCTGTCGAAGCACTGCCATGCAATGCTTGTAGCTACAGCTGTAGGGCGCCGCCCGAGCATGGCTCAATAACCTCCCACGCGGATCCATTCGCAGTTGGGATGAGCTGGTTTACAGCTTCGTGCGCAAATTTAAGGGCACGTACAAGCGGCCTGCATCAATAGAAGAGCTGAGATGCTGCCAGCAAAGATCTAGCGAATCGCTGCGCTCTTACATCCAAAGGTGGTCCATCATCAAGAACTCCGCGGTGAACATCTCGGAAGACCGCGCGATTGATGCATTCAACGGTGGTGTCTGCCGCCTAGAGCTCAGGGAGGAGCTGGGCCGCTCAAAGCCCCAGACCATCGACCACCTGATGGAAATCGCGAATCGGTGGGCCGATGGAGAAGATTCGGTGAAGAATCGCGCTCACTCCAATGAGGAGGCGGAACTCGAATGCAGACGTGACCGCCGAGGCAAACGCCACATGCGCATCTACGATGATTGCGACGACGTCAATATGGTCGCAGCCGGCTACGCCGATAGACGCGACGATAACCGTAACAGCGGATACCGCGACTCCGGGTAAACTACGCAAGTATGGCAACACCGCACTCGCGATGAGGCACCGGCGACCTCCATCGAGGACAAGCTGTCCGGGCCATGCACGTTACACTTCTACATCGACAAGCATGATGGCAAGAGAAAGTCTAGCCACCTCCTCAAAGACTGCCGCGAGTTCCTCAAGCTACACGAGGGATTGGTTTGGATGAACCGCAATGCAGTCGAAAGAGGCTACAGAGCCGCTCCAGGCACCGTGGCACATGGCGCACCACCACCACCACCTGGGCCACCCCCGAACGGAGCCGCACCGGACCAGCACCACGGGGGCGAACCATACCCACGGGCCATGGGTACCATGATGATCCAAAAGGGGCTCCCCTCCAACAGGGTGCAGAAGGCCATCACTCGCCAAGTCAACTTGGCCACGCACTCGCCACCATCCACCACTGAGTACCTCAGTGGCAGTGAGTCGTGCATCACCTTCGACAAACGTGACCACCCGCCTCAGATACCTCGCCCAGGTCATTGCCCCCTTGTACTCGAGGCGCAAATTGGAGGATTCGACATGAGTCGCGTCTTCATGGATGGCGGAAGCGGCATCAACCTCATATTCACGAGTACCTTGCGAGCAATGAGGATCCCTCTAACCTGCCTGGAGGCATCGGACACAACGTTCCACTACATCTTCCCAGGGAAAGGCGTATAACCCTTGGGCAAAATCAACCTCGACGTCATCTTCGGCACGCCGAAGAACTTCCGGCACGAGCGCATCGACTTTGAGGTCGTCGAATGGCCCTCACAATACCATTGCATCCTTGGGCGCGTCGCATTCGCTAGGTTCATGGCAGTGCCCCACTACGCCTACCTGTAGATGAAAATGCCAGGTCCCAACGGCGTCATAACGATCAACGGGAGCTTTGAGCGATTTGACAGTTGCGACAGGGAATTCAACAGAATCTCCTAGTCCTTCGGCATGCAGGAGGAACTCGCAAGACTAAAAGAGACGACAGACAACAGTCTGCCTCCCCTGAGTAGGCCAAGCTCACCTGACCTCTCCTTCGACTCATCTGTGCACACAAAGAAGGTGCAGGTCCATCCATCGGATCCTGCCAAGACGGCCCTCATCGCCAACAACTTGAGTCCCACATAGGAACTCGTGCTCGTCGAATTCCTTCGTGAGCACTGGGAAATTTTTGCCTGGTGTCCTGCGGACATGCCAGGAGTTCCCAGGGAATTCGCCGAGCACGCACTCAACGTCAACCCCGACGCAAGGCTAGTCAAGCAAACAATCAGGCGACTGTCTAAGCCACGAGCGCAGGCAGTCGGAATGGAGATCAACAGACTCCTCGAGGCCAAGTTCATACGCGAGATCAAGGAAAGCACTTGGCTCGCCAATACGGTGCTGGCACCAAAAAAGGACACGGATATCCTACGGATGTGCATGGACTTCACTTCTTTAAACAAGCACTGCCCAAAAGATCACTTCCCGTTGCCACGGATCGACTAGATCATCGACTCCACCGCTGGATGCGAGCGCCTCTGCTTCCTCGACGCCTACTCAGGCTATAATCAAATTCGAATGAAGGAGGAAGACCAAGATAAAACAGCGTTTACAACGCCCTTTGGTGTGTTCTGCTACAACACAATGCCCTTCGGGCTAAAAAACGCGGGAGCCACCTACCAGCGGTGCATGTAGGCTTGCCTCAAGGAGCAACTAGGTCGCAACATCCAAGTCTATGTCGACGACATAGTAATCAAGACCAAGGAGGAAGCCTCTCTAATCAACGATTTGCACAAAACCTTCGCCAACCTCGATCGCTACCGGATCAAGCTCAATCCGTACAAATGCGCCTTCGGCGTACCATCTGGGAAGCTACTCGGATATCTCATCTCCGCGAGGGGAATCGAGGCGAACCCGAAGAAGATAAAAGCCATACTGGCCATTGAGAAGCCGAAGAACATAATAGGCATCCAACAACTGGCCGGACGAATCGCGGCCCTCAGTCGATTTATCAGTCGGATGGGTGAAAAGGCACTGCCCTTCTACCAGCTCCTCCGCAAAGCTGAAAAATTCGAGTGGAGCAATGAAGCACAAGAAGCATTCGAAGATCTCAAGCGCCTGCTATCCACTTCGCCAGTACTGGTGACTCCACGAGAAAGGGAACCAATGTTGTTGTACATCTCCGCCACTAACCAGGTGGTCAGCACAGTGCTCGTTGTCGAGCGAGCTGAGGAAAACAAGGTCCACGGCGTACAACGCCCGGTATACTACCTCGGCGAGGTCCTCACGCCAACAAAACAACGGTACCCGCACTACCAGAAGCTGGCGTACGACGTCTTTATGACCGCCCGGCGACTGCGCCACTACTTCCAGGAACACCCAATCGTGGTAGTCAATGACGTCCCGTTGGGACATATCCTCAATAACCCCGACGCCACGGGGCGAGTCGCGCTTTGGGGAATAGAGCTGTCTCCAAGAGACATCACATACGAAAAACGCGACGCAATCAAGTCGCAAGTGATCCCTGACTTTCTCGTGCACTAGATGGAGAACCAGCTCCCGGACAAGCCAGATATGTCCTACCTCTGGACAATGCACTTCGATGGGTCCAAGCGGAAAGACGGAGCAGGCGCAGGTGTCATACTGACATCACCTCAAGGGGACAAGCTGAAGTATATCCTGCGAATGCAGTTCGCAGCCTCAAACAACGAGGCTGAATACGAGGCCCTGTTGCACGGGATGAGGATGGCAAAAGCTTGCGGCGCCAAGAGGCTCATAATATATGGCGAATCCAAGTTGGTCGTCAACCAAACAATGCACGAGTGCGACGCACTGAACGACAACATGATCGCGTACCGCGGCCTCTACGATACACTCGAAGGAGACTTTGATGGTTGCGAGTTGCGACACGTAGGTCGCGAAAGCAACAAGGAGGCGGATGCACTCGCCAACATAACCTCTACCTGCGCCCCCATACCACCTGGTGTATTTCTCGAGCGCATATGCGGACGCTCCATCAAGCCAAAGGCCACAGAGAAGAAAACAAGCACAGCAACGGACTCGGGGGCTACGCCACCCAATGAGACAATAGCACTCGATGACTTGGAGCCGGACACAGGACTCGAGGGACCAATGAGCGTCATGATGATCGAGCAATCCTTGACGAAGCTGTACATTACGTACCTCCTCAGCAAGAGACTACCGGATGACCCGACAGATGCACGACACATCGCTTGGTGCTCCAAGGCATTCTCCGTTATCAATGGCGAACTGTATAAACGCAGCATCACAGGAGTGCTACAACGATGCGTATCCATGGCCGATGGAAGAGTAGTTCTCCTCGACATCCATGAAGGGACCTGCGGGCACCACGCCGGCAGTCGCGCCCTCGTTGCCAAAGATTTATGAGCTGGATTTTACTGGCCCACGGCCATGCGCGACGCCAAGGACATAGTCCAAAAATGCAAT
Source organism: Avena eriantha (assembly GCA_910589775.1). Classification (NCBI taxonomy): domain Eukaryota; kingdom Viridiplantae; phylum Streptophyta; class Magnoliopsida; order Poales; family Poaceae; genus Avena; species Avena eriantha. Next base: position 111,531,750 of record OU342741.1, read on the forward strand.
GCTTGCCAGCGATTCGCGGACAAGCCACACGCACCAGGCGCAGAGCTACGACCTATTCCATTGGCCTGGCCCTTCGCACAGTGGGGGCTTGACATGGTCGGCAAGCTTCCAAGGTCCTCGCGAGGAGGCTACGTCTACCTCTTGGTCGTAGTCGACAAATTCACCAAGTGGATTGAGGCCATGCCAGTAACCAACCAATCCGCGCACAGCGCAGTCAAATTCTTTGAGTCCATCGTCTACCGCTTCGGGGTGCCACACAGCATCATCACCGACAATGGGACGAACTTCACATCCAAGGAGTTCCAAGAATTCTGCGATAACCTAGGGATCAACATCAGCTACGCGTCAGTAGCGCATCCACAGACCAACGGTCAGGTAGAAAAGGCAAACGGGCTCGTCTGCAGCGGCATCAAGAAGCGACTCCTCCGGCCACTCAAACAAGCCGCGGGTTGCTGGCCGGACGAACTACAATCTGTACTCTGGAGCCTACGTACAACTCCAAACAGCGCCACGGGCTACACGCCATTTTTTATGGTGCACGGAGCAGAGGCAGTACTACCAGCCGAGGTATGGTACAAGGCGCTGCGCGTGGCGCTTACAGCGAACAAGAGTCATCCCTCGCACTTGAAGACTCCGTCGACCTCCTTGACGAAGCAAGGGAAATTGCCACGGAAAGATCAACAATCTACCAGCAGAACCTGCGCAACTACCACAGTAGAAGGCTTCGCCCCAGATCCTTCGTCGAAGGCGACCTGGTCCTGCTTCTAAAGCAGCAGGGGCATCTCAAGCTCGACTCCCCCTGGGAAGGATCGTACGTGATTACAAAAGTAATCCCAGGTGGCGCCTATCGCCTTCAAGATTTAGAGACAGGAGTCGCATACTCCAACCCCTGGAACGTCGCACAACTACGACGCTTCTACCCCTAGTCGCTTTTTTACTTTTACATCCCAAATAAGGCTACTCAGCCAAGGCTACTTAGCCACACATTGTACCCCGCACTGTTCTTTGAATAAATAAAAGCTAAGTGCCCCAAAACTCTGTGTTCTCCTTCACCTTGTCAATTTATGTACTCGGGGGCTACGCCACCCTATACACATCTATTCTTCGAACCAAAAAGCGATATCCTGAGTAGCTGGTACATCAATCGAACCCCTTAACACAACCCCAACTCAGCTGCAACGCACCTGACAGGTTGACAAAGGGACTGAGATAAAACATGGCCAGGCTAAAGAAAAAGATTCGCATAGTGCAACGCACCTCATGCTAACAAAGCTCTTTGTACACATTTGATAATAAATTATCTACAACATTTATATGAACTTTACAACACAAGTACATTTATGTGCAGGATACAAACTAAGCTACTATTGCAGCAGAAGAACCTTGGTTTGTTCCTCAAAGAAGTCGACGATCTCTTCTGCTGAGCGGTCCACCGCCTGATAGTTCGGCACCATATTCCAAGCAGAACCTGCTGGCGGTGCTGGCGGCCCAGACGCAATGGCGGAAACATCTACGTCAGGCCTGTGCAATTGCACCATTGAGAGAGCAGCCTTGGCACCAGCCACCAACTTCTGCCTCACGCACTCGCGAACCGCAGACAGATCTTGAAATTTGGCAAGGAGAGCCAGCAGGCTTGATGGAGTGTCATCCAGCGGAAACATCGCCCGATAAATGTTCTTCAAGCATGACTGTGACTTCTTTAGGAAGAGCAGCACTCACGATGCACGATCCTGTAGGGTCGCCAACGCAGTCGCACGATCATGATCTACCCAGAAGTATCCACTCTCTTGAAGCTGCTCCTGGGTGAGATCATGCAGGCGAATAGCAATTCTATCCTTCTCCTCCTGCGGATGACGCGCGCTAACAACTACACGAAGCAGCATCAGCAGCATGAGTACAACGTACCACTGCGAGTGACTACAAGGAAAAGATGAGAACAAGCAAACTAACACTTGAATTGGTCGCCCAGCTGCGTCACCTCGCCAAGCAGATATTGCTCTCGGGCGGCGGCTTTTTCCGCTTTTGACTTCCACACGTCCGCGCTACCGCGGAGCACGGGCAACTCACGCTCCAGCTGCTTCACGCGATCACGAAGTCGCGAAAGCAAGGATAGCTCCTCTACTCTGGAGCGCGGCGGTGCCACGGTATCATCAAGAGATGGCGAGTACGGGGTTCCCCTCACATGATCACTTGATGTACCCTACCACAAGTCAAGATAGAAGCAAATAAGACGACCAAATCAACACAAAGACAAAAGGAACAGATGCATTCAAGACCAACATAAGTATCAACAGACACACTCGCCAGCAGGCATGTTCTTAAACAAAAGGACAATTAAGAAACTATTACAACAGCTAACTACGGAGCAGCTGGCTTCTTCGACTTTGACGGCTTCGGGGGCTTCATCAAGTCTGTGGTAGTGTCAGACGCCACTGACTTTCCGCCGGCCCCTGAGGCCGAAGCTTTCACCGCCTTCTTGGCTCGTTGGAGCTCCTCCGAGTACTTCACAATAGTATTTATCAAGTGATGCCCATATTTTCCACAGGTAGTCGCGAAAGGAGCGAAGACTACCTGCTGACCATCCGTGCCAACAGGCATCGCCTTCGACACCGCGGAAGGATCGATCTCGACTCCGTGGGCCTGCACCATGGCGAGTGACATGGACGCGCCAGCCGCGCGGAGGGAATTCTTGTAGGTGGAAGGCACACCCCCGGCGAGTGACTCCACCAGCTCGTCCATATTATCGATCAGCTCCGCCTTCGGCATCAACTCCTCCCAGAGGCGACTGAGGGCGACCTTGGCCTTGGAAAGTATATCTTGGACGGCGGCGCTACGGTGTTCGATTGCAGACCCCGCACCTACCAGAGCATCATCCCGACGAAGGGCCTGTGGGTCAAAGCTCAAATCGCCAGCATCTGTACATGAACCCACACATGGATCAAAACTCCAGCGCCACCAGCAAAAACATTAGATGTAGAGAAGGACAACAATATCCACAAGCAAAGGTACCTGAGAGAGCCTTGGCGACTGAGAACAGTAGTTCTTCGAACAACTTTTCCCTAGCTGCAAAGGAGGCACACAGATCCTCTTCACGCTTCCGTGCCTCGTCACGCGCTGCGATTGCCTCGTCGCGACCCTTCATAGTCGCGGCCAGTGTCTTCTCCAAGGTGGCGGCGTCACGCAACAGAGCATTATGCTCAGCTACACGACAAACAAAAGTTGACTATCAGTCGACTATACTAAAAAAGGAGAAGATAAAAAAGAATAAGTGTAGAACACTCACTTTCAACCACACGGTGACGCGTCTCCAGCATTGCATGCTGGCGGCCCATCGCCATCACTTGTTCTGCCAAGTGTGCGGCTTCCTTCACAAGGAGCTGTCGCACAAACAAGGAATCAGTGAAAGCAATGGATAACGTCGACTACCACACTAAAAAGAAGGAAAGATATACTTACATGATCCTCCAACGACTCCGAAGAGGTTTGCTATACCATCATCCGAGCAACCATTCGGTGTTCCCCTACGTGAGGAGAGCTCGAAGAATTGTGCCCAGAGTGGGCCGTCACCAGAGGGGAAGGAGCGCGCTCGACCTCTTCCTTGGCCCTTGAGGTCGCGACTCCCGATTCCTTCAAAAACTCGACGTCGCCAGAAGATGACGACGCCTCTTGACTACAGGCACATCCTGCGTACAGACAGGAAGATTAGCAAAAAGAATAAGTAAGCAACAGAAAAGCAATCGAGAAAAAATAAGCTACTGCGTAGCACAACTGTACCTCAGGAGGAGGATTCGAAGCATCAAAAGGAGGAACAACTGGCTCACTCGGAAGCACATCCTTGCCAGTGTACTTCGTGACCAGTCGAACCCTCTTATCCACCTCACTCGCGGACATGCCATCGGCAGACACGCGAGTGGCATCATCAGCGCCAGCCCACTGAAACATGGGATGAACTCTGGCTTGAAGGGGTTGGACGCGACGGTGCAGCCAGGTTCGGATAAGGGGGTAGCCTCCCTCTTCTGCGCCTATGCGACTCTCGAGGTCGCAGATGCGTTGATACAGCATGTATGTCTCCTCGAGTTCGCCAGGCATAACTACGTTCTTCCAGGAACGCATCTTCTTGCAGGGAGTCGTGGGATCGAAGGGCGCGAGTCCAAAGTGCTCATCTTTGGACTTCTGATCACGGACATAGAACCATTTGTCCCTCCATCCCTGGACGGACTTGGTGAGCTTGATGTCGAAGTAGGTGGCGGATGGGTCGACGTGGATTCCGCAACCACCTTCGTCATAAACCAAAGAGCCAGATGCGGACTGACGCTTCAATTTAAATATGCGCTTGAAAAGACCAAAGTGTGGCTCGATTCCGAGCCAGCACTCGCAAAGAGTGATGAAGCAGGTGATGTGGAGGATCGAATTTGGGGACAGCTGATGGAGCTGGAGCCTGTAGAAACAAAGAAGACCCCTAAGAAAGGGGTGGAGAGGCAAGGAAAGACCGCGAATGACGAATGCAAGAAACATCACTCGAAAACCAGCGGGAGGAGCAGGAATGGTCTCACCGCTGGGGATGCGTGCATCGGCGACTGCTGCGGAGATAACTCCGTCTTGGTGAAGAAGACGGAGATCCGACGCCTTGATGATGGAAGGGCGCCATGCACCATTTGTCACGCGGGTGCCCGCGAGCTTCTTCTTCCCGCCGGCGGCGGCGCTGGTGCCCGTAGTAGTGGAGCCACCCTTCTTCTTCGCCACGGCGACGGTGGCCGCGGAATCAGCAATAGCGCCTCCTTTCTTCTTCCCCATTGAACGACGGCGATGCGAGCGCATAAAGTAGCTCGGAAACGAGCGGAGGTGGTCCAGTGTTGTGGAGGAAATGAGCGCAAGAAAAAGCAGAAGAGCAACAGCAATGGCGATGGCAGCAAGAAAGAAAGAGCGCAGATGGGAAATTACCGCCGTAGCATCACTACTTAACCCCTAGAAGATGCAATCCAACGGCTCAGAAAAACCCTACTGGACGCGTGGCACACATCGTGTTGGACACGTGGAGAAGGGGAAGATGAACCGTCCCTCCACTACTCCCATTACACGCGGAAATTGAGGAGGCGCAGTTAAAATAAAGATTACACACGCCTAGTCAAATCAAAGTCAGGAAGTGGGACCCACCGCTCATCATGTCCCGTCAAACTCGCTCACGCGGGCAACTGAGGTCGTACAAGCATCAGCACTGACGTCATCAAAGCTACGCAGTGGAAAAATTCAACTACTTTAGTCCTTGCTGGAGTCTTCGACTCCACCAAGCACTCGGGGGTACTCCCATAGGGAGCGCTGGCCGCGCACCCTACGATTTTCTTTTCTTTTTGCAGGAACAAGGACAATCAAAAGCAAACCCAAACCATTCGAAATACAATTCGACTATGGACATGGGTTACTCCCATAGGGAGCGCTGGAAAATTTTGACTGAAATAAGCAACCAAAAGACGACGGCAGTCGCAAACGTTATTTAGTCCCTGCCTGAGTCTTCGACTCAACCAGGCACTCGGGGGCTACTCCCATATGGAGCGCTGGTCGTGCACCCTATGATTATTTGCACAGAAAACTGTGTGTTGATAACGTCCGCACTCGCAGCTCATGGCGACACCGCCTCATAATTTTTCCCTACAAAGAGACTACGTCTCTTGGGTCGCCCGAATCGTCTCCGCGATGATAAAATTCGGATGTCGCGCTTATAGCGTGAAGGTAAGACCTGAATAAGGCCTGGCGACGCATTTAGCTGCACACTACCAGAAATATATCCATGCCTACAGGTACGATGAAAATGCCTTGATGGACGCGTCGAGTGCTCACACCCATATAACTGGAATTCGACTCCTGTAAGACCTCCGCGGCCTGAGTCGAATTATGCTAGCACTTTTCCGGATTCGAGTCTGGGGACTCGAGTTCGAGTAGATTGCATTGTTTCACCCTAAGGTGGTTAACTGATACCGGCACTTCGGTTATATCAGGCACGTATATCAACAATCCCTATGGCACAAATAAAAGCAGTCGAAATGTACTCAATCAAGCATTCGAAGATTCAAAAGTCCCCAGACGAATTTGCGATTCCGCTGGACACTCAGGGGCTACTGACATGGGTATACCCTATAGGTACTCGAGCTTGGTATATACGGTCCAAATACGTACAGGCCCACGGTGTCGCCAAGGCCCGGATGAAAGGACTCGAGTGACTTGTGGACTCTCTATTGCTTGAAGAACAAGAAGAAGCTAAAGATAGAAAGTTTGAAGGGGAAAACCCTAACTTGTAACCGACTCGACCTGCTACCCGAGACCTAGCCTATCTATATAAAGGCTAGGAGGGGGCGGCAAGGAGGACACACGCAACCCTAGTTTCCCTAACCCTCGCCAGATTGCATCTGCGCACCATTGTAACTTTCGACTCCTTCGATAATTCCACGAGCAGACAAGAAGGAGTAGGGACCTCTACGAGGCCTGAACCTGGGTAAATCCTGTGTCCCCTGTGTGCTTGTTTGCTAGCCGATAGATGTCTCTAGTGCTCCCTCCTTCTCCAAAACCCAAGTCCATAACAATGGGCATTGATGAGTTAAACCCTCGTCACCCTCTTTCATACATTGGTTTTCAAATAGTTTGGTTTGGTTTGGAAGAGTAGGAAAGCTCATGCTTAAGTGGTAAAGAGAGCTTGTTTTTAACTGTGGCCTATGCTTTGTCATGCCATGCTTGATATTGTTTTGGCTTTATGCTTAGTATTCTTTGTTGTAGCATGACTTGTTATAAACAATTGAGATTGCTTAATGTGCCTTGGATGAATCATGCGTTGTTTTAGCATATTAAAGCATAGTATTGTGGTATTCTCCTTTGATGCTTTATTTGGGTTGACTTGGCGCATGCTCACACCATGTTATGACTATCCCAAGTCACCATAAGCCTTTATGATCCTTTAGTTTCAACTTGTAGTATTACTTTATGCTTTCATTAATGATGTTTTATTGCTCTGCATGATTATGGCCATTATTGCTCTCTTAGTTTGTCACTCCCAGTCTTTTGCTAGCCTCCATAACCAAGTATGAGTTCCACTCATGCATCCAACTCCCTAAACCAAGTTATTCAAAAGATTCCACCATACCTACCTACTAGCATATGCTATTCCAAGTATATTCATGTTTTTGTCTACCTTCCAAATTAAACTTGTTATGAGAAAACTAGTGGTTAAAGCTCTCACGAACTTGATGGCACACTTTACTTTTTTTGCATTTAATAAACTTGAACCATTGAGTCCTTCTTTGTTGTGTATATGCTTGCGCTTTATAAGTTGAAATTAGCAGAACCATGTATCATGGGGAACGCTTTCAACATTGCACTTGTACTTTGTACCCCGTTGATATCATGTTGTTTTGCTTATGGATCTCGGCGGTGTGAAATAAAAGTGGAACTTGTAAGATCATGGAGTTTGTATATGTGTTAGAGAAACACCTGGGCCGCTAGCCTAAGCCATGCCTAATCATGGTGGAAACTTGCAGCATCACCATAATGAGCACTCTATGAAGCATCCTCAATAAAAACCTATGCAAATAGAAAATAAAAGATCGCTGAGATGCTCATTGTCTGCTTGCCTTGTCATTTTGATTATTGGATATCTCCTGTATCATGTGCAAGGGGTACCCCGTTGGCGGTCCTTTTTGATACATATGTACTTACAATGACAAGATCTTACTCGTGACTAAAGTTGAGTAGCATGAGGTTCGGTCTTCGTAAGTAAGGGACATGAGATTTCGGTTTATAACTTGTCAAGCATATCCTCTTAGATGTGTCACTTTAACCTTACTCACCTTCAAGATGCTTATGATAGGGGCAATGAGAGCTGAAAGCTAATAAGTACCATAATTTTTGGAAGCTCTTTATGAGACTTGAATCCCTACTTCCTTCTATGAAGGCCTTTCTTCCACTTATATATTGAGTCTCCACCTTCTATCTTTATGCACCTACTTTGAGAGCATAGTGGCCATTCTTAGTTCTATGTGCATTGTCCCAAGACTTGTTGATTGACGCATACCTTTATATTGCTTGTTTTAAACTATTTGTATCTAGTCACTCTTATAAACTTTGAAGGTGTCCTATGCATTTATGTTTGCTACTCTATGAGGGACAAGCTGAATACTATTATGCTATGTTTTCTTTATGTGAAACAAACAAACGTCTTGCAAAGCATTGTTATTCATGAATCTTTTGTTTGTGCCTTTTCATGTTGCATCATAGTCTCTTTGTCTTATTGCTAGAACTTTGTCTTTCATGTTATGATTGAAGTACTATGATCCCTGCTTTGAATGTTTTACAAAATACTTTGATCACGTTTATGATGGTGCATGTCACCTCAAAAATTATTCTTTCTTTTTATAACTTACCTACTCGAGGACGAGCAGGAGTTAAGCTTGGGGATGTTGATACATTGCAAATGTATCTATAATTTTTGATGTTCCATGCTTGGTTTAATCTACTTTCTTATGTTTTGTCCACACTTTGGAGTACTTTTCATATGATTTCTTAGACTAACCTATTAACAAGAGCCACAGTGCCAGCGGCTTGTTTTCTCCTGTTTTTGGTTCCAGGAAAGTCAGAAAATGAATATTCTCAGAATTGGACTGGACAAAAGCCAAAGTCATTATTTTACCGGGGGACACCTGGATCCATAATACGAGACGGAGAAGGGCCAGAGGGCGGCCACACCACCCGGCCGCGTGGCTAGGCTTGGCCCACGCTAGGGGGTGGTGTGGCCAGCTCAGGCACCCCCTCGGCCTCTCCTGCCGCCTATATATTGCCTCTGATACGGAAACCCTAAGTACCCGATCAAAATTCCACGAAAGAGTCTGTAGCCGTTGTCATCTCCATAGCTAGATTGGGAGGGATCTGAAGCTCTTCCCGACACCCTGCCGGAGAGGGGAATTCACCCTGGAGGCCTTTTTCATCATCATGCAAGCCTCCGGTGTGATGCGTGAGTAGTTCATCTCTGGACTACGGGTCCATGTAGTAGCTAGATGGCTGGTTCTTCTCCTTTGTGCTACCATGTCGAGATCTTGTGAGCTCCATTCATGATCAAGATCATCTATTTGTAATTCTGCATGTTGTGTTTGCGGGGATCCGATGGATATAGAGATGCTATTTCAGATTGATTATTGATTCTATCATGTCTTTGTTATTTGTGATCTTGCATGCTTTCAATTGTTAGTAGCTATCTTGGCCAAGTAGATGCTAGCAACCTGAAGAGTTAGTATTTATGCTCGATAGTGGGTTCATGCCTCTGGTAATCTGGGAAGTGACAGAAATCTCTAAGGTACTAGATGTGTTGTTGCTACTAGGGAGAAAACAACAATCCTTTGTTCATAGAACAATCGTATTGTTTACATTACACGCAATTCGTAATGCAATTATCTGTTGCTTGCAACTTAATACCGGAGGGGGTTCGGATGATAACCTGAAGGTGGATTATTAGTCATAGATGTAGTTGGATGGCGGTCTATGTATAATGTTGTAATGCCCAATCAAGTCTCAAAGGAGTCAAGATGATTAGTATATGCTTGTATGCTTTCTCGATGTTTGTCAATTGCCCCGCTATAATTTGTTCACCCAACATGTCATCTATCTTAAGGAGAGCCACCTCTAGTGAACTATGGACCCCGGTCCTTTCTTTTACTTTCAATCTACAAACTGTTTACTGCTTTGTGTTTACTTTCTGCAAACTATTACTTCCTTCCATTCGATACGTTTAATCCTTTGTTTTCAGCAAAACCGGTGAGATTGACAACCTCATCGCAAGTTGGGGACAGAGTTATGTGGTTGTGTTGTGCAGGTCTCCACGTTGCTGCTGGCACCGGTAGTGCGCCCTGCCAACGTTCAGCTAGCTACACCTTTGGGGTGTTTCCTTGCTCCTACTGGATTGATAACCTTGGTTTCGTACTGAGGGAAAACTTGCTGCTGTGCTCATCATACCTTGCTCTTGGGGTTCCCCAACGAGCTTGATAAGGCCCCGCTGCAAACGGGCTGGTAGGACAAAAGATGTTATGCAAGTTCTCATTGCGAGCATGTATGACTATATATGGAACACATGCCTATGATTATTTAGTACTTGGATGCTTTATCTTATTTATCTGCAATTTCCCTATGTTCTGATTGCTATATGAATTATCTTGTCCATGCAACACCCTTCCATCCATCCCTATGCCTACCACGCCTTAATCCTACTATTTACTACAATTGTTAATATTGTCTTTACTTTTACTGCTGCTATTACTTTGTTATTCCTACTACAAAACTATTGCTACTGATAAACTGCTGTGAGCAAGATTGTTTCCAGGTGCAGCTAAATTGACAACTCAGTTGTTAAGGCTTATAAATATTCTTTGGTTCCCCTTGTGTCGAATCAATAAATTGGGTTTCACTTCCCTCGAAAATACTGTGATACACCCCCTATACTTGTGGGTCATCAAGACTATCTGGCGCCGTTGCCAGGGAGCATAGCTTTATTTATCAAGTCCACTTGGAATCATTATTGTTCGCTCCCATCCATCCATCATGGGTAAGTCTTGTGATGGCAAGGTTCCTATTTTACCATCCACTACAAGGAGAGGTACGGTTCTGAACACCTCTGTTGCTCTTGATTCACCGTTAGTTATGAGTAAGTTCCTTACACCACCACACACACATGCTACACACACTGCTACTACTGCTGAATCTAAAACTTCTGATACTTATGATGCTACTTCTATTGTGCTTGATAAGAGTGGTTCATTAGGTCCTTTCCTAGATGCTACGATTGCTAGAACAATAGCTAGAAATACTGAAACTCCTAATGAAGACACTACTACACCTGTTAGTTCACCTAAGTCTAGAGAGATCTATGATATTGAGGACGGTTATATTGAGATGACCGATGAATTTATTAAAGAATGTCAAAATACCCATGATAGGAGTGATTTTAAGAGTCTCCTTGAGAGGCGTACTATAAAACCCAAATTGTCCCCTAATGCCAAGTTTGCTGCTTCTCCCATCAACATTAAAGATAAGTATTATGATTTCTCTCTTGATTTATCTTACATAACTATTGTTGAGAAAGAACCTTTTTGTGGGACTGAGAATGAAAGTGCAGTAGCACATATGACTGAGCTTTCTACCATGAGTGGCCTGTTTTCTGATGATATTAAGATGCGCACCTACTTTGTTGCTAAAATTTTCCCCTTTTCACTAAAAGGAGAAGCTAAAACTTGGTTTAGTAATTTACCTCCTGGATCTATTGATAGCCCCAATTGCTTGATTAGTACTTTCCTACAGAAATATTTTCCTCCTAGTGCTATTTTGCAGGAACTTCTTGATTTTAAACAGGGAGAAAAGGAGATATTGCATGAATCATGGGCAAGATTTTGTGCTTTGATTCATGAACAGGTTGGATGTCCATTACCTAAGAATGAGCTTCTTGATATATTTTATAATGGACCAACTGAAGAATCTAGGACAAACCTATATAGTTGTGCTGATTGTGTTTTCAGGAATAGGACTCCAAAGGAAGCTGAGGAATTAATGGCTAAAATAAGCAAGAATTATGAAGATTAGACTCCTCCTGAACCAGCTATACCTGAGACAACTATACCTGAAGCAACTATTCCTGCGCCTATACCAACATCAAAGAAGAGGGGAGTTATTGAATTAAATGATGAAGTGATGAAGGAAACTAAGAAATGTCTTAAGGAGAAGGGAATTAAAGATGCTGATGTCAAGAATTTACCTCCTATAGAAGAATTATGTAAGCCAATTCCCCATTCACCCACTATTGAGGTACACTCTCTCCAACACTTTGATGAAGGTGATATCCCTTACTATAAACCTCATGATCAATGCTTAGAAGAATTTGATATTTTTATTGTTAAGCAAGATAATTTTAGTAAAAGGGTGCAAAATCATCTAATTGAAAACTCTAGAGCTATTGTTGAGTTGAAGGATATTGTGGAAAGAACCTCTAATGATGTTAAAATGCTTGTTAAACATTTTCAAATGGTTCAAACTCAAATAGATCAACTTATTAAAGTGCAAAAAGACTTGCTAGTTAATGCTGCTAAAGAAAAACATGCTTATGAAATTAGAACTAGAAGTGGTGCTGCTACCCAGGATCCTCAACAAGCTAAAAATAGTGGTACTACTCGTAAGAAAAGAAAAAAGAAACATAAAACTATTGTAGAACCCTCTAAACCTGCTAAAGATCCTAATAGCATATATGTCTCTGATGCTGAAACTGAAAGTGGTAATGAATAAAATGATGTTCCTGATAAATACAAACTTGAAGAAGAACCTGAAAAGCACACTAAGAATACTAAATACACTAAAGAAGATTGTATTGCTAAGAAACATGGTAGTGAAAGAGAGCCTTGGGTCCAAAAACCTATGCCTTTCCCTGATAAGAAACACAAGTCAAAGGAAGATGAACACTATAATAAGTTTTGTGAGTGGATGAAACCTTTATTCTTGCAAATTCCTTTGACTGATGCTATTAAATTGCCTCCTTATTCAAAGTATATGAAGGATATTGTCTCGAATAAAAGGAAGATCCCTAATGAAGAAATTCCTACTTTGCTTGCTAATTATTCCTTTAATGTTAAGGTCCCAAAGAAACTTGGAGACCCAGGGATTCCAACTATTCCTTGCTCTATTAAAAATAGTTATGTTAGAACTGCTTTGTGTGATTTGGGAGTAGGAGTTAGTGTCATGCCCTTTTCTCTCTATAAGAGACTTCAACTGGAAAAACTAATACCAACTCATATATCTTTGCAAATGGCTGATAAATCTACTACTATTCCTGTTGGTATATGTGAGGATGTACCTGTTCAAGTGGCTCATAATTGCTTGATATTAACTGATTTTGTTGTGCTTGAAATGCCTGAAGATGATAATATGTCTATTATTCTTGGGAGACCTTTTCTTAATACTGCAGGAACTGTTATTAATTGTAATCAAGTAAAGGTGACCTTTAATGTTAATGACAAGGAGCATACTGTATATTTCCCCAAGAAGATTGATAGGACTTATGGTTTAAATTCAATTGAACATGTTGAGGGCATTCAAGTTGGAGAAATATATTGTCCCATACTAAGAGAAAAAATTGAAACTATTATGATTGGGACCATTGCTATCAAGGTTGAGGTAACATAATCATTAGTGGAATACAATTTTTTTGTTTTATATAAAAAAATTGGTAACAAGACCTGATCAACCTTGTTAACAAAAGGATTTCATTGAAGAAAACAATGTTTTCACCATGATTATCTCTGCTTACTTCTATTCTATCCATTTTAGTTTTTACTTTCATTTAGTTTACTTTTCTATTGTTGTTTGCTTGCTTGTTAGAGTGTCTTAGAACTTCTGAAGTTTTAGCCTTGTTTTGTCATTGCATCATTCCAAAAACCTTTTTCTGTCAGAAAATCATTCATCTATACCTGAAAATTGCTCAAAAATAAAGTGTCTCGAAAAATTCCAGAAAATTCATATTAAATTTTTACGTGAAAAAAGGGGCAGAGAAGTGCCTAGAAGGTACCAGGGGGGCCACCAGGCAGGCACACCACCTGGTGGCGTGGCCAGCCTAGGGGCACGCCTAGCCATGGTGTGGGCCACCCCTGGCCCTCCACTCACTCTCTTACTTCCCACTTTCTTCTCTCTCCCGAGAAAATACCAGTTCGTTGCTTGAAATCGCGTCCTTGATGTTCTTTCCCTCAATTTTTCGATCTCCTTGCTCAGTCCATCTTTGCTGCTGAAATTTGGAGCATTTGCTCTCCGGTATATGACTCCTCCACTTGTCCAAGTAGATTTGTGTATAGTGGTTTATATCTTGAGTATTTTAAGCTTTTAAGCTTGTTAAATGCTTAGAGATATAGTTTTGATGCATGTTTAGGCCTCTACAAGTCCCTATGAGTAGTTCCCTCCATTATATTCACTTTACAATCACTTGTTTAATAGATGTTTAAATTTCAGAATATCAAATATGAACAACCACACCTTTGGAGAAATATTTGAGAGGGACACACCTTGGAGGTCAAGACCCTCAAGATCAGCCTCTTAGTTTAGGCCTTCATACAACAAAGATCTCATTACACCTCGCTTTGGTAATTTAGGAGATGATGGGGTTGCCCACCCATCTACTTTTCCTTGTTTTACCTTCTTACAAGTTGTAGGGATTCTCGATGATTTCTTGCTATTGATTCAGAGGGTTGGTTTGACCTCATATATGCAATATGAGAGTGAGCAATATGCTATGCTCACCAAAACTTTTGTTGAGAGTTTCGTTTTCACTAACACCCCCTATCAGTCAACTGTTTCTTTTAGAATTTATAATCTGCCTTTTACCATGCCATTGGAAAGATTTTGCAGTATTATAGGTATAGGCATGATAGGGACCATGAGGAAGATTTAAGGACGACCCGCTGATTTGCTGGAGCTCTATCGAGGTGTCACCAATGATGATGACCGCGTAGCTCAGCGAGGGAAGATAAGAAACATCCAACTCCCATCTCTTAGATACTTTGCCTATTATCTTGCCACTAGCATTCTTGGTAGGGAGAATACGAGTAATATCTCCAATTATCATTTAGCCTTCCTTGCTAGTGCGCTTAACAATGATACTCGGTACAATCTTGGCTCTCTTATCGCTCGTCGCCTAGCTGCTAGGGGGCCTATTTATGGGGGCATCATCGCTTCACGTATGGTCAGTGCATTAGAGCTTTCGGTGGATCCCAATGATACTATATTGGCACCACAAAGGCTTGACCTTGCTGCCATGAAAACATGTCACTTTGTCGCTGCTAACTCTGATATGGACAGTTTAGTATACAGGATGTTGTTTATCGACGGGGATGAAAGGGAGATTCCTTTGCTGCAATATACTTTGTTCAGTGTTCACAAGAGGCCGTTGTCGCGCTCCAATGAGGAGGTGGACGAGCAGCTCCGCTTGCTGGGTTTCCACAGGCAGCACCAGGAGGATGTGCCCTCCTATGATTACTCTGCGCACTATGGTGGGGCGTCCTCGAGCTCGCACCAGGACGAGGGTACCTCCTCACCGTACTACGGAGACGCTCCATCTTGGACAGCTTGGGATTGATACCCACTTAGGCCAAAAGCCTAATCTTGGGGGGAGGTACACCGACATCGCACTCATCTCCATATCATTTTGTGTCGGTACTTTGTATATTCATGTTTCGTTCTCTTTTTAGTTTTCGTTCTTTCTTTGCTTTTGCTTTCTAAAACACAAAAAGACCAAAAATATTTCTATTGGTTCTCTTTGTTTGCTTCTTCTTTTTGCCTTGGTTTGCTTTTCCCTTTTTGCTTTGTTTGAACTATTCGAAAAACCCAAGACTATTTTGCTTTGCTTGTTCTTCCTTTTTGGTTCTTGTTTTAAAAAAAATCGAAAACACCAAAAATATTTGTTGTTCTTCTTTGGTTTTGTGAGTTTGTTGCAGGGTTCAACAGTCTTCAGTGGAATTTGGTTTCATGTTCTTATTCAAGCCACACTAGTGAAGGGAATTAATGAGGATTAATGACAACTTGAGGTGTGGTAAGAGGCTGGTAACGAACTCTATTTGTTTTCATTCTTGTACATATACTCATCATTGTGGGCATGCTTAGTCTGTTCATGTAGGGTGTATGTTATTTATGGATGCTTAGTAGTTCTTGCTTTCATATGATTAGTTCCAGCTTGTTAATAGTTTGTAGCATGGCATATGAATGTTTGCTTGCATTACTCTATTCATAACTTGGTATGACACTATGGTATCCTCCTCTGAGTGGTTCACTTGAATTGACTTGGCACATGCTCACGCATGCATATGACTGAAATAATCAGTTAACCCTCCATGAATTATTTTGCCTTGAGGGTCTTGAATCACTTTCATGCCATGATTAGTCTTGTTTTGTTGCAATCATGATTGTGACAGTTATTACTCTCTCGTCTGTCGCTCCCTTGCTATTGTTAGCCTTCACTTACACTAAGTATGACCTCTACTCGTGTTTCCAATCCCCCAAAAACCAATATTGCCAAGAGTGTCCACCATACCTACCTATTAGCGTCATTTGTTGTTCCGTGCATATTCAATATGCCTTGTTTTCTTCCGAATAAAATGTTTGCTTGTTATTAGAAAGTTAGTTAGTAAAGCTCTCACGAACTTGATGGCACACTTTATTTCTTGCACTTAATAAACCTGAACCATTGTGACTGTCCATGAAAGTTATATGCTTGCAAATTATAGGTTGGGGATTAGCAGAACCGTGCTGTCACGGGGAACGCTTTCAACACCTGTATATATATACCCAGTTGATATCATGCTCTTTTGTTTGCAGATGTCGTCGGTGTGAAATAAAAGGGGAGCTTGTAAGTCCATGGAGTTCTGTATGTGTGTTAGAGAAACGCCTGGGCCGCCGGTCTAATCCATGCCTAATCATGGTGGAAACCTGCAGCGTAACCATAATGAGTATCTATGAATCATTCTTCTTATAAAAAAGAGATAGCTATTGAGAAAAGAAAAAAAGATATGAGAAAAGAGGAAAGAGAGAAAAAGCACCATTTTCCCATGGTAAATAAGAAGATTGGTGAGATACTCATTGTCTGCTTGCCTTGTCATTTTGATATGGGGATTCTTCCGTATCATCGGGCAAGGGGTACCCCGTTGGCGGTTCTCTATGATACGCATGTATTTACTATGACAAGAACTTACCTATAACTAAAGTTGAGTAGCATGAGGAGCGGCCCTCGTACTCAAGGGACATGAGATTTCCAGTTTATAGTCTGTCAAGCATATAACTCAGATTGGACCTCACTTTCACCTTAACCATATTAAAGATGCTCATGATAGGGGCAATGAGAGCTCAAAGCTAATGAGTACCATACTTTCAGCATTTGGAAGCCTTTCAAACTATTCAAAACCTTTTTCATTTTCTTGTTGAGTCACCACCTATTATATGAGCACTTCCTTGAGAGCATAGTTGTCATTCTTAGTATAACGTGCTTGTCTCAATACTGGATTAATTGTGTTATGACTTTGATGCTTGTATCTTTGATATCTTTATTTCTAGTCTTCACCTGAACTTCAGAGGTGCCTTGGCATTCACAATCAAAGGCAAGTGAGATACCACTCTATCATACCTTGTTATGAGCATTGTAATGTTGCTTATGTTTATGTTTCATGCTACTTATTATTTTTGAGTTGGAATCTCTTCATAGCTTGCAATGCCTATTAAGTAAACTTAGTTGCATACTCTTTATTATGAATTGCATGAGTAGTTGATCATATGCTGAGAATATATACATCATATGAAGCAAATGCGTTCGTGAAAGTTTCTTTTATCACACTCAGTTTTCAACTGAATTGCTTGAGGATAGGCAATAAGCTAAGCTTGGGGGGTTGATACGTCCAAAACGTATCTACTTTCCCGAACACTTTTGCTATTGTTTTTCCTCTAAACTTGTGTGATTTGGATACAACTAACATGGACTAGCGTTGTTTTCAGCAGAATTACCTTGGTGTCTAGTTTTAGTGCAGAAAATCAACTATTAGGAAAAATCTCGGAAAATATGCCAAAAATCCTATTTCACCAGAAGACTCACGGAGCCAGAAGACGAGACGGAGTAGGGCCACGAGGGGCCCACACCACCTGGCCGCACGGACCAGGCCAGGCCACGTCGGGGGGTGGTGTGGCCGCCTCGGCTGCCCCCTCGGCCTCCCTCTTCACCTATAAGTTGCATTCTGACCTAAAAACTCAGGGGGGTCGAGGTTTTTTCTAGAAAGAGTTCCGCTGCGCCGCCACCACCTGATTTCATGATTCGGATCCAGAAACTCTGTTCTGGCACCCTGCAGGGACGGGGAATTGGAGGAGATCCTCGCCATCATCATCACCATCGCTTCTCCATCGACCATCCATGGTTCCCCCATCTATGAGTGAGTAATCCCCCTCTGTAGGCTATGGGTATGGTAGGGATTGGATGAAATCGTTCATTGTAATGGCATCGGATTGTTAGGGCATGGTGCCTAGTATCTTCTATTAGTGCTTTTTGACTTTGTTGTGACTTGTTATGCTTAATTCTTGTCACTAGGGCCCGAGTGCCATGATTTCAGATCTGAACATGTTATTGATTCATTATGATAGTATTGTTTATGGTCTTACCTGCAAGTTGTATACACACGTTGTTGTCTGGAACCAAAGGTCCCGAAGTGACAGAAATTGGGATAACCGGAGGAAATGGCTTTGATGTGAGGATCACATGTGTTCACGGAGTGTTAATGCTTTGCTCTGGTGCTCTCTTAAAAGGAGCACCTTAATTGCCAGTAGTTCCCTTGAGGCCCCACTGCAAACGGGCTGGCAGGACAAAAGATGTTGTGCAAGTTCTCATTGCGAGCACGTATGACTATATATGGAACACATGCCTATGATTATTTAGTACTTGGATGCTTTATCTTATTTATCTGCAATTGCCCTATGTTCTGATTGCTATATGAATTGTCTTATCCATGCAACGCCCGTCCATCCATCCCTATGCCTACCGCGCCTTAATCCTACTATTTACTGCAATTGTTACTATTGTCTTTACTTTTGCTACTGCTATTACTTTACTATTCGTACTATAAAACTGTTGATACTGATAAACTAATGTGAGCAAGATTTTTTCTAGGTGCAGCTGAATTGACAAGTCAGTTGTTAAGGCTTATAAATATTTTTTGGCTCCCCTTGTGTCGAATCAATAAATTGGGTTTCACTTCCCATGAAAATACTGCGATACACCCCCTATACTTGTGGGTCATCACACATGCTTGGTTAGGGTTTATGGCTGAGGGTTTAGGGCTTTCGGGTTTAGGGTTTAAGT
Organism: Avena eriantha; assembly: GCA_910589775.1. NCBI lineage: Eukaryota > Viridiplantae > Streptophyta > Magnoliopsida > Poales > Poaceae > Avena > Avena eriantha. Next base: position 111,550,636 of record OU342741.1, read on the forward strand.
TTTAGGGGTTGTTTAGGGTTTAGGGAAATTTTGATATTACTCAGCATTTATGCTTATATTCGTCAAATAGAATGGCGTTACCCAATTTAACAGAATTATCTTAAATTTTGATCTATAAGTGCATGCTACATGCTTGGTGAGGGTTTAGGGTTTAGGGGTTTAGGATTTGGGTTTTACAGGTTTCGATTTTCAGGAATTTTCAATAATGTTCAAACTTTATTGTTATATTCGTGGAATAGAATGGCGTTACCGCAATTTAATGAAATATCGAATCTCAGATTTTGATCTATAAGTCCATGACACCTGCTTGGTTAGGGTTTATATGGGTTGAGGGTTTAGGGTTTTACGGTTTAGTTTTTATGGACTGAATAGAGTTTAGGGGGTTTATCGAATTTTCAATAATACTCAAGCTTTATGCTTATATTCGTCGAATAGAATATATATGGTGTTACCTAACTCATTGAAAGTATCTCCAAATTTGATCTATAAGTGCATGATACCTGGTTTGTTAGGTTTTATGGGTTGAGGGTTCGGGTTTTAGGTTTAGGTTTTATTAGGGGTTGTTTAGGGTTTAGGGTATTTTCGATAATGCTCAAGATTTATGCTTATATTCTTCGAATAGAATGGAGTTACCAGTTTAATGAAAATATATCAACTTTTGATCGATAAGTGCATGCTACGTGTTTGGTAAGGATTTAGGGTTTAATGTTTAGATTTCAGGGTTTCAGGAATTTTAAATAATGTTCGAGCTTTATGCTTATATTCGTGGAATAGAATGGTGTTACCGCAATTTAATGAAAGTATCTCAAATTTTGATATATATAAGTGCACGATACCTGCTTGATTAGGGTTTATGGGTCGAGGGTTTAGGGTTTTACAGTTTAGTTTTATGGGTTGTTTCCGGTTTAGGGTTCAGAGAATTTTTGGTAATGCTCAGGATTTATGCTTATATTCATCTAACTGAATGGCGTTACCTGATTTAACAAAAGTATCTCAATTTTTGATCTATAGTTGCACGATACCTGCTTGGTCAGGGTTTAGGGGTTTAGATTTTATGGTTTAGGATTCCGTGAATTATCAATAATATTTTCAAACTTTATGGTTATATATATATATTCATGGAACATAATGGTGTTGCTGCAATTTAATGAAAGTATCTCAAAAATTGATCTACAAGTCGATGATATCCTGCTTGGTCATATTTTTTGTTAAATAAATTTGAAGGTACTCGGGTACTAAAACATGGGAGAAACAGGAAGAGTTCCTTGAGATTTAGGCGATGTTTGGTTGGGCTCGAATTTTGGTTTTTGATTTTTGGCTTATAAATCTACGAACATGTTTTTGGCTTTGTTTTTTTAGCTTTTATTCTGACATAGTGGAATGATAGTATAAGCCAGTTGGATGATTTTAATGATTTTATCTCGGTTTAGCGAAAAATGTTCGAATTTTGAACAACAAGCGATGGGAATCTCTACTTCCCGTAATTATGGCTCACTGACATGTCGGTCACTTGCATAGTTGGTCCAAAAAGTCGGTGTAGGTCGGAGTGGGCGGGCAAGTAAATATTGAAGAAGGGCTAGGAAACGTGGATAGGGTGATGCACTTGGGAGAACGCAAATTTACCACCTATATCCCTCTGTTATTACAGTGCTCCCTCGGATTCTTGTTTCTCGAGCAGGGATAGAAGAGGAATTTTGCACTCTAGAAAGAGGTGAAACATGTTTGAATGGATGCACGACATATTTTAATGGATGAGTGCGATGTTTGGGCACCGTACCAAATTTTGAGGTCGAAGCTTCTAGCATACGCAACTCCGGCGTGCGGCCTCTCAGACGTGCTATCACCGTCTAGGCCCACACGCCAGCGAGAGTTGCTTCCCAGCATTTAAACGAGTTTCTAGGCATTTGCTGAAATTTTCTAATAATTTAAGGCTTTCGAGAAGACGACCATCGTCCAATAAAAAGGTTACCAAGGTCATGGAAATAGTTTATGATGATGTGTCCGTATTTAATAGATCGGTGCATCTTTGCAAATCAACACTGATGTCTGCTTCAAAATTTGAAGTTTGTTTTCGAATTTCCAAGTAACAACAATGTGTTTTGTTGTGAAGCAACTACAAATATGATGGCTCAAAATGTCACCGCCCCCTTTTTTCACACAATGTATAACGCCCTTTCACGCTTCCAGGCTAAATTTGTGCAATAAAAAAAATTGGGACTGGATTTTTTTGGGGGGCTGGTTGTTTGAATGGATGGGCGGGATGTTTGAATCGGTGGTCGGGATATTTGAATGGGTGGGCGGGATATTTCGGCGCTCTGCCGAAATTTTGAAGTTGAAGCTTCTAAGGTACGCTACTCCCACTTGGGATGCTATCCCCGTCAGATAGACCATAGGCATGTATGTTTGCCAGCATTTAATGAGTTTATAGACATCTGCCAAAATTATTAAACATTAATTCAAGGCTTTCAAACAAGAGGAGCAAGGTCACAGCCATAGTTTCTGTACCTTTCTCATATTTTGTACTACTCTGTACATTGAAGCATCTTCGCCAACCAAGCGTACAAACCTGGCCATATTTGGTAGATCGGTGCATCTTGGCATTTCAAGCAATTGTTTACAAAGGAGATTCCAGATTTGATGGATAATGCCCTAGTTTCATGAGTTTCTGAACTTCCTAGCTGAAGATGCTGAAATTAAATAACTTTTTGACGATTGAAAGTAAGTATATTTACGAACCACAAAGTGTGTGATATAGCTTGCTCTTGACTTTTTAAAAATAGTTTAAAGGTACCGAATTAGTGAAATATTGGAGAACCACCGAGAGTTTTGCAAGATTTCAATTTTTTTGATATGAATAGTAATGACACCAAATTTGGGCCAGCTCTTTTTAAAAAAATAAAGAAAGAAAATATAAAACAAAATACAACCATTCGTTTCTCCGTTGGTGTCTCACTATGTGCATTGGCTAGTTTCCATGAAAATATATAAAATTTGATAACTCTTGAAAAACTCGTTTCACAATATGGCGTACCATGTTTGAACATTCATGGATTTCAAAAATTAGATGATCAATGTCAAAGCCATATGTGTTACCAAACTCTACGATAATGTAACCATGTTTGGTAGATTGGTGCATATTGGTATTTCAACATTGTTTAGAAAAGGAGCTTCCATATTTGGAGTTATTTTAAATGCTCCAATCGATAATAATGGCTTTAATTTTGTCATATGATATATGGCATACCATGTATGAATTTGCATGGCTTTCAAACCAGGTGACCAAGTTCATGGCCACACCTTTGCTATAGTTTATAACAACATGTTTGTATTTGGTAGATTGCTCAGTATTATTGGCATTTAAAATATTATTTACAAAGGAAGCTTCTGAATTTGAAGTTATTTTCAATTTTTCAAGCGACGACAATGGCTTTTGTCATGAAGAAACAACAAATAAGTATGGCTCAAAATCCCATTGCCCTAGTTTCCACACAAGATATATATATAGCAAGTGGTTTAGGGTTCGTGTTTTTTGCTTTGAGGGTTTAGGGGTTTAGGGTTTATGGTATATGATTTAGGATTTTAGGGTTTAGGGCTTAGGAGTTTGAGTTTGGTATTTAGGGTTTAGGGTTTTAGGGTTTAGGGTTTTCTAGGTTTTAGGGTTTATGAATTTTCAATAATAATGTTCAAGCTTATATATATATATGCTTATATATATTCATGGAATAGACTCGTGTTATCGTACTTTAATGAAAGTATCTCGGATTTTGATCTATAAGTGCATCATACCTGCTTGGTAAGGGGTTGAGGGTTTAGGGATTTTATGGTTTTGGGGGTTTAGGTGTTTAGGGTTTAGGTTGTTTGGGAATTTTTGATAATGTTCAAGCTGCTTTATATATGCTTATATTCATGGAATTGAATAGCGTTAGCACAATTTGAGGAATGTTTATCTGAAATTTTGATCTACAAGTGCATGTGATACGTCATTTGCCAATGTCGTTTAGGCGGGGTAGAGGGTTTAGGGTTTAGGGTTTAGGGCATTTTCGATAATGTTCAAACTTTATTGTTATATTCATGTAATAGAATGGCGTTACCGCAATTTAATGAAAGATCGAATCTCAGATTTTGATCTATAAGTCCACGGTACATACTTGGTTAGAGTTTATATGGGTCGAGGGTTTAGGGTTTTATGGTTTTACGGTTTAGGTTTTATGGACTGAATAGGGTTTAGGGGGTTTATCGAATTTTCAATAATACTTGAGCTTTGTGCTTATATTTGTTGAATATAATATGGTGTTACCTAACTCAATGAAAGTATCTCAAAATTTGATCTATAAGTGCATGATACCTGATTGGTTAGGATTTATGGGTTGAGGGTTTTAGGTTTAGGTTTTATTAGGGGTTATTTAGGGTATTTTTGATAATACTCAAGATATATGCTTATATTCATCGAATAGAATGGAGTTACCAGTTTAATGAAAATATATCAATTTTGATCGATAAGTGCATGCTACGTGCGGTGTTGAGGGTTTAGGGTTTTAGGGTTTAGGGCATTTCCAATAATTTTCAAATTTATTGTTATATTCGTGGAATAGAATGGCGTTACCGCAATTTAATGAAAGATCGAATCTCAGATTTTGATCTATAAGTCCATGACACTTGCTTGGTTAGGGTTTATATGGGTCGAGGGTTTAGGGTTTTAGGGTTTTACAGTTTAATTTTTATGGACTAAATAGAGTTTAGAGGGTTTATCGAATTTTCAATAATACTCAAGCTTTATGCTTATATTCGCCAAATAGAATATATATGGCATTACCTAACTCATTGAAAGTATCTCCAAATTTGATCTATAAGTGCATGATACCTAATCTGTTAGGGTTTATGGGTTAAGGGTTTGGGGTTTTAGGTTTAGGTTTTATTAGGGGTTGTTTAGGGTTTAGGGTATTTTTGATAATGCTCAAGATTTATGCTTATATTCATCAAATAGAATGGAGTTACGAGTTTAATAAAAATATATCAACTTTTGATCGATAAGTGCATCCTATGTGTTTGGTAAGGATTTTGGGTTTAGTGTTTAGATATTAGAGTTTCGGGAATTTTAAATAATATTAAAGCTTTATGCTTATATTCGTGGAATAGAATGGTGTTACCACAAGTTAATGGAAGTATCTCAAATTTTGATATATAAGTGCACGATACCTGCTTGATTAGGGTTTATGGGCCAAGGGTTTAGGGTTTTACAGTTTAGTTTTATGGGTTGTTTCTGGTTTTGGGTTCAGAGAATTTTTGGTAATGCTCAGGATTTATGCTTATATTCGTCTAATAGAATGGCGTTACCTGATTTAACGAAAGTTTCTCAATTTTTGATCTATAGTTACGCGATACCTGCTTGGTCAAGGTTTAGGAGTTTAGATTTTATGGTTTAGGATTCCGTGAATTCTCAATAATATTTTCAAACTTTATGGTTATATTTATATTCGTGGAATAGAATGGTGTTACCGCAGTTTAACGAAAGTATCTCAAAAATTGATCTACAAGTCGATGATATCCTGCTTGGTCATATTTCTTGTTAAATAAAATTGAAGGTACTCGGGTACTAAAACAAGGGAGAAACGGGAAGAGTTCCTTGAGATTTAGGCGTTGTTTGGTTAGGCTCGAATTCTGGCTTTTGATTTTTGGCTTATAAAGCTACGAACGTGTTTTTGGGTTTGTTTTTTAGCTTTTACTCTGACATAGTGGAATAATAGTATAAGCCAGGTTGGATGATTTTAACGATTTTATCTCGGTTTAGCGAAAAATGTTCGAATTTTGAACAACAAGCGATGGGAATCTCTACTTCCCGTAATTCTGGCTCACTGACAAGTGGGTCACTTGCATAGTGGGTCTAAAAAGTCAGTGTAGGTCGGAGTGGGCGGGCAGGTAAATATTGAAGAAGGTCTGGGAGATGTGGATGGTGTGGGGCCCCCGGATTTAATCCTCCGAGAATCCCTGTTATGCATACAACCACGATCCCATGATCAGTTAGTCGTGGCACATAACCGATGAGTAGCAAAGTAAACATCCAATACATAACGATTACATGTCATACCTTAGTTGCCATTATGGCTACATCGATCAACATCAGCGGAACTTCATTAAGCATAGAGCCCGAGCCATGCCTTAACCTACAGGCAACTGACTGGGAGAACGTCCTAGCTCGCATAGTCGTCCACTTCACCTTCTTCTTGATATCTGACCAAGTTAATAGCCAGGGACAATGCCAGTGTGTACTTTGAATGTACTCGCAAACCACCTTAAGATAATAATAATAACAAGAGGGTATGCATTACGGCTGTGGTAGTAGGAGGGCTCCAAGGGAGGTTCTTTTCTCAAATAGTTTCTCTTGTAGATATAGCATCTACATATCTTTGTTGAAAACTTTGTAAACATTTTGCAAACCTTTTTGAAAAGTTTTAGAAAACACTAGGACTGGGTCACCCATTTGTTCCTTTCTTCCGGTCGTCCCACGACCAAACTCCTTTCATTCCGTTCTGACCATCCCATGGTCAGAACAGGTATCCTTTCCGACCATCACATAGTCAAAACATTTCAAAGCCATTGCTTTTCAGAAATCCTTTTTGAAAACAAACCCAGCACCACTCTACAGCAACCTTCCCAACCGTCCATGACTGTGGACAGGGCTATTCGAATAGATTTACACTCTGTAGAGGTTGTACACTTTACCCACACCATCTGGGTACACTACCCTGATCTTCACTGATCATGGGTCGAGTAACCGATCAAGACTCTCAAGATGCCCACTCCAATATAAGTGCCTACCCTATGAGTGTTATTCCCCTCAAAATCGGGACGTCGGGTACCGAGGACCAACCGGAGCGCTTTTTCCACTTATCGAGTGTGCGCTTTCAATGAGGGGCTCATAGTAACACGTGGAGGCCAGCAGACCCTTCGTTCCTTCTTCAGGTCGATGTCCCACATGGACCTTTATCGGAGAAGGCCTGCCCTCCAGGCATCGCGATCCCTTGTAGTAGTTACGAGGCAGCTTATACCAGAATAAACAACCATCAAATCCAGCCATGTCCCATTCCAGAGTAATGTGGTTCCACAGGGTTAATTGTTCTAGCAAAACTGCAAAGAACCGGGAGCGTTTTTGTAAACCTTTTTCCTCCATCTTTCCTTCAGCATTTTGTAAAACAAAACCTTTTTCCTTCTCAACGTCTCTTGGGAGGTCCCACCTCACCAAGGTTTTATCATAAAACATTTGGTAAAACTTTTTCCGGGGTCTTCCCATCCTCTAGCTTTGCTTCGGCTAAATCGGGGGTCTCCAAAGGGTATGGTGTAATACACCATCTATTCTACTAGGGACAAGTAGGTGTCACCAAGGGTGTTGTACTTAATAGTACAAAAGTGTAATAGTTCAGAGGAGCCAAACCACTACCATATATACATCAACATATAATAAAATAATGCAGTTTCATAAATAGTAGATAAAACATGCATAAGTAAAATAGTAGGACAAGGCTTATGAGCAAGAAGGTGGCTTGCCTGATGATCAGAAATATGGCATAATTGTCCCTGGACTTCTTCTTAGAATACCCAATAATACCAATAATAATAAGATCTCTTCTTCTCGCGTCAATACAAGCGCAACTATCGTTGTCATCGAGTATACATGCAAACAAACAAGTCCACAATCAAACAAGGCATTCAAGCACCAATACATACAGCAAATAATGAACAATACAAGTTCACAAATCATTGGGTATTAGGAGGAATGGATTTAATAAGATTAGCCTTGTCTTGAGAATATGGAAGAGAATCCCCTTAGGATACATAGCCGAGGAACTACCTTAGAGGGGTTTTGGACCAAGGACATATTCTATATGATACCATTGTCTGAAAATGATACCAACAGATAGGAGTTGATAAAATGAAACCAACAAAAGTGGTTTCACTAATTTATTACTTTTCTTTAATTTCTTATGAATATTCTAGTGATAAAAGCTCTAGTTTTAGGAAATAATTCATCAGAGAAGTTCTAGAGCTCCAAAAATTAATTCCTTGGCTGGTTAGGTAAGGCTTGCTGTACTGGTTCACTGAGAGTTGGAATCATGCCAAAATAATGACCAGAATGCCCTCAGGAAATTCCCAAAGGCAGTTCTGTAGACAACTTGTCTTTTTCACCAGATTAATTCTACAGAAGCTTTTGATTTGATTTCAAGGGCACAGGGTAGGCATTTAGAATACCTTTTTGTAGGAATTGGATTCACTCTTGTTGGAGTTATCAAACTCCTGGAGTGTTTTATTTAGTGATAATACCCCTTACAAAAGTATTTAATTCACTAAAATTCAACAGAGGGTCAATAAATCCTTATATCCTAGTTATCCGGTGTTGATGAGGCACTTCTCTAGGAGTTGAAAATAGCCTAATAGGTGATGTAGATAAGCCTAGGGAATTTTCTAAAGTCAGAACTGGAGGGATTTTGTTAATTTTACCAATGTTGAAACACAGTTCACCATGGCATGAGATAAATGCGAGATGGTAGGCCTATGGGTACATTTTCAAAGGAACTTGGGTTCATCCAAAATGGAGATGTGTAGGTCACTGAGGAAGTAATTTAGTGAAAAAGGCAACCTTTTATGAATTAATTGTCAGAGAAATGCTAGAAATTACTTTGGTCCTAGGGTTGGTTCTGCATGTTGGACAAAACATGTGGTTACATGTCTATATTTTCATCTAGGCAAGATATTGTAATTTCCATTTTTGTTTTGAAATTAAGCTAGCAGGTAGACAAGTAGATCTGGAGTTCAAATAAAAAGAAAAGGAAAAGAGCAAGGGGGCGCGGGCCGGATTCGCTTGGAATTGGGCCCCACTAGAGCGAGCCGGCCCAGCTCACCTCCGGCGGGAGCGCGCGCATGCGGTTTTGAAACCGCGGAGTGGGGCCCGCTCATCAGCCAGACGGGAGGCGCGAAGGGGTAAGGGAGAGTGCTGGCCGTCAGATTTTGTGGAGATCGACGGCTCAAGTGCTTCTCCTTCCTCTGTCTGAACTCGACAGGGGAGGAACCCTAGGGCAGCGCCGGCAGGGTCAGGGAGGTCACCAGGGGCCATCTCCAATGGAGGTGAACGACAGAGGTGAAGCGGTCGACGATGGCGACCAAGTAGAGGGGCGGCATGGTGGGGTTTGATGAAGGAGGGCGTCACCTGCCTCTGCCACCGTGGGATCCACTTCGGTGCTCGCCGGAGCTCACCGGTGAGGCTGCTGCGGTTGCTGCATGTTAATGGCAAGGACAGGGTTAGCTGCAGAGGAGCAAGGGGGTTCAGAAAATACAGTTTGCAGAGGGATTGGAGCAGGAATGGGAGCACCACGAGAAGATCTTGGCTATGGCCGAGGAGCTCCTTTTTCTCCTTCTCTCGAGCAGAGCGGAGCAAGGGAGGAGGAGAGGGGGCTCAGGGGAGGTAAGTGGAGTGGGAGGGGGCAAATGACGGGCAGGGGGAGGCACGGGGTGGCCTCTGGCCTTAAATACCGAGAGGGGAGGGTGCACCATGGACATAGTCCATGAGGGCTTGGGGAGGGATGTCGGGCTATCTATTGGACGAGGAGGGTGGTGGAGAGAGCACTAGGGTTGTGCAGGGGAGCAGAGAGGGGGTGGGGTGCTGCAATCTTGTATGCAAAGACATGTGATGGTTGTCCCTCTCTCTCCTACTAGCAACAAGGGCTAAAAGACAAGGAGAAGGGGTGCTACAGTGGTCGTGCTACAGGGTTGCTCGACAAGGAGGGTGATGAGGTGGTGGAGGCTTGCTGGGGAAGACTTGAGGAGGGTTTGGTTTGATGTTGATCAAGTTCTTTGGGAAATAGACAAGATTTTCTATGTTGGTGATTTCCAAGAAAGTCTCAAAATTTGGTCTTGGGAAGATGGGGTCAAGATGCTGGTAGTTAGATGTGGTTAAGAGGAACCTCCAAGAATTATTTGGGATTTAATAGATCATTTTAGATCCCTTTCATATCTATTTTTCAAATAGTGCTGAAACTGTTTTCAGGATTTGAATGGATATTTTTGAATTGGACAAGGTGGGTTTTTGGTGTGATATGGTCCCATATGTGAATACACACTTACGGGAATTTTACTAGGATTTATTAGGATGGTAAAGTATTTTTAAGGAATTATTTCTTGTTTCTGCCCTTTAAGAAAAGGGCAAAAAGAAATAATAAATAATCTCAAAAATATTTATTTTTGAGGTGGGAAGATAGATTATGATATATGGATCTCATTTGAGTCAAAGGTTGAGGAAGTGTTTTGACAAAAACCAAACTTTCCATTGGGAAAGGGGTTTTGGAGATTTTGTCTATTAAAGGAATTAAATAGATTTGGAGCCATAATAATTATGGATAATATTTGATAAACCTTGATGATCAAGGTATATGATGTAGACAGGGTGTAGCAAGAATTTGCAACATTGGGAATTGGAAATCCAACTTGAATTAGATGGAAAACAAGGAGTTGTGGATCTAGGGTGATGTTATTTTTATACCAGCAAAACATGGGTGTATCTTGGAGCTCAGGGCTCCCCTTGATGCAAGGGATCGATGGATATCTAGACCAAGTCATATATATGATCATGGCATAAGGAGTTTGGATTTATTACGAGGTGGTCTGGAAGTGATGGCAAACTTTGTTGAAAATAAGGCTGCCATACCAGATGAGTCATGATGCCTTATAAACCATGTGGGTTTAAGAAGCACAAAGATCCACTTGGAACAAGTGAAGTAGATATTGATAGACCTACATGAGTAGAACAAAACCATGCAAATATTTGGTCCATAGAAGGTTGGATAATGGTGTGAGCTTCTGTCAAAGTAGGCATGTTGACTAGATTTGCAGGAATAGTTATTTTCTTGCCTACAAAACCATCAAGAACTAGTATGTTGGAAGATGATCTAACCAAGGTCAAGAGTGGGCCTTGGTAGTACTTAGTATGGTTAACAAGATGGTTCAGATTCATTTTCAAAAATGCACAAGGATTGAGAAAGGGATGCATTCAAAAAGGTGATGTTGGAAATAGTTTTCCAGACTTAGCCAAATTTGGCAGATTTAGGGTTTTTGACTAGAGCATGAGAGGGGATGTTTTTAATGGGTTGCAAGGTACCAAATTATCATCAAGTGGATTATGTTGAAGTGTAGATTTATTAGAAAGTATCCTTGCTTGATACTGGTCTTCATTGACTTGGAAGCTTCTGGAATTAGATCACTTCAAAGCTGATCTGGTTAAGGGTTTTAGATGATCACCTAGTATCTAGAGATTAGATCCAGATTGTATTATTGCTTAGGGTTTGGTGATTTCTAAAATATCTTGATCCTAGTGGTGAGCTCCTAGAGTAGCTCATACTACTTCTAAGCAATCAAGCCAAACAGCAGATCAAGGCAACTCATCTTACAAACAAATCAACTACTACTAGGGTGACCATCAAGCTTAGCTTGAGGTAAGGATGGGTATTTTGAATAGGTTGGAATTGAACAAGGTAAGGTCCTTGGTATCCCTACCAAGAGTGCAATTCAAAAGCTTTAAAAGGAGGTTTTGGGAAACCTGGGGATAAGAATAGTTGAAGGTTCTGTCTATAAAACATAAGGAGATTATATTATATATTTCTCTATAGTTTTATCAATAGAAGTTACTAAAATAGTTTTGGTTACATAAGCATCTTGGCTCAGGTTTTGAATTGCCAGAACATTTGAGAATAAGTAAAATGAGCCAGGATAGTTTTGTTAAATAGCTTTTGTCAACTGATGGTGAGGTAAGGAGTATCATATGGTATACACTCACATGCACAAGCAAAAATAAACAACAAGCAAACACTGCACCAATGTACAAGACAAAGTTTTTGTTCCCCCTGATTTTTGCATTCTGGAAAACTAATCAGGGTTGCAAAAATTGGGATGTTACAGATGGGGTGATACACTTGGGAGAACGCAAATTTACCACCGATATCCCTCTATTATTGCAGTGCTCCCTCGAATTCTTGTTTCCGGTGCAGAGATAGAAGAGGAATTTTGCATTCTAGAAAGAGGTGAAGCATGTTTGAATGGATGCGCGGGATATTTTAATGGATGGGTGCGATATTTGGGCGCCGTACCAAATTTTGAGGTCGAAGCTTCTAGCATATGCTACTCCAGCGTGGGGCCTCTCAGACGCACTGTCACCGTTTAGGCCCACACGCCAGTGAGAGTTGCTTCCTAGCATTTAAACGAGTTTCTAGGCATTTGCTGAAATTTTCGAACAATTAAGGCTGTTAAGAAGATGACCATCATCCAAAAAAAGGTGACTAAGGTCATGGAAATAGTTTATGATGACGTGTCCGTATTTGGTAGATCGCTGCATCTTTGCAAATCAACCAATATGTCTGCTTCCAAATTTGAAGTTTGTTTTTGAATTTCCAAGTAACAACAATGTGTTTTATTGTGAAGTAACTACAAAGATGATGGCTCAAAATGCCACTGCCCCCTTTTTTCACACAATGTATAACGCCCTTTCAAGCTTCCAGGCTAAATTTGTGCAATAAAATAATTTTTGGGGCTGGATGTGTTTTTTGGGGGGCTGGATGTTTGAATGGATGGGCGGGATGTTTGAATGGGTGGGCGGTATATTTCGGCGCTCTGTCAAAATTTTGATGTTGAAGCTTCTAAGGTACGCTACTCCCACTTGGGATGTTGTCCCTGTCAGGTAGACCCACGGGCATGTCTGCTTTCTAGCATATAATGAGTTTATAGACATCTGCCGAAATTAATTAACATTAATTCAAGGCTTTCAAACAAGAGTAGCAAGGTCACTGCCATAGTTTCTATACCTTTTTCATCTTTTGTACTACTCCATACATTGAAGCATCTTCGCCAACCAAGCTTACAAACCTGGCCATATTTGGTAGATCGGTTCATCTTAGCATTTCAAGCAATTGTGTACAAAGGAGATTCCAGATTTTATGGATAATGCCCTACTTTCATGAGTTTCCAAGCTTCCTAGCTGAAGATGCTGTAATTAAATAACTATTTGACATAAATCCATTCGTTCACAAAGTGCAATGCTATGTGCATTAGTTTCCATTGTAAAACATAAACTTGTATATTGGTAAGTTTTGGATAAATTTTGATCTATGGTGACTGGCAGGTGGGCCACGTATATGGTGGTGCCCAAAGCAGGGTAGGTTAGAATTTCCAAAGTTATCCCTCCGTAGTATGCACCCCTTCGCGCTGTGTACTAACTTCCACCCTTCGCCGCCTAGGCCTCACCCCCTTCCCCACAAAACAGACGCGCTTACGGCCGCTCCTCATCACCAACATGCGCGAAGAAGCTTTCCCTACCCATCAGTCTTCTTGAGACGCATCGGTGGGCACGTCGATCCCACGGTAGTCCTTCTATCTCTAGCTCGATCTGGTTGGCATTTTTATTGCCCTTTCAAATACTCCTAAGTATTTTAATTTGTCCTCAATCTGCATAGTCATAGTTTATGTTGCGCTGGATTTGTGTTCCTAAATACCTTCGGCGATTTTTGCTGTCAATATGTTTGCTGAAATGCATAGGCATATATAGTTTTTGTACTGCATCTATATGTTTCGTGCTTTTCTTTTAATAATAACCAACCTTGTATGTCATAATTAACCAGATGGGCAGATTTTGGATAGAGATTGCTCCATTAGGCAATGCTAAACGTATCCTTGATGTTCTACGATTTATGGGATTTGTTAGAGCTCATTGTGACAACTCAAAAGTACATTGCCCTTGTCGGTTGTGTGCGAATCGTAGGGTGCTTCCTCAAAGTATAGTGGAAGACCGTATTTTTACATTTGGGATTCTTAGCACATATGTTAGATGGGTATTTCATGGTGAACCATATGATCCTCCATATGAACCAGGGGAAGCACATCTTTATCATCAAGATCAAGTAGGGGAAGCAGATTTTGATCAACTAGATCAACTGACAGAGGCAGCTCCTAAGCATCTAGATCAACTTGGAGAAGGGGGAGGAGAGAAAAAGCGCAAGCTGCATGAAACAGGTTTCATTTCTGGTACTACCGCTATGCCAGATGACAAGGTATATCTGTAGAACAACAAATGTTCAGGTGGTGTGCCTTGGATGTTTGTCTATAAACGTATCTGTTAATCTACTAATTGTAGAAGCAGACGAGCGAAGAGGACTTTGATGGTAATGATGATGACATGTTCATTGATGAGCCTGTACCTGAGGCTGTGGATCATGTACACTATGTCTGGATGGATTTGATGCAGGGCTGCTGATCATCAGGGGTGTAATTTTGGTGCCGTTCATGACCACTAGCCCAGCTGCAAAACTCTTGGGGTGTGAAGATATCCCATGATTGGCTCACTACTGTCGTAGTTCTGTAATATAGAGCTACCTTATTATGATTTCTAGGCCTTTGTTAGCAGAAATGTAATTGGAAACTATTTCGTATATTAATATATACGGAGTATATGTGTGTTTGTGTGTGTTTCTAGTCGGAATTCGAGCTTATCATATCGGTTCCTAAACTGTTTTTGAGGCCCTAGCGCTAGTGCCCTATGCTGCAACTACCACCTCTTGTCCACTGCTCCGTGAGACGAATCAGCAGAAGGATAATAAGTTGGGACCAAATTGGAGAGGAACCCGGGAGAACTAGTACTGGCACCAAGGGAAGGAGGAGGTTGGCTCGGTCAATTATCTCTCCCACTTGATGTGGGACCTTCTTTAACTCACCCCTGACGTGGGTCCCGCTTAAAACAGCTGTAGGCCACCACGTGATAGCTGGGATCAAAAATTCAGGATTCTCTCCTGGCAAAATGTTCCCGCCACTGCCACTTAAAAATACTTATTGTGGAAAAAAGTGTACTTCCCAGCCCTACTACTACTAGTATTACTACCCCCCCTTCCCACGCCTTTCTACCGACGACAAGACAAGAAACCATCACTAGCTAGCTCACATCCAGCAAGCAACTGTTGGAACTGGTGCAACCTCCGATTGGGGAGTTCTTGTTGAAATAGGTGGTTATATTTGCTCACCTTGAAATCCAGCTTTTTGCTTAATTTGCTTCCGATTGGGCCATTGGGGGTACTATTAGTACTAGGAGTAGTATTCGGTATGCTTTGATTGTGGAGTTCTTGCTTATTTCTCACCTCGGAATCACCTAATCAGGATATTTTTCCTCTTCTCTAATCGATTGGGTCATTTGGGTGCGGTGGGGGTGGTGGTGGGGATGGGGTGGGGTGGGGGTGGGAGGAGGTGGTACTGATTCGTATGGATTCCGGATCAGGGCATGGTCACCACAGTTCTGATTGGGGCATTTGGTCAGGTTCGATTTTGGTGTTCTTCACTTCTGTAACCTTTAGTTGATACTCGTAATGTGCAATGCATTTTGCATCAGATTATGTATGGAGAACTATGGGTCAGTGGCGCGCACGGCCACTACGGACAGGGATGGTCCCGTCAATGCCCTTAAAAGTTGCCTAAAAAGGTAATGTAGCAGTATATTCATTGTGTTCTTCCATTCTTTCCAATGCTGAAAGTGGTTGGCTACAACCTGGATATATCCCTGTGCTAAAAGTTGTCTCTGTCTGCATCCTGTTTTTGTGGAAGCCTCTATGACACCATCTCTTCTTCATTTACTGTAGCATGGTGGTACATATCTGCGAATGTGCGGTGCTCCAGGTGCGGCAAACAGAATGGTACCCGCACATGCCGCAGGATCCGGCGAGTACCACTACTCACCAAAAAACAAGCGCAAGGCCATCGACCAGCTGGGAGGGCCCAGCTTAAAGAGAAAGGTATTTGTTCTTAATACCCTTATTACCATGGTGCAGACAGATTTAAGTAGTGCCCACTTGGTGTGATCATACCTGGCCAACGGGCCGGCCCACGGCATGGCACGGCCCGCTAAGAACTTAGCGTGCCTGGCACGGCATGGCCCACCTAGGCACGTTAAGCAAACGGTCTGTGACGTGTCGTCCCGTGGGCTTCACCTCGAGGCCTAGGCACGGCACGTTAGCTAAACGGGCCTAATGGGCCGGCCCGTTAAGATCTTTTTATACTATATTTTATCAAAATTAATATAAAAACTATACATATAATGGTATAAAATTAAAAAAACTCTTAACGAGTCGTGTCGTGCCGGCACGTGGGCTTGGGGTAGGAGCCCAGGCACGGCCCCAACCGGGCCGCCGGCCGGGCACGGCCCGTTAAGTGGCGTGCCGGACCGGCCCGTGATGTGCCAAAGCACGCGTGCCCACGTGTCGACCCATGAAGGCATGGCCCAATGGCCAGGTATGGGTGTGATGCATGCTTATCAGATGTTCAGAAACATATGTGTGATTTTATTAATTCTGGCGCTGTGTTTATGTGAATCCAGATCTGGATCTGTCAAACTGTCTCATATAGTCAGTATATGACTACTATGTATTGTACTCCCTCCGTCCTTAGTCTTAGGCATATACTGTATTTTTTGAAAAGTCAAGCGACTGAAAGTTTGACCAACCTTTACATAGTATTGAACTGTTGAGCTCTGTTACTATTTATGTAGATTGAAGGTGTTGTTGTGAAGACTGAGGCTGCTGTAGAGGCTAGTAGATTTTTTATGCCCGCACCAAAAGAGGACATACTCTACACAACGAGGAAGCACCAACACAGTACCCAGGTGGGCAGTGACCTCTCTCTAAGAAGTGGGTATAATTTGGAAATCCACAATTTCACATATTATGATTTTCCATGTTATTTTTATCAGCTAGTACTATATGTTTACGCTCATTAGAAGTTCACAAAAATAAAATATGTTTGCTTTACAGGCAATGGTTTTGTCTTATATTATTAGATTTACTTGCTCTTTACATAATTTAACCTTTCCACTTAATTTCAATCAGTACCACGCACCAGCTGCTCGGCCCTTTCTGCTACCCTCCTCTTGTCAAGCATGTGGATTGAAAGGGGGCCCATGTATGCCATTCCAAAGGCAGAGGGATGAAAAATGGTGCATGGCCGCCCTTTGCAAAGGGTACCCATGGTATCAGGTATGGATTCCAAGTGGTTTAGACTGACTTGATGTAAGATCTTGTATCTCACTTTTTTTGCTGTCGGATTACTTCTCTATCAATTTTCTCATGAAGGTTGTCCCTTGTGTTGCTTGCCCCATTATAAACAAGATGTTCCGAAACAACAAGTTTCTAACTCTGTACAGCGAGGGCCCTAAAGGCATGCCGCAAATATATGATGTGGATGTCTCTCAAATGATGCCCACCACCTATTTGGGTGGTCGAGGTTGGTCCAAGTATGTCCATGAGAATGGTCTGAAGTAGGGGGACAAGGTAACATTCGATTTTAGGAAGCCTGGGCAGATACTTGCATGCCATCGTACACCTGTTGACCGAAGGACCAAGAACAGAGGTAGTACTAATTAATTTGATTATGTACTCATCACGGCCTCTAATGATTTTATTGCGACTAACTGTTCTACACCATTGTCTTTACTCATCATATGACCCTGACCACTTCTGCAGTCCTCATCCCCTTATGTACCACCCATAAGGGTGCCAGCATCAAGCTGTTGGCACCAGCACCAGCACCGGCCCCAGTTCCTGAAACGACACTTGTTGACCTCATTAGGAGAAAGAATAGAGGTAGTAACTTAATTCGCTTGTATACTCTCATCTCTGTCTAGTAGTTACTGTTGTATAAGAAACCATTTTGCTTGTCCACATCTCATATGCCTCTCTGACCACTCTTGCAGTCCCCTTACCTACCCCTCAGAAGGTAACCAGCAGCAAGCTGCTGGCACCCCCAACGACACTGGCCCTAGTTCCTGCTCCAGCACCTGTTGACCTAAGTAGAAAGAATGGAGGTAGTAACTTAATTTGCTTGTATACTCATCATATCCTCTGATCACTGTCTTGTGAGTAACTGTTGTATAAGAGACCATTTTGCTTGTACACTTCTCATCTACCTCTACCAGCCCTGCAGTCAGCTTAGCTACCCCTCAGAAGGAATCTAGCATCAAGCTGCGGGCGCCGGCACCGGTTATGGGCCTTCTGGCTCCTGCACCAGCCCCTCTACAATTAGTGGCACCATCTCCTGCACCAACACCAGCCCCAGCACAGGCACCAGCACAAGCTCCTTCATCACCCCGGGCAGCACCTTGTCAAACCATATCCTACACATGTGTCATCACAAGGTCGCACCGGATTATGTTTGTGAGTATATGGCGCCAGATAAACTGTTCTGAATGTCTTCTCAAGTTTCACATTATTCAGTGCATCGCTCTTAGTAATTATGCGTCTATCTCTTGCTTTGACTCAGAAATTGCTTAAGAGTGCCACAAAGCAACTCCAGGCCAGATGAAAGGGCACAATAGTCTTCACGATGCAGAGCGAAGGATTGCTTATCGAGGGATGCTATGCCATTAACTTGACTGATGGGCGCTTGGCAGCTACTTCTAGGTGGATCAAGTTCCGGAAAGCATCCAAACTTACTATTGGAAGAACGGTCAAGGTCGATGTATCTCACTGCCTTGAATGCGTCATGTTGTTCATGAACTTCCTAGCTGTCTAGCTCTTTGGCCGCATGCAATTATAATTAATTATGTGGTTATCTTATCTCCACTGATCATATATGGGTGGTAAAACTGTGATAACCTTTTGCAGGATTGGAGCTATGACTAGTACGTACTGGTATGGTATATCTGTATCTATATGACGGTTCCCTATATGAGCAAATATTATGACAATGATTGTGTTGTGATCGAGTGTATTTGGAGAAAAGGGCAAACTGGTCGCGTGGCATGTTTTTAGAGATGAAACAAGAACTGTCTCTCTTTGTAGTGATATTGAATTTCAGTGTTTGTATTGCTGAATCAGTCACTTTGAAATGCTTCTGAATGGGTCAAGTGTTGCTGAATCAGTCACTTTGAAATGCTTCTGAATGGGTCAAGTGTTGCTGAATATGAACTAGGAATCTGTCGACTTTTTATGTCTTATTATTCTGTACTCCTTAATCTTTCAAATGGTATTAAATTTATCAAAAGTTGTTGTTGGCTGCTTGCTCTAGAGCTTTTGCCTTTGTGTCATTGGAATCGTTGGATGCATTTTGGACAGAGATGAGAGGGTAAAGATATACAGCATGATTTCACCAAGTGAAGTCATTGGATACCAGCCCTGTTTTGGCGCATGTGGTGTGTGTTCATTAGATATTTTTACATGAATATCTGTCAAAGGAATTATCGCTTTTTTCCTCCCTTGAAGAGGTCTGTGTTTGAATCTGGCGAGACACAGCCCAGTAAAATTTGAGATAGGAGCCCATTGACCATAGCCCAAAAACTTTTTAATTTGGCCTTTTTGGCAGTGCCCCTCACCTCTAAAAAAAACTCTGCCTACCCATGTTTTTAAGAAACTAATACATTATGTGGCTTTTTATAAATCGAGGTTCTAGTAGCACTTCTCTTTTATTTTAAGAGAGATAACATGGAAACACAACAATATTTTTTAGAAGACTGATACATAAGTTGTAGTATTAATACATGTTTAATGATTCAATGTCTATTAGTATCTTTGGTATTGTGGCAAAACACTCAGTTTATGTCTATTTAATTTGATTTGAAGGTCTTTAGTTTGAATCCACTGTGTGTACATATTTATATATATCTTGGGTTTACTTTTTTTGAGAAAGGGTTTACTTTTTAATATCGCATTACGGAGAGGCTGACATCATGGACTCACCAGCCTGCAGCATCCCTCAAGTTTAATGGTCGGGTTTGAAAAAAAGTTAAATACTTGTACAGAGAGGCTGGCATCAAGGACCCACCGGCCAGAACATACCAGAGAGGGTGACATGGGGGCCTCAACAGCAAGACTATACACGGCTGCCACATCAAGCAACATTGCCAAGGCCAAAACAGCGGACGCGGCCAAAAAAAAGTCCATCATATGCAGGTTTGATATACACAGAGACTGGCATGTGGGACCCAGTAGCGCGGCCTTATACAGGTTCTGCCTCGAGCAACGTTGCCAAGTTCGATACAGGGAGGCGTGAGCGAGAAAAAAGTCCAGCATGCACACCTTTCTTCTAATGAAAGGCTCACATGAGGGACTCAGCAGCCTGGAAAAACGGCTGATGCCTCGAGCAATGCTATCAAGTTTGAAACACGGAGGCGCGACCGAGAGCAAAAATTCCATCATACACACATTTCTTCTTATGAGTGTATGACATGTGGGGGTGGGGCCATGCATCATGATTAAACGGTAGATGCAGCGAGCAATGCTATCAAGTTCAGAACACGGAGGCGCGATCGAGGGGAAAAATTCTATCATACACACATTTCTTCTAATGAGAGGATGACATGTGGGGTCCAGGAGTTTGATTAAACGGCTAATGCAGCAAGCAACGCTATCAAGTTCGGAACACGAAGGCGCGACTGAGGGTAAAAAATCCATCATACACACGTTTCTCTAATGAGAGGATGACATGTGGGGGCCCAGCATCGTGATTAAACGGTATATGCATCGAACAGCGCTATCAAGTTCGGAACAGGGTAGCGCGACCAAAGGAAAAAATCCATCATACACACGTTTCTTCTAATGAGAGGATGACATGTGGGGCTCAGGAGGTTGGTTAAACGGTAGATGCGTCGAGCAGTGCTATCAACTCAGAACGGAGTAGCACCAGCGAAGGAAAAAATTCCATCATACACACGTTTCTTCTAATGAGAGGATGACAGGTGGGTCCTAGGAGGTTGATTACACAGTAGATGCATCGAGCGGCACTATCAACTTTGGAATAGGGTAGCGCGAGCAAAGAAAAAATCCATCATACACACGATCCTTCTAATGAGAGGCTGACATGTGGGACCTAGTAGACTGACTAAACGGCAGACACCTCGAGCAACGTTATCGAGTTCAAATCAGGGAGGCGCAACCGAAAAGTATGGTCCGCTAGAGACACTGACGTCCGGGACCCACACGCCTCAAAAGACTTCGGTGAGTCAACATCGCGTGAGGAAATGAAAATCTTGCTTCTGCCACACGCTAGCCGAGCTTCCTCCATGCTTTTAGCAGATCCGTCGTAGTAGAGGGCCGTGAAACCGGAAAAAAAAGTTTTCCATCGGCCACGACCGAGCCGAGAATTTTGTCACGAAAGACGCGCCTTCTACGACGACCTTCGGGCCAATTCGTTGTGGAAGGAAACTTTTCTTGTAGTGTCACTAGAAGGCTGCTAAGAAAGCTTTGCATTATTTGCAAGGCACTAATGGCCTCATGCTCGCATATAAGAGAACTGATAACCTCGAGGTGGTGGGTTATTCAGATGCTCATTTTGCGGGGTGTGTTGACACTAAGAAATCCACATTGGGTTATATTTTCACCCTAGCAAAGTCTTACTACATCTTCAATAATGCAGGCAGAGTTTGTGGCATGCTATGAGGCAACCAGACAGGCAGTATGGCTGAAGAATTTCATTCCGGGATTAAGGGTTATTGATAGCATATCTGAGCCACTCACTCTTTTCTGAGATAATCAACCTGTAGTGATCTATTCGAGTAACAACAAGTCAAGTGGTGATGCCAAACACATTGACATCAAGTATCATGTTGTGAAAGATAGAATCCAGGATCAGGCAATAAGTATTAAGCATATAAGGACTAACGCAATGTTAGCGGATCCACTCATGAAAGGCCTGTCACGTAGTGTGTTCAAAGAACATGTTGCTAGCATGGGATTTGCAGAGAGCTTTTGATCCTGGAATTGGGACCATTATGACACCATCTCCCCATAAGCCTTAGAAGGTTCTTCTCTTCGATGGAATGATGTACTGTAGTCAATTAGTTCAATGGTACTTAAATGACCATTGCAATTTATTGTCTCTATATAAGTTTCAACAAAGAGCTGAGCTCATAAGTTTGTAATAAGTATAAGTTTATGGAGCTCCTAAGTTCAAGAAGTTTTGTTTTTAGATAAAGTGATGTATTGTAGTAACTAAGTTTTGCAGTACAGTACTCAATGGTTGTTATAATTCTGTTATCTCGTATGTCGTTTTGATGAGAAATGGGCTTATAAGTTTATCCTTACGATCAAGGGGGAAATGTTAGATATATGTGAGTGATCTGCAGTTTTCTGTGAACAAATAACTTAAGTTAATGTCATTTAATAGGTTGTTAAATAACAACCATTGGATGCCTTGATCAGGGGCATCCTGACCATCCATTTAGAGGTGTTAGTTCCCCTAGTGCAAGTGCTATAAATAGGGTTCCTAGGGTTTGAGCTGAGACAGGCTGCTCATTTGGTTGTGCTCTCTCACCCTCCCCTGCTCACTGATCAAAGCCAACACCCACAACATTAGGAAGAACTACTCGCAGCTCATCTCATCTAGTTTTAGGTCAAGTGGATAAAGAGGAGGCCATGGCTGGACCTCCAGATCAAGGTACACAACCCCGATCCTCTTCTTTGTGGCTCTATTCTGGAGCTAGTTGATCCTAAGGGATCTAACACATATCACTAGAAAAGTCCACAACCTGCTAGGTTTGATCGGAAGCTAAAGATAACAAAGTTGTTATGCGGGGATAGCTTAGATGAGGAGAACATACATGGATCATTTATAACATTTCGCCACAAGAGTTCACAATATAAGCACAACACTGTTGTGGTAAAAATAATATGCCAACTATAATATACATAAATTTCATTAGTAATACTTGGAGGGAAATTTTACTTTGACCAAATAAGTTCTCCAAAAAAATGGTGTTCATTACTATTATTTCCTATGTTGTACATTCGCATAATTTTTTACCTTTTTGAATAAAATTGTTTTTATTACCTGCCGTGTTAATTATCCTTTATGTTTTCGTTGCAGAATAAGACAATCGAAAAAGTAAATATAAGATCTAAAAATATAAAGTTAATACAATAAAAATAAAAGGAATATTATATAGTCATTTTTTACGTATGTCTCAATTAAGACTTGAGATACATTTCCTGAAATGTGATGCATTCACTGGCTGGGGGCTTAGGTGTTCTAACATCAGTACGACGATGTCTACGGAAACCATGTGCCACTGGTCGGTGATCAGGCAACAACTATATGTTGGGGAATTAGCACACTCAAACGTGATCTAAAAATACGCAGCACAATAAGATGTAAACTTCAGCACCACTTGTATGCTAACTCCACGGATCGTTGCTTAATCATGGAAGGAAACATATGCATCAAACATATATGGAGGAAACAGATTTTGTCCCAACCGAGGACAAGTCCTATGTGCTCTCACACACAGTGGCTCAAATCTGCAGGTAGGTAGGACAAGTCCTATGTGCTCTCAGCACATAGGAGCAGCAACACGCAAATCAACACATAGGGACACCAATCCTTTTTACGTGGAAAATCTCTCAACTTGAGAGGAAAAACCACAGGCCGAAGCCACCCAAATCTTCTTCCACTATTATCAAATGGGGATACAACTTGTTCTTATATATAGAGCACTAGAGGATCTCATACATCAAGATACACACGGATCTTGGATGCCAAGAACAAGATTTGGGGCACAAGTGCTAGGGATCAGAGAAATCTCACCAAAGATGGTGGAACCATAGCTTGAAGGAGACAATGTAGTGGATCTGGGTCTTCACAACCTTGTGGGCAGAGCTCGGTGCTTGATTCAGCTTCTTCCTTCAACTTCTCATTTTTCCCTTCTCTCTTGGTTTTCTTCTCCAATGGAGGCTAACCTAGATTTTTGTTAGTCCACCTTGTGGTGGATAGATAGGAGGATTATCATCCCCCTTCCCTCATGTGCAATGTCCAAAATGACCCTTGGTCATAACCCTAAAGGTTGGTGGGCTCTTGCACCTGTTTGGGCTGCCTGAAAGGCTGCATAAGACCATCTCCTCACAGCCCACATGAGGAGGATACCCAACAGGATACAAGGCTCCAAAGCAAACATGTGTAATACATTAACTAGCCCTGGCTAATGGATATAGTGGCGATCGGGAGATGAAATGGATCGATCAGTAGTGTAGAGTTTGGAAAATCGCACCCCGCACACAACCAAGTACTACCTCTGTTAAGTTTGATAAAATTCGATCTATATACTAAATAGTACTCCCTCTGAACCAAATGAATTGACTCAAATTTGTTAACATACGGATGTATCTAATATCTAATCATGACTAAATATAGTCGAATCTAGACGAATTTAAATAAACTAATTTCGGTCGAAGGAAGTATCTAGATTCGTTCAAATTTATACAAATCTACAACATTCTTTTTAGACAGAGAGAGTATAAGCTTTTTTTCAAGCTGTGAGTACTAGGAATGTCGTAGTAAAGGGATAGAGAAAACGGTCGGAACTTACCACTAACCTTAAAAGACACCATGAGCACTTTATATTGCATTCTACAGGTTGCAATGTATGTACCGTGGAAATGACCGTAACATTCACAAACCCTCGTGCCAAGTAGGTTTCGTATTTTAGTTCTGAGTTTTCGAAAAAAAAAGGCTATACATGCACAGTAGAACATATTTGTCGGTGGATTTAACTTTGTACTCACGTGACACATGAGGCTTAAACCACGATTTCTGCATGAAGGAAATATGCCCTAAGAGGCAATAATAAAGTTGTTATTATGTATTCCTTATATATGATAGATGTTTATTTTGCATGCTATAATTATATTGATTGGAAACGTTAATACATGTGTGTTTAATAGACAAATAAAGGGTTTCTAGTTATGCCTCTCTTATAGACTAGCTTGTTGATTAACAAGATGATCAAGGTTTCCTAATCATGGACATTGGATGTTGTTAATAACAAGGTCACACCATTGGTGGAATGATGTGATAAACATTCATCCGAAGTATAGCATTACGATGAAGTCATTATGTTTATATCGCTATAACATCATACGAAGCAATCTTTATCCTTAGACCATGAGATCATGTTAATTGCTAACACCTGAAGAGTATCTTGATAACATCAAACGTCACACCGTAACAGGGTGACTATAAAGATAGGTTCAGTACTACAAAGGTGTTATGTTGAGGCTCATGGATCAAGAGTGGAATTTTTCAATCCCGATGACGGATAGATATACTCTAGGCCCTCTCGGTGATATCACATTGAGATAGCTTGCAAGCAAGTGATGTGATCACTAGAATGTTATATCACGGGAACGAGAAAAGAGTGCATGTCGGTAACGAGATCAAACTAGGTAAGGAGATACCGATGATCGAATCTCGGACATGTAATATATCGCGAGACAAAGGGATTTAGTTACAAGCGTTAAAGGTTCTCACGATCACAGAAGTCATCGTTAAATGTGTAGGAGTCAGTACGGATCTCCAGGTCCCGCTGCTGATTATTGATTGGAGAAGGGTCTCGATCATGTCTGCATTATTCGCGAACCGTAGGGTGACACGCTTAAGAGTTACCGGACACCATTTTCGGAGCACGTATGTTTCAGACGAAAGAATTGCAAAGCACAGGAATTGTTTCAATAGAAACAAGAAATTGTATCGGGTGAAATTGCAGAAAGTGGTTCTGCATGTGATATTGAAATATTGCAAGGGGCTATATCTGAATGTTTGTTAATTAAAGTAATTAACAAAATTCTGAATAAATTTAATAAAAGAATTTTATTAAATAAGAGAGCATTAAACTTGGAGAATTTTAATGCATTTAAAGTGGAGACTTTAAAAGGGAATGTGAAGAGGCATTTTAATGTGGAGGGGTTACCACCACATGAATGGGGGAGGTGAGGGGTCACCCCCCCCCCATGCGCCGTCCATGGAGAGGAGGGCCACCCCCTCCTCCTATAAAAGGCCACCCATTCCCTCCTTCATCCTCACACCTCCTTGTGAAGGATCTCTCTCCCCCTCTAGAATTATTCCCCCATGGTCTCAGATTAGCGAGATACATGTTCCTGGTGGCATTTCATTTGGAAGGAGTTGTTGCTTCCGTTGGATCGCTGGAGCGAGGAGGTGGAGGTTGTCCGGTGGCTTGAACGTGTGTGCAAGTGCAGATGTGCTGCTGAGTTTTGCGGCGCTCGGACTTCCTCACGATCTTGAGATCGGCAAGTGTACGACTACATCAACCACGAGTTCCTACTCGTTAACAAAACTCGTTGTCTTCGAGGGTAAGTTCTCGTTGGATGTATGTCCACCCGTTGCTTTGTACCTAGTAGATAGATCTTGGCGTGTAGTTCACACCGTAGGTAAATATTTCTTTTCTATGTTGCGGACCCAACAGTGGTATCAGAGCCTAATCTATGCGTAGGTGCTTTGCACAGGTAGTACACATATGTTTATATGTGGGCGATGATGATCATGTTATTGCATCTTCTATGTATTTTGGATATTGGTGGCATAGTGGGATGAAGCGGCCCGGACCAACCTTAGATGTCATCGTACATGAGATCGGTTCCACGACTGACATGCAACTTGTTTTGCATAAGTGACTGGCGGTTGTCTGTCTCTCCTACTATAGTCAATATCTGATTTACAATGAGTTGCTAATAACTTAGTTATCCTCGTTGTGGTTCATGTTCGTAGGTGAGAACGGTTCTATCTCTGAAAGCCCTAAGCCACGTAAAACTTGCAATTGATAAATTAGAGGCGTCTAGTTTAGATCGTTGCTGGGCTAGTGTATTGATATGGTATTGTTGTAAGTATATGTATGATAGATACACTTACAACACATTCAACGTGTAAGTTCCATAGACCTTGGCCTTACACACAAAGGAATGATAGAGATCATACCACGATGCAAATGATAGAGATCAAATCCATGGACCATATCATCTCACTTCACACATTAGATGTTAGCATCTTATACTCCTAGTTTGGCGCTTTTGGTAGCATTGTAAGATGATCCCTCATTTAGATATCAAGATAAAATGTGTTCTTCCTTGAGTATGCACCGTTCTATGGATTGTGTTTCGAGACATCACGTGATGATCGGGTGTACTCGACTCTACGCTTTCATACAACGGGTGTAAGACAATTTTACACACGTGAGTACTAAGGTTCTTACTTGGCGAGCCTAGCATGTACAGACATGGCCTCGGAACACGGACCGAAAGGTTAAGCATGAGTCATATGGTTGATATGATGCCCATATAGATGCTCGCCTTTGAAGCTAAACTGACTCACGTGATGATCAGACTTGGTGTAGTGGATTTGGTTCATGTAATCACGAAAAAAGCACGAGGGATGTCGTTTTTGAGTGGGAGTTCATTAGTAATTTGGATTAGTTGAACTCAATCTATCATAAACTTAGTCTAAATAAACTTTAAAAATTCTGTTGTAGATGGGACCACCTGCTTTTAATTTCAATGTGTTCATGGAGAAAGAGAAACTTGATGCGAATGGTAGCAACTGCACCAACTGGGCTATGAATTTGAGGATTCTCCTCACTGCTGCACAAAAGCAATATGTGCTAGATGCGCCTCTAGGCCCCCCACCAGCTCTTGATGCCCATGACGAGGAAAAGAATGTCTATGTGACTTGTCAGGAGGACCACAACTTAGTTCATTGTGGCATACTGTATGGGCTAGAGCCAGAACTTCGAAAGCGTTTCGAAAATGGCAACGCCTTTGATACCATGGGAGAACTGAAAATGATTTTCGATACCCATGCTGCCGTAGAGAGTTATAATGCTTCTGAAAAGTTCTTCAGCTGCAAAATGGAGGAAAACAGCTCCGTTAGTGAGCACGTACTCAAAATGTCTGGGTACACCGATAAGCTTGTGTCCTTGGGAATAATGATTCCCAATGACTTAGGCATACATCGTGTTCTCCAATCTCTGCCACCTAGCTACAAGAGCTTCGTGATGAACTATAATATGCAGGGCATGAAGAAGACTCTTCCCGAACTTCTGTCAATGCTTAAGACTGCAGAAGTGGAGATTAGGAAAGAACATCAAGTGTTGATGATCAATAGGACCACCGGTTTCAAGAAGGACAAGAAAGGCAAGCACAAGGGAAAGAAGGGTGGCAAATCTATTGTCGTGCCTGAAAAAGAAACCCCGAACTGGCCCTAAGTCCGATACCGAGTGCTACTATTGCAAGGGGACTGGCCATTGGAAGCGCAACTACCCCAAGTATTTGGCGGACAAGAAGTCTGGCAAGGCAAACAAAGGTATATGTGATATACATGTTATTGATGTGTACTTGACTAGTACTCGCAGTAGCACCTGGGTATTTGATACGGGATCAGATGCTAATATATGTAACTCGATTCAGGGGCTGCGGAACAAGCAACAACTAGCAAGGGATGAGGTCACAATGCGGGTCGGCAATGGATCAAGAGTTGATGTGATCGCCGTCGGAACGCTGCCTCACCATATGCGATCGGGATTAGTCATAAACCTAAATAATTGTTATGTGGTGCCTGCACTTAGCATGAACATTGTATCCGGATCATGTTTGATGCAAAGTGGTTATTCGTTTAAATCTGAAAACAATGGTTGTTCGATTTATATGGATAATATCTTTTATGGTCATGCACCTATGTTGAATGGTTTATTTCTGATGGATCTCGATAGTAATATTACGCACATTCATAATGTTAATGCTAAAAAGATTAAACTTGATGATGATATATCTGCATATATGTGGCACTGTCGTCTAGGTCATATTGGCGTTAAACGCATGAAGAAACTCCATTCTGATGGACTTTTGGAATCACTTGATTTTGAATCATTTGATACATGTGAGCCATGCCTTATGGGCAAGATGACTAGAACGCCGTTTTCCAGTTCAATGGAACGGGCGATAGATCTATTGGAAATCATACATACTGATGTGTGTGGACCAATGAGTGTGTCGGCACGAGATGGATATCGTTATTTTGTTACTTTTGCGGATGAGTTGAGTAGATACGGGTATATCTATTTGATGAAACACAAGTCTGAAACTTTTGAAAAGTTCAAGGAATTTCAGAATGAAGTGGAAAATCATCGTAATAGAAAGATCAAATTTCTACGGTTTGACCATGGAGGAGACTATCTAAGTTACGGTTTAGCACACACATGAAAGAGTGTGGAATAGTTTCACAACTCACGCCTGCAGGAACACCACAATGTAATGGTGTGTCGGAACGTCGTAATCGTACCTTATTGGATATGGTTCGATCTATGATGTCTCTGACTAACTTGCCACTGTCATTTTGGGGTTATGCACTAGAAACAGCTGCATTCACTTTAAATCGGTCACCATCTAAATCCGTTGAAACGACACCATATGAATTATGGTTTGGAAACAAACCTAAATTGTCATTTCTTAAATTTTGGGGATGCGATGTTTATGTGAAGAAACTTCAACCGGATAAACTCGAACCCAAAGCGGAAAAATGCGTCTTCATAGGATACCCTAAGGAAACGATTGGGTATACCTTCTGTCACAGATATGAGGGCAAGGTTTTTGTTGCCAAGAATGGATCCTTTCTTGAGAAGGAGTTTCTCGCGAAAGGTGTGAGTAGTCGGAAGGTAGAACTCAAAGAGGTTATTGAACCTTCTCTTCATGAAATGGCGAGTGGCGCAGCACCGGAAGTTGTTTCGGAGTTGACTTCACCTAATGAAGAGAGAGCTAATGATATTGATCATGAAACTCCGAAAGAGGAAACTACCGAACCTCGCAGGTCAAGCAGGACACGTGCAGCTCCTGAACTGTACGGCAATCCTGTTGTGAATTTCATGGTTGATGAAATGGATGACCCTGCAATGTATGAAGAAGCAATGATGAGCCCGGATTCCAACAAATGGCTAGAAGCCATGAAATCCGAGATGAAACCCATGTACGAGAACCAAGTTTGGACCTTAGTGGACTTACCTCACGATCGAAAGGCCGTTGAGAATAAATGGATTTTCAAAAGAAAAACTGATGCTGATGGTAATGGTAATGTGACCATCTATAAGGCTCGACTTGTCGCAAAAGGGTTTCGACAAATTCAAGGAGTTGACTACGATGAGACATTCTCTCCCGTAGCGATGCTTAAGTCAGTTAGGATTATGTTAGCAATTGCTGCATATTTCGATTATGAAATATGGCAGATGGATGTCAAAACTGCGTTCCTCAATGGTAATATTGAAGAAGAGTTGTATATGATACAACCTAAGGGTTTTGTCGATCCTAAGGATGCTAATAAGGTATGCAAACTTCAGCGATCCATCTATGGACTGAAGCAAGCATCCCGGAGTTGGAATCTCCGCTTTGATGAGGTGATCAAAGAGTTTGGATTTGTCCAAACTTATGGAGAGGCTTGTATTTACAAGAAAGTGAGTGGGAGCAATGTGGCATTTCTGATATTATATGTGGATGACATATTATTGATTGCAAATGATATAGATCTTTTAAACAGTGTTAAAAGTTATCTAAACAGCAAATTTTCGATGAAAGACCTTGGTGAAGCGTCATATATATTAGGCATTAAAATCTATAGAGATAGATCAAGGCGCCTAATTGGGCTATCGCAGAGTACATACCTTGATAAGATATTAAAGAAGTTTAATATGGACGAAAGTAAGAAGGGGTTCTTACCTATGTTGCAAGGCAAGACATTGAGTAACACTCAAAGTCCGGCTACGGCGGAAGAAAGAGAGATGATGGATAAGATCCCCTATGCCTCGGCCATAGGCTCTATTATGTATGCCATGATATGTACAAGACCGGATATGGCACATGCTATTAGTTTGACTAGTAGGTATCAATCTGATCCAGGTTCGGAACACTGGATAGCGGTAAAGAACATCCTCAAGTACTTGAGAAGAACTAGGGATATGTTTCTTATATACGGAGGTGAAGAAGAGCTAGTCGCTAAGTGTTATGTCGATGCTAGCTTTGACACCGATCCGGATGACTCTAAGTCTCAATCCGGATACGTATTTCTCTTGAACGGAGCAGCAGTTACTTGGAGGAGTTCCAAACAACCTATGGTGGCTGGATCAACAACCGAGGCGGAATATGTTGCTGCTTTAGAAGCGGTGCAGGAAGCGGTGCAGGAAGCGGTTTGGATGAAAGAGTTCATTACGGAACTAGGTGTGGTTCCTAGTGCATTGGACCCAATGGTGATCTATTGTGACAACAATGGAGCCATAGCCAACGCAAAGGAACCGATGTCTCACAAGAATTCCAAGCATATTAAGCGCCGGTTTCACTCCATCCGCGAGCATGTCAAGGATGGAGATATAAAGATTTGTAAAGTACACACGGACCTAAATGTAGCAGATCCGTTGACTAAAGCTCTCCCTAGGGCAAAACATGATCAACACCAGAACTCCATGGGTGTTAGATTTATCACTATGTGAACTAGATTATTGTCTCTAGTGCAACATAGGTAAGAACCCCTTCTTACTTCCGTCCATATTAAACTTATTTAATATCTTATCAAGGTATGTACTTGTGATAGCCCAATTAGGTGCCTTGATCTATCTCTATAGATCTTAATGCCTAATATATATGATGCTTCACCAAGGTCCTTCATCGAAAATTTGTTGTTTAGATAACTTTTAACATTGTTTAAAAGATCTATTTCATTTCCAATCAATAATATGTCATCCACATATAATATCATAAATGCCACATTGCTACCACTCACTTTCTTGTAAATACAAGCCTCTCCATAAGTTTGGACAAATCTAAACCCTTTGATCACCTCATCAAAGCGGAGATTCCAACTCTGGGATGCTTGCTTCAGTCCATAGATGGATCGCTGAAGCTTGCAAACCTTGTCAGCATCCTTAGGATCGACAAAACCCTTAGGTTGTATCATATACAACTCTTCTTCAATATTACCATTGAGGAACACAGTTTTGGCATCCATCTGCCATATTTCATAATCGAAATATGCAGCAATTGCTAACATAATCCTAACTGATTTTAGCGTTGCTACGGGAGAGAAGTTCTCATCGTAGTCAACTCCTTGAATGTGTCGAAACCCATTCGTAATAAGTCGATCTTTATATATGTTCACATTACCATCAGCATCAATTTTATTCTTGAAAATCCATTTATTCTCAACAGCCTTTCGATCGTGAGGTAAGTCCACCAAGGTTCAAACCTGGTTTTCGTACATGGATTCCATCTCGGATTTCATGGCTTCTAGCCATTTTTTGGAATCCGGGCTCACCATCACTTCTTCATACGTCGCAGGGTCATCATTTCCATCAACCATGAAATTCATGACAGGATTTCCGTACAGTTCAGGAGCTGCACGTGTCCTGCTTTACCTGTGAGGTTCGGTAGTGTCCGCTTTCAGAGTTTCATGATAATTATCATTAGTTCCTTCTTCATTTAGTGAAGTCAACTCCAAAACAACTTCCAGCGCTGTGCCACTCGCAATTTCATGAAGAGAAGGTTCAATAAACTCTTCAAGTTGTACCTCTCAACTACTCACACCTTTCGCGAGAAACTCTTTCTCTAGAAAGGATCCATTCTTGGCAATGAAAACCTTACCCTCGGATCTATGATAGAAGGTATACCCAATTGTTTCTTTAGGGTATCCTATGAAGATGCATTTTTCTGCTTTGGGTTCGAGTTTATCTCGTTGAAGTTTCTTCACATAAACATCGCATCCCCAAACTTTAAGAAATGACAGCTTATGTCTGTTACCAAACCATAATTCATACGGTGTTGTTTCAACGGATTTAGACGGTGTCCTATTTAAAGTGAATGCAGTGGTTTCTAGTGCATAACCCCAAAATGATAGTGGCAAGTCAGTTAGAGACATCATAGATCGAACCATATCCAATAAAGTACGATTACGACGCTCTGACACACCATTACGTTGTGGTGTTCCGGCAGGCGTGAGTTTCGAAACTATTCCACACTCTCTCATGTGTGTGCTAAACTCGTAACTTAGATACTCTCCTCCACGATCAGATCGCAGAAATTTGATCTTTCTATTACGATGATTTTCCACTTCACTCTGAAATTCCTTGAACTTTTCAAAGGTTTCAGACTTGTGTTTCATCAAATAGATATACTCATATCTACTCAAATCATCCGTGAAAGTAACAAAATAACGATATCCACATCACGCCGACACACTCATTGGACCACATACATCAGTATGTACGATTTCCAATAAATCTGTCGCCCGCTCCATTGTACCGGAAAACGGGGTTCTAATCATCTTGCCCATAAGGCATGGCTCACATGTATCAAATGATTCAAAATCAAGTGATTCCAAAAGTCCATCAGAATGGAGCTTCTTCATGCGTTTTACGCCAATATGATCTAGACGGTAGTGCCACATATATGTAGATATATCATTATCAAGTTTAATCCTTTTAGCATCAACATTATGAATATGCGTAACACTATTATCGAGATCTAAAAGAAATAAACCATTCATCATAGGTGCATGACCATAAAAGATATTATTCATATAAATCAGACCACCATTGTTTTCGGATTTAAACGAATAACCACTTCGCATCCGGATGCAATGTACATGCTCAGTGCAGGCACCAAATAACAATTATTTAGATTTATCACTAATCCCGGCGGTAGGTGGGGAGGTAGCGTTCCGACGGCGATCACATAAACTCTTTATCCATTGCCGACACGCATCTTGACCTCACCCCTTGCTAGCAGTCGCTTGTTTCGCAGCCCCTGATTCGATTTACATATATTAGCAACCGACCCAGTATCAAATACCCAGGTGCTACTACGAGTACTAGTCAAGTACACATCAATAACATGTATATCACATATACCTTTGTTTGCCTTGCCGGCCTTCTTGTCCGCCAAATACTTGGGCAGTTACGCTTCCAATGGCCAGTCCCCTTACAATAGTAGCACTTGGTATCAGACTTAGGGCTAGCTCGGGATTTCTTTTCAGGCGCGGCAACAGATTTGCTACCCTTCTTTCCCTTCTGTTTATCCTTCTTGTCTTTCTTGAAACTAGTTGTCTTATTGATCATCAACACTTGATGCTCTTTCTTGATCTCCACCTCTACAGTCTTAAGCATTGATAGAATCTCGGGGAGAGACTTTTTCATGCCCTGCATGTTATAGTTCATCACGAAGCTCTTATAGCTAGGTGGCAGAGATTGGAGAACATGATGTATGCCTAAGTCAATGGGAATCGTTATTCCCAAGGACACAAGCTTATCGGCGTACCCAGACATTTTGAGTACGTGCTCACTAACGGAGCTATTCTCTTCCATCATGCATCTAAAGAACTTTTTAGAAGCATTATAACTCTCTACGATAGCATGGGTATCGAAAATCATTTTCAATTCACCCATGGTATCAAAGGCATTGC
Organism: Avena eriantha; assembly: GCA_910589775.1. NCBI lineage: Eukaryota > Viridiplantae > Streptophyta > Magnoliopsida > Poales > Poaceae > Avena > Avena eriantha. Next base: position 111,584,905 of record OU342741.1, read on the forward strand.
CTTTTTCAAAACCCTTTCAAAGTTCTGGCTCTAGCCATCAGTATGCTGCAATGAACTAAATTGTGGTCCTCCTGACGAGTCAAATAGACATTAGTTTCTTTGTCAGGGGAATCGGGAGCTGGTGGGGGCCTAGTGGTGCTTCTAACACATATTGCTTTTGTGCAGCAGTGAGGAGAATCCTCAAACTCATGGCCCAGCTAGTAAAGTTGCTACCATTCGCCGCAAGTTTCTCTTTCTCCATGAACACATTGAAATTAAAAGTAGGTGGTGCCATCTACAACAGAATTTGAAAAGTTTATTTAGACTAAGCTTATGATAGATTGATTTCAACTAATCCAAATTACAAATGAACTCCCACTCAAAAACAACATCCCTCGTGTCTTTTTGGTGATTACATGAACCAAATCCACTACACCAAGTCCGATCATCACGTGATTCGGTGTAGCTTCAAAGGCGAGCATCTATATGGGCATCCTATCAACTATATGACGCATGCTTAACCTTTCAGTCTATGTTCCGAGGCCATGTCTATACATTCTAGGCTCGCCAAGTAAGAACCTTAGTACCCACGTGTGTAAAACTCTCTTACACCTGTTATACGAACATGGATTCAAGTACACCCGATCATCACGTGATGTCTTGAAGCGATGAAACATAAAACGGTGCATACTTAAGTAAGAACACATTTTTATCTTGATATCTAAATGAGGGATCATCTTATAATGCTACTAAAACACCAAACAAGCAACATAAGATGCAAACATCATATGTGTAAAGTGAAATGATATGGTTCTTGCACTTGATCACTATCATGTGCATCCTGGTATGATCTTTATCATTCCTTTATGTGTAAGGCCAAGGTCAATGGAACTTACACAATGGGCATGCTATAATTTCCGCGAGTATCAATTATACTTCAAATTATAACATCACCATATCATGACACTGGCCCAGCAATGATCTAAACTAGACGCTTCTAATTTATCAATTGCATGTTTTTACGTGGCTAAGGGCTTTCAAAGATAGGACCGTTCTTACCTACAAGCATGGAACCACAACGATGATAACCAAATTATTAGCAACTCGTTGTAAATCAGATATTAACTATAGTAGGAGATACAAACATTCGCTAGCCTATTATGCAAAACTAGTTGCATGTCAAGTGTGGAACAGGTCTCATGTGCGAGGACATGTAAAGTTAGTCTAGGCCGCTTCATCCCACTATGCCACCAATATCCAAAATACATATAAGATGCAATAACATGATCATCACCGCTCATGTATTCTTATGTGTTCTACCCGTGCAAAGCATCTACGCATAGATCAGGCTCTGATACCACAGTTGGGTTCGTAGCATAGAAAACAAAAATTTCCTACGATGGGAACTACTATACGCCAAGTTATATCTACTAGATACAAGCAACGGGTGGATATACATCCATAGAGAACATACCCTTAAAGACCGACAAAGTGTAATGAGGTTGTAGTCGTTTGCTTGTTGATCTCAAGATCGAGTGGAAGTCCTAGCACCGCAAATCAGCAGCGCATCCATGCTCGCACACACGTCTAGTCCACCGAACAACCTCCGCATCCTCACTCCATTGATGCAGCGGAAGCAGCAATTCCTTCTAGACGAAAATCCACCAGGAATATGTATCTCGCTAATCCGAGACCATGGGGAAATAATTCTAGAGGGGGAGAGAAACCCTTCACGAGGAGGTGTAATTTGTGAGGAGGAGAGGAAGGCCTTTTATAGGGGAGGGCATCCACTCCCATGGCTAGCGGCCATGGAGCAGCCCCTCCACCTCCTCTCATTCATGTGGGTGGAGCTCCCACTCACATAAAAAGGCTCCACTCAAAAGTTCCACTCACATGCATTAATTTTCCACCAAATTTAATGCAACTCTCATTTAATAAAACTCTTTTATTTATTTTATTCAGAATTTTTTATTTACTTTAATTAAAAAACATTCACATAAAACCTCCTGTAACATTTCAATATCACATGCAGAACCAATTTCAGTAATTTCACCTGAAACAATTCAGGTGTCCATTGAAATAATTCAAGTGCTTTGCAATTCTTTTCTCTAGAACATATTTGCTCCAAATGGTGTTGGTATCTCTTAAGTGTGTTACCCTACGTTTCGCAAATAATGCAGACATGATCGAGACCCTTCTACGATCAATAATCAGTAGCGGGACCTGGAGATCCATGCTGACTCCCACACATTCAACGATGATTTCTATGATCGTGAGAACCTTTAACGCTAGTAACTAAATCCCTTTGTCTCACGATATATTACATGTCCGAGATTCAATCATCGGTATCTCCATACCTAGGTTGATCTTGTTACTGACATGCACTCGTTTCTCGTTCCCGTGATATAACATTCTAGTGATCATATCACTTGCTTGCAAGTTGTCTCAATGTGATATCACCGAGAGGGCCTAGAGTATATCTATTCATCATCGGGATGGACAAATCCCACTATTGATCCATGAGCCTCAACATAACACATTCGGAGTATCTGAACCCACCTTTATAGTCACCATATTATGGTGTGATGTTTGATGTTATCAAGTTACTCTTCTAGTGTTAGCGATTGACATGATCTCATGGTCTAAGGACTAAAATTACTTAGTATGATGTTATAGCAATTTAAACATAGTGACTTTTATTGTAATGTTATACTTCGGTTGAATGTTCATCACATCATTCCACCAATGTTATGACCTCGTTATTAACAGTATCCAATGTCCATGATCAGGAAACCTTGATCATCTTGTTAATCAACGAGCTAGTTTATAAGAGAGGCATAACTAGAAACCCTTTATTTGTCTATTAAACACACATGTATTAACGTTTCCAATCAATATAATTATAGCATGCAAAATAAACATCTATCATATACTTGGAATACAATAATAACTACTTTATTAGTATCTCTTAGGGCATATTCCCTTTAACCATGTCACGAAAAGCGAAGAGTATACTCTACGTTCACATGGGGTCACGTCCCATCAGTCCACATCGTGGAAAGGGATCTCATTATGATCACCACCTTCAATTTCGCCATATGGAACATATTCTCACACAGTAAAAGAGCTCTGAGAAGCAACAGTTATTGAAAAGACCTCTCCAGCCAGTTCAGATTCAGGTCCTCATGGCCACGGAAAAGATCCTCTCAATAGACCTCCTCAGGTCGTAGGAGAAATCAAAGCAGCTATTAGCGTTACTGATTACGTCATCCTGGACTAGACCTAAACCCTGCTACGACCTCACTATGTCAGATGGGTCCACAGGCAAGGTTCCAACATGATAAGAGCTGAATTTACGGATACCTTCTCAACCTCTCGGTTTGGTACTCCATGTCACATAAGGTACCTCTTCCTCAGACCTTCTCTGGTCATCAAGGTATCCACACCTCTATGCAGAAGGATCGTTTCCCCTTTTATTATAACCCTTTTGCAGGACCTCGGCGTAAGACCATTACCCTAGGACATTTGAGAGAGGAATGCTCATCAGATCTACTCTAAAGACGAGTGCACAGAAAGTTCCGCGTGATTGATACGTCAGCACATGTGAGAGACCTTATGTTAAGACCTCGAGCATTCACCAAGACCCCATGCCTCAGTACCAAGAAGAAGTCATCGAGCTCACCAGACGGAGGTTGAGCACGAACTGAAACAACTATGCTGAAAGAAAGGATGTCTTACTAAAGTTACTGATCAGAGGCTTGTCGGTGATGAGTGGATTTAGGCATGTACCTCACATGAGCCTTACTCCATGATTTATGTCCACGCCTACCTCTGTGATCAAGGACCTAAAGGCATGCATCTATAAGCTCTCAATCAATCTAACCTCAATTGACCTAACATGTGGGGCTGCAAGACATCTCTCTAGAGATCCCGAAGACTATACGTGCATACGAGGGAGATCGAGGATCAAGATTAAGTGCAAGACAAGATGAAGACCTGACGTGACTAAGGGAGACTCTGCCACCATTGGTGCCTATAAGTACCCAAGGACATTCACTTGGAAAGGACACGCCATAATCGCCCGAGTCTTTGTCACTAGCCTTAGTCATAAACCCCAGATTCATCTCTCTTGTTAGGTGTCATTATAAACCCACTGCAATCATCTTGCAGACACTCTTGTGCAATATCTCGATCGCATTATGAATAAATTCTGAGGGAATCCTCCCTGTTACACATATACCTTTGGCTTTAACTTTGGAGATCTAAACCTGCTAACCCGAGCCGATTGCTGAACAAATAAACTCTTTTCGTTCCTCAGAATGAGACTATGGAGGGATCGTGAAAACTATCCTTCATCAATATTATTTTTCTTACTCTAGTCAACACGTACTCAGAATCATCCCAACTCAGTAGCCAATGGGAAGACGTGCATGTCCTGTGGACCCCACCCATGTGGAGGAGTAGGAGGCCTACAGGAATAAGCTACATGCATGCATAAGTAAGTTACATGTATGCATGAGTAATTTACATGCATGAACGAGTAATTTACAGGCTAATATTTCCCCCTATAAGTCCACCCCACACATGCGCAAGTTTCTATTCTATTGGTTACTATATTGGGTTTAGCGGTCACTGAATTCCAAAACTTATTATGTACACTTATAGAAAAAGGTGATGTCTCGACCATGTCTTAATTCAAATTGAAAAATCCATGCTCTTACGTTTACAAGTTCTATCAATAAAAAATGTTTTTGTATGGGCATTTGCTGATAAAATTATTAACATTTCGGATGTTCAATTTGAAAGTGCATCTAGAACGGTATTGTTTTGGTTCATTCAGTGACTAGTCAATTATGCAGCTAACATGTTTACTATGTGTTCAGGTTTTAGTGCCAAAGCTAGTTGGACTAAATTCTAAAGTGACTGGGAAAAATGATGACATCCTACAAGACTAGATTTAATTATCTATATGAGTTTAAGGTATCCCGCACTATCAAGAGCTTACTTGAATAGATTGATAAACTAACATACTTGCATTTGACTCAAAGTTATTAGTCCTAAAAAATGTAACTTGGATCTCCTTTCTCAACCAAATCAGAATCTCTAGAACTACCAAACCATTCAAACAAGTCCATCTTGAAAATCAAGACAATGCAGTTAGCATTTGAAACATGTCTTTTACTTTTGTCACATGGAGGGTGTATCTCTTTTTATTTTGCAAAAATATGTCATCTATAACCTTAGGCGAATGGATGCAAATGATATTATGTGACACATTCTAAGTCGCTCATTTGGCTCTTAGCTAAATCTAAAAGTTGGTTAAACTAGCTTGTAGACCCCAAGCATGCGAGACAACCTATCAAAAAAACTTATAGATCTACAACAAATTAAAAGAAAACCATTTTTCAATTTTGAAGTTTGCTTCACATTTCAATATTAAACATAAAAACATTTTTTCTTAGGACCATGAACTCCTAGTATCATTCAATTTGAAAAAAAAGAGTGCCTAGATTTGGCCACTTCAACTGGTTTTGGCTACATTATTCGCCACATGGTTGCTGAAAGGACATGGATATCGCCTAGAGGGGGTGAATAGGTATTTTAAAAATATTATGGTTTTGGCTCAAGTAAATGCAGGATAAAACTAGTATTTAATTTATCAAGCACAAAACCTAAATCCACTAGGTTCAACTAAGTACACCAACAACTTATGCTAAGCAAGACAAACAACAATGTGATAGCAAGATAGAGTACTTCAAGCACAATGGCTATCGAAAAGTAAAGTGTATAAGTAAAAGAGCTCGGATATAAGAATAACGAGGCACGCAGAGACGACGATATATCCCGAAGTTCACACCCTTGTGGATGCTACTCTCGGTTGGAGCGGTGTGGAGTCACAATGCTCCCCAAACACCGCAATGACTCATCGTATTCTCCTCGGGCCCTCCCAACAAAAGGGAAATGCTCTATTCACTATATGGGACACTTGAGGACGATCACCGAGCCCATAAAAGCTTGAGGCAATCTCCACAACTCAATCGGATGGCTCCCAAGAATCACCACAAAAGGCCACAAGTGTAAGGCAATCACCACAACCTAATTGGACACCCCAAGAAACGCCACAAAGGCCACAACCGTCTAGGGTCCCAAGAACCCAAGAGTAACAAACTTCTTTTGATTTCGCCAACCGATTCACTATAGAGAACTCAAACTGATTCACCTAATGCAATGACAAAAACACGTGTGTTCAAATCCTTCTCTCTTGAATTCCACCAAAATCTACAAAAGCTATTGGGGATAAGAGAGGAAGAACACAAGAGGAAATCAACAAAATAAACCTCAAGATCTAGATCCCAAGATGTTCTCCTCACATAGAGGAGAGATGGATTGGTGGAGTTTTAGATCAAGATTTCCCCTTTCAAATCCCTCAAAAAGATTCAAGAATCATGGGAGGGAGAGAGGTGATTTTGCAAGCTCTTAAGAGGAGAAACAATGGAGAAGAGAGAGAGGGGGGCAAGCCTTAGTCCAAGGAAGAAGAAAGGGGATTTTTATATGAACGGAAAACACAAAACAGGCCATAAGAGCCGTTGAGGCAGAGCAACGCGCAGACTAGCTGGCTTGGCCCGGACCAGTCCGGTCAGCCAGACCAATCAGCCATATAGGCTAAAAGTACCTGGGGCAGGATGGGCTGGACCGGTCCGGACAGGTCGGCTGGACAAGAAACAATACCTATAGTGTGGCATGGTGACAAGGGCCAGCCCAGCCGAACCAGTCCGAGCGCTAATCCGGGCTAGAGCCAGTGAGCACTCGAGTGTGTTGCGCGGGGAGGCAGGAAAACCGGCCTACCCCGGACCAGTCATGTTTGACTGGTCGGGCGGGTGGAAGAACACGCACGGTATGCACCCGCCCACCTGGACCACTCCGGTTGGGCAGAACAGGTTGATTACTGTAAGCCCTTAGATACCCCCGGAACCGGTCTAGACCAGTCCAGCTGGTTCTTCTCCTTTTCATTTTCTTTTAAAATATTTTCTAGAAAGTGATAACACCAAAACCTTAATAACTTTTGCAAATGAACTCCGAATGGAGTGAAATCAATTTTGTTGTAAATATAATGACGCATAATATCCAACAAAATATCATATAGAAAGAGGTGATAAACTTCCCAAGGTGAGGAGAGCCGGTAAAAACCTCAACATCAAAAACGCAACAAGATATCCATATGAAATCCATTTTTGATGAACTAGAGCTTGTTAGGAAGATAACCACATGCTCTTGAACCTCACATGGATAAGATCCAAATAACAACCAAGAAAGATGATACTAGGTATGCAAAGGTTTGAGCTCTCTTCGAAAGATTGATGAAGTTACTCACTCGATAGCCCCCCCCTTAATAGTACGACTGTATAACCTATAACATGGTCTCCCAACTAACAGCATGAGACCGATAAAATAGAAAACTTATCAAGATCATACCTTTGCCTTGCGCATTCCACTTTTAGCTTGATGATGAAGATCTTGGCTGCTACAAGATGGAACACCTTTCTTGATTGCGCTTTCTTGATGAAGACTTGAATTTCTCCCCCATACTCCATGATGGGATAGCCTCTTCTTTGGACAAGTCTTCACAAATCCATGATCACCATGAGGATGATAAACTTCAAGCATATGATCTTTTCGAGATGGATCATCTTGATCTTGCACTTCATTTCTTCATTCTTCATTATTCATTAACATTATGTCTTGAATATACACATGAGGGACTCCATCTTCTTATTCAAGACACACTTGATCTTCTTTGCTTTATTTTTTCCTTTTACCTTGAAGTCAAAATATGGTCTACAAGAAAGCCTATGGGGAAAACCTACAAGTGAAACTCGATGTAGCCATTAGACCATAGAGATTGTCATTAATTACCGAAACCACACATGGGGAACACATGATCTTTCAGTTGCAATGCCACCTAGCAGTGAGTCCCATGCAATTGAAAAATGTTACTCTTACTAGTTGACCTTTATCTTGGACACATCGTATGTGTTGTTACTTGAACTCCCTGAAGGGGTTCGCAGCATAAAATAATATTTTTTCTAACAAGCGCAACACCATATGTCAGGATCTATCTAGAGGTAATGTTGTAACGAAGAGAGTTTTGGTAACATACCCTTGTAGAATGAAAGCATTTAACGTTCATGCACAACATGGATGATGTAGTCGTACTCGTAGCCGGCCTCAAGGTCTTATTGCTCCTCGCACGACAATCCAGGTGCCACAGGTGGCAGCACCCACGTGATCTCATACATGTCCGGTGTTCGACAATGACCTTCGAGCTCCCTGATCCAGCCAGGATTACGGAAGTAGACCTTCTGGAACTAGGGATCCAGCAGTGCGACGGTGTGCTGAAGATCCACTGTCTCCTACGCGCGCGGTTCTTCTTGGAACCGCACTAGCGCAAGATCCAAAGGGAGAGAGAGATATTCTCTTAGTAAACTGCCTTAGAGAATATATTGATTTTTTATGTCTTTTTACCTCCCATAGGATCCTTCTTATATAGGGGAAGGGACACCCCCATCAACTCAAGTCCTTGGATGGGACTAAAGGGAGAGGAGGGAAGGATGCACGTGCCAGGAGAGGAGGGCCGGCCAGGAAGGAATGGACCTACGCATGGCCCAAGGAGGTTGGCGACGGGTAAACCCCACCCCACCTAGCCCTAGGTGGCGGCTCCATGGGGCGACTCCCTCATGGGCCTTTTCCCTCCAAGGATTTGGCCCATTAGGGAAGTTGCCCTTTCAAATTTAATTTTTAAATATTTATTTTAGTATTAATTTTGATAATTAATATAAAATACATATTATTAAATTACCTTTGACCCAAAACACCTTTCGGTTCACTCTAAATGACTTCGGATTCTCCCGGAACGATTCTGGTTCTCTCACGGAACACTTTCAGTATTCTCATATCATTCTTCCTATGATCCCGATGATTCCAAAACAATCTTCCAAATTCGTAAAACCCTTAATTGTGTTACCCTACAGTTCGGGAACATCACAGAAATGATCGAGATGCCTCTAGAATCAATGATCATTAGCGGGACCACGATTCCCATAATGACCACTGTGCATTCCATGATAGAAATGTCGTTTGAACTATAAATGTTGATTCCAATTCCCTATGTTACTTCGATACCTGACTTGTCCAAGTCATAATCATGAATATCACGATACCTTGTTCAATCTTGTTACCGACAAGTGATGTTTTACTTGTTCCCGTGATATTCCACACGTTGCGCAGCTTATAGATGTAATCTCACTGAGTGGGCCCATTGTATCTTCCCGTCACGGAGGTGAACAAATCCTGATCTCGATGCATTTGCCTCAACATATCCCTATGGATTATCCAATATACACCTTTATGATCACCCTGTTGTGGTGTGACGGTTGATGTAAATCTAAGAAGCCTCGGGTGATAGTGATTAAATATGATATCACAGTCTAAGGAGTAGGATACTTCATTTCTAAATATTGCAACGATGAACTATGTGACTGATCATGTCACCATACTTATGTTGCGTCCATCACATCATTCACCAATGATATGATTTCATTGTCAATTGTCATAAATTCTCCATGATCAGGAAACCTTGATCATCGATTACCTAATGAACTAGTTGAATAGAGGCTACTAGGGACTCTAGTTTGTTTACATACCACATGTGTATCAATATTTCCGATTGACACAGCCATAGCAAGGTATAAATCTATTCTAAACTAATAAGATATGATAATAAACACCATTTATTATTTTCCTCTAGGGCATATCTCCTTTAGTCCCCCACTTGCACCAGAGTGCAAATAATCTAGTTGCATTTTTTTTACCAATCATAAACATCATATCACATATGATGTTTATTGATCATGCTTGCTCATGGATAAACCTTCATGTCTATGATCTGTATTATCAAATCCAAATGTTCTTTACAAATCATTTAATGTCACCTAATTTGACATTATCCTATTATCACATAATATGTCAAAGTATATGTTTTGGCAGAAGAGTGGGACTTTGTTTCCTTGGGTCTACCATGACGGTTGTTTAGTCAAGCGGACTTTCACTTGTTGTCATGTATACTTAGAAAACACACTCATCAAGAAGTCAAACTTCCTTAGCCATAAAAGTTATACTTTCCACTTCAAAAGTAGACACATACTTCTATATGTATGTAGATTTGATCGATAGTGCATCAATTTGAAACTTTGATGCCTGACCATGCTCCTTTTTTATTTAAAGATAAACTTAACTCAGGTTTAGTGCTTAACTCGGGAATCACGTCGAAACATGTTCTTACAACTAAGAACTTGTTGTCTTAACCGAAAACTTGGGTCACATTACATCAAGTATACAATATGGTTATGTGGAAGAACCTATGACCAAGGCATAGGAGATGCAGCACATCCCATTTCCTTCTATTAACCATTGTTGTTATACCGAGATCAACTCAATGTTTCTCCTAGTTTCACAAGTAAGAGGTTCTTTCTTTGCTTGTTACATTCTAAACTTACTTCAGAATCTCATCTAGGACATTCTGAACATCTTCAGAATCAAATCCAAGAAACATTTCGACATTAATGTTTATTAAACATATTGATCTATCTTGATAGATTCTAATGTTTAATACATGTTCAAATTCATCCACCAAATATTCACTATCTTAAATAACTATTAATACCAATTATCACCATATGTCAATCACATATATACGAATGTTATCACGATCCCACTAAAATATATCAACCACACATTTGTTCAGGGAATTCACTTATCTCCCATCAAAATATGTCATCTACATATTAATATTCAAGAAATCCATTTAGCTCCCACTCAATTTCATGTAAGTGCAGGTTCTCTAGATATTTTGGCAATTCTAAAATTCCTTGATGATCCATCAACTCGAGATTTCCAGCTACGAGGCACTAGCATCCATCTGGTTTACAAAACTTGCTTGTTATACCAATTACAACCCTTTCTTCAATCTTGTCATTCAAGAACATGGAGTTTTGACAACCTACTACCAATTATCAATTTTTTTAGTAACTGTTGGTGCAAATCGAATAGACCTTAAGCATCGGTACAAATTCATAGTCAATCGTTGAATTTGTCAAAACATCTTTGTGAAAAATCGAGCTTTTGTGTATTCCTTAAAGTTTCCTTTATTCCTTATAACTTAGCAGTGCAACGCCATATTCGGTGGCTCCACACTTTACATCTACCAAATCGGTGCGCAACTGGCCCTACCCCGACCCAACCCTCATTCCCCACTCGGTCCCTAAACAGAGCATGGTCATGGAGGATAGGTTTTGGCGACCTCTTTGATTCTCCTCACATAAATCGGCCAGATCTGAAGATTTATTCCAAGGATATTACATCCCTCTCCCATGTATTTTCTCTCAATCATCTCAATTCCATCCACAAATTTCTTCATATTTGTCCTCTATCTGAAATTTTTGGTGAAACCCTAAATTCTATTGGATTTTGAAACTGATATGAATCATTGCCATGTTTATTTAATCTTTAGGTTTAGCAATAATAGCATAGTACTCAATGGTAAAACTTTAGTTCATTATTTTACCTTAGAAACCAAATAGTATATGTTAGGTGTGTTGTTCATATTAGCAATTCCCCTTTAATTATGTTAGATGATAGTTTGCAATGATTCATGTTAGAGTAATTGAGTTATAGCTATAGGTAGAGTAGGATGGAATATTTGTAATGTTAGAACTATAGGTAGAGTAAGATGGAATTTATGTTCATGTTAGAATTTATATTGTTTCTATTGTTTTGAATATGTAGGATGGAAATTCTCAATCCTCACTACGATGTTCACACCATGCCTATAAGTTGTCCCAGAAGAGAGAGGACTAAAACCCACATGCTAGTTCATATAGTTTTGTTATGTTGAGATGGAAATGTAACCTTGGCCATCGTATGTTTGCAGGAGCTTTTAGTGAGAAGCTAGGAATCCTCCCCTTTATCCATATGGTCACCTGGTCGACACCGAACTTCAACCCCGTTGCGATCACTATGATTGTCGACCGGTGGAGGCCGTAGACACACACTTTTCAACTTAGGACCGGGGAGATTACGGTGACTCTACAGGACATGTCGATGATCCTGGCACTCCAAATCAAGGGAAAGCCTCTATGTATTAGCACAAATTTAGAAGGGTGGCGTGAGCAGATGGTTAGCCTTATTGGTAAGGATCCACCTGAGACTATAAACAAGAAGGGGGAAGATTGAGGGTCTCTATTGGGGCTACTTTCAGTTGGATCATATAGAATTTCAAGACCTGCCCCAACGGCGCTAACGACGAGATGATTATGTTGTAAACTTGTGTGTATGTGTGTTACATCATCACGAGGACTCTCTTTCCTGATAGCAGTGGGGATCGTTCTTGGTGGCATTGGCTTAAGGTGCTAACCGTTATTGACTCTAAGTTGAGTTGGGGTTTAGCGGTGTTAGCCTTCTTATATCGCCAGGTAATCACTTCTTTTCAATGTCGTCTATTTCTACATGACCTCAATTTTTTGCCTTGCTAAACGGTGTTTGACTTCATGTGCAGTTGGATGATGCTTGTCTTAGGAGCGGAACCGACGCATGCATTGGTGGTTGGTTGCTCCTTCTTTCGGTGTGGAGTTGGTAACGCTTCCCAATTGGATGGCCGAGAGTGTCATGTTATGATGCTTATGAAGATCACGAAAACCAGTTGCGGCTCCCCACGTGAGCCTGCCAAATATCCTACAGTAGTAGTCGGATTAAAACCACCACGCCCTCTTCTAATCCCAAGTTGATGGCCTCTTTGTTTTTCCTAGGAACTTCTTGCCTAGGAGCATGTTGCCTAGGGGCTTCTTGTCTTGGACCATTTTTTGTCTACTTCTTGCTTCACTCAGAACTTTTTGGCTACCCCTTCTTTGGATAGGAACTTCTTGAGTAGGGACATGTTGGGTTGGACCATCTTGTTGTATACATATTGCTTGGCTTGGAACTTGTTGGCTACTTATTGCTTCGCTTGTGCTCGCTTCATTTCCATTTTCTCTCTTACTTTGGGAACACTTCCTTGCATTGTGCCCTTCACCATTGCATGTTCCACAACAGGCTCTCTCACAAGGCTCCTAGAATTGGTCGTTGCCTGATTCTCGACCACCACCATGGCCCCATCTATCCATGTCGTTCCTAAAACACTTTGTACTACTTCTTCCATGTTTAATCACCTTCAATTTCGGATTGGGCCATAGTTGAATTCCATGGTACTCCGTCCAATGTGACTGGTCAAGGTATGGGTGAAATCTTGGAGCATGTGTCTTCTTAATACTCATTCAACTTGTCGAATGTATATCGAACTATTGCCATGAAGGGAAATGCACGGACACTCTTGAGAAATTTGTTGAAGCATAATGCCATGTTCCTTGTCATTTGACTATACCTCTAGCCACCTTCATCGAAAGCTCATGCTCACTTTGTCCTATCTTCAATGTTCCTATTGAGAAACTCTTGACCCCCTGCATTGAGTTCTTTGTTCAAGAGAATTTTGTTACACGAGTTTGAGAAACAACGATCCGTGAAAGTGACACACCAATATTGTAGATCATCGGACAAGTCCTTGCTCTTACATGCTCTATGGAAGTTTGAACAAAAATGTCTCATGCACCATCGATGGTGCAACGAAGGATGGTCGAGAATGTTAATATCCACCACATTGAGAATTCCTTGATGACGATCCGAGATGACACATATTTCCCTTTGAGTGGGTAATACCTTGGTTCTCAAAATACGGAAGAACCACTCCCAGTTATCATTGTTTTCCCTCTCAACCAAAGCAAAAGCCGAAGGAACCAACCGGCTGTTGGCATCATTTTCTATTGCAATCAAGAGAGTACCCTTGAATTGTCCGGTCAAGAAGGTTCCATAAATAGAGATGACATGCCTACAATGTTCGAAAGCCCTCACACATTGCTCGAAAGCCCAAAATGCATGGCCAAATACTCGGACGATTCTTTCATTGAATATCCTTGTCTTGTTTCCATAATGTTCTACCACATGAACCATGCCCGAGTTAGCGTTGGACATCGCTCCCAACAACCTAGGGGTTCATTTATAAGATTCCTCCCAATCACCGTACAACATCTCGAATGCAGCTTGCTTCGCCTTCCATGCCTTCCCATACTTCACCTCATAGTGAAAGAGGGCTTTTACAAGCTCCATTACCATCTTGATGCTCATTGTTGGAAGTGATGAGATGTTGTTAGAAATCCTAGAAGCGAGGAACTCGGAGGTGAGTTGTCGGTTCTCATATCCTTTCCCTCCACCCTATGGCCTTGGCACATGTGATTTGATACACAACTATATATGTGCCAATCGGGCCATCCCTTAAATGGTCTTGCACGCACAATCTAAGGATATCCATCCTCCTCGCATTTAACCGTGTAACGCTTCTTCACGTCTGAGTGAACTACCGTGTACGGATGATGATGCTTAACTGAGAAGTCCTCGATCCATTGCTTAAATTCCAACAAAGTTTTGAACTTCGATTCGAGAGAAATACTATTATTCTCATGATTATCATCCCGATGAGAAGTTGGCCTTGATCCAAGCACTACGCCCTTGCCACCCTCAACCGTGGCTTCATCTGTGAGACTAAGATCACGAAACAAAGGTACCCGATGGTCCCGCCCCAATATGGTAACGTGGATTTCAGCCTCTTTGTCCATGAACCCCTCCTCGTCAATTTCTTCTTCGAGACCATCATCATCCGAGTCTGATGCATAGCCTCAAGTATACAAGATCTCACGGTCCATGTTCTCTTGTGTAATATATTTTTCCAAATCTCCAAAATTGTTGTCGTGGATCTCAACCTCATTCTCATAGTGCCCATATTCATCATTGTCCTCTTCCAGTACTTTGTATTGGTTCTTTGGAATCAGGCTCAATGTTTGGGTCAAAGGTGGTTCGCTCAATACCTCTTGGTTTAAGAGTGGAGGACTCCTAGAATCCAATGGGAAGGCAAGACGGTTCAATTTCAAGTGCAAATTACTATCAACCTTCTTGGTGGCAAATAGCTCAAGAACTTTGTCTATTGATTCTGCCATCACCTCCTTGTATGCAACCCAATGGGGCTCGGAGTATATACGCATGGTCTTCCAACGGATATGCATTACCAAACTCATATTACGTCTTCCCTCCAACTCAACAACATCACTTGGGTCCATCCATTTCAATTCAATCCTCACTTGCTCCAAGACCTCGGTGTAGGTGGGAGTACGCTCAAACACCAAGTCGATCTCGTCTAGGACCAGTTCTATTTTTCCTTTCAAAATGGAATCCTTGTCCACATGATGAACATGAACAACTCTTGACATTCATAAGATAATTACAACAACAAAACCATGGTCAACATATTCAATAGGTACAAATGCTAACATTAACACAGTATCCTAATCAACCCAACCCCTATGCCAATGCAACGATAATTAACCATGCAACTTGCATTATTATCTAGGTTTTCCAAGATATGAACATATACCACCAACATACAAGATTTAAATAGGTCAAAACAAAGGAAATGGGAAAGAATACCTGTAGACACTTGTGGGGATCAAATCCATGAAGAGAAGCTTTCAATTTAGCCTCTAGGAGAGAGGGATTTGAGAGAGGAGACTAGCCGCCGCCATATTCTTCCTTTGGGGAGCGAATGAGGGCTGGGTCGGGCTTGCCCGACCATGACAGGGTAACCCTAGTTGTAAAGTGCGGCGCCATAGAATATGGTGCTACACTGCACACTACGGCGTCGTTGTTCATGGCGTTGTACTTACGGAACCGGGTCCCACGGCGCCACGTTGTCACACGGTGCGGTGCCATGGGAGATGACAGTTTCTCTGTGTGGTGCGGCGCCACAGTGACGCTGCAAAAAGGGGATAGACCCGTGAAATAGTTTCAGCCAAAGTTCAATCTTTGTTATTTTTGTGCAAATTGCCCCAGATAGGAGGGTAAACAACGGAAGGAGAAGCTTTCTGTTCTGGCGGCTAGAACTAAAACTTTTTACAAAAAACAAATAAACTCCACAGGGAAAAAAATCAACAAGATTTTTTGGGGAAAATCAACCACATTCGGGCCTGCCTGGACAAATCGGGCCATGAAAAGCCCACGCCGCCGAAACCCCAATACCAAGACGAGAAGATGCATATCCGTCCTGACGCGCGCCCTCTTCAGTCACCGGCATCCTCGCCTTCTCAGTCACCGCGACCACCTGAGCTCCATGCCTCCGCGGCTCCTCTTCCGCCGCCTCCTCTCCAGCGCCATCGCAGCCCCCGCTCCGGAGTTGACCTCCGCTGCCGCGCCGAGGCCCACCGACCCGGCGCTGCTCCTCCTCCTCTGCACAATCCTCTACCAGCACCAGAACGCCCCGGACGCCGCCCTGCAGCGCCGCCTCTCCGCGCTCCAACTCCCTTCCGCCCCCAACGACCTCCGAGAGATCTTCCTCCAGGCCTCCGCGCGGTTCCCGCTCTCCTGGCGCCCCGTGCAACGCCTCCTCGCGCACCTCACCGCCCGCCACGGGTTCGCGCACTCCCCAACCACCGCCGCCCGATTCCTCGACGTCCTCGCCAAGTCCAGAAACATCGACCTGCTCCACTCCACTCTGCTCTCCCTCCCTTCCGGACTCCTCTCCGACGCGGCCCTCCGCGCGGCCATTCGCGGCCTCGCCCCCGCCCGCGAGGTCGGCAAGGTCTCCGCCCTCCTCACCCTCTTCCCCGAAGCACACCGCCCCCGCGTGCTCGACTTCATCGCGGAAGTCGTTTGCTCCGTCTGCAAGCTGCCCGACGTGGCAGAGAAGGTGATCAAGCAAGCCGAGCACCGGTACGGTCTCGCGCGCAGCGGCAGGTGCTGCGAGCTGCTGGTCGTCGCCTACTGCCGCGCGGGGATGTTCGCCGAAGCGTGCAGTGTGTGGAACGGAATGGAGAAGCGCGGGATCGAGCCGGGCGCTGTGGCGTACGAGGAGATCGTTGTGACTCTGTTCAAGAACAATCGTTTCTCTGACGCCATGAAGGTGTTCGATGGAATGAGGAAGAGAGGGTTGTCTGCCGGTGGTGGCGGCGCTTGCTACCACGCGGTGGTTTCGTGGCTGTGCAAGGAAGGAAGGACCTGGTGTGCATTCATGGTGTTCGCCGAAATGGTGAAAAAAGGGGTGGAGGTGGACGGGGAGGTGCTGGGGGATTTGGTGTATGGGCTCTTGGCGAGGAGGAGGGTGAGGGAAGGGTACAGTGTTTTTCATGGTGTGAAGGAGAAGGATATTGCACTGTACCATGGGATGATGAAGGGTTTGGTGAGGATCAAGCGAGCTCGAGAGGCGACTGAGGTTTTCAGGGAGATGGTTGCATGTGGGTGCGAACCAAATATGCACACCTACATCATGTTGCTTCAGGGGCACTTGGGGAAGAGGGGCAGGAAGGGCAGGGATCCACTGGTGAATTTTGAGAGCATCTTTGTTGGTGGACTAGTGAAGGCAGGAAGGACATTGGAGGCGACTAAGTTCGTGGAGAGGACGATGTGGGGTGGAGTGGATGTGCCGAGGTTTGACTACAATAAGTTCTTGCACTACTTCTCGAATGAGGAGGGAGTGGCGATGTTTGAGGATGTTGGAACGAGGTTGAGGGAAACAGGGCATATTGATCTTGGGGACATTTTTCTAACCTATGGCGAGAGGATGGCCACAAGGGATAGGAGGAGGAGAGCGATGAATGGACATTTAACAGAGCTTCAAGATTATAGTTCCTTATCATCATCTCAGGAGTCACAAGCTAGGAGCATCTGAGTCTGATGTGTATTATCATGCAAATACGTTTTTTTTGGAGGAATATTTTGTGCTTGCATATGTCTTGTCTCTTGCTTTGATTCTCTTTTGACTTGGTAAGTGCCTTTTTTTTTCAAGGTCTTCGCAAGTTCTGTAGAAATTTGGAGGATTTTCTAGGCTACTGATTACATGTTTCGAGGAGCTTACTATTCTGAACTCTTTGTGCCAGATGCTTTATTTATACGAAAGTATGCGTGCAATGGCTCTCTTTTCCTCTCATAAGTCGTTTTATTTTTCTCTCTCCCAGGCACTTCTTTGTCGGCAGCGGCTGATATTTAATGGCCATTGGTTCCATGAGTCAAACTGGCATTTTTTATCATCCTGATGTATGATGTGATTGTATACAAAAATAAGGGGCAAGATTGAGTACCATCACTTCATTATCATGTCACCAGCCAGAACTACACTGGTAAAAAGTCTCATCCAATGACTATTATATCTTAGCAAGTTTTCTGATTTTCTCTGATTCAGACTTTCAGATGCTTCGTAAAACAGAATATTTAAATGAGCTATCTTTATTGAGATAAGAATGTTGCAAGTTAAATTTCTGCACCTGCATAAACTACTAGTGGTAAATAAGCAACCTATAAATTGTTGAAATAACAACTTGAAGGATTTTCCTAACCTAACATAAATAGCTGAAATAACCACCCTAAAGGCCTAAACAACCTTTTTTTGCTTTGGCATAAAAAGTAAAAACCGAAAAGGGCATCAAAGAGTGGCATTTAAAGTTGCAGGGAGTGACAGGGTTCAAACATAAGGCCTGGATTTATGTTATTTCACTGATATTATTCTATACCAGTGATTATGTTCGTATGAATTTTGAGGTACAATGACGTGTCTAATTAGGACAATGATACTACGATGAACCAGACCGTCCAGGTCTGACCATGTGAATCAAACAGTTCCTGAAAGGCATCCTTCAGCTGCTCCTCCCTTTGAACCATGTGGCAGCAAGACGACATATACCATTGAAAAGTCATAAGATGCTTGTGTGGTCTATACGGCATATCCCTCCTCACCCTCAGCCTAGCTGCAGATTGTGATGCTCCCTTCAGAGAAGAGAGTTGAAGCAAACCTCGTCTTGCCCTTCTTGTTGCTGCAGACCGTAGTAAGAAGAGAGAGCGGCACAAAAACACAACCAAAAACTCGAGCTCTGTCCAGGTAAGTAATTTGCATGGTCTCATCAAGCACACAATCAGAGGTCCAAACATGGTTGGATCAACTCCAAACGTGTTGATTTTATATGGTACTCATATCTCTCTAATATGATTAGGTGGTTTGAGTATTAGTTGTGTGGAAGTGTGGAATCCTGACTGGAGAGGGTTTTGTTTGAACTTGGTAGCAGCAGCTTCAAGTATACTGTCCCCCTTTTGGTACTTGATAGAGATATGGAGCATGCTGTTGTTAGCGCTAATGGGGGTGCCATCAACATACTGTTATGTAAGCTGGGTACGATGCTCATCCAAGAAGCACAGCTCCTTGGAGGCGTCCGAGGTGAGCTACAATACATGAAGGATGAGCTGGAGAGCATGACAGCGTTTCTCCAGGACCTTGCTGAGGGGGGAAATCGCCGGAAGCAGGTTAAGATTTGGACGAAACAGGTGCGCGAGGTCGCGTACGATGTTGAGGATTGCATCGATGAGTTCACGCATCACCTTGGGAGAAGCACGAATGGTTCTGGCATAGCCGAGCCATTCCATAGATGCATCCATTTCCTGCAAACTTCCAAGGCACGGCGTCGGATTGGGAAAGAAATCCAAGAACTAAAATCACATGCTACAAGTATCAGCGACCGAAACTCAAGGTACCTGTGTACCTCTTTATAAATTTCTTGTGCGGCATGGCTGAATATCTTGGCATTTATCCTATGATTTCCCCTTAATGAAAACAGGAGAATGTGTCAGTACTGTAGCAGGAGGGCTGGAGGATGTACGTATTCTGTGTTGTATGTGAAAACTAAAATGGTCATTCACTGTAGCAACTATTCGAAAGGATTTTGTAAATACTACCTATGTTCCAAAATAGATGATATTCTGCAAAGCATGCAAGCAAACTTTCCTATCTTTGATGACTAAATAATAAATAAATAAATAAATAGATTGATTAAGTTGCATCATCAGATTTGTCATAAACATATATATTCACAATATAAAATTTTATCATCATTTTTACGTACATAATTATAGAGAAAAAATGGTCAAATTCGCTCTTTGGAGACTGCAAAATTTCAGGTCAAGTATCATCTTGGAACGGGGACAGCAGCATTCAGATGATTGAGCTTTCATATTTGTTCTTTAAAACTTAATAGTTACAAGTGTTTTTATTCTTCTCTATCTACTATATACTATGAGCTGACATAGTAACTTCCAAACTCATCTCGTAAGTATGGTGGTAATAATCATTTCATTTCTGGAGCAGAAGGGAACGCATTTTCTGCACAACCAGCACCGTCTAATATTATTTCTCTGGATATCCGTACTCCGGCACTCTTCCCAGAGATAACAAAACTTGTGGGCATTGAAGAGCGTCACAGTGATATTGTTAGTTGGTCGGTGGATGAAGACATACCACAATTACTGGCGATATGTATAGTTGGCTTTGGTGGTTTGGGCAAGACAACTCTTGCTATGACGGCATAACAGCAAGCGCAAGCTTCCAATGTCGAGCTTTCGTAACTGTATCCCAGAAATTTGATGTCAAGGCTATCTTCAGGGACATTCTTCGACAGATTATTCAACCAGTAGATCGAAATGGTCCAACACCCACAGTGGACCCACTCAAAGGCATGGAAGAATTTAACGTGGATCAACTTGCAAATATGCTAAGGCAGCATCTACACGATAAGAGGTATCTTATTGTTCTTGATGATATTTGGACCATCTCAGCTTGGGAGGGTATTCGGTTTTCTTTCCCTAACATACATACTGGAAGCAGAATAATGGTTACCACAAGAATGAAACCTGTAGCACAATCCTGCTGCCTCCATGAGTATGACAGAGCTTATGAAATTAAACCACTCACGGGTTTTGAATCTAGCGAGTTATTTTTCAAGAGATTATTTGGTAACCGGGAAAATTGCCCAACTGTCTTGAAAGATATCTCAGAAAAGATTCTGGGAAAATGTGGGGGTATACCCTTGGCCACAGTCAGCATCGCAGGTCTTTTGGGTAGCACATCCCTGCACAGTTATGATCGCTGGGAGAAGATCTACAGCTCTCTTGGCGTGGAGCTGGAAACCAGTCCCTGGCTTGAAAAATTGAAGAATATTCTTGAGCTTAGTTATAATGACCTTCCATACCATTTGAAAGCTTGTTTCTTATATTTAAGCACTTACCCTGAGGATCATAAGGTCAGAACGAAAAGTTTATTGAGGCGATGGATAGCAGAACGCTTTGTGACTGAGAAGCGTGGATCGAGTGCCCTGGAGGTGGCAGAAAAATATTTCAATGAATTCCTCAACAGGAGTATAGTTCATCCAGCTGAAATGAGCTTTGATGGGAAGGTCAAGACTTTTCGAGTTCATGATATAATGCTAGAGATCATTGTTTCAAAATCAATTGAGGAGAATTTCATTACTTTGATAGGTGAACAGCATACTTTAGCTCCGCGGGAGAAGATTCGACGGCTATCCATTCATGGTGGAAGTAACAAAAATATTGCCACAAGCAAAATGTTATGCCATGTCCGGTCATTGAGTATATTTGCTGATGGAGAAATGTTACAGTTTGCTTGGATAAAACTTCTTAGAATATTAGACCTAGAAGGTTGTGGATTTGCCAGGAATGAAGATATCAGATATATATGTAGACTGTTTCAGTTGGAATATCTCAGTCTCAGAAGTACATTTGTGACTCGGCTCCCTGTGCAAATAGGGAACCTGAAGAAGTTGGAGACACTGGATGTCCGGGACACAGGCATAAAGGATCTGCCTCCTCACATTACCAAACTGCCAAATTTATCAAACCTACTTGGAGGGAGAAGAGCTTATAACTACAGTGGTTTATATCCTATTTCTGAGTATTGGGGAATGCACATCCCTAAGAAGCTTGGCAATTTAGAAATGCTTACGACCCTTACACAAGTAGAGATAACAGACTCTACTTCCCATTGCATATCTGAATTGGGAAAACTTTCACAGTTGAGGAAGCTAGGAGTAATGATGTTTGTTGATGATGACATGAATTGGATGTCTTTGATCACTGCCATTGCAAAAATGAGCAGCCTTCAGTCACTGCTGATTTGGCGACCTGATGGAGTAATGAATTTCAGGATTCTTGATACACTATCCAGGCCACCGATGTTTCTGAAAAGCATAAACTTCAGGGGTGAATTGGGACAACTACCAAAATGGATCGGTTCGCTCGCGAACCTCACCGAGTTGACCCTTCGTGCCACTGAATTGCAATCTGAGGAGCACATGAAAGTTCTCGCTGAATTGCCAAGCCTACTTTATCTCAGGTTGCATCACAGTGCGTACACCGGAACAGAACTCACGTTTTCTGCGTCAAAATTTCCGATTCTCAAACTGCTCACCATTCATCTCGGTGAATACCAGGCATTGAACCTGAGGTTTGAGGAAGGCACGGCACCTAAGCTTCATAGCCTAGAGCTATCCTTCTTTAAACAAGCTTCCATCGGGCAGCCTTCAGGCATCAATTTTCTTCCAAATCTTCAGGAGATCTTGGTCCACGCTCATCCAGACCATGACTCAGAAGGTATGGTGCAGTATTTGATGGATGAAGCTAGGAGGAATCCCAACAAACCCACTGTCACTTTCAAGGCAAAACAGTGGAAGCCAACTGGCTCAAGGACAGATCGCCCATAGATTACAGGGGGAACACCTGGTTTTGATCATGCGGGCACTACTGTACAAGCGTGAGCTGTGTTCTGAACAGGATCCAGAATATTTGCAGTGTTAATGGGTATTCTCTCTGGGCAACTAACTGTCGTGTCGAATTGGCGTCCGCGTGGTTGCAGTCTCTGGTACCTGTTTGTGACAAGATGAATACATCTGGGTTATCAGCCTGTGTTGTGTCTTCTGGAAATCTTTGAACGTCATTGTATTGTACCTGAAATGAAACGTCGCATTTGCGTTGCAAGTTTGCTATGGCATCAGTTATTTGTATGTACAGTACGTTTTTAGGATACTTGAGCAGGGTTGCTTGGAGAGTTGGAGTAGATCTGTCTCCTTAATGTTAGCTTCAAAAAATTTACCAAGGTGGCGACCATCCGCCTAAACTCGGTAGCAGACAATGTGGTAAAACCAACGCAGACTGCTTTTATGCAAGGGCGTTACCCTTCATGAAACAGCTGCACCAGGAAAACATGAACGGTGTGATTTTTAAGGTTGACTTTGAGAAGGCCTACGATAAAGTCAAATGGCCTTTTCTTTTTCAAGTTCTTAAAATGAAAGGTTTCTCCCCGGAGTGGCGTGCTTTAATCCGAAATTTTGTACAAGGAGATAGTGTTGTCATAAAAGTCAACGATGATACTGGTCACTATTTCCAAACAAAGAAAGGATTACGTCAAGGTGATCCACTTTCCTCGATGTTATTTAATATCGTGATTGATATGTTGGCCATTTTGATAGAGCGAGCCAAAATGCGATGGGCAAATTTCTATAATTGTACCACATCTAGTTGATGGTGGTCTTTCGATACTACAATATGCTGATGACACATTCTTTTTATGGAACATGACCACGAAAAGGCAAAGAACCTGAAATTAATACTATCAGCGTTTGAGCAATTATCGGGGCTAAAAATAAATTTCCATAAGAGTGAATTGTTTTGCTTTGGAGAAGCAAAAGAATCAATCGATCAGTATTAGCGAATTATTTGGATGTGAACAAGGTCAATTTCCAATGACGTACTTAGGAATCTCAATTCACTATCGGAGACTCACTAATCGGAATAGAAAGCGGTAGTGGAACGACTACAGAAACGTCTAAGCAGCTAGAAAGGAAAACTCCATTCAGTTGGTGGAAGACTAGTTCTGATTAATTTTGTCCTCACCAGTATGGTCTTGTATATGTTATCCTTATTCCAGGTGCCAAAAGGAGTTCTACAACGGTTAGACTACTACCGCTCGAGATTCTTTTGGCAAGGAGATTCGGAAAAGAAGAAATATAGACTGGCAAAATGAAATGTAGTATGTCGTTCAAAAGACCAAGGGGGGCTTGGGATTCATGATCTCGAGGCCAAAAATACTGCACTACTAGGAAAATGGTTGTTTAACTTATTAGCCGAGGAGGGAGTATGACAAACCCTCTTGAGAAGGAAATACATAGGCTCAAAAGCGGTATCTCAAATATACTGGAAACCAGGTGATTCACACTTTTGGGCTGGTCTAATGCATGTGAAGAATTCCTTCTTCCGTCTTGGATCTTTCCTTATTAAGGATGGTACGGAGATTAGATTTTGGGAGGACTCCTGGTTAGGAAATTTACCTCTCATGGAACAATACCCGGCTTTATACAACATAGCACGTAACAAGAGTGATACAATTGCCGAGGTGTTAAAGCACCTCTACTCCTAACGTGTCTTTTAGACGAGACCTCGTTGGTGCACGTCTTGCTTCTTGGCACGCTCTAAAGCTAACAGATGAGCACGATGAGTTCCGTTAAAATTTAATAGAAAATAAAATATTTTCAGTTGGTTCCATGTATAGAGCACTACTACATTCAAATACACCGGTTCGTAAAAACAAACACATCTGGAAGATGAAGATCCCATTGAAGACTAAAATTTTCCCTTGGTATCTCCGTCGTGGTGTGATTTCGACGAAAGATAATCTAGTTAGGCGCAACTGGCAAGGAAATACAAAATGTTGTTTCTGCCATCACGAAGAAACTATCAAACATTTGTTCTTTGAGTGCCAATTTGTGCGTTCTATATGGTCAGCCATCCAAATAACCTCAAACTTGTATCCACCACGCTCAGTAGCCAATATTTTTGAAAATTGGTTGCATGGTATAGATAATAAGAATAGGATACATATAAGGGTGGGAGCGATTGCATTAATATGGTCGATGTAGCTATGTAGAAACAATAAGGTTTTTGATGCAAAAATGTCTTCACCCGTCCAGGTAATTTATCACTGTTGTCACTTACTTCGGGAGTGGTATACTCTACAAAAACCGGAACACCGCGCCCTTTACACGAAGGTGTGTTCGTGCTTGGAGCAAGTGGTGAAAGAAGTTTTTACCCAACATGGGTAGCAGCATAATCTGCGGATTGAACCTCCTACACCATAGGCGTCTCCTATAGTTTCATGTATACTAGGATTTGTCTATGAGATTGTTCTCCTCTACCCCTTATTCTTTTCTTTCTGTTGTGTGCATCTTAGTTATGCAGAGGCCAGGTGTGGCTCTCTTTGATTGTATCATCTTGATAACCATTGGAGTCTAATAAGAAGCGCCCTTTATTGAAAAAATATAAAGTTTACATGGAAACACTTGTATATCACTTTGAAACTGATAGCTATGATCACAATTGTTATCCATTAAAGGTTGTGATTATGTTTTGTAGGTTCATTCTTGATAAGAAGATTGGCCTTGGTCAACCAAAGCGAATTGAAAATGCTAATATTTTGGTTGCGAACACTGCTATGGACACAGATAAAGTTAAGATTTATGGGGCGTGTGTCCGAGTGGATTCGATGGCTAAGGTTGCAGATATTGAAGCTGCTGAAAAGAAGATGAGAGAGAAAGTTCAAAAAATCATTGGTCACGGAATCAACTGCTTTGTCAACAGGCAGTTAATCTATAACTTTCCTGAAGAACTTTTTGCTGATGCTGGCATACTCGCAGTTGAGCATGCTGACTTTGAGGGCATGGAACGTCTACCTCTTGTCACTGGTGGTGACATTGCATCAACTTTTGACAACCCAGAGTCTGTTAAGCTCGGGCACTGCAAGGTCATTGATGTTGTAAGTAGTACTTGAGTGTAAATAGGAAAATAGTTAGGGATGGAAATGTAAAGTAACAATAAATATCAGAGGGGATCGAATAGAAGAGAGTAGAAATTTCAGTTGGTCTCTATACGATATTTTCACCCAAACAATGAAACTAGATGTATTCATCGAATGATTCCAAGTTGGTATCAGAGCGATCGGTCCATGGGCGTACGCCTGACTACGATTTGGTCTGATCCGTACTGTGGTTGCCAGGATTTGGTGGTCGTCATGGTCGCGCCGGTCTGAATCTTTGTGCCGCGCCGCTGTCCTCGTCAACGCTGTCGTCGTTCTCCTTCTGCACCACATCTCCGTCGTCCACGTGTTGCGCCGCGTTGCCTTTGTGCCACGCCGCTGCCGGCGTTGTGTTGTGCCGGTCTGAACCTGTTCTGGTGCTGCAAAGAGCTTCTCTCGGTCTGTCCGTGGAAATCTCAGGTACAAGTCTATACAGTCCCAGTCTTGTGGTGGATTTGCTCTTATTGATCTGTGGTTACTCGGTGGAGAGAAATTTGGATTGTGTGGTCCTGAACTAGTGTGAAGTCGCTGTCCGTATCCAGTTTATTCAGTCTATTCAATAAGTTGTAGCTGTTGTAGTTGTTCAGTGACCAAGTGACCATGGGTGAATCCAGTAAGGACACTGGTATTGAGAAACTGTGTGAAACTATGGAACGGATGCTTGTCCAGCTGATGGAGCAAGCTCAAACAAAGACAAGTGGAACTTCTGAAGTTTTGAAGACCCTCGAACCCAATCCTGTCAAGCTAATTGGTCCAGGCGGTTTTTATAGCTGGTCTCAGAATGCCACACTGATTCTGGAGTCACACGGTCATCAGAAATTTTTGAAGGAGGATGAGAAAAAACCAACAGATGTCACACAGGAGCAGTGGGACCAGAACCAAAAGCGTGTTATGGTATGGCTGTTGGGATCAATGGAGAAGTCTGTAAGGGAGCAATTGAAGGTTTTCAGTCTGCAGCTGAGGTCTGGATGAGCATTCAAAAATAGTTTTCTGGTAAGTCCAACAAGATGCAGGTCAGCAGGATATTCCGTGAAATGAGGCATATTAAGCAAGACCAAAAATCAGTCACCGAGTATGCAGGAGAACTCAAGAAGCTTTATAGAGATTTGGAGTTCTTTAGGCCATTCAAACCACATGATCCGAGAGACCTGCTTCTTCTTCGAGAGTGGTTTGAACCACTACTTGTAGAGGCCTTTCTAGAAGGCTTAAATCAAGAGTTCAAACTCCGCTCTGAAATGATATCGGCAAGTCCAGATTGGCCTACTTTGGACCAAGCAATTGCAAGTATCCTGGAGGAAGAAACTAGGCTGGCAAGCAAAGACTCAACCACACAGTTACATGGTGATAACCGTGACGCACTCACTCATGCACGGACATCTGCCATTCCTAATAGTGATCAAGCTAATGCTACTAGGTTTGATCACAAAAAGAGGAGCAGAGGCGTGTGTGATTATTGCAAGAAACCAGGTCATTTGAGGAAAGATTGTTTTGACGTGGTCGGTTATCCTCCTAATTGGCAGAAGAGACAGACTAATAAGTACTACATGGCCAACAACCATGAGAAGAAGCAAGACAGGGCTCACTTCACATCCTCTGCAGAAGGATTATCACAAATTACCTTAGAAGCTCTTGAAGAATTCAAGCCTAACTCATGTCAGCAAGTGCAAAAGCACCACATGAAGCGTCTAGCTCAAGTGGCACACAAGGTGAGAACCATTTAAATACTCCATGGATCATTGATTCTGGTGCTACAAACCATATGACAGGCTCACCAAGGTACTTTTCATCATATACACCTCGATCGGGAAGAGATCGAGTTCGTATTGCTGATGGATCTTCAGCTCCCATAATGGGTTGTGGGACGGTCAATTGTGCATCATCTTTACCCTTGAGTCCCGTATTACATGTTCCCAACTTTCCTGAGAATTTATTATCAGTCAGTTCCATTACAAAGTCTTTGAATTGTGGAGCTTGGTTTGAGCCGAAATTCTGTGTATTTCAGTGTAACACCCTCAAATCGGCCCTATGCAAGTTTTAGCCCTCTCCGCCAAACCCACATAGAAACGATTCAAGGACGCCCACCAGGCACTTTCGTGCGGGTGGAAAACGAAGTAATAACATTACACAACAGTCCTCGATAGGACCCACAGAACAGATATATATATACAGCACGACTCCAAGAGTCAAGATTACAGATATACACTACAAAGATCCAAATCACCTTGAAATCGATAGGGCGTCCGACTACGGACAAGATGCAAATGGGGCTAAGAGCCCTGAAGAATAACCAATGGCGTCCATAACCCTGCCCAGGCCAAGCCGGAAGGGTAACCCTGCTAACGACGTCGATCTCAAACCTGCTAAAACAAAAGGGGTGCCGACAAAGGGCAAAGGAAAAAGAGGAGCGTCAGTACTGAGGCCAGTACACGGCGAGGCTAGAATTCGGCGGCTCTCGCCTACATAGGTATGGTGGGCTGAAGCGGCAGCGCAGCGGCAGTAAACAACCTATAGAGACTCGATACAACTGGCGGTTATCAGAGAGGGATAAGAAAGACCTATTCGGATCCAACCTGAAGCTAACACCAAACAAACCCATCCTGGTATTTCCTCCTCGAAACCAAACGAGGAAGTCGGACCAAGAAACTCACACAGTTGGCAGTTTTATTCATTTCGTTATAATTGAAGCACTTACTAGTCAGAGATAGATAGCGTGGGCCGTCCGGATAGCATAAGTAGTGGGCAGTTTTAATCACCATTCCATTGTAGTTGGGACATTTACTAGTCAGATATAATTGTTCTGAGGAATCCCAAAACCCCAGCAATTGTTGGCACTTTTATCCCATTCCATTGGCATTGCATTACTTACTAGGCAGGTATAGCATGACACAGATCACCACAGATCCACCAGTTGTTGGCATTTTTATTATCCAGTCCATTATAGTGAAACTGATTACTAGTCAGATATATTAAGTCAAATTTATAGCACTACTTTAGTTATGCTTGGCTATGATCGAGATACTGTGCTCCAAGTCGTCCATAACCGCGGACACGGCTTTCAGAAAGTTTTACCCTGCAGGCGTGCACAAATAGCAACACACACTCGATCAACCTCGGAAAAACCAACTCAAAACCCAACGAGGCTTTTACGACAAAGCGATCACAGGATTCAGAAATATTTCAGAGGGCCACCCCATTAAGCTACCCGCCACGAAGCTAGCTGACTCCGAGACGGACTCAAGGTTTGTGTGGACGGCGGTAAACGACTGGGAACCCGAAAATGTGACTGGGCTTGTCGATACAGCGAAAACGTGTCACGATCCAAAACAATACAGGTGCTCCTCGCACAATCTTAAATAAAGCAGTAACATGGCATAAGTACAGGATAGTAATAAAACCCCAAACTAATTGTGGCCCCAAGAAATAAGAATGAATCAAGCTCTGGCTCAGGGGGGTCCATAAGGCCTCCCGGATGTGGATAATGCGAAAAATCAAGGAACAGGTATCAAGTACTCGGGGTCCTACGGGACACAAGTGAGCGTGGAAGAACCAAATAACATCTATTGCCCACCGATGCCTCTGCATTAGTTATATCTAGCATTTTAATAGTTGTATTAAAATTCATGATCATCTCCACCAGTAAGCATCTCCACCAATAAGCATCTGCCAGCATCCCAACAACTGTGGTACTTAACGATACGGGTTCGCACCTGAGCAAGCAACTGCGACTCGCAAGGCCAGCTATCTACCAAACACAGGCAATAGGAGGTGTCCAAGGCAATATAGAGGTTGCTCGGGATATAACTGGTGCACGAAAACTAAAGCATCGCGACACGGATAGCAATAGATCAACATGAGGAAATAAAGACTATAAATGCAAAATAGGTAGAAGGGGGAGAGATGCTCGCCTGGGAATCACTGTCGGAGATTCATATCCGAAGAATTTGTCGATACTCGCATCCACTCATCGGCCTAATCCGCGAAGAAGCAAAGAACTAAAAGAAACATCGGATGCAATATTTAATACTACGGCAGAAGAACCGGCATGATTATGATATACATGCGAGATCAACAATTAATATGCAACAGGTTTTATATGTAGCATTTATAAAATAGGGGCTCGGGTAAAGGTTCACACATCTGGGTTAGGAAGATCTTGGGTTCCGGGGGTCCGGGGTTCGACAGGGTCCAGGGTTCGACGGGGATCGATCTCGGCGGGAACGTTCTCAGACAACGGAGTAGATCTTGGCGTTCCGGGAAGCAGGATTTGGTCCGGCGTCAGGGGCGCATCGGATTCGCCCTGGTCGGTGTTGATTTTGCCGTCGCGAAGGTCTTGTTGGGTCCGCAGATCGGTCGGTCTTGTCGTTCGGGAAGTAGAACTTGGCGTTCTGCGGCGAAGTGCTTGTCGTACCGGGTTCTCGGGCATCGGATCCGTGAAGGTCATGGCGTCCGGGCAGTAGATCTTGGCGTCCCGGATCGGTCTTCGAAAACGGGAAGGAGAGCTTGGCGTTCCGTGGCGATCTTGGCGTTCTTCCGGTTCGGGTCCTGGCGTCTGAGAGGAAGGAGAACTTGGCGTTCTTATCGAAGTGCACGGGTGACGATGTCGGTCTTGGGTTTGGCGCCGGTGGTTGATGGCGTACTTGGATTGTCATCGGTCCCACTTCGGTCATCAGGTGTCGGGCCTGGGTCATCTCAAGGCGGAAGTGGTCGGAGTAGTACTACTTGAGCCGCTTCAACATCTCCACATCAGTGGTCTGTGACACACTGCCCCCATCTCCACACACATGTCCCAGCAACAACACAACGCTGCACCACATACAAAAATACCACCTCGCGGTACAGCAGCAGGGTTGTAGACGAGCACGACGCAGCGACGGGATAGGCGACCGGCGGAGGAAGGCGGTCAGGGAACGGCGACGGCGCGGGGTAGGCCGAGGTCGGCGAGGCGGCCGGCGAGGGATGGGAAACGGGCGCAGAAGGCAAGCTCGGGGAGGACGCCGAGGACGGCTCTGGCGGGTCAGAGGCGGGCCGGCGGCGTCGGTGGCCGGCGCAGGAGATGGGCCGAGGGCGGCGGTTGACGGGCCGGAGCAGGGGCTCGCGAAGGGGGCACGGGGTGGTTCGGCGACGAGGAGGCCGGCGATGGCGGGCGTGGGCCGGAGTTGGCGGTGGCGGCCGGAGAGATCGGCCGGCGCGGCGGGCGGATGCGACGGCGGGGCGAGCCCGAGCGGCGGGAGGAGGAGGCCGTCGTGGGGAAGGAGGGCACGGGCGCGGCGGCGATGGCGTGCAGGATCCGGCGAGGGGGGGAGAAAAGCGGGGGCGCCGGGAGAAGTGGGCTCGGCGGCGGCGGCTACTGCGAGCGAGAAGGGAGAAGGCCTCGCGGTGGCGCGTTGGTGGAGGGTAGCCGAGGCGGCGGAAGCCCGAGGCCGCGGCCGGCCAGGAGGTCGTCGGGGCGGCCGTAGACCGAGGAGAGGGCAGCGGGATTGCGGCGGCGCGGTGGAGTGTCTGCAGGAGAGAGAGAGGGAGGCGGTGGGCGGTAGGTGGCGATGGGGAGACGAGAGGCGACGCGGGGATCGGGGCAGATGGGGGTGGGGGCTGTGCAGGTGTTGGGCCAGGGGTGTGGGGCCGGCGTCGGTGTCCGCGCGTGGGGGCGAGGTGGCCACGTGATGGGGAGAGCTGGCGGTGGGGCCTAGGGGCAGGGAGAAGGGCGGTGGGGTGTGGTGGCTGGCTGGGTGAGGTGGCGAGCACCGATTGGTGCAGGTGAGGTGGAGGGGGCTGGGTAGGAAATAGGGGTAGGGTATTTGGTAGAAAAGGTCCGGGTGTTTTCTGGGGTAGGTAGGATTTTTATCTGGAGGTGGCCGGCTAGGTTTTCGGGCCTGGCTGGCTGCCTCCCAAAAATAATTTAAATATTTTATTTATTAAAAACGAGGCTTTTGCAAACCGTTGGTAGACAAAACAAAATATTCCGGAGACCCGGGTTTTAATTTGAATTAAAGACGGGGCGTTTAGAAAACAAAACCAGGCTTTTCGAAAATAGTTTTATGCAAACAAATGCAAGATGACATGACGACGCTCAAATGCAAGGTGGCATGATGACATGAGCATGCGGTCATGACGATGTAATGCACAAAAACAACGCGATTTTCTAGTAGTGGTTTTTGTGGGGCGCCACAATTCGACACCACTAACAAAGGATCTCGCCCTCGAGATCCGCCTCATGGTACCGGGAAGAAGGTCGGCGAGCTGAATCTTCTCGCTTCGTGTAGATCCTCGCGACACCACTAACAAGAGGTCCTTGTCCGTGATCGTCGAGAGAACACTCCGGAAACAAAAGGCGAAGGCAGAGGTATCAACAAATAAAGCCACCTCTAGCTTCCGTGGACGGAGTGGAATTGCTGGATCCACCGATTCAATGTACAAGAGCGAATGATAAGAGTAGTCGGATGGTGATCAGTCCATCGCGCACCCAAACCATTACTCTGCACACGAATAGGAGAATTATGCAACCAACTCTCGGAATCAGACTGAAGATCTCGACAACGAGATTCGGAAACAAGGAGTGAGGCACACTCTGTATCGGATCTGGCGTAGATGATGTCGTCGCGTCGGAAAACACCGGAAGGCACAAACAAGGAACAAAGAATGGTACCACAGATAAAGGATCACTCAGATAGCATGAAGACCGGATGTGGCCACACCGTTACCAAAGGAGGAAGCGAAACCCTGAAGGTATGACGGAACCCAACCACGAGAATTCCTGGACTCGAAGAAAGGGAAGAGAGCAGATTCAAAACACGTAGAGGTAAGAGGAGAATAGCAGAGGGGTAAGGAGTAAAATCAGATCTAATCAGAGCTTTCCAACCGGTTTTTTGCAAAATAGTTTTGACACTACATCGGCCGTTAGCTAGGTTATCCTACAGGCTGGACTTGTGGGGTATCGTAACTGCTGAGCTCTGATACCACTCTGTAACACCCTCAAATCGGCCCTATGCAAGTTTTAGCCCTCTCCGCCAAACCCGCATAGAAACGATTCAAGGACGCCCACCAGGCACTTTCGTGCGGGTGGAAAACGAAGTAATAACATTACACAACAGTCCTCGATGAGACCCACAGAATGGATATATATATATACAGCACGACTCCAAGAGTCAAGATTACAGATATACACTACAAAGATCCAAATCACCTTGAAATCGATAGGGCGTCCGACTACGGACAAGATGCAAATGGGGCTAAGAGCCCTGAAGAATAACCAATGGCGTCCATAACCCTGCCCAGGCCAAGCCGGAAGGGTAACCCTGCTAACGACGTCGATCTCAAACCTGCTAAAACAAAAGGGGTGCCGACAAAGGGCAAAGGAAAAAGAGGAGCGTCAGTACTGAGGCCAGTACACGACGAGGCTAGAATTCGGCGGCTCTCGCCTACATAGGTATGGTGGGCTGAAGCGGCAGCGCAGCGGCAGTAAACAACCTATAGAGACTCGATACAACTGGCGGTTATCAGAGAGGGATAAGAAAGACCTATTCGGATCCAACCTGAAGCTAACACCAAACAAACCCATCCTGGTATTTCCCCCTCGAAACCAAACGAGGAAGTCGGACCAAGGAACTCACACAGTTGGCAGCTTTATTCATTCCGTTATAATTGAAGCACTTACTAGTCAGAGATAGATAGCGTGGGCCGTCCGGATAGCATAAGTAGTCGGCAGTTTTAATCACCATTCCATTGTAGTTGGGACATTTACTAGTCAGATATAATTGTCCTGAGGAATCCCAAAGCCCCAGCAATTGTTGGCACTTTTATCCCATTCCATTGGCATTGCATTACTTACTAGGCAGGTATAGCATGACACAGATCACCACAGATCCACCAATTGTTGGCATTTTTATTATCCAGTCCATTATAGTGAAACTGGTTACTAGTCAGATATATTAAGTCAAATTTATAGCACTACTTTAGTTATGCTTGTCTATGATCGAGATACTGTGCTCCAAGTCGTCCATAACCGCAGACACGGCTTTCGGAAAGTTTTACCCTGCAGGGGTGCACAAATAGCAACACACACTCGATCAACCTCGGAAAAAACCAACTCAAAACCCAACGAGGCTTTCACGACAAAGCGATCACAGGATTCAGAAATATTTCAGAGGGCCACCCCATTAAGCTACCCGCCACGAAGCTAGCTGACTCCGAGACGGACTCAAGGTTTGTGTGGACGGCGGTAAACGACTGGGAACCCGAAAATGTGACTGGGCTTGTCGATACAGCGAAAACGTGTCACGATCCAAAACAATACAGGTGCTCCTCGCACAATCTTAAATAAAGCAGTAACATGGCATAAGTACAGGATAGTAATAAAGCCCCAAACTAATTGTGGCCCCAAGAAATAAGAATGAATTAAGCTCTGGCTCAGGGGGGTCCATAAGGCCTCCCGGATGTGGATAGTGCGAAAAATCAAGGAACAGGTATCAAGTACTCGGGGTCCTACGGGACACAAGTGAGCGTGGAAGAACCAAATAACATCTATTGCCCACCGATGCCTCTGCATTAGTTATATCTAGCATTTTAATAGTTGTATTAAAATTCATGATCATCTCCACCAGTAAGCATCTCCACCAATAAGCATCTGCCAGCATCCCAATAACTGTGGTACTTAACGATACGAGTTCGCACCTGAGCAAGCAACTGCGACTCGCAAGGCCAGCTATCTACCAAACACAGGCAATAGGAGGTGTCCAAGGCAATATAGAGGCTGCTCGGGATATAACTGGTGCATGGAAACTAAAGCATCGCGACACGGATAGCAATAGATCAACAGGAGGAAATAAAGACTATAAATGCAAAATAGGTAGAAGGGGGAGAGATGCTCGCCTGGGAATCACTACCGGAGATTCATATCCGAAGAACTTGTCGATACTCGCATCCACTCATCGGCCTAATCCACGAAGAAGCAAAGAACTAAAAGAAACACCGGATGCAATATTTAATACTACGGCGGAAGAACCGGCATGATTATGATATGCATGCGAGATGAACAATTAATATGCAACAGGTTTTATATGTAGCATTTATAAAATAGGGGCTCGGGTAAAGGTTCACACATCTGGGTTAGGAAGATCTTGGGTTCCAGGGGTTCGGGGTTCGACAGGGTCCAGGGTTCGACGGGGATCGATCTCGGCGGGAACGTTCTCGGACAACGGAGTAGATCTTGGTGTTCCGGGAAGCAGGATTTGGTCCGGCGTCAGGGGCGCATCGGATTCGCCCTGGTCGGTGTTGATCTTGCCGTCGCGAAGGTCTTGTCGGGTCTGCAGATCGGCCGGTCTTGTCGTTCGGGAAGTAGAACTTGGCGTTCTGCGGCGAAGTGCTTGTCGTACCGGGTTCTCGGGCATCGGATCCGTGAAGGTTATGGCGTCCGGGCAGTAGATCTTGGCGTCCTGGATCGGTCTTCGAAAACGGGAAGGAGAGCTTGGCGTTCCGTGGCGATCTTGGCGTTCTTCCGGTTCGGGTCCTGGCGTCTGAGAGGAAGGAGAACTTGGCGTTCTTATCGAAGTGCACGGGTGACGATGTCGGTCTTGGGTTTGGCGCCGGTGGTTGATGGCGTACTTGGATTGGCATCGGTCCCACTTCGGTCATCCGGTGTCGGGCCTGGGTCATCTCAAGGCGGAAGTGGTCGGAGTAGTACTACTCGAGCCGCTTCAACATCTCCACATCAGTGGTCTGTGACACACTGCCCCCATCTCCACACACATGTCCCAGCAACAACACAACGCTGCACCACATACAAAAATACCACCTCACGGTACAGCAGCAGGGTCGTGGACGAGCACGACGCAGCGACGAGACAGGCGACCGGCGGAGGAAGGCGGTCAGGGAACGGCGACGGCGCGGGGTAGGCCGAGGTCGGCGAGGCGGCCGGCGAGGGATGGGGAACGGGCGCTGAAGGCGAGCTCAGGGAGGACGCCGAGGACGGCTCTGGCAGGTCAGAGGCGGGTCGGTGGTGTCGGTGGCCGGCGCAGGAGATGGGCCGAGGGCGGCGGTTGACGGGCTGGAGCAGGGGCTCGCGATGGGGGCATGGGGTGGTTCGGCGACGAGGAGGCCGGCGATGGCGGGCGTGGGCCGGAGTTGGCGGTGGCGGCCGGAGAGCTCGGCCGGCGCGGCGGGCGGATGCGACGGCGGGGCGAGCCCGAGCAGCGGGAGGAGGAGGCCGTCGTGGGGAAGGAGGGCACGGGCGCGGCGACGATGGCGTGCAGGATCCGGCGAGGGGAGGAGAGAAGCGGGGGCGCCGGGAGAAGGGGGGCTCAGCGGCGGCGGCTACTACGAGCGAGAAGGGAGAAGGCCTCGCGGTGGCGCGTTGGTGGAGGGTAGCCGAGGCGGCGAAAGCCCAAGGCCGCAGCCGGCCAGGGGGTCGCCGGGGCGGTCGTAGACCGAGGAGAGGGCAGCGGGATTGCGGCGGCGCGGTGGAGTGTTTGCAGGAGAGAGAGAGGGAGGCGGTGGGCGGTAGGTGGCGATGGGGAGACGAGAGGCGACGCGGGGATCGGGGCAGATGGGGGTAGGGGCTGTGTAGGTGGTGGGCCAGGGGTGTGGGGCTGGCGTCGGTGTCCGCGCGTGGGGGCGAGGTGGCCACGTGATGGGGGAGAGTTGGCGGTGGGGCCCAGGGGCAGGGAGAAGGGCGGTGGGCTGTGGTGGCTGGCTGGGTGAGGTGGCGAGCACCGATTGGTGCAGGTGAGGTGGAGGGGGCTGGGTAGGAAATAGGGGTAGGGTATTTGGTAGAAAAGGTCCGGGTGTTTTCTGGGGTAGGTAGGATTTTTATTTGGAGGTGGCCGGCTAGGCTTTCGGGCCTGGCTGGCTGCCTCCCAAAAATAATTTAAATATTTTATTTATTAAAAATTAGGCTTTTGCAAACCGTTGGTAGACAAAACAAAATATTCCGGAGACCCGGGTTTTAATTTGAATTAAAGACGGGGCGTTTAGAAAACAAAACCAGGCTTTTCGAAAATAGTTTTATGCAAACAAATGCAAGATGACATGACGATGCTCAAATGCAAGGTGGCATGATGACATGAGCATGCGGTCATGACGATGCAATGCACAAAAACAACGCGATTTTCTAGTAGTGGTTTTTGCGGGGCGCCACATTCAGGATCTGAAGTCAGGAAGGATACTTGGGACTGGAACTGAACATGATGGCTTGTATTACCTCGACCACACACCACTTCCAGCCGCACTCAGCACAAGAAGTTCCACGACTACAGATGAGCTTTTGTTACTCCATTATCGACTAGGGCACCTATCCTTGCAGTCTCTAGGTCGTATGTTTCCTTCTTATTTTGAATCATGTTGCAAAGAGGAACTCTTTTGTGAGGTGTGTGAGCTAGCTAAACACACAAGAGCTAATTATCCTAGTAGTGGTGAAAGTTGTAAAAATCCTTTTGAAGTAGTGCACTCTGATGTTTGGGGACCTTCAAAGGTAACCCCTCTATTAGGAGAGCGATGGTATGTTACATTTACTGATGGGTTTAGTAGATGCACCTAGTTGTATCTCCTTAAGCAAAAATCTGAAGTTTTATCTGCTTTTAAAAATTTCTATACCTTGGCGAGCAACCAGTACAATGCAAGCATGGAAATATTTAGGACAGATAATGGCACTGAATATGTCAACCGGGATTTTAATGACTTCTTGTCCTCCCATGGCATTTTACATCAAACCACATGTGTCAACACATCAGAACAAAATGGAGTTGCGGAGCAGAAAAATAGACATCTACTTGAGGTAGCCCGATCTCTTATGTTTAAGATGAATGTACCAAAGTTTCTGTGGGGTGAAGCTGTTAAAACAGCAGCTTATTTAATTAATCGTATGCCATCATGGATTCTCAATTATAACTCTCCAATTGAGTGCCTGAGTGGTGTTAATTCCTTTATAGTGCCTCTAAAGATATTTGGTTGCACTTGTTTTGTTCATGATTACAGGAATACAGCAGGAAAGCTTGATCCACGAGCAGTTAAGTGTATCTTTGTGGGTTATTCTCCAACCCAGAAGGGACATCGGTGCTGGAGTCCTACCGATAAAAGGTTTTTCGTTAGCATGGCTGTGACGTTTCATGAGAAGGAACCTTTCTATTCTTCACATGTTAACCCTACTTATACTGTTAATAGCCAGGGGGAGATCTCTAACAAGGATTCTATTTCCAGTGGCTCCGTTTTGATTCCTATGGTGGATATATCACGACCTGATGATGTAGCAGAGGGGGAGAAGAATACAAGTATGAATGAAGAAGACATACACTCGACTACTAATGAGGTATGTGATACTCCAGTACCTCAACAAGGAACAGAACCGGAGACATCTAATATACCTTGTGATATGGTGCACCATAATGTAGCTCAAGATGATATTGACCATACAACTGTTCCAAAAGGCCCTCATCTACCAGGGGAGTCCATCCTTGACACTACGGAAGAAGATACCATAAACCCTGTAATAACATCAAATGCTCCAATAGTTGAAAGTCCAATAGCATTGAGAAAGCCTGTTAGACGTACTGAAATTCCAGCACGACTTAAAGATTGTGTGGGATATAAACATGATATGGCTAACTTCATTTCATACGAAAAGTGCAGTCTATCATTTAAAGGATTCATTGCATCATTAGACTCTAGTATTATTCCTGCAAACTGGGAGGATGCTATAAAGGATCCAAAATGGAGGGCAACCATGCTAGAAGAAATGAATTCCCTAAAGAAAAATAAAACATGGGAATTGGTAGAGTTGCCAAGTGGTAAGGAGGCCGTAGGATGCAAGTGGGTTTACATGGTTAAACATAACTCTGAGGGGAAGGTAGAACGATTTAAGGCTCGTTTGGTGGCCAAAGGTTACTCGCAGACGTATGGGATTGATTATGAAGAAACATTTGCACCTGTGGCAAAAATGAATACTATACGGACTTTGATATCTTGTGCATCTAACCTGGGCTAGAATTTACATCAATTAGATGTTAAAAATGTTTTTCTTCATGGAGATCTTCGTGAACAAGTATACATGCGTATACCTCCTGGATTTGGTACAACTGAAACTGAAGGCAAAGTGTTAAGATTGCATCGGTCCTTATATGGTTTAAAACAGTCCCCTCGTGCATGGTTTGATCATTTTTTGTAGGGCTATAATTCAAATGAACTATAAACAGAGTAATGTTGATCATACTCTGTTTTATAAGCGCAGTGGTGACATGGTAACTATTTTAATTGTCTACGTTGATGACATTATTATCACAGGAAATGATAATAAGGAAATAGAAAAGTTAAGGCAGCAACTGGCAAAAGAATTTGAAGTTAAAGACCTCGGATTACTGAGGTATTTCCTAGGAATTGAAGTGTCTCGAAGTGCAAAAGGTATATACCTCTCTCAAAGAAAGTACATCCTAGACTTGTTATCTGAAACTGGAATGATTGGGTGTCGTCCAGCTTCCTCTCCAATTGAAACCAATCATCGCCTTACAAAGGAAGGGGGTCCTATAGATAGAGAGCAGTACCAGAGATTGGTTGGCTGCTTAATTTATTTATCCCACACACGCCCTGATATAGCATTTGCAGTAAGCGTTGTGAGTCAATTTATGCATGAGCCTAGAAGTCACCATTTGGATGTTGTAATGAGGATAATTCGATATCTCAAGGGATGTCCTGGTAGAGGCTTATTATATACATCAAATGGAAATTTACAAGTTGAGTGCTACACGGATGCAGATTGGGCAGGTTCAGTAGATGATAGGAGATCAACCTCTGGGTATTGCACTTTCGTTGGAGGCAATCTTGTGACCTGGCGCAGCAAGAAGCAAAATGTGGTGGCTAGATCTACAGCCGAAGCAGATTCCGAGCTATGGCGCAAGGGGTATGTGAAGTTCTTTGGTTGAAAATCTTATTAATGGAGTTGGGTTTATTTAGAGAGAAACCCATGTTATTGTACTGTGATAATAAAGCCGCGCTTGATATTGCTCATAATCATGTGCAGCATGGAAGAACCAAACATATAGAGATTGATAGACATTTTATCAAGGAGAAGTTGGACTTGGGAATCATCTGCATGCCATATGTGAGTTCTTCCGATCAACTTGCTGATATATTGACTAAGGGTTTATCAGAAAAAGTGTTTTCTAACTTATGTAGCAAGATGGGGCTTCATGATGCATTTGGCCCATCTTGAGGGGGAGTGTTGTAAGTAGTACTTGAGTGT
Source organism: Avena eriantha (assembly GCA_910589775.1). NCBI lineage: Eukaryota > Viridiplantae > Streptophyta > Magnoliopsida > Poales > Poaceae > Avena > Avena eriantha. Next base: position 111,624,969 of record OU342741.1, read on the forward strand.
AAATAGGAAAATAGTTAGGGATGGAAATGTAAAGTAACAATAAATATCAGAGGGGATCGAATAGAAGAGAGTAGAAACTTCAGTTGGTCTCTGTACGATATTTTCACCCAAACAATGAAACTAGATGTATTAATCGAGTGATTCCAAGTATTGAAAAGATTATGATTGGGGAGGACAGGCTGATTCATTTTTCCGGGGTTGCTATGGGGCAGGCTTGCACCATTGTCCTGAGAGGAGCAAGGTATTTCTTATTTGCATAGCTCTTATCATGCAGGATATCATGGTATTATTTAGGCATTTAATTTAATTTGCCATGCACTGAGTACATGTTTGCTTGTTGTCTACATTGAGCATATGTCCTTTATGAAGCTGAGAGATCGTTGCATGATGCCTTGTGTGTGCTTTCTCAGACAGTAAATGACACCCGTGTCTTATTTGGCGGTGGATGGCCTGAGATGGTGATGGCCAAAGAGGTTGATGAACTTGCAAGGAAGACCCCTGGGAAGAAATCCCATGCAATTGACGCTTTTTCGCGTGCCTTGCAAGCCATCCCAACAATCATAGCTGACAATGCTGGTCTGGATAGCGCTGAGCTGATCTCCCAGCTCCGAGCTGAGCACCACAAAGAGAATAGTACTGCTGGAATCGATGTCATCACCGGCGGCGTAAGCTCATGGAGATACCAATTTTCTATGTAATTTGTACCTGGGTTTTGAAACTAACATGGTCTTCGTTTCTGCAGCTCGGAGACATGCAAAAGCGGGGGATATGCGAGGCGTTCAAGGTGAAGCAAGCCATCATCCTGTCCGTAACAGAGGCTGCAGAGATGATGATCCTCGGGGTTGATGAGATCATAACCTGTGCCCTGCGCAGGAGAGAGGATAGAATGTGATCTCACAATCTGTTTTGACGCAGGATTGTGTATGTTCGCCAAGTTTGGCTGAGTTACTGTGGTCAACGACAGTTATAATTTGACCCCGCTTTAGTTGTCGTCGACCGACCCCTAAGAGATTGGAACTTGATGTGGGACTAGATAATTTCCGTAGGCCCCTTTTGTTTTGAAAAATATATCGCCCTTTGTGCAGTTGTCCTCCAGTAGGATGTGTTATTTACTGTTTTGTGTTGGATGTTGTCGTCCACTGTAACCACGGTTAACCCGGCAGGTAGACGTCTAATGCCTCTTCCTTTGCCATATCCTTCGTATAAAGTATTTATTAGGTCCTTCGTAAAAAGTTCAAGAGAAATCAAGAAAATAATTATTTGCTCTGATCCATAATAAGTGTAGTTGATTATGGATCGGACGGAATATTAAGAAAGCAAGAAATTTGGGGGAAATCGCCTCAAAAAGGTCATTCGGGCAAAATGTTTTTGATGTTTGAATGTCGGAAAACTATTTATGCAATTCAAGTTTCCTATTTGGTTGCCTATTAAAAACGTTGTGGATCTTCTTTCAAATTGAATACTGAATACTTCTTAGGTTTTCTATATAAAATATTTGTTTATCTTCTTTTTTTCTATATTTTTTGAGTTGTTGGCATGACGAGGCATGTAAAAGGGATGCATCTCAATCACCACGAACTGCTTAGGGGGTAAAGTAAATCGATTCAGAAGTTCAAGGTTGAAGGCAAATGGTTTTTTGTTTCAGAGTTGAAAAGCGAACTTCAACGGTAGTTCAGGGTTGGAAGTACATTTTCAGCTATAGTTTAGGGTTTAAAGTGAACTTCTTTCATAACACAACTCTGCCAAATCCAGAGATAGCAGCAGAGTATTCACAACGCTAATTCACAACACGACTTGATTAATATACAATTTCTAGCTAGAGTTGCCTTTTTTCGCAAGTTGTATGCTGAGTACAATGGCCTTTGACACCGCTCCGTCCTCTAGGGGATGTCCGGTAGCCTGTATCCATTTTGGGGCTCACTAGGGCATGTCCACGATCAGCAGTGTCACACTCATACAACCCAAAAGACACACTGTGCAAGTTGTTTGGTAGCATGTATATCATCTGGTGCACCGGTTGGGCAACTAGAACCATGTTGTTTGGCTGCGTGCACATTGCGCTTTTGACCCATGTCATATATTTTCCTCTTGTTTGGTTCACATACAGCACTAGTTATGGTCACCTTGCACTTCTTTATGGTGAGGTTACCATGACCGGATTGAGAGGAAGACCACGGACATGGAGAAGAACACACAGTCATTATTCACACAAGCATGATCCCTAGAACCATGATCTCCACAACCAAGATCCTGACAACCATGATCCCCACAAACATGAACACCATAAGCATGAACAATACAAGCAAAAGGGGATCACAGTTGAACATGAACAAAATGAACACCCTTGGCAGTCCTAACAAGTATGATCGTTGCCAAAAGGAGACCACAGTTTAATATACCACCATGGTGTTAATCTACCACCACATCAAAAGTGGGTGTCATCCTACCACCACCATCAGTTTATTGTCAGCGGTACAAGAAGGTGCAACAAAAGAGTCGACCATCACAGATTTCCTTAAACTTCTTCAGTTTGTCCTTGTTAGCGTCATTGGCTTTAAACATTATACTCTAGTTTCTTCTTTTCCTCTTGAAGATCTTCCGGTCCTCATCCATTACTTTTGCTTCTCTTTGATTACCCCAGCCTAGGATTTCTGCATGGTCTTCAGCATCTCAACCTCATTCCTCAACTCTTCAGTCTGTTTGGAATTCATCTCCCCAGATCTCGCATTGCTGTCATTCATCCTAGACAAGTTCTCCTCCAACGCCTTCTCTGTTTCTTCGATAAATTTCTTCACATCAATCAGCAGACTTGAGTATATTTTGTCAAGCTTGTTCTTCTCATCAGACAGTTGCTTTAGAAACTTCACATTCTCAACCCTCTTGTCGATTCTTGCACTCCTGGTATCATCATACATCCCCATAGCTTCGCAATTGCATTCTTCGTAGCATATGGTCATTCATTATCCACCCAAGACACAAACCCACAATTTTCGACCTCCTACAGGTCAGAAATTCGTTGGCACATGCCTACTACTTGGTAGACGAGTGAATGGCGATACAAGGAGCTAAGCACTTACATTCTGAACTTGGCAGAGGTACAATCTAGGGCCTGTGTTGATTCCTTCAAATGCAACACGCCTGATAGGCTCAAGTTTATGGACGCGGCATAGATCGGGACAATCTTCCGCTGTGCCGCAGAAGCTGGGATCTTCGTATGAGTTAGGAGCATAGTCCATGTCCATGATGTCCTAGCACACCAAATTGAGTTCATCTGATTGTAAATCATGAATTTCTAACTTGCTACCAAACCCCTAGATACGATTGAGAGGAACTGTCATCGTCATTACAGCTCGACATGGCACCTGCCCCGCCGGTTTTGTCTTGCCGGGGGTGTCGTCGCTCTCGCCGCCGATGGCCGGATTTGACCGAGGAAAGGTAAAGGGGAAAAGGTGGATCTGGTTTTGGTGGTGAGCGGGTAAGGTGTGTCTCGGCGGGAGGTGAAGGAAAGGATCCCATCCCTTTTCCAGGCCAGCGGTAATCTCCCGCCTGCGCCATCGTCGATCGAGCTCGTGCAAGGGAGCGCCGCTTTTGCCTCCATCGGGCGCACGGCAAGGGTGGCTCGCTCAAAACGGCCGATTCGAGCGTAGCAGTTAGGCCTAGCTCCGGGTTGTTTTACGGTTCGCACTAGCACAGTCCAATGCCTCATGCAGGTAACCAAACAGCCCAATTTCGTATCCCACTGGCCTGCCCGAAGGGTATGCAAGCTACCAAACGCACCCCTACAGATACAGTTGAAAGTTCGGTCGTTCAAATCTAATTTAGGGAATTCTGTCACGATGGACGCACGGATTCCTGTTCGAGTTGACGTCTTCACTCTTCATCATCCTCGGCCACGTGCTTCCTCTAGCTAGTTCGGCTTGTTCCCCTTCGAATAGCATAATTCCGTTCTTAAATCAGTCCCCTTACTAACTATTTTGAGATTATGCTGGCAAATTGAGGTCTTCCTTTTGCTTTCAATAAATCCCATGCGTTCTTTTCTTCGTTGCTACTGGTCTGACTCTTCCAGCCTCCCTCTGCTCTGCTTCCTTCTGACCGCTGAAGCAGGGTTTCTTTTCCTTCTTCAGCAGCCATTTTAATCGCTTAGCCCTGAGAAGTTCCTCACCCGACGTAGGCTAACCGAACCTGTCTCTGACGACCGATACTGAATGTACTCATTTTAAATATCGTTTAGAGTAGACACAGTTGAGAGAACCTGCCTGACCAAAACAGCATAATAAAAAGAGCCATGCAAAAGGATACAATTGTACTAAGCTGAAGTAACAACAACCTCTGATTGTGGAAGATAGTGCTTTGAGCAGAGAAACAAATGTATTAGACCTTATTCTGAAATCCAAACATAAATCTTGCACAGACTTTCCAGCAAAAAACGATTGTTTGGTGACAGTGAAGAATAATTAGGAAAATTGTTACAAAGGATAATTTACAGACTACGGCCTCCGTGCTCTTCAAGTGCCAGGAAACGGTACAACCCTGTGCCTACTAGAGGATGGAAAGAACACCGGCATCGTCAAAATCAACTGCCAAAGCAAAATCAGCAACCGAGGCATAATCAGTAAAAACAGAGATAAAAATAATGGTGGGGTTGAGAAAAGGTAGTCCCAGTACTCACTGCTTCAGTACTCAGCACTGTATTCAATCTTATAGAGCAACTCCCTACGGCCCTCGCCACCCAGTCGGCAATTCATCTGTTTACACCCGGCTTGCAGCTTCTCCTCACTGTCAAAGTCTGATTCACGGGAGCAGCGTCTTCGGACCTTCTTAAGTGTCTCCTTTGTAGGGGTGAAGCCTGCATCGACCTGGACAAAACATGGTTTGAGGAGCTATATATAGACAGGGTGAAGGGAAATTTCAACTTACCATTTCATCAATAACAGCAAGAGCAGCTTTTGGATCTCGGTTGACAAGATGAGCGTCTACAAGTAGGGAGTATGTTGTTCCATTTGGCTTAACATCAAGGCTTGATAAGTGCTGGAATACATTAATGGCTTCCTCTGTCTGCAACACAAAAGGGCAGTGCATATCCAAAGGGATAGTTATCAAGCTGGCAAACAGATACTTTAGGGAGGTCATAAGAAAAATAAGTAAATATAGCCAATACTAATTACCTTTTTCAGCTTTCCGAATGCATGCAACAGGGCATTGTACGAATGTATGTCAGGTGTAAGTCCAAACTTTTCCTTCATTGCCTCAAAAGTTTCATATGCTCGCTCAATATCCCAAATGTTTGCACAGCCTAGTATAACACAGTTAAGAGCAGCAACAGATTTGTATGGTGGATCTGCAGAACTCAGATTCTCTAATTGAACATAAACCTGCAAATAGGTTAGGGCATTCAATCATACATTTGAACATGAAAAGACAAAGACAACAGGGAAATAAAATGCTTATTCTAGAATATCAAGTCCAATTGACAAAAAACATGCAGTTGCAAGCATATCATGAACATAATAACATTGATGCGTGATAACTTGCCAATCATGTAGACATTTTACAAAAATATCTTTCAAGTCTTGGTAGGAGTGAGCCACAACTAAACAAGAATGCAAGCTATGTCATTTGAGAAATACATGCAATGCTAACAGAATGAAATTGAACAACAGAAAGTACTACTGACCACAAGAGATTAGTGCCATTGCAGAGCAAAAGGCAAAATTCGCCACGAACACTACATTAGTTATACGTAACTAATGGGAAAATCAATAAAGAAACTGGCATTGAACTTTTATAAAAAAAGTGAGCATCTAAACTAAAAGCAGAAAGAATGGATGCAATCATGTCACTGATGGGATTTTTGTAGCAGATGATTTTCTTGAAAGAAGACTCATTGCATTATGCATAGCAAGTGCAAGAGAATCTACCGTGTCCAGTGTGGTAAAACCATCCTTGCAGCAAGCAACAACAAGTGGTTGCAAGGAAGTGAACGGTGAGAAGAGCTCTGTATCAATATTCTCAGAGTTCCCATAGGCATTTTCAAATTCACGAAGAGTCCCAAAAGCTCGTTGAAGTTGGCCAATTGACGAGTGGGCGTAAATCTTTGCAAGATAAGTCTCTGGCAAGGGTGCCCTTTTCTGGCGCAACGACTTGCGTAATATTGACCAAGCGGCGTTCAAGAGGTCCGTGCTACAAGTTCTACCAGCAGCACTTAGAGCTGAGAGTACTAAACCTTCATCAACTGAAAGGTGCACAGGGGGCGTAGCACGCTCACCACGTGCCATCCATCTCGCAAGAAATTCCAAACCAAACATAGCTAGCTTGCTATTGTTAGCTTCAAAAGCAGCTTCTGCTATGTCAACACACCAGGTCCATTGAGGACATAAGACTTTGTTCTTATCTGTTGCCTGAAATAAACCAACTTACACCATCATTAATAGGGCCAGGCAAAAAGTATGAATGTCAAAGGCAATCAGTGTAACTGACAAACATCTAATGAATCAGATAAACTGTAATATCAGACTCCTAAATAACATATACGCAATGGATTAACTGTTCTTTAGAATAAAGTACCTTGCATTTCTCTATGATTGATGCCAATGTGTCCAATCTCCCGGTTCTTACACATACTCCTACATACTCAGCGTAAACAGGTGAAGATATCGCGTAGCCTGATTTAAGCATAATATCCAAATATTTAGAAGCCGAGTCAACACGATTGCCTTTAATAAGCAGATCTACAACCAAATTGTAGGTTTCATCATCTGGTACGGTTCCTGTTTGCAGCATCCTGATTTCAACAGATAAGAATAGACAGTTATTTTGAAGTCAAATTTGAGTTACACAAATTTATAGTGACCACAAAATAACATATTTCACTATAAATGAGAACATAAGCTAATACAATGCTAAACATATAGGCAAAATCAAAGATAAGCTGTCTTGGTTTAAACAAAGATAAGCACTTAACATAAAATCAATATTAAATATTACACGTTAACATTAACTTTTACAAGCAAAGTCCATAGCCTGAACAATTTGATTCTTACAGCTGCATACAAGATATGGGTTCCTAAATGTTACTCCCTCCGATTCATAATAAATGTCGCTCGTTTTGTACTAAGCTAGTACAAACTCTGTACTAGATGAGCGACCCTTATTATGGATCGGAGGGAGTACTATAACACAATCTTGTAATGACTTGTTATTTCTTATGCAAATAATACTGTACCAAACAATAAAAACCAACTTAGGTACAGCCTCACAATGGACAAGCAGTTCAGCAATGCATGTTGCAACTGTAGTCTCAGGAATATCATGGATCCAAGGGCATCCATAGACAAAATAAAAGGGAAATGTCCTTGAGCACAACAATTATGAACTTTCCAAAACTAAGTTATCCAAACAACATCAGACTAAGCTATCACCCTAGTACCATACCATTTTGCATACTAACACCAGAAAGAAGATGGAGGTTGAGGTTCTGTAACACGACCTCACGAATCAGCCACATTCTTGTGTAAAAACAGATAACTAAGTGATCCATTTGTGAAGTGCCACGACATATATGAGCGAATGAGAAACTTACCGATCAACGAGCTTCTCGCCCCCTTCGTACTCACGAGCTTTGACCATGCTCTTGAGGACGAGGTTGTAGGAGGCGGTGTTGGGCGTGATCTGGAACTCGCGCATCTGGTCGGCGAGATCGAGCATTTCGACCGGCTGGGCATCGGACATGAGGTTGGCGCGCAGGTGGTGGTTGAAGAGGTCCACGTCGGGGCGGTTGGGCTTGCCCGTGCCGGCGTCGAGGGAGCGCACCCAGAACTCGAAGAGCTGCCTCATGTCGTCCCACTTCTGCTCCGCCGTCCACTCCGCGAAGGTCTCCTTGAGCTCGGCGGCGCCGAGGGTGGCGGCCAAGAGGTGGTTCCCCGAGATGGGGCCGGGGTTGATGACGGCGGGGAGGTGGGAGGATGTCGGGCTGGAGCCGGCGTAGTTGCGCCAGTTCTCGCCATAGAAGGGGCTGCCGGAGCTAGGGTTCGGGGGGAGCGGGGAGGACGCGGGGGGGTCGGACGGGGGCGAGGAGAGCTCGGGCTGCTGGGGCAGCGGGCGGGTGGAGGAGATCGCGGCGCGGAGGAGGAGGGGGAGAGGAGCCGGGGTCCTGCGGTGGCGGCGGAGGAGGAGCGAGGCGGCGGCGGCCGCCGCAGCCATTGTGTGGGTTAGGGTTTTAGTGGGGCGCGAGGAGTGGCGGGGAGGGGAGGGGGGCAGACGGCGGCTGAGATCGGGTGGGCGGGGGAGGGGGGAATGGAAAACAGAAGTGGAGCGAGCTCTCGTGCGCTGGAGGACTGTTTCGTCGCTCTGTGCCCTATGGAGGGTAGACCATACTCCGTTTTTGTTTTTTGTTTTTCGGAGGGGCATAATCTGTTAATTAAACTGCTACATATTCATATTGATAGGTTTTTCTTTTCTTTTCTTCTTGGATGCTAGTGACAAACGGTCTGAGATCGAGATGAAATCTTGAAAGTTAAAGTTTCAAAGTAAATTTCCAAACTAGTACTACTCTATCATACAACTAATGTTGTGCGGCTTTCAAAAGACAACTTCGACTAACAAACATGCATCAACTTTTACATGTCAATGTTTCCTTTTCTAAATATAAAACTTTGGCGAACTGTCCAATTAAAACCCCATTTCGGTGCAAACCAACCTGTGGTTAGGAGGGTGGTTGTACCCCCAGCCCGCCAGAGTTCAAACCCCCGGTTTGACACTGTGTGTTGCATAAAAAGGCGGAGTATTCTTTCAGTGGGAGGCGACGTTCCCGTGGACAGTGAGGCGCCCGTGGTGACTTCGTCAATCTCAAGACCCGATCCGCCGGCTCGATCTCTCGGAGGTGCTCATAGCGATAGGGTGTGCGGGTGTGCGTTTATAGGGGTGGGTGCATGTACGTGTTGTGAGCGTCTATGATTGTACTGTGTTTCTCAAAAAAATAAAAACATTTCGGTGAAAATAAGACTTCCTCCACCAAACGTCGGATCATGAACGGACAATTTAGATCAGAGGTGTGATGGTAACCTAGCATCTTAAACGTATTTTGAAACTCCACCATTTCTCAAAATCTAGCTGAAAAACATATAAGAGGATTATTTTGCATGGTGACAGAAAAAAATGTATCGTATGGTCCGGTGGACCAGAGTATGCATGTCTAAATATAAAGAGGCTTTGGAGCAAAGGGCTGAGAAAACATAATAATAGTTCACTGTGGCCTGAGAAGGGAAGAAACTGGGAATGTGGCCTGAGCTTTATGTATCTTGTATCTTTGAAATTTTTGAAAACGACAATCTGTAGTTTCAAATAAAATATTTTAAAAACCCTGGATGTAGGCAATGTTGTATTCTATAAATGTGCAAAATCTTAACTCGAAACACATTATATTTTGGGCCAATAAAAAATGACAAAATCTAACAAATTTTGGATTTGCATTGTTCGCTGCTTCACTCGCTTTGTCATTTTTGCACAACCTAGAGTACATGGTTTTTTGAGTTGAGATTTTGCATTACATCATTGCCTACTTCTCTATTTTTTCAAAAAAAAAATACTGGAACTTTTAAATATCATTTCCATGTTTTAATAAAAAAAAAAGAGCTTCATGTAACGCCGCTCTCCCAAGAAAGGGCTCTAGCAGCATTGCTCTTGCTAAGTGTCTTCATAACCAAGCTGATTGTCTTGCTGGTCAAGGGCATGGAGCCAGCGCTCCTTCGGATGGTGGAACTCCAAAACTAGGGCCTGAGGGTTTAGCTGTTGCAAATATGGTGTTTTGCTGACAAAATTGGCAATGTTCGTTTGTTACTAAACTCTTCTGGCATCTAATAATCATGGTACATCTAGTTTCTTTGCTTTGTCTAAGTTTGGTGCTAATAGGTTTTTACCCCATAGTGGGTGCTCGAGGACAAGCATTCACGGCTTGTTTCGTGTTTATTCTCCAACTCACAATCTCTCTTCCCCCATTTCTATAATTGTTGTGTTAGAAAAGACTTTGCAATTCCATTAAAAATTAATGTGAACAGGTTATCCTGGTTGGAAAAGAAATAGCTTATTTTCAGTAAAATGAAAGGCATACAAGATTTAATTGACCATTCATTACTTGTTCCCACTCAATGTTTGGACTTTGAAAGTATATACACAAAATTACTTACTTTCATGGATTGTCTATTTATTCGTAGTTCATATAAACATTGTGTACTCACATAAATAGTTTGGCATATACAAATTTAGCCAAAAACAAACGTTATTGTGGTGCTATATTCAATCTATAAGCTTGAGATTACCATGTCTCAGTTTTTTTTTTTTTTTTTTGCAGAACCGTGTCTCAGTTTTAGGAACACTACTTGCCTACTTGGTTCAGATAGGATATAACTATTGATTAAGTACACAAAAGAAAATGAAGCAAGTGACAACTATCTTTATCCTTTCCAGCAAAAATACTACTCCCTCTGATCCATAATAAGTGTCCCTGATATAGTACAAGAAGGGAGTAGCTATATTTTGCTCTGCATGGTACAGACTGGGAGGACAAGGAGGCCAAGAATTCTGGAAGGAAACTTCGGTTCAAGGCCTCCCAGTATGTTGTTCATCGCTTTGCTTTGAATATTAACAGAACTAGAATCCTTCCACAGGTAACATCGTTTGCTTTGAATGTTAATAGAACTAGAATCCTTCCACAGATAACATCGCCTTATGATTGGATACGTTTTTTCTTCTAGAAAACTTAGCACAGTTGCACCCCCTGTTGAGCATATACAGATACTCATCAGAATGTCTTTTTAACTAAGTGTACCAGAAAGGTGCTTCCGTGGCTCAGAACATCACAAAAATAGTTTGGACTCTTGATCTAGGAATTGCAAATTGCTTTGCCTCAACTGAAGATTGTTCAACGGAGTGTAACTTCTGCAAACCATACAAAACCCCCTAATCTGAGTCTAGGCTGTGTGAGACTCCAATATTGTACGACCCCGAGGTACCTGTGTCTGGGGATAGGAAAGAAAATAAAAATCACACACACACACAAACACACGGTCCCACAAAACAGAAGATGTGAACAAGAATCACACAAATGAAGGGAAAAGAGTAATAACTTACAAAACGTCATGCAAATCATTCGATAAATCACTGCTTGCAGCGACTAAATGAATCTTGAAGAATGCTGATATCCAAATCACGGCCTGTAGCAAAATAGGCATGGGAAGATTCAGACTGATTCATAGCTTGTAAGTAATGGATGATTAACTACAGTACCATCTTTAAATATACCTATGAAAACTATCTTGTTCGTACGAGATTGTGTATCAGACCATTCCCTGGCCGGGACAACCTCGTAGACTTCCCTCACTGCCTGCATAAGGGCAAAAATAGACTTGAGTAATGATAACCAGTTCAACAAAGCAGGCATACTTAGTAACTTTGTATTGCAGGCGGGCTGGATAGAAACTTTGGCCAATAGCTTTAGCTTATCATGAATTCTTTCAGATGCCTTGTATGTTGTAACAACCTGTAATGTATGAAGTTGGTTCGAATTATGGATATGCAAGATCCCTTTGCAACGATATATATCCATGTTAGGCTTCTTCTCCCAAAGAAGATCTTCAAGCCATGATTCCACCTGTCAAACAAAGTGCACCAGACAAACATGTAGGTGTTGAAGAAATCAGACATTACCATTATGGCGTCTTTTAATAATGTAGCTACAGAGTGCCTGAGTACAGCGCACGGCAACATAGAGGCATGTCTTCCAGACTCCAATTTTGAGTGCTGGAATAAATGGGCCCTAAGTGGGCTCGTTATTCAAAGAAATCAAAGGGTGTGCACAGATTTAGCATGTGAGAAGTTTAGTCCCACCTACCAGTTTAGAGATGGGTAGACCAACACATAAGAGATGATACCCAAAAAGGGAACCTATATGAGAAGGCAAGTAGGAAATATGCTATGAGTACACCATATGCACGCTCGCTCACATTTATTCGGGTTTTTCCTAATCCACAACTAGACTACCACATGGGCTAATAACTGAAAAAGAAAACATGTCACCGTGTGGTTACTTCGTTGCACATGAAAGGAGAAGTCTCAAGGTGTGGTTCCTAAGATTTCGGTAGTCGAATCGTGCTGTTACAGGACAGTCTCTAAAGAGATGTCCCTTTGACAAGAGACTCATCTCCTGAACATCCACGCGCCAACCTCTCCCGCTGAGCTAGCCACCGAGTCCCGCTGTTTCTTCTTTCGTGCAGCAACATGTGGAGATGCAGCAGTCTCTGGACCTTCTCAGCTGGGCAATTAGGTTTCTGGGAAGTGGCTACACGCGGCTACTATGCCTTTATTCATCCTCGTCCCGCCTCTTCTTCCTCGATAGTCCTTCACCAGCTTCATCCTCGACTGCATCGTCAAGTCTTCATCCGCATTACCACTAGGAGATATCGATCTCACAATTATTACTCATCTGTGATGTTGTGACTAAGGTTCATCTATATGATGCATGCAATACCAGCCCTTTCCTGTATGCTAGTAGAGTTTCCGTAGACTTATTTCTGCCATATATAATGAAATTGATATGCAATTTTTCAAATCGAAGAACCTAATTTCTATGCAATGGTTTTACTGAAACCCAAATGTTTTGGGGAAGAGAATTTTAAGAGGTGGCGGACTCCTGTCAAGTTTACGCTCACGAGTATGAACCTCTTGTGGGTCATTTTTCTCCTGCTGTCGAGAGGCCACACACGCAGGAAAAACAACTCGCGATTTTGAGCTGTCAGCTTACATGGCCTCATTTCCCCATGACGGATCAGTTGTGCGACATGTATCATCTGACATGACCTCCTTTCCTCGGGACGGATCAGTTGTGCGACATATACATAAACACCAATTCTGCCAGTTTGGGAGGCTCTTGACATAAAGCACGAAGTCGGACATTGCCCTTAAGTTATATGTGAATGAACTCCCCTGATTTCAAAATGGTCTACAACACCTTGACTGTGCCACAAGCTCACGAACTCCAGCATCTGGTGAGGGAACTCCCCCCGAACTTTGTGGACAGACAACATCAAAGTGGATGAGTTCCCCCACCAGAAACTGGAGCTCGTGAGCTTGCTGCACAACCGAGGTATTGTCGGCCATCTTGAAATTATGATAGTTCATTAATGTACTACTCATGACCAACGTCTGACTCTCCATACTTTCTGTCAAGAGCCTCCACAACTGGCAGGACTGGTGCAGTCCAAGCATATGCCACACAACTGATCGGTCATGATGGAGAGGAGGCAACCCAGTGCCCTGGCAGATGACAGCTCAAATCATGTTTTTGTTCTTGCGTGAATGGCCCCTCAACGGTAGGATAAATGATCCAGAAGAAGTTCGTATTAATGAGACAAAACTTGAGCCGAGCCTGACACCTCTTAAAGTTCTCTCCCACCAAAAGATGAAACCTGATCACTCCATCCAACCATTGCACAGATATTAGGTTTTCTGGACTGTTGGAAATAATGCATAGGCTAGTGTCAATTTAATCCCGAAACTATACAGCGTGACAGATGACAATAATAACTACCAAAACTCTAGGCAATCATACAAGAAACGATTAGCATCGCATGCATCATATATATGAACCCTAGCCGCAGCATCGCACAAGCAGTAACAGATTGCGGAATCATTTCCTTAAAGTGGGGATGTGGATAAAAACTTGGTGACGTGGTCAAGGAAGAAGAGATCATGAAGCCGGTGAACAACCGTAAAGAAAGAAGAGGCAAGAAGACCATGACCAAAGACATAGCAACCATGCGTAGGAACTTCCTGTAAACCTAATTGCTCAGCTGCCCATGCAGGTCGATGATCACCGGGAAGGTCCGGAGACTGTTGCTTCTAATCGTCCTGCTACACCGCAGGAGAAGGAACACAGCGGGAGAGATTGGTTCATATATTTGAAGGAGATGAGTCTCATCAGAGTATTGTCTCCCTTTATAGAGCCTATCTCGTAGCAACCACTAAAAACACGGTTTTGACTACCAAAATCTCAGGAACCGATACTTAGTGCATTGCCTGGATGAATAAAATACTCTATTCAGTTGTTTAGAAGTGCATACAATAATGTGTTCTAAAGCTCACCCTCAGAACCGAAATAACCGATACTTAGTGCATTGCCTGGGTGAATAAAATACTCTATTCAGTTTTTTAGAAGTGCATACAATAATGTGTTCTAAAGCTCACCCTCAGAACAGAAATATCACATATGCACATCTCATTCTAGGAGAGAAGGTACCTTAGCCAAGTAAACTGGATCTTGTTCAGAAATGCACAAGGTGGAAATACTGTTATCATGACGACTATTGGGTGGCGCTGATTTACTGTATTCCAGAAGCTCCTGTACTTGCGATGAATTCTAGGAACCACAAAGTAAATTGGAGACATATATATGAGTGTTCACATTCAAAACCGTTGCTGAGTATAGCACCAAAGCGTCACTAGTTTAATTACCTTTACACCATATGCTTGTCGATCAAATATTGTATTTAAGTCGACCTGGCATCGGACAGACCGCACCACTGTAACAAGAGCATTGACGTCATGAATTTTCCTTTCCAAATCCTCGAGATCATCTTTTACTAAATCAATTTTGTTCAATATCACAACGTCCTGTTACATAGGAAATGGACACTATTTTATACGTGCCTGAATAATTATCACCAATAATGACAAGTTTCAACGGCCACAGCCTACAGGTACCAACGCAAGGAAGATTCAAGAAGTAAGGCCCCAAAAAGAATGCGTGAAATGAGAGACAAGTTGATGCCAAAAACAAAAAGATTACCGCAAATGCAATTTGATGGAATGCTTCGGGAAATGAGGAAGAGTTTGTGTGTTCATCAATTTGCCGCCTGAAGTTTTTTGCATCAATAACCTGATGGATATACAGTAACAAGTTAAGAAGGAAACGGTCAAATGCAATTTCGTATTATAAATTGTGATCCAAAGGGCAATTACAAGGAGCAAAGAAACAAGTTTAATTTCATGATATTAGCAGAAGACAAGCTTCAATAGGAAACTGCACTGCAGCATGTGTTACCTTCCTATGACAAACTGATGTAGGCAACTGTGGGTTTATGGCAACAGCAAAAAAGTCAAATAACATTAGAAGTCGAACTAAACTAACCGTAATGATAGAGTCTAGTCTGATTGATGACTCCAACTGATCGTCCAGCCAGAGAATGGAGACAAGTGGTGCAGGATCAGCCAAACCAGTTGTCTCCAATAGTATGTGATCCATTCTGCAACACATGTAGTGAGTCTGACAGGTTAGGGAGAACTCAAACTGAGATTTACAGGACCGTAAATTACAATGCATTACTATCAAATCAAACATCTAATGGAAGTCAATGGAAGAGCGTGACCAATTGGACATTTCTCAGTATAAATATACAGTGATACAAGCAAGTGCATCAAAGCATTAGATTAAATAAGAATGATTCTTTTGAGAATAAGAAGCCTTTTCAGATGACTTAGGAGCAGAAAAAATTGCCCCCTTTTCAGAAAAATAAGCAGGATGCACATAGTTTAATATTGAGCTAAAAATAGAATGTCAACACCAAGTTAGAAAATTGGCCCCCTTTAAGGAATAAGCAGGATATAGATAATTTTAGCTCTGGGCTAAAAATGTAATGTCAACATCAAGTCAGCCTATATAGCTAGACAACTTTGGTGAATCAAAGCATCACAGACTACAAAATAACCATAGAACAAACAAGTAATGATCCCATTCAAGATACTAGATGGGTAAATGTGTACCTTACCTCTCCTTACTCTGCACAAGTTGCTCAAGTGCTTGAACCAGGCTGTGTTTTACAGTGCAACAGACGCATCCATTTGCTAGCTCCACCCACTCCTCAACAAGGGCACCACCTTGCCCCTCATTGATCATTGCTCTTTCTACTCCAATTTCCTCTCCGAACTCGTTCAGTATTACTGCTATTCTCTTCCCGTGTTGCGCACTCAAAATGTAGTTGACTAACTGAAATTTTAAAGCACAGAAAGTACTTGTTAACCGTGGGGTTCCAACTAGCTCAATCAATTTGGCTAAGAAATTTTACATCACAATCGAGGAGCAGTTACAGTTTCTACTGCAAGAACAAGGAGTGAAGATGACATACAGTCTGAGTATGTCATAACCTGAGTGCTGGCAGAAACTAGGGTTCAATTTGGTGAAATTAGAGGCATCATATCGGCAAAGAGTCCGTACATAAGAGGTACATAGCGATTTGTTCTGGCCCTGTGCAACGCCAGGCGAGGACGGGAGGGGGTTAGGGCACGCAGGGAAATCTCACCGTGGACTTTCCAGCGCCGAGGTAGCCGGTGATGACGGTAACGCCGACCGGCCCGGAGGTGGAGGAGGAAGCGGGAGCAGAGTTTGTCTGCGGCGGGAGTTCGACGGCGAGGGGAGGGCAGTCGTCGTCGTCGTCTGCCATGGCCGCCGACGAGATGAGAAAAGGGAAAGCTCGAGACTTCGAGGCTACGTGGTAGCGTCGGTTTTGGGCTTTGGTTTTCCTCGTGCACAAGAAAAATGACGAATAATCATTTGAAAATAAATGACGGATAATAAACATTTCAAAAATAAATGACGAATAATAAATCGGGCATATAAACTTTTTCATCTTTTCTCTCAATTTTTCATCCGTTTCTAACATGTTTTGGTTTTGAGTGGAGAATTGGTGCACTCGTGCAGCAGTGATCTTGGTTAAAAGAATCATATTGTTTTAGTTAAAAAAATTGAGAAAAAAATTGGATGTAGCCAATGAAGTACCAGAAGTGATATCAATTTTGTATTATGAGCTACACAAAATGATAACAATGTGAATCTGAGTATACACATTTAATTCTCCAAATTTTATCAGATATGTATTTTTTTGTGTACCCACAATAAACAGTATTTCGGGTTGCAATTTTGCACGCTTGTAGGATACAAATTGACTATGCACATTTTTTTAAACATGTAAAATATGATTTTCATTTTTTAAAATAGAGCTAGGTCGAGCTAGAGGTGGGACCTTGGTGGGGTCCCACTTGACACCTTAATTTGGGAGCCTACCAAAGACACTTTCCGGTTTTGATATACCAAAATAGCCTACCAAACATTTTATATGTTAAAACTTAGGTAATTCATCCAATAGGCAGTACATCCTAAGGTTACAACTCGTGTAACCATTCACTTATGAGAAATAATGTCATGTGTATGTCTAGTTAGTTTCTACAAGTTTTTTTCAAAATAATTTGTGTTCTGGACAAATGACATTTAAATATAACCATTGTAGTTTATCGATGATATATAAAACGAGGTTGGGTGCCTGCGAAGAACTGATGGGTTGGCACACTAGAACGGAAATTAGAGAAGTTCGGACCTCGAGAGACATAAAGAAGAGGTCCTACTCATATTGGGGCATATCATAATCCTGCGGTACCATATGTTCAGGGTTTGGTATGTTTTAATCGTAAGATTTCTAGTGCCTTTTGTCTAGATAACTTAGATATGTCGCGTACTCTAAGTTGGTAGTCCACTTTGTACTCTACTTGGGCTCCATGTCACTGTTCCAACCCACCATGTGCTTATGGAGCCAGTTCAAAGAGCATGTGTGCCTCGTGTAAGTTTTTGATAATTAATGATAATAATTTTAATGGACTAATGTTTGTATAAATTTATAGCTAAAGGATTTGTCCATAGCAATGCTTGAAATCATATATTAGATCCAATGTTTGATGCCATAAAGATAATGGTACGAAGTGAAGGCCTTATTTAGAATAGAGAGTTGCCCTTGTGGAAAAAGGGACTTCATCAGCTGATGGGAACAACTGAGGGTCGTGAATTGTGAGAGAGAGAGGTAGGAGAGGATTGAAGAAGATTTGTCGTTAGGAGCAACCAGGATCGTGAATTGTGAGAGAGAGGTAGGAGAGGACTGAAAAAGATTTTGTGTTTCTTGTTTAAGACATGATCTCTTAGTAATAAGAAAGATGACACATGCATTTTCTTATTCATATTTTTTTCATCGTGTCATAATTTTAAGAGTATAAAACAATAATGGTAAAAGGCGACCATCTAAACAGTAGTACTAAAAGTTTGATCATGATGAAAAAAATTGGTATGGTAAACTTCGGCTAAAAAGTTCTTTTAGCACACAAGCTCCGGCGATCTCTTTATATTAAAAATTCAAAAATCATAAGTTTTAAAAAATTGAAAATATTATGAACTTTGTCACTAATATACCCTACTCCTTCCGTTTATAAATAAATGGCTTGAATTTATCTGGATTCGTATGTATTTCGACGTTTAGAATGTAAATACATGCGAATCTAGACAAATACAAGTTATCTATTTATAAAACCGCAATCCAATTTTTTATCAAATATATTTTAGAGGTTTGAGAATATGATTCTCAGATCCATAATTTTGTCATTATTATGTAGTACTCCCTCCGTTTTATAATATAAGATGTTTTAGCTTTGTGAAAAAAGTGTATCTTTTTTTTTTTGAAACGTGGCAAAAAACTTTGCCTATTATATTGATAAAGTAGGAGCAAACATGGATGGCCTAGGCCGAAAGGAAACACCCCATGAAAGGGGAGTGAACAAAGCTATAAACTAAGATGTAATCTCCTGAAGATGCTCTGCACCTGCTAGAATCCAATTCTTGCTCTCGTCCTTTATCTTCTGAATGAGAATCGAAGGTGTAGCAAACTTGTTGTTGAAGGCCCGGTTGTTCCTCTCTTTCCAGATCTCCTAGGTGATTAGCATGACCATGGATTTCATGCCTTGAGTACAAGCGGACGGTGCTAGAGTGGCAGCTTCCCAGTATTGAAGAATAGTGGGACGGTCGTCCCCAATATTCTGAAGGAGAGAATGACATCCAAGCCAGGGCCCGCAGCTGCCCAAATCCTCCTAGAGTAGCGGCATTCGAAGAGCATGTGTCTGGTAGTCTCAGCCTGACACCTGCATAGCGGGAAAATCAGCTGGTGAGGCCAACCCCACTTACTGAGGCGGTTCGAGGTCCAAAGCCTATTCTGCACTGCAAGCCAGGCGAAAAAACTACACTTGGGAGGCGACCAATTCTTCCAAACGAGCCTATCGAAAGAGCACGGGATGGCACCCAGGAATTGAGCTTTGTAATCAGAGTTGGTAGTGTATGATCCTGAGGTTGTTAGGGTCCAAATGATGTTGTCTTCTATGTCGGGCAGAAGCACAATGTCCAACAACATTCCCTAGAGAGCGACGTATTGGGCAAGGTGCTGCTGAGTGAAGGAATCAACGCAGATATCAACAATCCAACGAGAGTTCTGCAGAGCACAGTGCACCTTTCGTTTTTCTGTTTTGAAGCAGCATAAACTAAGGGCGCCAAGGATCTAGAGGAGGATCCATTGAGCCAGGATGAATTCTAGAAAGAAAATTTTCCCCATCCCCAATGCTAACTTTTGTTGCTACATCGAACAATTCTCTATCAATGTCATCATTTGGGGTTTCCATGCCCACCCAGTGCTTGTCCGGTGACATCCACTCAAACCATAGCCACCTCAGTCGGAGGGCCCTAGCAAATATCTCCAGGTCGAGGATTCCCAATCCACCAAGTTTCTTAGGGCGACAAACTTTGGCCCAGCTCACTTTGCACTTTCCACTGTTGAAATAAATTGCCTAGCCCTTTCCATCAATTCGAACTTTTGGTTGCGTTAATTAGTGCATGCCCACAACATTCCACCACTGACGGAGGCCTTGCATGCCCACAACATTCCCCTACAAATCTTATCCAAAGCCTTAATTGTTGCCTTATCCGCCTTAAAAGCCGTTTGTAAAAAAATCGGAAGGGCCATTAGAACAGACTTGACCAAAGTCGCGCAGCCCACAACATTGAGGAATCTAGCTTTCCAAGGGTTGAGTCGGGAGATAGCCTTGTCAACGTAAGGTTGAAGATCAATACGGGCAACCTCCCAAGGGTGAGAGAAAGGAGTGTATCAAAACCTCTTTTAGTAGGTTCGAAATGAACCTACACACTAAAAGAAAATGCACTCATTTCATAAAACTAAAATATTTTATATTATGAAACAGAGGGAGTTGAAGGAAAAGGATGCTCTCCCCTTGGATCGAACGAAATGATCCCCGTGTTGTTGCGAACAACGCAAATGAGGAAGGGCCCACCGCGCATGTTCCTTTCCCTGGCTTTTTTTCTCGTTGCAGCGACCATTATTTTTCTTCCGCTGCAGACGCGCCTCGCCCGCCCCTGCAGTTCTGACCGCTGCGCCGCCACCCGCCCCTGTAGCTTCGGCCGCCGCACCGCGCTGCTGCCTCTGAATTGTGCCGCCGCAACCCCGAGGGCTTGTGCCGCTGTAGCCTAGGCTCTCACCGCGACCAACTCCTCCAGGGGCACGAGCCCACCACACGTCTCCTGTGCTGCTACAATGGCATTTTTTTTGCTACAAACATTTCTCGTCTTGTTAAAACAGTACAAGTGTTTGCTACTTTGTCTCCGACGAAGTCGTTTTTTTTGCTATAGATGCTGAATGTTTTTGCTACATCGGTTTTCTAGTTCTGCTACAATAGCGCAAAGTTTCTGCTATAATGTCTTTGGCGAGGTCTCCCAGCGAAAATCTCCCGCGATGTCTCCGGCAAACTCTTTTTTTGCTATAAATGCTGAACATTTTTGCTACCTTTATTTTCTAGTTTTGCTACCATAGCGCAAAGTTTCTGCTACAGTGTCTCCGGCGAGGTCTCCCGGCGAAAGTCTCCGGAAAGTCCTTTTTGCTACTTTAGAACAAACTTTTTACTATAAAGTGTCTGACGAGATCTTTGGAGCAAACCATTTTTGCTATATATAGCAACAACGATAATTTATGGCAAAAGTGGGTTAGATATAATAAAAGCGGGATTTAGGCCTTTTTTGAGGAAACGTGGCGGCACGGGACCTGGGGAATTTGGGGGATTTTTCCCGGGAGACACGTAGTAGTTCCCTATTTTAAATTGATACTAGTATACATGTTTGTGGCATACATGGCTACGACTGTGTTTGGTAGCAAAGTATTTTTGAAATATTTCAGCAATATTTTAGTTTCTCAAAATACTACAGTTTAAAATACGTGAATGTGTTTGGCTATGATTAAATAATGGTATTAATACTTCATTATCTCTCAACACGTGCTATTTTTGAAGTATTGAAAAAACAACTCTGGAGCTCTTTATCTAAAACTAAAGTATCGCTAGCCCAGACAAGTAAATACTATAGTCTTGTAATACTTCAGTTTTATGAAAACTTTGTTGCCAAACTAGGCCTACGGCTCCGTTTGGTAGCTTAGTATTTCCTAAACCGAGGTATTCTAAATATGTTAGCGCCTGTCAAAAAAAAAAGTATGTTAGCGCCTGACAAATCATACCATAGTTTTTCTCCTTTCTTAGTTTTAGAAAAAAGTAGGTCTTGCTTCTTTCTCAAGTATTTCAAAAATACCACTTTTTTAAGGATACTTTAGTTTTAAAACCACAGTATTTATAGAATCCAAACACCCTAAAGTATTTAATACTTAAGTATTTTCAGAAACCGAAGTATTCTCCCAATACTTCAAAAATATGAAGCCAAACGGGGCCTACATCTTTCAATGTTTTTCAGAATTTTTTGGAACTAACTACTCTCTCCGATTCATATTAGTGTTCTCAGATTTGTCTAGATTCGAATATATCTAGTCATGTTTTAGGGTTAGATACTATATCCGAATTTAGAAAAATCTGAGAACAATAATTTAGATGCGAGGGAAAAAAAATTGATTTTCGACTTTAAAAGAAAAGATCACTGGTGCCAAACTTGAAGCAAATCTCCGCTCAAATTTCGGTCCCGATCCAAACATGCCCTATGGTATCATCTTCGGGCCAGGCTCTGAACAGAGGCTGAAGGCTTCCAGCCGTCCACCGACAGTCCACACCACACCCAGTCGACCGACGAGGCGACGACATGACCCGCCGCCGGCCCCGCCCCCGCCCCGCTTCGCCACCGGCGGCGCTGGAAAACGACGACCTCCTCCGGAAGATTTTCCTCCTCCTCCCGCCTCAGCCCTCTACCTTGCCCCGCATCTCCGTCGTCTGCAAGCAGTGGCACGGCGTCGTCACCGACCCCCGGTTCCTCCGCGGCTTCCGCGACCACCACCGGAAACCTCCGGTCCTCGGCCTCGTCATGGGATACAACGGGGCACCCTTCTTCAGGTCCAGCCTCAGCTCTCCAGATCTCATCCCGCATGAGCGCTTCTTCCCTCCGCACATCCTCAATCTCTACATGGAGTTGATGGGCTGCCGCCATGGACGGGTCCTCTTTTTTGACCGGAGGCTGTACGAGATCATGGTGTGGGACTCAGCCACCGGATACCGCCTTTCTGTGGCCGTCCCACCAACGTTCGACGACAAGGAGATTGTCGTCTTCAACGCCGCCGTAGTTTGCGCTGCCAGCGACGAAGGTCACGTCCATGGGGATTGCCACTCGAGCCCCTTTCAGGTGATCTTGATAGGTATCCACCCAGATTATAATCGAACCTTTCCCTCGATCTACTCATCGGTCTACTCATCGGAGACCAGGACATGGGGCGACCTCATCTCAACAACAGGGATTCGTTATACTGATTTTTATGATATGAATGAGATGGACAGACCCGCTACACTTGTTGGGGATTCTCTTTATTGGTTGTTTGATGGACCTGAGGATGGCATGCTTATATTTGATTTGGATAGACAGAGCCTAGTTTGTACCGAGATGCCTCCGGATTTGAGGTATTATAGTTGCTCGAGCAGCTTTCAGGTAATGCCAACGGATGACAGCAGTAGCAGTATTCGTCTTGCTATTCTGCACTACCAAAAATTCGAAATGTGGGAGAGGAAGGTCGATTGTGATGGTGTTGCTGCATGGGTGATGCAGCAGATCTTTGAAATGAACACGATCCTCGGTCTAGGGCGTATGGGGGGGAAGGGACAATCTGATATTGGGATATGATGAAGATGATCATGCGATTTATGTAAGGACAGACACAGGTGTTTGCATGATTCAACTCGAGACAATGCAGTTCAAGAATCTTGGTAAACACAATTTCACGACCACCCACTATTATCCCTACAAAAGTTTCTATACTGCAGGTATTTCACTGTCTTCACATTCTATGAAAGTAAAATGAATCCAAGTGTTTTCAGTATTTGGTTGCTGCAATGCCTTTATTGTGCGTCTGTAATATTGGTTAATAGCTTAACTGTACTTGTCAATTGTAATTGTCTATTCTATTTGTTAGATCGATGAACTTACGTTTTTTGTTACTTCTTATATTATACGTGAACTACTGTGAACTTCAGAGAAACCACCAGTTTTTGACTAATTTATTTTATGATCTGGATATAAAACCATTACGAAATTTGAAAGTACTGTTAGATGCTGATTGATTAAAAGATAATAGCTTTCTGTGTGTATGCGTGCAGGCATGCATTATGCTACACTAGTGTGTTTTTGTATGTAGCTATGGTACGTATCTCTTGAGCATGAGCTACATGGCAGGTGGAAATTGACAAGATAGAAACTAAAATTATGCTTGAGCAGTATGATATGACAAGCAGCCGATTTGATTGGCTGTCTGGCACATTTGTAAGTGTAAGGCTCTAACATTCTTTCATTCAAAACATGTTTTAAGTCATAGTGTCATACACCCATAATATAAAAAAATATCAATTTACTTTTCTGGATAAGTAGCACTCATTTATCTTTTGTTGAAGGGCCCTGCTGCAAGTGATGAGATAAGTGATGCCATTTGGATTTTTTGCACGTAAATGTATAAAAAGGATACAACTAAACTGTAATCCGTTTAGTGTCAAATCTAGTTGCTTCTTTCTGGCAATTATCCGCTGTGCTTTCTTTCATTTCTGACACCTTCCACATCTTGTGTTACTAGGATGAGGTTCACTTAGTTTCTGGAACTTTCTGTTTCTCATTTGTTCAAATATTCAATCCAGTGTATTTTCTGTTATTTTCCACATTTTTCATATCTTGTAGTATTTGGATGTTCAATTGCTGACAGGTTAGTGCATGTAAGATGGGCTTGCAAGGTGGAACAACCTAACAATATCTTTCTGATTGTCTATGCGCTACAGTTTTACTACTAGATGTTCAATTATCTTTGCGGTTCTAATTTTCTTTTGTTATCCTGTTAAAAAGTACTCTCTCCGATTCATAATAAGTGTTGGTCATCTAGTACAAAGTTTGTACTAGCTTAGTACAAAATGAGCGACACTTATTATGGATCGGAGGGAGTGTAGTAAACTCATATCTGTTGTAGTATCAGTTCTCTAAGCCTATCTGATGGTGCTAGGGAGAAACAAGCAGTTTAATAGGAAACTAATCATACACACTTCTGCTTTCTATTTCCTTTGTTTGTTTGTTTGTTTGGGGCGGCAGTTTGACAGTTGTGATGGCCAATTTTAAGCCGAAGCAACCATAAACATCTACTCCCTCCGTTCACTAATATTATAAGATGGTTTAGTTGCTAAACCATCTTATATTAGTGAACAGAGGAAGTAGTATAAAGCGATCATACTAGACGTGTTAAACCTAAGCTCATTCGCAGAGTGAGTTAGTTGAAGTTGTTGCCAAATTATTCAATGTTGATGTTACATATGGTTCTGGAAGCGGTCGTAACCAACCCGTTACTGCTGGTTTTCAGCCCTATGTGTTGGTGGTACGAAGAGAATTTGGACCACCTAAGTGAAAAAATAATGGTGCCAAAATTTGAAATCTACTATATTTTGTAATCCCTCCGACCCAAATTAGTTGACTTATATTTGTCTAGATTCGATTGTATCTAGACATGATTTAGTATTAGATACATCCGTATCTTGATAAATTTGAGTCAACTAATTTGGGTCGGAGGGAGTATTATTTTCTATAGTATTCTGTGTATTCATGTACGTGATGAAAAGTTCATTTTCTTTAGTAAGTTCACTAGTAGATGCCAACATTGGGTTCACATCGCATGGCTTGTAGCCATCATAGTGATACACCCTTATGTATCATCTGTGTACAAAGATCATCTATCACGTACTCACTCTCAGACTCGAGAGTCTGAGGTCCTAGTGACTTGGTCCATCCTGTTGACTTCTCCTTAGTTTATCATCCTGTCTCTTGTTTTTTCTATTTTCCCAATCTGACATCACTTCTCTGTGCTAGTGAGTGACTTGGCAGTATGCCAGCGGAGGTTTGGTGGCATCTGTGCACCTGTGGCAAATGATACCAGCTGCATGGCTGCTGCTTCAAGAGGAGTAGAAGCAGTAGGAGGTAGCGACGCAGCTGCCTCGAGTGGAACCATATCGGAAGGAGGTAAGATACATGCATCTTGATTTATGGGCTGTAACCTGTTACACATTGGAGATTTGGGACTTGAGCTAGATTGTGGGTTCCTGTTAGCAATATCTTAATTAAAAGTACTTTCACCTGCTGGGCTGCTAGTCAGTGATTTGTTATTACCTCATTTCCTGTCGAAGTTTTACAACAAAACACATTGTTTGTGAGCAAGACTCACTGGGATTGGGGTTGATGTGACTTTTGGTTGGGTCTTTCATTCTTGTCGCTTTGCAGGGACGTTTGGCAAGTCAAAGGACACAGTTCAAGGAACGGGCGCAGATCTTGTTCCGAGGCGGCGGGTACTAACACAAACTCGAATTGACGTGGTATTCAAGAAGGAGATGGAGACCAGATCGAAACTTGACAAGGCTTGGGCAAAATGGTTTGGTGCGAATGGTATTCCTGGAATCAAAGCAGATTGCCCACACTTCCGCAGCGCCATGAAGCTAACACGGCAGCTAGGTACCTGCACACATGTTCCTACAGGTGATGGAATAGATGACGCAGATCTGGATGCCGATGAGGAAGAAGTTCCATAATTACACGCAGGGGTTAACTACTTCCCATGGACTGATAACTCCCGCTTTTGTAAGTCGGGTGTATTGGTCAAGTGCTGCCCCATGGACTAGTTCCTCCGAACCCTAGTTGCTTATGAACTTTGGTGTGGTGCTTTTGAGTTGAGTTGGTGTTGCGTGACACTTCTAATTCCCTCAAGTTTGATGCAATGAACTTCGCTACCTACAAGTAGGTATTGACTACTCTGGTTAGACTCACGTTGCCTATTAGGTGATTGTGTTGCTTTTCTTGGTTCTTCAAATCAAATCTCCAGTTTCCGCCAGTTTCCATTTCTGGACCGGAGTTTGATCTGGAGTTTAGTTTGCAATTTCGTTTATCTACCTTTTTGGATTTGGTTTCTGTTTGCCGGCTGCTGCAGCTGGCTGATCAGATTTGGAGAAAAATAAACTCGTAGTGATTGGACCACACATGTCAGTGACAATGGGTGGTATTTTGTCAGGGCCAAACTAAAACGTGCCATTTTGTTAATTCTCTCTTGATTATTTGGCCTACAACAAAAGGAAAGCAAACTAAGTGCAGTTGGAAAGGGAAACACTGACACGACCCTGTACTACAAACACCGAGCTAGAAACACTGAAACGCAGCTAGCCGTTGAACGGCACGGTCCTCTCGGGGCACTCCGGGCCGCCGTCGCTTCTGTAGCTTCATCGATCACATCAAGAGGCACTGGTGCCTCCGCGAGAACATATCTAGTGCTACGTTGGGTAATCTCTCTCTCCCCCTCTCATGCCTCCGCATTCGAGGAGCTGCTTGCAGGCTCTTCCTTGGGGCAGCTCTCGGTGATCGGCACGCTGACTATTTCGTGTTGGTTGTTGATCTGTCACGTTTAAACAGGCAAAAGACAGAGTCAACGTAAGGGATAAGAACAAATTAACGTTAAGGTTCTGTCTATCAGATTGAGGCCAGTTCTTGAGGAAATCATATTAGAGGAGCAGAGTGCCTTCGTTCCGGGAAGGCTTATAACGGATAACGTGCTCACAGCATATGAGAGTATTCATTACTTGAAGATGAAAAAGGGCAAGAGTGGAGCCTGTGCGATCAAGTTAGACGTGGCAAAAGCTTATGATCGGGTTGAATGAGTCTATCTTAGAGCCATTATGTTGAAACTGGGTTCCGCTGATCATTGGGTGAACCTAGTTATGCAGTGTGTTCAATCTGTTACCTTATCGGTCCAGGTGAATGGCCAATTCTCGAAAAAATTTAAACCGATAAGGGGAATACGACAAGGGGATCCAATCTCCCCATATTTGTTCTTAATTTGTGCGGAGGGCCTTAGCCGTCTTCTTAAGTTCAGTGGAACTCAATATCTATCGCGAGGAGTTCGTGTTGGCATACATGCCCCATGGGTTTCACACCTTCTTTTCGCTGATGACTGCTTGATCTTCACGCAAGCTTCAATTTTAGGAGCGACCAAATTGCATGAGCTTTTGGAAACATACAGGAGGGGGTCAGGTCAATTGGTGAACAAAGCTAAATCGGCTATATTCTTTAGCGCGAAAGCAGAGGTTCATGCAGCCTCAGGGATCGAGGTGGAAGCTCTTGTTGAGAAATACCTAGGCCCGCCAACGGATCTAGGAAGATCCTCGGATGCTCAATTTGAGCATATTTTGTCAAAGATTAAAAAGCTAGCGAATGGATGGGCACCAAAGACCCTCAACTCGCCAGGTCATGAAACCTTGGTGAAAGCGGTGTGTCAAGCCATCCCTACGTTCTCTATGAGCTGCTTTAAATTATCAAAAAAGTTCTCTATGAGCTGCTTTAAATTATCCAAAAAGTTGTGCAAGAAAATTATTAGTTGTGTTGCTAGATTTTGGTGGGGTGGCGATGAGAAAAGGAGGAAGATCCACTGGAGGAAGTGGAAGGATTTAGCAATACCTAAGTGTGCAGGAGGTATGGGGTTTAGGGATCTCCACATTTTTAATCAGGCCATGTTGGCCAAGCAAGGTTGGAGATTACTCACAAACCCGAATCCGTTATGTGCGAGGGTTCTTCGTGGAAAATACTATCATGATAGAGATTTTATGTTGGCAAAAAGTAAGCGTAATGCCTCACACACGTGGAATGCTATCTTATTTGGTCGAGAAGCTTTGCAGAAGGGTTTAATCAAGAGAGTTGGGGATGGATCGTCTATAAGGGTATGGGACGACCCTTGGATCCTCAAACTATTCTTTGAAGCCTTTGATTAGAGATCCAGAGTCAGATGTGCTTATGGTACATGAATTAATTAATTAGCGAGGAGACATGAAGCTGGGATAGAAAGAAAATTAATGCAAATTTTGTTCCCATTGATGCAAAGGCGATTTGCTCAACCCCTATTGGACTTTATAGTCAGATCATCTTATAGAGCTCTTGCGGCATATGCGCAAAGAAACGACAATCCTTCATCATCGGGGACTTCTATCATCTGTTGGAAAAAGCTTTGGAAAATAGCAGTCCCGCCAAAAGTTAGAGCTTTCTGGTGGCGAGTAATCAATGGATTCGTTCTGTGTAGATCCAATCTTAAACACAAACATATGGAAAGGATAAGTTTCTGTAAAACCTGTGGAGCTCAGGAAGAGACAGCGTTTCATGCCTTATTCAAGTGCACATGGGCGCGCAGGTTTTGGGAGGAGCTAAAGCAAGCTACAATGGTTAAAGTTCCTACCTTACATCCAAGTTCTTGGCCGACTGCCTAGGACAGGTAGATATGTGGAGATGCCGCGAGTAGTCAGCTAGGGTGTGTGTGCCGCCCTCGAGGCAGCGTGGTGTTGCGCTTTGATGTCTGTATCATGCCGTGTTGTATAACTTGGCCTCTTGGCCTTTCTTCTATGAAACCGATACGTCTCCCAGGACGTATCCTTGAAAAAAAAAGTTCTTGGCCGACTGTTATCATTGAAGGGAAACTGATTTCTGAACAGGATGCATGTGTGATTTTATGTGGAGCATGGGCAGTTTGGATAGAGAGGAAGTCAGTAAGATAGGATCCAGATGTAGCTATGGATCTCCAAATTGCTGGGAAAGATGCTACTGTTAAATCCATGAGGGTTGTGCCACGTTGGAAACCACCTGATCAAGACACTATTAAACTGAATGTGGACGCTGGATTTTCCATGGACAACAATGATGGTACGATGGCTTGTGTTGTACGGGACAACGCAGTGCGGCTCTTACATGCACAAGCTATCTGGTATGAGTTCGGCTCTAGTTCGCTTGTAATGGAGGCCGAGGCTTTACGTGATGGTGTTCGCCTGGCGATCGATATGGGTCTCCGAAATATCATTATGAAGACCGATGCACTTGAGGTTGTTAACCTCTTGAAGGACTCGGGCACTAGTAGATCCATTATCACTAGTATATGTCAAGAGATTAAGGAGTTGATGGTTTTTTTTCACTAGCTTTGATGTAATTCATAGTAGTCGGCTTGCCAATATGGTAGCTCATTCTTGCACCAAAAAAGCTAGTTCTAGTCATCAGAGGTGCATGTGGATTAACTACACTCCTCTCTTCTTAGCTGATATCCTGGAGAAGGACTATAACCTTGATGCATAATCAATAAAGCTCCTGGTTCGCAAAAAAAATAACGTTAAGGAATAGAGGGGCTCACAAAACCAATATTTTCAGCCACCTCGTCCGTAACCAACGCGCCAAAACCAACTCGATGGTTTGGTCTCCTATCGCCTGCGCCATATAAAGGAGGGGAGCCTGGCAACAATCTGATATTCTAATCTACCTAGTTCACGGTATGCTTCACTTGCTCCCCTACATCCCCAAAACCCCTACCGATTTAGGGAGGCGTAGCAGCGATAGGAAGGCCAGCCTACACCACACCGGTGCCAGGGCAGTACCGCTGGAGGCCGGAAGGTATCCGTACCTTCACCAGATCCTCTACTTCGACAACAGAACAAGTCTGCATCAACTAGATAGCAATAGCGTCTTCATCAACCCCACCACCCAGTAAAGATCATCTACCCCTTTTATTCATGCTCATTAGGTGTTCTAACGTGCTGCCATGTTGGTCTTGTGGTAGGCATACTGTTTTAGACCTAACATTGGTTTGCCTACTTGTGTAGTACCCCTAATGCGATGTGCTAATCTAAAATTATGTAATATGGATCATGTTTTAGGAAAGTTTGATTAATGTTTAGCCTTGGTTAATTCTAATTGCTCCCATACCATGCAAGGTTAAGGCTAATGATCATCTTTAATTAACCAGAAAATTTCGATGATGCAATTTGATGTCTCGGTTAATTATTATTTTTATCTCCTGTTAGTCATGTTTGAGCAATTAGGAGGGGCAACGAAACTGCAAGTCAAAAGTATGAACCCTAACCCTAAGTTTCATCCCCAATTTACACACATCTCATTCTGCAATTTTTTGTCAAGCACGAGCACAACGATATTGGGGATGAGAATCCGCACCTCACGCTGCCGACTCACCGCATATCCATCCGGGTGCCGTTGGAGCAACCACAACTCTGGTGTGGGCGGGGATCCCGCGCCGCCGTTCACTCCCGATGGAGTAACGCATGGATTGATGCGCTGCAAAGCACAGAACGGACGCACACGCCAGTGGCCGCCGTGCTGCCCGTCGTCATTGTCACCAGATGGGCACCGGCCTCGCTGATGAGAACCACGCCCCCACTTCCCTGTAATGAACACGTCGACGGCTGCTACGCTCGAAAGAGGAGCACACAGGACTAGTAAAATGCATGCTTCTCCGGCGAGCATGTCCACCGCGTCGGCATGGAGGAAGGGGAGCACGGCCGCGTGACGTTGTCGGCGCCTCACAGAAGAGGATGCGGGGAGGGAGGCAGAGAAGGGGAGGGCACCGTCCCGCGCGCCTCCTTGGCCATTGGCCACCGGCCGCTCTCCCGCAAAGTATGTGCGTGCAGCATAGGAACAAAAGGGGAGCACGGTGGCGCATCGTCGTCGTCGCCTCTCTCACTCACTCACAGTGAGCATCGGGGCAGAGTGAGAAACGAAATTGATAGGTCTAGGGTTCCGCTCTTCACTTGATCTGCTCAAGCTCAATGGCAGCCGTTGGATTGCATCCAACAGCTGAGAGTAGCGCGGACTGTAAGGCGGGCCAGGTGGGGTTAACGGGCTAGATCTGAGGCTGGGCTATGGCCTAGGTAGGCATAACGCTGGGCTGCATACGTTTTGCTTAATTTTTGGATTTCTGTATTTTCAGTGCAGTTTTCTTATGTATACATTTTATGTTTTTTGCGTTGTTTTGTACAGAAAATATATTGCCTAAAAAATATGATTAGAGAAATATGTTATTGTTCTAATAAAAATGAACCAATGAAGATTTTTTTAATTGGAATATTTAATACATTCTAATGTTGTATGATCATTTTAGGCATCAAATAATGTTGTTTTTTTCCTTATGATTAATTTTGATGATTATTTTGAAAATGTCATCACTTTAAAATTAATTCTGACCAACGTTGTGTTAATTTTGCAAGTCAATACCCCTAATGTTATTCTAATTGTATGCCATCTCTGCCCAACGTTGTTTTGACATATAATTAGAAATTTGATGATTATGGCATGCTTTATTTATATTCATGCAATTTGCTAATGATTTTTCATGTGAAAATTTTAGCTTCCAC
This sequence comes from Avena eriantha, assembly GCA_910589775.1. Classification (NCBI taxonomy): domain Eukaryota; kingdom Viridiplantae; phylum Streptophyta; class Magnoliopsida; order Poales; family Poaceae; genus Avena; species Avena eriantha. The sequence goes on from OU342741.1 coordinate 111,656,544, forward strand.
TGCGATGTATCGCTATGATACTGTCAAACCATTGGCAGGAAGCAACTTTCCCCGCTGGAAGAACTCAGTCGAGTTAAGCTTGGCTTTCAAAGAGTTTGGTTATGCCTTAAGGGAGGATAAGCCCTCACCAGCCGCTATTGGTGCCGAGGGGTATGATGATCTAAAGAAAGCTTATGACTCAAAGTGGGAGAAATAAGAAAGATAAAATCACGTGGCTATGCTACTGATGAAGTCTTGCATCTCACCTAAGATTATTGGGGCTCTCCCCAAAGAAGGATACTCCTAATGAATCCATGGCAACCTTGGATGAGCAGTTCCAAGGCTCTACACAGGTTTATGTGCATGAGCTTCTTCACAAGTTACTTGGGAAGAATAAAAGTAATGGAGAAGTTAGGAGCCACATAATGAAATGGTATCTGCTTCACAAAAGCTGAAGACTTTAAAGTGTGAGCACAGTGACAATCTCCTTGTGATAATGATATTGGAGTCCCTCCCTAATGAATTTGATCAATTCAAGATGAACTACAACTCCATGAAGGAAAAGTGGATACTCACTGAGCTAACTCCTAGGGTTGTACAGGAGGAGGAAAGGTTCATGAGGTAGAACAAGGGCCAAGCCTTTCATGTTGGCTCCCAAAAGAGAAAGCATGATGGGCCAAGTTCCCCAAAGCCTCCAAAGAAGCCTTTCAAAAAAGAAGTGCCAAAGTCTAAAGGAAGGAGGTTGGACAGTCCTCAAAAAGCGCAGATGATGAGAATGTGTGCTTCCATGGCAAGAAAGGAGGTCATTATAGGAAGAACTATCCATAATACCTTAAGTGGATAATGACAAGAGGTACAGATGAAATTACTTTCGTCGATGAATTAAATTATACAAATTTCTCTTAGACTTCATGGTGGATTGACTCAGGAGCAACTGTTCATGTTGCTAACTCCATGCAGGGATTGATCCAAACTACAACAAGAGGTGCACGAAAGCTTAAAGTAGAGAATGGAGTTGAAGTCAACGTTGAAGCAATATGGTCACTCAACTTGGAGCTTCACATCGACTTTAATCTTCATTTAAATAATGTTCTTTATGCACCTACTTTGAGTAGGAATTTAATTTCCGTCTCTTGTTTACATGATGAGATGTACGAATGCTTGTTTGGTCACAAACAATTTATTTTGAAATATTGTAATAAAGATATTGGCCTCGATGGCAGATGAGGAAAACTATCTATGTTATCTCTCAATGATTATGTGATGCATGTGAGTAATGTTTCGAATAATGAAAAGAAATGTAAGGGTAATAGCACTTCATCGAAATTGTGGCACCATTGTTTAGGCCACATTTTAAGGGGGGGGGGGGTAATGGAAATACTTATTAAAAATGGCATACTCCTTTCATTAGACTTTTCAAATGCATACAACTCTGTAGACTGTATTAAAGGAAAATATGCAAAACAATTAAGAAAGGAACCGTCAGAGCCACATGGGTTCTCCAACTTATTCACACTGACATATGTTGACCTCTGAATGTTAAGTCTATAGATGGTTTTGATTCGTTCATCACACATTTACAGACGATTTCTCCTGGTATGGGTATATTTTCCCCATACACGATCGATCAGAAGCTTTGGACAAATTCAAAGTGTTCAAAGCCAAAGTTGAGAACCAACTAAAGTTGTACGATTGGATCATGTGGGAGAGTATTATGGAAGGCATGCTCCTTATGGGAAAATTTCAAGACCTTTTTCCAAGTTCCTAGCTGAAAATGGAATTGTTGCCCAATACTCAATGCCTGACAAACCTTAGAAGAATGGAGTAGTTGAGCCGTGCAAATTTGCCAGTAAGCCTACGAATGGAGGCTTTGAAGATAGGTGCAGATGTACTAAATATTGCTCCTACTAAAGAAGCATCGTGCACGCCTTACGATATGTGGACGGGAAGGAAGCCAAGCTTGAATTACCTACGTATGTGGGGCTGTCCTACTGAAGCTAGAGTTTTCAATCCACAACTAAAGAAGTTAGATCCAAAAACAGTTAGTTGTTTCTTCATTAGATACTGATGTTTACGCATTTCTATTATTGTAGACAGTTGTTGGGCCTCCAAGTGCAGAGGTTTGTAGAACAGCAACAAGTTTTCCCTTAAGTGGATCACCCAAGGTTTATCGAACTCAGGGAGGAAGTGGTCAAAGGTATCCCTCTCAAGCAACCCTGCAATCAAGATACAAGAAGTCTCTTGTGTCCCCAACACACCCAATACACTTGTCAGGGCACTAGTTCGGTGAAGAGAGAGTAAAATATAAGTGGTATGGATATAAGACAACGGTGCCATAAAATAGCTTGATGGTGTGGAAGAGACTAAAGGAAAATTGGAATAAAGATGGAAGCAAGCAAACATGTAACAGATCTAGTTGCAAACAGTATTTTAATGCTTAGAAACAAGGCCTAGGGATCATACTTTCACTAGTGAACACTCTCATATAAATATCTTCTCTTTATGATACTACTCTGAACTACTCTCCGGTTGGACACTCTAATCCATGGTAGGGCTATAACAACACTCCTCAAAGTCTGCTTTCCCCATCTAGATAACCCCACACTGTCACCTTGAGCTCTAGATGGTTCCAACAAACACCACAATTTCATAGAAACATCCAACTTCAAATATAACTCATAACAAGTATTTGTAATCTCTAGCCTAAGTGCCACCATGATGTGCACAATGTCACTTTCACACACATGGGGAGAGCAGAGATCTATTAAAGCACTTGAGTAGCAAGGTATATATACTTGATTACAAAGCTCATGATCACAATATGATCATGCATAGAGAGAGAGATGAACACATAGCTACCGGTAGAGCCCTTAGCCTCGAGGAAGAACTACTTCCTCCTCATCATGGGAATCAGTAACGGCGATGGAGATGGTGGTGGAGATCGATGGAGATGGCTCCGGGGGCACTTCCCCGTCCTAGCAGGGTGCCGGAACAGATACTTTCTATCCCCTGAATCTTCCCTTCGGTGGCGGCGGCGCTGTGGAACTTTTCGTGGCTGGAGGCTGGATTTCCTAGGGTTTCTGGATCGGGAGGCTTCTTATAAGCGAAGAGGCAAGGTCGATGGCCGGCTAGGGGGCCCACACCATGCCCTGGCGCGGCCTAGGGCTACCCGTGCCAAGGGGGGTGGCTGCCCTGTGGCCCCCCTTCGTCTCTCCTTCGAACTCCATGTGTCTTCCGGTAAAATATTGACTTTGGCCTTTGTCCCGTCCAATTCCAAGTATATTCATTTTCTAGCTTTTCTGGAACCAAAAACAGCAGAAAACATGCAACTGACACTGTGGCATCTTGTTAATAGGTTAGTCCCAGAAAGTGTATAAAAATACTCTAAAGTGTGGACAAAACATAAGAAAGTAGATATAAAACAAGCATGGAACATCAAAAATTATAGATACGTTAGCAACGTATCAGATACCCTCATAGGGGAAAGGGATATCACTTATATTGTCTAGGTCACACCACTAAGTATGTGGAGACTTGACAAGCGTTATTTTTTGAAGATGATTAAGTGACCAAAATGAGGAAGATCGATCTTGAGGAGAAGCGGGTGTGTGCTCCATGCCCAACCATCCAAGAGATCGTTCTGCCAATACCAAGGAGAGTAACTTCTCATTATTCTAAATCTGATAGTTTAGGTCTCCACCTAATGGTGATGTTGAAACTAAAGAAAATGAAAATTAAGAGCCTCACCAGTCAGATGAAGAAAATGATCCTCAAAATAATGAGGCTCCTCCACCACCTCTTGTGAGAAGATCACTGCAAGAAAGGAAGAAGCCATCCCATATGATTTTGTCACTTACATGAGTGAGGATGTAAATGATATAGGAAAGGTGGAGGATCCAACCTCATACAAAGAAGCCATTAAAATTACGAATTCATCTAAGTGGTAGGTTGCCATGGAAGACGAGCTGAAATATATGGCCTCAAATGATGTTTGGCACTTAGTAGAAGTTCCCAATGGTGATAAAAGAGTAGGCTGCAAATGGGTCTACAAAATGAAGTATGACTCGAAGTGAATGTCAAAAGGTTCAAGACAAGACTTTTGTAAAAAAGGCTTTACACAGAGAGAAGGAATCGATTACAATGAGACCTTCTCTCTGTGTCATCTAAAGATTCTTTTAGGATCTTCATGGCTCTAGTAGCTCATTTCAACCTAGAATTACACCAAATGGATGTTAAAACAACATTTCTGAATGGAGAACTAAAAGACAATGTTTACAAGACTCAGCCGGAAGGTTTTGTCATGGAAGGAAGTGAACATTTGTCGTGTCGCCTAAAGAAATCCATCTATGGCTTGAAGCAAGCTTCGAGACAGTGGTACCTTAAGTTCGACAAGATTATTAGAACTTTTGGTTTTACGAAAAATGTTGTGGAAAACTACATTTATGTCAAGTTTAAGGGCACTAGGTTCACAATATTAGTCTTGTATGTGGGTGCCATATTGTTGGCTTGCAGCGATAAGGATATGTTGCACGATACCAAGAATTTTCTGTCTTCCAATTTTGATATGAAATATCTCAGTGAAGCCTCGTATGTCCTTGGCATAGAGATCCATTTGGATAAGTCTAAAGGTGTGTTGGGATTATCACAAAAGACAAAGAAATACAATATGCATAATTGCTCGGCCTCACCTGTTCCAATAGTCAAGGGCGATAGGTTTGGGGCATTTCAATGTCCGAGGAACCAAATTGAAACTGATCAGATGAAGTCGGTTCCTTATGCTTTAGCTGTCGGAAGCATCATGTACAACGGTGATGCTTGGAAGATTCCAATCAAATCCACAATTAGACCATTGGAAGGCCGCAAAGAAAGTCTTGCTATATATAAAAGACACTAAAGACTACATGCTTACATATGGAAGAGCGGATAGCCTAGAAAAGTTATTGGCTATTCAGATGTTGATTATGCTAGTTGTGTGGATAGTAGGAAATCCACGTCAGGGTACGTGTTCACACTTGCCGGAGGGCCATATCATGGAAAATCTCCAAGCAAACAATAATTGCCTCATCTACGATGCAAGAAGAATTTATAGCATATTATGAGGCCACTAGGCAGGCTGTATGGTTAAAAAAATTCATTGGTTGATAGCATTTCTAAACCACTTGTATTGTACCATGATAATGAACCTGCAAATTTCTATACGTGTAACAACAAGTCAAGTGTTGCTGCCAAGCACATTGACATAAAGTATCATGTCGTGAAAGATAGAATCCGGGATCATACTATTGATATTAAGCATATTAGTACTACTCGTATGCTTGCGGATCTGCTAATGAATACCACCCAGTATTTTTCGTGCGCATGTTGCCGACATGGGACTACTGAAAGCCGTATGATTCTAGAATAAATGTACCACTATAAAAACCACTCCCATTAAGTAAAATGTTATGCATTTCAAAATAGGATGATATGCCATAAGTGTTGAGGTTCAACAACATTTCATTGGCTGTTGCAATGTTTCACTTTGGTGTATTATTCCTATGGAGAATGGGCAAATGAAGTTAAACCTAACGGTCAAGGGGAGGAATGTTGGTTGTTAATCTATCACTGTTTAACAGGCAAAAGACAGAGTCAGCAAAGGGATACGAACAAATTAATGTTAAGGAATAGAGGGGCCCACAAAACCAACATTGCAGCCACCTCGTATGTAACCAACGTGCCCTGATCGGGGGCACAAAAACTAACTCGATGGTTTGGTCTCCTCTCAACCGTTCCATATAAAGGAGGAGAGTCTAACATCAATATGATCTACCTAGTTCACGTTCCCCTTCACCTGCTCCCCTACATCCCCAAAACCCCTACCGGTCTAGGGAGGTGCAAGAGCGACGGGAAGGCCAACCTACACCCCGCCGGTGCCAGGGAAGTGCCGCTGGAGGTTGGAGGGTATCCATACCTTCACCAGATCCTCTACTTCGACAACAACAAAATTATGCATCAACCAGGCAGCAATGGCGTCTTCATCAACCCCAGCACCTAGTAAAGATCATCTACCCCTTTTATTCATGTTCATTAGGTGTTCTAACGTGCTGCCATGTTGATCTTGTGGTAGAAATAATGTTTTAGACCTAACATTTTGTTGTATCTAGGATACGTCATCCTACGGTAGCATGCCGACTGCCGTAGGCAAAGTAGCCCAGGAGCCCAATTCGCCCGCTCAAGGAGCTTGCACCTAAAGAAATTGCTCGAGTGAAACTAGGGGACCTAGCTCGGGTGCAACCAATTCTCTCCGAAATTTCCCTTTGATCATACTCCGTCCATACTCTCTGAAATTTCATGTTAGGCTGACACACAATAGCCTAATGAGATTGGAGCACACCAAATGCCCGCTCCATATCCTTTCTAGCAGTCTCTTGCTTTTTTGCAAACCTCTTATGTTTCTCCTCTATGGGCGTACAAATGGTCCTCACAACTATAGAATAAGTAGGATAAATACCAGATGTTGGATAGTATACCTTATTGTAACTATGGCCATTGACCACAAATTTCTTTATGAGATGCCATTATGAGAACCATTCATGCAAATAATGAGTGCCAAATCCAAAGATCATGTGATACAACAGCCTCAAATATGACTATGCACTCTCTAGCATGTTCTTTATATTGCCCTTGCTAAATGGACAATTCTTACACTGTTAGTGCATATAGTCCATGCTTCCAATGATATCTGGAAACCCTCTAGTTTCATTGAAAGCCAATAGTCGTTGAGTGTCGACAACATTGGGTGCCTCAAGAATTCTCCACCCAAAATCTCTATAAAATCTTTGCAAAACCTATACTCCCTCCATTCTAAAAAGGATTTATTAGATTTGTTAAATTTTGGATGTATCTATACACTAAAAAATGTCTAGATTCAATCAAATTTAGACCAATTTGCGATATTATTTTTAGGACGGAGGGAGTACATTACTTCTAGACAGGTGGACTTGCTCATGCGCAAGTACTTGTCAACAAGATCACCATCTGCATTGTAAGCTTTGCACGCGAATAGCCGTGGTGCATTTTAGAAACAAGGATAAGATGGGCTTACCAGTAACATCTTTCTTCAAAGTGAAGTAGTCTTCGTGATCCCTCACTCTATGAAGAAGGCACATGAAGATCTTCCTTGACATCTGAAAGCACTGCTGGAAAAGAGGGGCACCATACAAAGGGCGGTGCGATGGAAGTAGTCCTGGTACAGTTGATCGTGACTAGACTATCAGTTATGGTCGAGTGCGGTGGTGCGACCCTTCACCGAGCCATGGAACTCAGGCAATGCCTCTTCACTATGCTCATGGATAAGCATGATTGTGGCCATCAAAATCTCACTAACATCATCTGGCTCGTCCAATGACAGCTCAATGAAGGTCTTGAAGAAATATTCATCAAGTTGTCGGCCATGGTCTTCTAGTCCCATCCCAGCAAATGGTCAAACATGTGAGATGCAGCCTATAACAAGGCTGAGTTAGAGGTCCTGGACGGCAAAATCTTCTAGTCCTGGGCAGTTTTGATACAACACGCGACCGATCAAGTCCCTAGAGCAACATCCTGCCTGGAGTCCTAGGACATGGCATCGACCGGGCAAGAAAGGTCGCGGCTGATGATGGATGCAACCGGTTGGGTATTCCAATGACACTAAATAGGGCAAACCTCGTAGGCAAGAGGCCTGGAGGGTGACGGCTATGGGAGAGATAATGGGTCCTGAGAACAGCCTTTCTAGAGGGCTGGTGGTATGCTAGTGACATGGGGGATGGGAGGAAGACGGGGAAGAATGAGAGCGAGAGGGAGAATATGTGGATGACCGGAGGTCCCAGGCGGACAAAGAGAGGAGACAATTGGACACGAGCGATATTAGTCCCACTGCAAACCTAGACCACACTAAGTTTGTGCTGAAACGGGCCGGTCCAGGGTGCCACCTCCGTTTGTGGGTGTGTAGTCTCTGATCCGTGGGCTAAGAGAACCTCCACTCATTCAATGTTCCCAGGCCAAATCCGGAGCTAAAAATCGCCGGATGGATGTATATTTTGGCATGGGAATGGGTTTTTTCCTAGCCGTGTTCCTACCTAGCTTGCCGTCTCCCATGTGTGCATGGAGAAGAGGAAGAGAGAGATGGGTGGTTGGTAGGGAAAAGGAGGAGAGAGAAAGACCAGTAGGTGGGGGAGAAGAGTAGCATACATAGAGAGAGTGGCTGGCAGTCGGTCTGCTACATGGAAAATTTACATCCGGGTGCGTTGAGTTTGGCCTGAGATCGCCGGATGAAAAAACGCCCAAATCTAGCCAAAATCGGTGTCCTAGGAGCGCAAATCGTCAAAATTCGTCCATCCAGATGAAAAATTCATAAACAAGTGGTCTTCTTCGTTTTTTGAGCAACCACGTATTTCATTAATATAAAATCAAGTTACATGAGTAAACAAACATGGAAAGTAACAGACAGACTAGGAGAAAACAGATATTCTAAAAACTTTGTAGAGAACTATCCCTAGGATTTTCTGCACTTGCCGAAGCCAGCGACCGCCGCCAAACACCAACACCACCTAAACGTGCGTTGGAATAGACACCGAGCCTCCACCATTGCTGGATCCAAGGGAGCACCATCACCAATGAGACTTTGGGATTCGATGAATAGGCCTGCAGCAAGCAGCAAGGCACATGTAGCTGTGGCACGTCAACTAGGGGACGTCCTCGCGCTACCTTGAACCAAGATCCACTACATCCCATCGATAAAGTCAAGGAATAACGACAAATCCACCACATCTGAACCAGCATCCTCGCTCCAGAGCATCCACCTTGCCCCAGCCCCCAGTTCCCTCGTGGACAATGACGAACGCCAGCGACACGTCGAGATACAAATCTCGCCAGATCTGAAGATCGACAAGAAGACCAAGCCGTCGATCTAAAGGATCAACAAGCACACATTGCTATCAACTCCGAGACGCTGCCATGAAGGTCGTCGCCGGTGTGGGAGAAGAGATGAGGCAAATTTATTCGCATGTGCGTCGCTCCCAGTGACACACCAGAGCAAAAGACCTAACCCTAAGGGCATCTCCACTGGGTCTACCCAACCCGTCTGAGCGCGTCTGAACGTGTCCGCGCGGACGCGCGCGACGTGCGTGGCGTCGTAGCAGCACGACGCATCCGTCCTGACGCACCTCGCTCGACCCATCCGTGCACCTAATTTGCGTGGCTGCTAGGTCGGCACGGACATGGGTGGGTCGAGGGCATGTCCTCCCCCACGCGCTACTGGCCCACCCACTAGTGACAGCTGCGCAACACCGAGTCATAGGCAACCGCAACACCAATTCAGACGTAACCGACGCAGCTGTTCGGAGGCGTGACAGCCTGACCGACGGCACCCATTCATACGCAAACACTGTAGCCTTCGCCATCAATACCGACGAGGCATGTCAAGCCTACGACTGACGGGACATTGCTTGAGTTCCCGCGCTAGCATTGATGGCGAAGGCGCGAGAGCCTATGAGTGCTCTACTTAAGCAGCCCCCGCCCTGTCGGTGCATCACACCCCTTCTCTCGCCTTCGCCATCACCATATCCCAGTACCTTCCTTAGCCATAGTCAATCCCGCGCACCGGCAACGATGAAGAAGCCGTCCTGGTTCAAAAAGGCCAAGAACGACCACGCGGCGGGTGGATCCGATGCGAGGCTACGATGAGGACGCCTTCCTCGAGCAGGCCATCACGGCCAGTACGAGAGAGGAGGACCGCAAGTGGGACGACTACTAGGAGGCCATCCAGCTCACCGGCCTGGTGGCGCAGGTGAACACCGGGCAGCCGCTGCCACCCCCATCGCAACACCTACGGGGATGGGATGCTCCAACAGAGTGGTTTGCCCCGCCCGCGCTGGGTGGTATGCTCCACCCGCACCAGCAGAAATGGACGCATGGGCGGCATGGCCAGACCAGGTGATCGACCACCCGGTGCCTCCCGCATCCGCACCAACGCTAGCTCATGGACTGTCGCTGCCCCACCTCTGGACGCTGCCGGAGTACATCGACCTCGATCCATAGGTGGACGGGGCGGCGCCGGCGGGGAGGAGATCATCAGTAGCTAGGGCTAGGGCTAGTTTTTTCTTTTTTATGTTTTGAATGTAATATATTTTGTATAATTATGTATGAAGTTTGCCAGTTTATTAACACGCGAATTGTGTTGGTTTGAATTTCAAAAAAACGATGTGGCCCTAGCCAGGCGTGGACATTTGGGTCATTCCGCTAGACGCGGTTGGCCGGATAGGCCGGACTGTGACCCCAAAGCGACCGCGGGTCGATGGACAGAAACAGACCGTCTCGGTCCCCCGTTTGGGTCGGCCTGGTGGAGATGCCCTAACTACGTAACTGAGGAACGAGGTCCCCCTCCCTATGGCCAGTGAAGATTTGGGGCGTGTTTGGTAGGTCGCACGGCCGTTTTCCGCACCGGGCCGGAAGAAATAAGCCCGTTTGGAGACTCGCACGTTGGGCTGAGATCGCTTCGCACGGGTCTTAAAGAAACCCAAATCATGGCCCACTAGGAATGCCAAAATCGGGCGTTTTTGCGGGGACATGCCCTGATGTCTCAAAATGTAGAGCTCGCTGGGAACCCCAAGAGGAAGGTATGATGAACACAGCAACAAGTTTTCTCTCAGTTATGAAACCAAGGTTATCAAACCAGTAGGAGCAAGGAAACAACTGCAAGGTGTTGCTAGCAACTTGGAATCCTGCACAACACAATCATAGAACTTTGCTCCCAACTTACAGTGAGGTTGTCAATCTCATCAATTTTGCTGAAAACAAAGGATTAAACGTATTGTGTGGAAGATAGTAATTGTTTGCAGAAAGTAAACAGTAAATAGTAACAGTAGAAGGTATAACAATGGTAAAAGCATGGACCGGGGTCCATAGTTCACTAGAGGTGATTCTCCTTAAGATAAATAACATGTAGAAAGTAAACAGAAAACAGTAAACAATTGTAAATTGATGGTAAAAGAAAGGACCGGGGTCCATACTTCACTAGTGGTGGCTCTCCTTAAGATAGATGACATGTTGGGTGAACAAATTACAGTGGGGCAATTGACAGATTCGAGAAAGCATACAATGCATATACTAGACATCTTGACTCCTATGATACTTGATTGGGAATTACAACATTATACATAGACCGTAATCCAACTGCTTCTATGACTAATAATCCACCTTCAGGTTATCATCTGAACCCCTTCCAGTATTAAGTTTCAAGCAACAGATAATTGCATTAAGCAAAGTGTGTGATGACCCACAAGTATAGGGGGTGTATCGCAGTATTTTCGATAAGTAAGAGTGTCGAACCAACAAGGAGCAAAAGGTGTTGACGAGTGGCTTGGAGCAAGAATTCTCTATAAATACTTAGCAAACGGATTTTTAGGGTTTTTTGATAATGCAGGTAAATAAAGTACAAGTAAATAAAAGACAATAAGAATAAATGCAGCAAGTGGCCCAATCGTTTCTTTAGAAAAGGACAAGCCAGTTGTATTACTTAAGATGACCAAATGTTCTCGAGGACACACGGGAATATCGTCCAGTGCTTTCACTTCATATAGTTGATTAATCTTATTTAGTTTGCTAAGTGTTGTGTGGGTGAACCAGTGCTAATATACCGACCTTCCTAGGACTAATACATACTTGTGATTATACCCCTTGCAAGCATCCGCAAGTACAAGAAAGTAATTAAGGTAGAAACCTAACCACAACTTTAAACTCTAAGGCCCTGACATCCCTTGTGCAAAGGTTTCCTAACGGGGGTTCAGGTTTCTATCACTCCGGCAACCCCTACGATTAGTAGCCAAATACACAATGCATTCCCCTAGGCCCATATAGGTGAAGTGTCATGTAGTCGACATTCACATGACACCACTAGAAGAAATACACCACAACTTAAATATCAAACCATTAAATCTTTCTCAACACAACTCCACTACTAACAACATGACTTCTCCCATGTCCTCAAGAACTAACGAACTACTCACAAGACATCATATGGATCAAGATCAGAGATGATATAATGATATGCAACAATATGAACATAAACGATAATTCAATGGTTCACTCAATAGCATCAACTATAAGGAGTAATCAACACCGGGAAAGTTTCCCCTAAGAACTATGCAAGATTCAACCCAATTGTTATAGCGGTATGAAGTGGTGATGATGGTGCTAGTGGAGATGATGATGGTGATGATGATGATCCCGATGAAGTCCATCTTGATGGTGGTGTTGATGGCGATGATCTCCCCTCTCTGGGAAGGAATTCTCCTAGCAGAATTCTATCTTTCGAAGAGATCTTTCTCTCTCTGTAGTTTTCCGCCCCGCAAAGGAGACAAAATCTTTCTATGGCCGCTCCCCCGGTATTAGCGTTCCATGGGGATAATATACGCTAGAGGGGAGAGCCTGGAGTGGGCCAGGGTGGCCACACCACCTATTGGCGTGGCCTAGGGCTACCCGCGCCAGGGGGTGGTGTGGGCCCCCTATGGCCCATCTCCACTCCCCCTTCTGGCAATCTTCGTCTTCTAAAAAAATAGAATTTTCAATGTATTTTCCCGGATTTTCCGATCTTCGTGAATTTCGCCTCCAAACAACCCCTTTTCCATCAGAATCCTGACTACAGCGGTCCATGCTTCAAAAGTCATCAACCATGCAAAAACAGATGAAATAACATAAGTATCATATCTTAATATGAAATATATCAATGAATAACAGTAAATTATGATATAGAATAGTGATGCAAAATGGACGTATCAACTCCCCCAAGCTTAGACTTTGCTTGTCCCCAAGCGAAAACTAAGCTCAATAAACATGCCCTCAGGTTTATGGAGTGAAGAGTCAATAAAAGAATACAGACAAGAAGCATCACATTCATCAATACATAAATCATAATAGAAGACAACTCACTATTATATAACTTATCTTGCAATAAGTAAAGGAAACACCATAAAGATACATAAAGTAAATAACAATTGGTAATGGCAAACTTAGCTCGTGGTCGAAGAATAGTTGACAATTTGCAGGAGTTCACACATAAAGGGTTTTCAATGATAACTTTCAAAGTAATAAACACTAAGATAAGAGCAATGTGCAAAACAAGGAACATAAGAAACATGATTGAATAAATCATCATATGAATGAATGAAACACAACAACTCAAAATACTTGCTGAGATAGAAGGGAATTGGTTTACTGACTCAACTAAAAAGTAAAAGATAGGCCCTTCGCAGAGGGAAGAAGGGATTTCAAGTTTCATAAAGAGCTTCCAAAAATTATGGTACTTATTAGCTTTTAGCTCTCATGGCCCCTATCATAGGCATCTTTAGGTTATTAAGGTTAAAGTGATCAGATATGAGGATATGCTTGACAAGTTGTAAGTTGAAAATCTCATGTCCCTTGAATACGAGGGCCGCTCCTCATGCTACTCAAGTTTAGTTACCGGTAAGTTCTTGTCATAGTAAGTATATGTGTATCATAGAGAACCGCCAACGGGGTACCCCTTGCCTGATGATACAGAAGAATCCCCGTATCAAAATGACAAGGCAAGCAAACAACAAGCATATCAACAATCTTCTTATTTACCATGGGAAATGGTGCTTTTTCTCACTTTCCTCTTTTCTCATCTCTTTTTTCTCTTTTCTCAATCTCTATCTATTTTTTATATATAATAAGAATGCTTCATATATTGCTCATTATGGTTACGCTGCAGCTTTCCACCATGATTAGGCATGGATTAGACCAGCGGCCCAGGCGTTTCTCTAACACACATACATAACTCCATGGACTTACAAGCTCCCCTTTCATTTCACACCGACGACATCCATAAACAAAAGAGCATGATATCAACTAAATAAAGTGCAATGTTGAAAGCGTTCCCCATGACAGCATGGTTCTGCTAATTCACAACTTACAAAGCGCAAGCATATGCGCAACATAGATGGGCATAATGGTTCAAGTTTATTAAGTGCAAGAAAGTAAAGTGTGCCATCAAGTTCGTGAGAGCTTTAATCACTAATTTTCACATAATAAGTTTAATTCAGAAGGTACATAAAAACATAAATTTACTTGGAATAGCAATAATGCTAATAGGTAGGTATGGTGGACACAAATGGCATAGGTTTTGGTTTAAGGATTGGATGCACGCGAAGCTTTCCCTCTCAGTACAGGTTTTTGGCTAGCAAGGCTGGGTAGCAAGCATAAGAGTTGAAGGAAACAAACAAACATACAAGTGATGAAAACAAACATGCAATCTTCCTTGGAAGCACAAAAGATCTTAACTAGAGAATACTATACTTATGAGCAAATCAAGAAAGAAAGGTGATGAAATTATATTTCTTTAGAGTACTTTTTATGTTTTTCATTCAATTCTCAAAAATAGTGTTGCTACTGACCGAGCCAGGTTTGCCAAAACCAAATAAATTAACTCAATGATCCCAAAGTGATACCAATACTAACAACAAGATCAATCATATGACATGAATTGAAAACTAATATAAGATATGCAAAAGAGTAAATGATAGAACTTCTCATTAATATTCCATAAAGGCAACTCACACCAAGGGATACATAGATATCTAACGAGAGGGAGGACACTTCCATAATGTAAACCATCCTACATGATAACTCCTCTATTCATGATATGACTCTACTAAAAAGGTAAAAATATAGAAGATAGTGATGTGATACCGTGGCACTCCCCCAAGCTTGGAACAAACCAAGGGTATGCCAAAACCTGATGACGAATTACTCCTTCTGTGGTGGTGGTGTTCTCTCAATGAGCTTTTCGATCAATTTCCTCAAGTCCTCAATCTCGAAGGTGAGAGTACGAATCAACTTCGAGTTTTGCTCAATGCGGCTCATGATCATGTCGAGTTGCGAATTCCAACTCTTGCGATTCTTTCCCCACTCTTCCTCCTTGAAGTCTTATTTTCCTGCATGGTTAGAACGAGGCATATCCCAATTGGAGGGTAGTTTCTCCTTGGGCATATTCTGGAATTGATGCTCATGGATAAGGGTATGGAAGGGATTCTTGGTGCGTGGAGAAGGTGACCGTGGAGCCAGACAGTGACGCGGAGGCTTCCCTCCAGTTGACATCCGTGCAGTCCTTTTGATCCTGGTAGGGTTTGCCAACACTCCAATGCTTTCAATGGTAGTGTCGGTGTGCGGTGCTGGATTTTCCTTGCCTCCTCTTCATCGATCTCCTTCTCCTGCCCGGGGTCTTGGGGATCCTCCTCCGCAGGCTCCTTTCCCTTATCCTTGGTGGAGACCATTGTGCTTCTAAACTTTAAGAATAGTTCCTAGCAGAAACAGACCGAAACAAAAACACGATATACGAACCTCGGCGGATCCGGGGGATTATATATTATGAATTTTTACAACATAAGGAAGGTACTGGGAGAAAACGGGTCAGAGACGGAGTCCAAGGTGGCTACACCACCTGCTGGCGCGGCCAGGGGGTCCGCGCCAGGGGGTGGTGTGAGCCACCCTGGCTCCGTTTCCGTCCCTTTTTCGCTTTGTTGCTTTCCTTGTTGGATAAAAACTCCAAAAATATAACTGGACAGAATTTTTGCCGAACTTTTCTTACCAGAATTGTTACCTATTCGAAAACGGACTCTGCAGGTCTCTGAACTTGGTATTTAGTAGATTCTTTTGGAGTCACCGCTTGAATAGCATCAATATCTTCATCTTCATACACATGTTGCTCGAGTCATGAAACCTTTCAATTTCTTACTACACCATTTTCTCCAATAACCTGGAAATTTCTTTCACACAAAACTTTACACAATTCTCATTAGCAACATTAGTGTAAGCGAGGTAATAAACCTTTTAAGTCCAATTTCAACTGAAATCCATCAAAACATAAGCTAATGTAGCGACTCCTTCTGAAAACCAAAAAGAATTCAAAAAAAAAGGAAATCGATTTAAGAGCCAAATGCAAGAGTGGCACAAATCTGTCAAAACAGACCAGCGGGTAAAGATCAATTTTTTCGAAAATCTTATGTTGCTCAAATCAAAAAGTGAAAAACTAACGAAAGTTAAATAACAACCTGGGGCAGAAGCACAAACAATTACAGCTCAATACGATGTACAGAGATCTCTCACGAATTTTTACGGTGAAGAAAAAAAAATCTGTTTTAGGACAGCAACTTCCCCAAATCTTACTTCTCTCTCATTAGAGGTTGATCTTGACACAAAAAACCAAACAAAAAGGATAAGGAGAGGTTATTACCGAAGTAATAACTTCCAAGACTCAAATAAAGAAAAGCAAACTGACAGCAAAAATATGTTGGGTTGTCTCCCACAAAGCTCTTTCTTTATAGCCATTAAGATGGGCATGGTATTTTCAATGATGCTCACATAAGAATATGAACTGAAGTGAAAGAGAGCATCAAGAAGCAAAAATACACATGTTTAAGTCTAACCCACTTCCTATGCAAGGGAATTTTGTAAGCAGACAAATTGTTGAAACAATAGGCTGCTAGCATAGGAAGGCAAAACAAGTGCAACATAAAGATTTTAAGCATAAAACGAGAAAACTTGATATTATTGAGATGCATAAGAACAATCTTCCCTCTCTCATAATAACTTTCATTATCATGCATAAATTTAACGATATAACTATCACAAGAACCATTGTAGCAATGATCACTTATCCTAACAGAAAACACAGGGAGACTAGCTCTCATAACACTGCTTTGTGAAACATTATTAGAAGTATCCTTACAAAGAAAAGTGTGTCCATCTCCTACACATTTAGTGACAAAGTCTTTCACCTTTGCTACTACAGGTTCAGCAGCTATTTGTTCATCAGGTTCAACAGCTTTATTTGTACTTTCATTAACCATACTAGCTATCATAGAATGTTCCTTTATCTTAACTGGGAAAGGTATTTTCTCAATGTAAGGTTCAGGTAAAACATGATTAGCAGTATAAACTTCAGTATTTCTTGCAGGAACACAATTAGCAATATCTTTATATGGGTCATGATACTTATTCCATTTCTTTTTAGGAATTTTAATATAGGAAGCAAAAGCCTTAAAATAAGTTGCAATAGCTTGAGACTCTAGACCATAAGCATTTTTAATGTTTTGAAAGTCATCAGTTCCCATAAAAGATTCAATGCATTCATAATCATAATTTATACCTAACTTTCTTCCGTTATCATTCTCCCATGCTTCAGCATTGTCTTGAATACGGTCTAGAAGATCCCATTTAACTCCTTCTTCCATGCGTGTAAATGATCCAGCACAAGAAGCATCCAATAAATCCTTATCATGAAGAGAAAGCCTTGCATAAAGGTTATTGATAATAATATTGTGAGGGGGCTCATGAATAGGCATTTGAGCATTAGTAACTTCAACCTCCCCCCCAAGCTTGAGCTGTACTCTCTCCATCAAGAGGCCAAAAGTTGTATATTTGATTCCGATCTTTATGAATCTCACTAGGAGGATAAAATTTAGAATAAAAGAGAGGCACTATTTCCTCCCATTCAAGAGATTGGCCATTCTTCAGCAGCTTATACCATTCCTCATCTCTTCCTTTCAATTATAATGAGAATAACTTCTTCTTGACTTGATCTATTGTAATACCTGCACACTTGAACAACCCGCATAATTCGTGTATAAAGAGCAAATGATCACCGGGATGGACATTTCCATCTCCAACATAATATTTATCCATAACACGGTCAATAATTCTTGTAGGTATTTTAAAAGTATCATTCTTAGCAGGTGGTGGTTCATCTACTACCTTAGAAGTGGTAGTAGCATTACGAAATAAGGAACTCAGCGAATTATCCATACTAAAATAAAGCAACTAACAGAAGTAAACAATACTCACAGTAGAAGTTTCCTTTACCAGTTCCACTCTCCAATAGCGCTTCACTCCCCAGCAACGGTGCCAGAAAATAGTCTTGATGACCCACAAGTATAGGGGGTGTATTGCAGTATTTTTGATAAGTAAGAGTGTCGAACCCAACAAGGAGCAGAAGGTGTTGATGAGTGGCTTGGAGCAGGAATTCTCTGTAAATACTTAGCAACCAGATTTTTAGGGTTTTTTGATAATGCAGGTAAATAAAGTACGAGTAAATAAAATACAATAAGAATAAATGCAACAAGTGTCCCAATCCTTTCTTTAGCAAAGGACAAGCCGGTTGTATTACTTAAGATGACCAAACATTCTCGAGGACACACGGGAATATCGTCAAGTGCTTTCGCTTCATATAGTTGATTAATCTTCTTTTGTTTGCTAAGTGTTGTGTGGGTGAACCTGTGCTAATGTACTGACCTTCCTAGGACTAATACATACTTGTGATTATACCCCTTGCAAGCACCTGCAAGTACAAGAAGTAATTAAGGTAGAAACCTAACCACAACTTTAAACTCTAAGACCCTGACATCCCTTGTGCAAAGGTTTCCTAACGGGGGTTTAGGTTTCTGTCACTTCGGCAACCCCTACGATTAGTAGCCAAATACACAATGCATTCCCCTAGGCCCATATAGGTGAAGTGTCATGTAGTCGACGTTCACATGACACCACTAGAAGAAATACACCACAACTTAAATATCAAACCATTGAATCTTTCTCAACACAACTCCACTACTAACAACATGACTTCTCCCATGTCCTCACGAACTAACGAACTACTAACAAGACATCATATGGATCAAGACCAGAGATGATATAATGATATGCAACAATCTGAACATAAACGATAATTCAATGGTTCACTCAATAGCATCAACTACAAGGAGTAATCAACACCGGGAAAGTTTCCCCTAAGAACTATGCAAGATTCAACCCAATTGTTACAGTGGTATGAAGTGGTGATGATGGTGCTGGTGGAGATGATGATGATCCCAATGAAGTCCAGCTTGATGGTGGTGTTGATGGCGATGATCTCCCCTCTCTGGGATGGAATTCCCCCAGTAGAATTCTGTCTGCCGGAGAGATCTTTCTCTCTCTATAGTTTTCCGCCCCGTAGAGGCGGCGAAATCTTTTTGTGGTCGCTCCCCCGATATTAGGGTTCCGTGGGGATAATATACGCTAGAGGGGAGAGCCTGGAGTGGGCCAGGATGGCCACACCACCTGCTGGCACGGCCTAGGGCTGCCCGCGCCAGGGGGTGGTGTGGGCCCCGTGTGGCCCATCTCCACTCCCCTTCTGGCAATCTTCGTCTTCAGGAAAAATAGAATTTTCCATGTATTTTCCTGGATTTTCTGATCTTCACGAATTTTGCCTCCAAACAACCTCTTTTCCATCAGAATCTTGAATGCAGTGGTCCATGCTCCAAAAGTCATCAATCATGCAAAAACAGATGAAATAACATAAGTATCATCTCTTAATATGAAATATATCAATGAATAACAGTAAATTATGATATAGAATAGTGATGCAAAATGGACGTATCGGTGTGTAAAGTAAACAATACGATTGTCCCATGGACAAAGGATTGCTATTTTCTCCCTAGTAGCAACAACACATCTACAACCTTAGAGATTTCTGTCACTTCCCCAGATTACTAGAGGCATGAACCGACTATCGAGCATAAATACCCCCTCTTGGAGTTGCAAGCATCTACTTGGCCAAGATAGTTACAAACAACAGAGACATTGCAAGATCACAAATAACATATACATGATAGAATCAATAATCAATCTGAAATAGCATCTCAATATCCATCGGATCCCCGCAAACACAACATGTAAGATTACAAATAGATGATCTTGATCATGAACGGAGCTCACAAGATCTAAACATGATAGCACAAAGGAGGACAACCAACCATCTAGCTACTACATGGACCCGTAGTCCAGGGATGAACCACTCACGTATCACACCGGAGGCAGACATGGTGATGAAGAAGGCCTCCAGGGTGATCTCTCCCCTCCGGCAGGGTGCCGGGAAGAGCTTCAGATCCCCCTCAATCTAGGGATGGAGATAGCAGCGGCTACAGACTCCTTCGTGGAATTTTGATCGGGTACTTAGGGTTTTCATCCCGGGAGGATTTTATAGGCGAAGGGGCAAGGTCGGTGGAACACCAGGGGGCCCACACCCCTTGGTGGCGCACCCCTAGGCCGCGCGGCCACCATGTGTGGCCGCCCTGGTGCACCACTTCGTCTCCCCTCCGGACTCCGTGTTGCTTCGGGTAAAATACTGACTTTGGCTTTTGTCCTGTCCAATTCCGAGAATATTTCCTTACTAGCTTTTCTGAAACCAAAAACAGCAGAAAACAGGCAACTGGCACTATAGCATCTCGTTAATAGGTTAGTCCGAGAAAATGTATAAAAATACCTCAAAGTGTGAACAAAACATAAGAAAGTAGATACTAATCAAGCATGGAACATCAAAAATTATAGATACGTTTATGACGTATCAGGCCCTAGGGAGCCAAAAGCGCGCACACGGCGGCACGCGGGAGCACGCTTGGAGAAGGGCGGGAAACGGCACAACGCATCGAGAACGCGCGCCATAAATCCCCTCACCGCTCGCTCACCGCTCTCTCTCACCCTATTCACAACCGCCCTTCCTCCCTTCTCACCGTCGGTGGTTCCTCTCCCGCCAGAAGATCCAAGAGCACCGCGAAGGTAGTCGACAGACGCATATCTAGGCGAGTTCTGCGCTTATCATGGCTGGAGCAGATCTGCTGTTGTTTCTTCTTCTTCCTCTTCATTGGCAAACCCAAAGCACGAATCCTTCAGCAATGGCAGTAATGCCTCGAACCACGACCTTTATAAGGTTTTAGAGGTTTAGATCTATTTGTTGCCGACTCAGTCTCCGAGTATGAGTGACATGCATGGTAGATTTTTACCTATTTGTGATGGTTTTGGTCGCCTTGAAATGTTAGGGTAGATTCTTTCCTTGTTGTGCCTTGATTCTGCTTGTTACTGGCTAGATTCCGGCAGATGTTGTGCTTAGGGTTCGTCTGATTGGGAAAATTGGGGAAAATTAATGCCAGATTTCATTGTTCATCTTCTTGTTCTAGGTTGATGATTAAAACTGTCACCATATCACACCGGGGAGTGAATCTGTACTACCTGCAATCATTTATAACAAACTATGTTGTGCATTGTACTAGGTAGTACAGAATCCTCTCCCCGGTGTATGTGCACACATCTTTTATGAGGCATCGATTATTTTCCACATCATTCTTCATGTTCTTCTCATTCGGTCGATGATTAATTTGCATTATGTGGCAAAGATCCCAATAGGTTGCTTGATAGCATGCCTATTATGATTGATCTTGGACACACAATGCCTAATATGAGGCACAAAAAATAGTTGTCCATTCATGTGACTGCCAATGATTAAATATGCACCGCAAGGAAATGGAAGCGATGATAATTTTGAACCTGGTTCTATCATCTTTCCAAGGCGATGGAACTTGGTTCAGTATGATCATCGCTTCATGTTGTCAAAGCGCTATATTATGAGGCAATGTTTATTTATTCTGTGAACGCAGTTTGTGATGACACCTAGCACAATGCGTTCATAGAGTTGGTGCTATAGGAACCGAATGGTATGCACAAAGAAGTAGGCTATGCACATCCTCTGGTTCCCTGTAGCACCAGCTCTACCTTGTTTGTGCTAGTAATTCTGAAGCAGTTTCATGAATTTTTGGTCATCTGTTTCTTCCTTTGGTCGATGATTAGTAAGTACCACAATGACAGGCAAGGGGATCCTCTTCATGAACAAATTTGTGTGCTAACCAAATTCATTGTTCATTCATGTTGCTCATGAGGAGCATCCCTTTGCCTCTGTGGCATAACATGTGTTATGTTCACTGTTCATGTCTCATCACATGTGCTGATTCCTGGTGTAGTGCTCTAAGACGTTGATCAGAGGTGCTCTCCCCAGCAATACGGGAGCATGCTCCAAAGATGCTGCTGAGGGTAGTTCCTCCAAGAGGGGGAACGATGGTGGTGAGGGCAGGCCTCTCAAGATAGGGAACTTCCATGACCAGGTAGGTCCAACCCATTTTGACAAGGTGATCTTGGCACCTAGGTTAGATGTGCTACCAATCCCAGATGGCTTCTGGCTTTCCTCGGCAATGTGCTGAGGACGATCGTGCTGAAGACGAACACCGGATGCAGCTAGATGGTGAAGCTCTGGGATGTCGGCGACAGGATCTGCCTTGACCAGGGGTGGCCAGGCTTCGCCATTGCACACTAGGTCAATATTGGGTACTTCTTGACCTTCAAGATGATGAAGGGTGACCTATTAAAGGTCACCATCTTCGATTACACCATGACTGAAGTCATGAAGAAGTGCCCAGAGCATGATCCAGCCCTTGCCATGATCGACCATTGATCTTTGCTGAGTACTTTATTGTGTGACCTCGATTGTTGTGAACTTATGTTGTCGTGATGGTGGCACGACAGATGCCATGGATAGGCTAAAGATGGGGCCAATGTGTGCTAGGGGAATCCAGGGAGGGAAAACATGGTGATTCCACGCACAGATGTTCTTGTCTTTCCTCTATCAATGGTGGTTACAAGTGCTCCTCGAGCTGTTCGTAATAAGGAGACTATGTCTCTTACTCCCCACAAGTTAGCCCTTGAGTTCTAACCTAGACAGAGAAAATGATCAATCCCCTTCTATGGAGTCCCGGTGCTCCTTATATAGGGGAGCCCGGGTTACAAAGTTAGGGCACACGTGGCAGCATATTCTCTCGAATATGCCCCTTGGTTAAAGCTAGATGCTTCTTTATTCCCTTTAACGGCTCATCCGGGCTTTGGACGTAAACCCCAACGTACTCCTTGTCTTTAAGCGTCACCAGACACGGGGGAATGTTCGTTTGCGGTACCAAACCTGGTGGGTGAGCGCACCGCGGTACCCGAGTTGCCATCAATCGCGCGGAGGGGCCATAGTAGATTCGCCAATTGTCCAGAAGGGCCAAATGGGGGTGAATACAAATCTAACGACTAAACGGTCGTTTGAACCAGATGAAAAACGGTTGAACTCAAATACCACCGTTAGGTCAACTCTTCTTGGCCCGCCATGTCAGTATTCCCTGTTATCTTTTGCGGTCGTGGACTAGCTTACCCCTGCGTGGACCAGATCCCTGAGTGGACGAGATCTATTTCTTTGCTCTGCTCTGGTCTTCTCCCTGCTCCCCTTCCCATAACATTTGCTCAGCTCCGGCTGCTCGTCTCAGATCGGAGCTCGCACTTGCTCTAATTTGCGTATCCGCCATGTCCGGTCAACCTCCCACGCCTCTAATCGAAGCTTGCAGACGTCGTCGTTGCATCGTCCGCCGTATCGGAGCTTCGTGTCCCCGGACTAATATCTGGTCTCTGGCTAGTCCTTCTCGCACGGCGGAGCGCATCCCGTCGGGCGATCCAGGCCGGCGAACGGCCTCGAGAAGTTGCGTGCTGCCGTGCACCCCAGGCATGGTAGCCCTGGCACAGCAGTTTGACGACCACGCTCTCATGGCCACCGTGCTGGGCGTCCGTCCCACCGTGTCGCCGGCAGAGTTGCTGTCGGCTTTCAGGTCTCATTTTGGGATCAGACGAAATGAGGTCAACATTGAGGTATCCGCGTGGCCATTCGATTTTTTCGTCCGGTTCGAGCACAGTTATGTCTACGCACTTCTATTATTGTAGATAGTTGTTGGGCCTCCAAGTGTAGAGGTTTGTAGAACAGCAGCAAGTTTTCCCTTAAGTGGATCACCCAAGGTTTATCGAACTCAAGGAGGAAGTGGTCAAAGGTATCCCCTCTCAAGCGACCCTGCAATCAAGATACAAGAAGTCTCTTGTGTCCCCAACACACCCAATACACTTGTCAGGTGTATAGGTGCACTAGTTCGGCGAAGAGATAGTGAAATACAAGTGGTATGGTGATAGAAAATAGCTTGATGGCGTGAAAAGACTAAAGGAAAACTTAAATAAAGATGGAAGCAAGCAAACATGTAACAGATCTAAAAGCAAACGGTGTATCAATGCTAAGAAACAAGGCCTAGGGATCATACTTTAACTAGTGAACACTCTCATATAAATATCTTCTCTTTATGATACTACTCTTAACTACTCTCCGGTTCAACACTCTAATCGATGATAGGGCTATAATAGCACACCTCAAAGTTCATATTTCCCATCTAGAAAACCTCACACTGTCACCTTGAGTACTAGATGAGTCTAACAAACACCACAATTTCATAAAGACATCCAACTCCAAATATAACTCATAACAAGTATTTATAATCTCTAGCCTAAGTGCCACCATGGTGTGCACGCTGTCACTTTCACACACATGGGGAGAGCAGAGATCTATTAAGCACTTGAGTAGCAAGGTAGATCTATAGATTACAAGCTCATGATCACAATATGAGCATGCATAGAGAGAGAGAGATGAACACATAGCTACTGGTAGAATCCTTAGCCTCGAGAGAGAACTACTCCCTCCTCATCATGGGAATTATCAATGGTGATGGAGATGGCGGTAGAGATTGATGGAGATGGCTCCGGTGGCGCGGAGGACTCCTTCCTCGCCGCCGGTATGATAGGGGAGCACCGCCCCTTAGCACCCTATCTTCATGGCTTCTTGGGAGCCCTTCCCCATGGAGATGGGATCTATGGGAAAGGCAAAAACGTGGCTTTGGTGGCTGCAAATTCGTGGGTGGAGGTGTCTCGGACGAATTAGGTTTCCTCCCTTTATATAGCTTCTCGGATTTCCATCACCCCATCTTGGGCTGTAGTAAATTGGGCCTATCTGACCCGTCCGGACTCGGAATCAGCTAAATGTTATGCCCAGAATGTTTGTCGCGAAATTTCCAACAACTTTGTAGTTGAAGAGTTTTTCGTTTGCCGCCGTATTCGACCCGGAACGTGACCATCTTCAAAAAGAGTTTTGAAATAGATTTCTGGAAAATCCCAATTTGACTCCAACACATCAAAGTGTAAAACAAGAACATTGTGCACTTTTGCAACTATTAGTAGGTTAGTCCAAATAAATCGTATGAAAAGTACTCCAAAGTGTGGACAAAACATAAGAAAAGTAGATAAAACCAAGCATGGAACATCAAAAATTATAGATACATTTGCAATGTATCAACATCCCCAAGCTTAACTCCTGCTCGTCCTCGAGTAGGTAAGTGATAAAAGAAAGAATATTTTTGAGGTGTCATGCACCATCATAAACTTGATCAAAGTATTTGTAAAACATTCAAAGCTTGTAGTACTTCAATCATAGCATGAAAGACAAAGTTCTAGCAATAAGACAAAGAAACTATGTTGCAACATGAAAAGGCACAAATAAAAGATTAATGAATAACAATGCTTTGCAAGACGTTTGTTTGTTTCACATAAAGAAAACATAGCATAGTGGTATTCAGCTTGTCTCTCATAGAGTAGCAAATATAAATGCATAAGACACCTTCAAAGTTCATAAGAGTGACTAGATACAATAGTTTAAAACAAGCAATATCAAAGTATGCATCAATCAACTAGTCTTGGGACAATGCACATAGAACTAAGAATGGCCACTATGCTCTCAAAGTAAGTGCATAAAGATAGAAGGTGGAGACTCAATGTATAAGTGGAAGAAAGGCCTTCATAGAAGGAAGTAGGGATTCAAGTCTCATAAAGAGCTTCCAAAAATTATGGTACTTATAGCTTTCAGCTCTCATTGCCCCTATCATAAGCATCTTGAAGTGATTAAGGTTAAAGTGAACAAACTATGGTGTACATGCTTGACGAAGTATAAGTCAGAAATCTCATGTCCCTTGTATACAAGGGCCGCTCCTCATGCTACTCAAGTTTAGTCACCGGTAAGTTCTTGTCATTGTAAGTACATGTGTATCATTGAGAACCGCCAACGGGGTACCCCTTGCCCGATGATACGGAAGAATCCCCATATCAAAATGACAAGGCAAGCAGACAACGAGCATCTCATCATTCTTCTTATTTACCATGGGAATATGGTGCTTTTTTTCTTTCTTTCCTCTTTTCATAGTATCTCTTTTTTTCTCTTTTCCCTTTTTTTCTCAATATAGGACTCTTTTTTATAAGAAGAATGCTTCATAGACAGCTCATTATGGTTACGCTGCAGGTTTCCACCATGTCAGCATGGATTAGACCAGCGGTCCAGGCGTTTATCTAACACATATACATAACTCCATGGACTTACAAGCTCCCCTTTCATTTCACACCGACGACATCCATATACAAAAAAGCATGATATCAACTAGGTACAAGTAACAAGTGCAATGTTGAAAGCGTTCCCCATGAAAGCATGGTTCTGCTAATTCCCGACAAATAAGTGCAAGCGTATACAACATAGAAGACACAATGGTTCAAGTTTATTAAGGGCAAGAAAAGTAAAGTGTGCCATCAAGTTCGTGAGAGCTTTAATCACTAGTTTTCTCATAACAAGTGGAAGGTAAACAAAAGCATGAATATACTTGGAATAGCATAAGCTAGTAGGTAGGTATGGTGGACTCTTTGGAAAAACTTGGTTTAGGGAGTTGGATGCATGAGTGGAACTCATACTTTGTTGTGGAGGCTAGCAAAAGACTGGGAGCGACAAACTAAGAGAGCAATAATGGCCATAATCATGCAGAGCGACAAAACATCATTGATCAAAACATAAAGTGATACTACAAGTTGAAGACTAAAGGATCATAAAGGCTATGGTGACTTGATATAGTCATAACATGGTGTGAGCATGTGCCAAGTCAACCCAAACAAAGCATCAAAGGAGAATACCACTATACTATGCTTTAATATGCTAAAACAACGCATGATTCATCCAAGGCACATTAAGCAATCTCAATTGTTTATAACAAGTCATGCTACAGCAAAGAATACTAAGCATAAAGCCAAAACAATATCAAGCATGGCATGATAGAGCATAGGTCACAGTCAAAAACAAACTCTTTTTACCACTTAAGCATGAGGTTTCCTACTCTTTTCCAAACCAAACCAAAGTATTTGCAAACCAATGTATGAAAGAGGGGTCCAACCAATTTATTAAGAAAACTAAGAAAACCAAGCAAACGAAAAACCAAAACAAAAACAAAAAAGAAGACGCTCCAAGAACAACACAATTGTGCATGAAACAATAAAAATGAAGCGTTTGGAAGAAACCTGGGATTTTTATTGATGGAGAAGGGGATGCCTTGGGAATCCCCAAGCTTTTACGCTTGTACTTCTTGGATATTTCTTGGGGTGACAGGCGTGGCATCCCCAATATTGAGCTTTAGTCCATCCTTCATCTCATTACTCATTCCTTCCATACACCTGAAATTTTTCCTTCATACAAAACTTCACACAATCTTTATTAGCAACATTAGTGCACTCAAGATAATAAGTCTTTAGGTTCAGTTCTAACACCAATAAAACTTCCATTAGAACGCTAGCTACTGTAGCACTTCCCTCAAAAAGCTCAATTCCCCAAAAGAACTCAAGAAGAAACCAACAAGAAGCAAATGCAGAAAATGGCAGAAATCTGTCAAAACGGACCAGCAGGGAAAGACGAATTTTTTCGAACACCTTCTGTTGCTCAAATCAAAAAGTGTGGAACTAACGAAAGTTAGATAATAACGTGGGGCAGAATCACAAAAATTCACGTCTCAAAAATACGTTCAGAGATGTTACACGAATGTTTACGGTGAAGCATAGAAATCTGTTTCGGGACAGCAACTTTCCCAATCATTACTTCTCTCTCATTAGAGGTTACTCTTGGCACAAAAAGCAAATAAAAAGGATAAGGAGAGGTTATTACAGAGGTAATAACTTCCAATACTCATCTAAAATTTTTGTGTTATCTCCCAATAAGTACTTTTCTTTAACGCCTTTAAGTTAGGCATGATAGTTTGGGAAGATGCTCACATAAGAAATATGAATTGAAGTAAAAGAGAGCATCAAGAAGCAAATTCAGAGCACATTTAAGTCTAACCCACTTCCTATGCATAGGAATCTTGTAAAGAAACAAGTCATGAAAGCACAAAGCAACAAGCATAGGAAAGCAAAACAAGTGCAACTTCAAGACTTTCAACATAAAGAGGGGAAACTTAATATTATTGAGATGCATAAAACCTTGTTTCCATCTCCCATAATAACTTTCAGTAGCATCATGAATGAAATTAACAATATAACTATCATATGAAACATTCTTATCATGAGACACATGCATAAAAGAATCATTACTCTCCCTATAAGGATAGTCATACTTATTAATTATAGTGGGAGCAAATTTAACAAAATAGCTATCATTCTCGTCACCATAATCATCAAATATAGGAGGCATATTGTAATCATAATTAATTTCCTCCTCAATAGTAGGTGGACTGAAAATATCATATTCATCATTGTAATCATCATATATTGGAGGTTTGGTATCATCATAAGCAATAAAATAGCTATCTTCTAAAGCTGGGGAACTAAAAAGATCATTTTCATAAAAACTAGCTTCCCCAAGCTTAGACTTTTCCATAGCATTAGTAATAATGGTGTCCAAAGAATTCATACTAACAACATTGCTATTAGCATGCAAATAAAGTTCCATAGGTTTTTTAATTTTCTCTTCAAACACTTCATGTCCTAACTCAAGATAAATACTATAAAGATCTCTAATTTTTTTTGTTTTCCATTAAGCCTAACTAGTGAAAACAAGAAACAAAAAGACAAAATTGCAGAATCTATAGGAAATAACTTCGAGTACTCACACCAGAAAATAGGCGTTTGCCGTGGAAGCTTCTTCTTCTTTAATCCTCCGGTGCGAATACCTTTTACCTTTCCGCCCCGGCAACGGTGCCAGAAAATAGCTTGATGTCTACGCACTTCTATTCTTGTAGACAGTTGTTGGGCCTCCAAGTGCAGAGGTTTGTAGAACAGTAGCAAGTTTTCCCTTAAGTGGATCACCCAAGGTTTATCGAACTCAGGGAGGAAGTGGTCAAAGGTATCCTCTCTCAAGCAACCCTGCAATCAAGATACAAGAAGTCTCTTGTGTCCCCAACACACCCAATACACTTGTCAGGTGTATAGGTGCACTAGTTCGGCGAAGAGATAGTGAAATACAAGTGGTATGGTGATAGAAAATAGCTTGATGGCGTGAAAAGACTAAAGGAAAACTTAAATAAAGATGGAAGCAAGCAAACATGTAACCGATCTAAAAGCAAACGGTGTATCAATGCTAAGAAACAAGGCCTAGGGATCATACTTTAACTAGTGAACACTCTCATATAAATATCTTCTCTTTATGATACTACTCTTAACTACTCTCCGGTTGAACACTCTAATCGATGGTAGGGCTATAATAGCACACCTCAAAGTTCATATTTCCCATCTAGAAAACCTCACACTGTCACCTTGAGTACTAGATGAGTCCAACAAACACCACAATTTCATAAAGACATCCAACTCCAAATATAACTCATAACAAGTATTTATAATCTCTAGCCTAAGTGCCACCATGGTGTGCACGCTGTCACTTTCACACACATGGGGAGATCAGAGATCTATTAAGCACTTGAGTAGCAAGGTAGATCTATAGATTACAAGCTCATGATCACAATATGAGCATGCATAGAGAGAGAGAGATGAACACATAGCTACTGGTAGAACCCTTAGCCTCGAGAGAGAACTACTCCCTCCTCATCATGGGAATTATCAATGGTGATGGAGATGGCGGTGGAGATTGATGGAGATGGCTCGGGTGGAGCGGAGGACTCCTTCCTCGCCGTCGGTATGACAGGGGAGCACCGCCCCTTAGCACCCTATCTTCATGGCTTCTTGGGAGCCCTTCCCCATGGAGATGGGATCTATGGGAAAGGCAAAAACGTGGCTTTGGTGGCTGCAAATTCGTGGGTGGAGGTGTCTCGAACGAATTAGGTTTCCTCCCTTTATATAGCTTCTCGGATTTCCATCACCCCATCTTGGGCTGTAGTAAATCGGGCCTATCTGACCCGTCCGGACTCGGAATCAGCTAAATTTTATTTCCAAAACGTTTGTCACGATATTTCCAACAACTTTGTAGTTGAAGAGTTTTTCGTTTGACGCCGTATTCGACCCGGAACGTGACCATATTCAAAAAGAGTTTTGAGACAGATTTCTGGAAAATCCCAATTTGACTCCAACAAGGTTTCCACTTGTATTCTTGGTAATTCCTACACATCAAAGTGTAAAACAAGAACATTGTGCACTTTTGCAACTATTAGTAGGTTAGTCCAAATAAATCATATGAAAAGTACTCCAAAGTGTGGACAAAACATAAGAAAGTAGATAAAACCAAGCACGGAACATCAAAAATTACAGTGTTGGCCTGGAAGGATCAATGGCACAGGACCGCCACCGTTTCGCGACGGGGCACACAGTTTCGGTGGGGGGACCAGGCTTGGACGAGCTGGTGGTTCTGATTTCCCTCGAGTGAAGACAGAGCTCTAGTGAATCTCCGTGGTATGTGTGGCTAATGAATTTGTAGTATGGAGAGCGTATCAGGAAGTTAGCATCGACTAAAAATGTGTAATAGTTTGAATCAAGGTAGTACGTGTGTGTAATAGTTTGAAGTAGTATGTGTGTGTAATAGTTTGAATCGATGTAGTATGTGTGGGTAATGAATTTGATGTAGTTTGTGTGCGTGTAATAGTTTGAATCGATGTAGTTGAACACTGTGCTTTATAATTTCTATGAATAACCAGGGACAACCTCATGAAAAGAGGGTGATCTAGCAATGAGCAATGTCAATTCTATGGATGCCAGGAAAATGTAGTCCATCTCCTCTTCAAGTAGTCCCTCCGTTTCAAAATATAAGATGGTTTTGCTTTGTGAATGGAGCGTATCTAGACATCTTTTAGTGATGGTGCTTTCTAAACCTAGATGAACCTACATACTAAAAGGGGACTATATACACTTCATTCACAAAGCTAAAACATCTTATATTTTGAAACGGAGGGAGTACAAGGTAGCTACATTTGTAACACGTTGAACTGCAGGACCATTTTGCAGGCAACACAAGACAAAGGAAAAAATG
Source organism: Avena eriantha (assembly GCA_910589775.1). NCBI lineage: Eukaryota > Viridiplantae > Streptophyta > Magnoliopsida > Poales > Poaceae > Avena > Avena eriantha. Next base: position 111,687,526 of record OU342741.1, read on the forward strand.
GTTTATAGCACAGACAGTAGACGCAAAATCTGTAGTCTGGGATAAAAAGATGCCAGTTAACTGGATTGAACCACGACTAGTAATTGAAGGAAATAGGTACTTGATAGTATGTGCTTACAACAGTAGTACTTCCATACAAAAGGGTCTTATACCTACACAAAAGTGGGCTAAATTCCTACTAGTTTATAGAACAATTCGTCAGCATTTCATCTACAAAATCCATTCTTCAGTCTAAACTTAACTATTCTACACTTAAGAAACTACAGATCTCCACCAGAAAAGTTGGCTGGCCAATTGCCTTGAGAGGACATAAGTTCTTTGATCATTTAACCCAAACTGATCTATTGCCTTCCCGCCAAACTACAAGAAATCTGCATCGTTCATGCACGAGAGATTTGTGTGTGCCAGTCCCGGTTCAGTTGGACCATCCGCGCACCGCAACGATTTCTTTGAAACTGAAATTCGACATCTCCTTCTCGGGATCATAGGTCCGTGTGAACTCGAACCTGAATTCTGGGGCTGAGCTGATGCCCGCCGCCGGCTCCTGCTGTCGAACAATCCAGCATGCTGAGTGTAGACGCTTGGTCGCCACCACGGTACGGCCTTGGACGGTGCGTAGGATGGAGCGTCTTTGCCACAGACGGTGTGCTCCCAGCCTACCCCACTAAGGTAAGGTAGTCCACGCCGAAGCGTGGACGCGAGAGTTCCTAGACCTTGGCGTTGCCCTGTTCGAGGGTGTGTACCCTCGGCAGCGGCATGCTCTCATGAACGATTTGATACGTACCTTGTTCCCATTGCCTAGAGCATTGTGTAATGACGCCGTGCGATTTCTCCACATCGCTCTCTTGGCCCTGCTTGCCGCATCTGGCACTGATGACGTCGCAGTCGCCGCCGCGGCCGATTCGGCACATTCGGAGAAATCATCCGCCTGGCAGGGCAATGGGAGACCGGCCTTGAAGTAGAGCTTCATGGCCTGCCTTAGAGGGGCTAAATACCCCAGTTTTGGCGGTTGTCGCGGCGGCGGCGGCTTAGGCGGGGCCATGTTACCCTAGTTGGTGCGGCGCGGAGGAGCTGTACAAGGTGAACTATGGTTAGTCGGAGAAGGGGAGTGAAAGACTGACAATAGGTTTGGACTACGGGCACGCGTGAAAATAACCATTTCCCATTTCCTCAGAGGGTAATAATTCGACACTCGTTGCATTAACAGCTCAATCTTTATTTCCCTTCTCAGCATAAGAGTGCGAACGTATTAAAAAGATCGGTCGTGGCTATCCACCTCATCGGGCAATGTACCAGGACATGTAGGAGACGGGACCGGGTTTCATTTTAGAAATGTTGACGATTGTGCCCTTATGTTTATATGATATTATTTATATGCCATCATGTATCGTCGAGTGTAGCAACACCATCAAAAACAGGGGATAACGACGTGGCGTGTTTTATTTTTTAAAGGGCATCAGAAACAGGGGATGCCGATGTGGCATGTTTTCTGACTGGCGGGTCCGCCCCCTCCACCTTCGACGGCGCGCATCCCAGGGTCAAGGGGTGGTGCCGCCCACCAACACATTATTGTGCAATTTTCCATGTGGGACCTGAATTCCGGCGTTGAGCTGATGCCCGTGTCGAACACAGAGAATTCTGAAAGAAGCTACTAAAAATAAATACTTTGAATTCTGGAAGTACTAAATTTAAATACATTACAATTTTGTCTAAAAGGTAATACGCATTCTGATCATTGAAATAATACAAATACAGTACAAATTTCTACTTCGAAAAATAGACCTGAAAATGCTAGCAAATAACCTAGGATGAATATATGATTCATTCTCCCCTATATATTTCGTCGGCAGCGGCTCCCGCGTCCTGCAACACATGCTCAGAGAACTCTCTCCGTCTGTAGTGTGCTGCCAGTATCTTGTAAAGAGGGTAAGGCCTCGGTGTATGTTCCAGACTTAAGCCATACATTACCATTGTTGGTTCCTCTTCCCAGGCTTGAACCTCATGACCGTACAGTCTGATAAAATTCCTGTAGTATATGCAATCGGGTTTAACTGTGGGGTGTAACCTGGTGTCAATGGAGATAGACCGATTGTGACCAACGAAGAGGGCACGACTTCCCATGTCACCGATGGCCTCGAGAGAGCGGTTCTCCGTGTCCACCCGGTACAACACCGGTTGCCCTTTGGCGAAGTCCCCGTTCAACACAAGAAGCAGATCACCATCTGACTCCACAAGGTAAAATTTGTAGGTTCTACATACCTGTTCAAAGACTGGGGCCGAAATTATTTTGGCCATCGTGACAGTGCTCGCGCGCTGCTCTAACTGGATGTTGGTCTACAAGATGTCTCCATTCTCAAGTAATGCATATACTTTCCCTCGGAATGCCGTCATGCAGACCAGAAGCGTATCAGGAGGTGGCGAATACAATCCTTCTCCAAATGATCCATTGATTTGCCCGTTGGGGTGCTCTCATCGGCCCATGCAATATGATCTGGATAATCAGTGCAAACGAACACCATCGTCGGGGACTTCGTCACGACGAGAGATTGCAGAAGATCAGATGGTATGTGTGCTTGAAACTCAGTGTTAGACTTGTGAGTGATTGGGTTCAGAAGTCGAATATGGTACGGCTCCACCCTCTGAGAAAGCACGATGACACCACGAGAAACATCGACGAAGTAGAATCTTTTGGAAGAAGAGGGCATCAGTTAGAACTAATATGTTTACAATGGAAAATACCAATAAATATCGGATGTGAATGTGAACCTGCGATGGACGTCCATTAGATTTGTCTTGAAGCAACGACCAGTGGCGAGGTTGAGGAAGGTGAAGTCGCCAACGCCTGGAAGTGTGTTATCTATCATGATCCAGTTGTTGAGATGGAATTCGGGCACCTTTAAAGTGTGGCGCCAATCGGTGCAGACTTCCCGACAAGCAACATAGGTGTCGACGTACTCCTCTTTCTCTAGCAAATAGTCGGCGATCTTGCGAAGTGGGTCGGCCGGGAGATAGGCCCAGTTCCTCTTCATCCGGCTACTGGCCATGGCTTACGTGCAGGAATGTTTTGATCGAGGAAGAAAGAAGAACTACCACTGCGAGGAGAAGAAGAAGAGGATAACAAACGAGGGAGACGAAGCGGAACTACCACTACGAGGAGACGATGAGACGGGGGAGAAGAAGCGGAACTGCCAATTCAAGTTTGGATCAACGGGCTTTTTTCCGGAACTAGCGCGTGGACCAGCCATGCACTGCATGCAAGTCTTGATCAAACAGACTGACATGTGGGACCTGCTAAAAATTCCGTGAAGTGCTCCCCGTGTATAGTGCGCTGACAGGTGGCATGTTTTCTGACAGGCAGGCCCGCCTCCTCCACCTACGACGGCGCGCGTCCCAGGTTCAAGGGCTGGTGCCGCCCACCAACACATTATTGTGCAATTTTCCATGCTTTGTCGCAACCGGCTCCGCTCCTCTCCTCTGCTCCTACCGCCGCCACTCCGCTCAGTCGTGCACCGCTCTCGTCGTCCCCTTGGGCCGTCGTCCTCCCGCCCTCCCCTCCCTGCCATCCCCTCACGTCCCCTCCCCTCACGTCCCCTCCCCTCCCCTCCTTGCCCTGTCTCCTTGCCGCTGCCCACCGCCCAGGCGTGTCTGGAAACGAAAACCGAGAGTCGACCGTTAGGTTAGGGGCCCAACGACGCTGGTGATCCGGATCCCGCTCGGAGATGGATCCTATGAGGCTTGAGAGCACGGATATGGGTCCTGCACGGCTGGAGAGCACGAAATATCCTTCAAGTCTGGAGAGCACAGAGGACAACGAAACGGGGGGAGAGGTAGCGAGGTGCGGAGCTTTGGAGGTATGGAGCCCGGAGAAGGTGCCGTGCGTCCACCTTGAAAGGTAAGAACTGTGATTCCTTATGTGCATACCCCAATTAGCGTTTATAGTCCCGTGGTGATGCCAAGGATATGGGTTGGTAACCGCAGGACATCTGTACAGCTTGTCCTTGAGCATGATGCTTTGTCAAGCGAGCATGAAGGCACTAAAACGTGTGGCGGTGCGGATGATGATGAGAAAGCATATCTAGATGTGGCTGCTGACCCTGATAGGATGGAGAGTAGGGAATATTTGGTTGATTCGAACTTTGAGCCTGACTATGGGACTGATGAGGAAGAGGAATGTGAAGATGTGGAAATGGGATGTAGATACGACGACGAAGACATGGACAGGCCAGTGATACACTTCGACAGGGACAATCCTACAATTGATGAGGGGACAGTCTTGGATAATGTGGAGGACTACAGATATGCAGTTGCAACCTATGCAACCAGAGTTGGGTTCGAATTTATCATTGAAAAGAGCGACCAAAAGAGATTTAGGGTGCACTGTAGGGAAAGTAATGTGTGTAAATGGAGATTACATGCATCTCCAATGCGGGGTGGACACCCATTTCAGGTTGCAATAGCTACATTTAGTTTCAGTCTTTCTCATATTTATTCTGCTGATAACTAGCTCTAAATTATTTGGATTCTTATCGAATGCAGATCAAAGTAAACACTAAGGAACACAACTGCCCTAATACTTCTTTAAGTGGTAAAATTAGACTGGCGACTACCAAGTGGATTGCTGCTACTGTACTTGACTAAGTGAGGCAGGATCATAACATTGGACCAGCTGAACTCAGAGCAAAGATTAGCAAAAAGTTTAACGTTCTGATTCCTTATCAGAGAGTCTTTGATAGGAAGGAGATGGCTCTAGACTTCATTCAAGGCAAGTGGAATGACAGTTTTCATATGTTGTATAGTTTCAAAGCTCAGGTAGAGAAAACATCACCTGGTAGTGTTGTTGACATTGTTTACGAGGTTGTGAAAGGGAGAGAAAAGGTCTCGAGGGGGGTCAGGTATAAGCAGTCAGATAAGATATGCTTCAGGAGATGTTTTGTCTGCCTGAAGGCATGCTGGAAGGAGTTCCTAGATGGCTGCAGGCCATACTTGGCAATAGGCGCAACTTCTTTAACAGGGAAGTTCAGGGGACATGTTGCTTCTGCTTGTGCTTTGGACGCGCATAATTGGCTTCTACCCATAGCTTATGCTGTTCTTGAGGGTGAATCAAATGAAAGCTGGACATGGTTCATGCAGAGACTACGGGAAGTAATTGGTCACCCTGAAGGCTTGGTGATACACACCGGTGCATCCGAGGGTCTTGAGAATGCTGTTGATGCTGTGTTTCCTAGGGTTGAGCATAGGGAATGCATGCGGCACCTCGCTACTAACTTCACAAAGAAGTTCGAAGGAAAGATCCTTGAAGAGGACTTGTGGCGATCAGCATACACATACATCCCAAGCACACATGCTACTTACTTGTAGAACATGTATGTAGTTCCAAAGGTGAAAAAATACCTTGAGGAACATCACACCAAGCTATGGGCCAGAAGCAAGTTTGGTGAGTTAAGCAAGGTGGATTTTGTATGCAATAATTTGGCAGAGTGTTTCAATGATAAGATTTCGGGCATGAAGACACTTGTAATTGTTATTTTGTTGGATGCAATAAGACAGTGCATAATGGTGAAGATAGATTTAAGGCAAAGAATTTGTGCAAGAAAATTTTTAGGCCATAAAATAGTTCCAAAGGTGGTATGTGAGAAGAACACACATGCAAAATGACTCTGGTTATTGTTACTAAAAAGAACACACATGCAATGACACTAGTGGATCCATAGGTGGAGCACATAAATGAACACACATGCAATGACACTGGTGGATCCATAGGTGGTATGTGAGTAGAACACACATTTCAATGACTCTGGTTGTTGTTACTAAAAAGAACACACATGCAATGACACTGGTGGATCCATGGGTGGATTGTGAAAAGAGCACACATGCAATGACACTGGTGGATCCATATGTGGTATGTGAAAAGAACACACATGCAATGACTGTGGTTGTTTTAGTGAAAAGAACACACATGCAATGACACTAGTGGATCCATACGTGGTATGTGAAAAGAACACACATGGAATGACTCTGGTTGTTGTTAGTAAAAATAAGACACATGCAATGGCACTGGTGGATCCATAGGTGGATTGTGAAAAGAGCACAAATGCAATGACATTTGAATGGTACGGGTGGATCCATAGGCGGATTGTGAAAATAGATTTTCCCTCTCTCTCTGTGTCACAAATCTCACAAAAGCCCAAACGTGTGGAGATCCCAAACATGTGCCCACTCTGCGTGCTATGCCTTGATTGGCTGACACAGATGTCACGCGGATCATCTCCACCAACCGTTGATCCCATGTGATCCAACGAGCAGGATAACCCCTCCCTTCTCCACTTTTTTATGCATGGTCAATCCGTGCCACCTCTCTATCCGTGCCACCGATACTAAACCCCCATAAACAAGTGAAAATGCATCTATCTAACTAAAATAAATGATCATATTTCGAAGAAGCCATCGTCTTCGTCTTTCGGTTCGTCCTCATCTTCGTCAACGCCATGGTCCCCGCCATCGCCGCCGTCGGTGCCCTCCTCTGACGACTCGACACCACCCCCTTCCTTGAATAAGTGCGCTATATCCTCATCGGAGTCCTCCTCCTCCTCCTCTTCGTAGTTCCACGGGTCCACGTCACTCTCCTCCGCTTCTGCCTCTAACTGATCGATGAACGCCTCCTCGTTGGCCGAGTCGGACTCGTCCAAATAGCTATCTCCTCTCTTCTTCCTGGTCTTCTTCTCGTTCCTATTCTTGTCCGTACTCGCAATGCAACACGCGCCCCCGTCCTGGCTGCTACTCTGCGCTCGTCCGATGCTGCAGGTACCCCACGCTCCTCCTGCGCGGCCGGTACGAGCTTCGACGTCGCGGTGTCCTCGAGTGCCGATGTCGATGGATCCTGGCGCGGTCGGACACGACGTGCTGCCTCAGCAGGCGACTCGCGAGCGCGGACGATGCGGCGAAGAGCCGGGGACGCAGGACGGTCAGTGGACGGCTTGGACCTGCCATTCCCACGGCGAGGGGGCATCGTGCTCGAGGTAGTTGCTCCGAATGGTCGATGGCGGGTACACAGAGTGGGGTGCCGATCTGATCAAGGACGAGTAGCGGTTTCGTGCATCGTGTCCACGCGTGCATTTGTCGATTATCAAAAAAAGAAAAGAAGAAAGAAGTAATATCTCGCATACTGAACATAATTTGATCACAACTAAAGTGGCACAACATATTCTAGACTCGTAAATATCCCGTGCGTGCCTATCATGTGGAGTTCGACGGAGTTGGACGTGCCGACGTGATCGTGCGGCAGTTGCGCGCGTCATTGCCCCCATCAACTCGTGACACACGCACGCGGGATGTGCAGACCGATTCCTGTGACGACCACCCGGCTCGCACTCCCCTTATTATATACTGGATTTTGGGCAGCGTCGAAGACCATTGAAGTGTCCATCGCAATAAATACAAGTCCCATTGATTCCCTACCCCTGCCTCCCTGGCTTCTTTGAGAAGGTAGACCGTACACGGTGGTCTTGTATATTAGTACTAGTACTACTGGACCACGTCCTGTACTCTTTACTCTTCTCCCACATTAATAATCACTATCTCCTTCCTCCTGCCTCCGCCACACTCACCCTGCAAGCCATGGCTCCACTGAGGAGGGGGAGAGGTCGGTCGATGATCCTCGCAGAGAAAAGGGAGAGAAATCGCCGCGAGGCACTTCTTGCTCTACCAGCCGCTCAAGCCCACCCTCTCACCGAGGCCCAATCTCCCCCGATAATGGCGCCGAATGTTCTAGCAGGCGAGGGCTCCTCCCGGTACGGTCTCCTTATTCTACTTCTTCTCCATCTCCCTCTCCATCATGATCTTAATCAGCTTCTTCTTGTTTTTCTTCTTCTTCTGGCTCTTCCTCTTCTATGTATTACAGGTCGGCCGTGGAGCCCGAATCCACCACGACGGAGGCGTTGCAGGACCCGTTTGGCCCCGTTCCATGTCTCAGCGAGGTAGCAAATCTCCACGCTGTTATTTCTCTGAGTTATGATGTGGATTTCTTAGATGCTGTCCGCCCCGCATTGGTTTTTCTTCTTCTTTTGCGAGTTGTATTTGTTTTCATGAATATGACTGGATCTCTTGGTCTTTCCTTAATACCGTTGTTCATAGATTCACTATGGATTTTTTGTGATTAGGATTAGTTTATCGTGGTCATGAATAGATCTCCAGGTCCATTTTTTAACACTGCGGCCAATAGATTCAACGGGGATTTTTTTATCTGTATTAGTATTCACCTGGGACCTGGAGTGTAATTGTAGAATTTCTATTTCAATTAACATGAATGATGCAGCGATCGAAGGCCGAGTACCGTGAGAAGGTGGCCGCGATCAGTTCCAAGATTGCCAACCAACATGAGCTTGCACGCTCCCTCACCCAAGCTAATGAGAGCCTACGCAAGCAATTATCTGTGCAGAAGGAGATCTCGCTAGATTTTGCACGTGACGTTGTTAGGCTGCAGAAAGTGCTCGAGCGTAACTTGATCAGGCAAGAACAGGCCATCAAGATAATCGACGAGCTCATGGAGGAGAAGAAGAATCTCGTGGAAAGGTGCATTCTCCTGTAGGACGAAGTCAGCGAGGCACTCAGAGGACGCATCGAGGAAACCAAGGCTACCATCCGAGCCTACCATGACAGGAACCGTTGCCTGGATGCGGTCAAGGAGATGAAGGCAGACATGAGCAGAGGGATCACTGTACTCGAGGGTGTTCGGAAAAAGAACGAGGAGCTAAGGGCATGTCTGGAGGCGTACCGGAGCAATGCCCAAGTCTGATTCCCGTTAGCGGGGACACGAATACCAGTTCGTCCTCCTCTCCTTTTGTAATGTTTAGGGTTCAGGGAGCAATGCCCATGTCTGCTTTCCATTATAGGGTGCAATAAGAATCCTAGGGCAACTCCTTATCTATCTGGACATGTGTTGGTGTTCATGTTCATGAATGGACACCATGTTCTCTTTCCATATGTATCTGGACATGGGTTTCTGCATTATGAGTTTGCCACTCTCCCACTACTATTTTGTGATATTGGGAAAAACCCACAGCACACTAAACTGCTGATAAATCTTATTTGTCTTCGAAATTGAAATTATGACAGTGCCACTAGTCGATTCATAAAATGTTGATTAGTCCTAGATTGCTTCTTCCTTGAAATTATGACAGTGCCACTAGTCGATTCAGTTAATTATGGAAACTAACCAGCTTGTCCTGGTGAACTGAACAAACCATACTATGTATTTTTGTTGTAGGGAAAGAGGCGAAAGATCGACTAGGACCTGGCTAAATGACAAGATAGCAATCCAAAGGGAGAAGCGGAATTCCCAGAAACTGGCCTTTGACCAACTGCGCGCTGAATTCGCGGTCCTTTCTGACAAGTGCCAGAAACTGAAGGAGTTAAATGCCGACTGGGCGAAGCTACACAGTGAAGGTCGCGCCTCGGCTAGGAAGCAGACGGAGATCATGAAAGGGATATTGAAGGAAAATCGTATGGCTACGGACAAAATTCTCCAATCCGTGACGGAGCGCTGGAACCTACAGCTGAAGCACGACATAGTACTGAAGGAGCTGGCCAATCTTAGGGAGGAAAACGGGCAGCTCCGGGCCAGGCTCGCTTGAACACAACATATGTCTATTTAGTACTGAACTGTCTGGTTTATCCTCTGCAGTTGTTATTTTGTAAGCCTGAACTTAACTCTATGCACGATATGTGTGTTCGTCTGAAATTGGTTTGCTCGAGGATTGAGTTTGGCTTAGTTCGGAAAGTGCAACTACAAGTCTTACAAATAACTAGTTTCAGGCATTGGTACAACATAAATTATTAATCTCGAATTTCCTTTATCCTCTATAGTCTGTCCTTGTTCACCCTCGCGCGCCTTCTTCAGTTCCTTCAACAGATCCACAATGCAGCACTCTAGCTTCTTCTTGTCTTCCCTGAGCTGATCCCTCTCCTTTTCTGCATTATGAATCAGCAACCTATGACTATCCTGAAGCTTCTTTGCAGTTCCAACAACCAAGCTCCCATCGATTCCGTCAGTTAGCTTTGACTGCAAATTCTCGATTTCTTGTTCCAGCTCCTTATTTCGTACCGATAGCTTATAATTTTTTTCAGTTGCATCACTTACATCAGTAAATCTCCCCGACCTTTCCAACTCATACATCTCCCATAACTGTGCCAAACATTTCTTAAGTGCATCTGGCCACTCAAGATCCACCCACTCTACTGCTTTACACACCGGGCCAACCTAAAAACACACACACTATAGTGTTATGAACATGCACGATACATTTTACTTCATGTCATAGTTGCACATAATGTAAACAAACCTGATTTGTACAACCCAAAAACCTTCTCCCAGTGTTACTGCCTTCGAATGCAACATATCTCCTCAGTTTTAGCCCATGGTCACATGGCACTTTTCCATCGAGATCTAGGCCCTCCCATTCGGGGTCGTAGATCGTCCTTGGTACCTATAGGTAAACACAAAGCTGAAAGCGAACACGATTGCATGCACATATGGAGCTCATATCGAGTGATTTACCATTGCCTAACCCTAGCCCAAGAAAATAGAGGAACTCACATCGTGGAAGAAATACTAGATGTCGGAGAGAAGGCTGTCGCTGCTCGACTGGTCATCCTCGCCGTTCAAGGACAGCATGGCGAATGCGACGGCGACATCGACGGCGATGGCGTCGGCGAGAGAGAGAGAGAGAGAGAGAGAGAGAGCAGCCCTTCTACCGCTGCAATGATGACTAAATTAGCATGTTACAATAGTTTAATGGATACCATGCCCTTTCCCTAGATTACTGTCTCCTGCCTGATATGGATTCTCTTCACACATTCTCATTTCAAATATTAAACCTGCACTCCCTCCATCCCAATTTCATTGCCTAACGAAAACATACCAGTATATTACATCATCCAAAGAAACAAAATCATGTCAACTACAAGGTACTTATGCATCACTTCTTCAGTCATGGTTTCACAAAACATTACATTATAATATCCCAACAAACATAACCACAACATGGTTTCACAAAACATCACATTACAATCTCTCAACAAACGTAATCACAGAAACAAGTATATTACATCAACTCAAGAAACAAAATCATGTCGACTACAAGGTACTTACACATCACTTGTCCTGTCATGGTTTCGCAAACCATTACATTACAGTCTCTCAACAAACAAAATAACAGAAACAAGTACAGTACATCATCTCAAGAAACATAATCATATCAACTACAATGTATTTATGCATCACTAGTCCAATCATGGTTTCACAAAACATTACATTACAATGTCCCAACAAACATAATAACTGAAACAAGTACGGTATGTCATCTTAAGAAACATAATCATGTCAACTACAATGTAATTATGTCTTATTACAACAACGATGGTTTCAGTGAGTGACATGTCCAAAAATCTCAACAGCTCGCACAACATTATATCGCAATCTCTCAACAAACATAATCACAGAAGCACGCTCTAAATGCAACAGCGGTCAATATTACAAATACAGGCAGGGGAACCCCATAGTCCATATGACAAGCCCAGGGTAGCAGCTCTCATCAGATCTCATCAACGTCGACCACCTCATTCTGTTCAGCCACTACAGGGGCATCTACATCCACTATAACCTGTTCAACAACATCAGAAATGGTACCAAGGAAGAATACCTTCCTGGTTCGCTTCTTTCGCCACATAATCTGCATAAGATCTTCATTATCCAAAACATCTATGAATTGCTGCTTCTTATGATGCCACCACCGGATTTTTGCCATCTGCTTAGGGCCAATATTGATTTCCTTACCGATCATCTCTCTCATTTCATCAAGAGTTATGTTTTTGGAATCGACAGTGATCTCCATAGTATATGACGAAACTGGCTTATTAACTCCCTCATCAAGTTTTGCCATGTATGAATCCACCTCTATGCGTATACTGAACTTATGTAGATCAGCATCTATTGGTCCGTATTCTCTAGGAGCAGAAGCTCTGGCAGCAAGATCTCCAGCATCTGCATACATATCATCAATCATCGCTTCAACTTTCACCTTATGATCAGCTGCACAACACTCCCAAACCATCTGAAGCTCATGGGAGTGCTCAATTTGCTGATAGGTATCATTCATGTGGCGGCACACCAATTTTGTCCTCTGTCTAGAACCCCTGGGAATTCTAGCGGCAAGCATATCTACCAGCTGCGAAACAGACACAACCTCTTTGCAATTCACAAGCAGATGCACATCTTGCCCGAACACAAACCTCTCGCAACCAAAATCAAGCTCTGCAGTGTACTGCCGAACATGAACTGTGAACTCATATAGGTCACTTGTATCAAAACCGTGCCTAATTTGATTAAAAAGGGGAACATTTCAGTTCATTCGATTATATTATGCCGTAACTAATCTACTTGCAAGATAAGGCACAGATAAGAAAAATTCACCTCTCGCTCTTCTCCCGGGTTTTTTCTTCGAGATCTGAGTGTTGCATCCGCCCACCGGAGCCGAACAATCTGCCGCCGGCCTTGCTTTTCTCTTCAACCCGCTGTTCGTAGGTACCTTGGGAGCAGAATCCTTGCTGGCCTCCTCGCTAACCGGTGCTGAAGACCTCGCCGCTGCTACGTGTTGAGCCCCAGACTTGGGCCCCGACGGACCCTTTTTAGTCTGTGACATAGCTACAACCTTCGCCTTGCAAGACATGCTGGGCCACCGCCGTCGGATTCAGTGTTGGGGGAGGGAGAAAAAAGGTCCTCCGGCGCCGGCAGATTTAGGGTTGGGGAAGGGAAGAAAAGGGGGCGCCACCGCCATCGCAGCAAGATTCGGTGTCGAGAGTTAGGAAAGTACAGTAATGGATTTGCCCCTACGACACGTGCAGGGTGGCTAAGAAGAGTGACCGGCGAAGGAGGGGCACAACAGGAACTAGTGTAACGGAATATCCTGACTTAACGGGCGCGATTTGAAAATATTTGGTTTGGCCATCATTCACTCGAAAGACCCCTCTCAGCAATTGGCGCCCCAACTTTTCGAATCGCGGTGATAAAAATCAACTTGGGTACCGCGTTGCCTGGCTAGCCCAACTTTCGGGCAGCAAAATGATATTCTCCAGACATAGACTACGTCAGCCAACATTGCCCGCGTCACCTTGGTCACCCCTGACCCGCTAGTCCTCCTCTCTGCTTTTCTTTGCTCATGCTACAGCTAATAAAGCCACCTTTTGACCAGTGGGAGATTCCTTCCTTCTCTTGGAAGCCATATGATAGTCCGGCTAGCACGTGGCTAACCCGGCTGTGAGGGTACCTGCACAATAGACAGACAAACATGGCCGACATATATTATATGTCGGCCGGGCTAAGGTTAAGGAGATGCCTCATGGGCCGGGTTACTCCGTGGTTCGACCTGCCTTGCGGTGACTCGGTCAGCACTTGCTTTGACCGCGCTGTACCTCGGCTAACTCAGCCTTTATACCCCGGCGTTACCCTACTCGGGGGTATCCCCCAACATTAGTCCCCAAAGCTGGTGCGGTCTTAGCAACTTTAGTTGATAAGGCCACAGTAGGTTCCCATATCCGGATCCATGCCCCTTTGGCCGAGTTACCCCGTAATCCGGAGTTTTTCCTCTTGCGATCCCTTGGCTCATTCTGAGTTACTCCTTGCTGGCCAGGTCTTTTGCTCGCTTATCTGAGTTACCTTTTTCTTCTCTCGTATGCTTCCCCATGTCCTACGTGGAGGGTAATCATCATTTTTCTTCATTTTAAGGGCCACGCGCATTTAATGCGCCAGTTACTGTTGCAATGTCAGGAATAACTGTTGCGCGCGTCCCTTCACTGCAGCGCCTCGTTAACTGTAACATCACGTCGCGTCATGGGATCTTCTGCTCCCTGTGGCCCTTGCTGTGGCCATGCTCTGATTGGCTGACTCGGCTGCATACATGCCCGTTGCGTGTGGTGTGGCAACCACAAAGGATCCTACTACATGCCCTCTCACGCGGTTAAGTAGGGGGCCTGGGGCAATCTTTGGGGAAGTTCCCCATTTCTCTCACGCTTCCCAGCCTCCTTTCTCTCTTACTGCAACTCCACCGTCACCGCTACTTCTTGGCCATTGCTACGCCGCCGCGACCGCACTTAGCAACTCCTCGCGCCCATGTCACCGCTTCTGACCAAGGTCTTCACCACAGGTCCTTGCGCTTCCAGGCTGCCCACAACCGGTCACTTCTACTCTGATCTTGTCCTCGAGGACCTTGATTTCGCCATGACAGAGGAAGAAACCACCGTGCTCGCTCAACAGGAGGAAGAAGAAGAGGGCCACGAGCGCGGCTGCTGGGACAGCACGTTCGTGTGCGAGGACAACCTGGATTGGCTCCGTGCCTCGCGCCACATTCCCGCCAGCGTCGCTTGCCGCCTCATCGCCGACGAGATTTCCCCCTCTCCCAATCCTGGGGAGTATGTTGTCTTTATTTCTCACTTCCAGCGCGGCTTCGGCTTCCTGCCTCTGACTTTTTCCACGATTTCATCTCCACATACCAGTTGCAACCACACCATCTCCCTGCCAATGCCATCACCTCTCTATCCTCTTTCGCCTCTAGAATAGAGGGGTATGTCGGCCTCTGGCCGTCTAAGGAGATGTGGATTAAATTCTTCGGTCTCCAGAAGAATGTTGTTCCGGCTAAGGAGCTTACTCCGGTGGAGAAGCACCTGACTCAGTGCGGCGGAGCCTCCATATCTCCCTACAAGAATTCTACATTTCCTCGGGTCACCGGGATCGAGTCTTGCAAAGGCTGGGCCCGGACTTTTTTCTATGTCCGGAACACAACTTCCGAGGACTTGATCCGGCTCCTCCCCTTCAAGCTCGGTCCTCCGGACACCTCTCTTTGGGAGAGTATACTAAAGCGGCCCACAGCTCTAGCAAATCTGGTTGATTGCCAGATCAATGAGCTGCTCAAGGAGAAGCTTCGGGGGGAGGACATTATGATCACCTTTGTCCGCAGCCGGGTCTCCCCCTTCAGAAGTGCACCCACAAGATCTGCTACTTGAGCGGCCCCCTCGACCCCCACCGGACTTCATCTTTTGAGCTCGATAACTCGACGGTTTACCGCCGGGTTAAGGCCATCTTCAACGTGGAGAAGGAATTCTTCGAGGCTTGGGAATGGGGGATAGCGCCATACACCCGGGACAACCCTCCTTCAAAGGTAAACTTTGTACTTACAGCTTTTCCGGGTCTTCTCTATATGCCGGATAACTTCCTTAGCTTATCCATTGTAGTTTTATTCTCAGCGATCTCTCCAGCAGCCATTGGAAGATGGCGAGGTGCTGGCGAGAAAGTGGGTACTGGACCGTGACGAGGAAGACTAGGTGGAGCCTGATCCAGAGACCTTCTTGCCCACTCCGGACATCGTCAAATGCAGCTCTGGTAAGGCCTCTTCTTTAAGGGATTCGCCGGATGACGATGACTCGGATATTGAGGTTCTGGAGGTACTTGACCCGGTTCCCATCTCTTATGCATATCTGGTTATGTTCAAATCTTCAGCTAACCCGGCCGGTCAGGTCCACGAGGTTCCCCCCTCGCCACGAGTGATCCTGTCCCTGCTCCCTCCCAAAAGCGTGTGGTAACCTCCGCTGCAGCTTCGGAGGCGCTGCCGCCCAAGAAGAGGCAGAAGAAGTCCAGGGTGAAATCCTCGACTAAGCCGGCCGCCAAGAGCACGGTCCGGAGGACGCCCAAACCTCGGGCACCCCTAACCTTCGACGAGTAAGTCTCTTTGCATTTGCACTTAGGGTTTTTTCCTTTCTATTTTCACCTTTGCTTCTTATCTGTCTTATATTTCTCTTCTTGACTTGGTGCTTTTATTTTCCAGAGCTCCTAGGGTTATTCCCCAGAGCGGCTCTGGCATTGCCTCTCCAATCTGGAGTAGTCCTCCTCCCCCCCCCCCCCGCGAGTACAATACTCGCCCGCTCAGCCCTATTCAAGAGGGCTCCGCGGCTGCGCCTGACCAGAGTCCACTTCGTCATGAGGAGGGAAATGTCGGCGTGGGGGGTAGTGGGGCGGCTCAGGATACGGTCATGTCGGATCTTCCCAATTCCTCTTCGGCCCCAACGCCCAGTGTTGAGGTGCCAGTTTCATTGGCACCGCCCCAATCAGGTTCTTCTCCAGTTCAAGTGTGTTCAGAACCAGCAGCACTCGCGTCCCCATCACCAACAACACCAGCAGCACCAGCCCCAACAGCATCAACAACATCACCACCAGCACCAGCATCAGTACTGATAGAAGCACCAGTAGTGGCACCAGCAGCAGCAACACCAACATCCTCAGCTGCAACAACCTCCACCAAGGCCCCAAAAAGAAAGGCTCCGTCGGCCGCCTCCGGATCAACAACGTCTATTGCGGACATTTTCCCACTAGCTTCCAGGCTCCGTCTAGATCAGCGGCCTCGGATCTTCCGCCGCGTCCTCCGTCATCCGGCAAGCTCAAGAAAGTTGTCGGATCAGCCAAGGGCATCACCTTTGGGTCTCCCGCTGCCGGATCAGAGGGTAGCTGGCAGCTGGTCCTGCATACCAGCCCTGCTGCAGCTCAATCTGCAAGGCGGGAAGCCCATGTCAAAGGCTTGGTCGCGAGTTATTCTCTGAGCGGCGAAAGTTACAGTCCACTGCTCCTAGAGTATGTGCGTAACTAGAACACCGCTGAGTTCATCGACCCCAAGGATGATCTGCCGGAGAAGTTCGGCCCAGACGAGTTCAGCGTTTAGATGAACTCCGCCACCAAGGCCATCCTTTGGCTGGCCGGATGATGGAGGTAACTCTTTTCCTCTGCTGTGGTACTTTGTATGCATGAACACTTGTAGATATATCCCCTAGTCCTCGAGCCTCCGAGGGAGTAACTTGTTACTCGGTTGGATGCTCCTAGAAAATTTAGTTTTCGTCCTTAGCAATTTCAAATAGTGATGAAGTTAGAGCCGGGTTAAGTTCCCTTGGCCCGGATCTTGTACACTTCAAATATCCACTTGGCCCGGATCTTGTAGACTTCGAATATCCACACACCTAGAACCGGATTAAGTTCCACTTGGCCTGGATCTTGTAGACTTCAAATATCCACACACCTAGAGCCGGGTTAAGTTCCACTTGGCCTGGATTTTGTAGACTTCGAATATCCACATACCTAGAGCCTGGTTAAGTTCCGCTTGGCCTGGATCTTGTAGACTTCGAATATCCACACACCTAGAGCCGGGTTAAGTTCCACTTGGCCCGGATCTTGTAGACTTCGAATATCCACACACCTAGAGCCGGGTTAAGTACCACTTGGCCCGGATCTTGTAGACTTCGAATATCCACACACCTAGAGCCGGGTTAAGTTCCACTTGGCCCGGATCTTGTAGACTTCGAATATCCACACACCTAGAGCCTGGTTAAGTTCCACTTGGCCTGGATCTTGTAGACTTCGAATATCCACACACCTAGAGCCGGGTTAAGTTCCACTTGGCCCGGATCTTGTAAACTTCAAATTATCCACACACCTAGAGCCAGGTTAAGTTCCACTTGGCCCGGATCTTGTAGACTTCGAATATCCACACACCTAGAGCCGGGTTAAGTTCCACTTGGCCCGGATCTTGTAGACTTCGAATTATTTTTACTTTGCCTTTGAACTTGACATTATCTTGCTTATTTTAGATTACCACTAACCGCCGATCTGCTGAGTTCCAGCGCCTGCTGGACTCCTATAAAGACGTTCACGTGCGTTATGGCAAACTCCTGGAGGAGCACCAAAAGAAGGGTATTTTTTTCTTACTTAGACTTTTCCTTCTTCCATTTTCGTTCGTTCGAGTTATCTGTGATCCGTATTAATTTGTTATCCGAACCATGCAGCCGAGGTTGAAGCTGAGAATACCATCATGCGGAAAAATCTAGCTGATATAAAAGGTATCTTATCTCATTCACACCATCATTGTGCGCTCTTTTCTTTACCCGGTGGATATTTATACTCTGGCTCCGCCGGATTAACCCACTGTTGCAGTCGCTCTTGAAGACAGCATACCCATGCCTGATATGATGACCCATTTTCTCGAACAAACAGGGAAACATGAGGCTGAACTGAAGAAGAAGGATGACGAGATAGCTCGGCTGCGGCTCCAGGACTCGGAAATTACTCGACTGAATGCCGAAATCCAGAGGCTTAAAGACCTCTATAAGTCCGAACTAGAGAAAGCTGACCAAGAGTTTGCTGAGGAAAAAGAGCATCTAACCACGCAAATTTCCAAGGACCAAAGCTTATTGTAGGAAGCCGACATCAAACTTACATTGGTAACCTCTGAATATGAGAAACTCTAGGCCCACAACGCTAATGTCCATGCTGAGCTTCAGCGACTTCTCTTCCAGATTGCCTGTGAGTTCTTTTGCCCTTGCTCAACTTTCATTTCTCTGGATTTGGTGCTTTTGTTCACTGTTTCCTATGCTCTGTTCTCAGGCAAATTTCCAGAAGGTGATACTCTTACTGCTGCTGCCGTAGCCCGGTCCCGCGAACAACGTGGTATCCCCACAGGCCCTGATGCTGAGCCAATCCCGTATGATACGGAGGATCTGCTGGCGAGCTTCTTCACTCGCGTGGAGCTAGTGAAGAACTACAGTGCATACATTATGCCGGTGGCAATGCGGATGTTCAGCTCCCTCTGGCCCACTGAGCCTACTCCCAAAGGAAATGCGGCGTTCATAGCCAAACTGAAGGAGTGCGATACTCAAGTGCACCTGTGGCGAGAATCTGCTGCGCGAGCCGGGGCTGACATTGCGCAGCAGTTCGTCCTTTCATGGTACGAAGGAATTGACTTGGGGCTGCTCACCCGCATGCGCACCGAATCTAAGTGGTCCAAAGATCCGGAGTGTGTTTCGCGTCACAAAGCCTGTGCCAACAAGCTTATCCAATACTCCTTCTTCCATGCTTGGAACAAGGGGCCGAGCTATCTTGACGTGTTCGACGATGAAGTTGCCTCTAAAGGTGAAGAAGATGAGGGGAGTGAGGGTGAGGCTTCCGAGCTTGGCGACGAGGCCGAAGACCCATAGGATGGCAAGGCCAATGATGTCTACGCACTTCTATACTTGTAGACAGTTGTTGGGCCTCCAAGTGCAGATGTTTGTAGAACAGCAGGTTTATCGAACTCAGGGAGGAAGTGGTCAAAGGTATTCCCTCTCAAGCAACCCTGCAATCAAGATACAAGAAGTCTCTTGTGTCCCCAACACACCCAATACACTTGTCAGGTGTATAGGCGCACTAGTTCGGCGAAGAGATAGTGAAATACAAGTGGTATGGATATATATAAGTGGTAACAGTGATAGAAAATAGCTTGATGGCGTGGAAGAGACTAAAGTAAAACTGAAATAAAGATAGAAGCAAGCAAACATGTAATACATCTAGTAGCAAACAGTGTTTCAGTGCTTAGAAACAAGGCCTACGGATCATACTTTCACTAGTGAACACTCTCATATAAATATCTTCTCTTTATGATACTATTCTTAACTACTCTCCGGTTGGACACTCTAATCGATGGTAGGGCTATAACAGCACACCTCAAAGTAAGCCTTTCCCATCTAGAAAACCCCACACTGTCACCTTGAGCACTAGATGAGTCCAACAAACACCACAATTTCATAGAGACATCCAACTCCAAATATAACTCATAACAAGTATTTGTAATCTCTAGCCTAAGTGCCACCATGGTGAGCACGCTGATGACCCACAAGTATAGGGGGTGTATCGCAGTATTTTTGATAAGTAAGAGTGTCGAACCCAACGAGGAGCAGATGGTGCTGGCTAGTGGTATGGATCAGGAATTCTCTGCAAATACTTAGCAAACGGATTTTTAGGGGTTTTCGATTAAGCAAGTAAACAAAGTACGAGTAAATAAAAGACAGTAAGAATGAATGCAACAAGTGGCCCAATCCTTTATGCAGCAAAGGACAAGACGGTTGTATTTCTATAGATGACCAAACGTTCTCGGGGACACATGGGAAGACTGTCAAGTGCTTTCGCTTCATATAGTCGATTAATCTTCTCTAGCTTGCTAAGTGTTGTGTGGGTGAACCTGTGCTAATGTACCGTCCCATCCAAGACTTAATACATACTTGTGATTAAACCCCCTTACAAACATCCGTAAGTACAAGAAATTAATTAAGGTAGAAACCTAACCACAGCTTTAAACTCTAAGACCCTTACGTCCCTTGTGCAATGGTTTCCTAACGGGGGTTCAGGTTTCTATCACTCCGGCAACCCCTACGATTAGTAGCCACATACACAATGCATTCCCCTAGGCCCATATAGGTGAAGTTTCATGTAGTCGACGTTCACATGACACCACTAGAAGAAGTACACCACAACTTAAATAACAATCTATTGAATCTTTCTCAACACAACTCCACTACTAACAACAAGACTTCTCCCATGTCCTCAAGAACAAAACGAACTACTCACAAGACATCATATGGATCATGATCAGAGATGTAATAATGATGTATAACAATCTGAACATAAACAATAATTCAACGGTTCACTCAATAGCATCAACTACAAAGAGTAATCAACACCGGGAAAGTTTCCCCTATGAACTAATGCAAGATTCAACCAATTGTTACAGCAATATGGATATGGTGATGAGGGTGCTGATGGTGATGATGGTGGTGATGATCCCGATGAAGTCCAGCTTGATGGTGGTGTTGATGGCGACGATCTCCCCTCTCTGGGAAGGAATTCCCCCGGCAGAAATCTGTCTACCAGAGAGATCTTTCTCTCTTGGTGTTTTCCGCCCCGCAGAGGCGGTGGAATCTTTATCTGGTCACTCCCCGAGTCTTAGGGTTTCGGGAGGAAGATATACGCCAGAGGGGAGAGGCTGGAGTGGGCCAGGGTGGCCACACCACTCCCTGGCGCGGCCTAGGCCTGCCCGCGCCATGGGGTGGTGTGGGCCCCCTGTGGCCCACCTCCACTCCATATTCTGGCATCTTGAGTCTTCTGGAAAAATAGAATTTTCCGTATATTTTCCCGGATTTTCTGATCTTTGCGAATTTTGCCTCTAAACAGCACCTTTTCCATCAGAATCCTGACTACAGCGGTCCATGCTCCAAAAGTCATCAACCATGCAAAAACAGATGAAATAACATAAGTATCACCTCTCAATACGAAATATATCGATGAATAATAGTGAATTAAGACATAGAATAGTGATGCAAAATGGACGTATCAACTCCCCCCAATCTTAGACTTCGCTTGTCCCGAAGCGAAACTGAGCTCAATAAACATGACCTCATGTTTATGGAGTGAAGAGTCGATAAAAGAATACGGAGAAGAAGCATCACATTCATCTAATACATAGATCATAACAGAAGACAACTCACTATTATATAACTCAACTTGCAATGAGTAAAGGAAACACAATAAAGATACATAAAGTGAATCATAATTGGTAATGGCAAACTTAGCTCTTGGTTGAAGAATAGTTGATAATTTGCTAGAGTTCACAAATAGCTGGTTTTCAAAGAAAGCTTTCAAAGTAGTAAACTTCAAGAAAAGAGCAATGTGCAAAACAAGGAATCTAAGAAACATGAATGCATAAATCATCATATGAATGAATGAAACACATCAACTCAAAATACTTGCTGAGATAGAAGGGAATAGATTTACTGACTCAACTACAAAGTAAAAGAAAGGCCCTTCGCAGAGGGAAGCAGGGATTACAAGTCTCATAAAGAGCTCCCAAAAATTATGATACTTACTAGCTTTCAGCTCTCATTGCCCCTATCATAGGCATCTTTTGGTGATTAAGGTTAAAGTGACACAACTAAGAGGATATGCTTGACAAGTTATAAGTTGAAATCTCATGCCCCTTACTTATGAGTACCAATCCTCGTGCTACTCAACTTCAGTCACGAGCAAGCTCTTGTCATTGTAAATACATGCGTATCATCGAGAACCGCCAACGGGGTACCCCTTGCACATGACACATGAGCTATCCCATAATGAAAATGATAAGGCAAGCAGACAGTGAGCATCTCAGCGATCTTTTTATTTGCTATTTGCATAGGTTTTTATTGAGGATGCTTCATAGAATGCTCACTATAGTTATGCTGCAAGTTTCCACCATGATTAGGCATGGCTTAGGCTAGCGGCCCAGGCGTTTCTCTAACATACATATAAACTCCATGATCTTACAAGTTCCACTTTTATTTCACACCGCCGGGATCCATAAGAAAAAGAACATGACATCAACTAGGTACAAGTACCAATGAAGCGTTGAAAGCGGTCCCCATGATACATGGTTCTGCTAACTTCAACTCATAAAGCGCAAGCATATACGCAACAAAGAAGGACCCAATGGTTCAAGTTTATTAAATTCAAGGAAGTAAAGTGTGCCATCAAGTTCGTGAGAGCTTTAATCACTAATTTTCACATAACAAGTTCAATTTGGGAGGTAGATAAAACAAGAATTTACTTGGAATAGCAATAATGCTACTAGGTAGGTATGGTGGACACAAATGGAAAAGGTTTTGGTTTAAAGGAGATGGATGCACGAGAAGAATACCCTCTCAGTACAGGTTTTTGGCTAGCAAGACTGGGTAGCAAGTACAAGAGTTAAAGGAAACAAACAAACATACAAGTGATAAAAACAAACATGCAATCTTCCTTGGAAGCACAAAAGATCTTAACTAGAGAATACTAGACTTATGAGCAAATCAAGAAAGAAAGATGATGAAATTATTTTTCTCTTAGAGTACTTCTATCTTTTTCTTCAAAAAGGTGATGCTACTGACCGAGCCAGGTTTGCCAAAACCAACTAAATTAACTCAATGATCCCAAAGTGATACCAATACTAACAACAAGATCAATCATATAACCACGAATTGAAAACTAACATAAGCTATGCAAAAGAGTGGATGATAGAACTTCTCATTAATATTCCATAACGGAAACTCACACCAAGGGATACAAATCTAACGAGAGAGGGGACACTTCCATAATGCAAACCATACTACAAAATAACTCCTATATTCATGATATGACTCTACTAATAAGATAAAAAGATAGAAGATAGTGATATGATACCGCGGCACTCCCCCAAGCTTGGAACAAACCAAGGGGATGCCAAACCTGATGACGAATTACTCCTTTGGTGGTGGTGGTATCCTTTTGATGAGCTCCTTGATCAGTTTCCCGAAGTCCTCAATCTCGAAGGTGAGATTACGAATCAGCTGTGAGTTTTGCTCAATGCGGCTCATGATCATGTCGTGTTGAGAATCCCAGCTCTTGCTATTCTTCTTCCATTCTTCCCACTTGGAGTCTTCTTTTCCTGCATGGTTATGAGCAAAGGTATAGAGGGTACTCTTGATGTTCAGAGAAGGTGTCCTTGGTGCCAAACAGTGACGAGGAGCTTTTCCCCCAGTCTGCATCCGTGCAGTCCTTCTGATCCTGGCAGGGTTCGCCACCACTCCAATGCTTGCAATGGTAGTGCCGGTGTGCTTTGCCTCCTCTTCACCTTCACTCTTGATCTCCTTCTCCTTCCCGGGGTCTTGGAGGTCTCCCTCCATAGGTTCCTTCCCTTTATCCTTGGCGGACACCATTGTGCTTCTAAACCTTCAAAGAGTATGTCCTGGCAGAAATAGATTGAAACAAAAACACGACGAAAACATGATATACGAACCTCGGGGGATCCGGGGGGGTTATATATTACGAAGTTTCATATCAAAAGGAAGGTACTGGGAGAAAACGAGTCGGAGGCGGAGTCCGGGGTGGACTCACCACCTGGTGGCGCGGCCAGGGGTGGGCCCGCGCCATGGGGTGGTGTGGGCCACCCTGGCTCTGGTTCCGTCCCTTTTTCGCTTCATATCTTTCCTTATTGACTGAAAACTGCAAAAATATAGTTGGATTGTATTTTCGCGGAACTTTTCTTACCAAAACTCTTACCTATTTGAACACGGACTCTGTAGGTCTCTGAATTTGGTATTTAGTGGATCCTTCTGGAGTCATCACTTGAATCATCAGTATCTTCATCTTCATATACTTATTACTTGAGTCATAAAACCCTTCTCTTCCTTATTACACCATTATCTCCACTTCCTGGAAATTTCTTTCACACAAAACTTCACACAGTTCTCATTAGCAACATTAGTATAAGTGAAGTGATAAAACCTTTTGAGTCCAACTTCAATTGAAAACCATCAAAACGTAAGCTACTGTAGCAACTCCTTTCGAAAACCCAAAAAGAATTCAAAAAGGAAATCAAATAAAGAAGCAAATGCAAGATTGGCAAAATCTGTCAAAACAGAGCAGCAGGTAAAGATCATTTTTTTAGAAATTCTTTTGTCGCTCAAATCAAAAAGTGCAAAACCAAGGAAAGTTAAATAACAACCTGGTACAGAAGCACAAAAAATTACAGCTCAATCCGACATACAGAGATCTCTCACGATTTTTTACGGTGAAGCACAAAAATCTGTTTTGGGATAGCAACTTCCCCAAATCTTACTTCTCTCTCATTAGAGGTTGATCTTGACACAAAAACCAAATAAAACGGATAAAGAGCGGTTATTACCGAATTAATAACTTCCAAGACTCAAAGAAACAAAAACAAACTGAAAGCAAAAACAAATTGGGTTGTCTCCCACAAAGCGCTTTCTTTATAGCCATTAAGATGGGCATGATAATTTTGAAGAAGCTCTCATAGGATATGATTGAAGTGAAAGAGAGCAATAAGAAGAAAACACACACACACATTTAAGCCCAACACACTTCCTATGCAAGGGGATTTTGTAAACAAACAAGTTATTGAAACCAAAGGCAACTTGCATAAGAAGGCAAAAGAAGTGCAACATAAAAACTTTCAGCATAAAACGGGGAAACTTGATATTATTGAGATGCACAAGAACACTTTCCCCCCTCTCATAATAGCTTTCAGTATCATGCATAAACTTAACAATATAGCTATCACAAGGACTATCATAGCAATGATCACTTATTCTAACAGAAAACACCGGAATACTAGCTCTCATAACACTACTTTGTGAAACAATATTAGAGGTATCCTTACAAAGGATAGTGTGTCCCTCTTTTTCATATTTAGCAACAAAGTCTTTTACACTTGCTACCATAGGTTCATCAACCATTTGTTTATCAGGTTCAACAGCCTTATTCATACTTTCATTAACCATACTAGCCATCATAGAATGTTCCTTTACCTTAACTGGGAAAGGCATTTTCTCAATATAAGGTTCAGGTAAAACATGATTAGTAGTATAAACTTCAGTATTTCTAGCAGGAACACTCTTAGCAATATCTTTATAAGGTTCATGATACTTATTCCACTTATTTTTAGGCACTTCAATATAAGAAGCAAAGGCCTTAAAATAAGAAGCAATAGCTTGAGAGTCTAAACCATAAGCATTTTTAATATTTTGAAAGTCATCAATTCCCATAAAAGATTCAATGCATTCATAATCATAATTTATACCTGACTTTCTACCTTTGTCGTTCTCCCAAGCTTCAGCATTGTCTTGAATACGATCTAGAAGGTCCCATTTAGCTTCTTCTTCCATGCGAGTGAATGATCCAACACAAGAAGCATCCAATAAATCTTTATCATGTAGAGGGAGCCTTGCATAAAAGTTATTGATAATAATATTGTTGGGGAGCTCATGAATGGGACATTTGAGCATTAGTAACTTCAGTCTCCCCCAAGCTTGAGCTGTACTCTCTCCATCAAGAGGCCAAAAGTTGTATATTTGATTCTGATCTTTATGAATTTCACTAGGAGGATAAAACTTTGAATAAAAGAGAGGCACTATTTCCTCCCATTCCAGAGCTTGACCATTCTTCAGCAGCTTATACCATTCCTTTGATCTTCCTTTCAGTGATAATGAGAATAACTTCTTCTTAACTTGATCTGTAGTAATACCTGCGCACTTGAACAACCCGCATAATTCGTGTATAAAGAGTAAATGATCACCAGGATGGACAGTTCCATCCCCAACATAGTAGTTATCCATAACACGATCAATAATTCTTGTAGGTATTTTGAAAACATCTTTCTTAGCGGGTGGTGGCTTATCTACTACCTTAGCAGTGGTAGTAGCATTACCAAATAAGAAACTCAGCGAACTATCCATAACTGAAATAAAGCAACTAGCAGAAGTAAACAATACTCACAGTAGAAGTTTCCTTTACCAGTTCCACTCTCCAATAGCGCTTCACTCCCCAGCAACGGCGCCAGAAAATAGTCTTGATGACCCACAAGTATAGGGGGTGTATCGCAGTATTTTCGATAAGTAAGAGTGTCGAACCCAATGAGGAGCAGAAGGTGCTAGCTAGTGGTATGGATCAGGAATTCTCTGCAAATACTTAGCAAACGGATTTTTAGGGGTTTTCGATTAAGCAAGTAAACAAAGTATGAGTAAATAAAAGACAGTAAGAATGAATGCAGCA
The DNA here is from genome assembly GCA_910589775.1 of Avena eriantha. Lineage (NCBI taxonomy): Eukaryota > Viridiplantae > Streptophyta > Magnoliopsida > Poales > Poaceae > Avena > Avena eriantha. The sequence goes on from OU342741.1 coordinate 111,713,981, forward strand.
AGTGGCCCAATCCTTTATGCAGAAAAGGAAAAGCCGGTTGTATTTCTATAGATGACCAAACGTTCTCGAGGACACATGGGAAGTCTGTCAAGTGCTTTCGCTTCATATAGTCGATTAATCTTCTCTAGCTTGCTAAGTGTTGTGTGGGTGAACCTGTGCTAATGTACCGTCCCATCCAAGACTTAATACATACTTGTGATTAAACCCCCTTGCAAACATCCGTAAGTACAAGAAAGTAATTAAGGTAGAAACCTAACCACAACTTTAAACTCTAAGACCCTTACGTCCCTTGTGCAATGGTTTCCTAACGGGGGTTCAGGTTTCTGTCACTCCGACAACCCCTACGATTAGTAGCCAAATACACAATGCATTCCCCTAGGCCCATATAGGTGAAGTGTCATGTAGTCGACGTTCACATGACACCACTAGAAGAAGTACACCACAACTTAAATAACAATCTATTGAATCTTTCTCAACGCAACTCCACTACTAACAACAAGACTTCTCCCATGTCCTCAAGAACAAAACGAAGTACTCACAAGACATCATATGGATCATGATCAGAGATGGAATAATGATGTATAACAATCTGAACATAAACAATAATTCAACGGTTCACTCAATAGCATCAACTACAAAGAGTAATCAACACCGGGAAAGTTTCCCCTATGAACTAATGCAAGATTCAACCAATTGTTACAGCAATATGGATATGGTGATGAGGGTGCTGATGGTGATGATGGTGGTGATGATCCCGATGAAGTCCAGCTTGATGGTGGTGTTGATGGCGACGATCTCCCCTCTCTGGGAAGGAATTCCCCCGACAGAAATCTGTCTACCAGAGAGATCTTTCTCTCTTGGTGTTTTCCGCCCCGCAGAGGCGGTGGAATCTTTATCTGGTCACTCCCCGAGTCTTAGGGTTTCGGGAGGAAGATATACGCCAGAGGGGAGAGGCTGGAGTGGGCCAGGGTGGCCACACCACTCCCTGGCGCGGCCTAGGCCTGCCCGCGCCATGGGGTGGTGTGGGCCCCCTGTGGCCCACCTCCACTCCATATTCTGGCATCTTGAGTCTTCTGGAAAAATAGAATTTTCCGTATATTTTCCCGGATTTTCTGATCTTTGCGAATTTTGCCTCTAAACAGCACCTTTTCCATCAGAATCCTGACTACAGCGGTCCATGCTCCAAAAGTCATCAACCATGCAAAAACAGATGAAATAACATAAGTATCACCTCTCAATACGAAATATATCGATGAATAATAGTGAATTAAGACATAGAATAGTGATGCAAAATGGACGTATCACACGCTGTCACTTTCACACGCATGGGGAGAGCAGAGATTCATTAAAGCACTTGAGTAGCAGAATAGATCTATAGATTACAAGCTCATGATCTCAATAAGATCATGCAAAGAGAGAGAGATGAACACATAGCTACAGGTAGAACCCTTAGCCTCAAGGGAGAACTACTCCGTCCTCATCATGGGAATCAGCAACGGTGATGGAGATGGCGGTGGAGATCGATGGAGATGGCTCCGGGGGCACTTCCCCATCCCGACAGGGTGCCGGAACAGAGACTTTCTATCCCCCGAATCTCCCCTTCGGTGGCGGCGGCGCTGCGGAACTTTTCGTGGCTTGAGGCTTGATGATCTAGGATTTATGCCTCGGGAGGCTTCTTATAGGCGAAGAGGCAAGGTCGGTGGAGTGCCAGGGGGCCCACACCACCTGGTGGCGCAGCTAGGGCTAGCCCGCGCCACCATATGGTGTGGCCAGGCCCTGGCCCTCCTTCGTCTCTGCTTCGGGCTCCGCGAGTCTTCCGGTAAAATAGGAACTTTGGCTTTTGTCCTGTCCAATTCCGAGAATATTGATTTTCTGACTTTCCTGGAACCAAAAACAGCAGAAAACAGGCAACTGGCACTATGGCTCTTGTTAATAGGTTAGTCCAAGAAATCATATGAAAAGTACTCCAAAGTGTGGACAAAACATAAGAAAGTAGATAAAACCAAGCATGGAACATAAAAAATTATAGATACATTTGCAATGTATCAACATCCCCAAGCTTAACTCCTGCTTGTCCTCGAGTAGGTAAGTGATAAAAAGAAAGAGTAATTTTTGAGGTGACATGCACCATCAAAGACTTGATCAAAGTATTTGTAAAACATTCAAAGCTGGGATCATAGTACTTCAATCATGAAAGACAAAGTTCTAGCAATAAGACAAAGAAACTATGATGCAACATGAAAAGGCACAAACAAAAGATTCATGAATAACAATGCTTTGCAAGACGTTTGTTTGTTTCACATAAAGAAAACATGGCATAATAGTATTCAGCTTGTCCCTCAATAGAGTAGCAAATATAAATGCATAGGACACCTTCAAAGTTCATAAGAGTGACTAGATACAATAGTTTAAAACAAGCAATAACAAGTTATGCATCAATCAACTAGTCTTGGGACAATGCACATAGAACTAAGAATGGCCACTATGCTCTCAAAGCAGGTGCATAAATATAGAAGGTGGAGACTCAACAAAAAAGTAAAAGAAAGGCCTTCATAGAAGGAAGTAGGGATTCAAGTCTCATAAAGAGCTTCCAAAAATTATGGTACTTATTAGCTTTCAGCTCTCATTGCCCCTATCATAAGCATCTTTAAGGTGATTAAGGTTAAAGTGACACAACTAAGAGGATATGCTTGACAAGTTATAAACCGAAATCTCATGCCCCTTACTTATGAAGACCGATCCTCATGCTACTCAACTTCAGTCACGAGTAAGCTCTTGTCATTGTAAGTACATGTGTATCATTAAGAACCGCCCACGGGGTACCCCTTGCACATGATACAGGAGCTATCCCATAATCAAAATTACAAGGCAAGCAGACAATGAGCATCTTAGCAATCTTTTTATTTGCTATTTGCATAGGTTTTTATTGAGGATGCTTCATAGAGTGCTCATTATGGTGATGCTGCAAGTTTCCACCATGATTAGGCATGGCTTAGGCTAGCGGCCCAGGCGTTTCTCTAACACACATACAAACTCCATGATCTTACAAGTTCCACTTTTATTTCACACCGCCGGGATCCGTAAGCAAAAGAACATGATATCAACGGGGTACAAAGTACAAGTGCAGTGTTGAAAGCGTTCCCCATGGTACATGGTTCTGCTAATTTCAACTTATAAAGCGCAAGCATATACGCTACAAAGAAGGACCCAATGGTTCAAGTTTATTAGATGCAAAAAGTAAAGTGTGCCATCAAGTTCGTGAGAGCTTTAATCACTAGTTTTCTCATAACAAATTTAATTTGGAAGATAAACAAAAGCATGAATATATTTGGAATAGCATAAGCTAATAGGTAGGTATGGTGGACTCTTTGGAATAACTTGGTTTAAGGAGTTGGATGCATGAGTGGAACTCATACTTTGTTGTGGAGGCTAGCAAAAGACTGGGAGCGACAAACTAAGAGAGCAATAATGGCCATAATCATGCAGAGCGACAAAACATCATTGATCAAAGCATAAAGTGATACTACAAGTTGAAAACTAAAGGATCATAAAGGCTTATGGTGACTTGGGATAGTCATAACATGGTTTTAGCATGTGCCAAGTCAACCCAAATAAAACATCAAAGGAGAATACCACTATACTATGCTTTAATATGCTAAAACAACACATGATTCATCCAAGGCACATTAAGCGATCTCAATTGTTTATAACAAGTCATACTACAACAAAGAATACTAAGCATAAAGCCAAAACAATATCAAGCATGGCATGACAAAGCATAGGCCACAGTCAAAAACAAGCTCTTTTTACCACAAAAGCATGAACTTTCCTACTCTTTTCCAAACTAAACCAAACTATTTGTAAACCAATGTATGAAAGAGGGGGTCCAACCAATTTATTCATAAAACTAAGCAAACGAAAAACCAAAATGAAAACAAAAAAGAAGACGCTCCAAGAACAACACAACTGTGCATGAAACAATAAAATGAAGTGTTTGGAAGAAACCTGGGATTTTTATTAATGAAGCAAGGCATACCCAAGCTTTGACGCTTTTACTTCTTGGATATTTATTGGGGTGACACGCGTGGCATCCCCAAGCTTGAGCTTTATTCCATCCTTCATCTCATTACTCATTCCTTCCATACACCTGAAATTTTCCTTCATACAAAACTTCACATAATCTTTATTAGCAACATTAGTACACTCAAGATAATAAGTCTTTTAGGTTCAGTTCTAACACCAATAAAACTTCCATTAAAACACTAGATACTGTAGCGCTTCCCTCAAAAAGCTCAATTCCCCAAAAGAACTAAAAAAGGAACCAACAAGAAGCAAATGCAAATAATGGCAGAAATCTGTCAAAACAGACCAGCAGGTAAAGACGAATTTTTTCGAAGACCTTCTGTTGCTAAAATCAAAAAGTGTTGAACTAAAGAAAGTTAGATAACAACCTGGGGCAGAAGCACAAAAATTAACGCCTAAAAAAGACGTTCAGAGATTTTACACGAATTTTTACGGTGAAGCACATAAATCTGTTTCAGGACAGCAACTTTCCCAATCATTACTTCTCTGTCATTAGAGGTTACTCTTGGCACAAAAAGCAAATAAAAAGGATAAGGGGCGGTTATTACAGAAGTAATAACTTCCAAGACTCATCTAAAACTTTTGGGTTATCTCCCAATAAGTACTTTTCTTTAACGCCTTTAAGTTAGGCATGATAGTTTAAGAAGATGCTCACATAATAAATATGAATTGAAGTAAAAGAGAGCATCAAGAAGAAAATTCAAAACACATTTAAGTCTAACCCACTTCCTATGCATAGGAATCTTGTAAAGAAACAAGTCATGAAAGCACAAAGCAATAAGCATAGGAAAGCAAAATAAGTGTAACTTCAAGACTTTCAACATAAAGAGGGGAAGCTTAATATTATCGAGATGCATAAAACCATGTTTCCCTCTCTCATAATAACTTTCAGTAGCATCATGAATAAAATTAACAATATAACTATCACATAAAACATTCTTATCATGAGCCACATGCATATAATCATTATTACTCTCCACATAAGCATAGTCATTCTTATTAATTAAAGTGGGAGCAAAATCAACAATATAGCTATCATTATTATTCTCATCACCATAATCATCAAATATAGGAGGCATATTGTAATCATAATTAATTTTCTCATCAATAGTAGGTGGACTGAAAATATCATACTCATCATTATAATCATCATATATTGGAGGTTTTGTATCATCATAAGCAATAGAATAGCTATCTTCCAAAGTTGGGGAACTAAAAAGATCATTTTCATAAAAACTAGCTTCCCCAAGCTTAGACTTTTCCATATCATTAGCAATAATGGTGTCCAAAGAGTTCATACTAACAACATTGCTATTAGCATGCAAATAAAGCTCCATAGGTTTTTTAATTTTCTCTTCAAACACTTCATGTCCTAACTCAAGATAAATACTATAAAGCTCTCTAATTTTGTTGTTGTTTTCCATTAAGCCTAACTAGTGAAAACAAGAAAGAAAAAGACAAAATTGCAGAATCTAAAGGAAATAACTTCGAGCACTCACACCGGAAAATAGGCGTTTGTCGTGGGAGGTTCTTCTTCTTTAATCCTTCGGTGTGAATACCTTTTACCTTTCCTCCCCGGCAACGGTGCTAGAAAATAGCTTGATGTCTATGCACTTCTATTCTTGTAGACAGTTGTTGGGCCTCCAAGTGCAGAGGTTTGTAGAACAACAGCAAGTTTTCCCTTAAGTGGATTACCCAAGGTTTATCGAACTCAGGGAGGAAGTGGTCAAACATATCCCCTCTCAAGCAATCCTGCAATCAAGATACAAGAAGTCTCTTGTGTCCCCAACACACCCAAAACACTTGTCAGGTGTATAGGTGCACTAGTTCGGCGAAGAGATAGTGAAATACAAGTGGTATGGATAATTATAAGTGGTAACGGTGATAGGAAATAACTTGATGGCGTGGAAAAGACTAAAGGCAAACTGAAATAAAGATGGAAGCAAGCAAACATGTAACAAATCTAATAGCAAACGGTGTATCAATGCTTAGAAACAAGGCCTAGGGATCATACTTTCACTAGTGAACACTCTCTCATATAAATATATTCTTCTTTATGATACTACTCTTAACTACTCTCTGGTTGGACACTCTAATCAACGGTAGGGCTATAACAGCACACCTCAAAGTAAGCCCTTCCCATCTTGAAAACCCCACACTGTCACCTTGAGCACTAGATCAGTCCAACAAACACCACAATTTCATAGAGACATCCAACTCCAAATATAACTCATAACAAGTATTTGTAATCTCTAGCCTAAGTGCCACCATGGTGAGCACGCTATCACTTTCACACACATGGGGAGAGCAGAGATTCATTAAAGCACTTGAGTAGCAGAATAGATCTATAGATTACAAGCTCATGATCTCAATAAGATCATGCATAGAGAGAGAGATGAACACATAGCTACCGGTAGAACCCTTAGCCTCGAGGGAGAACTACTCCCTCCTCATCATGGGAATCAGCAACGGTGATGGAGATGGCGGTGGAGATTGATGGAGATGGCTCCGGGGGCACTTCCCCGTCCCAGCAGGGTGACGGAACAGAGACTTTCTGTCCCTCGAATCTCCCCTTCGGTGGCGGCGGCGCTGTGGAACTTTTCGTGGCTGGAGGCTTGATGATCTAGGGTTTATGCCTTGGGAGGCTTCTTATAGGCGAAGAGGCAAGGTCGGTGGAGTGCCAGGGGGCCCACACCACCTGGTGGCGCGGCCAGGGCTAGCCCACGCCACCATATGGTGTGGCCAGGCCTTGGCCCTCCTCCATCTCTGCTTCGGGCTCCGCGAGTCTTCCCGTAAAATAGGAACTTTGGCTTTTGTCCCGTCCAATTCCGAGAATATTGATTTTCTAACTTTCCTGGAACCAAAAATAGCAGAAAACAGGCAACTGGCACTGTGGCTCTTGTTAATAGGTTAGTCCAAGAAATCATATGAAAAGTACTCCAAAGTGTGGACAAAACATAAGAAAGTAGATAAAACCAAGCATGGAACATAAAAAATTATAGATACATTTGCAATGTATCAGCCAACCCCGAGGATGAGGTCGAAGCTAGCGCCCCACCCCCAAATTCTGAAGTACCTCCTCCTTCGGCCGATGATTCGGCTGCTCCCCTGCTCCTTAAAAACACTTGACCGTATTCGTCAAATCCCCGAATGCCGGGTGAAAATGTATCTAAGTAACTTGGTTTGATTTTGCTACAATTTATACTGTTTGGAACTAAGTTATTAATGTTGGATTATCGTGGGCGAAGTCCTCGAGTTTCGTTTTCTTGTTCTCCCAATTTTTGACTCGGCTCGCGTCTACCTTGATTCGGTTTTTTGACTTACGAGTCCAAGGTTCAAAAAATTGACTTAACAATACTTGAAACTTTGAGATTAGCTCAAAATAATCCGGCGTTAGATAAACACAGTAAACACAGGGTTAGTCCAAACAACAAATGTCGGCTCGCTTAAGTTCCTTTCCTTAGTATTTTTCATGTGCTTTGCCATTCCAAACTTATTCTCTTGCTTGCCATGAAGCTAATTCTTGTTGGACAACAACAAAGTCGAAGAGTTGGGTTTTTGGTGCTCACACATTACTAATCCGGCTAAGATATAAGCGACTTAACCCAGCCGACATAAAAATACGAAAACGAGAAGAACAATTATTATGGCAGTCCCCGAGTTTCTGCTTGGGGTGCCAAAGTTTCATTAATAAGCTCATTGCCAACATACATACCGACGAATGAGTAGCTCGGATACATTCACCACTTTGTCAGGTGTAAAAAGGACGAAGTAGTGCTACATTCCATGGTCGCTTAGATTCCTCTCCGGACCCGTCCGCCTTGTTCTTTTCCTGTGGCTGTGCATCAATAAGATAGTAGGAATCATTGTGCAAAGCTTTGCTTACAATGAAAGCTCCTTCCCATGGAGGGGACAACTTATGCATGCCAGCAGTGCGCTACACCAACCGGAGTACCAGATCACCTTCCCGGAAGACTCGGGGGTTTACTTTCCGGCTATGGTAGCGTCGGAGATTTTGCTGATATATGGCAGATCTGGACAAGGCCAGTTCTCTCGCTTCTTCCAGCATATCAACATCATTTTGCCGAGCATCATGCAATTCGTCTTCTGTGTATTGGGTGACTCTTGGCAAATCATGCTCTATGTCGTCTGGTTATACATCTTCTGCCCCATATATCAGAAAGAATGGCATATAACCTGTTGATCGATTCAGAGTTGTTCTTAAACTCCACAATACTGTTGGTAGTTCCTCTATCTAGCACCCCGCTGATCTTTGCAGCGGCTCTATGAGTCGGGGTTTTATCCTAGACAATACCAGTCTGTTGGATCTTTCCACTTGCCCGTTCGTTGCGGGGTGGGCCACTGAAGCTAAATCTAGCCAGATTTTCCTTTCTCGGCAGAACCTCGCGAATGCTCCTTTAGCGAAATTTGTGCCATTATCAGTTATGATACTGTGGGGGTATCCGTATCTCAAGATTATATCCTTGAGAAATTTCACTGCTGTTGGCCCATCACATTTCCTGATTGGTTTCACTTCGATCCATTTGGTGAACTTGTCGACCATAACTAGGATATGGGTCATTCCTCCTTTAGCCGGCTTAAATGGCCCTACCATGTCTAGGCACCATACAGCGAATGGCCAAGTAATGGAGATAGTTTTGAGTTCTAACATTGGTAAATGAGTTTTCGTGGCGTATCTCTGACAGCCATTGCATTTTCTCACCAAATCTTCTGCTTGTTCCAAAGCACTTGGCCAATAAAATCCATGTCGGAAAGCTTTTGCTACCAATGCTCTTGAAGATGCATGGTGACCACATTCTCCTTGGTGGATATCCCGAAGTATGTCCAGTCCTTCCTCTGGATCAACGCACCGTTGTAGTACGGTGGTTACACTCCTCTTGTATAGTTCGGCATTGATCATGGTATAGGCCTTTGCCCTTCTCTGGATCTGCCTTGAGAGTATCTCGTCATCCGACAGGATTCCCTCTTTCAGGAAGTCAAATATTGGCTTGGCCCAAGTGGGTATAGTTCAGACTGAGAAAGGTTCCTCGTCAATTTCCATCGCATCCACCGACATAACTCCCGCCGGGTCTGGCTGACCAGTCCCCAGGTTTGCTGAGGCAGTCCCCGGGTTTGCTGAGGTGCCTCCCCAATCTATTTCCATTGGTGCAGCTCCTGATCCGGAGAGTGCCGGGATATAAATCGATTCGGATTCAGGTGATGGAGTAATAAATGGTTTTCTTAAGTGTTCCAAGGCAACATTTGGCGGGATTGGTTGCCGAGACAAGCCCGGCTTAGGCAGTACGTCGGCCACCTCGTTTTCAATCCGAGGTATGTGGTGGAATTCACATCCCTCGAAGAATCCACTTATATTTTGCACATGAAATCTGTAGAGCGCCATATTTGCATCCAAGGCATCCTAGTTGCCAGACACCTGCTGCACCACCAAATTCGAATCTCCAAAGCATTGTATCTGACGTATCCCCACTTATTTTGCTACTTTTATACCATGTACTAGTTCTTCATATTCCATGACATTATTTGAGGCACTGAAGTGGATCTGAAGGACATATTTCAGTTGATCCTTCTTGGGCGAGGTAAGCACTACTCCGACGCCCAGCCCTTCTTTCAGTTTTGATCCATCGAAGTGCATTCACCAATAATTGGAGTCCGGCAGAGGTGACTCATATTGCATCTCGACCCAGTCCACAAAGAAATCCGCCACAGCTTGCGATTTGATCGCATCTCTTCTGTCAAATTGCAGTGCATACGGGGCTAGCTCAATTGCCCATTTTGCTATCCGGCCACTTGCATCTTTGTTACTCATAATCTCTAATATGGGTGCTTCACATATCACTTTGATGGGATGTTCCTCAAAATAGTGTTTGAGTTTCGTGGCCGACATATACATGCCATACGCCATCTTTTGATAGTGCGGGTAATTCTGTTTTGAAGCAGATAATACCTCGCTCAGGTAGTAATCTAGCCTTTGCACTGATTTTCCTTCTTCTTCGCGCTCCACTACAATTACTACGCTTATGACTCGGTTGGTCGCGGCTACGTAGAGCAACATTGGCTCCTTGGGTAGTGGTGCTGCTAGGATTGGTGCAGTAGACAACATTGTTTTCAACTCTCGAAATGCGACATCCGCTTGTGGTGTCCATGTGAATTTGTCTACTTTTTTCATTAATTGGTAGGGGCAAGGCCTTCTCTCCCAGCCGACACACAAACCGGCTTAACGATGCTAGGCAACCAGTGAACTTCTGCACATTGTTAAGACATTTTGGCAGTTCTATTCTCTCTATGGCCCAGATTTTCGTCGGGTTAGCTTCGATACCTCGGCTAGACACTAGAAAATCGAGTAACTTTCCTACAAGCACACCAAAGGTGCATTTTTCCGGGTTAAGCTTCATTCAGAATCGTCTCAGGTTTGCGAATGTCTGCCGGATGTCGTCAAGGAGCGTATTACTTTCCTTAGTTTTTATCACCACATCGTCCATGTAAACTTGCATGTTCCGACCTATTTGATCATGTAAACACTTTTGCATGCATCGCTGGTACGTTGCTCCGACATTATGTAATCCAAACGGCATAGTGTGATAGCAGTAAGCCCCGTATGGGGTAATAAACGCAGTCTTTATTTGATCATCTGGGTTTAGAGGTATCTGGTGGAAACCAGAATACGCATCAATCTATGACAACAGTTCACATCTAGCAGTTGAGTCTATGACTTGATATATTCTAGGGAGTGGGAATGGATTTTTGGGACACGCCTTATTCTGGTTCGTGTAATCAATGCACGTGCGCCATACCACGGCCATGTTCGGATCATCCTTCTTCTTTTCCACAAGCACCGGATTAGAGAGCCAATCTAGATAGAGTACTTTCATGATAAACCTGGTTGGAAGGAGCCTAGCTATCTCATCCTCGATGACTTTCCTTCTATCTTCGGCAAAACGCCGGAGAGGCTGCTTCACCGGCTTAGCCCCGGGTCTTACGTTCAATGAGTGTTCGGCTAACTCCCTCGGCACACCTTGCAGATCCTGTGTGGACCAAGCAAAGATATTCCGATTCTCATGGAGGAAGTTGACGAGATCGCTTTCCTATTTGCTGCTTAACCCGGCACCAATGGTTACGGTGCGTTCTAGGAACTGATCATCGATTGGCACATTCTTTGTATCCTTGGTTGCTTGGAATGACACGCTTCCATGCGGGTTGGTCAGAGCCGGCATATGCTGCGGCGCAAATTGAGCCAATGTCGCCACTTCCAGTATCTTCCTTTTTTCCTGAGCTATCACGAGTGACTCGGCTAAGTTAGATTCGGCTGAGGCGCACTCGATCGAACGCCTGAAGTCCCCGGATACAATTATCACTCCCCTAGGTCCGGGCAGTTTCATCTTTAAGTAGCTAATGTGAGTACTTGCCATGAACTTGTTCAGCGCGGGCCTGCCGAGTAACGCGTGATAAGCGCTCTCCAGATTCACTACTTCGAACTCCAAATTTTCAGTCCGGCAATTATCCCTCGTGCCGAATAATACATCAACCCAGACCTTACCAATTGTCTCACAGGAAATACCTGGCACATGCCGTGAAAGGTGGTCCTCGTTGCTTGCAGCATGTTCTCTGATATTGCCAACTTGTGCATGGTATCCTTGTACATAATGTTGATGCTACTGCCATTGTCAATCAGTACTTTGGAAAACCTCACATTGAGATTCGGCCCGATGAACGTCGGATCCAGGACTAGTGCATAGGTCCCTGGACTAGGCATGATCTTTGGGTGATCCTTAATACTCCACGTAATCTCCTGATCCGACCAGGGCATATATCTCAGTACTGCCGGCATTACCGTGTTTACCTCCATATGCCAGCGCAGCAAGCTTTTCTGGTCAGTTTGTTCCATGGTAAACACATGATAGCTTTGATGATGCTCCCTGTATTCGTTTCATCCCTCATTTGCATGGTAACCTTGGTCTTGCTGTTGGTTGTTGTTCACTTGATGCACATCATCCCTCCTTTCTTGATTTTCATACCTCGGCGGAGGTGGAGGCAACATTAGTTGTTGTCCATTTCCTCCTATTAGTAATGGCTGCCGTGGTACCTCATTCCGAGGTGCTTCATTCCGAGGTGCCTGAGCATTCCCTGAACTACCCTGTTCTAGCTTCCTCATCCACTCACATTGCCGGTTTGTATGATTTGCCGAACTATTCAGACTTGGTGTATGAAACTTGCAAGGTTGATCCAACATAGACTCGAACGTATACCTCGGTCAATCTTTTCGTTTTTGCCATAGCTTTTTCTGCTCCGGGGTCCAAGGCTTCTTCCCTTCATTTTTCTGTTGCCAGTTTTGCCCTCTAGTTTTCTGACGCTGGCTGGCACCGGCATTGGGCTGATCCCAGTCTACCGCTGCCACATGCTGCGAGTTATATCTGTAATCTGGACGCTCGTCCATTCTCTTTCCTCAGAAATCATTTCTCCTCGACGACCCAAAGCCATCTCGGTTGTAATATTCCTCGTTTGCCTCGCTTGACATTAGTCAGGGTTGGGTTGGATCTCCCAAAGCGTACGAATCTACGATCCGGATCGTCTCAGCCAAAGTGGTTGGCATATCTCGCTGCAGTCTTTGCCACAACATACTTCCATATCTGCAGCCTTGGGCGAACCACGCAATGGCTTGTGATTCAATTACCCCCTCGCATGAGTTTCGCACGTTGCACCACCGAGTCAAGAAATCCCGGTCTAGCTCATTCGGTCTTTGCTGGCATAACGCCAAAGTTTATGGCATGTTGGGCCTCTTGTAAGTGCTTGAGAAGTTGCTAATGAATAACTCTTCAAAATCCAGCCAAGTTAACACTTCCTGGTGGCAAATTGTTCAGCCAAACTCTCGCTGGTCCTTCCAACATTTGTGGCACATACCTCACCGCCCCTCTCAAATTTCCAGTTGCGATATTGACCGCCATTGCGTAATCAATCAGCCAATCCTCTGGCCTAGTACTACCATCATAGGTTCTGGTTCCTCTGGCCAATTCAAAGTTCGGCACTGGTGGCTCCTTCATGATCTGGGGCCCAAAGCATGCCGGACCAGGAGGACCTTGTACCTCGATTAGCTCCGACCTGTAAATTCTATCCAGTTTCAGCCTCGCATCATCTGGCTACAAATTCCTGCTTCCCAACCTTGACCCAATTATATGGTGCTCCAGTTTGGGATACCCATCGTTGATCATAGCAGAATAACCATCATTGTATCTTTCCTGATCCGGACAAGCATTCTGCTGCGCTGCTTGTCCCGCACTTCTCTCTTGCTGAGGTGTGCATTGCTGCTGCTGTCGTGGTATATTCTATCCTGTTCCCACTGGATCACGATGTCCGGCATTACCGTTGACAGCGTTCCTTTGACCGGCATTGCCTTGGTCACGGTTACCTCGCTCAGCTTCACCTCGGCTGGTGCTATGACGATCTTCATCTACTTGCACCGCTTTGCCTTTCCCAGCTCTCACCGGGTCATAGGGGAACATCTGTTTGTCTCTTCTCCTGGAGTTCACCACCTCTTCTCTCCTGGGGTTGTGAGCCGGAGATGATGCGGATCTTGCCGGGTTTTCTTCACAGCATCGTGTCTCTTATGGAGGATGATGCTGGAGATGATGCGGATGATGCGGAGTTCACCATATTTCCCGTGTCTCTTATGGAGGCTCCGCTGGACCTTGCCGTGTTATTTCTGGACGAATGAAGCACGTGTGATGCTCCTGGTGGTGCCGGGTTTGCTTTGTTCATTTCTTCATTTTGCTGGCAAGCGACCCTCACCAAGTGGTTCACCCTCTCTTGTTTCCTTTGCCCAGCCTCCCCGGTTAGACCTTCTAACTCGGACGCGGACGCATTTGCTGCCCTGAGGTTCTTTGCCGGGGTATTGTACCTCTTCATCCCTCCTGTTACTATCGTGGCTATCTGACCCGGCCTAGGCTCTTATTCCTTGTCAATTGATACATTGCAAATGCATCTATAATTTTTGATGTTCCATGCTTGGTTTTATTTACTTTCTTATGTTTTGTCCACACTTCGGAGTACTTTTCCTATGATTTCTTGGACTAACCTATTAACAAGATGCCACAGTGCCAGTTGCCTGTTTTCTACTCTTTTTGGTTCCAGGAAAGTTAGAAAATCAATATTCTCGGAATTGGACCGGACAAAAGCCGAAGTTGATATTTTACCGAAAGACTCACGGAGCCAGAAGACGAGATGGAGAGGGGCCACGGGCTGGCCACACCACCTAGTGGCGCGGGCCAGGCCAAGCCACGTCAGGGGGTGGTGTGGGCCCCTCCGGCATCCCCTCGGTCTCCCCTCTCGCCTATAAGAGCCTCCCGATGCATAAACCCTAAGGAGTCAAACCTCCAGCCACGAAAAGTTCCACAGCGCTGCCGCCATCGACGGGGAGATTTGGGGGACAGAAAGCCTTAGTTCCGACACCCTGCCGGGACAGGGAAGTGCCCCCGGAGCCATCTCCATCGATCTCCACCACCATCTCCATCACCATTGTTGATTCCCATGATGAGGAGGGAGTAGTTCTCTCTCGAGGATAAGGGTTCTATCGATAGCTATGTGTTCATCTTTCTCTATGCATGATCTTATTGAGATCATGAGCTTGTAATCTATAGATCTACCTTGCTACTCAAGTGCTTTAATAGATCTCTGCTCTCCCCATGTGTGTGAAAGTGAAAGCGTGCACACCAAGGTGGCACTTAGGTTAGAGATTACAAATACTTGTTATGTGTTATATTTGGAGTTGGATGTCTTTATGAAATTGTGGTGTTTGTTGGACTCATCTAGTACTCAAGGTGACAGTGTGGGGTTTTCTAGATGGAAAATATGAACTTTGAGGTGTGCTGTTATAGCCCTACCATGGATTAGAGTGTCCAACCAGAGAGTAGTTCAGCGTAGTATCATAAAGAAGAATATATTCATATGAGAGTGTTCACTAGTGAAAGTATGATCCCTAGGCCTTGTTTCTAAGCATTGAAACACCGTTTGCAACTAGGTATGTTACATGTTTGCTTGTTGCCATCTTTATTTCAGTTTGCCTTTAGTCTCTTCCACACCATCAAAGTATTTTCTATCACCGCTACCACTTATAATAATCTATACCACTTGTATTTCACTATCTCTTCGCCGAACTAGTGCACCTATACACCTGACAAGTGTATTGGGTGTGTTGGGGACACAAGAGACTTCTTGTATCTTGATTGCAGGGTTGCTTGAGAGGGAATACCTTTGACCACTTCCTCCTTGAGTTCGATAAACCTTGGGTGATCTACTTAAGGGAAAACTTGCTGCTGTTCTACAAACCTCTGCACTTGGAGGCCCAACAACTGTCTACAAGAATAGAAGTGTGTAGACATCAAGCTATTTTCTGGCGCCGTTGCTGGGGAGGTAAGGTAAAAGGTATTCACACCGGAGGATTAAAGAAGAAGAACCTCCCACGGCAAACGCCTATTTTTTGGCGCTGTTGCCAGGGAGGTAAGGTAAAAGGTACTCACATCCTCCGGTGTGAGTGCTCGAAGTTATTTCCTTTAGATTCTACAATTTTGTCTTTTTGTTTCTTGTTTTCACTAGTTAGGCTTAATGGAAAACAACAATAAAATTAGAGAGCTTTATAGTATTTATCTTGAGTTAGGACTTGAAGTGTTTGAAGCGAAAATTAAAAAACCTATGGAACTTTATTTGCATGCTAATAGCAATGTTGTTAGTATGAACTCTTTGGACACCATTATTGCTAATGCTATGGAAAATTTTAAGCTTGCGAAAGTTAGTTTTTATGAAAATGATCTTTTTAGTCCCCCAAGCATGGAGGAGAAAATTTTATTTGATGATACTATGCCTCTAATATATGATGATTACAAGGATGAATATGATATTTTCAGTCCACCTACTATTGAGGAGAAAATTAATGATTACAATATGCCTCCTATATTTCATGATTATGGTGATGAGAATAATAATGATAGCTATTTTGTTGAATTTGCTCCCGCTATAATTAATAAGAATGACTATGCTTATGTGGAGAGTAATAGTTATGTGGCTCATGATAAGTATGTTTTATGTGATAGTTATATTGTTAAATTTATTCATGATGCTACTGAAAGTTATTATGAGAGAGGGAAACATGGTTTTATGCATCTCAATAATATTAAGTTTCCCCTCTTTATGTTGAAAGTCTTGAAGTTGCACTTGTTTTGCTTTACTATGCTTGTTGCTTTTTGCTTTCATGACTTGTTTCTTTACAAGATTCGTATGCATAGGAAGTGTGTTAGACTTAAATGTGTTTTGAAATTGCTTCTTGATGCTCTCTTTTACTTCAATTCATATTTCTTATGTGAGCATCTTCTCAAACTATCAAGCCTAACTTAAATGCGTTAAAGAAAAGTACTTATTGGGAGATAACCCAAAAGTTTTAGATGAGTCTTGGAAGTTATTACTTAAGTAATAACCGCTCCTTATCCTTTTTATTTGTTTTTTGTGCCAAGAGTAACCTCTAATGAGAGAGAAGTAATGATTGGGAAAGTTGTTGTGCTGAAACAGATTTCTGTGCTTCACTGTAAAAATCCGTGTAAAATCTCTGTACGTCCTTTTGAGGCGTGAATTTTTTTGCTTCTGACCAAGGTTGTTATCTAACTTTCGTTAGTTCAACACTTTTCGATTTGAGCAACATAAGATCTTTGAAAAAATTCGTCTTTACCTGCTGGTCTGTTTTGACAGATTTCTGCAATTATTTGCATTTGCTTCTTTTTGGTTCGTTTTTGAGTTCTTTTGGGGAATTGAGCTGTTTGAGGGAATAGCTACAGTAGCTTGTGTTTTAATGGAACTTTTATTGATGTTGGAACTGAACCTAAAGACTTATTATCTTGAGTGCACTAATGTTGCTAATAAAGATTGTGTGAAGTTTTGTATGAAGGAAAAATTTCAGGTGTATGGAAGGAATGAGTAATGAGATGAAGGATGGACTAAAGCTCAAGCTTGGGGATGCCATGCGTGTCACCCCAAGAAATATCCAAGAAGTACAAGCGTCAAAGCTTGGGGATGCCCAAGGCATCCCCTTCTTCATCAATAAAAATCTCAGGTTCTTCCAAACACTTCATTTTTATTGTGTCATGCACAGTTGTGTTGTACTTGGAGCGTCTTTGTTTTTGTTCTTGGTTTTTGTTTGCTTAGTTTGCTTGAATAAATTGGTTGGACCCCCTCTTTCATACATTGGTTTTCAAATAGTTTGGTTTGGATTGGAAAAGAGTAGGAAAGTTCATGCTTAAGTGGTAAAGAGAGCTTGTTTTTGACTGTGGCCTATGCTTTGTCATGCCATGCTTGATATTGTTTTGACTTTATGTTTAGTATTCTTTGCTGTAGCATGACTTGTTATAAACAATTGAGATTGCTTAATGTGCCTTGGAAGGATCATGCGTTGTTTTAGCATATTAAAGCATAGTATGTGGTATTCTCCTTTGATGCTTTATTTGGGTTAACTTGGCGCGTGCTCACACCATGTTATGACTATCCCAAGTCACCATAGCCTTTATGATCCTTTAGTTTTAAACTTGTAGTATCACTTTATGCTTTGATCAATGATGTTTTGTCGCTCTGCATGATTATGGCCATTATTGCTCTCTTAGTTGGTCGCTCCCAGTCTTTTGCTAGCATCCGCAACCAAGTATGAGTTCCACTCATGCATCCAACTCCTAAAACCGAGTTATTCCAAAGAGTCCACCATACCTACCTATTAGCATTTGCTATTCCAAGTATATTCATGTTTTTATCTACCTTCCGAATTAAACTTGTTATGATAAAACTAGTGATTAAAGCTCTCACGAACTTGATGGCACACTTTACTTTTCTTGCCCTTAATAAACTTGAACCATTGTGTCGTCTATGTTGTATATCCTTGCACTTATTTGTTGGGGATTAGCAGAACCATGCTGTCATGGGGAACGCTTTCAACATTGCACTGGTACTTTGAACCTAGTTGATATCATGCTCTTTTGTCTATGGATGTCATCGGTGTGAAATGAAAGGGGAGCTTGTAAGTCCATGGAGTTATGTATATGTGTTAGAGAAATGCTTGGGCCGCCGGTCTAATCCATGCTGACATGGTGGAAACATGTAGCATAACCATAAAGAGCTGTCTATGAAGCATTCTTCTTATAAAAAAGAGTCCTATATTGAGGAAAAAGAGAAAAATAAAAAATATGAGAAAAGAGGAAAGAGAGAAAAAAGCACCATATTCCCATGGTAAATAAGTAGATTGCTGAGATACTCGTTGTCTGCTTGCCTTATCATTTTGATATGGGGATTCTTCCGTATCATCGGGCAAGGGGTACCCCGTTGGCGGTTCTCAATGATACACATGTACTTACGATGACAAGAACTTACCGGTGACTAAACTTGAGTAGCACGAGGAGCGGCCCTCGTATTCAAGGGACATGAGATTTCTAACTTATACTTCGTCAAGCATGTACACCATAGTTTGTTCACTTTAACCTTAATCACTTCAAGATGCTTATGGTAGGGGAAATGAGAGCTGAAAGCTATAAGTACCATAATTTTTGGAAGCTCTTTATGAAACTTGAATCTCTGCTTCCTTCTATGAAGGCCTTTCTTTTAATTTTATGTTGAGTCTCCACCTTCTATCTTTATGCACCTACTTTGAGAGCATAGTGGCCATTCTTAGTTCTATGTGCATTGTCCCAAGACTAGTTGATTGATGCATAACTTGATATTGCTTGTTTTAAACTACTTGTATCTAGTCACTCTTATAAACTTTGAAGGTGTCCTATGCATTTATGTTTGCTACTCTATGAGGGACAAGCTGAATGCCACTATGCTATGTTTTCTTTATGTGAAACAAACAAACGTCTTGCAAAGCATTGTTATTCATGAATCTTTTGTTTGTGCTTTTTCATGTTGCAACATAGTTGCTTTGTCTTATTGTTAGAACTTTGTCTTTCATGCTATGTTGAAGTACTATGATCCCAACTTTGAATGTTCTACAAATACTTTGATCAAGTTTATGATGGTGCATGTCACCCCAAAAATTATTCTTTCTACTTATCACTTACCTACTCGAGGACGAGCAGGAGTTAAGCTTGGGGATGTTGATACATTGCAAATGTATCTATAATTTTTGATGTTCCATGCTTGGTTTTATCTACTTTCTTATGTTTTGTCCACATTTTGGAGTACTTTTCATATGATTTCTTGGCTAACCTATTAACAAGATGCCACAGTGCCAGTTGCCTGTTTTATGCTCTTTTTGGTTCCGAGAAAGTTAGAAAATCAATATTCTCGGAATTGGACCGGACAAAAGCCAAAGTCGATATTTTACCGAAAGACTCACGGAGCCAGAAGACAAGACGGAGAGGGGCCAGGGGCTGGCCACACCACCTGGTGGTGCGGGCCAGGCCAGACCGCACCAGGGGGTGGTGCGGGCCCCTTTGGAACCCCCTCGGTCTCCCCTCTCGCCTATAAGATCCTCCCGATGCATAAACCCTAAGGAGTCAAACCTCCAACCACGAAAAGTTCCACAGCGCCGCCGCCACCGAAGGGGAGATTCGGGGGACAGAAAGCCTCTGTTCCGACACCCTGCCGAGACAGGGAAGTGCCCCCCGGAGCCATCTCCATCGATCTCCACCACCATCTCCATCACCATTGTTGATTCGCATGATGAGGAGGGAGTAGTTCTCTCTTGAGGCTAAGGGTTCTACCGGTAGCTATGTGTTCATCTTTCTCTATGCATGATCTTATTGAGATCATGAGCTTGTAATCTATAGATCTACCTTGCTACTCAAGTGCTTTAATAGATCTCTGCTCTCCCCATGTGTGTGAAAGTGACAGCGTGCACACCAAGGTGGCACTTAGGTTAGAGATTACAAATACTTGTTATGAGTTATATTTGGAGTTGGATGTCTTTATGAAATTGTGGTGTTTGTTGGACTCATCTAGTACTCAAGGTGACAGTGTGGGGTTTTCTAGATGGAAAAGATGAACTTTGAGGTGTGCTGTTATATCCCTACCATGGATTAGAGTGCCCAACCGGAGAGTAGTTCAGCGTAGTATCATAAAGAAGAATATATTCATATGAGAGTGTTCACTAGTGAAAGTATGATCCCTAGGCCTTGTTTCTAAGCATTGAAACACCGTTTGCAACTAGATTTGTTACATGTTTGCTTGTTGCCATCTTTATTTTAGTTTTCCTTTAGTCTCTTCCACGCCATCAAAGTATTTTCTATCACCGCTACCACTTATAATAATCTATACCACTTGTATTTCACTATCTCTTCGCCGAACTAGTGCACCTATACACCTGACAAGTGTATTGGGTGTGTTGGGGACACAAGAGACTTCTTGTATCTTGATTGCAGGGTTGCTTGAGAGGGAATACCTTTGACCACTTCCTCCCTGAGTTCGATAAACCTTGGGTGATCCACTTAAGGGAAAACTTGCTGCTGTTCTGCAAACCTCTGCACTTGGAGGCCCAACAACTGTCTACAAGAATAGAAGTGCGTAGACATCAAGCTATTTTCTTCAAACTCCGTAATCAGGTTTCTACCTCGGATTTTTACTCCATCTATGCGGTTTGCCTTTGCATATTCCCTCAAAGTAATGTTCAAGGACTGCTGTAACTCTGCTACTTTCTTTGTCCCAGCTAACATTTTCTGCCTAGTTTCTTCTAACTCAGCTTGCGCCTGAGCCAGATCTACCACAGGTGCTATAGGTGTTGCTAGGCTATCTATTGCCTGCTGGAGCACATTCTCCGGCCTCTCTAGTAGGGGGAACCTAGACCTGGCCTGCTTCGGCGTGACTTCTGGCTCTAGCGCCGGGCCTTTGCTTGCTCCTGCGTCTGGCGCGGTCATCAGGACCTCAATGCTGCTGGTGGGGCGAGTGACACGCACACCACGAGCTGCACTGAGAGGTGGTTCACCTCCCTCGACGACGTGCCGTGGATGAACGCAGGATTCGTCCACGCCGACGTAGATTCTGTGCGCGCCAAGTTTGATGAAGACGCCATTGCGCAGAGGGGGGTGCCTGCCGAAGCTCCTTGCGTTGTCTCTGACATAGTCCAGCGCTCCAAAGCGCTGAACCAGGCCAGAGACGACACGCTTGCCGGTGTTGGAGATGCTTCCCGTTCGGATTTTCACCCCTGCTAGCACCCCACGGTGGGCGCCAACTATCATGGTGGTGGCACGGCAAATGCCATGGATAAGCTAAAGATGGGGCCAATGTGTGCTAGGAGAATCCAGGGAGGAAAAACGTGGTGATTCCACGCACAGATGTTCTTGTCTTTCCTCTATAAATGGTGGTTACAAGTGCTCCTCGAGCTATTCGTAAGAAGGAGACTGTGTCTCTTACTCCCCACAAGTTAGCCCTTGAGTTCTAACCTAGACAGAGAAAATGATCGATCCCCTTCTATGGAGGCCCCAGTGCTCCTTATATAGGGGAGCCCGGGTTACAAAGTTAGGGCACACGTGGCAGCATATTCTCTCTAATATGCCCCTTGGTTAAAGTAGATGCTTCTTTATTCCCTTTAACGGCTCGTCTGGGCTTTAGACGTAACCCCCAACGTACTCCTTGTCTTTAAGCATCATCAGACACGGACTACGTCAGCCGACATTGCCCGCGTCACCTTGGTCGCCCCTGACCCGCTGGTCCTCCTCTCTGCTTTGCTTTGATTTGCTCATGCTACAGCTAATAAAGCCACCTTTTGAACAGCGGGAGATTCCTTCCTTCTCTTGGAAGCCATATGATAGTCCGGCTAACACGTGGCTAACCCGGCTGTGAGGGTACCTGCACAATAGACAGACAAACATGGCCGGCATATATTATATGTCGGACGGTTTAAGGTTAAGGAGATGCCTCACGGGCCGAGTTACTCCGTGGTTCGACCTGCCTTGAGGTGACCCGGTCAGCACTTGCTTTGACCGCGCCGTACCTCGGCTAACTCGGCCTTTATGCCCCGGCGTTACCCTACTCGGAGGTATCCCCCCAACATATGTCGTGTCGTTGCTACAATGTTTATGTACCTTTTGTGCTTGAGATTTATGGTGTGTGCTTGCTGTGTTTAAAATGTTGTGATTTGTGGTAAACTCACCATCTGGGAAAGAGGTTACCAGAGCACATGGGATAGCTAAAACCAAACATGTGCATTTCTTTCTCCTAGGCCTAATACAACCCACCAAACAATAGGACCTTAATTCTTCCCAAGTACTTAACAGTGTCAATGCGGGGAAATAAATAAGAAGGGGAGGAGGAATTCGACCCAGCCACAGATCCGCACGTGTAGTCCCTGCGCGCGTACCGAAACTAAACACGCCCTTCAGGATTTGAGTATTTGCATCAAAATAACCTAAACTCGTAAGAAATTCATAGATTAAACTTTGGCCGAAAGAATTTTACTAAATCTAACCCTTTTTGCAGCACCGTATAGAGTGGCGCTGCACTCTATAGTGCAACGCCATCATTCATGGCGTTGCACAACACAGTGCAGCGCCGTCGTTCATGGCGTTGCACTTTTAAAGTGTGGCGCCACCTGTCGTGGCGTTGCACAACACAGTGCAACGCCGTGAGTCATGTTGTTGCACTATAGAATGCGGCGCCACTCTATATGGCGCTGCAAAAAGGGTTAGATCTAGTAAAATTCTTTCAGCCAAAGTTTAATCTGTGAATTTCTTTCGCTCTCCTCTTATAGGTAGGACAAACAAAGAACAAAGTTTTTCGATCACTTACTTTGCTCGCCTTTTTTGATCGGGTTTTTTAATGCAAATAGATTCAATCTAGCAATTTACACTTCTTACTTGGTGTAGCTTGTTATATGGGTCGTGAGTGGGAACTTAGTTTCCGTTTGGATATGCGTCCTTGGATTGTTGTTGCATACTCAGCTTCTGTTGCAGCTGCTACTGCTGTTTTCTTGATTTACCCTATTGGAAGTTTAGGTTATTTTGATATAAACTAGTAAAATGCCCGTGCGTTGCCACGGGTAATAATATTATTTTTTGTTGCGCATGTTAATATTATTTTTTCTGCACACGGGAAGATACTACACATGCATGGAAATAGATGATCAATAAGAGCATCTCCATCGGGGTCTCCCAATAACACGCAAACTGCCAGCACTATGATGGTTCCTTCCCACACGGACTCCTCGAGCAATTAACCTCCAAAAGCATTTTAGACCAAATTCAAACATGCAATAAGTTCAAACTCATCGCCACAGCGGCCCAAACCGTCATAAAGTACAGTGATCTCATATTACGAACCAATAGCTCAAATGGACATGGCTGCATCGCCAGTGTCGGTTTCTCTGTCGCTGATGTCGGTGCAGATGGTGCTCATATCGTTGCAGACGGCCCATGAGGTGCTTCCACCGCGCCAACACCTCTAGCCATTCCTCGTATGTCATGTCTTCCAGCTTTATCATCACACGCTTCTTGCACGGCTTTTAGAGCTGCGAAAATAGGGTGGCGAAAGGCAAGGCATTGGTTCGGGACCAAAGAAATATGGAATATCTCTTCATTATATTGAACGGAATATTTCATCATTTCCATCCAAATAAGTACAGAGAAGGGTTTTCTACAGTGGCTATAGTCCATAGCATTTAAGCACACATCATTTTGTATTAGAAGAAACCTCAACACAACACACGGGTTGCAAGGGAGAACTAAGATGAACCATGTGTGAAACTAAAGGCTGATACAACAATATGCAATTTATGTTGCATGTTTATATATATATACGAAGGATGATACAATAATATGCTACAGAATAAACTGCATGTGTTCCGTATTCAACGCTGATTATGATTGTGAGGATATGTTGACCAATAAAGGTACTTCATAAAACATCCTACCACAAATGTATGCTTATACCACGATATACAAATGTTGTCCCAAACCTACTTCCTCAATCTTTTATTTTGAGTCAAGTATATTTTTATATGTGTCAAATCCGACACCCCATAAAAGGAGTCAATTATCAACCCGCCTCACTAACACCAGTAATAAGTGACGGCGTTGGCAGGTTGAACCCTTCAATGAACCATCCCTCTAGGCTCAAGAGGCACGGGGAACCTTACCCGGGGGCTGACAAGTCAATACTCAACACCCCCAAGAGTCTTCGTCGCCAATGTGCCTGCCACTATCCCATTGTGCCTTTCTTCTCCTCCCACTTTTTACTTGATCCATGCACCCGACAAGCAGGAAGCAGACAACCATAAAGCTTTCATTCATTAATCCAATGGGAAGAATGATTTCAACATTGATTTTCAATCAATAGAACCCATAAGAAAATGGTGTAAAATTTATTTTTAGAGTCCAAAAGATACAATGAACATATTGAGAAGCCACTGAACGTATAAAAACAGAAAATAAATGTTTGCATTAATTCTTTTTACTTTGACTTGTTTTATTGGACAGTATATCGTGGCCTTCCTATTAAGCAATAGAACTCAACATTTTACATTTCAATATGTACATGGACATCTGACCCACTCCACCCATGGTACAGCTGTACATGGATTACTCTCTCCTCACGTTGAATTCAGTTTTGGCTCTCGAGAAACTGCATCCACAAATGATTTGACTACAGGACACAAGAACCTCTTCACCCCAACAAATAAGAGACGATAAGTCCAAGAAGAGTACTACCAATTATTCACCTGCTTGAAATCTGTGTAGCATCTTTCCCTAGCAAGGACCACGTTACTGGACGGTGGAAACTGACGTAAATGTATTGACCAAGAGAAGGGATGGCAAGATTACCTGTTATATATCCTGCAACACATTCTGTGCCAAGGTGACTGAGTGTAATTTCTCATGGAGGAATAAATGATTACTTGCAACACTGGAAAATTCAACACTTGGAAAATTTGATATCTTCAGGCCAGACATGAATAAACCATAATTGACACTTACTACATTCCTTTATTTGTCAAAGCAATGGTTGAGTGGAAAGCTTCTTGACCGAAGTAGATATTCCTGAAAAAAGATGCCTTTAACTCAAATATGTAGCTAATTAGCTCACTGCGGTTAGCTTCATTTAGTTTTAACCATCGCAACAATAGAAATAATCATGTCTTCAGGTAGATGTTATCATTCATGTTCAGAACTTCTGACGCCAAGTCACAGAGAGATGCACAACCAAGGTGATTCCTAGAACCTTTAGTTTCTTCCTACACCATTTGGCTTCTTTCCATCACAAGAAAAAGGGGCACTGTCTTGGGTTCACATCCACACCACGACATGCCAGATTCATGCACATAGATGGGTAGCAAACCTTCTTCTAGTAGTTTGCAGTCTGCAGTTCATGTTAGCTGCAAGGAATCGTTAAAAGGGTTGAATTAGTGGCAGTACTTGACAAGATGAATGACAGGGAGGCTCAAAAGCGTGTATGGATTTTATTTCCAAATTTCAAATATTAGAGAAAAAATTGTTCCTATGAAACAAAAAGATTGCTACATGAAAAAGTAGTCTTCCAGGAAACAAAAAAACACAAGAACAACATACTCAACCAGCCGTGGACCACAGGAAATACATGAACAACATTCACACTCCTCTTGTGAAGATGACAGTGTGGAATCCCGACGCCGAGGGTGACGCTAGGTTAGTGGCGGCAGGTAGGAGGTGATGGATTTACGTACATATATGACTGATGGACTATCTGTGTTGTAGTCAATTTTGTTATCATTACTTTCCTGAACATACTTTTATACCTCAAGAAGCCAAAAAGGCTATGCTCGACATATCCTCTTTTGAATGTCAGAGAAACTCAAAATTCTAGAACCCAACCAACATGGAACACCGCAATTTTTAAAGCACTTGTTTGATAGCCCAAAGAATTTGTGGAACTTTGCAAAATCAACAAAATCATCAAATCAAAACATGATAAATTAATTCAATGCACATTCTTATTGGTTTTGGGGGGTAAGCTGGCAGATGCAAGCATGCCCATACTGAAGGTAGATGACACTATTTCCATATTCATGTGGAAATGAAAACTAACAAGAGTGATTATAAAAGATGTACTTACGAATATTATTTTTATTTTCAAGAAAAATATGATTATACATTATGCCGGTCGAAGTAGAATCATAATACTATAGGAAGATGTCACCTATCCCTCTTCTACCAACATATTTGGTCCAATTTTTGACAGGGTTATGCTCCGCTCCACCACTAAATAATAAATATTTCTTTTTCTATTTTCAAGCTTATATTAATGTGTAATAAATTTATACTTGAGGGTAACTTTGACCATGAATTTGACTACCAGAATATGAGTTATCAGCAATAAAAGGACAACATAAATTTAACTACTAAAATAAGCGTTTCCTAATTTTGATAAGGGTATGCTCTGCTCTCAAACCTCGATAGCCATAGAGTTTCCTTATTTTGTCCACCTCTATTAGTTGAAGGATCAACTTCTTCTCCCTGGTTCAACCATACATGTCCTCTATCTTATCTTCTACCGTTTAAAGCAAGGGTAGTCATCATCCGAAGAAGCGGCACACGAGAACAACACATACATCATTGTCATGATAATTTGGCAATTGGCTTGCTATGCAAGCAGAGAAATCAGAGCTGATTCAAATCAAATAAGTATAACACTCATATATACTTTTTTAACTTGTAAGCATGTGGCAGGAAAACGTCATCAAATATATCTTTTCCCCAAAGAAAAGCAGCCTCATAAATAAATAGTGTGAAGGAAAAAACATGACCTATCTTCATGCTCAAGGAAAGACATGTATTTAAGTCTTTCAAAAGGTAAATAATTTCATAGGTAGCATTGAATCTGTCAAGGTATTTTCGCATTTTTCAGAGGTAGCATTGCAACATGCAGCAACCAATTAAATGAGCATTCTAAATCATAACTAACCAATGACAAGTCTGATGCCCACCTAGTGAACGCATCACTTCAAGAAAAAGAGCCTAGGTTTTAGCAATCAAATAATTTGCTAATAAGAAGTGAACGATAGATATGGATGTATCAAGTATCATTTGATGCAAAAATAACTCTGCTAATATGATGGTTGAATGCATTATGCCTAGATGCGCAAGCTGAATCCTTGATTTGACAGGTGATATTTATTATTGTATGAAAACCAAGGCCAAGCAGCAACAAGTTCATTACCTTTGTTTTCAGCAGCTCCATCGTACGTAACATTTCATAATTTTATAGTGGAACAAGTAACGGGAAAGAAAAGAGACAAAGACAAAGAATTAAGCTTATGTTAGCTTCTTAAGGTCATCCGCGTGTTCACTATAAATACTACACATACTACATTTGCATATTGCATACCTGCCTATATGAGATGGACTACCGAATGTTGATGTTTTCTTCCCAAGTGGCGAAGGTTTTTGCACCCGTCCCAATAAATAACTTTCTTATCGGAACAACAGAGGACATGGAACTTGTACAGAATAAAAACGCCGACTGCAACATCGCCTAAGGGATTTACCTCTCTGCCATACCCATGTGCGCACCACATCCTCGTTGATTATGCTTGAAAGCTTACAAAAAATCCTACTTCTTGATCACGCCTACAAAAAATAGGAGAAGCCCTGCTGCTGTCGTATCTGATTTACAATGTTGTTCTAATAAAAGGATAAAGATTTTGTGATTGTTAAAAGGACAATCTCTACGTCTTGCATATATACTAAAGGGTTAGAAATGCAATATCAGAGGAAAAGGACAAAGAAGAGCACACACAAACTCTTTTCTCAACAATCATTTCTAAGGCCCAAAAATTATCAAGAAAAGCACATGATAGTCAAAATTAGACAAGTGTATTATATATATTTAAATCACTTTGACGTCAGTACAGCCTTACCTAGCATGTCATCGGAAATATTAATTATTATCTGAGTTTCTAATTCAGTTGGTAACATTTGAGATTATCTACTGCAACGATAAGTATCCATGACTCCAAGATCTATAATACTGAAATAAGAGCGTACGGTAAAATATGACTCCTGGCGAACAGGTAGTATACTGTTCTGTACTACTTATCCTTCATGTGCGTGGGCACAAATCACACCAGATGGTAGCTAGATCCATTACCTCGGAGAAAAATGTAGCCAAAAAAGACGAGATCTGCAGGAAACCTACCTTGGATCCGGATGCACGAGGTAGGTATGCGACTGTTTTAGCTTTGAGAGCTCTCCCACTGCCTCCAAGAAGCCACCTAAGAAGTCTGAATACAACACAACACAACACATCACCGTCAGTAATTGAGGTGGAACGAGCAGGGGGAATCAGAATCGATGGGGGAAGATGACTGGAGGAGTCACTTGGTTGAGAAGGGGGACCGACTCCATCGACGGCCGCGGCGGCCAGCCCCGTTGCTGTCGTAGCTTCGGCGGTGGAACGACCACGTGAAATAGGAGAAGGCAAAGGAGACCCTGTTGTCTCCTTGGTGTTGCAGCGAAGGGGCACGACCGATGAGACATGGGTGCCCGGCGTCCATGCCACTGATATGTCCGGTGGAGAACAAGCACGTCGAGGGGTAGGCGGTGACGGCCGTATCCGGTGCGGCGGCGGTGGCGGTGGCGGTGACGGTGGGATCCGGAGGCCGGAATTAGGGGGCGCTTGAGGAGGTGTGAGGTGCGGAGGATGCGGCAGAGAGAGCGTCCTCTAACAGAGGTTTACCGATGTGATTCCGTGGGAGGGCAAAATTGTCTTATTTAAGAAAATGTTGGACGAAACCAGTGATCGAAGGAAAGAGAGGAAATTCATTCCAGAGATACCCTCGGGATTTGGTCGTGGCCGCTTCCTGTGTCGCACGGGAGAGAAAAGAAGTGGTCTTCTAGAACGCTAGTGGAGATGCTATAAACCTAGCTAGTCCATGTTCTTCGGCCCAGGCTGAACAAAGGACAGTCGACAGTCGACAGTCCACACCACTCCCAGTCCACGGACGACATGACCCGCCGCCGCCTCCGCTCCCGCCCCGCTTCGCCACCGGCGGCGCTGGAAGTCGACGACCTCCTACGAAAGATTTTCATCCTCCTCCCTCCTCAGCCCTCTACCTTGCCCCGCATCTCCGCTGTCTGCAAGCAATGGCGCGGCGTCGTCACCGACCCCCGGTTCCTCCGCGGCTTCCGCGACCACCACCGGAAACCTCCGGTCCTCGGCCTCGTCATGGGATACACCGGGCACCCCTTTTTCAGGTCCAATCTCAGCTCTCCAGATCTCATCCCGCATGGGCACTTCTTCCCTCCTGACATCCTCAATCTATACATGGAGTTGCTGGGCTGCCGCCATGGACGCGTCCTCTTCTTTGACCGGAGTCTGCTCCAGATCATGGTATGGGACCCAGCCACCGGAGACCGCCGTTCTGTAGCTGTCCCACCACAGTTCAACGGCAAGGAGATTTGCGTCTTCAACGGCGCCGTGCTTTGCGCTGCCAGCGACGAAGGTCACGTGCATGGGGATTGCTACTCGAGCCCCTTTCAGGTGATCTTGATAGGTATCCAGACAGATGATAATCGGGCGTTAGCGTCGATCTACTCATCGGTCTACTCATCCGAGACCAGAACATGGGGCGGTCTCATCTCAACAGTTGGGATTCAGTATACCAATATGTATGATATCAGTGCTATGACCAGTCCGGCTACCCTTGTTGGGGATTCTCTTTATTGGTTGTTTGACTGGTATAAGGATGGCATGCTTATATTTGATTTGGATAGCCAGAGCCTAGTTAATATCGAGATGCCGGATCTGAGGTACTATGATTCAACCAGCTTTCAGATCATACCGACAGATGATAGCAGTAGCAGTATTCGCCTTGCTATTCTGGAATACCAGAAATTCGAAATGTGGGAGAGGAAGGTTGATTGTTATGGTGTTACTGGATGGGTGCTGCAGGAGACCTTTCAAATGGACACAATCCTCGGTGTAGGGCATATGGGGGGAAGGGACAATCTGATATTGGGATATGATGAAGATGATCATGCGATTTATGTAAGGACCGCCATAGGTGTCTGCATGATTTAACTCGAGACAATGCAGTTCAAGAATCTTGGTAAAGATAATTTCACGACCACCCACTATTATCCCTACAGAAGTTTCTATACTGCAGGTATTTCACTGTCTTTACATTTCCAGAACATGAAACTTAGGAAGAACCAAATTATTTTTAGTTCTCGGTTGCTGGAATACTTCTTGCTGACGTTTACTTCTTTTCTAACTGTAAACCTTTCACTCTTCAGATCTGGATACTTCTTGTTGATGTTTACTGTTTCAGTTGTTCAATCTAGTGTGTATCCTGTCATTTTCCACACCTTATCTATCTTATGGAACTAGAGAGAGGCTCATTTATTTTATTGAAATTTTCTGTTTCTCAACTCTCCTTCTCCAAGCTTGTGTGTTTTCTGCCATTTACACATCTACCATATCTTGTGATAAGGTAGATAAAACAATATTCTTATGATTGTCTGGGCACCGCAGTTTAACTTTTAGATGGTCGATTATCTTTGCTGTTCATTTTCTTCTATAATCCTGTTAAAAGCAGTAGGACCATATGGGTGTATTGGCTTTATACCTACCTAATGGCGCAAGGGACAAACAGGCAATTAATAGAAACCCAATCATAGACTTCTGTTCTCTATTCCATTTCTCTGCATAACAATTTTATAGCTGAGATGGCTATTTTTTTCCCGTAGCAATCATAACTATTATTTTTTTGGTTTGGTACATAGGCTGTAAGCTCACTCATAGATGGACAAAAATCTAAGCTGCTGGCTGTCTCCAAAGACAAACCAGACTGTTCGATGTTGATACTACATAATGTTCTGGAAAGATGCCCTAATCTGCCGATTACTAATAGAAAACAGTGATTGGAAACACAAAAACAACGTTGAGTAAATTTACTAGTAAGTGACTGCATGGGTTCATCCCATGGCTCATGACCTCACAATATCATACCGACACAGCCTATGTATCATCTATTTACAAAACTTGTCTAGGACGTACTCATGCTCAGACTCAACTCACTCAAGAGTCTGAGGTCTGACTTCATCCTCTTGGCTTCTCCTTCTCCCCTCTTGTCGTTTTATTTACTTGTTTTTCCGTTTTATCAATCTGACATCAATTTTCCCTGCTAGTGAGTGACTTGTCAGTACGCGAGAAAAGAGTTTGTTGCATCTCCAGACCTCTTGTGAATGATGGCAGCAGCAAGGCTCCTGCTTCAAGGGGAGTAGAAGTGTTAGGAGGCAATGTGGCAGATGCCTCGAGTGGAACCATACTGAAAGGAGGTAAGATACATGTATCTTAATTTAAGAGGATGTGACATGTTGGACATTATTGGCTAGACCTGGGGACTTGGATATGTCAAATAGTAGCTGATTGTGGGTTCCTATTAGTGGTATCCTTAATTAAAAAAATGATTTAACCTGCCGCCCTGCTAGTTTGTTATCTAGGCCATTCCTTTTTAAGTTTCACAGAAAATGTTGAATCTTCAGTACCATTCCGTATTTACAAGACTCGCTGGGATTGTGGATGTGGGGACACTATTACTTGTGGTTGACTCCTTTATTCTTCTCGCTTTGCAGGAACATTTGACAAGTCAAAGCACGGAGCTCAAGTAACTGATGCAGATCTCGTACCTAGCCGGGTTCTAACACAAACTCGAATTGACGTGATATTCAAGAAAGAGATGGAGACAAGATCAAAACCCAGCGAAGCTTGGACAAAATGGTTTCGCAGCAATGGTGTTCCTGAAAGTAAAGCTGACTGCCCACACTTCCGCAGTGCCATGAAGCTAACACAGCAGCTAGGTACCCGCTTGCCTGTTCCTACAGGCAACGAACTCGCCGGCGTAAATCTGGATGCCAATGAGGAAGAGCCTCCATAAGTACATGTGAATTTGAACTAGTACTTGCCATGGACTGATGGCTCCTGCCTTTGTAGTCAATGTGTAGGATTAGTTAAGCACCACCTGGTGAACTGTACCGAGTTCTTCTGAACCCTTGTGCTTATGAACTTTGATCTAGTGATATTGAGTTGCAGTTGATGATGTTTTGCTAGTTTCCTTGACTGATCTAAGGAGCAGTTTTATTGCACTTTATCCAAAAAAAGCAGTTTTATTGTCATCATAATTGTTTTATTTTGATCTTCCTGCGGGTGATGAACGCAGTAGTTTATTGTACTGCCTCTAACCTGAATAGATGTCGTACGATTTGTCCAGATTCATATGTACCTATACATTAAACGTTTGTCTAGATTCACGTTTGTCCATATTCATATGTACCTATACATTAAACGTTTGTCCAGATTCATATGTACCTATACATCAAAACACGTCTAAATACTACATGAATATCTACACAAATCTGCGACAGATAATTTAGACCAGAGGGAGTATTCTTGGTTCTTCAGATTTCCTCCAGTTTTACCGCTGGTTTCATTTCTGGACCTGATTCTGATTTTAGGCTACAATACTATGAAAAGTGTAAATTTTTGACCCTGCCTAAATCTCAAATCCCTAGGCTTTGTTTGGTACCAGTGTATTTGTGGGGATTATCAAACCCCGCATCCCCACCTATGGCTAAAAACATGTTTGGTTTTGGAGTATTGGGCTGTTTAATTCCCGCTTATTTCTACTTTTTTTCATGTTCTACTATATTTTTTCCAATATTCATACATTATCCATACCGAGTAGATTGGTGGGGATTGAGATTTTATGGTACTGTATTAGAGAGATTTGGGTAAAGGCGGAGGTTTCTCCCAATCCACTGGTAGATTATCCCTGGCTGATCCATACAAAACACTACAGTATTACCAAACAAGGCCTAATGATTCCATGACCCTGGCCAAAGAAGCCCTCAGGGTTCACAGTCGACAGCTCACGCCGCACCTCAGTCCGCGACAACATGACCCGTCGCCGCCACGCCGCCATGCCGCCGCCGGCGCTGGAAGACAACGATCTCCTCCGGAAGATTTTCCTCCTCCCTGCCCCGCCTCTCCGTCGTCTGCAAGCAGTGGCACAGCGTCGTCACCGACCCCCAATTCCTCCGCGGCTTCCGCGACCACCACCGGAAACCTCCCCTCCTCGGCCTCGTCATGGGTTACACCGGATTCCCCTACTTCAGGTCCGATCTCGACCCTCCAGACCACATCCCTCACGAACACTTCTTCCCTCCATCCATCCTCGACCTGTACATGGACTTGTTCGATTGCCGCCATGGACGCGTCCTCTTCTACGACCATGAGCGGTACGAGATCTTTGTGTGGGATCCGGCGACCCGAGACCGCCGTTGCGTGGTCGTCCCACCATTGTTCGACGAAAAGGAGGTTGGCGTCTTCAACGGCGCCGTCATTTGCGCTGCCGGCGACGAAGGCCACGTGCACGGCGATTGCCACTCCAGCCCATTTCAGGTGGTCTTGATGGGCATCAATGATGACTATAAACGAGCGTATGCCACTGTCTACTCATCCGAGACTGGCATATGGAGTGATATCATCTCAACGGCGAATAGACCCATGTATGATCTGAGGCGTCCCTGTACCCTTGTCGGAAATGCCATTTACTGGACGTTTGATGGGGATGAGGAAGGCATACTAGAGTTTGATCTGGGTAGGCAGAGCCTAGCTAATATCAAGATGCCGCATGATCTGGAGTACCGTGAGAAATTTAGTCTTCGGGTTGTACTGGCAGATGATGGCTGTATCGGCCTAGCCATTTTATCATATTATAGATTTGAAATGTGGGAGAGGAAGATCAGTTGTGATGGTGTTGCAGGATGGGTGCTGCAAAAGTCCGTTAAACTGAATACGGTATACTCGGTCTGGGGCCTTTGGGGGGAGGTGACAATTTGATATTGGGGTATGATGAAGATGATCATGTGATTTATATAAGGACCGACATTGGTCTATGCATGATTCAACTTGAGTCTATGAAGTTCAAGAATCTCGGTAAAGACAATTTTACCACTACTGCCTATCTTCCCTACAGAAGTTTCTACACTGCAGGTAGTTCTCTTCTCGTTACATTGTGGCAAATAAAAAGATCAAATTACTTTTAGTATATGTTTGTTGCAATAGTATGATACTTAAGTGTTTGTTCAAGTCCTGTTCAACTCCTTAACTCTACTTGTCTTGTACGTATTCTCTTTGATATTATCAATGAAGACAGGACTGTTCCCATGTTTAGAGAATGCAGATAGTTTTAACTAATTTATCCTATGACTGGATATAGAACCATTGTTAAAACTTGCAAAACTGATTCTCAAATTATTCACTCTAGTTTGCTCTCTAGTATCAATTTCCCATTCCTTCTATATCTTGTGGAATGAGGAAGAGACTCCTTTTTTTGGTGTGGATTTCTGTTTCTCAATTGTTCGATCCAGTGCGGTTCTGTCCTTTTCCACATCTTCCCTACTTGTGGCATTAGGATGAGGTTCACAAGTTAGTCTGTGCCAGGAAAGGGGAGATGAAATAGTATTCTTGCAACAGTTTTACTTTTAGATGTTAAATTCCCTTTGCTGTTCTCAGTTCTTACCGTTATTCTGTTAGAAAGCAGTAGGTTCATATGGTGTGCAATATGGTTGTAAGCAAAACTGGTCATGCAGGGGACACCTAAGGAGCATAATAAAAATTAATCATATCCTTCTGCTGTTCTCTCCCTGGAAACTCCCAATAGTTCACCGAGGCTAACATGGATGCATGAAGTCTTACAGTTGTGATGGCTAATTTTATGCCAGAACAGTAGTCCGTTGAGTGACGTAATTAGTGCATTCTGTTCTATCTAAGCTCATTCATGGGGTGAATTAATTCACCATGGTGCTGGAAACCGACGGTGACCAGCTAGTTACCACTGGCTTTAGTAATACCAGTCGGTATCAGGAAAGCATAGACCAGGTGAATGGATCAAAATTTGTAATTTGATATTCGTGTTATTTGGAGCTAGTTTGTGATATTCGTTTATTTTAATGCGAAAGAACACAACCTTCAATTTTTTGAGTGATTCACTAGTAGCCTAATGGGCCCACAGTATCACATCGGCAACCATGTATCATGTGTCACCTACTTATACTAACACTCAAGAGTCTGAGGTCTGAGTTCATCTTCTTGGTCTCCTGGTTTCCCTTCTTATCCCCCCCCCCCCCCCCCCCCCCCCTTTTCTTTTCCATTTCCCAATCTGACACTACTTCTCTGTGCTAGTGGGTGACTTGGTTGTATGCGAGAGGAGGACTGGTGGCATCGCTGCACCTGTGGCAAAGGAGGACACCTGCATGGATGCTGCATCATGGGCGGTAGGAGCAGTCAAATGTAATGATGCAGCTGCCTCTAGTGGAACCTTACATGAAGGAGGTAAGATACATATATCTTGTATGGGGCTGTTTGGCTATAACCTGTTACACACCGGAGATGTGGGATTTAGGTAGGTCAATTAGTAGCTGAATAATGGGATGCTGTTAGCAATAACCTTAATTTATAAAATGATTTCACCTGCTGCCCTGCTAGTTAGTTGTTATTACCTCATTGTCAAAGTTTAACAACAACAAAAGAAGTTCAGTTTCCGTGCCAATTTTCTTACCAAGATTCCAGGACTCGCTGGGATTAGGAACTTGGGGATACTGTAGGCTGGTGTGAACTGTCTTGAGTCTTTAATTTGTTATTTTAATCTCGACTTTTTAATTTGGTATTTTAATCTCGAGTCTTTAATTTGTTTTTTCTTAGTTTTGAGTTTTTCCTTCTTCTCACTCTGCAGGAAAATTCAGTAAGTCAAAGCACAAAGGTCAAGGAATGGATGCAGATCTTGTGCCTAGCCGGGTGTTAACACAAACTCGAATTGACGTGATATTCAAGAAGGAGGCGGAGACCAGATCAAAACTCAGCAAAGCTTGGGCAAAATGGTTTCGTAGCAATGGTGTTCCTGGAAATAAAGCAGACTGCCCACACTTCCGTAATGCCGTGAAGCTAACACAGCAGCTAGGTACCCGCTTCGTTGTGCCTACAGGCAACGAAATAGACGGCGCAAATCTGGACGCCAGTGATGAAGAACTTCCGTAGGTACATTGAAAGGCGAACTGCTTTGAGGATATGGGAAGGTTAAATACTTCACATCATGTTTGGACAGAAAGTTTATGAACTATGAACTGATGATCCATGCTGCTTCCGTAAGTTGTCTATAGCAACTGTCACCTATCTTTAAGCACCTTCTAGGCCGCTATTTTATAATAATAAGGATATAAAGCTGCTTCCGAAGACATATTCTCTATTCCGAAGTTGGACCTACAACTACTTAGTTAAGTATTGCCTCATGAACTCTACCGAGTCCTTTTTGACCCTTCTTCCTCGTGAACATGCGAGCTCTTCTCTATTTTTTCCCTTGCTAAGTCGACTAGATCTGTAACAAGATCTTTGTCTTTTATGCTACGAGTGCCCTCTGTTTTTCCTCTAGAAGAAGCCGGTATAGGATGCCTACGTTGTTAATAACTTGTGATGTGGGTGGTCAGAGCCACGTAGATGCCAGCTTGTAATTCAACATGTTTTTAAGTAACCACTGTCAACTATTTTGACTTTACTAATTTTAGTTGTATTTGTTTTGAACCATTCTTCAACATCTCCTTACTTTTGATTGTAGAAAACTTCACGTTCCCTGTTGATGGCTGATGAGAGCAAGGTCCGTTTGTGAGGTAGAACTCCATGATTGTCACATTCCCAGGGCATGTAAAAGAGCTTTTCTGAGAAGAGTACCCCCCAAGCTTGGCTGGTGTGCGAGTCTTGCTCACTAACTAATCAACCTTTCCAATAATTACGCTCTTGAATCCACATATGGCGGAATGAACCTTTGCTTCTGCTAGTCCTTTGTCTCTTCCAATAATACGCGGAACCATTCGAACACCTCTGTTGGGCTTAAAAAGACACACCACTAGAAAGTCAATTGTTTAGCCACAATTTATGGCAGTTTTAAAGCTAGTGGTTGCCTACTTACATGGTAAAAAAAAACACCCATCAAAAGCTACTATCTTTCAGAACACTCTCTAGGCTAAATTTAGCAACATTTCACTGGTTACTGAAGCAGCCATCAGGCAGGCAGTCAGATCTGGATCTATCAATGCTGACTGCTAAAGAAAGGTTGGCAAAGACCTGAGTGCTTGCAAGGCATGCAACAGAGAAGCAACGGCTTGTGCTGAAGTGGTGAGAAGTGCTTGGTTAGTTAGGTTAAGCTTCACACATCTGTGGGAACCACAGCTAGAGGATGTTGGGTGCACACCTGAGTGATCTGACCTCTCATGGTCATGACCCTTTTTCATGCAGCATCTTCTTAATTGTTCTCTGCAAGGAGGGTTGCTTCCCTAGGGATCTTTGTTTCTTTGCATGTATACATATCTTCCTCCCAGGTTGGAGTGTGACCTGATCCTTTAGCTAGATGCAATGCGAGTGCCTATCTATCATAGCTCATCCCTTCTTGACCTTTCCCTTGTGCAGTTGTGCTGCCTGCTATTCCAAGGATGTACTAGTGTGCTGCTAGTTCTGAAGTTCAGTAAGAGTGGAATTATCCATTCTAAGGACATCGGTGGCTGATTTAGGATTGTGCTTGTTTGGCTTGGAGTGAATTATGAACTGCAAGTTAAGGAAGTATGTTTCCTAGGTGGTGTATTCATCTTTTTTTAGTGTGCAAAGCAAACAAAATAGAGGCTACAAAAGGGAATGCAAGTTGCTGGAAAAATAGTGTCTGCAGCTCTATATCTGACCAAAGATTCTTCTACTGGTACCAATTAGAAAGCTTGCCCATTTCCAAAAATAAAATAAAAATATAAAGCTTGCAGGTTAAGAAGTTTGCTCATGAGTGACATCAGGAGCTACTCCCTGGCCTCATATTACTTGTTTAACTAACGGCAAGGCAACTGGAAGCTAATCACTTCATATCATCTTAACTCGATAAATTGACAATTACTATAGTTTGATATGCCCTTTTGCCAATAAGATATGTGAAGCAGAGCTCTTACACAGAGGCATCATTACAAATTTATAGGAACCTTGGCTTGAAGCAGATCAACGCTCAAACTGATTGGCTATGCTAGATAAATGTGGTCAATCCAGGGCCATCATCCAATCGTAGCAGCATCGAGAGCTCCACCAAGTTAGATGGAGCAGCTAGCACAAGACTGTGGCCCCACCTGATCGGCATATGCATTGATAAAAATAGGTGCTTGCTGGAGATGGTCTTGAGCAATCACATCTATCTAAACATTCTTAACTATGAAGCATTGCAAAAAAAAATTAAAAAAAAAATTGCCTGCTTTTGGCAACCAACAGACCTTGTCCACTTCTATAGCCAAGGAGCACTATGTTTCTCAATAAGGTAATAAGGGACAGCGGGCTCACAAGACGCACACACGACCAACAATTACTACTACATACTCTCTCTGATCCATCAGTATTAAATCAGCGACACCACTTATTATAGTACGGAGTAGATGGTAGGAGTAGAGAGTTATTCACGAGGAAGGAAAATGCAAAGTGTCAAATCCACACTTAGGACTGAAAACTCTCAAATGAGTGGACGCCACGGAAGACTGTGGACCTACAAGAACCATTGTTTTCGCAAGGCACAGTTTGCTGAAGTGAAGCAAGGAATATGCTGGGTGCTGGTGCAGTCTGCCTGCACGTACGTACGTACGTACGACCGATGTGACCCGAAGAAATATGTCCAACTAGCTAGGTCTCGACAAGAGAAGAATCAAGGCCGGGCACACGTCCGTCCGACGCGAGACGGCCTGCAGCCCAGTTTCTCTTCTCTCGGCTTGGCAGGAGATGGGTACATGCAGAAGCTTCCTGTCCTGTGTGCTGGTGTGTGCCTAGCTCCAAGGTAAACCAGTTCAACAAAGGCAGGCGAGAAAGGGACATGAACAACACAATGTTCGCGTGAGCTGTCTGCGCCTGCCTGCCTGCCTCGCAAGCTAGCTCTAGTTAGAGAGAGAGAGGGAGGGGAAGATGGCATGATTAGTACAGTACTAAGTAGTAGTACCACTTATCTTTAGCTACACAAAACCCATAAACTATCCAGCTGCAGGCTCGCTAAAGCAACAAAAGGGGCTAGCTATCTAGGGAGAAAAGGACGCTGCAGGAATGGTGATCGAGTGAGAAGGAAGGCTTGTCTCTGGCGGGCAAGCGAGCGAGCAGCTAGCTAGATACTAGATAGCACCCCCTGCACTGATACCAAAGACACTTGCAAAGCTTGCTTGCTTGTTGCCTGGTTGCTAATAAATCCTTTTTCCTTGGTACTAGTAGTACCTGTTTGCTCATCAACATCTCAGCAGTATGTTTCAGTTTATGAGCTTCCATCAGTCTACTCAGCTCAAACTGAATACGTTGTTGAGTTGTCATGCTTTTGCTGGGGAAACTTGCTTGCTTCTCCTGGCCCAACGTTTGTCACTCACCAACCAGTGTGGCATGCATGCATGGCAGTGCGCTGCTGTACTGCCAAGCATGCATGCAGCCAGCAACTGATCAAGCAAGCAGGTTGGTGTTGGTTGCTTGCTTGCTGGAGCCTCCTCCCACAAGGCGGATCGATCTCAGTCGGTCAGGTCAGTGCAGCAAAAGTAGGAGCAGGGCAAAGGTTTGCATTGACCCAGATATTCACGGGGATGGATTCAGTTACCACCACCACACATGGATAGCAGCAGCTAACGGAACAGCAAGCAGATGGATGGCAAAGGCTAAAAATAACACTATGACCACCATCTTTTTTTTTAAAAAAGTAAATAAAGTATGACCGGGTAAAAGCAATAGTAGTACTAGCATTCGAGTTAATCTTGGAAGCCACTAACTGAACCGGACCATAATAGGCTGATTATTAATTTTGTCCCTCTGGAGATATTGAATAACAAAAAAGGAATGAACCAAAAAAAAATGTTCCTTTTGTCCTAAATAAAGAACCTGAGATCGATGACTTCTCTCAACTCTTCTTGATCGATCGATTGTCTTGAAGATCACTGAAGATTAATTGTTGCCTTAACCTTGAAGCTTGGAAAGAATGATGATGGAAATGAATTGAATCTGTACACAACTCCCGTTGAATCGATCACCTCGAATTGCGGATCACGCTCTCGTCTGGCCTGCTACCAAGCTTCTGTCGATCGATCAAACGTCCTCCGATGTAGCCGGCGGGAAGTTGAGATCGAGCGACCCCGCGGCCGCCACGGGGTACTCCTGCTCCTGCTCCGCGTCGCCGTAGAACAGCTCGCCGTCCTCGGAGTAGGCGCCGTCGCCCGTCATGTGCGACCGCTTGTGCCCGCCCAGCGCCTGCCCCGACCCGAACACCCTCAAGCACACCGGGCACTCGAACTTCTCCGCTGCCGCCGTGGAGTTCTTGGGGGCACCAATGCCGACGGCCACCGAGTCCGGCGACGCCGAGGGGGACAGGGTGCTGAACGAGGTGTAGGTGTCCGCGCTCGGCTCCGGCGCGGGGATGGCGGCGACGACGGCCTTGGGGGCGCTGCAGCTGGTGTTGATCCGCTTG
Organism: Avena eriantha; assembly: GCA_910589775.1. NCBI lineage: Eukaryota > Viridiplantae > Streptophyta > Magnoliopsida > Poales > Poaceae > Avena > Avena eriantha. The sequence continues at coordinate 111,754,563 of OU342741.1, forward strand.
TGGCTCGCGCGGTGCCCGCCGAGTGCCTGGTAGGAGCTGAACACCCTGCCGCAGCCGGGGCACTCGTAGCGCGTGCGCTTCGGCGGCGGCGGCGCGATCACGTCGCGCCGTTGCTTCGGCGACCCGCCGGAGCTGAGAGCGTAGTGGCTGGTCCTCCGCTTCTTGAGAGTCTTCTTCGTCTTGGCGTCGCCGTACTGGAACAGAGCCGAGTCGTCGTCGGAATTGTAACCGTAGCCAGTGTTTCTCGGGAGGCGCGGGTGCTTGGGCGTCGTCTTGATCTTGCGCCACTCCTTCTCCGAATAAGGCTCCTCGATTTCCGGCGAGCTCCACATGCCGCCGGTGGTGTCGCGCGAGAGCATCAGGAGGCAGAGCGCGACGTCCTCCTGCTCCTTCTCGAACCCGCTGAGCGCCGGCGGCGGAGGTGGCGCGGGGGCCGGCGCGGCCACGCGCATCGACCTGCGCCTCCGCCTGGGCGGCGCGGCCATAACGGCCACCGCTAGCGGTTCCATCGGCGCCGCCATCTCCATCTCCTCCTCCTCCTCCTCCTCCGCTTCCTCTGCTTCCGGCTCCGCGGCGAAGAACTCATCTCCCAGCTCCACGTCCTCAGCCTCGTCGGCGGCGGCGGCGCCGGGCGCATGGCTCCTCATGTGGCCGAACAGCGATCGCCACGACGAGAAGAGCTTCCCGCACTCCCGGCACGCCTTGTCATGCTCGCCTCCATCGGCACCGCCCTGATCCTCTTCCCCGTCGTCGGCGAAGTCGGACAGCCGGCGCGTCTTCTTGGGGTTCTCCCTCAGCCCGTATCCGACGGCGCCATTGCCGCCGCCGCCGCCGCTGCTCCGCCCGCCGTTCGCCGAGACACGCCTCAGCTCGTCCTCGTTGACCTCCGGTGGCGCCACCTCGCCGAGCGAGATGTGGGAGCGCATGTGCCCGCCGAGCGAGCGGCCGGCCGAGAACCCCTTCCCGCAGACCTTGCACCTGTGCTGCATCCCCATCCCCGCAGAGGCAGCAGCAGCAAGCTCATCCACGGCATTCATGATCCGACCGACCAAGAAGTATGATCCGATCGGATCGATCAAGAAACCGGCGCGCTGCGGGCGACGGATGGGCCGCCGGGAGGAGGATCTGAGGCGGCGGGCGCGAGCATTGGGGATCTGGGGGAGGGAGAGAGCAAGCAGCTTGAGGAGAGAGCTGAAGGAGTAGAGGGGAGGAAAGGTAGGGCGGTGTGGTTAAGCTAAGCGGAAGGCGAAGCTAGCGGAGGTCGTGATCGATCGGAGGTTTTGTTGGAGCGATGGGTGCGGTTGAGGGGGAGGAGAAATCCATGCATGGAAGCAAAGTAAAAAAAAAAAAACCCAAACTGACACTTCCCTAGAGAGACAGAGTCATGGGTTTCTTTAGAGAGAGAGAGAGGAAGGGCCTCGGACCGACGTGGAGGCGGCCACGTGGATTTTGATGACGTGTCGGGTCTAGCTACGAGGTGGCAGTCAAATGTTTGTCATGCGTAGCAAATGATGCCATGGCATTTTGGAGTCATACTATGAAGAAGAAGTCATGATCTGTGTGGATAGAGAACGCCCATCTTCGAGATAGATCGGAAAAGTTGACAAATAGATGGTCTTGCACATATAGTAATTGTAGCGATAAAAATTATCTTCTTTTCGGTTTTGCTATTTTTAAGGTGACTGAGAGTGAACTATTTTAAGGTTGGCACTAACAACAATAATCTGAAAAGGATATTTCTAAACCATCTAAAGAATATCCTTTTTATTCAAGCAATAGAAAATAAATACTCCCTCCGTCCTAAAATAAGTGACGTGAGTTTGTCTAGATTTGTATGTATCTATATACTAAAATGCGTCTAGATACATCTGAATCTGACAAACCTACGTCACTTATTTTGGGACGGAGGAGTAAATCATAGCAGGTTTAATTGTGTTATAATTTTTTAATTTGTTATCTCCAACCACCATATATATATTCCTTGTCGATGTATGTTCCACACCTTGTGTTGGCTGTATAAGATTTTATTACTTCAAAGTCAGGAGTGATGACTTTCTTAAACATAGAGGATGACTTAGTTCATTCAACATGAAGACCGCCATGAGGACTTTGATGACGTATTAGGTCCACAAAAATACAAGAGACACATTAGTGACATTACACTATGAGTAATACTTTTCAAGAGTTTCTCTATGTGTAATAATCGATATAATAATTGCTGCCGTATATTGCAACTTCTTGGGGATAGAATGACATAAGCTGTGTTGGTTTACATAAATAACCTTGACCATCTTTATTTGCTATTTTTTGAAATGAGAGTTTGTCCCGACGGTATATGTTTTAATGTAAATTGCAGCATGTGTAGACCAGAGAGGCCGTGCAAATGCTATGTAGCAAGGTTTTTCCCGTAAGGGTGAGTCGAGGGTTTAATATCGAATTCTTGGAAAAAATAGGAAAATCACTTCTCTCCCCCTTCTAGCAAGCTACAAAAAAAACTACTTTTGTCCAACTCTACTGTGTGGTTGTCAATCACAAGGTTTAATATTAGAATTAAAAAAATAAGCAGATAATAAAATAAATTAAACTAAATATGCAAGTAATAAACTAAACTAGTCTATATGCAAAAGCTATCCAGGAAATACTCTTGCAGTTGTCGTGGAGATCAACTATGCTTCAAGCTTTGTAAAGTTGTTTTTTGGGTTTTTTATAATGAATGCAAGAAGTAAAAGTATTTTTGTATTTTTGGATAAATAAATGCAGAAAATAAAGAACAAGTAAATGCAAGTAAAAAAAGTGTTTCTTATAATTAAAACTAGACCGAGTGATCATGGGTTCACTTGTCTACTCTCTCGTAAACATGGTGGGATCAAAAGAGTCTTAGAGATATCATAAATCTTAATGAAACTTTCATGTTAGTGCTTGGTGCGTATTCATTTGGGCATCACATCCTATAATAAAGATGATGCAACATATCTCCATCATAGTCCTATAGTAAGGAAAAACTCCCAATACTAGATTTAAGATAAACAGAGTATAGTATTAAGAACTTTGACACGATGTTGAATAACATTGTACTACCTCAAACAAACGAGGCCATCTTTTTTGTTACTAGATGATTACAACATAAATATTCCATTCTCCCTAGAGAGACAACAAAGTAAAGGTAAAAGTCATAGTAGATCTAAAATTTCCTATCACTATCCAGTTACTACTACCAGTTGCTCCATCTAATGCATACTTTCCCCTCTCATGCCTATGCATACTAGTTTGATCAAAACGTGTATACAATATGGGATAAACATATGCATCTATTAATGCATCAACCACATACTAAAAATTTGCAAACTCATATAATTATCTCATAAAATAAAAATCCATCACAAATGGATTACATATATGTGACCATAATCATGTTGGGAAGCTCATATGGTTCTAAAAAACCATCATAGCACAAGAGAGATATAGATCAGGGTACTTCCATAAACCCATAGTCCGGGGGTGGACTACTACCTATTCATCATGAAGATGCCGATGGTGATGTTGGAGGGGAGATAAGGAACCGAGGATGACACTTCTAGTACTTCCTCCAATCCATAATAAGTGTTGCTCACTTAGTACTTAGTACAAAATGAGCGAAACTTATTATGGATCGGAGGGAGTACTATATACTTCTTCTGAGTCCACTAAAGATCGTACTTCCAACTATTTTGAAAATTCAAACTATCTCAAATCGTTGACCAATTTACACAATATTGATGAAGCCAAATAGCTATATGATGAGGGGTAACCTTGGCAATGTCTATTTTTATGGATTTGGATTTCAGGGAAAAAGGGGTGCGCCGGTGTTTTCGTCGAATTATCAGACAAACAAGAGATGCGAGATTTACCTAGGTTTAGGCCCTCATATAGGAAACCCTACTTCCTGCTTGTTTGATATTTATTGATGAAGAGTACAAAGTCGCCAAGTTCCTAGATACGATCTAACTTACAATGGATTTCTATGAGTAGATTCAGGTGCCCTCCCCGTTCGCTCCTCCCAGCCTTTATATAAGAGGCTGGGTCTCGAAGTCCAATCCGGGTCGGTTTGCAGAATAAAAAGTGACCTTATGACTATGTCGGCTACATCTTGGGCTGCCTTGATTGTTACGTCTGGTTCCTGGACTCCGGGTGCTTCCAAAACCTTTCTCTCCTTATGGGACTTATGGGCCTTGTCCTGGATTCATACCAGGTATGCCAATAAAGGAGAGACGACATGTCATAACATGTTAGTAGGCCCGATGCTCCACTTGAGTCATAGACTCGGGTTGAGTCTTCAAGTCCTTTTACTTAATTCACGCATAATGTGAATCCGTGGAATCCTTCATATGTGTGAATTGTAAGTTCAATATGCATTTTGCCATGGGGATATTGGTATAGTGAGTCTGGTGCATTCGACGGATCAAGAACCAGTTAATTTCTCTTGGGCAAAAACTTCGTGAACCTTTTCAAGCTCAAGTCCCTAGAGTTGAACTTGGTACATGCTGGCGTAGTCCAACTTGGGCCATGGAGGTCTTATCGAATCTAAATTCTAGTTTTAGGTTTGGGTACCCAACACATCCGTCAGTATTTTTCATCATATCGTAGATACGGAAATTTTCTAGCAGAGTGCAGCATGCCTGTAGTACGGATCCCCAGGTCTTACCTTCGTATCGTAAACACGGCATGCAAACATGTTATCACAACGGATGTGGTCTGAGAACTCAAAGATTTTCTTGACTGTCTTGTTTGGCTGATGCAATGGCTGAAATTGTCATGTTATTGAAGTGATGTTTGCATTTTCATTGGGTGCGCGACCAACGCTCTCTATGGAAGTAGCCCCCGATGCTATGTTCGGGTGCTTGCATCCGAGAATAGGCTCGTAGTTATTTTTTTCTGAGTATCATTTTATGTCAACTTCATAGGAGGAACTTTCTTTATATCGGGTGCACGGTCAGCGCTCCCGATGGGAGTAGCCCCCGAGGCTATGTTCGACTACTTGTAGCCGAGCATAGGCTTGCCGATTATACGCATTTGAGGAGGTACTCAACTCAGGTCTTGTTGTTCTTGATTGGAAGTAATAATCATTGTCTCTATTGGAGAATTAATTCTATCGGGTGCACGTCCATCGCTCCTGATGAGAGTAGCCCTTGAGGATATGTTTAGATGCTTGCATCTGAGCATAGGCTCAGAGATCATCATCAGCCGATGAGGTACTCGACTCGAGTCTCCTATTTGGAGATGCTGATGATTGTGCCATGTCTATTTGACTAAACCCGACGAAATTTTCTCTCCGCTCATGACATGAGGGATGACGATTGCATGCTTGAATGCCTTTGGAAAGACTTTATGTGACGCGATGATAATGGTCCTATGATGTAGGCTAACTGGCCTGTGGACGACACGTTAACGGTTGATTTGAGCACACGATTGCATGCCACGCGTAAATAGAGGTGCATGGTGGCACGCCACGCAGTTAAACTCCTCAATTTAAGCAGTGGTGGAAATAATGAGGGATGATTCAACTCTAATACCCTCCACATGGTGGCACGAATGTGATTCATGTGAAGAAGTACGACAATCCGATAGTCCTCGTCGACTGCCCTTTCTTAACAGTGGGAGAGGAATTATTGTGTTCACTTTTCCCCCACGGCGTTCCTTGCGCCCCTTCTCCATTGCCACCAAGCGCTCATGATCCACTTCCATTTTAAATCCTCTAAGAGGAATCGCCCTCCTTGCCATGGGGAAGACCAAATCCGCTAGCTCCTCTACCGACGCCATGGCAAAGAAGACGAAGATCATAGGCTAGAGTAGATCCAAGTGCTCCGACGAGGACCTCCGAAGAGCTCGCAAGTCCGGGCTACTGTTATCGGAGACGAAGGTAAAGACTCCCAACTACGACGCTATGGAGGCTGAAGATGGCTGGAGGGTAATGTTCATGTCTTTTCTCCTGCACGTTTTTTCTCTTCCCGCCCACAATTTCCTTTGTGGGCTCCTCTTTGTCTATGACGTGCAGCTTCACCACCTCATGCCAAATTCTATTCTCCATATTGCGTGTTTTATCACACTATGAAAATGTTTCCTCCGTATCCAGCCACATTGGGGCATGTGGAAGCGCTTATGTTTTGTGTGGAGGAATGCAAAGAAGGATGTCGTCTACAACGTTGGCACTGCCATCATTTCCATCTGAGGAGATGTCGCCTACTTCGACATCAATATTGCCGACTCCGTCCAAGATTGGAGAAGGAAATGGTTCTATGTTAAGGACAAGAAGCTCGGGTCCTAGTGATAAGTGCAATTATGATGCGTATTTAAGCATACAAATTACCCATATTCTCACTCATCTCACGCTATATCTAGCTACAACTATGCCTATTATGCATGATTACTAGTTCTCATTCATTTTCATATGTGCTTTGCACAACTATTAGTTTTATTAGGATTTTATCATGTTTTCCTTGTCTTTGCCATGTGTATATGTGTTATGGACAATTATGGATAAAGGATGGCAAGAGGAACCAAGAGGATACAATTTGGTGGAGTTACAAGCACCAGACTTGGTGTAACTACCTCGGTGAATTACGCTCTTAGTTACATGCCTGGATGAACGAAAGTGGTTAAAATAGTACGGTGGGGCCCAGGGCCACTCACGGTAGACCTTTCGGCCGTCCTAACCACTTTCAGACATCGAGACAAGAACGAGCGGGGTAATCGGCAGGCGAAGGGATAAACTACATACACAAATAAGTATGTATGCAAGCCACATACAACAGTCCTCAGAGCCATTCCATCTAAAAGAAATAGAAATATTGCAACGCCATACAGCAAGATTCAAATGTCCTAGATAGAGATAATAATTTAGGATAGCTCCTCATACATCACACATCAGAGTATCAGGCGGAAGCGGAAAACAAGATCCGAGTACAGATAAGAAGCAAATCGGTATAAGATGCCCCATAAATAAACACATCCCGCCCACAGATCTCACGGATCCCCGTTCCCGGAATCTCTACACCGAATGATCGTTGCCAACATCATCTGTCTCTTCCACCCAGTATCCATCTTGCGGGTACACCTGTTCATCTGAATCAAACAATTTATCGTGTGAGACCCTAGGGGTACTCAGCAAGTCTTTATGCCGCTAAAGGGGACACAACCTGGGGTGACGCAATTGCAGCAAAAGGTAATACCTAACAATTCTACAGATACTCGCTAACCATCCGCCTAACTAATGATAGACGGATGTCCGTGAATTAAGAACAACAGTTATAACAGTGTAATTAACAGATCCATCCTCCTCCTTGCTTACCAACGAGGAAGCGGACGAACAACCCCCATCATCCATTGGCAGTTTTATTAACCATTCCATGAGTATTGCACTATTTACTAGTCAAGTACTTAGTCAATTTAAAAGCGGTACTTTAGTTATACTTGTCTATGATCGAGAAACTGTGCTCCAAGTCGTCCATAACCGCGGACACGGCTTTCAGAAAGATTTACCCTGCAGGGGTGCACGAATAGCAACACACACTCGATCAACCTCGGAAAAACCAACTCAAAACCCAACGAGGCATTCACGACAAAGCAATCACAGGATTCAGAAATATTTCAGGGGGCCACCCCATTAAGCTACCCGCAACGAAGTTGGCCGGCTCCGAGACGGACCCAAGGTTTGTGTGGACGGCGTAAACGACTAGGAACCCGAAAATGTGACTCGGCTTGTCGATACAGTGAAAACGTGTCACGATCCAAAACAGTACAGGTGCTCCTCGCACAATCAAAAATAAAGCAGTAACATGGCATAAGTACAGGATAGTAATAAAGCCCCAAACTAATTGTGGCCCCAAGAAATAAGAATGAATCAAGCTCTGGCTCAAGGGGGTCCATAAGGCCTCCCGAATGTGGATAGTGCGAATAGTCAAGGAATAGGAATCAAGTACTCGGGGTCCTACGGGACACAAGTGAGCATGAAAAACCAAATAGCAGATATTGCTCACCGGTGCCTCTTTCATTAGTTATCCCATTACTACTCAGGTTATGTTGTTTAGGTACCTCATTATCCATCAGACACTCACATACCCTACACATGCTTTTCTACGACTCGCATGGCTCAAACAACTCCTGTAGGAATGGCTCACGGGATGGAGGAACAAGCTTCAGTGGGGTTTAAAAGTAAAGGCTATGCAGTACTTGGGATTCAATTTAATGCAATCGCGACTCAATGATGCAAGAATAAGATAGAGGCAATAGGTACTGTATGTATGCAAGCATGTGGTAGTGCTTGCCTGGCAGCTCAGTTGAAGCGAGAGATGGATCTGGGTAGTATTCCTGTGATTCCTGGTAATTCTCCAGCTGGGCGTCTATTCGAAGAAGAACCAAACAAACAAGGGCCAACATAAATAAAGTGCACAAGCATATGAATTAAAATGCGACAAGCAAACAAGCATGCCATGATGAATGGTGCACAATTTACATGGCGTTAAAGTAGCATGGCAAAGGTGAGGTGTGGATACAAGAAATAAAGCATTTTGTTATTTATTTAACCAAGTTTTATTGTCATAAACAGTTCAGATTTTTAATAATGACATGATGCATGCTTCAATTCAGAACAAGGAGTGCATAGATAGAACGGGCTCGTCGCGTTGATCGATTTAGACATATTATTTATCAAATTTGGAGTTGTAGAATTAAAGTTATTAATGAATTAAGGAAAAGGGCATTTTATTGTAATTTTAATCATCTCGAAAATTTAATTTGTTCAAACAATATTTTGAATAGCATATTTGAATTCCTCACATTTTTCTGATTCCAAAACATATATTATTTGTATTATTTGGATTTGTAAACTAAAAGTTATTTGAAATCTGATTTGAATTTGAATTTAAATAATTTCTGGAAATGTTAATTGAAAACCGAAATTGGAAAATACTTTTTATACTCAGGCGAATTCAGCCCCAGTCACTGACGAGTGGGACCGAACGGTCTGGACCACGCGCTCAGGAAAATCCTTTTTGCACCGCGGGTTAGTCTAGCTACAGCGTATGACAGGCGGGGCCAGCGGGCTAGGGCCCATGTGCGGGTTGAGAGTGCAGAAAGGCGGGTGCCTTTTTGTAAAACGACCCGTGTCGATGACAGGTGGGACCTAGCTGGACCGCGGGTTGAGCCGACAAAAGACGCAGGGGGTTCGGTGCGAAAAAGGGTGCGGCACTATTTTTCTTCCTCTTCTCTCTGACGCCTGACGGAAAACAGCGCACGGCGCGGGGCGGTGACTCGAACCGTGGATCTGGCGTGCGCGCTAAGAGGCGGAACCAGTGCGGCAGGCTAGGGGAGCTAGCAGGAGGGTGGTCGGGGCCTAGGTAAGGTGTGACGCGGTGCGGAGAACGTGCAGACAACGGCGAGCGGCGGTGCACTGAGGGCGTTCGGCGAAAGGATCAGCGATGCTAGACGGCGACGGCTAGGCGGATGGTGTCAGGGAGGAAGAGGGACTCACCGCGGGGTGATCGGTGGTGGTGGCATGACCGGAGACGCGACGGATCGTCGAGGTCGCTGGCGTCCTGGCGGTTAGGGTTTTCGTCAGGCGGCGCTGGTACGGGCGCTCCTGGGGCTTCTCCTCCTCGTCGACGCGTACAGGGAGCAGCAGGGAGGTCTCCTCGGTCTCCCAGGCCACCTCCACGACGTGCTGGCCGGCTAGAACAAAGGGGGCGATGCGGTGCTGGCGGCGACCGGCGGCAGGTCCTGGCGACAATGAATAAGAAGGGGAAGGAGAGGGCAGGCTCGGGGTGGATCTAGGCGATGCAGGAGAGCCGTGTGGATGAGGCCAAGCGAGAGAGAGGGAGGAGATGGCATGTGGGAGCGGGGTAGATGGAAAAGTGGCTTCGGCCCTTTTCTCTCTTTCTCCTCGAGCACGTGGTCGAGCTGGGGTTCGACCTGATTAGCCAGGCAGGGCAGGGAGAGGGCTGCAGGTGGGGACGGCGTGGGGTAACAGCTGGGTGGGGCTGGCACGGCGGTAGAGAAGAGAGAGGGGAGGGGTAGCTCGGGTTAGCTAGGTGGGGCTCGGGTTAGGGTTTTGTTAGGGTTAAGGTAGGGGTAGCTGGAGTGTGGGCCAGGGAGAGAGGGTGACCAGGTGGTCATCATGGTAGAGAGAGTGGTAGAGAGAGAGAGGTGAGGTTGAGGTTAGGGTTTAGTAGAACTAGGGTTAGGAGAAAAATTAGGGAGAGAGAAAGATAGGTTAGGTTTGATTAGGGTTTTAGGTTTTGGATTTGTTTATGAGACCAAACCAAGAGGAAAATGGGGCTTGATCTAGCATAAGCTAAGGTGGAGGAGAAACCAAGAAAAAGAGAGAGAAAAGAGATATGTAGAATGAGCCTCATATGATCATGCATGAAGAGATTAAAATTAATAATGATATTGATGAGAATATGGGGATGGTGGAATGGAAGGAGATGGTCCACAAAGAAAAGATCCATTAAATCAAAGGAAAAACCAATGGAATAAAAGGTGGTAATGAAGGTTGCATGGCCCATGCAAAATATTAAATTCCATGATTAATTTTGTGAGAACAAAAGTAATGATATGGCATTATTCTTATGCATTCCCAAGAAGTGGAATCAAGGCCAAGCAAGAGAATTTAAAGAACTAGATCCACCCTATTTCCCATGAGCTAGATAAAATCAAAATAAAGACAAACAAGCTCATGGACTAATAGGATGGTGGAATTATAAAGTGGTGACAAAGAAAGGTGGTGGAATTGAAATAAAGGATATGCCCCCAACTCAACTTGGGCATTTTAACAATATATCAATAACCAACTACAATATCAAGAGGCAAATACAATTAATAGTACATATGAGAGAAGAACCAAAGAACCAGGGTTTTATAAGATGCTCAAATGCAAGGTGGCATGATGACATGAGCATGATATATTTATGATGCAACAATTATATATGGGAAGTAGCCATTATCTTACTAGACCAAGTAGCATTACAATTGTTAGACAATTGGGATGCTACACTTGGCCATATGAGGTTTAGAAAAGTGATGTTTTTCAATCAACTCATATTGCTGGTACAATACAATGGTGTTGTGTCCCTTGACCATACGAGTCCAACGAGCCAAAGAACACCTCAATCTGAGTCCGTATGAAAAATTGGTGGCCAAAACACTGCAGATATCTGCAAGCATAACGACCATAGGTACGGTTTGGGCCTAGTCGTACCGTCCACCCATACCACCCATTGTTGGCTCCATTTCATCAAACAAAACAACATTTGTGAAGGCCTGATGGGCATATTCACTACGGATCACCCCAGGATCACGAAACCGACCTCCAGAATGGCTATTTAAAGAGCAGAAACCTAGCCGCCTCAAGTGACATCACACATGCCCGAGGGGTGGATGTTGGCATTTAGCGCCTGAAAACAATAATTTTTCCTATGGAAACAACCCTAATGCTAGGATCTATCTATTAGTAATGCAGTAACGGGAGGGGCTTTTCGCGAACTTACCCTTGAAAACCGAAAAACTTTGTCAACATTTGGGAGAACGTGGTTTATGTAGTCGTACCGACGCCGACCTTAAGGTCGGTCTGAACTCAGACGGCTCCACCAGCTCTAGCTCCACCAGCTCCAATGACTCCGATGGCTCGAACGACTCGAGCGCCACTAGTGCAGCGCCTCGTAGGTGCCACACACATATGATTTTGACAACGACTCCCGGACCCTGATCCAGCAGAGGTCGCGGAAGAGATCTCCTGGATCCAGAATCCTTGCAGCATCAGGCTCTTCGCGGTGAAGAACACTCTCGTTCACGCAGCTCTTACAGTGAGTCGTGCTCACAAGAGAGAGAGGGAGAGAGGAAGGCACTTGGAGGGGTAGCCTCAAAGCTTAGGATTTATCGGTGTGTTTAAATCCCTCCATATGCCCTCCTTTATATAGGGGAGGGGAGCCCCCAAGTCCCTTGGCTTAACCATGTGGGACTAAAGGAGAGGAGGAGGTTGGAGGCCACCTTGGATGGCCAGCCAAGGCCCCCTCGGGCCCACGCGGGACACCAAGGGCTCATGCGGCCACCCCTCCCTTCTCCCCTTTAGGTTGCCCTCCCTCTTAGGCCCTTTTCCCCTAGGGAATTGTCCCATTAGGCATGAGCTGCCCATTAAATCATATTTGATTCATTAAATAAATGTATAATTCAATAATTAACATATATTTACATATTAATTAATTCTCGTTGCACTAGAACTCCTTCTGGACAACTGCCGGACTTTCCCGGAACTCTTCCGATTTTCCCTTCTCTTTCTTTGGTGATTCCTATGATACCAAAACGATCTCTGAGCGTTGTCAAACCCTTAAGCGTGATACCCTAATGGTTCAGGAACACTCTAGACATGATCGAGACCCCTCTCAGACCAATGATCATCAGCGGACCTAGATGCCCATGATGACCCCTATGCATTCCACAAGAATCTTTGTCGTTGAACCATTAAACATAGAGTCATATTCCCTTTGTTACTTTGATACTTTACTTGTTCGAGACCTGATCAACAACATGGCCATGTTGTGTTTAATCTCGTTACCGACAAGTACAACTTTACTCATTCTGAGCTATGCCATCCCCGTGACCTAGTCACACGCTGCAGCTTTATGGATGTCATGTCTCCGAGTGAGTCCAAAGTATATGTCTGTCACGCAGAAGAACAAATCCTGCTCTTGACACATACGCCTCTACATGCCCCTCTGAATACCTGAATACACCTTTATGATCACCGTTTCACCGAGTGACATTTGATGCAATCAAGGCACTCTCGGGTGACAGTGACTAGATATGGTCTCATGGTCTAAGGAATTGGTTACTATGTTTCTCAGTCATTACAACGGTGAACTTTGTGACTTGATCGTGTTACAATTCCTGTGTTGGGTATGTGCATCACTTTCATTCATCTGATGAAATGAGCCCATTTTCAATTGAAACAAATGTCCATGATCAAGAAACTTTGACCATTGATTGACCAATGAACTAGTGTCTAGAGGATCACTAGGGACTCTAGTGGTTTACATATCACATGTGTATTGACATTCCTATCAATATAGTTATAGCATGACATAAAACCTATTATGAACTTAATGAAATATGTCGATAATCTATATTATTATTTGCCTCTAGGGCATATTTCCAACAGTCTCCCACTTGCACTAGAGTACATATAAACTAGCTGCATTTGATACGAATCATTACACCATAACACTTTTGGTGTTTTGATCCTTCTTGCTCATGGAAGAGGCTTTGTCTATGGATTGTACTATACAGATCCTTATGTCTTTGCAAATTGTTAATGTCACCTAATTTGACATTCTTCTTATCATCACATGGTAACCTTGCGGTGTAAATACTTATGTTTTGGTGACAGAGTGTTGTTTTTATTCCCTCTGTCATGACATCCGATTAGTCAATCAAAAGATGACATTTTCATTGTCATGATCATTAGGAACACACTCTATGGGAAGATGGACTTCCCCAGCCGTAACATTGCATATTTTACCTTTGAAGTAATCATATACTTCTTTATCAATGTAAATCTAATCGATAGTGCAATAAATGCCACTTCAATGTCTAACCATGCTTCTCTTATTCTAAGGCACTCAATGTTGTGAGAATTCCAATCATCTAGGTTGGGTGGAACTTCCTAGCGTAACCCTTTTACGATTAAGTTCACCATCCTTTACATATCAGATGTATACCTTCAGTTCTCTCTAGACACTGAAGATTATACCTAACTCCTTGTTTAGTGATTCACTCATAAATCACTTTGGAACCTATTCTTCTGATTAAGAACTTGGGTCATATTATGTTGAGTATACAACATGGTTTTATAAGATGGAATCGATGACTAAGGCATAGTAGATGTTACACGTCTTTTCCTTCTTTTAACCATCTCATACCCGGACAATCTCAATGCTTCACCTAGTTATACAAGTAAGAACTTCCTTCTTAACTTGTTCCATTTTGAACTTCTTCAGAATCCAATCCAGGAAAACATTCCGACTTAATGCTATTAAATATATCAATCTATCTTGATAGATTTCAATGTTCAATATTCGTTCAACTTCATCCACTTAATATTCTCTAATAATTAATAATACCAACAATACCATTCACTATATTTCAATCACATATATGAATGCTTCGTTAAGCTCCCACTCAAATATGTCAGCTGCATATAAGAGTATGGAACTATCTTAGCTTCCACTCAGTTTATTATAAATGCAGGTCTTCTCAATATTCTGGGCACAATCCCAAAATCCTTTGATCATTCATCAAACTAAGAATTCCAGCTACGAGATTCCATTTGTTCGACTTAAGCATTGCTACACATTCTAGTCAACCATTTGAATTTGTTCAAGATATTTATTGACATAAATCAAGATTGATGTCTTACTTTAAGTTTCATTTCTTCCTTGCGACTCATACAGAGAGACTATGGACTTGGGCACGGAGGCACGAATACTTTTGAACTTTCCCCATGATCACTTACTCTGGTAGTCCCTTTGGAAGATCAAGTAACATCTTTACTTTAATAAGATCAAGTAACATTTTACTTTACCATCTTAAATGTAACTTAATGTATAGGATTTCGTGACTCTTAAAAGTAACATTTTACTTTACCATCTTAAATGAACTTGGATTCACCATCGCTTCTTTGTAGTTTGTAGGTATGTCCTTGCTCCATTAACATGACAAGTGAATCATGAATTCAATTCTGCAATGAGGTAGAACTTATTCATGAATCCTACTTTCTTTTAGTAAAAGCTCCCACTAATTTTTTGATCATTATCATTAGTTTCTCCTCCATGTGTAGAGTTTTGTTCTATTATCAATTCAGTTTTGCTACTCTGACACTTGGAGACAAGGTTCTCAACCTTATTTGAGCTTTCACCTTTATCCATGAACTCTTTTATTGAGAAACTCTTCTTAATAAATCACCACTTTGAGCAATACTAATTTGCCCCTTTGGTTGTAGTTGTGGAATACGATTCTTACTTTCCTAGGAACATACTACAAAGTTTTATTCGTTCCAATTCTAAATTATCACATAACTCTAGAATTTCTAGAGATCACATTGTGACATACACTTATGGTGTTGTTTTCATGAATCCTTGATGATTCTTTATACAATAAGCAAGTGTTTGCTATTCTAATTTATCTTCTCTAAATACTAACACTAACACGATAAGAGATTACTTTAGACCATATGATATCTAATATGGTATGATTATAGTTCTTTATACATGTCAACACATTGACATATTCTTAGCATTGTAATTTGTGGAACACTTTTCACAAGTCTTATATGCCTGAATCGCAACTCAAATACTTGTCGTTTTGATCAAATCAAAAAGACTTGTATTCTTGTTAATTCAATATTCTTCTTCACTCTGAAATTATTTGTTCATAATAAATAGTTTTAGACTAGTGTCTCATCCAGCGAATACATATATTTGCTTAGATTCACAATGAAGTTTTACGAAATAATGATATCCACCATTTGTTGAACAATACAACATATCATCATGTATCATATCCAATTATTCAACACACACTTGTGTCATTCAAAATGATGTCATTATTAAGTTGGGATTTCTATTTGGGTGCCCCTGGTTCGTTAGTTGTACTCAGTTTTCTCCAGCCGCTTAGTTTTTCCCCACTTTTTCCCTCCCTCCATTCCAAAACCCTCACATGCGCTCGGATGGGGGGATGCCATCAGGTGAAAGGCTTGACCGTTACATGCTGACCGGTAGGACCGCGTTGGGGCGGGTCGTGCATTGAGCATTATGTTACGTCGCCTCGACTATTACATGCTAATAGGTGGGGCCAGAATACATAGCGGACCAGCCATCCATCTCTCGCTGATTATGAGGGACGTGGTGTGGGACCACGTGGGGCGTGTTTGGTGGTTACGTGCGTCCTGTCCCCTAAATTGGAAGTTTTATTTTTTGTTATTTTTATGATTGGTCTTTTTAAGAGCGCCTTTTTCCCTCTCTCTCGCTAACAGTTGTGTTTTTTTGCCCAAAAAGGTAGCGAATCTAGAGCAGCTTCTCTTTTCATTCATTGTTCATTTTGCCCTCGTATTTCCCCAATCTGGTAGCAAATCTAGAGCAGCAAAACTAACCAGCACCATAAATAAATTCAGTAAACAGAGCAGATGTAGATAAAACAGCTAATATAGGTTATATAGTACGATACTTAATGAGGTTCAACAATTAGACTGCTCAGCAGCAGCAACGGACAAGTTCAATACAAACAAGACAAAAGAAGCTGCTTTACAGCAACAACATACCAGTAGCCCCTCAAGGCCCCTTCCAGGAGGGCCTCCGCCTCCTCCCTCTAGCGCCTCCTCCACTTCTTGGTGCCTAGTCCCTTGACCTTGGGCGCCTTGGGCTTGATTGGGGGCATGCGACCCTCCTCGATAGCCACCTTCTGGAGGTTGCGGAGGTGAAGACCGAGCGCTTGGTGCTTGGCTATAAAACCGTGGATGTTCACGGACTCGCCGTAGGTCCTCACGTCCTCGGCATGCTTCACGAGGGAGTTGAAGTCCATGGCACGGAGCCTCCTGGTGGGGCAGAAGGGGCACATGTACACGTCACCGGCGTAGAAGTTGTTGTACTGGCCGGACTTCAGCCTCCTCAGCACATGACGAGTCTTGGTGTCCTTGGACTCGTCGTCGCTGTGGATGTCGCTGCTACCCTCCTGTTGGAAAAAACAGTAGAGTGCAATAAGGACATGATTGAGATACTTTGATTATCGGTATTGATTATTTGCATAAATTAACCGGTTGAGATCTCCTGATTGTTCCCCAAATCGCAAACCAAATCGAATACTGATCCCAACTACGAATAGGGGGTTCAAATACAAACAGGGGGATTCATCGAAATATGAGATCTAACACAAGAGGATTAGATACTGTAAAAATACGAACAGCCGAGCCCTAATAACATACGATCTAGCATCCAACGATGGGAACGGGGGAAGAACAAGAGAAGGGGAGAAAACCCCGGTTACCTCCAACCATGGGTCGGCGATGCTGGTGTCGTATGGGTTCGCTGGCCTTATGTAATCAACCTCCTCATAGGGGTCCCAGCCGAGCGGGATCTGCCCGAGACCGCCGAGGGCCTCCTCGCCAGCGGCTATAGCGGATGCGGGGACGGGGACAGGGGCCTGTACGGGGACGAGGGCCTCCTCACCGGTGGCCTTAGAGGCGCCGATGGCCACCGCGCCGTTCTTCTCCATCGACGGTGTGGTTGGAGTTTTCTTGGGGGTTTGCATAAGGTGATGGGACAATGGGGACGGTTGAGTGAGCGAGTGAGTGATGAGTAAGAGTGGGGAGGCCTCTATTAAAGGAGAAGGGAAGCGATGTTTCATTGCACTACCGTGCACCGCTTAACCGCGTATGCTACTGCACCGTGCATGGGCACACGTGTCCACTACCACCCCGTGCACCGCACACGCGTACCGTGAGTCACGTTTTTTCCCTCGTGTCTAACCCTAGCGACTCAGTTCTACTCAGTTTTGCCCTCTGGTGTAACACTGGCAGTTTGGTTGTACTCAGTTTTGCCCTCATATACTAATACTGCCATGTGCAATATAGTCAGTTTTACCCTCCGATGGCTGGTCAACAGAGAGTCAACGAATAGGTTTTAGCTAGCTAATTGAGTCATTTTATGCACACCAAATTCAAAAAGAGCAAAACTGTAACTACCTCGGTGAATGACGCTCTTAGTTACATGCCTGGATGAACGAAAGTGGTTAAAATAGTACGGTGGGGCCCAGGGCCACGCACGGTAGACCTTTCGGCCGTCCTAACCACTTTCAGACATTGGGACAAGAACGAGCGGCGTAATCGGCAGGCGAAGGGATCAACTACATACACAAATGAGTATGTATGCAAGCCACATACAACAGTCCTCAGAGCCATTCCATCTAAAAGAAATAGAAATATTGCAACGCCATACGGCAAGATTCAAATGTCCTAGATAGAGATAATAATTTAGGATAGCTCCTCATACATCACACATCAGAGTATCAGGCGGAAGCGGAAAACAAGATCCGAGTACAGATAAGAAGCAAATCGGTATAAGATGCCCCATAAATAAACACATCCCGCCCACAGATCTCACGGATCCCCGTTCCCGGAATCTCTACACCGAATGATCGTTGCCAACATCATCTGTCTCTTCCACCCAGTATCCATCTTGCGGGTACACCTGTTCATCTGAATCAAACAATTTATCGTGTGAGACCCTAGGGGTACTCAGCAAGTCTTTATGCCGCTAAAGGGGACACAACCTGGGGTGACGCAATTGCAGCAAAAGGTAATACCTAACAATTCTACAGATACTCGCTAACCATCCGCCTAACTAATGATAGACGGATGTCCGTGAATTAAGAACAACAGTTATAACAGTGTAATTAACAGATCCATCCTCCTCCTTGCTTACCAACAAGGAAGCGGACGAACAACCCCCATCATCCATTGGCAGTTTTATTAACCATTCCATGAGTATTGCACTATTTACTAGTCAAGTACTTAGTCAATTTAAAAGCGGTACTTTAGTTATACTTGTCTATGATCGAGAAACTGTGCTCCAAGTCGTCCATAACCGCGGACACGGCTTTCAGAAAGATTTACCCTGCAGGGGTGCACGAATAGCAACACACACTCAATCAACCTCGGAAAAACCAACTCAAAACCCAACGAGGCATTCACGACAAAGCAATCACAGGATTCAGAAATATTTCAGGGGGACACCCCATTAAGCTACCCGCAACGAAGTTGGCCGGCTCCGAGACGGACCCAAGGTTTGTGTGGACGGCGGTAAACGACTGGGAACCCGAAAATGTGACTCGGCTTGTCGATACAGTGAAAACGTGTCACGATCCAAAACAGTATAGGTGCTCCTCGCACAATCAAAAATAAAGCAGTAACATGGCATAAGTACAGGATAGTAATAAAGCCCCAAACTAATTGTGGCCCCAAGAAATAAGAATGAATCAAGCTCTAGCTCAGGGGGGTCCATAAGGCCTCCCGAATGTGGATAGTGCGAATAGTCAAGGAATAGGAATCAAGTACTCGGGTTCCTACGGGACACAAGTGAGCATGAAAAACCAAATAACAGATATTGCTCACCGGTGCCTCTTAGTTATCCCATTACTACTCAGGTTATGTTGTTTAGGTACCTCATTATCCATCAGACACTCACATACCCTACACATGCTTTTCTACGACTCGCATGGCTCAAACAACTCCTGTAGGAATGGCTCACGGGATGGAGGAACAAGCTTCGGTGGGGTTTAAAAGTAAAGGCTATGCAGTACTTGGGATTCAATTTAATGCAATCGCGACTCAATGATGCAAGAATAAGATAGAGGCAATAGGTACTGTATGTATGCAAGCATGTGGTAGTGCTTGCCTGGCAGCTCAGTTGAAGCGAGAGATGGATCTGGGTAGTATTCCTGTGATTCCTGGTAATTCTCCAGCTGGGCGTCTATTCGAAGAAGAACCAAACAAACAAGGGCCAACATAAATAAAGTGCACAAGCATATGAATTAAAATGCGACAAGCAAACAAGCATGCCATGATGAATGGTGCACAATTTACATGGCGTTAAAGTAGCATGGCAAAGGTGAGGTGTGGATACAAGAAATAAAGCATTTTGTTATTTATTTAACCAAGTTTTATTGTCATAAACAGTTCATATTTTTAATAATGACATGATGCATGCTTCAATTCAGAACAAGGAGTGCATAGATAGAACGGGCTCGTCGCGCTGATCGATTTAGAATATTATTTATCAAATTTGGAGTTGTAGAATTAAAGTTATTAATGAATTAAGGAAAAGGGCATTTTATTGTAATTTTAATCATCTCGAAAATTTAATTTGTTCAAACAATATTTTGAATAGCATATTTGAATTCCTCACATTTTTCTGATTCCAAAACATATATTATTTGTATTATTTGGATTTATATTTTTAAAATTATTTAAACCTGACTTGAATTTGAATTTAAATCAATTTGAAAAAGGTTTAATTAAAAACAGACAACAGGGGAAACTTTTGTTACCCAGCTCGAGCTAGCCACAGCCACTGACGGGTGGGCTAGCGGCTGGCGGGGCACACGCGCGCGGAAAACTCTTTTCCACCGCGGGCTTAGCTAGCCACTGAGGCTGACAGGCGGGGCCAGCGGCTTCGGCCCACGTGACAGCGATCGGAGTAACAGAGGCTGCCGGGTGGGCCGTTCGGGAGCGCGGGTTAGGATAAGGAAAGACTGAGGGGTTTTCTGGAAGAAGGTCATGGTGGCTGACAGGTGGGGCTAGCGAGGAGCACGGGTTGAGCGAGCATTAAAAAGAGGGGCCTAATTGTAAATCGACCACGGCCCGGTACTGTACTTCGTTCTCCTCGGTCTGACGGAAAATCAGCGCGCAACGCAGAGCGGCGAGACGGGGACTCGATCCCGCGACGTGGAGCGCGCGCGTAGAGAGGCGGAACCAGTGCGGTAAGGCTAGGGGAGTTGTTAGGAAGGTAGGCGCGGCCTAGTTATGGCGCTATGCGGCGCGTACCACGTGCAGACAACGGCGAGCGACGGCGCACTGAGACCGTTCGGCGGAAAGTGCAGCGGCGCTAGAGCTTTACGGCGGAGAGGAGGTTGTCTAGGAGGTGGAGGGGCTTACCGCGGGGAGGTTGCCGGTGTCAGAACGGGAAGGGGTGCAGCGGATCTTGGACGAGGCTGGCGCTCCGGCGATCTAGGGTTTCGGGGAGCGGCGAGGATCTGGCGGTCCTGGGGGCTCCCTCCTTCACGCTGGCGGGTACGGGGCGAAGCAGAGGAGCGTCCTCGATCTCCTGGGCCACCTCCACGTCGTGCTCGCTGACTGGAACGAGGAGACGGCGGGGTAGACGGTGGCGACTGGCGGCAGAGCTGGGCGACGGGGGAGAAGAAAAAGAGGAGAGGAGGCAGGCTCGGGCGGATCTGGGAGAGACGGAGGAGGCTTATGGAGGAGGGTAATGCGAGAGGGAGAGAGAGGGAGGCGGCCGTGGGCACGGGGAGATAAAGGTGGCTCGGGTGCCACCTTTTCCATCCTCCTCGAGCACGTGGTCGAGCTGGGAGCAGGTGGGCACGACAGGGGGAGGCTGCAGGTGGACCAGGGTGAGGGGGAGGCGCAGCAGCTGGGGCCAGCATGGCAGGTAGGGAGAAGAGAGAGAGAGGAGAGGGGGGTAACTCGGGCTAGGGTCGATGGGGTAGTCTCGGGTTAGGGTTTTGTTTAGGGTTAGAGAGAGGAATGGCTGGGGTGTGGGCCAGGGAGAGAGAGGCCAGGTGGGGCCAGACTGATAGAGAGAGAGGGAGAGAGAGGTGAGGTTAAGGTTAGGGTTTAGTGTAAAATAGGGTTAGAAGAAATTAGAGAGAGAGATAGCTAGGTTAGATTTTATTAGGTATTTAAGTTTTAAAATTTGTTTATGAGACCATACCAAGAGGAAGGTGGAGCTTGATCTAGCATAAGTTAAGGTGGGAGAGAAACCAAGAAGGAAAGAAATGAAATAGAAGGAATGAGCCTCATATGATCATGCATGAAGAGATTAGAATTGATAAAGATATAGATGGGTATATGGGGGTGGTGGAATGGAAGGAGATGGTCCACAAAGAAAGATCCAATAAAACAAGGAAAAACCAATGGGACAAAAAGATGGTGATGATGGTTGCATGGCCCATGCAAAATAATAAATGCTATGATTTATTTTGTGAAAACAAAAGTAATGATATGGCATTATTATAATGCATTCCCATGAAGTAGAGTCAAGGCCAAGCAAGAGAATTTAAGGAACTAGATCCACCCTATTTCCCATGAGCTAGATAAAATCAAAAGAAAGACAAACAAGCTCATGGACTAGTAGGATGGTGGAATTATAAAGTGGTGGAAAAGAAAGGTGATGGAGTTGAATAAAAGATATGCCCCCAACTCAACTTGGGAATTTTGACAATATATCAATAACCAAATACAATATCAAGAGGCAAATACAATTAATAGTGCATATGAGAGAAGAACCAAAGAACCAGGGTTTTATATGATGCTCAAATGCAAGGTGGCATGATGACATGAGCATGATATAATTATGATGCAACAATTGTATATAGGAAGTAGCCAATATCTTACTAGAACAAGTAGCATTACAATTGTTAGACAATTGGGATGCTACAAAAACATAGTGGCATCTACCCAGAGAGTCTTATTATGTGACCTGCCACCATAAGAAATGTATATAAACCAAGTTTTAACCTACTATCTATGAAGTTTCATGACTTTTTACTCAAACCTCTTCCCAAAACATCCCTCCCCAAAACATAGTTTGTCTGAATGAGGCAATAATTGTTAAACTGGTGTATATTTGAATTACAAATAGTTTGATGTATGCCAAGATGTATTTTATTTTATAAAAGATACATTTTCCATTTTTAATTTTTTTTTGTATTGTCTATTTGAATCCCTTTGTCAGTCTTGCCTTTGGTTTTTAAGTTCTACTCAGTTTTGCCCTTGGTTCTAAGTGCTACTCAGTTTCTCTCACACATGTTTTGCTGCTATGCTCTAATTGGTCAAGACCATTGTCATGCGGATCGTGCCCACCAACCGGTAATCCTCTCTGATCTAGCGGACAGGATAACCCCTATATCTGTTAGGGGGTACCCCTCTATCCATGCAAAATAATGAGTTTGCCACCGATACTTTAACTCCATAAAAAAATGAACTTGAATATAATTTGAAGGGAATATGTTCGAAGGTGTATAATTTGTGCATTACATTCTACTCCATGAAAATGATAATCTCTCAAGATTTTCTTAGCACAATATTGTCACGTATTAAGTGTGATTTCAAAGAGTTCAAATGTGTATAACTTTCGTATATGCAAGTTTATGCATTACATTCCACTCTATGAAATTGGGGGGAGAAAATGATAATCTCTCAAAAATTTGCTAGCATATCATTATCTCATTATTAAGTGTGATTTCATAGTGTTCAAAGGTTTACAATTTTCGTATACGCAAGTTTATGCATTATATTCCACTCCATGGAAATGATAAATGACCGGGGTTTTATTAGCACAACATTATCATGACCTAAGTGCGATTTCAAAGAGTCCAAAGGTGTATAATTTTCGTATATGAGAGTTTATGCATTACATTGCACTATATGAAAATGATAATCTCTCAAGATTTTCTTAGCACAACATTATCACATATTAAGTGCAATTTCAAAGAGTTCAAAGGTGTATAATTTTTGTATACGCAAGTTTATGCATTATATTTCACTCCATGGAAATGATAATCTCAAGATTTTCTTAGCACAACATTATCACGCATTAAGTGTGATTTCAAAGAGTTAAATGTGTATAAACTTTGTATATGCAAGTTTATGCATTACATTCCACTCTATGAAAATGGGAGAGAAAATAATAATCTCTCAAAATTTTGTTAGCACATCATTATGATGTATTAAGTGCGATTTAAAAGTGTTCAAAGGTTTATAATTTTTGCATATGCAAGTTTGTGCATTACATTCCACTCTATGAAAATGATAATCTCTCAAGATTTTCTTAGCACGAAATTATCACGTATTAAGTGCGATTTCAAAGAGCTCAAAGATGTATAATTTTTGTATACGCAAGTTTATGCATTATATTTCACTCCATGGAAATGATAAATTATTAGGATTTTATTAGCACAACATTATCATGTCCTAAGTGTGATTTAAAAGAGTTCAAAGGTGTATAGTTTTTGTATATGCATTACATTTCACTATATGAAAATGAAGCAACGACATGGGCGTGGGCGCGGGGCTGGCTCGGGGTCCCATCTTGCAACGCCAACCTGGGTAAGCTGTGGGTTCAGCGCTCACGTGGATAAGCTGTGGGTCCGGCGCTCACGTGGATAAGATGTGGGTCCGATGCTGATCTGGATAAGTTGAAAGAGATGTCTACTACGGGAATCGACTGAACATGGCCCCACTTGTCAGCATGTAACGGCAAGGATACACTACGGGACCCGATAGAACGCGGCCCTATTCGTCAGCACGTGACGGCGAGGGTCCACTACGGGACCCGACTGAACGCGGCCCCACTTGTCAGCACGTAACGGCAAGGCTCACGGATGGCGAGTTTTAGACCATGTGAGAGTTTCGTATAAGGAGATGAGCAAAAGTGAGGAAAAACTATGCAGCTGGGGAAAACTGAGTACAACTAACGAACCGAGGGCACGAAAATAGAAATCCCTATTAAGTTTGGGTATCTTTTGGCATTTCCACAATCTTATAAACATTTAAATTTCTATCATCAAGATCAAAACATGAATCACCCATTTATAATCAAAACCGTGCACATAAAAGATATTACTCATAGGAATAAAACAACTGATTTGTCTCAAATTCATATGAATAACTATCTACAAATGCAAGACACATACTAATGTAGTTCACTCTTATCAATTACAAATTTATTCAAATATTCTAATACAAATGATAACTTCAGAAGGAGAGCATCGTTGGCATCTTGTTTACCATCAACACGCGTTGTTGCACCCACTCCTTCACTCACTTCTCAAGCAGCAAGTCCTATTTTCACAAAATAGTACAAGTATCAAATACTTTGTAAACTACTATAAGTGTTTGAAATTAAACATTTGTAACTCTGTATATCAAGTATATACCTTTCCTTTTGATGATAGCTCCTGGAGAAGGCACTACATTCTGGGTTCTCATATGAGCCATGAACTCAAGGAAGGTAAACTATTTCCCTTCCACGAGGTAGTTCAAGACGACATTTTTGTAGCTGTAGGGTATCAAGCGCAACACCACATCTATCGCAAATTTGTCGGTCACCCAGTAGTCCATGATGTCCACAAGGCGCTCATGAATTCTTTCCATGATGTCCAGGTGGTCCTCTAGGTTGGTGTCTTCCCTCATCTTGGTTGAGAGGAATTCAAACGCCATAATTCTGACATGAGATGGAAAGAGCATCTAAAGTCCTTCAGCCAGGATAAAGGCCTTAATCTCATGGAACTGTGCTCCCAGAGCAGGCTCCATGACATAAACCATAGTGTATTTGACTGTCATGAAGGCATCACATCGGGCATGATAATCATGATCATCAGGAAATCCGGTGAATCCCACGGGAAAATATCCTAGCGGTTCTTGAGGCAAATAGAACAGATCATGGAAGACGAGGAGATTCCTCAGGCATTGGTACCAGTCTATGAAGTTGGACCCATCTACTTTGAGTTTCCCACTCTTTATGAATCCCACAAAACTAAACAAAGACTTGGGTTTTGACATGATCTACAAAAATTCCGCAAAGACATTCAGACTAAGTTCATAATATGAGTTCAAACTATAATCACATTATATTAGATGAAATCCCACTAAAACAAACATCCCTAAAGAAGTTTTAGTGATAACACAATCCCCATTCACTATGTCACCCCCGATCATCATGGCCGACAACATAGCTGCAAAGGTAGACATTCTCCAATGTCAATCACATCATTCATGTGACTCATGCTCTATATTTTGATCATACGTGTTTCGAGGCCATGTATGTACGTGCTAGGATCGCCAGTTCAACCTTACGTGTTTTCGCTGTGCAACCTGTCTTACACCCACCGTATGCGAATGCGAATATGTCTGACACCTGATCATCACGACATGCCTCATATCGGAGAACTTTCTTGGTGGTGCACACTAAGGGAGAACACAATATTGGTATTATATTAGGTGATCATCCTATTAATGCTACCATTGAGTATCTAATACTAGCACAAACAAGATGCACACAATTAAACATCAAATGTAAATAAGTGTGACATGACATGGCCATAGATCGTCGCGCCATGATCTTCATCGTGCGCTCTCGTGTGTGGCGACAAGCACTTTATGCCACCATACTATTACTACAACTTAGCAACGGGAAAGTAAACTACTACCTTTTACTTTGACCACATCATATCACAAGCCCCTGCAAAATAAATTTAAATGCCTGTACTTTATCTTTTGCATATTTTACGTGTCTGCTAGGGCTTTCGCACAAGAATCATTTCTTACCTACAAACATGAACCACAACGTGATTAAATAATTGTCATTACTACACCCCTCTCGGTGATGGCGCTCAGCGGTGAAGAACACTCTCGTTCGCGTAGCCCTTACAGTGGGTCCACACTCACAAGAGAGAGAGGGAGAGTGAAGGGTACTTGGAGGGGGAAGCCTCAAAGCTTAGGATTTATTGGTGTGTTTAAATCCCTCCATATGCCCTTCTTTATATAGGGGAGGGGAGCCCCCAAGTCTCTTGGCTTAGCCATGTGGGACTAAAGGAGAGGAGGAGGTGGGAGGCCACCTTGGCTGTCCGACAAGGCCCTCTTGGGCCCCATGCAGGGCACCAAGGGCCCATGCGTCCACCCCTCCCTTCTCCCCTTTGGGTTGCCCTCCCACCTGGGCCCTTTAAATAAATATAAATAAATGTATAATTCAATAATTAACATATATTTAAATATTATTTAATTCTCGTTGCACCGGAAATCCTTCCGGACACCCGCCGGACTTTCCCAGAACCCTTCCAGTTTCCCCTTCTCTTTTCTTCTATGATTCCTATGATACCAAAACAATCTCTGAGCATTGTCAAACCCTTAAGAGTGATACCCTAGAAGTTTGGGAACACTCCAGACATGATCGAGACCCCTCTCGGACCAATGATCATTAGCGGGACCTGGATGCCCATGATGATCCCTATGCATTCCACGAGAATATTTATTGTTGAACCATTAAAAATAGAGTCCCATTCCCTTTGTTACTTTGATACTTTATTTGTCTGAGACCTGATCAACGACATGGCCAAGTCGTGTTCAATATCGTTGCCAACTAGTACAACTTTACTCGTTCCGAGCTATGCCATCCCCGTGACCTAGTCCCACGATGCAACTTTATGGATGTCATGTCTCCGAGTGGGCTCAGAATATCTCTCCATCACGCGGAAGAACAAATCCTGCTCTTGACACATACACCTCTACATGCCCCTCTGAATACCTTAAGACACCTTTATGATCACCGATTCACCGAGAGATGTTTGATGCAATCAAGGCACTCTCGAATGATAGTGATTAGATATGGTCTCATGGTCTAAGGAATTGGTTACTATGTTTCTTAGTCATTGTAACAGTGAACTTTGTGACTTGATCATGTTACAATTACTATGTTGGGTATGTCCATCACTTTCATTCATCTAATGAAATGACCCGATTGTCAATTGACACAAATTTCCATGATCGGGAAACATCGACCATCGATTAACCAATGAACTAGTGTCTAGAGGATCACTAGGGACTCTGGTGGTTTACATATCACACGTGTATTGAAGTTCCTATAAATATAGTTATAGCATGATATGAAACCTATTATGAACTCAATGAAATATGTCAATAATCCATATTATTATTTGCCTCTGGGGCATATTTCCAATAATGCTGCTCCACCGCCTGCATAGCCACCACACATCCAAGATCAATATCTTCATCAACATCTCCACACCATCAAGCAAGAGGAGGAGAAGGAGGCGCCCCACCTTCACTGCCTGCACCGTTCATCTCATCTCCAACGTTGTGTCCATCTCTCTCCCTTGTTTTAGATATTGTATTTGTAAGATTGAACATGATGATCTCAACGAATTACTATTTGTATTTCTATTCATCTATGTTTGAGTAATTTATTCGGTTCTAGCTTGAGGTATGATCTAGTATGCAACTCTAGACTATGTGTTTTCATCTATTATATATTACTCTCTCTCTTCTAGTGACAAAGAGGAGATAGAGGAGTTCATGTGGTCCTTTGGACCGGAGTGTATTATTGACTTGTGTAGTCACAGCGTGAGGTTCTATGTAGTACACGCCTTGTGACAAACCGATAACCATTGAGGATATTTTATTTATCTAAAGATGTATCTTGTGTAATCCCAATAGACAGCTACATAGTTGCCCCTCTAGTACTACTGAGACCAAAAGCCTAGACACTACCTTTTAGTATATTCAATCCTACAATTACAATTCCTCTTGCTTACTTTCAGTTTTAGTTTACTTTGTTCTTGTTTACTTGTTCTTAGTTATTTTAAACCTCTCTTAAGTTATTGCTACTCTAGTAACTTATAGAATAGGCTATTTCCAAACCACGGTTTGGATGCGAATGTGGATGCGCCCGTGACAACACAATTGGTGGGTTGTGTTATTTCCATCCACAAAGCTTCCATGGGATGAGCTTTCTATAAATAGTATTTGCTGCTACAAGTACTACAATAACCCTGGTTGATGTAGCAAACCTGTAACACCCTCGCCTGATAAGGCTGAGTTCCTGTGTATAGTGCCAATCCCTGGATCGGATCACTGGCACACACAGTACAGATGAATACCAAAGAATATAACAGTGCATCATTATTACATCGAATGATCCAGAATTTGCAATTATTACATAACGCTTAGCTCAAAACATCAAGTAGCATACGGAAGCATAAATAGATAATAGGCTCCATCTTCAACTGTGCCACAGGCGAACAACTGTTGAGTGGAGGTTCGCAACCTATAAGATCACTTAGAACAATCGGAACAATAACCTGCAACATGAAAGGTTGCAGCCAATGAGTGGTCAATACTTTGAATGTATTGGCAAGTGGAACAATGAGAGAAACAACAAGACTAATATCTACATGCATATCTGGCTTGTGGGTACAGGCTTAGTTGCAGCAGCAAAATAACTTTATCCTATCATTTGTAAATCATTTGTAAAACATTTGATCATCAACACACAACCCAATTATGTTTCAACCACAAGTTTTGTCAATTACAAGTTAGAATGAATGAGAATATGGCATAACACCCATAATTCAGCAACTCAATCGTCCATTACCGGGGACACGGCTAAGCACTTAGTTTTACACCCTGCAGGGGTTGTACACTTTACCCATATGACCTGGTCGACCCGCTCGTACCATGACACACATATTGAGTCATGATAGAGAGAAGTCCAAGAAGAGATGATTCGGGAAGTAGCTCCCCAAGCCCATACACACACCGTTCCAACCTATCACAATCACTACATCTCTGGATACGAAGATCTCGGGTCGCCACGACCTACTAAGTCCATCCAGCCACCCATAACTCACTGGCATATGGTTGCACACGGAAGCTACCAAATCAAGACACTATTCATTTCTCAGAAACCTGGGTGGCCATCCACAAGTGAGATACTCGGGTAAACCATAGACATGGGCCCGGCATTCACGAACTAAGCAATTACCAATCCACCTAGAGAGTTCATTAATTACGTTGTTTTCAAACTTTCCAACACATTCTTTCAAAACAATCTTTATCATGGTGTATCCCACCCTCATCTACATAAGCACAACTACTTACGGCGGCTCACCTAACGAGAAAGGCTACGACATAATAGGATATAGCATAGCAATAGATAAAACTTGAAAACAGAACAAGCTACAATGCATATAGAAAGTAAATAGGAGTTTTATGAAGCTCCACTTGCCTTGGTAGTTGTCGGAGTCAAAAGCACAGTCCGGACAATCACACGGGTTACAATCCTCACAATCTACACGAAAGCAATTTAACCAAATAAACAATCCACACATAGAGATCAACAAATGCAACACAATGCATGGATGGCACCTTAATAAAGCTTCAGTAGTTTAGTTATGTTCTCTAATCAATGCTACTACTGAAAGATGCATGGGAAAACTTTTATTGCAAAGAAAACAAATTATGCAATTTGAGGATCCAATTAATAGGGATTCATTCAAAATATTAAGCCTATCTCGTTGACAGTATTGTAAAATCTGGTAAAGAATACTACTGTGTAAATATTCCAATTTAGAGCCAGAGGCAACTGGAATCACACAAAAAGGAGTTATGGATCTTTTTCTATAATTTTTATAGTGCAATATGCCTTTTATTAAACTCATAAAGATTAGTACAGTATACTTGAAATTTTAATTCAGAAACTCATTCTACACTTTCTTCTGATTCTGTAGACATATCATTTGAAATTTTATGACAAGTAGTTATTTTATTATGAATTTATTACTCCAAAAGGGTATTAAATCATTTAAATAATCACGACAAATAATTATAGTAAATGTCAAATACAATTACATATTAATACGATATAGAAAATTGTGAATCCAACAGTATATTATTTGCTATTTTTGGAGTTACATAACTATAGTTATGAATTTTGCAAGATTAATGCCTTTTTTGTCTTTTTATTCATTTTCTGATATTACAAGGAATATGCCGAGAATATTCTCCCGACGTGGCGCATTCTGAATGGTCGACACCTCTTCGATTGAGTGATCTGTTGAGCACCGTCGGATCAAGATTGGATAACAGAGATGCAGCGGCTCGGCTCGGCTTGGCTTGAGCCCGGCTGGACTTGGGCTCGGGGCTTAACTCGGCTTCCTGCGATCTAGGTCGTCCGGGCTGGATCAGACGGTCGAGGTGGTCCGGGGCGAGGCTCACCGGCAGGGTCGGCTAGGCGGCGGCGGACGGTGCAGACGGTGGCGATGGAGGCGGTCCCGGCCATCTCCGACGAGGGAGAGGTGGTGGACGCGATGCGGAGAACGACGTAGAGTTCGTAGGTGGTCACGACATGGTTCTTCTCTTCCTCGAGCGCCTGCAGGGGGTGGATGGAGGTCCGCAATGTCGGTGATGCTCCGGCGGCATCGGGAGGGCGCTGTGGAACTCCTGTGTACGGGGAAAAAAACTGAGGCGATGTAGTGGAGAGAGATAAGAAGGGTAGGGGAAAAGGGTAGGCGGGAGTGGTCGGTGGCGTCGGGCTCGACCTTGTCTACAAGCTCCAATGGTGGTTGTGACTCAGAGGCTCCGGCGAGCAAAATTGGCAGCTTGGTGGTGTCGTTTTAGGGTTTTAGGAGAGGGATTTCGTTGTTCAGGTGGGGAATTAAATAGAGGGGATCTAGGGTGCGAGAGGGGGGGGGGGGGGCAGAAATCCGAACGAAATCGGCGAAATCGCGGCGGCAGTTTGAGTCCGGGTCGCAGACGCGCTGGGGAGAGAGATGACAGGTGGGGCCCGCCTGTCGGTGATAGAGAGGAGGGAGCAGGCTGCTGTTGGGCTGCTGGCAGGCCGTGGTTGCTAGCTGCGCTTAGCTGCTGCGCTGCTTTGCCGCTACGCGCTAGATAGGCGGGGCAGGTGGGCTGGGCCGTGCGGCTGGCTGGGGCTGGCCGGCTCCGATTAGGTTAGCCCTTTTTTCATTTTTATTTTTCTTTTCTGTTTTTATTCTTTTATTCATAACTTTTTATTTAGGACTCCAAATGAATTGATTTTTGTTTCCGAATTTTTTAAACTCCAGTAGATCATCTTAGGATCATTTTAGTAGCCTTTTCACTAGTCTTCAAATAGTGGATCTATAAATCCTTATATATTCCTTATAGGAACTTTTTAGTAATTTGGAATAGAATTTTGAAGGAAGGTTTGTAATTTTGAAAATTTTGCATGATGCCATGATGCAATGCACATGAATCCTATGAAGTTTTCCCATTCTAAAATCTAGGATGTGACAAAACCCAGCAATATAGACTCACTCCCTTTGACCCGACGAAGGGCATGGTGAAGGCCCAGTCTTGGGATCACAAGTTGTCCAAAGTAGAGATTGAAGAGACAGGCGCGCTGATGGCGCGGATCCATGATCTGCAGTATGAGAAGGGCAAGGAGCAAGGTCTCAGGCCTTCAATTCACCTAACTCGAGAAAATGGTCAGGTCCTTCACCAAGCTCACTCAGGACAATGATATTCCCTCATCTTGTTGAGTTGAGATTCATTATTGGATGCATTCTGAAAGCTCATCCGCCATGGACCCCGCGAACGCGGGTCGCCTCAGGATTATGTGATACTGCGATGGCCAGTCCATTACTTTGAAGTCGATCTTCTCGTGTCCGAAGTTGTCACGTGAGCCAAATACGACATCGAGTGTGATATTTCCCAAAGGGATCTCAGGCTTCCCAGGAACTATGTCGTGGAAGGAGGTATCCATGGGTGCGAGGTTGGTCAATGAAAAATTCATTGTGCATAGTGTTTTGGAGTAGATGAGGTTGATGTCACTCCCAACATCCATAAAGACCTTGCTCATACATGTCAAACCCGTCGATCTGAGCCTCGACTATTAGGGCAGAGTGGCCTAGTCGTGGCACCTAAAGAGGATGGTCGTCTCTACTGAAAGTGATTTCTTGCTCGGACCATTTGAGGTACTCAGGTGTTGGTGGAGGTATTCTGATCGAAAAAGTTCACTTGTTGGGTGATTATATTTTGGGTCATGTTGGACGCGTGTCCCATTTAAATCATGTGTGTGGCCCCTCTATATGACGGGTAATCATTGTTCTAGGCCCTGTTTGCCACAGGTTGCTGGTGTATTTGTTAGGGGTGACCCCTTAGGGTTGCTCGATCTTTCAAATCTCCTTGAATAGCGATGGAATCGTGAGGGGGGGAGAGGGAGGATGAAATCCATGTGAACTCACACACGAAGAACATGATGAATGCAACACACACGATACACAAAGAAATCTATAGCTCATGTCGGCAGCTACTAGTACGACACAATCCCTAGGGCCGGTGGTGGGCAAGAACACTCTCTCTTTAACCGGCACAACAAGTGGGAGGCTTGGTGAGATCTTGACAACTTGGAGAAGGAACACTGACTCCAAGGCCTTGTACAACTTGAACGCACTATGAAAAAACCCAAGAGGTTGGTAACGATAGTCAGTCCCGTTGATTAAGGGGATGAGGCAAAACTAGATATTCCACAAGGGGTTATCTTTAGTCTATCATCTATGCCTCGTGTTTACAATGGAGGGGTGGGGCTATTTATAGGCCAAACACATTAAAATGGGTAATTTAGGGATAAAGGGAAAGTTCTAGGAGGATTGGAGGGTACATGGGCTGAAGGCCCAGCTGTCGGCATGTAGGCCCATGACTTACGCTGGAGACTCCAGAGTTGTGTGATCGGAGACTCCGGGGTAGCAGGCAGAGACTTCAGATGCGTTCCCGAGGCTTGCAGGCGTGCTTAGTTGTGGACAAGCTAGAGAGTGGAGACTCCGGGTGCATGCTGGCAGAGACTCGGGGATCAGTCGGAGACTCCGGATTTGAGGCAGAGACTCCAAATCGATTCCAGAGGCTTGTAGCCTAACATTGCACGGAGGGGGGGCGGAGACTCCGGGTGGTTGAGGATGGAGACTCCAGTCCTAGAGCCAACTTTGCATGTTCATCTTCCGAAGTTGTTGGACAACACGTCGGGGCTTCATACCTGAGTATGCACAGCGTAGTCGCATGAGGTAGCAAGCCATTCAAGGGTGTATGAAAGTCACACAAAGATAGTAGTGAGTTAACCCTTTCATGGAGTAACTTGGCTCATGCGTGAGTCATGGGTCCACTTGGGGGACTTGGTGGTGTAGATGTAGGGACGTTCGTAGGACGGGCTGCATCAGCTCCCTGTTGGGAAAGAGATATCCTTGAATCTTCAGCCTCATCATCTCCATGTAAAGGTGATAGGTCCTTCACATTGAACGTCTTGCTTACGAGGTACTTTGATGTCGGGATGTCAATGATGTAGACATTGTTATTTATCTTCTTGAGGACCTTGAAGGTACCATCTCCTCGTGGCTTCAGCTTGTAGTCACGATATTTGGCGAAGTGCTCTTTTCTTAGGTGTATCCACATGAGGTCACCTTCTTCGAAGATCATCTCTTTATTGGTCTTGTTTAGCAGTGATTCTTGGTGAAGAACTTGTTGCTCGATAGTAGCTCTTGTGTCTTCGTGTAGTTTCTTCATTGCTTGGATGCACTTGTCGACGTCCATGTTGGTGCGTTCGTGAAGAGGAATCGATAGGATATCAAGCGCGGCGAGGGGCTCGAATCCCTAGACGGTCATGAATGGGCTCTTAATTGTTGTTGAGTGCTTGGCTCGATTGTAGGCGGACTCGGGGTGGGGAATGCATTCCTCCCAATCCTTAAGATTCTTCTTGATCAACCCCTCGAAGGAGGGTTCCGAGGCTTCGGTTGAAAACCTCGGTCTGGCCATCGGTTTGAGGGTGCGCGGTGGACGAGAAGAGGAGCATGACACCAAGCTTGTCCATGAGCGTCTTCCACATATAGCTCATGAATTTGATGCCGCTGTCAGAGACGATGGTTCTTGGCACACCATGAAGAAGAACGATTTCCCTGAAAAACAAATTTACAATATGTGAAGCATCATTGGTTTTATGGCACGAAATGAAATGTGCCATTTTCAAAAAGCGGTCAACTACAACAAATATGGAAACATGGCCATGCTTTGATCTAGGAAATCCTAATACAAACTACATGCTTATGTCCGGCCAATGTGCATGAGGAATAGGCAATGTCATATAAAGACCAAATGAGTTAGACTTTACTTAGCTTGGACACATATAGTGCATCCTTTAATGTGGCGCTCCACGCCTATCTTCATCTTCAGCCAATAGTAGTGAGTGGAGAGTATGTCATATGTCTTGTCATGACCAAAGTGGCCCATTAGGATTCCACCATGAGACTCTTGGAGAAGCAAAATTTGGAGAGATGACTTCGGGGTGCAAAGCTTATTTTGTTTAAAGAGAAAACCATTGTGTAAATAAAAGTGATCAAATCATTTTTGAGTTGAACACTTTGCAAATATTGGTCCAAAGAATGGGTCGGAAGCATATAAAGTTTTTATATCCTCAAGACCCAACACGTTTACTTCGAGGTGCGTAACAAGTCTTGTGTTCTTGCGAGACAAAGTGTCTGCAACTATATTATCTTTGCCTTTCTTGTACTTGATAATATAGGGAAAGGACTTCATAAATTCAACCCACTTAGCGTGCCTTTTACTCAAGTTGGCTTGGCCTTTGAGGTATTTCAACGACTCATGGTCAGAATGTATGATAAATTCCTTAGGCCAAAGTTATATAATGCTACCAAACTTGAAGAACACAAACTAATGCAAAAAATCTCTTTGTCGTAAATTGGATAATTAAGGCGTGCACCTTCAAGTTTCTATCTATGGTACGTAATAGGACGTCCATTTTGCATGAGGACACTCCTCCAATGACAATACCACTAGCGTCACACTCTATCTCAAAAGTTTTTGTGAAATCCGGTAAAGCAAGGACATGTGCTTTGGTGAGCCAATTTTTGAGCTCATCAAAGGCATTTTGTTGTGCTTTGCCCCAAATGAAGGCGGCATTCTTTTTGGCCAATTCGTTGAGAGGACAAGCAATAGTAGAGAAATCTTTCACACATTGATTATAGAAACCGGCCAATCCATGAAAGCTTCAAAGTTCACTCACATTTGCGGGAATAGGACAATCTCGTATGTCTTTGACCTTGGAAGTATCGACTTCAATATCATTCGAAGAGATAACCCAAGAAAAACCAACTTGTCTTTAGCAAAAGTGCACTTGGTAAGATTAGCATATAGCTTTTCATTTTGAAGGATTTGCAAAACCTCCTTAACATGTATGTGATGCTCTTCAAGCGACTTGCTATGACAAGGATATCATCAAAATAGACTACTACACTTTTCCAATGGGAGATCTCAAAATATGATTCATAAGGCGCATGAAGGTGGATGGGGCATTAGATAGGCCAAATGGCATGACCAACCATTCATAGAAACAAAGTTTGGTCTTGAAGGTGGTTTTCCACTCGTCACCTTCCGCCATGCGAATTTGATGGTAACCACTACGATGATCAATTTTCGAGAAAATCGTGGCTCCACTCAATTCATCAAGCATATCGCCAAGACTTGGTATTGGATGTCGATATCGCACGGTGATAACACTGATTTGACGGTAGTCCATGCACAACTGTAATGTATCACCCGTTTTCGGAACTAGTATCATGGGTATCAAACTAGGGCTCATGCTTTCTTGGATCAAACCTTTGGAGACGAGGTGGTGATTTGGTGTTCGATCTCCTTCATCTCCTCTGGATTCGTGTTGTATGTGGTGTGGTTTGGTAGAGGTGCGTCGGGGATAAGGTCGATGCAATGCTCGATTCCGCGAAGAGGAGGTAGTCCATGAGGTAGTTCTTCGGGAAACACATCCTTGAATTCCTGCATCGATGATGATTTTGATGGATTTCCGATTGATGTCGGCAAGTGTTCGGAAGATGTTGGATCTTTTGTCTTCGTGCTCGTGGGCTTGAGTAGCCAAGACTCTTGTGAGGACAAGCGGATGACTTGTGTCATGTTCACACATGAGAAGCTCTTGATCATTCTCAACATGTTGTCTCACGAGTGCTTCCTGAAGGAGATATGCCCTAGAGGCAAATAATAAATAGGTGATACGCTGCTAACGTATCCATAATTTTTGATGTTCCAAGCTTGGTTTTATCTACTTTCTTATGTTGTGTTCCAACTTTGGAGTACTTTTTATCCACTTTCTTGGACTGCCAGCTGCTTGTTTTTTGGAGTGCCAGCTGCTTGTTTTCTGCTATTTTTGGTTCTAGGAAAGTCAAAAAAGGAATATTCTCAGAATTGGACGGGACAAAAGCCAAAGTCAGTTTTTCCCGAGGGGGACACGGAGCCAGAATACGAGACAGAGAGCGGCTAGAGGGCCGCCACACCACCTGGCCGCACGGCCAGGCCTGGCCCGCGCCAGGGGGTGGTGTGCCTGCCTAGGGCACCCCCTCGGCCTCCCCTTCCTACTATAAGATGCCTCCGATACAGAAACCCTAAGTACCCGATCAAAATTCCACGAAAGAGTTTGTAGCCACCGTCATCTCCATCCCTAGATCGGGAGGGATCTGAAGCTCTTCCCGACACCCTGCCGGAGAGGGTAATTCACCCTGGAGGCCTTCTTCATCACCATGCAAGCCTCCAGTGTGATACGTGAGTAGTTCATCCTTGGACTACGGGTCCATGTAGTAGCTAGATGGTTGGTTCTTCTCCTTTGTGCTATCATGTTTAGATCTTGTGAGCTCCATTCATGATTAAGATCATCTATTTGTAATCCTACATGTTGTGTTTGCGGGGATCGATGGATATTGAGATGCTATTTCAGATTGATTATTGATTCTATCATGTCTTTGTTATTTGTGATCTTGCATGCTTTTCGTTGTTAGTAGCTATCTTGGCCAAGTAGATGCTAGCAACTCCCAGAGTTAGTATTTATGCTTGATAGTGGGTTCATGCCTCTAGTAATCTGGGAGAGTGACAGAAATCTCTAAGGTACTAGATGTGTTGTTGCTACTAGGGAGAAAACAACAATCCTTTGTTCATAGAACAATCATATTGTTTACTTTACACGCAATGCGTAATGCAATTATCTGTTGCTTGCAACTTAATACTGGAGGGGGTTCGGATTATAACCTGAAGGTGGATTATTAGTCATAGATGCAGTTGGATTACGGTCTATGTATAATGATGTAATGCCCAGTCAAAGGAGTCAAGATGATTAGTATATGCATGTATGCTTTCTCGATGTTTGTCAATTGCCCCGCTGTAATTTGTTCATCCAACATGTTATCTATCTTAAGGAGAACCACCACTAGTGAACTATGGACCCCGGTCCTCTCTTTTACCATCAATCTATATCTGTTAACTCTTTTCTGTTTACTTTATGCAAGCTTTTACTTTCTTCCACACAATACGTTTAATCCTTTGTTTTTAGCAAAACCGGTGAGATTGACAACCTCACTATAAGTTGGGGGCAAAGTTCTGTGGTGGTGTTGTGCAGGATTCCAAGTTGGCAACAACACCTTGGAGGTGTTTCCTTGCTCCTACTGGTTCGATAAGCTTGGTTTCATAACTGAGGGAAACTTATTGATGTGCTCATCATACCTTCCTCTTGGGGTTCCCCAACGAGCTCGTTAGTACACGAGTCAACAAATATTTTTCTAGCGCCGTTGCCGGGGAGTCAAGGACATCTTCACAAGGGGAGTCCCTCATAACCAATCTCTTTACTTTGTTGTTTTTGTTTTGCTTAGTTTATTTTCTTGCTTTGTTTGCTTGTTTCTTTATCAAAAACACAAAAAAATTAGTTTCACTAGTTTGCTTCTTTATACTGAAAACACAAAAAAATTAAGTATTTCTATAGTTGCTACCTCTTTCTTAGCTCACCATGTTGATCCCTAAGTTCACCCTGAAAGACCTTTCAATAGGTAGTGGCTCTATAATTGGAAAAGGTAATATGGAAGAATTCTTTAATCATGTTAGTAAGCATGAGGATATTGAGGATAGACCCCTTGCAGAACTTGCTCCAAATTATGAAATTGCTGCAGCTTCTTTAGTTCACATGTTGGAAGCTATGTTTGTTAACCTTAACCCCTTAATGCAAGTAATGTTTCTTAAACTTAAAGAAATTGAGGACCCTGAAAAGATAGATTTTATTCTGGAAATTTTGCTTAAGGAATTCTATGATGTTGCCAAGGAAGCTAGGAAATTATTTGAATGTTTTAATATGCTAGGCTCATGTGTAGATGTTATTGGTACACGATAAAATATGGACAAAACCGAACCTAATGGGGGAGGAAACTAAGATACCAATACCTTTTAAACTTGCAGCAATGCATGAAGCCATAGAAAAGAATCTTATTGGATTGTTCCTGAAAACCCGTTTGATGAAAATAGTGAACCCAAGAGCATTGAGAGAGGATCCTCTAGAACTTATTTGGATGAGATACCTTGCTCGGTTGAAGATTTTTCTGGTATCACTTTTAATGCTTCTTCATTTGAGAACACTTGATTCTATTTCTCGCTTCTTATGCCTAACTTAAAGGCATTAAAGAAAAGTACTTATTGGGAGATAACCCAAAAGTTTTAGATGAGTCTTGGAAGTTATTACCTCTGTAATAACCTCTCCTTATCATTTTTATTTGCCTTTTGTGCCAAGAGTAACCTCTAATGACAGAGAAGTAATGCTTGGAAAAGTTGCTATCCTGAAACAGATTTTTGTTCTTCATTGTAAAACTTCGTGTAAAATCTCTATACGTCGGTTTGAGGCGTGAATTTTTTTGCTTCTTCCCCAGGTTATTATCTAACTCTTTTTAGTTCAAAACTTTTCGATTTGAGCAACAGAAGGTCTTCGAAAAAATTCATTTTTACCCGCTAGTCCATTTTGACAGATTTCTGCCATTATTTGCATTTGCTTCTTGTTGGTTCCTTTTTGAGTTCTTTCGGGGAATTGAACTTTTTGAGGGAAGGTCTACAGTAGCTTGTGTTTTAATGGAAGTTCTATTGATGTTGAAACTGAACCCAAAGACTTATTATCTTGAGTGCACTAATGTTGCTAATAACGATTGTGTGAAGTTTTGTATGAAGGAAAAATTTCAGGTGTATGGAAGGAATGACGTAATGAGATGAAGAATGGACTAAAGCTCAAGCTTGGGGATTCCACTCGTGTCACCCAAAGAAATATCCAAGAAGTACAAGCGTCAAAGCTTGGGGATGCCTAAGGCATCCCCTTCTTCATCAATAAAAATCCCAGGTTTCTTCCAAACACTTCATTTTTATTGTTTCATGCACAGTTGTGTTGTTCTTGGAGCGTCTTCTTTTTCGTTTTGATTTTGGTTTTAGGTTGCTTGGTTTTCTTAGTTTTCTGAATAAATTGGCTAGACCCCCTCTTTCATACATTGGTTTTCAAATAGTTTGGTTTGGATTGGAAAAGAGTAGGAAAGTTCATGCCTAAGTGGTAAAGAGAGCTTGTTTTTGACTGTAGCCTATGCTTTGTCATGCCATGCTTGATATTGTTTTGGCTTTATTCTTAGTGATCTTTGTTGTAGCATGACATGTTATAAACAATTGAGATTGCTTAATGTGCCTTGGAAGGATCATGCGTTGTTTTAGCATATTAAAGCATAGTATTTGGGTATACTCCTTTGATGCTTTGTTTGGGTTGACTTGGCGCATGCTCACGCCATGTTATGACTATCCCAAGTCACCATAGCCTTTATGATCCTTTATTTTTCGACTTGTAATATCACTTTATTCTTTAATCAATGATGTTTTGTCGCTTTGCATGATTATGGCCATTATTGCAATCTTAGTTGGTCGCTCCCAGTCTTTTGCTAGCCTCCATAACCAAGTATGAGTTCCACTCATGCATCCAACTCCTAAAACCAAGTTACTCCAAAGAGTCCACCATACCTACCTATTAGCATTTGCTATTCCAAGTATATTCATGTTTTTATCTACCTTCCGAATTAAACTTGTTATGTGAAAATTAGTGATTAATGCTCTCACGAACTTGATGGCACACTTTACTTTTCTTGCACTTAATAAACTTGAACCATTGTGTCCATCTTTGTTGTGTATATGCTTGCGCTTTATAAGTTGAAATTAGCAGAACCATCTATCATGGGGAACGCTTTCAACATTGTACCCCGTTGATATCATGTTCTTTTTCTGATGGATCTCGGTGATGTGAAATAAAAGGGGAACTTGTAAGATCATGGAGTTTGTATGTGTGTTAGAGAAATGCATGGGTCGCTAGCCTAAGCCATGCCTAATCATGGTGGAAACTTGTAGCATCACTATAATGATCACTATATGAAGGATCCTCAATGAAAACCTATGCAAATAGCAAATAAAAAGATTGCTGAGATGCTCATTGTCTGCTTGCCTTGTCATTTTGATTATGGGATAGCTCCTGTATCATGTGAAAGGGGTACCCCGTTGGCGGTTCTCTATGATACATATGTACTTACAATGACAAGAGCTTACTTGTGATTGAAGTTGAGTAGCATGAGGTTCGGTCTTCGTAAGTAAGGGGCATGAGATTTCGGCTTATAACTTGTCAAGCATATCCTCTTAGTTGTGTCACTTTAACCTTAATCACTTAAAGATGCTTATGATAGGGGCAATGTGAGCTGAAAGCTAATAAGTACCATAATTTTTGTAAGCTCTTTATGAAACTGGAATCCCTGCTTCCTTCTATGAAGGCCTTTCTTTTACTTTTATGTTGAGTCTCCACCTTCTACCTTTATGCACCTACTTTGAGAGCATAGTGGCCATTCTTAGTTCTATGTGCATTGTCCCAAGACTTGTTGATTAATGCATAACTTGATATTGCTTGTTCTTAAACTATTTGTATCTAGTCACTCTTATGAACTTTGAAGGTGTCCTATGCATTTATGTTTGCTACTCTATGAGGGATAAGCTGAATGCCACTATGCTGTGTTTTTTCTTTATGTGAAACAAACAAACGTCTTGCAAAGCATTGTTATGCATGAATCTTTTGTTTGTGCCTTTTCATGTTGCAACATAGTTGCTATGTCTTATTGCTAGAACTTTATCTTTCATGCTATGTTGAAGTACTATGATCCAAGCTATCAATGTTTTACAAATACTTTGATCAAGTTTATGATGGTGCATGTCACCTCAAAAAATATTCTTTCGTTTTATTGCTTACCTACTCGAGGACGAGAAGGAGTTAAGCTTGGGGATGTTGATATGTTGCTAACGTATCCATAATTTTTGATGTCCCATGCTTGGTTTTATCTACTTTCTTATGTTTTGTTCCAACTTTGGAGTACTTTTTATACACTTTCTTGGACTAACCTATTAACAAGATGCCACAGTGCCAGCTGCCTGTTTTCTGCTGTTTTTGGTTCCAGGAAAGTGAGAAAATGAATATTCTCGGAATTGGACGGGACAAAAGCTAAAGTCAGTTTTTCACCGAGGGGGACATAGAGCCAGAATACGAGACGGAGAGGGGCCAGAGGGCCGCCACACCACCTGGCCGCACGGCTAGGCCTGACTGGCGCTAGGGGGTGGTGTGGCCACCTAGGGCACCCCTCGGCCTCCTCTTCTGACTATAAGATGCCTCCGATACAGAAACCCTAAGTACCCGATGAAAATTCCATGAAAGAGTCCATAGCCACCGTCATCTCCATCCCTAGACCGGGAGGGATCTGAAGCTCTTCCTGGCACCCTTCCGGAGAGGGGAATTCACCCTGGAGGCCTTCTTCATCACCATGCAAGCCTCCGGTGTGATGCGTGAGTAGTTCATCCTTGGACTACGGGTCCATGTAGTAGCTAGATGGTTGGTTCTTCTCCTTTGTGCTATCATGTTTAGATCTTGTGAGCTCCGTTCATGATCAAGATCATCTATTTGTAATCCTACATGTTGTGTTTGCGAGGATCCGATGGATATTGAGATGCTATTTTAGATTGATTATTGATTCTATCATGTCTTTGTTATTTGTGATCTTGCATGCTTTCCGTTGTTAGTAGCTATCTTGGCGAAGTAGATGCTAGCAACTCCAAGAGTTAGTATTTATGCTCGATAGTGGGTTCATGCCTCTAGT
This sequence comes from Avena eriantha, assembly GCA_910589775.1. Classification (NCBI taxonomy): domain Eukaryota; kingdom Viridiplantae; phylum Streptophyta; class Magnoliopsida; order Poales; family Poaceae; genus Avena; species Avena eriantha. The sequence goes on from OU342741.1 coordinate 111,796,959, forward strand.
AATCTGGGGAAGTGACAGAAATCTCTAAGGTACTAGATGTGTTGTTGCTACTAGGGAGAAAACAGCAATCCTTAGTTCATAGAATTACACGAAAAGCGTAATGCAATTATATGTTGCTTGCAACTTAATACTGGAGGGAGTTCGGATGATAACCTGAAGGTGGATTATTAGTGATAGATGCAGTTGGATTACGGTCTATGTATAATGATGTAATTCCCAATCGAATCTCAAAGGAGTCAAGATTATTAGTATATGCATGTACGCTTTCTCGATGTTTGTCAATTGCCCCGCTGTAATTTTTTCACCCAACATGTTATCTATCTTAAGGAGAACCACCACTAGTGAACTATGGACCCCGGTCCTCTCTTTTACCATCAATCTACAACTGTTTACTATTTTCTGTTTACTTTATGCAAGCTTTTACTTTCTTCCACACAATACGTTTAATCCTTCATTTTCAGCAAAACCGGTAAGATTGACAACCTCACTATAAGTTGGGGGCAAAGTTCTGTGGTTGTGTTGTGTAGGATTCCAAGTTGGAAACAACACCTTGGAGGTGTTTCCTTGCTCCTACTGGTTCAATAACCTTGGTGCTCATCATACCTTCCTCTTGGGGTTCCCCAACGAGCTCGTTAGTCCACGAGTCAAAAATAGGTTTTTATTGTCATATATCAATTAGTTCGTAATAGTTTCATATTGTGCTATAACTGTATTAATACGAAACGTTAATACACGTGTGGTATGTAAACAAACCAAGTCTCTAGTTACCTCTAGCTAACTAGTTCATTGGTCATGAGGATGATCTAGGGTTTCGAGATCATGGGCATTTATGCCAATTGACAATGAGGTTACGTCATTAGTTGAATGATGTGATAGACAAACAACCTGTCAACACCCGGATTTTTAATCCCAGATGCCTGTTATGCCATACATCGCAATCCCAGGATTACCATTTTTGCGAGACATAACAGATTGGATATCACAGTACACCATCCATTACAAACCATAATAAGGTCTTACACGAAATAAAGGATCTCATGATCCAGTCTTAATACAACAAGCAGCGGAATAAAATAGTAAGCACAGCGGTGGGGTCCATCTTCAGGGTCACAGGCAATGCTGACGATGGAAGATAGTCCTAGTTATCATAGTCGTCCTGCTGTCCTTCATCTTGGTAGTCTCCTTCATAGTCTGGCCATAGGAATAGCCAGGGACAAAATCCATGAGTACTCTTTAAGTAGTAGCAAACTAGCACTAACAGTAGGGTAGTTCTAGTGGGAAATGCTAACTCTAAGTTTATTTGTAAAGTTAAGTTTGAAACCTAAGCTGAGTTCAAAAACAAAGAAAGATAAAATAAAGTTCTAGAATCACTTAAGTTGGGAAGCTAGTGTCATAGTCACAACTCTGTTGTGGTCAAGTCAAGATTCATCATTCATTTCATAAGTCATTTTGAAAACATCTGACAACGGAACAGTATGGCCACTCCAACTGTCCATAACCGCGGACGCGGCTATTCGAATAGTTTGACACTCTGCAGAGGTGGTACACTTTCACCACAAGATTCGATACATCTGTCAGGGATAACCCTGAATCATCATACTTAGTATGCAGATAATCAAACATAACATTTCCTTTACACACCCTAGTATAAGCACCTCTCCTATGAGCATGGCCTCCCAACCATGACCATATGTCATCTTGGGCACTACATAGGTGGACAACATTTAGAAGTAGCCTCAGCTCAAACCTCTCCCGCGAGGGAACTAATACTAATGCATAAACTTCCGGCTAAGCCTTACCCAATTCAGGTATTGTGGTTGTACGGTAAATTTGGAATGGTATCGCATCCGAACCCAACCATCAGTTTTGTAAACGGGTTAAGGCTCATGCCTCAACATTTCCATCATCATAAACCATTTGTGTTTCTCAACACATGTCAAAACATCTCAATATAATGACTCATCATTCCAAGGTTTTCACAAGTCATTTTCACCAAGTATTCCCATCTAAAGTGACTCAAGTTTTAGTTTAGCTATAAACTACTAAGTTAAGAGTGTTCACTAATGTGGGATGCTAATGTCAATCTCATGCCATAGAATGACATCTAAGTCTCACTTGGATAGGTCAAGTTTTATACTTTTTATGCTACCTTCAACAAGTAAGGGACTTTGGTAAAGTAAGGAAAGTAAAGCTTGGAAATAAAACTTGGGGTAGGTAATATTCAAAGTGGTATAACCCAAAGCATGCCTAATGCATCTTGCTTAGGTATCTAACTTGCAAGGGTTAGCTTGCATTGTTAATGATGGCTTGCTAAGTATAATACTTGCAAGTGTTAGCTTGCCTTGGTTGGTGCAGTGGTTGAAGTTTTCTTCCTCTTCCTCCGGGTAGAACTCCTCCTCCTCGAAAGCTTGGCTGGTACTATCGTCTATAAATACATACGGTATACTCAATCACCAAACAATACTTCACTAGTCTACTTAGCACACTAAGGCACACATTTGATGATCTACTATCATCACAAGCATCACAAGGTTTAATTTACTAGCTTCATTCTTTTTATTTGGGAAAAGTAATTTCTACTCATTGAAATTAACTAAGATTTAATATTCTCCAATTAAAATATGGGATCATGTGTAAACATGTCATCACCACATATTCTAACATATGTGAATGTGATTTAAGGGTTGGATCATATTTTAATAAGTTTAAGTTTAACAAATAAAGATTTAAAGTGACTAGAAATGCCTATATAGCATCATTTTGGTACTAGTCCAAAGTCACTGCATGCAAACCTTACTATTATTACATATTCAGATAGGTATGGTTAAATGTGATTTTTGAGAGTTGGAAGCAACTCAAAAGCTATTAGGGTTCATTTTATAAAAATGTTTAAATGTGCAAAAGCTTCTGTCTGGTTATTTTTACTAGGAGAGATCTCTAACTCTAAAAGATTTAAATCCAACGGGCTTCGATAGATAATTTTAGTAGCTTTCCAACAAAATTAAAATTACTCAATTTGGATTTGTAAAACTCTCTGAATTGATTTTTGAACTAAGGGACAGAATTGAGTTCAAACCTAAATAGAAAAATCCAAATTTGAATTACGGGGTCAGCGCGGGAAATGAAATGGGCCAGCCCAGTGACGCTCAACGGCGCAAAGGGCGGCTGACAGGTTGGTCCCACTTGTCAGGGACACTTAAAACGCGAAGCGGTACGGGACGATATGGGCGCTACGATTAGAACCTAGATCAACGGTCCATAGTCGTCGTCAACGACGGACTTGTCACCGGCGAGACCGAACCCTAAACGGCCAGTGGGGCTCTACTGGGGACGTACCAGAGCTCCAGCTAGTGTGGTGAGGCGGGCGATCGAACTGGACGGCGGCGGCGAACTCAGGCGAGGTTGCGGCAGGGGCTGAGGTGGACGGAATCGACAGCAGCGTCTCCTCCTCTGCTGTGGTTGCCTCCGATGAAATTCCGGCAGCCTGCTGCTCGAGCTGCTCCGGCGAGGCTCTGGGAGGGTTCTGAGGGGGAGTGGATATAGAGTGGTGTGAGGAATTTGTGCTGGGGAGGCCTACTTAAATACGCGCGACGAGGCGGAAGTGCGGCATGGGCGGAGCTCGTCGGTGACGATGATACAGCGGGCTAGGGGCTTGGGCGGTGGACTAGGATGGTGGGCAGTCTACTGGCAGTGCTCTACGGCGCAATGGCACGGCTAGGGGCGGTGTTATTTGGTCAGGAGCGTCACACACTCTGGGAGACAGAGACGGTGTTCGACGGCGAATATGGCGACTATGGGTCGCGCGGTGGTGCACGGCCGTGTCTGGCGGGTAGTGGGTGTCGAGGCGGAGCGGCGTGCGTGATATGGTGTCGCGGCGCGGTCTGCAGCGTGCTGGCGGCGATCGCGCTCTGGCGTGCGCTGCGCACGGCGCAGAGAGAAAGGGCGGCGCGTCGCTGAGGTGGTCCAGGGGCTGGGGTTGATCGAGGGGTGGACCGTTGGCGGTGGTAGGGTTGGGCGGAGCTAGGGGATGTGCTGGATTGGCGCGGCTTGGTCCCTGGCGTGCTGTCCGCATCTGGCCGGCGGTGACCTCATTTGGGCGGCGCTGCACTGGCGCTGCGGGGAAGGGGGAGGCTGGTTGATGACTTGGTTGGACTTAGGGGGGATAGAGGAGAGTAGAGAGGGTCCAATGGGGGACAAGGGCTTAACTAGCAACAGTATTAGTTAGGCCATTTAATCTCTGCCTGCCACCTGTTCGACACAATGGTCGCATGAGAGAAAAATTTGAATTTTGAGCTGATTTTTGGTGGAGTGATGTGTCTTATGCTTAAGCTTCTAGGTGTGCTTGGGTTTTTGAAATGGAGTTCATTTGAGTGGTTTTTAAATAAGTGTGATCTATACATATGAACTACATTCAATTTTCAATTGTCATTTAAATTTAGTGTTTTAAAGTTTTTGGGATGAAACAAAGTGGGCCTTGGTACATCACTACTTGTACTAGCAAGGGGTTCAAAGATCAACAATTGTTTCTGTTAAGATTTGAGTTCTAGGAATAGCCAAAGTAGGCTAGGTGATTAAAATGGCAAAAGTGACCATTTGCTTATTTTATTCTTTTTGATTTCTTTTTCTTTGGGATTTGCTTGGGAATGATCTAGATGATGTTTAATTCACCTTAGAATCATTTTACAACCAAAGGATCACTCAAACATGGCAATTCAAAACAACTCCTAATTTAAATGCACACACATATGAATGCTTAATTATTTTAAATGGAAAAGTTTTTGCTAACCCTAAATTGAGTAGGTTTGATCTTGATTCACTTTGGTTTAAGTTTTGGGATGTTACAAACCTTCCCCCCTTAAACAAAATCTTGTCTCGAGATTTACGAAAGAAAACTAGGAACTAAAGAGATCTGGAAACTCTGTCCTAATGTAATCTTCCCGCTCCCGAGTGGCTTCTTCTTCGGTATGGTTGCTCCATTGAATCTTGAGAAATTTGATACTCCGGGTCCTGGTGGTTCTGTAAGCTTCCTCGAAGATACGGATAGGCACTTCACGATACGTCAGTTCCTAGTTGATATCCACAGCTTGGTGATCAATGTTCTTGAAAACCTCGGTCTTCTCTGGCACTTCTAGGCATTTGCGAAGTAACGAGATATGGAACACATTGTGGATGTCTGACATCTCTTCTGGTAGTTCCAGCTGATACGATACATCTCCTCGGCGATTCAGAATCTTAAAGGGTCCGATATATCTAGGGGATAACTTTCCCTTCAGACTAAAACGTTGCGTTCCCTTCAATGGCGAAACCTTGAGATACACAAAATCTCCGACATTGAAAGTCAGGTCTCTCCTTCTCTTGTCAGCATAACTCTTCTGTCTAGATTGGGCGGTCTTGAGGTGCTCACGGACTTTGTGAACTTTCTCTTTAGCGTCTCGGAGAATGTCGGGTCCAAAAATCTGACTCTCTCCTACTTGCGACCAATTCAAAGGGGTACGACACTTTCTTCCGTATAGGAACTCAAATGGGGCCATTTGCAAACTGGCTTGATAACTGTTGTTGTATGAGAATTCTGCAAAAGGCAGACAGTCTTCCCATTTGGATCCATACTCTAAAACACAAGCTCTCAACATATCTTCTAAGATCTGGTTCACTCTTTCAGTCTGTCCATCAGTTTGTGGGTGATAAGCGGTGCTGAAGTTCAACTTGGTTCCTAAACCTTCTTGGACTTTCTGCCAAAATCTCGAGGTAAATTGGGTTCCTTGATCTAATACTATGGTCTTAGAGGTTCCATGCAGACTAACAATTCTAGCAATGTACAACTCTGCTAGCTTCGAACTCTGATAGGTAGTCTTAACAGGTATAAAGTGAGCTACCTTGGATAGTCTATCAACGATGACCCAGATTGAGTCATTTCCCCTACTAGAAGTAGGAAAACCGGTGATAAAGTCCATACAGAATCCCATTTCCATTCCGGAATCTACAATGGTTGCAACAGTCCTGCGGGTCTCTGATGTTCTGCTTTGACTCTTTGACAGATGTCACACTTGGCGATGTAGCTTCCAATTTCTCTCTTCATCTTGTGCCACCAAAATTGCTCTTTTAAATCTTGATACATCTTTGTTCCTCCGGGGTGGATAGAATAAAGAGTATCATGAGCTTCTTGCATGATAACTTTCTTTTGCTCCGAATCTACTGACACGTAGATACGTCCTTTGTACCACAGAACTCCTTCTTCGTCTTCGGTGAATCCAGGTACCTTTCCTGTACCAATACGATGTTTAATTCTGTCGATACTTTCATTTCCCTTCTGGGCTTCCTTGATTTGGCTAATCAAAGTGGGTTGAAGTTCAATGCTAGCTAGAAATCCTTTGCTAACAAGCTCAGTTCTAAACTGCTCCAACTCCTCATACAAACTGGGTTGCTTCTCCTTGATCATGGTGTTTAGCCTACACGGCAATCTGCTAAGAGCATCCGCTACCACGTTGGCTTTGCCTAGGTGATAGTGAATGTCAAGGTCATAATCCTTGATTAACTCTATCCATCTCCTTTGCCTCATATTCAGCTCCTTCTGAGTGAAAATATACTTCAAGCTCTTGTGATCTGAGTAAATCTCACAGCGATTTCCCATAAGATAATGACACCATGTCTTCAAGGCCAAAACTACGACTGCTAACTCAAGATCATGGGTCGGATAGTTCTGCTCATGCTGCTTCAGTTGTCGAGACAGATAGGCGATGACTTTGCCTTCTTGCATCAATACACATCCAAGACCAATCTTGGATGAATCACAATATACGTCAAACGACTTCTTGATATCTGGCATGATCAATATTGGGGCTGAAATCAATCTCTTCTTCAGTTCTTGGAAACTGGCTTCACATTTGTTGGTCCATTCAAACTTTTTGTCCTTCTTCAACAATTGGGTCATGGGTCTGGCGATGCTCGAAAATCCTTCTACGAATTTGCGGTAATATCCCGCTAATCCGAGAAATGCACGGACTTGGGTTTGAGTGGTTGGGGCTTCCCATGCTTCGACATCTTTAATCTTGGCGGGATCAACAGAGACTCCTCCGGCAGACACAATATGTCCTAGGAATCCTACTTCTTTCAGCCAAAACTCACATTTGCTGAACTTGGCATACAACCGATGCTCTCTCAGGGTTTCCAAGATGATTCTCAGATGTTGCTCATGCTCTTCTTCTGACTTGGAGTGGATAAGAATATCGTCGATAAACAATGACAAACTTATCCAAGAAATTCATGAAGATCTTATTCATGAGATTCATGAAATAAGCAGGGGCATTGGTTAATCCAAAAGACATGACCGTATACTCGTATAAACCATAACGAGTAGTAAAGGCGGTCTTTGGAATATCCGTTGCTCGAATCTTAAGTTGGTGATAACCAGTCCTAAGATCAATCTTTGAGAATACCTGGGCACCAGTCAACTGATCAAATAGATCCTCTATCTTTGGCAGCGGGTACTTGTTTTTTATGGTGACGTCATTCAGTTTCCTGTAATCTGTGCACAAACGGCTGCCTCCATCTTTGTTGTCGACTAATAACACTGGTGATCTCCATGGCGATGCGCTTGGTTGAATCAAGCATGTTGCTAACATTGCATCCAACTGCTTCTTCAATTCTACTAACTCTGAGGGGTTCATGCTATAGGGTCTCTATGCTATGGGTCCGGTTCTGGGGATTAGTTCGATAATGAACTCAATTCATCTGGGAATACGTCGGGGTATTCACAGACTAATCTGACTTGGTGTATGGTGGGTAGGGATAGACTCTTCATGCATTCGAATTGACGGGGTAAGGTTTCAGATATATGCTCTATTGTTACTCCTGAGCTACTGGTCATGGTGATGGCTTTCTTAGCACAGTCTATCAGTCCTTTATGCTTTGACATCCAATCCATTCCTAGTACTACTTCCAATCCTTTGGTTCCAAGTACTATTAGATTAGCATAAAAATCTATCCCATGTATTCTGATAGGCACAACTTTGCAATTTTTTCTAGCTTTTGTAGTTGAACCGGGGATTTGAACTATCATGACATGCTTCAAGTTGGTTGGGTGAATCTTACTAGTGCATGAAAATTCTTCGGTGACAAATGAGTGTGATGCTCTAGAATCAAACAACACTCTTGCTAAAACTGAGTTGACAGAAAACATACCCAACACTACATCTGGCGCTTCTTGGGCTTCTTCGGCGTTCATGTGGAAGAGACGGCCGTTGCGGTTGTGAGGGTTCCCTGGGGCAAATCTTCTTCCTGGTTGAACACGACACTAATGTTGAGCTGGGGCATTCACATTGGCAGTGGCGGCAGTCTTCTTGGGACACTGTTGGAATAGTGACCCTTCACTCCACACTCAAAACAAGTGATCTGAGACTTGTCTTTAGCTGCGACAGGCACAACATTGCTTCTAGTTCTGGGTGCAGTGTTGTTGTTGTTGTTGCTCTTGGGAGGTGCACTATTGAAATTGTTGGAGTTGTCGGGGTTGTTGTTGTTTCCTCTGGACTTCACATTGCCCCCGCTACGGTTGGGGTAGCTTGGGCGAGACATTGGGGGTCGGTTGTTCCTCGGTGCATACCCTGCAGACGGGTTGGGACGGTACTTCTGGTGACTGTTGGATCCAGCTTGGTGCATCATACGACGTTTGCGGTTGTCGTTTTCCTGGTTAATCTTCCCTTCCATCTGAGTGGCAGAGTCGACTATCTCTTCAAGATCCTCGAAGCGTATGTTGACGAGGACAGTCTGCATCTCATCGTGTAGTCCGTTCAGGAATCTCTCCTTCTTATTGCCATCCGTGTTGATCTCATCAGGTGCATACCTTGCTAAGGACAGGAATCTGTCACGATACTCCACTACAGTCATTCTGCCTTGTTTCAATTCTCTGAATTCATCCATCATCCTGGTGACTAGTCCTTGTGGCACGTGGGTGTGGCTGAACTTGATTTTGAAGGCTTCCCATGTCATCACTTGACCATGGTTCATTGTGCGGATGCTGTTCCACCAAGCTCTTGTATCTCCTGCAAATAGTGGGTGGCAAAGAGAACTTTCTCGTTGTCATCAACTCTAGCTACTTCTAAATTGTTCTCCATTGTCTACAACCAGTCATCAGCATCTAGTGGATTCTCCGAAGTGCTAAAGATTGGAGGATTGGTATTCTAGAAGTTTTTAAGCTTGGATCCTTGATGATCCTGATTTCCATGCCCTTGGTTGTTTTGGGCCATCTGGGCGATCTGCTGCAGTGTTGCTAATTTGGCCTGCCGCTCTTCCCTGCTTGCTTCACGGTCTGCAACTAACATCTGCATAATTTGCAGCATTGGGTCTACGATGAGCTGCTCCCTCCGGGGTTTCCACGAGTCATCTGAAGATTGAGATAGATAAAGGGATAAGAGGGAAAGTTCTAAGGTTTAGGGTTTTGGTTTCAAAGCTAAAACTTTGAGTTTGACTCAGGTTTTGCAACTAACTTCTTTCCATTCATTCAAGCAAAGCACACGATACAAACACACACACCACAACATCAAAGGAAAATAGATGGTTTTAAGAACCATTCTACAAGCTACGATACATTGGGACCAATATTCCTCACTCTACGATAGTGCTCTAGTGCATCTACTCATCATCGATGAAGTTGGAGTGGTCATCATCGGTGTAGAAGTCCACAACATCCTCCTCCATAAAGTCATCATCGTTGCTGAGGTAAGAGTCCATATCTCCCTAGATGTCTTCACCTTCTTCTTCTTCTTCCTTTGCGGCAAGCTGAGCTTCTTGCTCCTTGATGGTCTTCTCGAGGTCGGCCACCTTCTTGCGAAGACGATTGATGGTTTGATCCTTCTTTGCACGCTGACGGCGAAGAGACTGACGATCCTCGACGAGAAGTGAGAAAGTCTGGGCCTTCTGGGCGGCAATGGCAAGGTTGTGGTTGGCGAACTCCCTAGAATTGTCCAATTCCTGCTGCCTGTCATGCAGCAAGAAGTCAAGGTTATCCACTTGACGCTTCAACTCTGGGTGACTTGGCATCTTCATTGGCATCCCCATGAAGTCACGCCTTGCATAGTGAACAAAGCAGGTTCCTTGGATTTGGTTGACACTCAGGGCACACAGACGTGCGAGAGCTTCATGCATTGCCCTGGCTAAGCCATCTAGCCAGTTGTTCTCTCTCACGGAGAACTGGATCCTCCCGGACGTTGGTGCTTCTATACTTCCTCGAAGATCAGCGGTGACTAGCCATTTCAAATCTCCTCCTGGGGGTCCAGGAAGTTGAGCTCCAAGAAACTCTGGATGCGGGCGTCCCAAGTACTCCGATAGTGCATCGAGATCCCTCTCGAAGATCAGCTGACCTCCGTTTCCCAACTGGTAGAACTTGCTGAACTGAGTCTCCATCTATAAGAATTAAGGATGAGAAAGTTAGTGAAGTGATCAAGTGTGTCAATTTTTAGGTAGTAATGTAAGAATTTGAAGGAACATGAATTTTTTTGAGAGCAAGAATGAATTCCCAAGGGTAAGAGAGGAAATAGTTTTTCATAAATATTCACTTTGGTTTTGAAACTAAGTTTTTGGTCGGACGTCCATTCTAACTAGGGTCTCCTATGGTCAGGATGGCTCTGATACCAACTTGTCAAGACCCAGATTTTTAATCCTAGATGCCTGTTATGCCATACATCGCAATCCCATGATTACCATTTTTGCGAGACATAACAGATTGGATATCATAGTACATCATCCATTACAAACCATAATAAGGTCTTACACGAAATAAAGGATCTCATGATCCAGTCTTAATACAACAAGCAGTGGAATAAAATAGTAAGCGTAGCGGTGGGGTCCATCTTCAGGGTCACAGGCAATGCTGACGATAGAAGATAGTCCTAGTTATCATAGCCGTCCTAAATGTCCTTCATCTTGGTAGTCTCCTTCATAGTCTGGCCATAGGAATAGCCAGGGACAAAATCCATGAGTACTCTTTAAGTACTCGCAAACTATCACTAACAAGTAGGGTAGTTCTAGTGGGAAATGCTAACTCTAAGTTCATTTGTAAAGTTAAGTTTGAAACCTAAGATGAGTTCAGAAACAAAGAAAGATAAAATAAAGTTCTAGAATCACTTAAGTTGGGAAGCTAGTGTCATAGTCACAACTGTATTGTGGTCAAGTAAATATTCATCATTCATTTCATAAGTCATTTTGAAAACATCTGACAACGGAACAGTATGGCCACTCCAACTGTCCATAACCACGGACGCGGCTATTTGAATAGTTTAACACTCTGCAGAGGTGGTACACTTTCACCACAAGATTCGATACATCTGTCAGGGATAACCCTGAATCATCATACTTAGTATGCAGATAATCAAACATAACCTTTCCTTTACACACCCTAGTATAAGCACCTCTCCTATGAGCATGGCCTCCCAACCATGACCATCTGTCATCTTGGGCACTGCATAGGTGGACAACATTGAGAAGTAGCCTCAGCTCAAACCTCTCCCGTGAGGGAACTAATACTAATTGATATAAACTTCTGGATAAGCCTTACCCAATTCAGGTATTGTGGTTGTACGGTAAATTTGGAATGGTATCGCATCCGAACCCAACCATCAGTTTTGTAAACGGGTTAAGGCTCATGCCTCAACATTTTCATCATCATAAAACATTTGTGTTTCTCAACACATGTCAAAACATCTCAATAGAATGACTCATCATTCCAAGGTTTTCACAAGTCATTTTCACCAAGTATTCCCATCTAAAGTGACTCAAGTTTCAGTTTAGCTATTAACTACTAAGTTAAGAGTGTTCACTAATGTGGGATGCTAATGTCAATCTCATGCCATAGAATGACATCTAAGTCTCACTTGGATAGGTCAAGTTTTATACTTTTTATGCTACCTTGAACAAGTAAGGGACTTTGGTAAAGTAAGGAAAGTAAAGCTTGGAAATAAAACTTGGGGTAGGTAATATTCAATGTGGTATAACCCAAAGCATGCCTAATGCATCTTGCTTAGGTTATCTAACTTGAAAGGGTTAGCTTGCATTGTTAATGATGGCTTGCTAAGTATAATACTTGCAAGTGTTAGCTTGCCTCGGTTGGTGCAGTGGTTGAAGTTTTCTTCCTCTTCCTCCGGGTAGAACTCCTCCCCCTTGAAAGCTTGGTTCGTACTATCGTCTATAAATACATACGGTATACTCAATCACCAAACAATACTTAACTAGTCTACTTAGCACACTAAGGCACACATTTGATGATCTACTATCATCACAAGCATCACAAGGTTTAATTTACTAGCTTCATTCTTTTTATTTGAGAAAAGTAATTTCTAGTCATTGAAATTAACTAAGATTTAATATTCTCCAATTAAAATATGGGATCATGTGGACACGTGTCATCACCACATATTCTAACATATGGGAATGTGATTTAAGGGTTGGTTCATATTTTAATAAGTTTAAGTTTAACAAATAAAGATTTAAAGTGACTAGAAATGCCTATATAGCATTATTTTGGTACTAGTCCAAAGTCACTACATGCAAACCTTAATATTATTACATATTCCGATAGGTTTGGTTAAATGTGATTTTTGAGAATTGGAATCAACTCAAAAGCTATCAGGGTTGATTTTATAAAAATGTTTGAATGTGCAAAAGCTTATGTCTTGTTATTTTTACTAGGAGAGATCTCTAACTCTAAAAGATTTAAATCCAACGGGCATGGATAGATAATTTTAGTAGCTTTCCAAAAAAATTGCAATTACTCAATTTGGATTTGTAAAACTCTCTGAATTGATTTTTGAACTAAGGGACATAATTGAGTTTAAACCTAAATAGAAAAATCCTAATTTGAATTACTGGGTCAGCGCGAGAAATGAAATGGGCCGGCCCAGTGACGCTCAGCGGCGTAGAGGGCGGCTGATAGGTTGGTCTCGCTTGTCAGCGACACTTAAAACACGAAGCGGTACGGGACGATCTGGGCGCTACGATTAGAACCTAGATCAACGGTCCATAGTCGTCGCCGACGACGGACTCGTCGCCGGCGAGACCGAACCCTAAACAGTCGGTGGTGGTCTACTAGGGACGTACCAGGGCTCCAACTAGCGTGGCGAGGCGGGCGATCGAACTGGACGGCAACAGCGAAGTCAGGCGAGGTCGCGGCAGGGGCTGAGGTGGACGGAATCGATGGCATCGTCTCCTCCTCTGCTGCGGCTGCCTCCGGTGAAATTCCGGCGGCCTTCTGCTCGAGCTGCTCCGGCGAGGCTCTGAGAGGGTTCTGAGGGGGAGTGGATGAGAGTGGTGTGAGGAATTTGTGCTGGGGAGGCCTGCTAAATAGGCACGACGAGGCGGCTGTGCGGCATGGGTGGAGCTCGTCGGTGACGATGATACAGCGGGCTAGGGGCTTGGGCGGTGGACTAGGATGGTGGGCGGTCTGCTGGCGGTGCTCTACGGTGCAATGGCGCGGCTAGGGTGGTGGTATTTGGTCAGGAGTGTCACACGCTCTAGGAGACAGAGACGGTGTTCGACGGCGATTATGGCGAATGTGGGTCGCGCGGTGGTGCACGGCCGTGTCTGGCGGGGTGTGGGTGTCGAGGCGGAGCGGCGTGCATGATATGGTGTCGCGGCGCAGTCTGCAGCGTGCTGGCGGCGATCGCGCTCTGGCGTGCGCTGCGCATGGCGCAGAGAGAAAGGGCGGCGTGTCGCTGAGGTGGTCCAGGGGCTGGGGTTGATCGAGGGGTGGACCGTGGGCGGCGGTAGTGTTGGGCGGAGCTAGGGGACGTGCTGGATTGGCGCGGCTTGGTCCCTGGCGTGTTGTCCGCGTCTGGCCGGCGGTGACCACATTTGGGCGGCGCTGCATTGGCGCTGCGGGGAAGGGGGAGGCTAGTTGATGACTTGGTTGGACTCAGGGGGACAGAGGAGAGTAGAGAGGGTCCAATGGGGGACAAGGGCTTAACTAGTAATAGTATTAGTTAGGCCATTTGATCTCTATCTGCCACCTGTTCGACACAATGGCCGCATGAGAGAAAATTTTGAATTTTGAGCTGATTTTTGGTGGAGTGATGTGTCTTATGCTTAAGCTTCTAGGTGTGCTTGGGTTTTTGAAATGGAGTTCATTTGAGTGGTTTTTGAATAAGTGTGATCTATACATATGAACTACATTCAATTTTCAATTGTCATTTAAATTTAGTGTTTGAAAGTTTTTGGGATGAAACAAAGTGGGCCTTGGTACATCACTACTTGTACTAGAAAGGGGTGCAAAGATCCACAATTGTTTCTGTTAAGATTTGAGTTCTAGGAATAGCCAAAGTAGGCTAGGTGATTAAAATGGCAAAAGTGACCATTTGCTTATTTTATTCTTTTTGATTTCTTTTTCTTTGGGATTTGCTTGGGAATGATCTAGATGATGTTTAATTCACCTTAGAATCATTTTATAACCAAAGGATCACTCAAACATGGCAATTCAAACAACTAATTTAAATGCACACACATATGAATGCTTAATTATTTTAAATGGAAAAGTTTTTGTTAACCCTAATTTGAGTAGGTTTGATCTTGATTCACTTTGGTTTAAGTTTTGGGATGTTACACAGCCCAACCAGTTGTATGTTAATGAGATCTAGTTACAAAGTTCACCATTAATGATAAACTAAGGAAACCTCGCAACCTGATCCTTAGACTGTGAGATAATGCAAATCACCGTTCTAGAGGGAGCTTAGATGGTTATCAATTATCCTACCGTGATTGGGTGATCGAAAATGTGCTACTTAGGTTTTCCAAAGGGGCGCGTAGAGGACTACAGTTGGCTCCCACCGTGGGGCTAGCGGCGCTAGCAGGAGTGAAGATCCGGACGGGAAACTTCATCGGCAACGGCGAGTGCATCGTCTCCGGGCTCGTTCAGCGCTTCGGAGCGCTGGACTACATCAGCAACAATGCTGGTTGCTTCGGCAAGCGACCTCTACCACGCAATGGCGTCTTCGTCAAGCTTGGCGCCCACAGGATCTACATCGGCGTCGATGTGTCAGGCGTTCACCCGCGGCACGTCATCGAAGGAGGCGAGCCACCCCTTAGCGCGGCTTGCGGGGCACGTATCATTCGCTCCCTAGACCATGTCGAGGTGATGATGACAACGCCTGGCGCTAGCGCGAGCAAGGATCCGGCACCAGATCCGGAGGTAACACCCAAGGCACCAAGGAAAAGTAGAGGTCCTCCGCTAGAGAGGCCAGAAAACTTGCTGCCGCAAGCGATAGATAGCTTGGAGAGCCCCATAGCACTTGTGGTAGATCCAGCTCAGGCACATGCCAAGCTAGAAGAAAGTAGGCAGAAAATACTAGAGGACGCGAAAAAGATAGCCGTAGCTCAGCAATCGTTGAACATGACGCTGCGTGAGTATGCAAGAGCAAATAAGGTAGATGCTGTAAAAGTAAAAGGGAGAAACCTCATCAGTGAAATGAACAAAGAGGGTGACACTAGAGTTGAGGAGTCAGTGAACATTGTGTCCATGGGGCTGCCGAAGTGCAGCACCCCGGCAAAGAACCTCAGAGCAGCAGATGCAGCTGCATCTGAGTTAGAGGGTTTGACGGGTGAAGCTCAGCAAAGACAGCAGGAAAGGGTCAACGAGTTAGTTCGGATCACTAATAGACAGAATGAGGAGTTGCTCAGGGCTAACCTGGCAAGAGCTAGGGCTTCCAAGGTCGTTTATTCGGTAGTGGGAAACCCGGAGAAATTTTTTGGAGCTGCGTCATCCCCTCATGATGGCCCTAGGAGAGAGGAGGTGGTAACCTCGGCAAGGAGAAACAAGCAGATTGTCCCGTATGACCCAGCAAGGGCAGGGAAAGGAAAAGCAGTGCAAGGAAATGAGGATCAACGAAGTGTCAGCCGAGGTGAAGCTGGCCGAGGTAACTGCGACCAAGGCAATGACGGTCAGAGAAACATCGTCAACGGCAATGCCGGACAGCGTAACTCGGCGGGTGCAGGGCAAAACTTACCTCAGCAACAGCAGCAGCGGAGTGTACCTCGGCAAGAGCAGAATGCCGGCCAAGGTATGTGGCAAAATTGCGCTCAACAAGAGCAAGACAGATACAATGACGGTGATTCGGAAATGGTGAACGCAGGATACCCTAGGCCGGATTATCATGTGATAGGGTCAAGGTTGGGAAGCAGGAACTTGATGCCTGATGACGCCAGGTTAAAGCTGGATCGGCTTTATAGGTTAGAGCAAATTGAGTGTCAAGGTCCTCCGGGTCCGGCGTGCTTTGGGCCCCGGATCATGAAAGAGACTCCGGTATCTAACTTCCAGTTACCCAAAGGCACGAAAACATATGACGGCAGCACCAAGCCAAAGGATTGGTTAATCAATTACGCAACAACAGTGAAAATTGCCACAGGCAATCTGAGATGGGCAGTGAGATATGCACCTCAGATGCTGGAGGGGCCAGCGAGGGTATGGTTAAACAATTTACCACCCGGAAGTATCAACTGCTGGATCGATTTTGAGGAAATGTTTGTCAGTAACTTCTCGAGCACGTATCAAAGGCCGAATAGGCCACATACCTTAGCAATGTGCAAGCAGAGACCGAATGAAACAGACCGGGAGTTCCTAACTCGCTGGTGCAACGTAAGAAACTCGTGTGAGGACGTGATTGAGTCTCAGGCCATAGCTTGGTTTGCACAAGGATATAGATATGCAAGCATGTTGTGGCAAAGGTTACAGAGGGATATGCCAACTACACTAGCAGAGACGATCCGGATTGCTGATTCATATGCTTTGGGTGATCCGACTCAACCCTGGCTTATGTCAAACGAGTCAAATGAGGAGTACTACTAGCGAGATGGAGCCGGATCATCCCGGCGAAATGATTACCGGGGTAAGAGAACAGATGTTAGACCAGATTACATGTATAGTTCACAACAAGTTGCTGCTGTAAATCAAGATCAACCCGGAGCAGGGAGTAATCAGCGTCAGAAAACTGGAGGGCAACAATGGACTCCAAGAAATGATGGCAAGAAAACTTGGACGCCCGAACAAAAGAGACAGTGGCAAGAAAAGAAAGACGGGTTGAGGTATACGTATGAGGCAATGCTGGATCAGCCGTGCAAATTTCACACGCCAAATCCGAGTAACCCGGCGGGTCATACAACTCGGCAATGCGAGTAGATGAGTAAGATAGAACAAAGTGGTTCGGGGAATGCTCAGGCACCTCAGAACGATCAACCTCGGTAGGAGTTACCCCAGCAGCAATTGCTCTCCGGAGCGAACACACAACAGTTAATGTTGCCACCACCTCCGCCGAGGTATGAAAACCATGAGAGAAGGGATGCAGTGCATCAGGTGGAAAATCAGCATCAGACAGATCAAAGATATCCCGGGAATGAGGGAATAAATGAATACAGAGAGCATCACCAGAGTTACTGTGTGTTTACCACGGAAGAAATGGATAGAAAGAGCATGCAACACCGACATATGGAGGTGAATTCAGTTATGCCGGCAGTGACGAGGTATATGCCTTGGTCGGATCAGGAAATTACCTGGAGTATCCAAGACCATCCCAAGCTCATGCCAAGTCCTGGTACATATGCACTAGTGCTGGACCCAACGTTCATCGGGCCAAATATCAATTTGAGGTTCTCCAAGGTGCTGATCGACAATGGCAGTAGCATTAATATCATGTATGTGGATACAATGCGCAAGTTGGGTATCTCGGAGAACATTCTCCAAACCACGAGGACAACTTTCCACGACATTGTGCCAGGCATTTCCTGTGAACCCATTGGCAAAGTCCGAGTTGACGTGTTGTTCGGTACGAGAGATAACTGCCGGACTAAAAATCTGGAGTTTGAGGTTGTGACCTTAGAAAGCGCATATCACGCGTTACTCGGCAGGCCAGCCCTGAACAAATTCATGGCAAGTAATCACATCAGTTACTTGAAGATGAAACTTCCTGGGCCAAATGGGGTAATTACCATAGCTGGGGACTTCTGACGTTCCATTGAGTATGCGTCAGCCGGGTCTAACCTGGCCGAGTCACTCGTGATTGCACAAGAGAAAAGAAAGATCCAGGAGGTAGCGACATTGGCTCAGTCCACGCAGCAGTATATGCCGGCGCTGAGTAACCCGCATGGAAGTGTCTCATTTCAAGCAACGAAGGATTCAAAGAAAGTACCAGTTGATGATCTGTTCCCAGAATGCACCGTAACAATTGGTGCCGGGTTAACTGAGAAATAGGAAAGCGAGCTCGTCAACTTCCTCCGTTAGAATCGGGATATCTTTGCTTGGTCCACATAGGACTTGCAAGGTGTTCCGAGGGAGTTGGCTGAGCACTCTTTGAATGTGAGACCCGGAGCAAAGCCGGTGAAGCAACCTCTCCGCCGCTTCGCCGAAGATAGGAGAAAAGTCATTGGAGATGAAATAGCTCGGCTCCTCGTAGCTGGGTTCATCATGGAAGTACTTTATCCGGATTGGCTATCTAATCCGGTGTTGGTGGAAAAGAAGAAAGATGATCCGAATGTGGTAGTGGTTTGGCGTATGTGCATCGATTACACGAACCTGAATAAGGCGTGCCCAAAAGATCCATTCCCACTGCCAAGGATAGATTAGGTCATAGATTCTACTGCTGGGTGTGAACTATTGTCATTCATAGATGCATATTCTGGTTTCCACCAGATACCTCTGAACCCGAATGATCAAATAAAGACTGTGTTTATTACCCCGTACGGGGCTTATTGCTATCGCACCATGCCTTTTGGTTTACGTAATGCAGGGGCAACGTACCAAAGATGTATGCAAAAATGTTTACATGACCAAATTGGTCGAAATGTGCAAGTGTATGTGGATGATGTAGTCATAAAAACCAAGGAAAGCAAAACGCTCCTTGATGATATCCGGCAAACATTCGCGAACTTAAGGAGGTTCCGAATGAAGCTTAACACGGAGAAATGTACCTTCGGTGTCCCGGCTGGAAAATTACTCAGATTTCTTGTCTCCAGCCGAGGTATCGAAGCTAACCCAACTAAATTCTGGGCCATAGAGCGAATGGAATTGCCGAAGTGTCTTAACGATGTCTAGAAGTTCACTGGTTGCCTGGTATCCTTAAGTCGGTTTATGTCGGTTGGGAGAAAAGACACTGCCTCTCTATCAACTAATGAAAAAGTCAGACAAGTTCATATGGACGCCGCAAGCCAATGAAGCCTTCATCCAGTCAAATAAAATGTTAGCCAATGCACCAGTGTTAGCCTCTCCATTATCAAAAGAGCCAATGTTGCTCTACATGGCCGCAACCAACCGAGTGGTAAGTGCAGTAATTGTGGTAGAACGTGACAAAGAGGGTATGTCAGTGAAAAGGCCAGTCTATTATCTGAGCAAGGTATTATCAGCGTCAAAGCAAAACTATCCTCACTATCAGAAGATGGCATATGGTGTGTATATGGCGGCTAAGAAGCTAAAGCACTATTTTGAAGAGCACCCCATCAAAGTAATATGTGAAGCCCCCATATCTGAGATAATGAGCAACAAGGATGCAAGTGGCCAGATTGCAAAATGGGCAATTGAGCTAGCCCCTTATGCTCCACAATACGACATGAGAGATGCGATCAAGTCTCAGGCTGTGGCCGACTTTTTCATAGATTGGGCCGAGATGCAATATGAGCCACCATTGCCAGATCCGAACTACTGGAGAATGCACTTTGACGGATCAAAAACAAAAACCGGGTTAGGCGCCGGAGTTGTGCTTACCTCACCCAAAAAATACCAGCTGAAGTATGTGTTGCAGATCCATTTCACAACATCAAACAATGTTGCGGAGTATGAAGCGCTTGTGCATGGGCTCAAAGTGGCAAAAGAAATAGGAATACACCGGATCCAGTGCTTTGGTGACTCGGACCTAGTGGTTCAGCAAGTCTCAGGGCAATGGGATGCTTTGGATGCAAACATGGCATTGTACAGATTTCATGTGCAGAAGATATCAGGGTACTTTGAGGGATGCGAATTTCACCATGTACCCCGGCTGGAAAACGAGGCTGCCGACGTACTGTCGAAACTCGGATCAACCCGACAAGCGATTCCACCGGGTGTAGCACTAGAGCACCTCAGAAAACCATCAATCAGGCCCTCCCCAAAGTCCGAGTCAATCTATATCCCAGCAAATCTGGAGTCAGAAGCTGTGCCCATGGACATTGATGTGGGAAGTGGTTCAGGAAACCCGGGGACTGCTTCGCAGAACCCGGGGACTATGCAGCGTGATACGGTTGAGGTTATGCCGGTGGATCAAATGGAAATTGACGAGGAAGTGTTTCCGGTGCGAGCTATACCAGCTTGGGCACTGCCCATATTCCAGTTCCTGAAGGATAGAATTTTTCCCAGTGAAGAAGTACTTTCAAGGAAAATTCAGAGGAGGGCAAAGGCATACACGATTATCAATGCCGAGCTATACAAGAGAAGTGTCACAAATGTCCTCCAACGATGTGTTGACCTGGAAGAAGGGCTTGACATCCTTCGAGATATACATCAAGGGGAATGTGGGCATCACACCTCATCCAGGGCCTTAGTGGCAAAAGCTTTCTGGCATGGGTTTTACTGGCCAAGTGCCTTGGAACAAGCAGAGGATCTAGTAAGAAAATGCAATGGTATCAGAGGTATGCCACCAAGACACACATGCCAATGTCGGAACTCAAGACCATACCAATTACCTGGCCATTTGCTGTATGGTATTTGGATATGGTTGGCCTATTTAAGCCGGCAAGAGGAAATATGACCCATATCTTGGTTATGGTGGACAAGTTTACAAAATGGATTGAAGTAAAGCCGATAAGAAAATGTGATGGAGCTACAGCAGTGACATTTCTCAAAGATGTCATACTGAGATATGGCTACCCTCACAGTATCATAACAGATAACGGCACCAATTTCACTGAAGGAGCATTTGCACGATTCTGCCGGGATAAAAAGATCCGGCTGGACATTGCTTTAGTAGCCCACCCCGCATCAAACAGACAAGTGGAAAGATCCAACGAATTAGTATTATCCGGGATAAAACCCCGGCTCATTGAAAGCTGCAAATATCAGTGGGGTGCTGGATACAAGAACTACCAGTGGTACTGTGGAGTTTAAGAACAACTCTGAATCGATCAACAGGCTATACGCCGTTTTTTCTGGTATATGGGGCAGAAGCTGTATTACCAGCTGACATAGAGCATGATTCGCCTAGAGTCACCCAATACACAAAAGCCGAAGGGCGAGAAGCCCGGCAAAATGATGTTGATCTGCTGGAAGAAGCGAGAGAATTGGCATTGTCCAGATCTGCCATATATCAGCAAAATCTCCGACGCTATCATAGCCAGAAAGTAAACCCCCGAGTCTTCCGGGAAGGTGATTTGGTACTTCGGTTGGTGCAACGTACTGCTGGCATGCATAAGTTATCCCCCCATGGGAAGAGCCATTCATTGTAAGCAAAGCATTGCACAATGACTCTTATTATCTCATTGATGCACAACTGCTGGAGAAGAACAAGGCGGACAGGTCTGGCAAGGAATCTAAACGTCCATGGAATGTTGCCCTACTTTGTCCATTATACGCTTAACAGAGAAGTGTGTATCCGAGTTTCTCATATGTCCGTATGTATGCCGACAATGAGCTTATCAATGAAATCTTGGCACCTCGAGCAGTAACTCAGGGACTACCTTAATAATATTTATTGTCCTTTGTGTTAGTTATTTATTTTTATGTCGGCTAGCTTAAGTTAATTCTACCTAAGCTGGATTAGTAGTGTGTGAGCACCAAAAACTCAACTCTTTGACTTGCTGCTGTCCAACAAGAATTGGTTTCATGGCAAGCAAGAGAACAAGTTCGAAAATGCGCAGCACACGAAAAACGAGTAAGGAAAGGAACGTAATCAAGCCGACGTTTATTGTTCGGACGAACCCCGTGTTTATTTTACCTTTACTATGCTGGACTATTTTGAGCTAATCCTAAAGTTTCCGAGTATTGTTAAGTCAATTTTTGAAACTCGGTCTCGTAAGTCACAAAACCGAATCAAGGTAGACGCGAGCCAAGCCATGAAATTGAAGGAACAAGAAAATAAAACTCAGGGACTACGCCCAAGTTAATCCGGTGTGAGTAACTTAGTAGCAAAACAAAATCAGTATGCTTAATACATCTGCACCCGGCATACCGGGGATCTAATAAATTTCAAAGTGTTTTTTGGTGCTCAAGGAGCAGCAGCAGTAGGAGGTAACTCGGCGCCAGCAGGTGGAACTCCGGCTTCAGCTTCATCATCATCTTCATTTACTTCGACATCCGAGGCTTCCTCCTCTTCATCGTCGCCCGAACCATCTTCGACATATTCGTCGTCAACAGCGTCAAGGAAGCTTGGTCCCTCGTTCCATTGATGGACAGGGGCAAACTGGATGAGGTTGTGGGCACAAGCTTTACGCCGAGCTACCCAATCCGGGTCATTTGACCACTTTGATCCAGTGCGCAAGCGCTCGAGAAGCTTTAGATTTAGTTTTTCATACCACGTGAGAATGAAGTGGAGGACGGTATCAACTCCAGCTTTTGCAGCGGATTCCCTCTAGAGGTCGAGTTGGGTCTCACAATCCATCAGTTTGTTGATCAGAGCAGTGGATCCCTCCGGAACATCCTCACCAGGCCAAAGGGTGCGAAAGATCCGGACGGACGAATCTAGGAGACCCAAACCATAGTTCTTCATAATTTCAACTCGGGAGGATAGGCTGACTATCAGATCCTCCAAGTCTAAAGGAATGGATCCAGAGCCAGGACCAGTTGGAGTACCCCTCTGCTGGCGGAACTTGGCAACGGCAGTAGATGCAATGGCATCGCCCTTTGGGAATTTGCCTGATGACAAAACAAGTAAAATAAGTAAAGGAGCATAACCCAGAGAAATGCATGTCGGCTTAAGGAAAGGAGTTTACGGGAGATATGGCTATGGATCCGAGTCAACTCCTTGGTGCAATTATCACGTCTCGTCCGGAGCTGCTCAAGTTCAGCATTAGCCAAGTCTAGCTTGACGTCGGCCTCCTTCAGCAATTCTTGATCCTTGGCGAGTTGGAGGTTAAGACGTTCTCGCTCCTCGGTGAAGTCTTGGCCAGCCTTGTCCATCTCCGTTTTGTGGAGCTCTTTGAGTTTTTTCATCTTAGCCTTGAGTTTGGCAATTTCATCATCTTTGGCTCGGAGTTTGGCGAGCTCATGATCCTTCTTCTTAAGTTCAGCCTGATGTTGCCCTGCTTGTTCGAGAAAATGCAGCATCATATCAGGCACGGGCACACTATCTTCAAGGGATGCTGCAATGGTTTGTTGACCCGGCAGATCCGAGGTATGAATATCTGTCGAGCCCAGGAGAAAGGAGAGAGAGCATGGAAATTGAGTAACCAAAGTGAATTATCTTTTATCTCGGCCAGGTTCTTCCTCATGATTGTATTTTCGGCCTCCACTCCGGCTGTGCAAACCGAATGATGGATTAGTTCGGCGGGAAAAGGGACAGAAAGATGGGGAAAAAGTCAAAGAGAAAACTTACCCCTTTTCTCAAATTCAGCAAGAAGCGTTGTATGTTTCGAGCACAGCGCCTTGTGTGTGTCTAAGAGGCGCTGAAACTCAGCGCTCCGGCGATTGGTAGTGATCTGAAAAAAGCAAGGGTGACTTAGGTGTGTGCATATTCGAAGTGTACAAGATCTAGGCCAAGTGGAACTTAACCCAGCTCTAGGTGTGTGCATATTCTAAGTGTACAAGATCCAGGCCAAGTGGAACTTAATCCAGCTCTAGATGTGTGCATATTCGAAGTGTACAAGATCTGGGCCAAGTGGAACTTAACCCGGCTCTAGGTGTGTTCATATTCGAAGTATACAAAATCCGGGCCAAGTGGAACTTAACCTGGCTCTAGGTGTGTGCATATTTGAAATGTACAAGATCCGGGCCAAGTGGAACTTAACCTGGCTCTAGGTGTGTGCATATTCGAAGTGTACAAGATCCGGGCCAAGTGGAACTTAACCCGACTCTAGGTGTGTGCATATTCAAAGTGTACAAAATCCGGGACAAGTGGAATTTAACCCGGCTCTATGTGTGTGCATATTCAAAGCTACTAAGGAGTTACGCTAGTTCTCTAAGGAGCATCCGGCCGAGTAACAAGTTACTCCCCCGAAGGCTCGGGGACTAATGGATATATCTCTAAGCACTTGTGCATGTTAAAGAAAGGACAAAGTAGCATACCTCCATCATCCGGCCAGCCAGGTTGGTAGCCTTGGCTGCGGTGTTCACTTGCGCACTGAATTCGGCGGGCCCGAACTTCTCCGGGAGATCGTCGTTGGGATTCACGAACTCCGCTTTGTTCCAATTATCTACATATTCGATCAGAGCCGGAGGATAACTCTCTCCACTGAGCATATGCGGCGTAACCAAACCCTTGGCATGGGCCTCCCTCCTCGCAACTTGGGCAGCAGCAGGGCTGGTATGCAGTGCGAGTTGCTTGCTAGCTGATCCAGGGGAGGCATCTTTCTTCGGCAGATCTTTCTTCGACAACATGGACACGAGCGTGCGTTGTCCAGCCTCGATGGATGCTGCCCTGGTGGTGTCAGAACTTTTCTTGGCCTTAGG
The DNA here is from genome assembly GCA_910589775.1 of Avena eriantha. Lineage (NCBI taxonomy): Eukaryota > Viridiplantae > Streptophyta > Magnoliopsida > Poales > Poaceae > Avena > Avena eriantha. Next base: position 111,821,551 of record OU342741.1, read on the forward strand.
CTGCTGCTGAGAGGCTGAGGTTTGAGCTGCAGATTTGGACTTGGGTGCAGCCTTGGTGCTAGTTGGGCCCTCTCGCCGAGTCTTGGAAGACTCGGACGAGGCGGAAGGAGTTGGTGCTGGTGCTTGTGTTGCTGCTGGTGCTGCTGTTGGTGCTAGCGCTGGTGCTTGTGCTGATGCTGGTGATGACGGTGGTGGTGGTGCTGCTGCTGGTACCTCGGAGGTGGCGGGTTGCGGCTGAGCCGATGAGGAGCTAGGAGCATCCGCTACCTTGGCCTTGCCACTTCCCCCTGCTCCGAGGTTGCCCTCCTTTGGACGACGTGGGCTAGAACCCGGAGCAGCCACGAAACCCTCACGAATTGGGCTCAGTGGGCGTGTGTTGTCACCACGAGGGGGAAATGGGGTACGCTAGATGGGTGAAGCAATGTTGGAGCCGCTCTAGGGAACCTCCACCGCAGCCCTATCGAATCAAACGATGAGTAATAAGTTATAACAAAAGAAAGGCATATAGATAGAAAAGCATGAAGCAGAAAACTGGACCAAAGGAAAAAGTGACTTACTCGTCAGAAGTCAAAGGCTCCTTGGGCTTCTGAGCTCTCCGAGTTATGGCCTTAGCCGGAGGCTTAGTGGCAGACTTGTCAGTGGACTTCTTTCGCCTCTTGGTTGTTTTAGGAGGTCCGGAGGAAGCAGAGGAAGTGGCAGCCCGTTTCTTAGACGCGGCTGGGACCGGCTCACCCGTAGCAAGAGGAGGATCTTCATGAATCTGCCCAGCCGGGTTAGCTGAAGCCGGAAATGCGTAAGAAATGGGTACAACGTCAAATGCCTCCATCACCTCAACGTCGGAATCATCTTCATCATCAGGCTAATCCCTTAAGGAAGAGAAGTTACCAGTAGGTTGCTTGGTTGCATCCGGGAATGGCAGGAACATTTCCTGATCCAGCTCCTCCTTATCCGAGACAAGTCGATCATTCGCCCATTTGAGGGAAGGCTCGGTGCCATCTTCAAGGGTTTGCTGAAGAAACAACTAAAAAGAAAATGCAAAGGGATCAAATAAACGACATACTCCGACATAGGATATAACTCGGAAAGGGATCGAATCACGAGATTTACCGTAGGAGGAGGCTTGTCCTGGCAGTAATGCTCCAACCCCCACTCCCAATCAGCGGAGAAGTCCTTGTCGGTCATGAAGAGGGCCTTGACACGGCGGAATATCTTGGTATTATTCAATTCGAAGGAGGAAGTCCGGTTGGGGTCCAGTCGCCAGCTCATGTGGCAAAGTTTGTGTGTGCGCTTCTGGAGAGGGGAGATCCAGCTATGGACGAATGTGATCATCGCGTCCTCATTGCGCAGCCCCAAATCCTTCAGCTCCTGGAACCACTTGGATACTTGATTCGCTGATGTCTACGCACTTCTATTCTTGTAGACAGTTGTTGGTCCTCCAAGTGCAGAGGTTTGTAGAACAACAACAAGTTTTCCCTTAAGTGGATCACCCAAGGTTTATCGAACTCAGGGAGGAAGTGGTCAAAGGTATCCCCTCTCAAGCAACCCTGCAATCAAGATACAAGAAGTCTCTTGTGTCCCCAACCACCCAATACACTTGTCAGGTGTATAGGTACACTAGTTCGGTGTAGAGATAGTGAATTACAAGTGGTATGGATAAAAGACAACGGTGCTAGAAAATACTTTGATGGCGTGGAAGAGACTAAAGGCAAACTGAAACAAAAATGGAAGCAAGCAAACATGTAATAGATCTAGTAGCAAATGGTGTTTTAATGCTTAGAAACAAGGCCTAGGGATCATACCTTCACTAGTGAACACTCTAATATAAATATATCATCTTCATGATACTATTCTTAACTACTCTCTGGTTGGACACACTAATCGATGGTAGGGCTATAACAGCACACCTCAAAGTAAGCCTTTCCCATCTAGAAAACCCCACACTGTCACCTTGAGCACTAGATGGTTCCAACAAACACCACAATTTCATAAAGACATCCAACTCCAAATATAACTCATAACAAGTATTTGTAATCTCTAACCTAAGTGCCACCATGGTGTGCACACTATCACTTTCACACACATGGGGAGAGCAGAGATCTATTAAAGCACTTGAGTAGCAAGGTAGATCTATAGATTACAAGCTCATGATCACAATATGATCATGCATAGAGAGAGAGATGAACACATAGCTACCGGTAGAACCCTTAGCCTCGAGAGAGAACTACTCCCTCCTCATCATGGGAATCAGAAATGGTGACGGAGATGGTGGTGGAGATCGATGGAGATGGCTCTGAGGGCACTTCCCTGTCCCGGCAGGGTGCCGGAAAGAGACTTTTTGTCCCCCGAATCGCCCCTTCAGTGGCGGTGGCGCTGTGGAACTTTTCGTGGATTTGTGATTGATTATCTAGGGTTTATGCCTTAGGAGGCTTCTTATAGTTGAAGAGGCAAGGTCGGTGGAGTGCCAGGGGGCCCACACCATGCCTTGGCGCGTCCTGGGGGGACCCGCGCCATGGGGTGGTGTGGCCACCCTGTGGCCCCTCTCCGACTCTCCTTCTGGCTCCGTGAGTCTTCCTGGGAAATATCAACTTTGGCTTTTGTCTGGTCCAATTCCGAGAATATTGATTTTCTGACTTTCCTGGAACCAAAAACAGCAGAAAACAGGCAACTGGAACTATGGCTCTTGTTAATAGGTTAGTCCAAGAAATCATATGAAAAGTACTCCAAAGTATGGACAAAACATAACAAAGTAGATAAAACCAAGCATGGAACATCAAAAATTATAGATACATTGTATCAACCACCTGGCCGCGCCTGGGGGTGGTGTGGCTGCCTTGGCTGCCCCCTCGGCCTCCCTCTTCTCCTATAAGTTGCATTCTGACCTAAAAACTCAGGGGGGGTCGACGTTTTTCCAGAAATAGTTCCGATGTGCGGCCACCACCAGATTTCGCGATTCGTAACCGGAAACTCCGTTCTAGCACCCTGCCGGGACGGGGAATTGGAGGAGATCATCACCATCGCTTCTCCATCGACCATCCATGTTTCCCCCATCTATGAGTGAGTAATCCCCCGTTGTAGGCTATGGGGATGGTAGGGATTGGATGAGATCGTTCATTGTAATGGCATCGGATTATTACTGGTGCCTAGTATCTTCTATTAGTGCTTTCTGACTTTGTTGCGACTTGTTGTGCTTAATGCTTGTCACTAGGGCCCAAGTGCCATGATTTCAGATCTGAACATGTTATTGATTCATTATGATAGTATTGTTTATGGTCTTACCTACAAGTTGTATACACACATTGTTGTCCGGAACCAAAGGCCCCGAAGTGACAGAAATCGGGATAATCGGAGGGAATGGCTTTGATGTGAGGATCACATGTGTTCATGGAGTGTTAATGCTTTCCTCCGGTGCTCTATTAAAAGGAGCACTTTAACTGCCAGTAGTTCCCTTCAGGCCTGATACATTGCAAATGTATCTATAATTTTTGATGTTCCATGCTTAGTTTTATCGACTTTCTTAAGTTTTGTCCACACTTTGGAGTACTTTTCATATGATTTCTTGGACTAACCTATTAACAAGAGCCACAGTGCCAGCTGCCTGTTTTTTGCTGTTTTTGGTTCCAGGTAAGTCAGAAAATGAATATTCTCGGAATTGGATGGGACAAAAGCCAAAGTCATTATTTTACCAGGGGGGACACTTGGAGCCAGAATACGAGTCGGAGAAGGGCCAGAGGGCGGCCACACCACCTGGCCGTGCGACCAGGCTTGGCCCGCGCCAGGGGGTGCTGTGGCCAGCCCAGGCACCCCCCGACCTCTCCTTCCGCCTATATATTGCCTCTGATACGGAAACCCTATGTACCCGATCAAAATTCCATGAAAGAGTCTGTAGCCACCGTCATCTCCATCCCTAGATCGGGAGGGATCTGAAGCTCTTCCCGACACCCTGTCGGAGAGGGGAATTCACCCTGGAGGCCTTCTTCATCATCATGCAAGCCTCCGGTGTGATGTGTGAGTAGTTCATCTCTAGACTACGGGTCCATGTAGTAGCTAGATGGCTGGTTCTTCTCCTTTGTGCTACCATGTCTAGATCTTGTGAGCTCCGTTCATGATCAAGATCATCTATTTGTAATTCTACATGTTGTGTTTGCGGGGATCCGATGGATACTGAGATGCTATTTCAGATTGATTATTGATTTTATCATGTCTTTTTATTTGTGATCTTGCATGCTTTCCGTTGTTAGTAGCTATCTTGGCCAAGTAGATGCTAGCAACCCCAAGAGTTAGTATTTATGCTCGATAGTGGGCTCATGCCTCTGGTAATCTGGGGAAGTGACAGAAATCTCTAAGGTACTAGATGTGTTATTGCTACTAGGAATAGAACAACAATCCTTTGTTCATAGAACAATCGTATTGTTTACATTACACGCAATTCGTAATGCAATTATCCGTTGCTTGCAACTTAATACTGGAGGGGGTTCGGATGATAACCTGAAGGTGGATTATTAGTCATAGATATAGTTGGATGGCGGTCTATGTATAATGTTGTAATGCCCAATCAAGTCTCAAAGGAGTCAAGATGATTAGTATATGCTTGTATGCTTTCTCGATGTTTGTCAATTGCCCCGCTATAATTTGTTCACAAAACATGTCATCTATCTTAAGAACAGCAGCAAGTTTTCCCTTAAGTGGATCACCCAAGGTTTATCGAACTCAGGGAGGAAGTGGTCAAAGGTATTCCCTCTCAAGCAATCCTGCAATCAAGATACAAGAAGTCTCTTGTGTCCCCAACACACCCAATACACTTGTTAGGTGTATAGGTGCACTAGTTCGGCGAAGAGATAGTGAAATACAAGTGGTATGGATATAAGATAACGGTGCTAGAAAATATTTTGATGGCGTGGAAAAGACTAAAGGCAAACTGAAATAAAGATGGAAGCAAGCAAACATGTAACAGATCTAATTGCAAACGGTGTTTCAATGCTTAAAAACAAGGCCTAGGGATCATACTTTCACTAGTGAACACTCTCATATAAATATCTTCTTCTTTATGATACTACTCTCCGGTTGGACACTCTAATCGATGGTAGGGCTATAACAGCACACCTCAAAGTAAGCCTTTCCCATCTAGAAAACCCCACACTGTCACCTTGAGCACTAGATGAGTCCAACAAACACCACAATTTCATAAAGACATCCAACTCCAAATATAACTCATAACAAGTATTTGTAATCTCTAGCCTAAGTGTCACCATGGTGTGCACGCTGTCACTTTCACACACATGGGGAGAGTAGAGATCTATTAAAGTACTTGAGTAGCAAGGTAGATCTATAGATTACAAGCTCATGATCTCGATAAGATCATGCATAGAGAGAGATGAACACATAGCTACCGGTAGAACCCTTAGCCTCGAGAGAGAACTACTCCCTCCTCATCATGGGAATCAGCAACGGCGATGGAGATGGCGGTGGAGATCGATGGAGATGGCTCCGGGGGCACTTCCCCGTCCCGACGGGGTGTCGGAACAGAGACTTTCTATCCCCCGAATCTCCCCTTCGGTGGCGGCGGTGCTGCGGAACTTTTCGTGGCTGGAGGCTTGACTATTTAGGGTTTATGCCTGGGGAGGCTTCTTATAGGCCAGAGGGCAAGGTCGGTGGGTGGCCAGGGGGTCCACACCATGCCCTGGCGCGGCCTAGGGGGGACCCGTGCTGTGGGGTGCTGTGGCCACCCTGTGGCCCGTCTCTGACTCTCCTTCTGGCTCCGTGAGTCTTCCGGAAAAATATCAACTTTGGCTTTTGTCCGGTCCAATTCCAAGAATATTGATTTTCTGACTTTCCTGGAACCAAAAACAGCAGAAAACAGGCAACTGGCACTGTGGCACTTGTTAATAGGTTAGTCCAAGAAATCATATGAAAAGTACTCCAAAGTGTGGACAAAACATAAGAAAGTATATAAAACCAAGCATGGAACATCAAAAATTATAGATATATTTGCAATGTAGCAACATCCCCAAGCATAACTCCTGCTCGTCCTCGAGTAGGTAAGTGATAAAAAGAAAGAATAATTTTTGAGGTGACATGCACCATCAAAGACTCGATCAAAGTATTTGTAAAACATTGAAATGTGGGATCATAGTACTTCAATCATAACATGAAAGACAAAGTTCTAGCAATAAGACATAGCAACTGTGTTGCAACATGAAAAGGCACAAACAAAAGATTCATGAATAACAATGCTTTGCAATACGTTTGTTTGTTTCACATAAAGAAAACATAGCATAATAGTATTCAGCTTGTCCCTCATAGATTAGCAAATATAAATGCATAGGACACCTTCAAAGTTCATAAGAGTGACTAGATACAAATAGTTTAAAACAAGCAATATCAAGTTATGCATCAATCAACTAGTCTTGGGACAATGTACATAGAACTAAGAATGGCCACTATGCTCTCAAAGTAAGTGCATAAAGATAGAAGGTGGAGACTCAATATAATGGTGGAAGAAAGGCCTTCATAGAAGGAAGTAGGGATTCAAGTCTCATAAAGAGCTTCCAAAAATTATGGTACTTATAGCTTTCATCTCTCATTGCCCCTATCATAAGCATCTTGAAGTGATTAAGGTTAAAGTGAACAAACTATGGTGTACCTGCTTGACGAAGTATAAGTTAGAAATCTCATGTCCCTTGTATACGAGGGCTGCTCCTCATGCTACTCAAGTTTAGTCACCGGTAAGTTCTTGTCATTGTAAGTACATGTGTATCATAGAGAACCACCAACGGGGTACCCCTTGCCCGATGATACGGAAGAATCCCCATATCAAAATGACAAGGCAAGCAGACAATGAGCATCTCAGCAATCTTCTTATTTACCATGGGAATATGGTGATTTTTTCTCTCTTTCCTCTTTTCATAATATCTTTTTTTCATTTTCTCTTTTTTTCTCAATATAGGACTCTTTATTTTTTTATAAGAAGAATGCTTCATAGACAGCTCATTATGGTTACGCTGCAGGTTTCCACCATGTCAGCATGGATTAGACCAGCGGCCCAGGCATTTCTCTAACACATATACATAACTCCATGGACTTACAAGCTCCCCTTTCATTTCACACCAACGACATCCATATACAAAAGAGCATGATATCAACTAGGTACAAGTACCAAGTGCAATGTTGAAAGCCTTCCCCATGACAGCATGGTTCTTCTAATTCCCAACAAATAAGTGCAAGCATATACAACATAGACAACACAATGGTTCAAGTTTATTAAGGGTAATAAAAGTAAAGTGTGCCATCAAGTTCGTGAGAGCTTTAATCACTAGTATTCTCATAACAAGTTTAATTTGGACGGTAAACAAAAGCATGAATATACTTGGAATAGCATAAGCTAGTAGGTAGATATGGTGGACTCTTTGGAATAACTTAGTTTAGGGAGTTAGATGCATGAGTGGAACTCATACTTGGTTGTGGAGGCTAGCAAAATACTGGGAGTGACAAACTAAGAGAGCAATAATGGCCATAATCATGCAGAGCAACAAAACATCATTGATCAAAGCATAAAGTGATACTACAAGTTGAAAACTAAAGGATCATCAAGGCTATGGTGACTTGCGATAGTCATAACATGGTGTGAGCATGCGCCAAGTCAACCCAAATAAAGCATCAAAGGATAATACCACAATACTATGCTTTAATATGCTAAAACAACGCATGATCCTTCCAAGGCACATTAAGCAATCGCAATTGTTTATAACAAGTCATGCTACAGCAAAGAATACTAAGCATAAAGCCAAAACAATATCAAGCATGGCATGACAAAGCATAGGCCACGGTCAAAAACAAGCTCTCTTTACCACTTAAGTATGAACTTTCCTACTCTTTTCCAATCCAAACCAAACTATTCGAATACCAATATATGAAAGAGGGGGTTCAACGAATTTATTCAGAAAACTAAGAAAACAAAGAAAACAAAAAACCAAAATGAAAACAAAAAAGAAGACGCTCCAAGAACAACACAACTGTGCATGGAACAATAAAAATAAAGTGTTTGGAAGAAACCTGGGATTTTTATTGATGAAGAAGGGGATGCCTTGGGTATCCCCAAGTTTTGATGCTTGTACTTCTTGGATATTTCTTGGGGTGACACGCGTGGCATCCCCAAGCTTGAGCTTTAGTCCATCCTCCATCTCATTACTCATTCCTTCCATACAACTGAAATTCTTCCTTCATACAAAACTTCACACAATCTTTATTAGCAACATTAATGCACTCAAGATAATAAGTTTTTAGGTTCCGTTCTAACACCAATAAAACTTCCATTAAAACACTAGCTACTGTAGCACTTCCCTCAAAAAGCTCAATTCCCCAAAAGAACTCAAAAAGGAACCAACAAGAAGCAAATGCAAATAATGGCAGAAATCTGTCAAAACAGACCAGCGGGTAAAGATGATTTTTTCGAAGACCTTCTGTTGCTCAAATCGAAAAGTGTTGAACTAACGAAAGTTAGATAACAACCTGGGGAAGAAGAAAAAAATTCACGCCTCAGAAGGACATACTGAGATTTTAGACGAATTTTTACGGTGAAGCGCATAAATCTATTTCGGGACAACAACTTTCCCAATCATTACTTCTCTCTCATTAGAGGTTACTCTTGGTATAAAAAGCAAAAAAAAAGGATAAGGAGCGGTTATTATAGAGGTAATAACTTTCAAGACCCATCTAAAACTTTTGGGTTATCTCCCAATAAGTACTTTTCTTTAACGCCTTTAAGTTAGGCATGATAGTTTGAGAAGACGCTCACATAGGAAATATGAATTGAAGTAAAAGAGAGCATCAAGAAGCAAATTCAAAACACATTTAAGTCTAACCCACTTCCTATGCATAGGAATCTTGTAAAGAAACAAGTCATGAAAGCACAAAGCAACAAGCATAGGAAAGCAAAACAAGTGCAACTTCAAAAATTTCAACATAAAGAGGGGAAACTTAATATTATTGAGATGCATAAAACCATGTTTCCCTCTCTCATAATAACTTTCAGTAGCATCATGAATAAAATTAACAATATAACTATCACATAAAACATTCTTATCATGAGCCACATGCATATAATTATTATTACTCTCCACATAAGCATAATTATTCTTATTAATTGTAGTGGGAGCAAATTCAACAAAACAGCTATCATTATTATTCTCATCACCATAATCAAATATAGCAGGCATATTGTAGTCATAATTAATTTCCTCCTCAGTAGTAGGTGGCCTGAAAATATCATATTCGTCATTGTAATCATCATATATTGGAGGTTTAGTATCATCATAAGTAGTAGAATAGCTATCTTCCAAAGATGGGGAACTAAAAAGATCATTTTCATAAAAACTAGCTTCCCCAAGCTTAGACTTTTCCATAGCATTAGCAATAATGGTGTCCAAAGAATTCATACTAACAACATTGCTGTATGCAAATAAAGTTCCATAGGTTTTTTAATTTTCTCTTCAAACACTTCATGTCCTAACTCAAGATAAATACTATAAAGCTCTCTAATTTTGTTGTTGTTTTCCACTAAGCCTAACTAGTGAAAACAAGAAACAAAAAGACAAAATTGCAGAATGTAAAGGAAATAACTTCGATCACTCACACCGGAGGATGTGAGTACCTTTTACCTTACCTCCCCGGCAACAGCGCTAGAAAATAGCTTGATGTCTACGCACTTCTGTTCTTGTAGATAGTTGTTGGGCCTCCAAGTGCAGAGGTTTGTAGAACAGCAGCAAGTTTTCCCTTAAGTGGATCACCCAAGGTTTATCGAACTCAGGGAGGAAGTGGTCAAAGGTATTCCCTCTCAAGCAATCCTGCAATCAAGATACAAGAAGTCTCTTGTGTCCCCAACACACCCAATACACTTGTCAGGTGTATAGGTGCACTAGTTCGGCCAAGAGATAGTGAAATACAAGTGGTATGGATATAAGATAATGGTGCTAGAAAATACTTTGATGGCGTGGAAGAGACTAAAGGCAAACTGAAATAAAGATGGAAGTAAGCAAACATGTAACATATCTAATTGCAAACGGTGTTTCAATGCTTAAAAACAAGGCCTAGGGATCATACTTTCACTAGTGAACACTCTCATATAAATATCTTCTTCTTTATGATACTAATCTTAACTACTCTCCGGTTGGACACTCTAATCGATGGTAGGGCTATAACAGCACACCTCAAAGTAAGCCTTTCCCATCTAGAAAACCCCACACTGTCACCTTGAGCACTAGATGAGTCCAACAAACACCACAATTTCATAAAGACATCCAACTCCAAATATAACTCATAACAAGTATTTGTAATCTCTAGCCTAAGTGCCACCATGGTATGCACGCTGTCACTTTCACACACATGGGGAGAGCAGAGATCTATTAAAGCACCTGAGTAGCAAGGTATATCTATAGATTACAAGCTCATGATCTCGATAAGATCATGCATAGAGAGAGAGATGAACACATAGCTACCGGTAAACCCTTAGCCTCGAGAGAGAACTACTCCCTCCTCGTCATGGGAATCAGCAATAGCGATGGAGATGGCGGTGGAGATCGATGGAGATGGCTCCAGGGGCACTTCCCCGTCCCGGCAAGGTGCCGGAACAGAGACTTTCTATCCCCCGAATCTCCCCTTCGGTGGCGGCGGTGCTGCAGAACTTTTCGTGGCTGGAGGCTTGACTATTTAGGGTTTATGCCTCAGGAGGCTTCTTATAGGCCAGAGGACAAGGTCGGTGGGCGGCCAGGGGGGCCACACCATGCCCTGGCGCGGCCTGGGGGGGTCCCGCGCCATGGGGTGGTGTGGCCACCCTGTGGCCCCTCTCCGACTCTCCTTCTGGCTCCGTGAGTCTTCCTGGAAAATATCAACTTTGGCTTTTGTCCGGTCCAATTCCGAGATTATTGATTGTCTGACTTTCCTAGAACCAAAAACAGCAGAAAACAGGCAACTGGCACCGTGGCACTTGTTAATAGGTTAGTCCAAGAAATCATATGAAAAGTACTGCAAAGTGTGGACAAAACATAAGAAAGTAGATAAACCAAGCATGTGACATCAAAAATTATAGATACATTTGCAATGTATCATTCACCAAGACAGTTGGTTTCTTGGAAACCCGGTCCCACAAATCCAGATTAGGAGGACCCGGAGCATAGGGGTGCAGCCGGATCAGATCCTCATTCGTGCCATTCCTCACGTAGAAGAAGGTCCGGGCCTAGCCCTTGCAAGAGTCAAGCCCCGTGACTCGGGGAAAGATAGATTGTTTTCGGGGAGAGATGGAGGCGGCACCAAATTGAGTCAGATGTTTGTCCTTTGGGGCATGCAGCTTATCCGGAATCACGTTCCTTCGCAGACCGAAGAACCGGATCTAGAGCTCTTTGGTGGGCCACAGGCCGACGTATCCTTCTACGGTGGAGGCGAATGAAGAAAGGGACGTAATGGCGTTTGCCGGAAGATGGTGAGGTTGGAGTTCGTAGATGTTGAGGAAGTCATGGAAGAAATCACTCACGGGCAGGCCAAAGCTGCACTGGAAGTGGGATAGGAACATGACGAACTAACCCGAATTAGGTGAGGGAGCAAGCTCCTCGGAGGCAAGGCGGGCAATCATGCCCTCGGGGATGCGGTGGGTGCGGTAGAGCTAGTCCAAATCATCTTGGCACACCCAGGAACCGGCCCAGGCACCACGCTCCATGGATTCCCCCCTCCTCCATCTCTGCTTCATCGACAGCGAGCTCCTCTTCGGTAATCTCCAAGTCACTGTCCTCACTGGCCCTATCGAAGGTGGGAGGCATAGGCTTGGATTGGCGCGGACCCATGGCGATGAACCAGTGCGGGAGCAGCGGCGAGGCTAGTGTGACAGAACACGGTGCGACGGCGGCGATGCGAAGCAGATGCGGCGGCGGCGGTGCTATCGCTAAGAAGAAGAAGACATAGAGAGGCACAGGGGCGCGAGAAGGGGGAAAACGCCCAACTGACGCGCCCCCTCCCCTATTTAACCACGCCACAGTGGAGGTAGTGGGATCGTGCAATGTGTCAGGGCCACACGATGTGGCCGTGTATCAGCCGAGTGATGACCCACAAGTATAGGGGTGTATCGCAGTATTTTCGAGGGAAGTGAAACCCAATTTATTGATTCGACACAAGGGGAGCCAAAGAATATTTATAAGCCTTAACAACTGAGTTGTCAATTCAGCTGCACCTGGAAACAATCTTGCTCACAGCAGTTTATCAGTAGCAACAGTTTTGTAGTAGGAATAGCAAAGTAAAGACACTAGTAACAATAGCGGTAAACAGTGGGATTCAAGTGCGGTAGGCATAGGGATGGATGGACGGGCGTTGCATGGACAAGACAATTCACATAGCAATTAGAACATAGGGGAATTGCAGATAAATAAGATAAAGCATCCAAGTACTAGATAATCCTAGGCATGTTTCCCATATATAGTCATACGTGCTCGCAATGAGAACTTGCACAACATCTTTTGTCCTGCCAGCCCGTTTGCAGTGGGGCCTCTAGGGAACTACTGGCAATTAAGGTGCTCCTTTTAATAGAGCACGGGAGCAAAGCATTAACACTCCGTGAACACATGTGATCCTCACATCAAAGCCATTCCCTCCGGTTATCCCGATTTCTGTCACTTCGGGGCCATTGGTTCCGGACAACAATGTGTGTATACAACTTGCAGATAAGACCATAAACAATACTATCATAATGAATCAATAACATGTTCAGATTTTTAAATCATGGCACTCGGGCCCTAGTGACAAGCATTAAGGACAACAAGTCGCAACAAAGTCATAAAGCAATAATAAAAGATACTAGGCACCATGCCCTAACAATCTGATGCCATTACATGAACGATCTCATCCAATCCCTACCATCCCCATGGCCTACAACGGGGAATTACTCACTCATATATGGGGGAAACATGGATGGTCGATGGAGAAGCGATGGTGATGATGATGGCGATGATCTCCTCCAATTCCCCGTCCCGGCAGGGTGCCAGAACGGAGTTTCTGGTGCTGTTTCGTGAAATCTGGTGGTGGCGGTGGAGCGGAACTCCTTCTAGAAAAACGTCGAACCCCCCGAAGTTTTTAGGTCAGAAGGCTCCTTATAGGCGAAGAGAGAGGCCGAGGGGGTGCCTGGGGGGCCTACCCCACCCCCTGGCGCGGCCTGGCCTAGCCCGCGCCACCAGGTGGTGTGGCCACCCCCTGGTTCTTCTCTGTCTCGTATTCTGGCTCCTGGAGTCTTCGGGTGAAATAGGATTTTTGGCATATTTTCCGGGATTTTTCCTGATAGTTGATTTTCTACACAAAAAGTAGACACCAAGGCAATTCTGCTGAAAACAGCATCAGTCCGCATTAGTTGCATCCAAATTACACAAGTTTAGAGGAGAAACAATAGCAAAAGTGTTCGGGAAAGTAGATACGTTTTGTACATATCAAATCCCCCCAAGCTTAGCTTATTGCTTGTCCTCAAGCAATTCAGTTGAAAACGGAGTGCGATAAAAGAACTTTCACGAACACATTTGCTTCATATGATGTAAATATTATCAGCAATGTGATCAACTACTTAGACAATTCATAATAAAGAGTATGCAACTGAGTCTACTCAATAGTCATTGCAAGCTATGAAGATATTCCAACTCAAAAATAATAAGTAGCATGAGGCACAAACATAAGCAACATTACAATGCTCATAGAAAGGTATGATAGAGTGGTATCTCGCTTGCCTTTGATTATGAATGTCAAGGCACCTCTGAAGTTCAAGTGATGACTAGAAGTAAAAATATCAAGGATACAAGCATCAAAGTCATAACACAAATAATCAAGTAATGGAACAAACACAAAGAATGACAGCTATGCTCTCAAGAAGGTGCTCAAACAATATGTGGAGACTCAACAAGTAGAAGAAAAGGTTTTGAATAATTTGAAAGGCTTCCAAATGCTGAAAGTATGGTACTCATTAGCTTTGAGCTCTCATTGCCCCTGTCATAAGCATCTTTAATGTGGTTAAGGTGAAAGTGAGGTCCAATCTGAGTTATATGCTTGACAGACTATAAACAGAAAATCCCAAGTCCCTTGAGTACGAGGGCCGCTCCTCATGCTACTCAACTTTAGTTATCGGTAAGTTCTTGTCATCGTAAGTATGTGCGTTTCATTGAGAACCGCCAGCAGGGTACCCCTTGCCAGATGATACGGAAGAATCCCCATATCAAAATGACAAGGCAAACAGACAATGAGTATCTCAGTAATCTTCTTATTTACCATGGGAAAATGGTGCTTTTTTCTCTCTTTCCTCTTTTCATAAAACTCTTTTTTTTCTTTTTCTCAATAGATATCTCTTTTTCTTTTTTATAAGAAGAATGCTTCATAGATATCATTATGGTTACGCTGCAGGTTTCCACCATGTCAGCATGGATTAGACCAGCGGCCCAGGCGTTTCTCTAACACACATACATAACTCCATGGACTTATAAGCTCCCCTTTTATTTCACACCGACGACATCCGCAAACAAAAGAGCAAGGTATCAACTGGGTATATATTTACAAGTATTGAAAGCGTTCCCCGTGACAGCACGGTTCTGCTAATCCCCAGCCTATAATTTGCAAGCATATAACTTTCATGGAGAGTTCACAATGGTTCAGGTTTATTAAGTACAGGAAATAAAGTGTGCCATCAAGTTCGTGAGAGCTTTACTAACTAATTTTCTCATAACAAGCAAACATTTTATTCAGAAGAAAACAAGGCATATTGAATATGCCCGGAAGTAGCAAATGATGCTAATAGGTAGGTATGGTGGACACTTTGGAAATATTTGGTTTAAGGGAGTTGGAAACATGAGTAAAACACTCTGTGGAAGTGAAGGCTAGCAATAGTAAGGGAGCAACAAACGAGAGAGCAATAGCTGTCATTATCATGCTTGCAACAAAATAGGACTACTAAAGGCATGAAAGTGATTCAAGATCCTCAAGGCAAAATAATTCATCGAGGCTCAACTGATTATTACAGTCATGTGCATGCGTGAGCATGTGCCAAGTCAATTCAAATGAAACATTCAGAGGAGGATACCACGGTGTCATACCAATTTATGAATAGAGCAATGCAAGCAAACATTCATAAGACATGCTACAAACTATTAACGAGCTGGACCTAATCATAAGAAAACAAGAACTACTAAGCATCCAAAGATAACATACACCCTACACGAACAGACTAAGCATGCCCACAGTGATGAGTATATGTACAAAAATGAAAACAAATAGAGTTCGTTACCAGCCTCTTACCACACCTCAAGTTGTCATTAATCCTCATTATTGCTCTTCACTTGTGTGGCTTGAATAATAATATGAAACCAATATCCACTAAGGACTGCTGCACCCTGTAGCAAACTGACAAAACCAAAGAAGAACGACAAATATTTTTGGTGTTTTCGATTTTTTTTTTAAAAGAACCAAAGAGGAAAACAAGCAAAGCAAAATCTTTTTGGTTTTTTCGAATAGTTCAAACAAAGCAAAAAGGGAAAAAAACCAAGGCAAACCAGAAGAAGCAAACCAAAGAGAAACAACAGAAATATTTTTGGTATTTTTGTGTTTTAGAAAGCAAAAGCAAAAAAGAACAAAAACTAAAAAGAGAACGAAAACATGAATATACAAAGTACCAACGCAACATGATATGGAGATGAGTGCGGTGTCGGCGTACCTCCCCCCAAGCTTAGGCTTTTGGCCTAAGTGGGTATCAATCAATGTACGAATAGGAGTTCCAAGCAGGCAGATCTTGGTAAGAATGGTCGTAGTTGGGCCCATGAGAAGAAGAAGAAGCTCCCCAATCATAAGGGGGCTGCTGATATGAAGATTCTCCCTCATTCGAGGGCTGGACCAAATCATCCGTGACCTCCCTTCTAGTGTCCTGCTCCTGTTGGGAGAGCTCTCCCAAGTACGTGTCAAGCTCCTCCTCAGTGAGGGACCAACCTTCCCTGTTATCAAGGTTAAACAAAACAGGTGCAGGCAAAAGAACAACACGCTCGGACTTGCTCTTTCTCCAACCAGCTTTGAGAAAGGTTATTTCATAAGATAACTCACTCGTACTAGCCCACGAGGAAACAAATTTATGCTGTATCATGGAATTAAGATCAAGCCTCTCTATGGGAAACTGTAGGTCTAGATGATGAGGCACTAAACCATGCAATGCTAGTAAACGAGAAGCAATGAGGCCTCCACAAATTCCACCTTTCTCACGGTTAGCAGAAATACGGAAATCTATCAAAGCACCCAAGCTGTAAGACCTATCTCGTCTAAGAGCAGCAGAGATAAATGCTAGATCAAACGAAGATAACTTATTGGCAGTTTTCCTAACAAGAACACACTTGGCAATAAAGTAGGCAAAGTAGCGAATGGAGGGAAGATGAATGTTACGTATTTTTCCACTCTCCTTCGAGAAGCTACTCCCTTGGCAAATTTCTGCATATAAATCCATGAGTGGTTCAGGTCTCTCCTTAATCTTCTTGCATGATCCCCATTGAGGTACCTTAATAGCTGCACAAAAATCATCAAGCGAAAGGTTGACAACAATATTGTAAATTTTGTAATGGACCATGGGGTTAGGTAAAGAGTGACTAAATTGGAAATCTTGCACCACAGACATGGTTAGCTTCACAAATTGATAAGGTTCATCTTCCAAAAAGTGCTCTAACCCTGCATTAGAAACCAAAGTGTGGAAATCTTGTAGAATTCCTGTAGCTCTCATGAACTCAGAGCATGGATAAATGGAGGGAAAAACTTCCTCCTCCCGGTGGACCTTCATGACCTCAGGTACCCAAAGCTCATGTTGGTTTAGGTGGTGTTCACTCATCTTCTATTCTGAAATTTAAACACCTATTAAACAAGTGATTGCAAAGTAAATATAATGAAGGATTCTACTCATAGGGTCTTGTAAGAGGCCTAAACATGCATCAAAACTATATATCTAAGCATCAAACAAGCTTACAAGATCTCATAGCCAGTCACCTACAGCAGCAAAATACTCAAGATATAATCCACTAAACACAAATCTACTTGGACAAGGGGAGGAGTCACATACCAGGGAACAAATGCTCCAAATTTCAGCAAGAAAGATGGGCTGAGCAAGGAGATCGAAAAAACTCGAGAGCAAGCACAGCAAGAACGCGATTTTGGGCAATGAACTGGAGCTTACTCGGGAGAGAGAAGAAAGTGGCAGGTGAGAGAGTTAGTGGGGGGCCAGTGTAGCATCCCATCCGTCTAACATCTGTAATGCTACATGGTCTAATAATAAAATGCTACTTCCTACATATATTTGTTGCATCATAATTATATCATGCTCATGTCATCATGCCACATTGCATTTGAGCATCATATAAAACCCTTTTCCATTTGGTTCTTATCTCATATGCATTATTAATTGTAGTTGCCTCTTGATATATTGTATTTGATTCTTGATAAATGCTTGATGCACAAGTTGAGTTGGGGCATATCTTTTATTAACTCCACCACCTTTCTTTGTCACCACCCCATAATTCCACCATCCAACTATATGTGAGCTTTGCATTTTATTTGGGTTTACCTCTAGCTCATGTGGGTTGGGATGGGTCCACTTACAATTCCACATGCTCCCATATATGCATCATGTTGTGTTCACATTATTGAAATGTGGACAGCCATATAGCCATATTTTGCATGCTATGTGAGTGGAACCCTTGTCAAGCTTGCATATGGTTTGAATTTGAATAAATGCTCATGTAAGAATATAACTTTGGCCATATTATGCCTAGTGGATCATACATACAAGCTTGGCCACCTTATATTCATGCATGATCTATTATTTAGTCCATGTGGTAAACAAGCTCTCTTTTCTTTTGTTGGTCCTTATTCCAAAAATTTGGGAATCTTGCTTAGATAAATGCCATGAGCAATTCTAGTGGTTTTCACTACTAGAGGGAGCATTTATTACAATGCATGGGCCATGCACACATGTTTCTTCTCATGTCTTTTCCCTCTTACTTGATCTCTTTGGTTTGGTTTGAATTTAAACCAAACCCACCTTGCAAAACCCTACACTTATCTCATATGCATGTATGTGGGCTTCCATATCCACATGCCATAATGCCTAGCTATCCTACCCCATCAAAACATGAGCACCTTTTGAATCTCTCACTTAAACCCTCTCTCTTTTCTAGCTAAACCGAGCCCTCTCTCTCTACACCTAGCTAAAACCCTAACCGTAACCCCTCCTTCCTAGCCTCGGCTAAACCCACACCTCACCACCCTTCCTGCCTAGGCCACCACCAACCTGGCTCGGCCCCAAGACCCCTAGCCTAGCAACCAGCCCGAGCCACCATGCCGACCCCTGCCGGTCTAGCCCTAGCCGAGCCCCTCTCCTCACTGTTGTCTCTCCCACTGCCAAGCCAGGCCCCACCCGAGCCACCTTGCGCAGTGCCCCTCTGGCCCCAGCTGCAGCCCCTCCCGAGCCTCGCTGGACACGTGAGGAGGAGGAGAAGGAAAGGTGCACGCCACCTTTTTCCACCCCGCCACCGTCCAGCCCCATGTGTTACCCTCCTCCCCTGCCTTATCTACCCCTCTGCCTGGCGTCGCACCCCCTCATCCCCAGGGTCCTGCCGCCGCAGTTCCTCCCCCATCTACCCCTGCCAACCCTCTTCTCCATCTTCGATCGGCCACCGTCGGCACCGGCTCACCACAGAAGCTAGGAGGAGGCGGGCGTGGTGTGGAGGTGTTAAGGAAGACCAAGAAGACCTCCAGCAGCGCCCCTGTGCTCGCAGGCAAGGAGGGAACATGCTGGAGCCGCTGCAGTTCAACGAGGCCGACGCAAAACCCTAGCCACCGAGCGCCAGCATCCCCGACGATCCTCTGCGCTTCGGCTCGGTCCACCACCACCAACCCACTCCCGGTGAGCTGCTGAGCCTCCCTGACATCCTCCCGCTGGCCATCGCTTCCTGGATGCGTAGATCCATTCGTCGAACGCTCTCTGTGCGGCGCGCTCGCAGTCGCGTCCACGTCGTTGCGCCGCCGCAAGGACTTCTAGTCGCGTAGCTGGTACCCAACATCAAACCCCCCTAGCCGCAGCGGTAGCCGCCACCGCACGCGCGTGCTAGATCGCAAGATCGAGCCCCGGCTGCGCCTCTGTTTCGGCCCGGCGCGCGTCGATAGTCCGTCAGTAACAGCCCGGAAGAAAATAGTAACCGGTGGCCTTTTTCCCTTTACCCCCCTGCGCCTTTTGTTTGCTCAACCCGCGCTCCACCTAGTCCCACCTGTCGGCCTCCGTGTAACTTTTACAAAAAGGTACCCAGGTTGTTCGTACCTCAACCCGTAGTCCCTGTCTCAGCCACGTGGCTGCGCCCTGTTCGCACGCCCACGTGTGGGTCCGCACAGACGCGGGTCCCGCTTGTCATCCTCCGTGGCTGGCTGAACACGCGGTGAGAAAAGTCTGCCGCGTGCTGTCTTCGCCAGCTCAGCGCGACCCCACCTGTCTGTGACTCGGGCTAGCTCCCCCTGAGTACAAAAAGTCGTTGTCCTTATCTGTTTAATAAAAATCATTTTCAGAATTTGTTTAAGTGATTTTAAATCCAGAAATTAATAACTTTTATTTGATAATTCCAAATAATACAATTAATATTTGTTTTTGAATCAGAAAAATGTGAGGAATTCAAATCTTCCATTCAAAATAATGTTTGTATAATTTAAATTTTCGAAATTGTTTAATTGCAATAAAAATGCCTTTTTCTTAATTAATTAATAACTTTAATTCTATAACTCCAAATTTGAAATATAATATGTCTAAATCGATCAGCGCGACGAGCCCGTTCTAACTATGCATTCCATGATATGAATTGAAGCATGCATCATGTCATTATTAAAAACCAGAACTGTTTATGGCAATATAACTTGGCCAAATAATTAATAAAATGATTTATTCTTGTCCCCACACCTCACCCTTGCCATGCTACATTATTGCCATGTAAATTGTGCATCTTTCATCATGGCATGCTTGTTTGCTTGTCGCATTTTATTCATATGCACTTTATTTATGTTGGCCCTTGTTTGTTTGGTTCTTCTTTTGAATAGACGCCGAGCAGGGGAAATATCAGGAATCCCAGGAGTACTACCCAGATCCATCTCTCTCTTCAACTGAGCTGCCAGGCAAGCACTACCACATTCTTGCATACATATAGTACCTATTGCTTCTACCTTATTCTTGCATCATTGAGTCGCGATTTCATTAAATTGAATCCCAAGTACTACATAGCCTTTACTTTTAAACCCCACCGAAACTTGTTCCTCCATCCCATGAGCCATTACTACAGGAGTTGTTTGAGCCATGCGAGTCGTAGAACAGCATGTGTAGGGTATGTGAGTATCTGATGGATAACGAGGTACCTAAACAACTTAACCTGAGTAGTAATGGGATAACTAATGAAAGAGGCACCGGTGAGCAATATCTGTTATTTGGTTTTTCATGCTCACTTGTGTCCCGTAGGACCCCGAGTACTTGATTCCTGTTCCTTGACTATTCACACTAACCATATCCGGGAGGCCTTACGGACCCACCTGAGCCATAGCTTGATTCATTTCTATTTCTTGGGGCCACAAGTAGTTTGGGGCTTTATTACTATCCTGTACCTATGCCATGCTTTACTATTTTATTTAAGATTGTGCGTGGAGCACCTGTACTATTTTGGATCGTGCCACGTTTTCGCGGTATCGACAAGCCCAGTCATACTTTCGGGTTCCCAGTCGTTTACAGCCATCGTCACAAACCCTAGGTCCGTTCCAGAGCTGGCCAACTTTGTTGCGAGTAGCTTAGTGGGGTGGCTCCCTGAAATATTTTATGAATCCTGTGATCGCTTTGTCGTGAATGCCTCGTTGGGTTTTGAGTTGGTTTTTCCAAGGTTGATCGAGTGTGTGTTGCTATTTGTGCACCCCTGCAGGGTAAATCTTTCTGAAAGCCGTGTCCTTGGTTATGGACGACTTGGAGCATAGTTTCTCGAACATAGACAAGTATAACTAAAGTACCGCTTTTAATTGACTAAATACCTGACTAGTAAATAGTGCAATACTCATGGAATGGTTAATAAAACTGCCAACGGATGGGTTGTTCATCCGCTTTCTCGTTGGTAAGCGGGAAGGAGGATGGATCTGATATTTTATACTGTTATAACTGTTGTTACTAATTAACAGACATCCGTCTATCTTTGGTTAGGCGGATGGTTAGCGAGTATCTATAGACTTGTTAGTTATTATCTTTTGCTGCAATTTCGTCACCCCAGGTTAAGTCCCCTTTAGAGGCATAAATACTTGCTGAGTACCCCTAGGGTCTCACACGATAAATTGTTTGATTCAGATGAACAGGTGTATTCGCAAGATGGATACTGGGTGGAGGAGACAGATGATGTTGGTTACGATCACTCGGTGTAGAGATTCCGGGGATGGGGATCCGTGAGATCTATGGGCGGGATGTGCTTATTTATGTGGCATCTTATGCCGATTTGATTCTTGTCCGTACTCGGATCTTGTTTCCCTCTTCCGCTTGGTACTCTGATGTTTGATGTATGAGGAGCTATCCTACACTATTATCTCTATCTAGGATATTTGGATCTTGCCGTATGGTGTTGCAATATTTCTATTTCTTTTAGATGGTATGGCTCTGAGAACTGTTGTAAGGTAGCTTGCATACATACTCACTTGTGTATGTATTTGATCTCTTCGCCTGTTGCCTACGCCGCTCGCTCTTGTCCCGATGTTCTTGGAAGTGGTTAGGGCGGCCGACGGGTCTACACGTGGGTGGCCCCTGGGCCCCCGCTACTTTAACCACTTTTGGTTCATCCAGGCTTGAACTTAGAGCGTAGGGTCCGAGGTTGTTACAATTGGTATCAGAGCCATCCCGCCCTTCAGGGTCTCAGCCAAATGGTCGTTGTCAGTCTAGCAAATATTTTGGTAGTTATGTATACTAGGGAAAAACAAAACACGAGAGTAGGACTGCTTTCACTTTTTTTCTTACCCACCCACCCACCCTTTTCTAGTAAGGAAGTGTAACGTTTTCAATCCTCTTCTAAAATTCAAACTAGGATTCACGTGTTCGGGGTTCCGTAGTACCATAGGTTGTGTGTGTGTGTGCAATTCCTTGTCTATATGTTGCATCCAACTTGTTGTTGCTATCTGCCTTTTGGTTATCAACTGTTGGTACATTCCATACCGACAGGCTTTTGTAAACCGACGCGATCTATCTGATTCGTTGTAAACTGACGCGATATGTCTTACTCTTTGTTATCCGACGCTATCTTGTTGGGGTGTTTGTTTTTCCATAGTTGCTAATCTTTAGGTTCATCTTAAGAAGGAAGGAAGTTGGGATATGTGTTTTACTTATTCATGTGCGGAGTAATGATTTGAGTGCGGGATGGAGTCGCGACCATACCACTAATTTTGTCATTCGCTCTTGTATATTGAATTGGTAGAGTTACTAATCTTGATTCGTTAAGTGGTTTTGCGCATATAGTGTTATTTTAATGCCGAAATTTGCGGAATTTTTTTCTTTGATAGCCTTGTGTACCACATTCCTTGTTCAGTCGTGTGCGATATGCTTAATATCTTCTAGGTGCTTTGAACTTTGTTGATATTTTAATATCACCTCAGTAAATTGTATCCTTTAATCTTGGTTAATTCCATTTTGGTACTATTTTGGATTATTATTATTCTCCATTATGGTACTGACTTGAGTTTTATATCAATCCCAGGATGGCACCACCACGCCGCAATAAGGAGGACATACCACCTGAACTGGGGGCTGCGTTGGCAAGTATTGCTAATTCCTTGGGAACAATGCAACAGAACCAACAACGCTTTGAAGAAAGTGTCAGGAGGAATGAGTTTGTTCCGCTACCTCCACCTCCCAAGCGAGGAGACATCAAGAGCTTTCTGAAGTTTAACCCGCGCCACTTTGAGGTGTCCGATCAGCCACTAGATGCTGATGATTGGCTGCGTGAGATGTCAAGGTTGCTGATGACTGCTGATGTTCCTGAGCAAGAATGGGTAAAATGTGCCACTCACCTTCTGAAAGAAGACGCAGCTCTATGGTGGGAGAATTACCTGAAGGCGAACCACTCTGGTTTTCAGCCTACTTGGGAGCAGTTCACTGGGGCTTTCAAAGAGCAATACCTGTTAGAAATTGTCATGGAAAGGATGAAGGAAGTGTTTCTCAACCTCAAGAAGGGCAATGACAATGTCAATACCTATATCAGAAACTTCATGAATCTTTCTCGGTATGGTGGAGATGAGATCTCTGGTCACAAGAAGAAGCAAAAGAGGTTCAGGCAAGGGCTCAATGCATCAATCAAATATGCAATCACTCATGCAAGGCCGAGGTCTTTTCTGGAACTCCAACATACAGCTCTACAGGAAGAAGCCAGTAGGCAAGTGTTCGAGGAGTCCAAGAAACACAGTCGTGACGCAGCAAGCTCTTCAGCTATGACAGCTCCTTCTAAGCGCCGCGTGTGGGTTCCTAATACCGCACCGCCGCTCCCGGCTCCACCAAGACCTTCAAGCTGCGCGGCAAGGCCACCAAAGTCCTTCACCGCGGCTCCTAGGGGCTACAAACACAACTACCCTAGAGCGCCTGGCGGAGTCCCTGGCTACGCTGCCCCACGTCCACCTGGTGCTTGTTACACTTGTGGGAACACTGAGCATCAACACTGGAGTTGTCCCATGAACAACAAAGCTCTTCCTCCACCACCTCCAAGACCTGCAGCAAGTTCTTCTATGGTTCGTGCACCTCCACCTCGGGCTCTCAACATCAACACCAAGCCCGGGTCCACTGTTGCTCGTGCCAACTGTGTCAACGTCGCTCAAGCTGAACATGCACCTAGAGTTGTGATGGGTACGCTTCCCGTTAACTCAGTCCCTGCACGAGTTTTATTTGATTCTAGTGCATCACATTCATTCGTGTCATACAAGTTTGCGGAGAGTAATGGGTTACCTTCGGATGCTTTACCAACTCATCTCATGGTGCAATCCCTTGGATCAAACATGAGGGCTTCTAAAATCAGCCATGGCAATCAAATTGAGATTGGTGGCTCTTTGTTCCCGGCTTCCTTAATTATTTTGGGAAATTCTAACATTGATGTTATCTTGGGCATGGATTGGTTAACAGCAAATGCAGCTGTGATTGATTGTGCTGAACGCTCGGTTTCTCTGAAAATTCCTGAAGGCCATATAGTCTATTCTCCAAGTATGACTCCTACAATTCAGCTTTTCTCTTTGGCAGCTCTGAATGATGATGCTATGGAGGCTATTTAGAGTGTTCTGGTGGTCCGTGAGTTCCCATATGTCTTTCTTGAAGAGTTACCAGGTATGCCTCCTGACCGAGAGGTCGAGTTTGTGATTGAGCTTGAACCTGGAACCGCTCCTATCTCCAAGCGGCCTTATAAAATGGGACCTGCTGAGTTGGCTGAACTCAAACGTCATCTTGATGAACAAGAGAAGTTGGGTTTCATTCAGCACATTACTTCTTCTTGGGGTAGCCCAACCATCTTTGTGAAGAAGCGAGACCGGACTGATAGACTTTGTGTTGACTATCGGGCTCTCAATGCTAAAACCATCAAGAATAAATATCCCCTTCCGCGGATTAATGATCTCTTCGATCAGCTAGCTGGAGCTGTGGTATTCTCTAAGCTTGACTTGAGAAGTGGATATCATCAAATCAAGATCCGCAAGGAAGATGTTCCCAAAACAGCTTTCACCACCCGCTATGGCCTGTATGAGTACACGGTCATGTCTTTCGGTCTCACCAATGCACCTGCCACCTTCTCGAGGCTTATGAACTCGGTTTTCATGGAGTATCTTGATAAGTTTGTCGTGGTCTATCTGGATGACATTCTAGTCTATTCTAAGTCAAAGGAAGAACATGAAGAACACCTTCGGTGTGTCCTAAACAAGCTTCGTGAGAACCGCCTGTATGCAAAGTTCTCCAAGTGTGAATTCTAGCTGCCTGAAGTCACCTATCTGGGTCACGTCATCTCTGCCAAGGGCATTGCTGTTAACCCAGAAACTGTTCGGACAATTGTTGAGTGGCTTCCACCCAAAAATGTCAAATAAGTCCGAAGTTTCCTTGGTTTGGCTAGTTATTGCCGTCGCTTCGTTCAGAACTTCTCGAAGATTGTGAAGCCTCTTACCGATCTCCTCAAGAAAGGCAAGAAATACCTTTGGTCTCCTGCATGTCAAGCTAGCTTTGAAACACTTAAAGAGAAGCTCACTTCCACACCAGCCTTGATTCCTCCAGATACATCAAAGCCTTTTCAGATATTCTGTGATGCCTCCTTGCAAGGATTGGGTGCGGTCCTTATGCAAGAAAAACAAGTTGTTGCTTATGCCACTCGACAGTTGAAGACGCATGAAATCAACTATCCTACACATGACCTCGAACTCGCAGCAGTTGTCTTTGCTCTGAAAGTATGGAGGCACTACTTGCTTGGCAACCGTTGTGAGATCTTTTCTGATCACAAGAGTCTGAAATATATCTTCACACAACCGGATCTCAACCTTCGTTGGAGGAGGTGGATTGAAGCAATTAATGATTTCGATCTGAAAATCAATTACACTCTGGGCAAAGCTAATGTGATGGCCGATGCTCTCAGCCGAAAAGCTTATGTCAACAACCTCATGGTGGAAGAACAACAGCCCCTCTTGTGCGAGGAATTCCGCCAGCTCAACCTTGAAATTATGGATCAAGGGTATCTTCTAGACCTTCTGGCAACACCTCTCTTGGAAGAAAAAGTTTGCTCCATTCAACTTGGTGACCCTTACACCAAAAAGATCATCTCCAACATTCAGCTTCCGAAGTATGAGTCCTTCCACGTCGATGACCAAGGCGCTCTATTCTTTGAACACCGGATGTTTGTTCCGAACTACCTGGGTTTGAGAGAGCAAGTTCTTAAGGAGGCGCATGATTCTGTTCTTTCTATCCACCATGGCAGCACTAAGATGTACATGGATTTGAAAACACAATATTGGTGACCTAGATTGAAACGATATTGTGCCAAGTATGTCTCGGAGTGTGATGCCTGTCGCAGAGTTAAAGCTGTCCATCAGAAACCTTCCGGTCTTCTACAGCCATTGAAGCCTCCGGAATGGAAATGGGAGAAAGTAGAGATGGACTTCATAACTGGGTTTCCAAGGTCGCAGAAAGGCCACAATGCAATCTTTGTTGTCATCGACATGCTTTCTAAAGTGGCTCACTTCTTTCCCGTCAAGGAAATAATTTCTGCAATTCAGTTGGCTGAGCTCTATATCAACAGAATTGTCTCTTTGTATGGGGTTCCTCTTGAGATCAGCTCAGACCATGGAAGCATCTTCACTTCCAAGTTCTGGGGAAGTTTCCAAAATGCTTTGGGAACAAAGTTGAACTTCAGCACAGCTTACCACCCTCAGTCGCAAGGACAAGTTGAAAGGATCAATCAGATTCTAGAAGATATGCTCCGCGCCAAGTATCCTACCCTCTTCGTGTCTTCTTCTTCTTCCTAGAATCTCGGGGCGAGATTCCTGTTTAGTGGGGGAGAGTTGTAGCATCCCATATGTCTAACATCTATAATGCTACATGGTCTAATAATAAAATGCTACTTCCTACATATATTTGTTGCATCATAATTATATCATGCTCATGTCATCATGCCACATTGCATTTGAGCATCATATAAAACCCTTTTCCATTTGGTTCTTATCTCATATGCATTATTAATTGTAGTTGCCTCTTGATATATTGTATTTGATTCTTGATAAATGCTTGATGCACAAGTTGAGTTGGGGCATATCTTTTATTAACTCCACCACCTTTCTTTGTCACCACCCCATAATTCCACCATCCAACTATATGTGAGCTTTGCATTTTATTTGGGTTTACCTCTAGCTCATGTGGGTTGGGATGGGTCCACTTACAATTCCACATGCTCCCATATATGCATCATGTTGTGTTCACATTATTGAAATGTGGAGAGCCATATAGCCATATTTTGCATGCTATGTGAGTGGAACCCTTGTTAAGCTTGCATATGGTTTGAATTTGAATAAATGCTCATGTAAGAATATAACTTTGTCCATATTATGCCTAGTGGCTCATACACAC
Source organism: Avena eriantha (assembly GCA_910589775.1). Lineage (NCBI taxonomy): Eukaryota > Viridiplantae > Streptophyta > Magnoliopsida > Poales > Poaceae > Avena > Avena eriantha. The sequence continues at coordinate 111,848,705 of OU342741.1, forward strand.
AAGCTTGGCCACCTTATATTCATGCATGATCTTTTATTTAGTCCATGTGGTAAACAAGATCTCTTTTCTTTTGTTGGTCCTTATTCCAAAAATTTGGGAATCTTGCTTAGATAAATGCCATGAGCAATTCTAGTGGTTTTCACTACTAGAGGGAGCACTTATTACAATGCATGGGCCATGCACACATGTTTCTTCTCATGTATTTCCCTCTTACTTGATCTCTTTGGTTTGGTTTGAATTTAAACCAAACCCACCTTGCAAAACCCTACACTTATCTCATATGCATGTATGTGGGCTTCCATATCCACATGCCGCTATCCTACCCCATCAAAACATGAGCACCTTTTGAATCTCTCACTTAATCCCTCTCTCTTTTCTAGCTAAACCGAGCCCTATCTCTCTCTCTACACCTAGCTAAAACCCTAACCCCTCCTTCCTAGCCTCGGCTAAACCCTCACCTCACCACCCTTCCTGCCTAGGCCACCACCAACCTGGTTCGGCCCCAAGACCCCTAGCTTAGCAACCAGCCCGAGCCACCATGCCGACCCCTGCCGGTCTAGCCCTAGCCGAGCCCCTCTCCTCACTGTTGTCTCTCCCACTGCCAAGCCAGGCCCCACCCGAGCCACCTTGCGCAGTGCCCTCTCGAGCCTCAGCTGCAGCCCCTCTCGAGCCTCGTTGGACACGTGAGGAGGAGGAGAAGGAAAGGTGCACGGCACCTTTTTCCACCCCGCCACCGTCCAGCCCCATGTGCTACCCTCCTCCCCGGCCTTATCTACCCCTCTGCCTGGCGTCGCAACCCCTCATCCCTAGGGTCCTGCCGCCGCAGTTCCTCCCCCATCTACCCCTGCCAACCCTCTTCTCCATCTCCGATCAGCCACCGTCGGCACCGGCTCGCCACAGAACCTAGGAGGAGGCGGGCGTGGTGTTGAGGTGTTGGGGAAGACCGAGAAGACCTCCAGCAGCGCCCCTGTGCTCGCAGGCGAGGAGGGAACGTGCCGGAGCCGCTGCAGTTCAACGAGGCCGATGCAAAACCCTAGCCACCGAGTGCTAGCGTCCCCGATGATCCTCTGCGCTTCGGCTCGGTCAACCACCACCAACCCACTCCCGGTGAGCTGCTGAGCCTCCCTGACATCCTCCCGCTGGCCATCGCTTCCTGGACGCGTAGATCCATTCGTCGAACGCTCTCTGTGCGGCGCGCTCGCAGTCGCGTCCTCGCAATTGCACCGTAGTAGGGCCTTCTAGTCGTGTAGCTGGTACCCAACATCAAACCCCCCTAGCCACAGCGGTAGCCACCGCCGCGCGCGCTAGATCGCAAGATCGAGCCGCGGTCGCGCCTCTGTTTTCGCTCGGCCCGCGTCGATAGTCCGTCAGTAACAGCCCGGAAGAAAAACAGTAACCGGTGGCCTTTTTCCCTTACCCCCCTGCGCCTTTTGTTTGCTCAACCCACGCTCCACCTGGTCCCACCTGTCTGCCTCTGTGTAACTTTTACAAAAAGGTACCCAAGTTGTTGGTTCCTCAACCCGCAGTCCCCGTCTCGGCCACGTGGATGCGCCCTGTTCGCGCGCCCGCGTGTGGGACCGCACAGACGCGGGACCCGCTTGTCATCCTCCGTGGCTGGCTGAACACGCGGTGAGAAAAGTCTGCCGCGTGCTGTCTTCGCCAGCTCAGCGCGACCCCACCTGTCTGTGACTCGGGCTAGCTCCCTCTGAGTACAAAAAGCCGTTGTCCTTATCTGTTTAATAAAAATCATTTTCAGAATTTGTTTAAATGATTTTAAATCTAGAAATTAATAACTTTTATTTAATAATTCCAAATAATACAATTAATATATGTTTTTGAATCAGAAAAATGTGAGGAATTCAAATCTTCCATTCAAAATAATGTTTGTCTAATTTAAATTTTCGAAATTGTTTAATTGCAATAAAAATGCCTTTTCTTAATTAATTAATAACTTTAATTCTATAACTCCAAATTTGACAAATAATATGTCTAAATCGATCAGCACGACGAGCCCGTTCTAACTATGCATTCCATGCTATGAATTGAAGCATGTATCATGGCATTATTAAAAACCAGAACTGTTTATGGCAATATAACTTGGCCAAATAATTAATAAAATGATTTATTCTTGTCCCCACACCTCACCCTTGCCATGCTACATTATTGCCATGTAAATTGTGCATCTTTCATCATGGCATGCTTGTTTGCTTGTCGCATTTTATTCATATGCTTGTGCACTTTATTTATGTTGGTCCTTGTTTGTTTGGTTCTTCTTTCGAATAGACGCCGAGCAGGGGAAATATCAGGAATCCCAGGAGTACTACCCAGATCCATCTCTCGCTTCAACTGAGCTGCCAGGCAAGCACTACCACATGCTTGCATACATATAGTACCTATTGCTTCTACCTTATTCTTGCATCATTGAGTCGCGATTGCATTAAATTGAATCTCAAGTACTGCATAGCCTTTACTTTTAAACCCCACTGAAGCTTGTTCCTCCATCCCATGAGCCATTACTACAGGAGTTGTTTGAGCCATGCGAGTCGTAGAACAGCATGTGTAGGGTATGTGAGTGTCTGATGGATAACGAGGTACCTAAACAACTTAACCTGAGTAGTAATGGGATAACTAATGAAAGAGGCACCGGTGAGCAATATCTGTTATTTGGTTTTTCATGCTCACTTGTGTCCCGTAGGACCCCGAGTACTTGATTCCTGTTCCTTGACTATTTGCACTAACCACATCCGGGAGGCCTTATGGACCCCCCTGAGCCAGAGCTTGATTCATTTCTATTTCTTGGGGCCACAAGTAGTTTGGGGATTTATTTCTATCCTGTACCTATGCCATGCTTTACTATTTTATTTAAGATTGTGCGTGGAGCACCTATATTGTTTTGGATCGTGCCACGTTTTCACGGTATCGACAAGCCCAGTCATACTTTCAGGTTCCCAGTCGTTTACAGCCGTCGTCACAAACCCTGGGTCCGAAGCCGGCCAACTTTGTTGCGGGTAGCTTAGTGGGGTGGCCCCCTGAAATATTTTATGAATCCTGTGATCGCTTTGTCGTGAATGCCTCGTTGGGTTTTGAGTTGGTTTTTCCAAGGTTGATCGAGTGTGTGTTGCTATTTGTGCACCCCTGCAGGGTAAATCTTTCTGAAAGCCGTGTCCACGGTTATGGACGACTTGGAGCACAATTTCTCGAACATAGACAAGTATAACTAAAGTACCGCTTTTAATTGACTAAATACCTGACTAGTAAATAGTGCAATACTCATGGAATGGTTAATAAAACTGCCAACGGATGGGTTGTTCGTCCGCTTTCTCGTTGGTAAGCGGGAAGGAGGATGGATCTGTTATTTTATACTGATGTTACTAATTAACAGACATCCGTCTATCTTTGGTTAGGCGGATGGTTAGCGAGTATCTATAGACTTGTTAGTTATTATCTTTTGCTGCAATTGCGTCACCCCAGGTTAAGTCCCCTTTAGAGGCATAAATACTTGTTGAGTACCCCTAGGGTCTCACACGATAAATTATTTGATTCAGATGAACAGGTGTATTCGCAAGATGGATACTGGGTGGAGGATACATATGATGTTGGCAACGATCACTCGGTGTAGAGATTCCCGGGATGGGGATCCGTGAGATCTGTGGGTGGGATGTGCTTATTTATGTGGCATCTTATGCCGATTTGCTTCTTGTCCGTACTCGGATCTTTTTCCCGCTTCCGCTTGATACTCTGATGTTTGATGTATGAGGAGCTATCCTACACTATTATCTCTATCTAGGATATTTGGATCTTGCCGTATGGCGTTGCAATATTTCTATTTCTTTTAGATGGTATGGCTCTGAGAACTGTTGTAAGGTAGCTTTCATACATACTCACTTGTGTATGTATTTGATCTCTTCGCCTGTTGCCTACGCCGCTCGCTCTTGTCCCGATGTTCTTGGAAGTGGTTAGGGCGGCCGACGGGTCTACACGTGGGTGGCCCCTGGGCCCCCGCTGTACTACTTTAACCACTTTTGGTTCATCCAGGCTTGAATTTAGAGCGTAGGGTCCAAGGTTGTTACAGCCAGGGGTGGCCCACACCAGGGTATGGCGCCACCCAGGCTGGCCACGCCACCAGGTGGTGTGCCTGCCTGGTGGGCCCCCTGGTACCTCCCAGGTACTCCTATGCCCCTTTTTCACGTAAAAAATTAATGTGAATTTTTTGGAAATTTTCGAGACACTTTATTTTTTGGGCAATTTTTAGAAATAGAAGAATGATTTTTCTGACAGAAATATTTTTTTCTTTTGGAAACATGATGCAAGGACAAAACAAGGATAGAACTACAGAAGTTCTAAGACACTCTAACATGCAAGCAACTAACAACAAAAGGAAAACTAAACGAAAGCAAAAACTTAAATGCAAAGGATAGAAATAAACGGAGATAATCATGATGAAAACATTGTTTTGATCAATGGAATCCTTTTGTTAACAAGGTTGATCAAGTCTTGCTACCAAAACAATAGCATATGAGACAAAACTTTGTATTCCACTAGTGAATATGTTACCTCAACCTTGATAGCAATGGTCCCAATCATAATAGTTTCAAATTTTTCTCTTGGTATGGGACAATATATTTCTCCAACTTGAATGCCCTCAACATGTTCAATTGAATTCAAACCATAAGTCCTTTCAATCTTCTTGGGGAAATAGACAGTATGTTCCTTGTCATTAACATTGAAGGTCACCTTTCCTTCATTACAATTAATAACAGCTCCTGCAGTATTAAGAAAAGGTCTCCCAAGAATAATAGACATATTATCATCTTCAGGCATTTCAAGCACAACAAAATTAGTTAATATCAAGCAATTGTGAGCCACCTGAACAGGTACATTTATCAGCCATTTGCAAAGATATATCAGTTGGTATCAATTTTTCAAGCTGAAGCCTCTTATAGAGAGAGAAAGGCATAACACTAACTCCAGCTCCCAAATCACACAAAGCAGTTCTAACATAACTATTCTTAATAGAGCAAGGGATAGTTGGAATCCCTGGGTCTCCAAGTTTCTTAGGAACCTTACCATTGAAGGAATAATTAGCAAGCAAAGTAGAAATTTCTTCATTAGGGATCTTCCTTTTATTTGAGACAATATCCTTCATATACTTTGAGTAAGGAGGAAATTTAATAGCATCAGTCAAAGGAATTTGCAAGAATAAAGCCTTCATCCACTCATAAAACTTATTATAGTGTTCATCTTCCTTTGACTTGTGTTTCTTATCAGGGAAAGGCATGGGTTTTTGGACCCAAGGTTCTCTTTCACTACCATGTTTCTTAGCAATAAAATCTTCTTTGGTGTATTTCGTATTCTTAGTGTGGTTTTCGGGTTCTTCTTCAACTTTTTCTTCATTAGGAACTTCATTTTCTTCATTACCACTTTCAGTTTCAACATCAGAGATAGATATACTATTAGGATCTATAGCAGGTTTAGAGGGTTCTACAACAATTTTATGTTTCGGTTTCCTTTTCTTACGAGTAGAACCACTATTTTCAGCTTGTTGAGAATCCTGCTCAATTCTTTTGGGATGCCCTTCAGGATATAGAGGATCCTGGGTAGCAGCACCACTTCTAGTTCTAATTTCATAAGCATGTTTTTCTTTAGCAGCATTAACTAGCAAGTCGTTTTGCACTTTAACGAGTTGATATATTTGAGTTTGAACCATTTGAAAGTGTTTAACAATCATTTTAAAATCATTAGAGGTTCTTTCCACAATATCTTTCAACTCAACAATAGCTCTAGTGTTTTCCATTAGATGATTTTGCACCCTTTTATTAAAGTCATCCTGCTTAACAATAAAGATATCTAATTCTTCTAAGCATTGATCAGGAGGTTTAGAGTAGGGGATATCACCTTCATCAAAGTGTTGGAGAGAGTGTACCTCAATAGTGGATGAGTAGGGAACAGGCTTACATAATTCTTCTATAGGAGGTAAATTCTGGACATCTGCAGCTTTAATTCCCTTCTCCTTCAGACATTTCTTAGCTTCCTTCATCACTTCATCATTTAATTCAATAACTCCCCTCTTCTTTGATGTTGGAATAGGCACCGGAATAGATGGTTCGGGTACAATTACTTCAGGTATAGCTTGTTTAGGAGGAGTCCAATCTTCATAGTTCTTACTTATTTTAGCCATTAATTCCTCAGCTTCCTTAGGAGTCCTATTCCTGAAAACACAATCAGCACAACTATCTAGGTATGTCCTAGATTCCTCAGTTAGTCCATTATAAAATATATCAAGAAGCTCATTCTTAGGTAATGGACTTCCAGCTTGTGCATGAATCAAAGCACAAAACCTTGCTCAAGACTCGGGAGATACCTCTTTTTCTCCCTGTTTAAAATCAAAAAGTTCCTGCAAAATAGCATGTCTAGCACTAGGAGGAAAATATTTATGCAGGAAATTACTAATCAAGCACTCAGAGCTATCAAGATCTAGGAGGTAAATTACTAAACCAAGTTTTAGCTTCTCCTTTCAGTGAAAAGGGGAAAATATTAGCAACAAAGTAAGTACGCATCTTAATATCATCAGAAAACAAGCCACTCATGGTAGAAAGTTCATTCATATGTGCTATCGCACTTTCATTCTTAGTCCCACAAAAAGATTCTTTCTCGACAATAGCTACGTAAGATAGATCGAGAGAGAAATCATAATCTTCATCTATAATGTTTATGGGAGAAGCAGCAAACTTAGCAATAGGAGACAATCTGGGTCTAATAGTACGCCTCTCAAGGAGACTCTTAGCAGCACTCCTATCATGGGTGTTTTTACATTCTTTAATAAATTCATTGGTCATCTCAATATAACCATCTTTAATATCATAACTTTCACTAGACTCGGGTGAGCTAACAGGTGTGGTAGTGTCTTCATTAGGAGTTTCGGTATTTCCAGCTATAGTTCTAGAAATCGTAGCATCTAGGAAAGGACCTAATGAACCACTCTTATCAAGCACAGTAGAAGCAGCATCAGAAGTTTCAGATTCAGCAGTAGTAGCAGTGTGTGTAGCATGTGTATGTGGTGGTGTAACGAGCTTACTTATAACAGATGGTGAATCAAGAGCAGCAGAGGTGTTCAGAACCGTACCTCTTCTTGTAGTGGATGGTAAAATAGGAAACTTGCCATCACGAGACTTACACATGATGGATGGATAGCAGCGAACAATAGAGAATCGAAGTGAACTTGATAAATAAAGTTATGCTCCCCGGCAACGGCACCAGAAAATAGTCTTGATGACCCACAAGTATAGGGGGTGTATCGCAGTATTTTCGAGGGAATTGATACCCAATTTATTGGTTCGACACAAGGGGAGCCAAAGAATATTTATAAGCCTTAACAACTGAGTTATCAATTCAGATGCAGATAAATAAGATAAAGCATCCAAGTACTAGATAATCCTAGGCATGTGTCCCATATATAGTCATACGTGCTCGCAATGAGAACTTGCAGAACATCTTTTGTCCTGCCAGTCTGTTTGCAGCGGGGCCTCTAGGGAACTACTGGAAATTAAGGTGCTCCTTTTAATAGAGCACCGGAGCAAAGCATTAACACTCCGTGAACACATGTGATCCTCACATCAAAGTCATTCCCTCCGGTTATCCCGATTTCTGTCACTTCGGGGCCATTGGTTCCAGACAACAACGTGTGTATACAACTTGTAGATAAGACCATAAACAATACTATCATGATGAATCAATAACATGTTCAGATCTGAAATCATGGCACTCGGGCCCTAGTGACAAGCATTAAGCACAACAAGTCACAACAAAGTCATAAAGCACTAATAAAAGATACTAGGCACCATGCCCTAACAATCTGATGCCATTACATGAACGATCTCATCCAATCCCTACCATCCCCATGGCCTACAGCGGGGGATTACTCACTCATAGATGGGGGAAACATGGATGGTCGATGGAGAAGCGATGGTGATGATGATGGCGATGATCTCCTCCAATTCTTTGTCCCGGCAGGGTGTCAGAACGGAGTTTCAGGTGCTGTTTCGTGGAACTCCTTCTGGAAAAACGTCGAACCCCCCGAAGTTTTTAGGTCAGAATGCTCCTTATAGGCGAAGAGAGAGGCCGAGGGGGTGCCTGGGGAGCCTACACCACCCCCTGGTGCGGCTTGGCCTGGCCCGTGCCACCAGGTGGTGTGGACACCCCCTGGTTCTTCTCCGTCTCGTATTCTGGCTCCTGGAGTCTTCAGGTGAAATAGGATTTTTGGCATATTTTCCGGGATTTTTCCTGATAGTTGATTTTCTGCACAAAAAGTAGACACCAAGGCAATTCTGCTAAAAATAGCGTCAGTCCGCATTAGGTGCATCCAAATTACACAAGTTTAGAGGAGAAACAATAGCAAAAGTGTTCGGGAAAGTAGATACGTTTTGGACGTATCACCGAGTCAGCCAATCAGAGGCAAGCCATAGGAAGGGCCATAGGGCACAGGGGATCCCATAACGCGACATGATGATACAGTTAACGAGGAGGCAGTTGAGATGCGACGCGCGCTGCAGTAAACACTGACAATAAGTGCAGTAACTGGCACGGGCCCTTAAAATGAGGCAAGGAAATGATTACCCTCCAGGTAGGACGTGGGGAAGCGTATGAGACAAGGAAGGATAACCCAAAAAACCAAAGGGTAGCCCGGCCAGCGAGTGAAAACTCGGAACGTGCCAAGGGAATACTACGCCACGGGATCCAAGCTACAGAGTAACTCAGAAAAGGGAGCAAAAAGATTGAACCTGTTGTGGCCTTAGCAGCTGAAGTTGCTAAAATCGCACCAGCTTCGGGGACTAATGTTGGGGGGATACCCCCGGGTAGGGTCACGCTGGGGTATAAAGGCCGAGTTAGCCGAGGTACGGCAAGGTCAAAGCAAAAGATGGCCGGGTCACCTCAAGGCAGGCCGACTTACGGAGTAAGCCGGACCAGAGGATGTCCACCTGATTATGTCCTGGCCGATGTATGTCGTATGCCGGCAAGATATTTGTAACTTGTATGCAGGTATCTACGGAGCCGGGTTAACCAGGCCTGATCCGGGTTATACCAGGCTTGCAAGAGAAGGAAGGTATCTCGCTGGTCAAAAGGTGGCCTCTGTACGTAGGAGCATGAGCGAAGCGAACAGAGGGAGGGACCAGCAGGGCATGGCCGACAAAGGTGACGTTGCCTATGTTGGCTGACGCTAGCGCCGTAGAGGGTTATGTACCCTCTGCATGGCTTACGACGGCAAAAGAAGACCCGGTCGGTTTGCTATTTTTGGGAGAGGCATATTCCAAGGAATATGCCTCCACGTATGCCCTAGTTGGTAACCTAGCCTCCCCTTTATAAGGAGCGCTAGGGCCTCTGTAGAAGGGTTTGGGAATTGAGTAGTTGGTTCATTGGGAGATAGGTAGTGGTGAGAGTAAGAGAGCTTCTTCTTCCTCCTCTCCCCAATACAGCTCAAGGAGCGTCTATAAACCTTGAACACTTGGTGAATACGAAGCATGTGTGTGTGGAATCACTATACTATCCCTCCTTGGATTCCTCTAGTGCATATTAGCCCCACCTTTAGCCTATCCATGGCATATGCCGTGACACCACCACGACATACGCGTATTCTTACACGAGACTGGTTCCGCGCTCGACATACGGCTTGTACCGTATAAGTGGCTAGCAGGTGTTTGTCTCTCATTTAATAGTTGATATAGCATTTACAATGGAGGGCCCCGAAAGGGGTGTAGTAGAGACAACTGTTGGATCCATGTTGTGGTTGGAAAGTTGTAGTTTAGAAATAGTTCTATTGCAAAAGCCCTAACAACCACGTAAAACTTGCAATAGATAAAGTAGAGGCGTCTAACTTTTTTTTGCAAGAGGGCACGTGTTATGATATGGTATTGGTCATTAAGGTAAAGTAGTTTACTTTTATGTTACTCAGTTAAGTAGTAATAGCCATGGTTCCGATGGACGGCCGGGTGGTGGCATCGTGGACTTGGCGTCAAACCAGGGGCAAGATGGAGATCATGCCGGAGCGCTCGATGGAGATCTAGGCGCAAGGAGAAGGACCATATCATATCACAAATTTACATGTGATGTTGATACCTATTTTATATCTTATTATGTGCTAGTATTAGATACTCAATGGTACCAAATAAGATAATCCCTAAGTAATTCCAATGATAGTGTTCCCCTTGTGTGTGCACCACCAAGAAAGTTCGTCGTTATGAAGCCGGACATGACGATCGGGGGCTAGACATATCTACATTTGCATGCAGTGGGTGTAAGCCATGTTGCACAGTGAATACACACAAGTTAGATTTGGCGAGCCTAGCATGTGTAGACATGGCCTCAGAACACAAGAGATCGAAAGATCGAGCATGAGTCACATTGATGATGTGATTGACATTAGGGAATGCCTACCATTGATACTGCACTGATGGCCGTGACGATCGAGGCAGGTGTAGAGGATTGGGATCATGTGATCACTAAAATCGTCTAGGGGATGACAATTTTAGTAGGAGCTCAATTAGGATTGAACTCATATTATGAACTTAGTCTAGATGTCTGCTTGCAAATATCTTAGTATATCATGGCTTATCCCTGAGGTCCTTAGAGACCATGGGAAATTTATTGCTCGATACGAAACTTAGCGAAAGGGTCCAACTTTATAGATTAATACCCACACCTGAGGGATATCCTCGTAAAAGGTGATCTTCTCTTCTTGATACAATGACCATTAGGAGATAATCCGATGACTCCACAGTGTTTGTGTGTTCTCCGTAATCATCCAACAAGCCATTCTCCATTCGATGGAGAGTTGGATAACAATCTTATATTCTACAAGATCAGGCACATAAAGTATGAGTCATTGTATGAGTTTTCTTCCATGATGGATGAAAAAGGGAACATTTGGATAAACACTTACCAATCTTGCATTAGAGTTATGAACTCTCAGAAGGGCTTGATTGCAATGGAAGTCATGAATGAAAAAGGGTATATGTTAGATATACAAAGTTATAAATGAATTTCTTGCAAAACTCATTGCAGTTTATACAAGTATTGGATACTTGTTCCGTTTTGTGAAAACATGATGGTCTGCTTGAGAATTGCAAGAATTGAGGCAATGTGGCATGATGACGGCAAGCAAAACAGTTTATGGCTGACATAACCCCTTTCCTTAAAGATTATCATTTGGATTAGTGGACTGATGGCTCAATGCACGGCGCCCAGAAAAGTGTTGATGTAGAGCTCATTGGGAACCCCAAGAGGAAGGTATGATGAGCACAGCAGCAAGTTTCCCTCAGTTATGAAACCAAGGTTTAATCGAACCAGTAGGAGCAGGGAAACTCCCCAAAGGTGTTACTAGCTGAGCTTTGGCAGGGCGCACTACCGGTGCTAGTATCAACGTGGAGACCTGCACACCACAACCATAGAACTTTGTCCCCAACTTGCGATGAGGTTGTCAATCTCACCGTGTTTTGCGGAAAACAAAGGATTAAACGTATCAAATGGAAAGAAGTAAAAGTTTGCAGAAAGTAAACACAAAGTAGTAAAAGATTGTAGATTGTATGTAAAGTAAAAGGACCGGGATCCATAGTTCACTAGAGGTGGCTCTCCTTAAGATAGATAACATGCTGGGTGAACAAATTACAGCGGGGCAATTGACAAACACCGAGAAAGCAATACATGCATATACTAATCATCTTGACTCCTTTGAGACTTGATTGGGCATTACAACATAATACATAGACCGCCATCCAACTACATCTATGACTAATAATCCACCTTCAGGTTATCATCCGAACCCCCTCAAGTATTAAGTTGCAAGCAACAGATTATTGCTTTACGAACTGCGTGTAAAGTAAACAATACGATTGTTCTATGAACAAAGGATTGTTGTTTTCTCCCTAGTAGCACCAGCACATCTAGTACCTTAGAGATTTCTGTCACTTCGCCAGATTACTAGAGGCATGAACCCACTATCGAGCATAAATACTAACTCTTGGAGTTGCTAGCATCTACTTGGCCAAGATAGCTACTAACAACAGAAATCATGCAAGATCTCAAATAACAAAGACATGATAGAATCAATAATCAATCTGAAATAGCATCTCAATATCCATCGGATCCCCGCAAACACAACATGTATGAATTACAAATAGATGATCTTGATCATGAACGGAGCTCACAAGATATAAACATGAAAGCACAAAGGAGGAGAAACCAGCCATCTAGCTACTACATGGATCCGTAGTCCAAGGATGAACTACTCACGCATCACACCGGAGGCTTGCATGGTGATGAAGAAGGCCTCCAGTGTGAATTCCTCTCTCCGGCAAGGTGCCGGGAAGAGCTTCAGATCCCTCCTGATCTAGGGATGGAGATGATGGCGGCTACAGACTCTTTCGTGGATTTTTGATCGGGTACCTAGGGTTTTCGTCCCGAGGGCAACTTATAGGCGGAAGGAGAGGCCGAGGGGGTGCCAGGGCTGGCCTCACCACCCCCTGGCGTGGGCCAGGCTGGGCCGCGCGTCCAGGTGGTGTGGTGGCCCCCTGGTCCCTCTCCGTCTCGTATTCTGGCACTTGATCACTTCCGGAAAAATAGGGACTTTGGCTTTTGTCCCGTCCAATTCCGAGAATATTCATTTTCTGACTTTCCTAGAACCAAAAACAGCAAAAAACAGGCAGCTGGCACTGTGGCTCTTGTTAATAGGTTAGTCCAAGAAATCATATGAAAAATACTCCAAAGTTGGAACAAAACACAAGAAAGTGGATAAAACTAAGCATGGAACATCAAAAATTATAGATACATTTGCAATGTATCAACATCCCCAAGCTTAAGTCATGCTCATCCTCGAGTAGGTAAGTGATAAAAAGAAATAATTTTTGAGGTGACATGCACCATCAAAGACTTGATCAAAGTTTTGGCAAAACTCAAAGCTAGGATCATAACACTTCAATCATAGCATGAAAGACAACGTTCTAGCAATAAGCAAAGAAGCTATGATGCAACATGAAAAGGCATAAACAAAAGATTCATGAATAACAATGCTTTGCAAGACGTTTGTTTGTTTCACATAAATAAAACATAGCATAATAGTATTTATCTTGTCCCTCAAAGAGTAGCAAATATAAATGCATAGGACACCTTCAAAGTTCATAAGAGTGACTAGATACAATAGTTTAAAACAAGCAATAACAAGTTATGCATCAATCAACTAGTCTTGGGACAATGCACATAGAACTAAGAATGGCCACTATGCTCTCAAAGTAGGTGCATAAAGATAGAAGGTGGAGACTCAATATAATGGTGGAAGAAAAGCCTTTTGTAAAAGGAAGTAGGGATTAAAGTCTCATAAAGAGCTTCCAAAAATTATGGTACTTGTAGTTTTCATCTCTCATTGCCCCTATCATAAGCATCTTTAAGGTGATTAAGGTTAAAGTGACACAACTAAGAGGATATGCTTGACAAGTTATAAACCGAAATCTCATGCACCTTACTTACGAAGACCAATCCTCATGCTACTCAACTTCAGTCACGAGTAAGCTCTTGTCATTGTAAGTATATGTGTATCATTAAGAACCGCCAACGGGGTACCCCTTGCACATGATACGGGAGCTTTCCCATAATCAAAATGACAAGGCAAGCAGACAATGAGCATCTCAGTGATCTTTTTATTTGCTATTTGCATAGGTTTTTATTGAGGATGCTTCATAGAGTGCTCATTATGGTGATGCTGCAAGTTTCCACCATGATTAGGCATGTCTTAGGCTAGCGGCCCAGGCGTTTCTCTAACACACATACAACCTCCATGATCTTACAAGTTCCACTTTTATTTCACACTGGGATCCGTAAGCAAAAGAACATAATATCAACGGGGTACAAAGTACAAGTGCAATGTTGAAAGCGTTCACCATGAAACATGGTTCTGCTAATTTCAACTTATAAAGCGCAAGCATATACGTAACAAAGAAGGACCTAATGGTTCAAGTTTATTAGAGGCAATAAAGTAAAGTCTGCCATCAAGTTCGTGAGAGCTTTAATCGCTAGTTTTTTCATAACAAGTGGAAGGTAAACAAAAGCTTGAATATACTTGGAATAGCATAAGCTAGTAGGTAGGTGTCAGGGGGATGATCCGCGGGTATCCCAACCGAATAAGAAACAAGACAGTCGGAGCGCGTCCAGCTGACCAGATGCAGCCGGACAAGGCAAGACAGGCCGGCTATCCCCTGGTAGCCGGATCAGCAGGAGGCAGCCGGATACGGCTACATAGCCGGACTCAATCAATGGGACAGGGCGACGTGTGTATCAGTGCACGGTACGCCCTGTACGGTGACAAGACTGGCAACTACCCGGCCATACCGAAGACTTTGCGCGGGTGACGCAGGAACAGTGGCCGATGCTGACAACAGGCTCGCACGACGTCCACTGTGCCTACGACAACCATACCGCTCGTACTCCGACAGGACAAGCCATACCAGACACTGTGGATGACTAGTCGGCTGGGACCCGCCTATGGGGCCCGCCAGTCGGACTGGTCAGTGAGACCTTTGCCTCTCTGCCTATATAAGGAGAGGCAAGGCCTCAGTAGAAAGGGTTGGTCTCATTGCATTTAAGGCAGTAGCTAGAGAATACAGCTCGAGGAGCACTTGTGGTTCGTATATTCCACATAGTCAGATCCGGCAGGAGTAGGGGCTATACCTCGTCACGAGGGCCCCGAACCTGGGTACTTCTTGCGTCCCGCTACGCTCGCTTGTATCCAATCCCGCTTGCGGACGCCGTCGATAGCTTCCCTGCTAGTCCCCACACCTCTATCTAACCTCCTCAGGTACTGCCGTTCCCAATACAACGACAGTTGGCACCCACCGTGGGGCTAGATGGCTTCGACCGGAGTCACGTTCCGCACGGGACTCCACACTTCAGCCGGTGAGCGCGTGGCCTCCGGCCTGGTGCTCACGCTCGGCAGATTCGACTGCGTCATCGACAACGCTTCCTGCTTCGCCGGAACCTCCTTCCCGGCGAACGGCACCGTTCTGCTATTCGGCGACCTCTCCATTTACGTCGCCACCGTCCCGAAATGTTTCCCTAGGGAAATCTTCTCTGTCGCGGAGCTGCCGTGCTCAGACGGCAGCGCCTCCGCCGCACCTCGCGGCACAGAGGTCATGATGGCCGGTTCCAGCTCCCATCCCCGCCAGCCGCGGGAGCGAGGCGCGGACGAGGTCGGAACTTCTGCTCCCCCGTAGCCCCGGAACCCGGTGGAGGATGCCATTGATCGGCTCCTGACACCGGTTAACCTTGGGGATAACCCGGAGGAGGCGGAGGCCAACTTCAGCATGGAGAGACAGATCCTCCTCCATGAGGCCATGGAGCTGGCTGCAGCCCGTAAGCAGCTCGAGATCACCCGGCGCGAGTACGACCACGCGCACCGCCTCACTCGGCTACCACGGAGCCGAGCCGGCGCGGCCAGGTACGGCATCGGGGCGGCGAGCTTGGCGGTAGGTTGGAAAAGGACGGGGAACCGGATCCCGTGCCCACCCTCGCACAGCCCACCTACAGCACGCCCATCAAGAACTTGCGCGCGGCGCGAGCCGCGGCAGAGGAACTGCCCAGCCTAGAGGGCGAGGATCGAGCCCGCCAGCAAGCCCGCGTGCAGGAGCTCCTCCGCGTCGCAGACGAGCAGGCTGGCGCCAACCGGTAGGTGCGGGAGGACCTTAGCTACTCCAGGAGGAGCGAGCTACCGGCCAATAGCAGGGGTGCGCCGCGTGACACCCAGCAGGCGTCCTCCCCTCAGCCGCCCAAGGCCCGCAGCAGGTGTCGCAGCTTTGGTAACAGGGGCCAGCCGCGCTAGGAGCAGACGGTGAACAGCAACCTGCCACCTCCCCCTCCGCCAGCCGGAGCGCCCAGACCAGCCGGTTCCCGTCTCTCGGGCCAGGTGGGAGCGCCCAACCCGGATCGCCCGGATGCCCGCGACCGCATCGAGCTCCTCGCTCAAGCGCACGTCACGGAGGATGAAGAGTCTACCGGTCTGGTTTGTTTCGGACCCCGTATCCGGAACGAGCCGTTTCCGGATAAATTCTCCCTGCCCAGGGACACCCCCAAGTACGACAGCAGCATGAAGCCGGAGGACTGGCTGACCGACTACACTACGGCAGTCGGCATCGCCCACGGGAACAAGCGCACAGCCGTGCGCTACATCCCCCTCATGCTAACTGGGTAAGTGAGGACATGGCTCAATAGCCTCGCGCCCCACAGCATCAACGCCTGGCCTGACTTCGAGAAGGTGTTCATCCGCAACTTCAATGGCATGTACAAGCGCCCAGGGCGCCCGCGCGACCTGGCCTTGTGCGTCCAGGGTGACCACGAGACCGACCGCGAGTATCTCGCCAAGTGGACGGAGCTGCGCAACACTTGCGAGGGCATCCTAGAGAGCCAAGCCATCGGCTTCTTCATCGAGGGTTGCCAGGAGGGCACCATGCTTCGCCACCGGCTACTGTGTGACGAGCCAAAGACCATGGCGGAGCTCATGACGGTTGCGGACCAGTACGCCACGGCGGATGCCGCCATGAAGAAGCCCCTCCGAGTAAACGCGGATGGACGACCGACTCCCACGGAGCCGGCTCGTGACCGACCCAGCAATCCGGCTGGAGAAGCCGGACCCTCTAGACGCCACGACAACGACAACCGGTTCCATGGGGTCCGCCAGGCCGGACAGCAGAAGCCTCGCTACCACGCGCGGCAAGTCAATGCTGTGGAGGGCGCGCCCGACACGCCGGCTAATGAAGCAAGAAGGCAGAAGCCACGGCTCACCTTCGACCAGATGTTCGATGGCCCGTGCAAGTGGCATAGCGGTCCCTTCAAGCCGGCTACACACACCACCCGGAACTGCAGCTGGACCCGCCAGCTAAAGGACCAGGGCAACCAGCCGCGTCCCCCGCCTCCACCACCGGGCGGACCTCCACCACCGGCTAGGGGAGCCGGCAATGATGGCAACAGCGGCAACGGCGGCAACAACAACGGCTACCCCCAGCCGCACACCGCCTACAACATTTTCGAGACGGAGCAGTACGACAAGCACAGCCGCAGGCGACGCTCTAAGGAGGTCAACACCATCGCCTCTCTGGTCCCCCAGTATCTGAACTGGTCGGAAACCCCTATCACCTGGAGCCGGGCGGATTAGCCTGAGCATCTACCGACTCTCGAGGGCTACGCCATGGTGCTCGACCCCCTCATCGTCTCCAATGCGCGCACTTGCCGATTCTCGCGCGTCCTCATCGACGGAGGCAGCAGCCTCAACCTCCTCTACCAGTCCTCGCTGGAGAAGCTGGGCATTCGCGAAAGTGACCTGCGCCCGACTACCACGACATTCCACGGCGTACTGCCGGGCCTAGCCTGCGCCCCGCTGGGGAAAATCCAGCTGGACGTCATTTTCGGGACCGAGGAGAACTTCCGCCGTGAACCAATCTAGTTCGAGGTGGTAAATCTGACGAGCTCCTACCACGCTCTCCTCGGGCGCCCCGCCCTCGCCAAGTTCATGGCCATCCCCCACTACGCCTACCTCAAGACGAAGATGCCGAGACCCCACGGCGTGATCACCGTCGCCGGCTACTTCAGGCGATCGATGGAGTGCGCCTCAGCCGATTCCAAACTGGCAGAGGCCCTCATCATAGCCGAGGAGAAGCGTGTGATCATGCGCAATGTGGCCATGGCCCAGCAGGACATTCCAGCTAGCAGCAAGCCGGTTGGAGAAGGAGCCTTCCAGCCGGCAAAGGAGACGAAGAGGATCCTGCTCGACCCCTCCGATCCGACCAAGTTCTTCACCATTGGCGCCGACTTGGACAGCAAATAGGAAGGTGCGCTCGTCGACTTCCTCCGTGAGAATCGGGACATCTTCGCGTGGTCCCCCAAGGACATGCCGGGTGTGCCGAGGGAGTTCGCCGAGCACTCACTTCACGTGCGTCCGGATGCCAAGCCGGTCAAGCAACCTTTGCGCCGGTTCACGGAGGAGAAGAGAAAGATAATCGGTGACGAGATCACCCGGCTCCTTGCAGCCGGGTTCATCATGGAAGTGTACCACCCGGACTGGCTGGCGAACCCAGTCCTAGTACTGAAGAAGAACAAGACCTGGCGCATGTGTATCGACTACACCAGCCTGAACAAGGCGTGCGCTAAAGACCCCTTCGCCTTGCCCGTTATCGATCAAGTCATCGATTCCATGGCTGGTTGTGATTTGTTGTCTTTCTTAGATTGTTATTCTGGGTACAATCAGATCCGGCTGAACCCGGCTGATCAGATTAAGACATCATTTATCACCCCCTATGGGGCTTTCTGCTATGTAACCATGCCTTTCGGCCTAAAGAACGCAGGCGCCACCTATCAGCGATCTATGCAGAAATGCTTGCACTCACAGATAGGCTGAAACATGCACGCTTACATGGATGACGTGGTTATCAAGACCAAGGAGAAGCGCACCCTCCTCGAGGACCTGGGAGAAACATTTGGCAACCTCCGCCAGTACCGGATGAAGCTGAACTCAGAGAAGTGCGTCTTCGGGGTACCGTCCGGTCAGCTCCTCGGTTTCATCGTCTCACAGCGAGGTATCGAGGCAAATCCAGAGAAGATCGCGGCCATCGCAAGGATACAACCGCCTAGGAACCTGCTTGGAGTCCAGAAGTTCACCGGATGCCTTGCTTCCCTCAGTCGTTTTGTCAGCCGGCTGGGGGAGAAGGCACTCCCGTTGTACCAACTCATGAAGAAGACGGACAAGTTCTCTTGGACTTCGCAAGCCGACACCGCGTTTCACGACCTCAAGCGCATGCTATCCACAGCACTGGTCCTAGCCATGCCGGCTAGTAAGGAACCGATGTTGCTCTATATAGCAGCCATCAGCCGGGCCATCTGTGTCGTCCTGGTGGTGGAGCGCCCCGAGGAAGGCAAGGCTCAGCCGGTTCAGAGGCCCATCTACTACCTCAGCGAGGTTCCTCCCTCTCCAAGCAGAACTACCCCCACTACCAGAAGATGTGCTACGGCGTGTACCTGGCATGCAAGAAGCTCAAGCACTACTTCCAGGAGCATCCGATTAAGGTCGTGTGCACTGCACCCCTTTCGAAAATCATCGGCAACAAGGACGCCACCGGCCGAGTCGCCAAGTGGGCCATCGAGCTTGTCGCCTACTCCATCCAGTACGAGCCCCGGCTCACGATCAAGTCGCAAGCGTTGGCGGACTTCCTCGTCGACTGGGCCGAGACCCAGTATCTCCCACCGGTTCCGGATTCGGACCATTGGCGGATGCACTTCGACGGATTAAAGATGCTCAGGGGCTTGGGAGCCGGCATCGTGCTCACCTCACCCAAGGGAGACCGGCTGGAGTACATACTACAGATCCACATCAAGGCTTCCAACAACGTAGCCGAATACGAGGCACTGGCGCACGGACTCCGGCTGGCCAAGGAGATCGGTGTCAACCGGATCCTGTGCTTCGGCGATTCGGACTTGGTGGTGCAGCAAGTATCCGGGGAATGGGACACCAGAGACGCAAACATGGCTCTCTACCGGTTCCACATCCAGAAGCTCAGCGCCTCGTTCGACGGGTGCGAATTTCACCACATCCCCCGCGTCAACAACGAGGCAGCCGATGGGCTCTCCAAGATCGGATCCACCAGGCAGGCCATCCCACCAGGGGTGTCCTTGGAGCACCTACGCAAGCCATCCATCAACCCGTCGCCAGAATCGGACTCCATCGTTTGGGCAGGAACCGTTCCGGCTAGCGGGACGGCGGAAGCAGAGCCGGCAGAACCACCAAAAAAGAAGACCCGCACCAATTCTGGCCGGGCAGCGCCTTCCGGCTCGCAAGGCCCGGGGGCTGCCGGCTCGCCCAGTGGCTCGGGGGCTGCCTCTCCGGATACGCCATCTGGACGACCCCCGGACACCCGTCAACCGGAGAACGTGGGCATCCTCGTCATTCGGGAAGTGCCATCCTGGGCACAGCCCTTCATGAGGTACATCGCCAATGGAGAACTTCCGGACGACAAGGTGCAGGCCAGGCAAATCCGGCGCCGCGCGCACGCATACACCATCATAAACGGCGAGCTATACAAGCGCAGTGTATCCGGAATCTTCCAAAGATGTGTTGATACGGATACGGGCCACCGGCTACTCAAGGACATCCACCAAGGCGAGTGCGGGCACCACGCTTCGTCAAGGGCGATAGTCGCCAAGGCGTTTCGCCATGGTTTCTATTGGCCCACCGCCCTCGAGGACGCTGAGCAGCTAGTCCGCGCATGCAATGGGTGCCAGCGCTTCGGGCAGCTCAGGCACATGCCAACTTCGATACTCAAGACCATACCGATCACCTGGCCATTCGCAGTTTGGGGCCTTGACATGGTCGGTCCCTTCAGGCGAGCGCGCGTGGGCATGACCCACCTGCTGGTGGCGGTGGACAAGTTCACGAAGTGGATCGAGGCCAAGCCTATCCGAAAGCTGGATGGGGCAACGGTTGTCACCTTCTTCACCAACATCATCAACCGCTTTGGCTACCCCAACAGCATCATCCCCGACAACGGCATGAACTTTGCCAAGGGGGCCTTCGCCCGGTTCTGCAGCAACAAGGGCATCCGGCTGGACCTCGCCTCCGTCGCGCACCCGCAATCCAATGGGCAAGTCGAAAGAGCAAACGGCTTAGTACTAGCCGGCATCAAGCCACGTCTCATCGATCCGTTGGAGCGTTCACCCGGATGTTGGATCGAAGAACTTCCGGCTGTGCTATGGAGCCTGCGCACCACGCCGAATAGGTCAACCGGCTACACACCGTTCTTCCTGGTCTACGGATCGGAAGCCGTCCTCTCTGCCGACATCGAGTTCGACTCCCCTCGCAAGCTTCTCTACAACGAAAAAGCCAACCAGGTGGCGCGGGAGGAAGGAGTGGACCTCTTGGAGGAGCCCGCGAGCTGGCCTTGTCCAGATCAGCCATGTACCAGCAGTGACTACGTCGCTACCATTCAAACCGGATCCGCCCAGTCGCATTCCGCGAGGGCGACCTGGTTCTCCGGCTGGTGCAAGACACGAAGGGCATGCACAAGCTATCGCCACCCTGGGAGGGCCCCTTCATCATCAGCCGGGTGCTGCCCAACGACTCCTACTACCTCATCGACGCGCAGAAGCCGCGCAAGAACAAGATGGACAAATCAGACGAGGAGACCGAGCGTCCCTGGAACGCGGCCCTGCTGCGCCCATTTTACACCTAGTCGGGCGGACAATGTATGTATCCCGAAACCCCTATGAATAAAAATACGGACCTCACGAGAATCTCGGGGGCTCCTTGCCAGAAATATGTATGCACGTGTTTTCCGGTTATTATTTTCTGGCTCCGGCAACCCCTACCCGGGGCTCGCTGGCTGGCCCGGCCTGCTAAGTCAACAAACCGGCTGAGTACTGTGCGACGATGTCAGAGGCCCACTCTTCGTCTCAGCTACAGACCGCAACCCGGCTGTCCGGCTAGCAAGAGCAAAATCCCGAGGCATCCCACACGAAAAATGGGGAGGAGACGCGACAGATCGGGTGTCTCGGCCATGCAACTATCTCGAACCAATCCAGCTGCTAAGCCTTTAGTACCGTGCGCAATGTACTGTCAGCTCCCTTCGATTCCGGCTGCAGACCGCAACCCGGCTGCCCGGCAAGGACGCAGCGAAAACAGTAGAGCGCACGGGAAAGCGACTAAGTGTCTAGAAAGGGACAGGCCAGTTTTCGAAAAAACAAGCCGTTTTCCGGCTACAATTTGGCAGACTAACCTACTAACCTATGTGGACATGTGTGTATGCGTACGTATGTTTCGTCCGGCTACCTAGAGTCGGAATTCAGGAAAAGGAAAGAAGATTCAAAGTCCTTGCCTTCATCAAGCGCTCTGAATCTCGGGGGCTACACCCACTGGGTGCGCTCGCGCGCCCCTAGTGGAATCTTGTGGTTCCCGACCGGCTAAAGGCGTCTAGCCGGCCGATCGGAGCCCGGGTGAGGGAAAGGGCAGGAGCAAGAGAAGACAAGGAAGATTCGAAGCACCTGGCTACTCCAGCCACTCCGAATCTCGGGGGCTACACCCAGTGGGTGCGCTCGCGCGCCCCCACTGGAATGTTAGTTCCCCCGGCTAAAAGGGTTCAGCCAGCGAAAGCAACCGACTGAGACGACTCTAGTCGGATAAAGACAGAAGAATTGGGAAAGAAGGAAGATTCGAAGCACCTGCCTTCGCCAACTACTACGAATCTCGGGGGCTACACCCAGTGGGTGCGCTTGCGCGCCCCCACTGGAGGTGTAGGTTATCCGGCTAAAGGCGTGTAGCCGGACAAGGTTAGCCGGGCAAAATGGCAAAAAGAAACTCAGCGCACAAGTAAGGAAAAAGGATTTCAACAATAACAGCCAAAAGAGAGACGAAGCTCTCGCAACTTACCCGGCGTCAAAGACAGCCGGCTCAAACAGACAAGGTTTACAAGTGTACAACACAAGACAATTACACCCGGCATCCCGGGGCGATATCTAGGCAGCAGGACCCTTGCCGTGTGGGAGATCTTGGCCAGCGGAGGCTTCAGGCGGTGGAGGAGGCGCGGGGCTTGATCCGGTCCTGGCGCTGGCAGGCGGCGGCATCGGGGCCTCCACATCAGGAGTGCCAACGGACTCCGAGTCGGTGAGGACCTCGTCAGGGTCCACATAGTCAGCGATCTTGATGGCGGACCCGCGGAGCTCCGGATGGGCTTGGCGGATGGCGGCAAGGTCAACCTCGGCACGGAAGCCTCCGTCGATCTTATCGACGCGGGCGTCCTTGTACCAGGAGAGCATCAAGGCCAAGGCCATCTCCGCTCTGGCTCGTGCAGCCAGATCCCGCAGCCGGTCCACCG
The DNA here is from genome assembly GCA_910589775.1 of Avena eriantha. Classification (NCBI taxonomy): domain Eukaryota; kingdom Viridiplantae; phylum Streptophyta; class Magnoliopsida; order Poales; family Poaceae; genus Avena; species Avena eriantha. Next base: position 111,871,591 of record OU342741.1, read on the forward strand.
CAGCCGGCACCTCTCCCACCTTCGCAGCCAGCTGCGCCATTGTCTCCGGGACCAGAGCCTCCGGCCAGACAAAGGAGAAGACGTCCCTCGCTCCCTGGCGAAGCTTAGCAGCCTCCTCGCCAAGAAGGACGACGAGCTCCTGGGCCGTAGGCTGCGCTCCCGGCCAATTCTCCTGCAGCCGGTTGTAGGCCAGCAGGTCTATGCCGGGGTAAAAAGCTGTCAGAAAAGAGAAGTTAGATCCGGCTACCGGATCCGAAAAGAAAAAGAGATGGAAAGAAGACTCACCTTTGGCGGTGTGGCCGACCTGCATAATCTCCTTCTCTTGGTCCTTGTTCTGGGCCTCGAGAAGGGAGAAAGCCTCGGTCCGACTGGCGAGCGAGGCATCGCGCTCCTTGATGGTGGCCTCCAGACCATCCACCCGCGCGTGCCAGTCCTTGTTCTACAGCCGCAGAGTGGAGTTGGACTTGCTCAACCGGTCGTTCGCCTTCTTCAAGCGATCGATCTCGCGCTGAGCACACACGAGGATGGCTGCAACAAACCGGCTATCAGTCCCAAAAAAAGGAAGGAGCCGGACAAAGTGAACTCACTCTGGGAGGTCCCGTTGGCGGCAGCGAGCTTCTGCTCCAACGACTGGTTCCCGCCGGTTGTGGCCTCCAGCAGCCGGATCTCCTTCACCGCCAGCTCGAGCGTGGCGGCAAGGTCCGACAACGAGGCAGCGGAAGAGGTGTCGTCATCCACGGCATTGATGGCCAGGGACTCCTTCGCCGCGACCACCGTCGCCTGCCACTCCTCCCCAGGCTCCTCGTCAGAGTTGTCATCGCCAACGACGACGAGCTCCTTGCCAGCAGCCCCCCGCGCGCCCGCGGAGGAGCCTTCCGGCTGGGAGGACCTCGCCTCTGGCTGGGGGACTTCCGGCTGGGCGGAGGCAGTCGGCTCAGCCCGTGGGGGAGGCGAAGGTTGCGCCTCGGAGGAAGGAGGATCACTGGTCGGCGCAGTCGGGGTGCGGGGCGGCGACCCGGCGGGTGCACGAGTCGGGCTCGAGGTTCCAAAGGAAACGAGCGTGCTAAGGGAAAGGCGAGGAAGACAGGAGCAAAACAAGCCAAAGTCAGAGAAGGAGGAAAAAGGCAAACCGACAGAAAGGGAAGGGGAGAAGGAACATACCCCGGCACCACAGGAGGCGGCCCCTTCTTCTGGCCAAGACGGCTTGACGGCAGGGTGCCGGACCGGCTTGGTGGCGGGGCGCCGGACCGGCTCCTCTTGGGCGCCGGCTCCTCCGCCGCGGGGCGGCGGGAGCTGGAGCGGCTGGAGCCGCTCCCGCCCGCTCCCCTGTCCGTCATGGAGTGCGTCGCCGGCTCCGCGGTTGGCATGCCCTCCTCCTCGTGCACCTCCGGGTGAGGGTCGGCAGCCGGCTCGTCGTTCCGACTAGGGAAGGCGTCGCCATCCCCATCCAATTCCTCGCCGGACCGTCGGGCGCGCGGCTTGGGAAGGTTGGGCGCGAACTCCTCGAGGACCGCCGCGCCCTCCTCGCGGATGATGTAGGGGAACATCTGCCGTACACAAAGGTCAGCCAGACGAAGACAAAGAACAAGAACAAGAAAACATCAAAAGTGCATCCGGTCAGAAGAGCTTACTCGAGGCGCACGGTTCTCCCGCGTATACGGCGCCAGGCTGAACTTCTAGTTCTCTGACAGCCGCTCCTTGGTGATCGTCCACACCCACTCCTACAGGTTGTGGTAGCGGGGATCGCGGCGCGACAGCCGGGTCGGGTCCAGCCGGCCCGAATAGTAGCACATCTTGTGTGCTCGTTGCTACAACGGCATCATCAGCCGGAACATCCAGCTGAGAGTGACGCCCATGCCAGTCAGCCGGCAGCGGACGAGGGAGCGCATGCGCTTCAGCATCTCGTCCGTCTCCGCCTTATCGCCGTGGAGCTTCAAGTCCCAGTTCTGCTGGCTGGACTCGACGTCTTGGAAGGCCGGCAGATTGATCCGGTCGACATTGGTGAGGTTCTTCACGTAGAAGTACGACTGCTGCCACAGTCGCACCATATCATGAAGAAGGAAATTGGGGTAGCCGGTCTGCGAGCGGGAGTAAATGGAGGCGCCGCCGCAGACGACTAAGGGCCCCTGGGTGAACTGCGACTGCAGCCGGACTCGAAAGAGCTGGCAGAAGAGCCCGAGATCCGGCTGGATCCCGAGATAGCTCTCGCAGAAAGCAACGAAATGCGCCAACATTCTGATTGCGTTGGCGCCGAGGTGGTGGAGATGAAGGTCAAAGAAGGAGATGAAGGTCAAGAGGAACGGGTTCACCGGAAGGACGAACCCGCGGGCCAGATGGGACAGGAATATGACGCGTTCGCCCTCCTCCGGATGCGGTGACACTTCCCCGGCCGGCGCCAGCCGCACCGCCACCTCCTCCGCCGGCGGGAGGACGCGGGTGGCGCGGTACTTCGCGATCTGGTCCTCGGTGACGGCGGAGCCGCACCAGGCCCCGCGGTCGGCGGCCATCTCGGTTGATGAGGGGGAGCGGCGACGGAAGAGTGGTGGTGGCCCGTAACGATGACAACGGCGAGCGGGCGACGCAGAGAGCAAGAGCGCGGAAGTAGGAGCACGCGGGGAAGAAGGAATTGCAGCGGGGGAACGAAGGAAGGAAATCGCCTCCCCCGCGGCGTCCCATTAAAGGGCCAGAAGGGCAACCGTCGGCGGGGCACGTGGCGCACATCCAGGCGACCCACACCCCAACCGCCGCCTAAGATCCCGTGTGCCGGAGCAGGATGCGCAGAAGATCCTGGGGCGGGAACCGAAGCGCCGGACAGCAGCTTCCCGAGGCGACGTGCGACGGGACGTTACGCTGCCCGCCGTAGAGTAATGATGGCGCGTGCGCGCGTGGCTGGCGTCAGCACGGACGTCACGGGTAGCGCAACCGCCAAGCTCAGCCAGACGCAAATTCAAAAACAAGAGGAAGCGCGCGCACATTTCGCCTAAGGGCGGAATCCACACGCGCTCGGGGGCTAGTGTCAGGGGATGATCCCCGGGTATCCCAACCGAATAAGAAACAAGACAGTCGGAGCGCGTCCGGCTGACCAGATGCAGCCGGACAAGGCAAGACAGGCCGGCTATCCCCTGGTAGCCGGATCAGCAGGAGGCAGCCGGATACGGCTACATAGCTGGACTCAATCAATGGGACAGGGCGACATGTGTATCAGTGCACGGTACGCCCTATACGGTGACAAGACTGGCAACTACCCGGCCATACCAAAGACTTTGCGCGGGTGACGCAGGAACAGTGGGCGGTGCTGACGACAGGCTCGCACGGCGTCCACTGTGCCTACGATAGCCATACCGCTCGTACTCCGACAGGACAAGCCATACCGGACACTGTGGATGACTAGTCGGCTGGGACCCGCCTGTGGGGCCCGCCAGTCGGACTGGTCAGTGAGACCTTTGCCTCTCTGCCTATATAAGGAGAGGCAAGGCCTCAGTAGAAAGGGTTGGTCTCATTGCATTTAAGGTAGTAGCCAGAGAATACAGCTCGAGGAGCACTTGTAGTTCGTATATTCCACATAGTCAGATCCGGCAGGAGTAGGGGCTTTACCTCGTCACGAGGGCCCCGAACCTGGGTACTTCTTGTGTCCCGCTACGCTCGCTTGTATCCAATCCCGCCTGCAGACACCGTCGATAGCTTCCCTGCTAGTCCCCACACCTCTATCTAACCTCCTCAGGTACTGTCGTTCCCAATACAACGACAGTAGGTATGGTGGACTCTTTGGAAAAACTTGGTTTAGGGAGTTGGATGCATGAGTGGAACTCATACTTTGGTGTGGAGGCCAGCAAAAGACTAGGAGCGACAAACTAAGAGAGCAATAATGGCCATAATCATGCAGAGCGACAAAACATCATTGATCAAAGCATAAAGTGATACTACAAGTTGAAAACTAAAGGATCATAAAGGCTATGGTGACTTTGGATAGTCATAACATGGTGTGAGCATGTGCCAGGTCAACCCAAATAAAGCATCAAAGGAGAATACCGCTATACTATGCTTTAATATGCTAAAATAACGCATGATTCATCCAAGGCACATTAAGAAATCTCAATTGTTTATAACAAGTCATGCTACAGCAAAGAATACTAAGCATAAATCCAAAACAATATCAAGCATGGCATGACAAAGCATAGGCCATAGTCAAAAACGAGCTCTTTTTACCACATAAGTATGAACTTTCCTACTCTTTTCCAAACCAAACCAAACTATTTGCAAACCAAAGGTATGAAAGAGGGGGTCCAACCAATTTATTCAGAAAACTAAGCAAACCAAGCAAATTAAAAACCAAAACGAAAACGAAAAAGAAGACGCTCCAAGAAAAACACAACTGTGCATGAAACAATAAAAATGAAGCGTTTTGGAAGAAACCTGGAATTTTTATTGATGAAGAAGGGGATGCCTTGGGCATCCCCAAGCTTGGACGCTTGTACTTCTTGGATATTTCTTGGGGTCACACGCATGGCATCCCCAAGCTTGAGCTTTAGTCCATCCTTCAGCTCATTACTCATTCCTTCCATACACCTGCAATTTTTCCTTCATACAAAACTTCACACAATCTCATTAGCAACATTAGTGCACTTTAAGATAAATAAGTCTCAAGGTTCAGTTCTAACACCAAATAAACTTCCATTAAAACACTAGCTACTGTAGCACTTCCCTCAAAAAGCTCCATTCCCCAAAGGAACTCAAGAAGGAACTAACAAGAAGCAAATGCAGAAAATGGCAGAAATCTATCAAAACAGACCAGCAGGTAAAGACGAATTTTTTCGAAGACCTTCTGTTGCTCAAATCAAAAAGTGTTGAACTAACGAAAGTTAGATAACAACCTGGGGCAGAAGCACAAAAATTACAGCACAAAACGACGTACAGAGCTCTCTCAGGAATTTTTACGGTGAAGCACATAAATCTGTTTCGGGACAGCAACTTTCCCAATCATTACTTCACTCTCATTAGAGGTTACTCTTGGCACAAAAAGCAATAAAAAGGATAAGGAGAGGTTATTACAGAGGTAATAACCTCCAAGACTCAACTAAAACTCTTGGGTTATCTCCCAACAAGTACTTTTCTTTAACGCCTTTAAGTTAGGCATAAGAAGCAAAGAAAGAATCAAGTGTTCTCGAATGAAGAAGCATTAAGACCAAATTTTGTTTTCATAGGAGAAGCAAAAGAAATCTTTTCTCTCTTTTTGGGGAAGTGTTCTATACCTTTCTTAAGTGGGAGTTGATATTTAATGGTGCCTTCTTTCATATCAATGATGGCACCAACAGTTCTAAGAAAAGGTCTTCCCAAAGTAATAGGACAAGAAGCATTGTATTCAGCATCCAAAACATAGAAATCAACGGGGACATAGGAATCGTTAACCATAATAAGAACATAATTGAGACTCCCCATGAGTTTCTTTTTAGCATTATCATCAAGTGGGACATTTAAATAACAATCTTCAAGAGGAGGCAAATCAAGCATATCATAAATCCTTCTAGGCATAATAGAAACACTACTATCAAGATCACACAAAGCTTTGAAATCAAAGTCATTCAGTTTCATATTAATGATGGGTTCCCAACCATCTTCTTGCTTTATAGGAATAGAAGCTTTATGTTTCATCTTTTCTTCTTTAATCTTTATGAGAGCATCAGTAATGTGTTTTGTAAAAGCCATGTTCATAGCACTAGCATTAGGACTTTTAGCAAGCTTTTGTAGGAACTTAATAACTTCAGAGATGTTGCAACCATCAAGATCAAAATCAACTTTATCATCAAAAGTAGTAGAACTATTAGTAGCTTCACCACTAGTGGTAGTGATAGTAGAAACACTAATGTTTCTAGCAATTTCATCTTCTCTTTCCCACTTAGCATGTAATTCAGCTAATAGTCTAACATTTTCATCAATTCTTACTTGTATAGCATTAGTAGCTGCAAAGGGATTATCATTAGTTTCAGGTTTAATAGCCATTTTATTCAAAGAAGATTGAGCTTCAGCCAAAGATGCTATATTTCTTTCAGCATTAGAGAGTTTTTCCTCAATAGTTTTATTGAAAGTAGTTTGTTTACTAATAAACTCTTTAAGCATAACTTCAAGTTAAGAGGGAGCACTCTTATTACTGTTGTAAGAATTTCCATAAGCATTACCATTGTTGGGAGGATATGGCTTATAATTGTTGTTACCAAAATTGTTCCTATGAGCATTATTACCATAAGCATTGTGGCCAAAATTATTATTTCTTATGAAGTTCACATCAACTTGCTCTTCTTGAGCAACCAAAGAGGCTAAAGGAACATTATTTGGATCAATATGGGCTTTCCCATTAACAAGCATAGACATAATAATATCAATCTTATCACTCACAGAGGAGGTTTCCTCAACAGAATTTACCTTCTTACCTTGTGGAGCTCTCTCAGTATGCCATTCAGAATAATTAACCATCATATTGTCCAATAGTTTTGTTGCAGCACCCAAAGTGATGGTCATAAAGGTACCTCCAGCAGCTGAATCCAATAGGTTCCTTGAAGAATAATTCAATCCTGCATAAAAGGTTTGGATGATCATCCAAGCAGTCAGTCCATGAGTGGGACAATTCTTTACCAAAGATTTCATTCTTTCCCAAGCTTGAGCAACATGCTCATTATCAAGTTGTTTAAACTTCATTATTTCACTTCTCATGGATATAATCTTAGCAGGAGGATAGTATTTTCCAATAAAAGCATCTATGCACTTAGTCCAAGAATCAATACTATTCCTAGTTAAGGAATTCAACCATTCTTTAGCTTTTCCTCTCAAAGAGAAAGGAAACAATTTCAGCTTAATAATATCACCATCTATATCCCTATGCTTTTGCATCTCACAAAGTTCAACAAAGTTATTTAGATGGGAAGCAGCATCTTCATTACCAATACCAGAAAATTGTTCTCTCAAAACAAGATTGAGTAAAGCAGGTTTTATCTCAAACAAAGTATTTTCAGCCACAGGTGGAGCAATAGGTGTGCTCATAAAATCATTGTTGTTGGTGCTAGTGAAGTCACACAACTTGGTGTTTTCATGAGTAGTCATTTTTTTGGGTTTTCAAATAAGAAAGCAAACAAGTAAAACTAATTTTTTGGGTTTTTGAAGAACAAAACAAGCAAACAAAGCAAAACAAAAACAACAAAGTAAAGAGATTGGTTATGAGGGACTCCCCTTGTGAAGATGTCCTTAACTCCCCGGCAACGGCACCAGAAAAATGCTTTTCTGGTACGGTGTTGACATGGGAGTTTCTTCTTCTTCGTTCCCCGACAACGGCGCCAGAAAAATGCTTGATGGCTCAATGCATGGCGCCCGGAAAAGTGTTGATGTCTCGTGGTTGATGTAGAGCTCGTTGGGAACCCCAAGAGGAAGGTATGATGAGCACAGCAGCAAGTTTCCCTTAGTTATGAAACCAAGGTTTAATCGAACCAGTAGGAGCAAGGAAACACCCCAAAGGTGTTACTAGCTGAGCTTTGGCAGGGCACACTACCGGTGCTAGTAGCAACGTGGAGACCTGCACAACACAACCACAGAACTTTGTCCCCAACTTGCGATGAGGTTGTCAATCTCACCGTGTTTTGCGGAAAACAAAGGATTAAACGTATCGAATGGAAAGAAGTAAAAGTTTGCAGAAAGTAAACACAAAGCAGTAAAAGATTGTAGATTGTATGTAAAGTAAAAGGACCGGGATTCATAGTTCACTAGAGGTGGCTCTCCTTAATATAGATAACACGCTGGGTGAACAAATTACAGCGGGGCAATTGACAAACACCGAGAAAGCAATACATGCATATACTAATCATCTTGACTCCTTTGAGACTTGATTGGGCATTACAACATAATACATAGACCGTCATCCAACTACATCTATGACTAATAATCCACCTTCAGGTTATCATCCGAACCCCCTCCAGTATTAAGTTGCAAGCAACAGATTATTGCTTTACGAACTGCGTGTAAAGTAAACAATACGATTGTTCTATGAACAAAGGATTGTTGTCTTCTCCCTAGTAGCAACAACACATCTAGTACCTTAGAGATTTCTGTCACTTCCCCAGATTACTAGAGGCATGAACCCACTATCGAGCATAAATACTAACTCTTGGAGTTGCTAGCATCTACTTGGCCAAGATAGCTACTAACAACGGAAAGCATGCAAGATCTCAAATAACAAAGACATGATAGAATCAATAATCAATCTGAAATAGCATCTCAATATCTATCGGATCCCCGCAAACACAACATGTATGAATTACAAATAGATGATCTTGATCATGAACGGAGCTCACAAGATCTAAACATGAAAGCACAAAGGAGGAGAAACCAGCCATCTAGCTACTACATGGATCCGTAGTCCAAGGATGAACTACTCACGCATCACACCGGAGGCTTGCATGGTGATGAAGAAGGCCTCCAGGGTGAATTCCCCTCTCCGGCAGGGTGCCGGGAAGAGCTTCAGATCCCTCCCGATCTAGGGATGGAGATGACAGCGGCTACAGACTCTTTCGTAGATTTTTGATCGGGTACCTAGGGTTTTCGTCCCAAGGGCAACTTATAGGCGGAAGGAGAGGCCGAGGGGGTGCCAGGGCTGGCCTCACCACCCCCTGGCGCGGGCCAGGCTGGGCTGCGCGGCCAGGTGGTGTGGTGGCCCCCTAGTCCCTCTCCGTCTCGTATTCTGGCACTTGATCACTTCCGGAAAAATAGGCACTTTGGCTTTTGTCCCGTCCTATTCTGAGAATATTCATTTTCTGACTTTCCTGGAACCAAAAACAGCAGAAAACAGGCAGCTGGCACTGTGGCTCTTGTTAATAGGTTAGTCCAAGAAATCATATGAAAAGTACTCCAAAGTTGGAACAAAACACAAGAAAGTGGATAAAACTAAGCATGGAACATCAAAAATTATAGATACAATTGCAATGTATCATGGACTTGAATATAATTTTGTAATTCTTGTTTGTGTGTCTTGCTTTTAGCAAAACGATTGTTCATATGAATAAGTTACAAGCAAGTTGTACTGTTCTTATGAATAATACCTTTATGGTCACATTTCGATTATAAATGAGTTATTCTCATCACTATGTTAATGATAATAGTTTAAGCATTTATAATGGATTAGAATGCTAAAAGATATCCAAAGTTTAATTATGATATGGCACTATAGTTTAAGTCATTTTGGTTATTGCATGTTCTTCATGAAGATTGGGGTCTTAGATGCTTTATCTAGAGACTTTGCAAAACCATGCCTCGTTGGGCAGAATGACTAAAACTCCACATTCTGGTAAAATGGTGATATGCGAAGAAATGTTGAATCTTATACATAGTGATGTATCGTATTTTCAACAAGATAGTGGAAATCATTACTTAATTATGGACTTAAGTGAATAGGCATATTTACTTAATGAAACATAAGTTTGAAACATTTTTGAAAACAGTTTTGAATTGTTCAAAAGATTTCAAAATGAAGGAGGATATTGAATTAAGAAGAATACAAAAGTCTCTTTGATTTGATCGACATGACTAAAGTATTTAAGTTAATTTTGGCATAAAAGGACATGTGAAAGCGGTTTCACAAATTATGATAATAGGGAAAATTCAAAGTGTATTGAAATGTCTAAATATCATAATCATTATGTATTAGATACATATGGTATAATATTACCTCTTATCGGGGTTATAGTTATCATTTAGAGTTAGAGATCAAAATGATCAAACACTCAGTTGAAATACAAAGGAACATCTAAAGATGCATGGAAACAACACCATAAGAGTTATGTCATGTTCGAGTTTCTAGAGGTTTCGATAATTCGAAATCGTGGCGAATGAACAAGTCTTTGTAGCATATTCTTAGGCAACTATGAATACATGTTCCACAAGGGGCAAACCTGTTGTTGTCCAAAGTTGATGTGTCTTGATGAAGATACGGGTGGAAGAAAGTAAAAGTTCAAAACAAGGTATTTGACCTTACCTCCTGATTGTTGAGTGGCGCAGCGAAATTTGTTTCGTGAAACCGAACTCTTCGAATAGAGGAGAAACTATTGATAATGATCATAAAGTTTCAGCGAATACTTTTACTAAGAAAATAGGATTCAATGATATATTCTGCAAGTTTGCGGAATTGTATTATTGATTCGCTTGTCGTGTTATTTGAACAAGACATACCTACAAACTACAAAGAAGCGTGATGGACCCAAGTACAAGAAATGACTAGGAGTCATAAAATCCTATATTAAGTTACATTTAAGATTGCAAAGTAATATGTTACTTGATCTTATTAAGTAAAGAAGTTTACTTGATATTTCTGAATGACTTCAAAGTCATAAGATGGAAATGAAACTTAATGGAGACGTAAAGCTCGATTTGTAACAAAGTATGGAAAAATTCAAGGAGTTGACTACAATGTAGTGATGCTTGAGTCTATTGGATTTACACCAGCAATATATGGATATTTGAATCTCGTAGCTGGAATTCTCAATTTGATGATGATCAAAGAATTTTGGAATGTCCAGGATTATCGAGAGGACCTGCATTTGAGTGGGAGCTAATTAGCTTGCCCAAATCTTAATATGTAAGAGACATATTTTGAGTGGGAGATAAGTAGCTTAGACAAATCTTAATATGTAGTAGACATATTTTGAGTGGGAGCTAAGTAAAATCCCTAGATCTCAAATATGGATGCCATATTTGAGTGGGAGCGTGAAATCATTCTAGGATATGTGGATGACATATGTGAATGATGTGATTGGTGTTAATAACTTTTAAGTAGATAAATTGAGATGAAGTTGAAGTTATTAAACAATGAGATCTATCGAGATAGATTGGTGAGTTTAATAAACATTCAATGTCGAATGCTTCTTGGACTTGATTCTGAAGATGTTCAAAATGATCTAAGAAAGATTCTGAAGAAGTTCATAATGGAACAAGGTAAGAAAGAAGTTCTTATTGTATGAAGCATTGTCTTGGTATTACAATGATGGTTAAAAAGGAAGTAAGAGATGTGTTGAATCTCCTATGCCACGGTCATAGGTTCTTTCATACAACCATATTGTATACTCGGCGTAATGTGACCCGAAATTCTGGTTAGAAGGACAAGCTCTTAACTGTTAGAACATGTCTTGAAGTGATTCTTAAGTTAATCACCGAACCAGAAATAAGTTTGTACTTAAATGGCAAGAAGCAAAGTAAGTGGCATAGTTGCATTTCATGCACTAGGATCTACATAGATATAGAAGTATAAAGGCTCCATCTGATGTGATGTATATTGTTATGGCAGGACTAGTTCATCTTTAACATAGAATGATGTGTCCCAGGGCATAGTGCCCATGAAAAAGCCCTCGAGGTTGATCTAAAGTCACTGTAGGCTCCTGGAAACTGGCCTTGTTCTGCTGCCATAACTATTGTATATACATAAAGGATTGCAAAGTGTGTTTCGAAGTTTAGATGACAATAGTGAAAACGACCGCCATTATAAACACTAGAAACAAAGTCTCACTTTGTTGCCAAACGAATACTTCAACCCATTATGAGATAATGGTATGAATGTCAAAGTTAGGAAGACACTAACGATTTGCAAACACATAATGACCTGGTAAAACAGAACATGGATAGGACATTTGCTATAAGCATGCATGATCAATAAATGCATATGTGATATGTGTTTATGATGAGTAAAATGCGAGCTAGATTATTTGTACTCTAGTGCAAGTGGGAGACTGGAGGAGATATGCCCTAGAGGCAAATACTAAATAGGTTTTTATTGTCCTATCTCAATTAGTTCGTAATAGTTTCATACTGTGCTATAACTGTATTAATATGAAACGTTAATACACGTGTGGTATGTAAACAAACCAAGTCTCTAGTTACCTCTAGCGAACTAGTTCATTGGCCATGAGGATGATCTAGGGTTTCGAGATCATGGGCATTATGTCAATTGACAATGAGGTCACGCCATTTGTTAAATTATGTGATAAACAAACAACCCAACCAGTTGTATCTTAATGAGATCTAGTTACAAAGTTCACCATTATGATAAACTAAGGAAACCTCGCAACCTGATCCTTAGACTGTGAGATAATGCAAATCACTGTTCTGGAGGGAGTTTAGATGGTTATCAAGTATCACACCATGATTGGGTGATTGAAAAGGTGCTACTCAGGTTTCCCAAAGGGGTGCGTAGAGGAGTACATATCAAGACCAGGATTTGGCAATCCATGTAACAGATAGATACATATGTGGCCATATCGGTGACGTTGCATTAATGAAGCTTGCAAGCGTGTGACTGGGTCACGGAATGCAATGACACGGAAACTAGAAAACAACTTCATCGGTAACGAGATCGAACGAACGTATGGAGATACCATAGATCAAATCTTGGGTGAACTAGGTATCAAGTGGCAAAGCGAATGGGAAATGACTGTTTACGGTTCAAATGAGATTATCATCGTGGAATGCACATGGGTCATTATGGGCATCCCTGTCCCGCTATTGATCATTGATGGAGATCATGTATGTGCCATTCCCGAGCCGTGGGGAAATACACATAAGGGTACGATGAGCTAGAGATCCTCTATAAGTTGGAATCACCATATGAAAGAGAAAAGGAAACCAGAAAAGTTCCATGAGAGAACCGGAATCATTCCGGGAAAGTTCCAAAGTCGTTCGGAGGAAATCAAAAGGGAACCGAATGGTGTTTCGGGTCAAGTCGGATTTTTTAATATGTATTTACATGTTAATTAATGTAATTAATATTACATATAATATTAAAATCTAATTTGAAGGGGTATTCCACTAATGGGCCAAACTTCCTAGGGAAAAAGGGGCCATGAGGGAAAACCGAAGGAGGGAAGGGCCAAGGGCCAAAGGCCCAAGGCCTAGCCATCTCAAGGTAGCCCACACGGCCAGCCTAGGTCTGTGCATGGGGTGGGGCCCACCCCTGGTCGGTCGGCCCATGGAGCCCTAGGGCTCTTGGCGCCTCCCCCATCTCTCCCTTGATTAGTCCCACATGGGAAACCCAAAGGGGAGGGCACACCTCCCTCCCCCTATATAAAGGGGTGCACATTGGTGGGATTTGACACACCAATATTTGGAGAAGTCCTTTGTTTGACTTTCTCCTTCCCTCTCTCTCTCGTCTCCATGTGTTGGCACGGTCCCAAGTAAGGATTGTCCATGCAAGAGACACCACACCTGCAGCACGCTGCGCTGTAGGGATTCCAAGCTGGATATCTACTTCTGCACTCCTGGCAGAGATCAAGGAGTCGGAGGTCGTCATCATACATCGTATGTGTATGAAACCACGAGGGGCCTCACTTGAGGCACCTTGGATATCGTGAGCCGGAGCTGCTGCACGATGAAGAAGGGGCAAGGGGTGACCTACGAGGAGCTTCGCGATCATGAGGTCGGCTACCAGCTCGACTACTTCAACCACGTTCCCCTCGGAATGTTAACCGCATACAGTCTACAAGGGTATGTATTTTGTATGCTCGGCCGTTACCGCATTACTATATAGATATCTGGGGCGGTTTAGGAGGTTCCAACGTAGGTGTTTTCTGCTGTGGAACCCTTCGCTTCCTTGACTCTTACATCAATTTCTTCTTCACTCAAGTATTTCTCTTTACCATTGTCATGGATGAACAAGACTCTGGTATTGCCACATTTTAATTACTTGTGTGCTTTGCCTCCACACTTGTAGCATTGCCCTTCGAACGGTGGGCCATCCGATGGTTTCTTGCCACTTGGGGGCGGTTTTCTTTGAGGAGTTGTGGGCTTGAAAGGAGGCTTGGAAGTACTTGAGGAGCTTCCTTTGATGTTTGTTGGTGTAGTGGTTGGAGCTTGCTTGTAGGTGAAGTATGTCTTTGGATTTTTGTACTTGATGTTCGGCCTTCACCGCATTGTGTACAAGGTCAACCATGTTGTTGTACTTTTGAAAATTGACGATGCGCTTGATTGGATGGTTCAACCCAATGAGGAAACATGCCATTGTTTGCTCTTCACAATCTTCGATGTTGGCACACATCATGTTGATATCCATTTGTTTGAAGTACTCTTCCACGGTTTTTGTCCCTTGGTTAAGCATTTGAAGCTTGTTTAAGAGGTCGTGCGTGTAGTGTGAAAGGACAAAACATGATCACATATGATCCTTCATATCTTGCCAAGTGTTGATTAGAGGCTCTCCTCTTGCTTCTCGAGCAACTTGGACTTTTCACCACCAAAGGTTGGCATAATCATCAAACTCAAGAGAAGCCATGGTGACCATCTTCTCATTGCTATAATTGTGCATGTGGAATATTTTTTCAACTTTGAGTGCCCATGAAAGGTATTCTTTAGGATCATTGGAACCAGTGAACATGGACCTGCTAAGCATGAGCTTGCCAAAAGTTTCTTCCTCGTTGCGGTCACGGTCACGATGGTTGCCATGTTGGTGTAGGTATTCATCATCCAAGCACTCATTGCGATGAGCTTGGTGATGTTGTTGTTGCTCTTGTGATGGTTGTGTCGCATTTGGAGGTTTAGGAACATGGTCCTTATGATGTTGTTGAAGTGCTTGGGCCTCTTGGTGCGGTTGAGGATGCTCATGTCACAGTTGTTGACAAAGTTGAGGCGTTTGGGCCTCATGAGGGTGATGTAGGTGTGGAGCCTCTTGACACGGTTGTGGAAGCTCATTCCTTGGGTGTTGACAAGGGTTAGGCACTATGGCCTCTTGATGAAGGTCATGGCCTCGAGTCTCTTAACGTGGTTTTGGTTGTTGAGGATTCTCTCCATGGCAACCATGGTGTCAGTGTTGACGGTCATGACGGCGATGACGACAAGGAAGGTCTTTAAGAGCTTCACGTTGATGATGAGCTTGTTCTTCCAAATTGGAGTCATCACTTGTTGTTGATTGAAGGTCTTGTGGTTATTGATGATGGACTTGAGGTTCCACTCTAGGTTCTTAATGTGGTGGTGCTTGTTGGATCACTAGTGCCCTTGTGTGATGACAATGTTCTTCTCGCCTTCCTTGTGGCCTTGAGAAGAAATGACCATCATAGCTTGACATTGCGGCATGCCTTGGAGAAGGTATATATTGCGATGAGCTCACGGGTTCAACCACGGGAGCTTCATTGTGTCTTTGAGCACTTGCATGAGGATCTTGTCGATGAGGAGAACGAAGGCATGGCGATCTTGATGCACTCTAATGGTGCCTTGAAGATCTTGATGCACAAGAACGCGGCCTTTTGTTTCACGCAAGCTCGTCCATCGAACGTTGGAGTGCTTCGTTTTTATTGGCAAAGTTGTGGTGCATGGCCCTCGTCTCTTGAGAAAGGCTCTTGAAGTTGTTGTCGATCCTCTTGAACTCCATTTGAGTTTCTCTGAATTTCTCGTCTTGGAGCATCTCAAGGTCATTGCAACATTCATAGAACTCATGCCGAATGATGAAGTGGCTTGCTTACTTCATGTACGATCCTTCTTCTTGGGGAGGTGGTTGGCTCAACTCACCATGCCTATCCATGATGCAACATAAACAAGGATTTTATATGGAAAGGTAATATGTGGTGGGGTGGGTTTAGCCTTTTACCTCACCTTTAGGATTGTATCAAACTAGTAGCCACACTTGGGAACTATAAACTTGCAAGGTGAAATTACAAAGAAAGCGCACACTAAAGAAGAACTAAAACTCTCAAAAACTTTTGGTGGAAGGTTAGTATGGTGGATTGCCAAAGAAACAACCAAACAAAAGGATATTCAAAAGTGGAGAAAATCCAACAAAGCTCAAGTCAAAGGAAGAGGTCAACTCAAAAGGTGATGGGAACCTACGACTATAAACACACGTGGATATTATTGGGACTAGCATGACTCTGAAAATGAGCAAACGAATGTCCTATCGAAGACTATGCTCGGTTGTTGTGCCAATGCAAGGAGATACGGTGGCTCGTTTACAAAGAGAAAAATGAGCAATGGATTTGTGCACTTGACTTGGCCGCTCTTATTTCTCTCTTGGTTCCAAGCTTGAGGCTCTCTTTTGCTATGGGAGACTATGTATCTTTTTCTCTTTTTTTGATTTTTTCTCTCCCTTTGATGCTACCAAGACACTCTTGCTTCTTCTCTCACGCTCTCACTATACAAAGACATGTGCACAATGCTCAAGGAAATACAAGATGAACCACTCTCGGTGGGATAGGTACACACAAAGGAATATATGGGGGTTAATAAGGTGACGCAAGTTATACCTTA
This sequence comes from Avena eriantha, assembly GCA_910589775.1. Taxonomy (NCBI): domain Eukaryota; kingdom Viridiplantae; phylum Streptophyta; class Magnoliopsida; order Poales; family Poaceae; genus Avena; species Avena eriantha. The sequence goes on from OU342741.1 coordinate 111,887,839, forward strand.
GTTGGCGATGATGTACTTGCGGTCGGTGGTGCGGGAGGAGCTTCAGTTCCATGGTTTTGAAGGGGGTGGATGATGTTGTGGAATCTTGTTGTTGGTTTTTGACTCACACACAAGAAACACAAACAATAAAGAAAAATTGGCCAAAACGGGGAGGAGGCAAAACAGTCCAAATTAGGCGTCAGACTGGAGACTCCAGGCGTTGGTAGCCGGAAACTCCATTTGGACGGAGACTCCAGGTTTTGGCGACGGATACTCCGGTGTGATGTTGGCGGAAACTCCGACTGCTGTGGGGCAGAGACTCCAGGGTCATGTTGTATGAAGATCTCGTGGTCTTGACGGAAATCCACGCCTCCTCGAATCCGCGGAATGTGTTGGGCCAAAATTGGGCAAGGAAACGCAGGCAAAAGCTGGACCAACACCTTAGTCAAGATTTGGTCGGATCGAAACCACAAATAACACTCCAAAATGAGAGATCGATCCAAAGGCAAATTTGGGGCTCTTTTGAGGATTTTCAAATTTATGGTGGATAGAAGGAAAATTGGGGCAGATATTTGTGATGAACGAGGCTCTTGATACCAATATGTTAGGGGTGACCCCTTAGGGTTGCCCGATCTTTCACAAATCTCCTTGAATAGTGATGGAATCGTGAGGGGGAGAGAGGGAGGATGAAATCCACATGAAGTCACACACGAAGAACATGATGAATGCAACACACATGCCATAGACAAATAAACCTATATCACGCCGGCGGTTACCGGTCCAACAAAATCCCTAGGATTGGTGGCGGTCAAGAACACACTCTCTCTAACCAGCACGGTGAGCGGGAGGCTTGGTGAGATCTTGAAAACTTGGAGAAGGAACACCGACTCCAAGGCCTTGTACAACTTGAACGCACTATGGCAAAATCCAAGAGGTTGGTGATGATAGTCGGTCCCCTTGATTAAGGGGATGAGGCAAAACTAGAGATTCCACAAGGGGTTGTCTCCAGTCTATGCCCTGGGTTTACAATGGAGGGGTGGGGATATTTATATGCCAACCACATAAACAGGGGTAATTTAGGGATAAAGGGAAAGTTATAGGCAAATTGGAGGGTACATGGGCCAAAGGCCCAGCTGTTGGAATGCAGGCCCATGACTTACGCCACAGACTCCAGAGTTGTGTGGCCAGAGACTCTGTTAGAGGAGGAGACTCTAGGGTAGCGGGTGGAGACTCCGGATTTGAGGCGGAGACTCTGGATCAATTCTAGAGGCTTGCATCCTGACATTGCACGAAATGGGGGGCAGAGACTTTGTGGTCTCGAGGGTGGAGACTCTGGTCCTGGAGCCAACTTTGCATGCTCATCTTCTGAAGTTGTTGGATGACACGTCGGGGCTTCATACCTGAGTATGCATATCGCAGTGGCATGAGGTAGCAAGCCATTCAAGGGTGTATCGAAGTCACACAAAGATATGAGCGAGTTAACCTTGTAATGGAGTAACTTGGCTCGGGCGCGAGTCATGGGTCCACTTTGGGGACTTGGTGATGTAGATGTAGGGATGTCTGTAGGACGGGCTACATCAGGATTGCTACAGCTATTGGTGCTGGCAATAGTAGTGGCGGTTGTGCACCAATCGCTAAGGTTTCGGGTGTAACGTTAAACCCTTGGTTTGTTGCTTCATGTTGTCTAGTGTTGAAAGTTCCCTGTAGCCGCAGAAAGGTATGACAGTCCTTCATAAGGTGACTGGATCTTCTTCTTCCTTTTGAGTCAGTGTAGCAGTACATGTTGTAGGGTCCCTTGAGCATCTGTGATGGTGATTGTTCCACATCCCGAGGGGGCTGTGGTCGGTATTGCTGAGTTGGCATGTTGGATCTAGCCTCATCCTTGTTGTTGCTATGGTATCTACTATTGCGGTATCCACCTTTGCGGCTTTTGATGTAGCCCGACATATTATCATTACCACATCAAGGTCTACAACTTACGCCAAGTCGTCATGGACTCCAAAGGTGAACCTATTCCTCTCTGCGAGCCCACTTCCTACCCCATTGAATGGTATACTACTTCATACTCTGTCACATATTCATGATAGGTTCATACCAACAAGTACGGAGGCATGGGAGGAAGCATGGAGCACCAAGCCCGACAAGACGGAGGCTTGGAAGTGAAGATGGAAGAAGTTGATGCTAACACACGGAAGTCTCCGGACCACGCACATCGAAGTCTCCAGACTGATAACCCGGAGTATCCGGCCAACCTCTGGACCAGCCTTCGGATCAAGGCCAGGGATAGTCTGACCCCCACTCCAGAGATAGACCGGAGATGGACCGGAATCTCCGGCCCACACTGGAGTCTCCGGACCCCCACACCGGAGTCTCCGGCCTGACCGAATGGGTCTGCGTGTCGCCAGCTGGGCCTTTGGCCCATGTACCCCTTTTTCCGCACCAAACCCTAGTTTTATGCCCAAACTACCCCTGAACTTGTGGCTGGCCTATAAATAGATCCCCCTCCCCCTCATGTACCCCTTAGGCAATGATGGTAGACTAAAGACACCCCCTTTTGTGGAATCTCTAGTTTGGCCTCATCCCCTTACCAAAGAGGATCAACTATCGTCACCACCTCGGTCAAGTTTGCATCGCGCCTCCCTCGTTGTACAAGGCCTTGGCATCGGTACCCTTTTCCAAGACGTCAAGACCCTCTCCAAGGTGTTCTTCCCTATCTGCTTGGGATCAAGGGAGCACGTTGACCAATCTTTCCTTGCGAGGATTCTATCAGACCGGTGGCCACTGGCGGGAGCAATCGACCTTGTATCGTGTGAGTTTTGTGTGTGTTCATCGTGTTTTTCACGAGGTGTGTGTCCGCTTCCGCTAACTTCTCCATTTCCCCTCGCTTTTCCCATCGATTTGACCACAAGATCCGTGAAGATCGGGCCACCCTTGAGGTTACCCCTTATCATCTGGTATCAGTAGCTTTTGGTTGCCACGGCTTCCTCATCGATTTGGTCTTTTCCCCATAAATTCGAAAATTCCACCAAAAATAGCCCCAATTCATGTTTTGGATCGATCTGTGATTTGAGTGTGTTTTGGTAGATTTTGATCCATGGATTACTTGCTAAACTTATTGATCTACCCTCGCATGCGTTCCTATTGCCTAATTCCTTGATTTCCCCCACCAATTCGGTGTTTTGGTTCGAGTTTTTCCGCCAAATTCGCGTCCCGGTCGAGTTCTACACGTCCTGGAACCTTCGGATCAGAGATTTGGTCCCCATACTGGTGATTCCGGCCCCCTACCGGAGTTCTGGGCAAAGAATCCGGACCCCCATACTGACTGGTTTCCAGTTTCGCGCAAAAAAAAACAGATTTGACCTTTCCTCACGGTTTTGAGCATAACTTTTGCATACGAACTCGGATTTTGGTGTCCTTTAGCTTGTTTCGAAGAGGAGAAATATCTCTACATCATCATATATGTGGTTCATTCTATATACTCCACCAAAATTCCATGAGCAAGGCGGAGTCCAACCATAAAGGGCGAAGATCATCGACGAAAGGTATAAACATTCCGCAACTTCTCCCCACTTGCTTTCCTTTGTGAGCTACACTATCTTTGCGATCAAAAAACACCTATTAAGACTAGTTTATCCTATGATTGCTTGGGCTATGCACATTTTATACTTGTAGAATTCCGAGCAAAAGTTGTGAGCTTACTATCTCATATAGTTATCTTGTATAGTTGTTGGCACAAGGAAGAGGCAAGCGAAAAATAAAAGAAAAAGAGAAAAATAGAAAAATAAGAAAAAGAAAGAAAGAAACAAGTGCATCATAGAATAGGAAGTGAAAGCTCGATGAACATCAAATAGGTGGTACTTATTGTGTATATCTTGTAGCCCACCAATTTATTGCAATCGAACTAGCATCTCTCCTTGCACTTGTGCGCCACGAGCTTATAGTCTTCGCCAGGTAATCATTTGGTTCTTAGATCACTTTCTCCATCGCACAAGTCCCATTTATCCCACCATGTGTGTTTCTTTGTACATAATTCTTATCTTGTGGATTGACTTGTTTTGCTTTGTGATCATCGTGGTTCTTTACTTGCCATTACAATATTTTGATTTCGGATTGTTCTTGGACATGCCACCTTCCATACCCATCCACCATAAGCTTTGTGTGTGTTTTTAGTGGTTAGTTGGTTTTATTGTTCCGCGTGAACTTCACTTTACTTGGTTTTGATTGCTCTCAAGTGTGGCCACTTGTACGATACTATCTTCGAAGGTAAAGTAAGGTCTGATGCTGTATCCCTAACCCCCTACCACTTCCATATACACCACTTGGTCTTGTGAATCATGTCTAGGGACTCTGGAACCGAGTATGATATCTATGAAGAATCCACGATGAGCCACCATGCATATGCCTCCACAAGCATGGATGACATGATGGAGCACTACACCGACAATGGCGACATGGACAACGACTTCGCCAAAACCATGAGCATGCCAAGACTAATGATGCTTTGTGCTCATTACAATGCCTCACCAAGAAGAGAGCCAAGGAAAAGGATCATCATCGCGAGCATCATATGGATGACCAAGTGTGCCACCTACGTCAACCTTCGGCAAGGCACGCCAATGACCTCCGTCAACAACATCATCATAAGACACCTTCTACTACTTATTCTACCACCGCAATGGCCCCAAGAGCAAGATAATGCTACAACCACACTCCTCAACATGTGGTATCTCCTTCTAGGGCCACCACCACAATGGCACCCCTATTATACAAGTGCAACGACCAAGGTCACTACCCATGGGCATGTCGAACCATCATATGCGGCAAGTGCCAACACCAAGGTCATACGTTTTGGGAGTGCACCGCTACACAAGCCAAGGTGGCCCTGACGAAGAATGAGCAAGCTCCAAGCCAAGAGCCTACCCTACAAGATGGCGATGACAAGGTCAAGAATGGTGAGCATGGGAGTTTCCCTTCACCAAAGGAGGCGCATGGAGTTGAGCACACTGAGCCTATCCCTATATGCTTGAGTGATGATGTGGTACCAATTCCATACGAAGGATGTGAGTATGAGATCCACTTAGCCCACTTGAGTGAAAACAAGAGTGAGATGAGTGACTCCACTATACGTGAGATTGAGTGCTTCCACTTGGAGGGCATGAGTGATACACCGAGTGAGTTGAGAGTGGTAGTTGATAGGTCATGTGAGACCACTTTGATTTCTAACGACTTACCCTCTACCTCTAGTGTGTTTTCTCATGATGTTCTAGGTTCCATGGATCAAGAAGCACCAAGCTTGGAGATGATGATGCCTCGAACCAAGAAGATGTACATGGTGGATGAAGATGATGCCATCCCCATACATAATGAATAAGTTGCCCAGATGGAGGTCAATACTGCCACAACACTGATGGCTCGTGGTTGATGAGCTCATTGGGGAACCCTAAGAGGAAGGTATGATGAGCACAGAAGTAAGTTTCCCTCAGTTATGAAACCAAGGTTATCGAACCAGTAGGAGCAAGGAAACACCCCAAACCGGGCGCACTACCGGTGCCAGCAAGAAACGTGGATACCTGCACAACACAACCATAGAACTCTATCCCCAACTTGCGATGAGGTTGTCAATCTCACCGGTTTTGCTGAAAACAAAGGATTAAACGTATCGAATGGAAGAAAGTAGTAGTTTGCAGAAAGTAAACACAAAGCAGTAAACAATTGTAGATTGATGGTAAAAGAAAGGACCGGGGTCCATAGTTCACTAGAGGTGGCTCTCCTTGAGATAGATAACATGTTGGGTGAACAAATTACAGCGGGGCAATTGACAAACATCGAGAAAGCATACAAGCATATACTACTCATCTTGACTCCTTTGAGACTTGATTGGGCATTATAACATTATACATAGACCGCCATCCAACTGCATCTATGACTAATAATCCACCTTCAGGTTATCATCCAAACCCCCTCCAGTATTAAGTTGCAAGAAACAGATTATTGCATTACGAATTGCGTGTAAAGTAAACAATACGATTGTTCCATGAACAAATGATTGTTGTTTTCTACCTAGCAGCAACAGCACATCTAGTACCTTAGAGATTTCTATCACTTCCCCAGATTACCAGAGGCATGAACCCACTATCGAGCATAAATACTAACTCTTGGAATTGCTAGCATCTACTTGGCCAAGATAACTACTAAATAACAAAGACATGATAGAATCAATAATCAATCTAAAATAGCATCTCAATATCCATCAGATCCCCGCAAACACAACATGCAGAATTACAAATAGATGATCTTGATCATGAACGAATCTCACAAGATCTAAACATGATAGCACAAAGGAGGAGAACCAGCCATCTAGCTACTACATGGACCCGTAGTCCAGAGATGAACTAATCATGCATCACACTGGAGGCTTGCATGATGATGAAGAAGGCCTCCAGGGTGAATTCCCCTCTCCGACACGGTGCCGAGAAGAGCTTCAGATCCCTCCTGATCTAGGGATGGAGATGATGGCGGCTATACTCTTTCATGGATTTTTGATCGGGTACTCAGGGTTTCTGTATCGGAGGCAATATATAGTCGGAAGGGGAGGCCGAGGGGGTGCTGGACGCGGCCACACCACCCTGGCACAGGCCAGGCCTGGCCGTGCTGCCAGGTGGTGTGGCCAGGACTCAGCCCCTCTCCGTCTCGTATTCTTGCTCCAGGTGACCCCCGGTAAAATAATGACTTTGGCTTTTGTCCCGTCCAATTCCGAGAATATTCATTTTCTGACTTTCTTGAAACCAAAAAAAGCAGAAAACAGGTAGCTAGCACTGTGGCTCTTGTTAATAGGTTAGTCCAAGAAATCATATGAAAAGTACTCCAAAGTGTGGACAAAACATAAGAAAGTAGATAAAACCAAGCATGGAACATCAAAAATTATAGATACATTTGCAATGTATCAAACACCCACTCCATATGAGAGGTATGAACAAGGTAAAAATAAGGGTGTTGATGATGCCATGATCCCTCTAGTGGACATGATGATTTGTGATGATTGGCATGCTATGGATCATGTTTATCATACCACATATGATTCATTGATATTTCCATGTGATACTTTGCCTTTGCATAATGTTGAGCATGTGAAATTATTTGATTGTGATGATGTTGCCATAGACATGCCATGCTCTAAATGTTACATTGATGATATCATTGCTTGCACTTTATTGAACAATTTCTCTTTCCAATGTATTGCTTGCAATGATGATCAAAATGGTACCCCTAGGACAATGCTTTGTCATGGATGTTTTACAATTTCTCCCGTTGCTTGCAATAAGATGAATACTTGCTATTTCACTTGCTTTGCTTGCAACAATAATTATCATATGTTGTCTATTGAGATGCCCCCCATAGCTTTCTCAAATTTTGGAGATTTTGATGAATGCCATGATAAGCATGTTCCCCACTTGCATACTCATCATGCATCTACTTCATACTTGATTGACACTAATGGTGATGTGCACAAGAAGAGATATGTCATGATGGATGATGTATTTCTCTACCATGCACACATGTTCTTCCTTTTGTGTTTGATGTGTGTAGGTACCCGAACTATAATGTCAACCTCGGTTGAGCACGAGTTGACATAAAGATCTCTAGAGAGCATCCCCCAAGTGAGTTCAAGATCGAATCCAACTCTAATACCTTTTGCATGCTTTACATCTCTCATGTTGAACAATTGCTCTTTCCTATGGTTTGCTTGCAAGCATGTTAATGGTATTCTTTCACCTTGTGACAATCATGTTTCGTTGCTATTGGATGTTGATGCTTTGTGTGTTGCAACAAAAATGTTGAACAATTTCTCTTTCCGATGTTTTGTGTGCAACCATAATGCCATTATGAGCATGTATTGTCATGAGAGCTTCCAAGTCTCTCGTATTGTTGTTGAACACAAACATAAGGACCACTTGATCTTTCATTTAGTTTGTTTGCAAACACGTTGTTTTTGCTTCCGCTTGTGATACTCCAATGCCCATGATCTTTGCTTTTGATGATTTGTGTGTGGCATCCAACATATTGAACAATTTCTCTTTCTAATGGTTGGTTTGCACACATAATGATGTTGTTTTGGATATTCTTCCGCATGTGTTTTTGCCGAATTCTCCTACTCTTGGATCAAAGATGTTGATCAATATCTTAGTCAATTTCTTTGAGTGCCACACTAAGACATTCTATAGAGTTTTTGAGTTCCCACATTTGGACGATGTTCAAATGATTTCCATGCAAATTGACCTTGCTTATGCATCCCATTTGCTATACTTGAGTTGTGATAATAGTGTTGTGAACAAGAATGGACATGCCTCAAATGACATGCTCCTCTATCACACACAAACATATGTTGCTTGGTCTTTGTCTTGTGAAGGTAGAATTGCTTCCGCATCAACCTCTATAGACCATAAGTTGACACGACAAACCGAAGAGACTTACCAATGGCTGCCCTTCAGCGAGCCATCTCTACATCCTAAGGTGACTTCCTTTTACTTGAGGACTCATGCTATAATCTTCATGAATTGGCTACGCTTTGAGTGTTGCTTCACTTTTGTTGTGAGCTTTGTAGGCTTCATGGAAGGTGAAGGAACATTGAGGTGTTGTCAATTCAATCTTCCCGAGAACGACTATATGGTGAACCCCAGGATCAAGAAGGTCTCTTGAGATATTCTACTTTGTGATGAGCGTGTAGAGTCGAGGACGACTCTTTTTGAAGGGGAGAGCGATGATGTAGCCCAACCTACGGTCGTTACCACATCGAGGTCTAGAACTTACACCAGGTCATCATGGACTCCAAAGGTGAATCCCTTCCTCTATGCAAGCCCACTTCCTACCCCATTGAATGGTATACTACTTCATACTCCGTCACATATTCAAGATAGGTTCATACCGATAAGTACGGAGGCATGGGAGGAATCCTGGAGCACCAAGCTCGACAAGACGGAGGCTTGGAAGAGAAGACGGAAAAAGCTGATGCTAACACACCAGAGTCTCTGGACCGACACCCCGGATTCTCCGGCCGACCTCCAGACCAGCCTTTAGACCGAGACCAGGGACAGTCTAACCCCCACTCTAGAGATAGACTAGAGACAGACCAGAATCTCCAGCCCACACCAGAGTCTCCGGACCCCCACACCAGAGTCTCCGGCCTGAGCGAATGGGCCTGCGTGGCGCCAGCTGGGCCTTTGGCCCATGTACCCCTTTTCCGCACCAAACCCTAGTTTTATGCCCAAACAACCCCTAAACTTGTGGTTGGCGTATAAATAGAGCTGCCACCACCTCATGTACCCCTTAGGCAAAGATGATAGACTAAATACGCCCCTCTTTGTGGAATCTCTAGTTTTGCCTCATCCCCTTACCAAAGGGGACCGACTATCGTCACCACCTCGTTGGAGTTTGCATCGCGCCTCCCTCGTTGTACAAGGCCTTGGCATCGGTGCCCTTTGCCACGACGTTAAGACCCTCTCCAAGGTGTTCTCCCCTCTCGCTTGGGATCGAGGGAGCATGTTGACCGATCTTTCCTTGCGAGGATTCTATCGGACCAGTGGCCACCGGCGGGAGAAATTGGCCTTGTATCGTGTGAGTTTTGCGTGTGTTCATCGTGTTCTTCCTGAGGAATGTGTCCGCTTCCACTACCTTCTCCCTTTCCCCTCGCTTTCCCCATCGATTTGACCACAAGATCTGTGAAGATCGGGCCACCCTTGAGGTTACCCCTTATCAGTTTTCCTTGTTAGTGAAACCAGTCGCAACTTAGTTGGGTCCATCATAGTCATCGTAGTTGCGGTTGTGATGGCTCTGAAATATAGCCATGTACGTCCACATTTAAACAGGATATTATTCATATTTTTGATGAAATATCTCTCTAAACCCTGCCACTAATGCCTAATGATCAAAGGGGTAAGCAATCCTTTCTTTATATTTTTCCCTACGTAGATAATGACGTTTGATGATGGTAATCACTACATTAAAGTCAAAGATATGAGATTTCCAACAACCAGAAGAAACCAGGAGTCGTGGATCGGAGGCAGCCGCTTTAACGACCAACTATACGACCAGAATAAAATTTTGGCCGTATAGTTCTGGCCGTATAGTTGCCATCGACACCGCTAGGTCAAACAGAACAACTTTCGTGAAGGGACCCCTATATAAAGAGGCCTTGGGCGACGAGAAATTTCGCTCGCAGAAACCATCAGCCACCCCCAGATCTCCATCCACAACACCGAAGAGCCGCCGGAGGAATAGACTTAGATCTAATCTCTCCACCACCATAGCCATATTCCACCACTTGTAATAGTAGATCTCTTCTTCGATTGGCGACATTGTAAGACTATTGCTATCAATCTCATGATTTTCACTACAATGTTTATAATCTTTGATCTCATCTCTATGTGTGAGTAATTCTCCTTGAGCTAAGGGCTTCGGCCTAGCCATGTATCTTTTGTGCATGTTATTTATCATAGATGGGATCATGTATTAGTTTGTATGACATGATGATTATTGTATCCTCTCTTCCCTCAATCTAAGGACTTGTCAGGTACCCAAGACCCCGAGGATTGAGCCAGTATAGGGAGTATGAGTAATGACTAATCTGCAGGTTGGGAACTCCAGTGACATAAGGGGTAGTATGGTTGTATGTGCGGGATTTACTTGGGATCAATGGTGATGTCACTATGCATATCATTAGTTCTCTTTCTTCTATGGATGAGACTGATAGGTTATTGCTATAATCGGTTGTGGAGGCAATAGCAATTATGGATGCACTGCCCACATATAATTTATCTTGCTCTAACAATTACATGCATACTTTGTTTTTATCTTTTATCCCCATCAGATGTTTTGCACAGCTACTGGTGAAACCGAATGCCCTAGGCCCTCTCTCTCCATCATCCACAACAACAAAAATACGCAAACTCTTGGTCTGGTAAAAACACAAAAGGAATTCTAAAACTCCCGAAGGTCCGTTAAAGTAACTTCACTACGCTTCTACTTCCCGAGGATTCGATAAACCTAGGTCTACCAGGGAAAAAGAGCTATACTACATCCGTAATATCAACCCTTTTCTGGCGCCGTTGCCGGGGAAGCAATAGCTATCCTGGTGAGGTTAGTAGGAACCTTGCTAGTTTTAATTCTTGTTTTTAATTTTGTTAGTTTGCTTGAAGTCTTTATTTGAAAAACCCAAAAAATAGTTAGTCTTTAAATTCTTGTTTTTATTATTATGATAAGTCTCTGTTTAAGAAAACCCAAAGACATAGGAAATATGGCTGAAAAGAAGCTTGGGGAGTTTTCAACTCCCAATAATGATTATTTGCGTACTCCTATTACTCAGCCAGCAATTGCTGCTGATGACTATGAAATTAAGCCCCATTATTTAAGTTTGGTTCAACAGAATCAATTTGGAGGCTCTGCTATTGAGGACGCAGGTATGCACTTGAATACTTTCACTGAAATATGTGATATGATGTGCATAAAAGATGTTGACCCCGATGCGGTCAAATTGCGCTTATTTCCTTTCTTTCTTAGAGGAAGAGCAAAAGAATGGTTGCTAGCTTTGCCTAAAAATACTATTACATCATGGGTGGGATGTACTTCTTTATTTATGACTAAAATTTTCCCACCTGCAAAGACTACGCAACTAAGATCTAATATTACTGGTTTTAGACAGGAAGAGCGTGAGACACTGGCGCTTGCATGGGAGAGGATGAAAGAATGCTTAAGAAACTGTCTGATCCATGGGATGAAAGATTGGTTAATTCTCCATTTATTTTATAATGCTCTTAATTCCGTGTCTAAGTCTATGCTTGATACTGCAGCTGGAGGAATATTTATGGGTAAACATATTACCAAAGCAAAGCAGTTGCCAGACAATATGCAAGACAACCATGCCTAGTGGCATGTGGAAAGATCAAACACGAAGAATGTGAACTCCGTCTCACCACAAGAAAATGAAGAACTCAATGCTGAGATGGATGAGCTCATATTAGCCGTAAAAGGTAAGGAAACCCAGGTAAGAGCTATCCCAGAAACTAATATTGAAGAAGTATACTTCATAGCTCGTAATGATTATAACCCCGCTTGGAAGAAAAATTATACTCCTAATTTTCAGAAACACTATTATAATCCTACAAGTAACTCTAATAATATTGGACCAATTAATGGTAGTCTCCAAGAAACACTTAAATCTTTCATAGACTCACAAAATGAGCAAAACAATATTATTGTTTAAATAACGGAGAACCATGATGCTATGCTTGGTAAATTATCTAACCAAGCTGTAAGTTTGAGGAATGATTTGTAGACCCTCCGAGAAAGGACGAGGATTGTAGAGGCACAGCTAGGTAAGATAATCGAGAGTCAAACTCTCATTCTAGCTAAATTTGCAGGCAAAGCTGAGCCCAATCCTGTTGAAGACCTCAAAATGATGAGAATCCAAAGAGAGGAACCTGAAGAACTTGATTATAGTAATGCTCCCTCACCAAGTTACACCGTTGAAGATCTTGTAAAAAGGATCAACATTAAGATTCTGGTGAGTGAAGGAAATGATGCAGCCATGTATCAACACTTTGTTAATTAGGTAGCAATAACGGTACGTGGGCTTGAAAAATATAAGAAAATTGCTAAAAAAATACCTGTTAAGCTTGATGATATATTTGAGCCTACTATTAAGATTAAAATTGGGACTAATGAGATAGTTACACTTTGTGATCTAGGTGTAAGCGTTTCAACAATTCCAAAGAGTCTTTTTAATAAGTTAAATCTTGGCTCTTTTGAAATCACTGAGTTAAAACTACATCTTGCTGATTCTACCTACAGACAAGCTGTAGGAATTAAGGAGAATACTTTAGTTTACATTAAAGGCTGTCCTGCTCTTATTGATTTCATTATTGTTGACATGCCTGAAGATGCTACTACTCCTATTATATTAGACCGTTCTTTCTTTGATTAATCTCCATGAAGGGAACGTGAAGCTTTAATTGCCTTCGCAGGATCCTTTTGTTATTCATTTCCCTAGGAAGAAGAAAGCCAAGCATGATGAAAAGGAGGCCATCACTTTGAAGGCCAACTATTGTGGAGTGGGTGTTCCACTCATCTGGCCTAAGTGAGCAACATCAAGGTCCAGCTATTGACCATAATAGAGCGCTACATGGGAGGCAATCCATGTGAAATAAAGGTTTGAGTAAAGTTTTTAAGTTTCAGTTTAAGTTTATGTTTAATAAAGAGTGCTAGAAAACTCCAATTGAGGAGAAGAAGTTCGGTAGTACTAAAAATCCTGTTATATACATGATGTTGTTGGTCGATAATTTTAACTGTCAACTTTCTGTAAAAAAAAGGTATTTCTATAAGTTTCAATATAAGAAGTAATTCTCAAAGAAACATAATTTTTTTGATGGGTACAGAGAGTTTAACGACCAACTATACGGCGGAATAAAAATTATGGCCATATAGTTCTAGCCGTATAGATACTTTTTCCATTGATATTTTGTTTTCAAAAGTACTGATGGTTTAACGACCAACTATATGGCGGGAATAAAAATTCCGTCCGTATAGCTCCGGTCATATAGATATCGATACTTTCGTACAAATTCTTTCCCAGGTATAGACGGTTCGACGACCAACTATACGGCAGGAACAAATTGTTCCAGCAGTATAGTTCCGGCCGTATAGCTGCACCGCTAGGTGGAAACCCTAAAATTTTGACAGCGGGCCAACTATACGGTGGGAACACAATGTTCCGGCCATATAGTTCCACCCGTATAGTTGCGTTCGACCACAAAAACGCCACGGGAGATACTTCCAACCCCAAAACTTCAATTCTTTTTCTTTCTTCTATCTCCAAACTCTCTCAAAACCTCAAGAGATGTTCATCTCTACTCAATTTTATTCGATTTCCTCGCACACAAGTGATCTACGGTATGTTTCTCCTCCGATCCGCCAATTATTTTTTGCAAATTCATCTTCGATCTATTTTCATTATCAATCTAGGGTAAGACCTAATATGAACTAATTGCCATGATTATCTTGTCTAGATTATTATTTTGAGGGGATTGTTTAGTGTGCTATAATGAGGAATATGTTATGCCTATTATTGTTGGATCAAAAAGTTTTACTTTTTCCTGTTATTTTTAGATGATGAACACAAGGATCCAAACTCGTGCATGTGCCGCCGCTAGCACTTCTCGGGCTGTCACTCAAGAATGCATGGGGATACGGTTCAGGAATGAGCTCCAACATGATCGCTTCGACAGGATCAAGAACCAAGAGGTGAAGGCAACCAAGTGGGCTTGCCCCATTATATTGAACCAACTCGGTATTTCCAATGACTTCCATTTACTTTGCAATAGGGTTGGCTTGCAAAACTTTGTGTTCAATTATGTTCCTACCTATCGCCGGTTAACCATTGAATTCCTAAGCTCCTTGCAAAGCACCGTTAAATTATGGCATGGAGAGGCCCGGGTTTCTTTCCGGCTCATGAACAACAATTACACTTTAACACTAGATGAATGGTGCGCATGTTTTAATTTGCCAAAAAATAATGATAATGATTTGCGCGCATCCTATACTAGCTTAGACCCTTCCCTTGAACAATATTACAATAGAATGAGCTTCACTTCTAGAGTGAGCAAGGGGAAGAATATTCAACATCCTACAATTCATTACTTGTTCTATGTTATTGCTAACACCTTGCAGGCACGTAATGAGTTCACGAGACTCAGTGAGGAGGACATCTTAGTCCTTGCAAAGGCTGATTTCAACAACTACAACTTATCGCTCAACTTGGGCGCAATCCTTGTGCACTACCTGGAGCACCAATCCTCCCAAAGCCAAGGACCAATCAAAGGTAGAGGCGTCATCACCGTGCTTGCCAATGCCCTAGGCATCGATCTAGGTGAGTTGCAACCTGTGCTAGGTGAGCGATGTGTCGGTTTCTCTACTTTAAAAGCTTGTGGAATGCTCACTATGAGAGCTGGTGTTTATTACCTGCATATTGCTAGAGCTAGGCGTATCTACCCTGCTCCTTTGCCTGATGGTCTTTTCTCTATCGAGGAAGGATGTTTGCTATATGACTTGCAGGTTGAGCAACACCAACCCGAGGTGGAGATTTCGGACGAGGATGAGGACCAAGAAGAGGAGCAAGAAGTTCCTTATCAAGAGGAGCAGCCATCAACCCGGTTCGCTACATACCAAGACTTCCAAGAACTTGGAGGGACTGTGGAGAGGATGCATAGCCTCTCTTTGAACCTCTGAGAATCCACTAGTAATTTATGAACTGAATTTACGAACTGGAGTTCCGACTTTTTCCCGCAACCACAATGATTTGAAGGGGTTGAAAAAGCCTAAGCTTGGAGAAGTTTCCTCATTTATCTTTATTTGGCGCTTATTTGCTTTTATTTATTTTGAGATTATGTTTTTAATTTGAGTTTATAAGCACTCGTGTTGGTTTCCCCAATACTTTATCTTTATTTATTTCTATTTTCTTTCGAGATTTTCTAGCTGAGCTTTGCCACCAATTTTCTATTCTTTAATTCCCTCTCTTAAAAACAACAAAAAGATTTCTCCATTTATCTTTATTTTCCCTCTTTCTTTTCTTTTCGCCTCGAGGTTCTCATGTATTTATAGGAAGAGTGATTGACTTCGAGTTTCCAAGAAACGGATCAAAAAGGAAGAGAGAAGTGGAACCAAACATGAGAGGTATGCCTTATGACTCCCCACTTTTGAAGTTTGAGAAACCCATGCTAGTTAGTAGTAAAAGTTGAGATATTATATTGGTGGAGTGAGTCTTTGTATTGTAGTAAAGTTTTGTTTGCATGGGTATTTAATTGGGTACATTTTGTTCCAGCTCTTGTAGTTAACCAAGTCTTACATAAAAATTTGCGAAACAATTTTAATAAGAAAAAGTCTCACAATTGAAGGCTTGGGTGTTGTAGTGTTTAGTCTTGAAGGCTTATTTCTAGAGACACTCAACACCACGAAATATAATGATAGACTTGATAGCTCTCTTTAAAAGGAATTGTTCGATTGAATTAATGTTTAGCGGTTTTTGTGAGCATGACAAAGTTTGACTTGTGAATCATAAGAATGATATAGCTTTACGCGTGTCAAACTTCATGGGATGCCAACAACTCCGCTAGCCTATGAACGATCTTCATGGAGGAAATTCCTAGGTTTTGGCTATGAGTTGATTAAACATATGTAGCAGCAATGCTATAATGTGTAAGATTCTTGGCACTCCCGGATATCTGTGTTCATGATGGAATCACTCCTCCGGCTGTTATGAGAAATCATTGTACAAAAGGAACAAAAACCTTGGTAATGCCACGAGTGTCCATCATAGCCCGATAAACCGAAACAAAATCTTTGGCATGCTCTCAATTACTTAAGAACTCAAATTCTTAGAGGATAATGAATAGAAAAGTAGTGCTTGAAAAGTCTTGATTTATTGATCTGGGAGAATTGAGATACTCTAGTATATATGCTTTTCATGACAACTATCACACTCTCAATTTTACATGGTTATACTATATTATTCAAAGGCAAGCCTATGAGTTGATTACATGACATGGAATAAAGTTTACTCATTTGAATCATCCATGTTAACAATAATTTTGCTGCGCTATAAGGATGCATGAAACCCGTATGATATGCTTGCAATTACTCTATTTATGCTGAAGTTTTTTAGATTTATAAAGTGGAGGAAACATGAGACTATCAATCATGAGTAAGATCATCATCTCGTTATTTCAGTTTAAATGCCGAGTTCCTTTTTGGTTTTGGTTTTCTTGCTCGAGGACGATCAAGTTTAATATTGGGTAGGTTGATGGCTCTGAAATATAGCCATCTACGTCCACATTTAAACTGGATATTATTCATATTTTGATGAAATATCTTTCTAAATCCTGCCACTAATGCCTAATGATCAAAGGGGTATGCAATCCTTTCTTTCTATTTTTCCCTGCGTAGATAATGACATTTGATGATGGGAATCACTACATTAAAGTCAAAGATACGATATTTCCAACAACCAGAAGAAACTAGGAGTCGTGGGTCGGAGGCAAACGCTTTAACGACCAACTATATGACCGGAATAAAATTTCGGCCGTATAGTTCTGTCCATATAGTTGCCATCGACACCGCTAGGTCAAATAGAATAACTTTCGTGAAGGACCCCTATATAAAGAGGCCTCGAGCGACGAGAAAAGGGCACTCACAGAAACCATCAGCCACCCCCAAATCTCCATCCACAACACCGAAGAGCCGCCGGAGGAATAGACTTAGATCTAATCTCTCCACCACCATAGCCATATTCCACCACTTGTAATAGTAGATATCTTCTTTTATTGGTGACATTGTAAGACTATTGCTATCAATCTCATGATTTCCACTATAATGTTTATGATCTTTGATCTCATCTCTATGTGTGAGTAATTCTCTTGGGGCTAAGGGTTTCGGCCTAGCCATGTAGCTTTTATGCATGTTATTTATCATAGATGGGATCATGTATTAGTTTGTATGACATGATGATTATTGTATACTCTTCTGCCTCAATCTAAGGACTTGTCAGGTACCTAAGACCCCGAGGATTGAGCCAGGTATAGGGAGTATGAGTACCGTAGTGACAGAAGGGGTAGTATGACTGTATGTGCGAGATTTACTTCGGATCAATGATGACGTCACTATGCATATCATTAGTTCTCTTTCTTCTATGGATGAGACTAGCACGTTATTGCTATAAGCGGTTGCGGAGGCAATAGCAATTATGGATGCACTACCCATATATAATTTATCTTGCTCTAATAATTACATGCATACTTTATTTTTATCTTTTATTCCCATCAGATGTCTTGCACAGCTACTGGTGAAACGAAACGCCCTAGACCCTCTCTCTCCATCATCGACAACAACAAAAAGACGCAAAATCTTGGTCTGGTAAAAACACAAAAGGAATTCTAAAACTCTCAAAGGTCCATTAAAGTTATTTCACTACGCTTCTACTTCCCGAGGATTTGATAAACCTAGGTCTACTAGGGAAAAAGAGCTATACTACATCCGTAATCCGTATCGAAGGTATCAGGTTGCACCTTCTCCTGCGATCGATGTTGTAGTCACGTCTATCGCAGTCATCTTCAGGTGAGCATGATGGGTTCGTAGCATGGAAAACAAAAAATTTCTACCGCAAGAACGAACAAAACCTAGATCTAATCTAGATAAAAGCCAAGATCTAATCTATTAGACATGTGCAACGAGATAGATCTGTACTAACCCTTGTAGATCCGAAAGTGTTACGAGATTAGATCTCGTGGTTGATGTAGTCGATCACTTGCCGATCTCAAGATCGTGTGGACGATCCTTCCGGCGCCGCGTTCCGGCAGCGCTTCCGTAGTCGGTCACACGTGCGGAGTCGAAGCAGACCTTCCTCTCCTCGTTCTAGCGAGCAGTGGAGGTAGTAGATCTTCTCCACGGAATCCCAGCAGCACGACGGCGTGGTAGTGGTGGTGGAGTAGAGAATTCTGTAGGGCTTCGCCTATGCCTGTGCAGAAGAAAGGAGGAGGAGAGAGGCGGCGGAGATTTGGAGTTGTGGAGGTCGGGCTTGGAGGTGGCGCCCCTACCCCTCTATTTAAAGGGGGAGGCGCCATGGGAGGGGGAGTCCTTGTAGGACTCCCCTCCCTCCTATGGCCGGCGGATTGGGAGGTGGGGGGAGGAGTCCTCCCTCCCCCACGAATCCTTGTCTTACCCCACAAGGACTCCTTGATCCTTTCTTGGTTTTCAAGCAAACTCCAAGAAATCTTCCAGAACCTTCCGGAACATTCCGAAACCTTCTAGAAACCTCATACAAATACTCCAGAACATTTCCTAACTCAGAAAATGATCCCCAATATATGAATCTTATTCTCTGGACAATTCTGGATCTCCTCGTGATGTCCCGGATCCAATCCGAGACTCCGAACAACATTCGGTCTCCAACGCACATTCCATATCTACTTAAAACAACTTCGAACCTTAAGTGTGTCACCCTACGGTTCGTGAATATGTAGACATGACAGAGACACATCTCCTATCAATAACCATCAGCGGGACCTGGAGATCCATAATGGCTCCCACATACTCAACGATGACTTCGTGATCGATAGAACCATTTACATACGAAACCAATTCCCTTTGTCTCGCGATACTATACTTATCCGAGGTTTGATCGTCGGTATCTCCATACCTAGTTCTACCTCGTTACTGATAAGTACTCTTTACTCGTTCCATGTTATGTCATCCCTTGTGACCCAGTCACATGCTTGCAAGCTAACTAGATGACATTCCACCGAGAGGGCCCAGAGCATATCTATCCGTCATATGGATGGACAAATCCCAATCTTGGTCCATGCGCTTCAACACATACTTTCAGAATACCCAATGACACCTTTATAACCACCCAGTTACGAAGCGGCGTTTGATATCATCAAAGTACCCATCCGGTGATGGTGATTAACACAACCTCATGGTCGAAGGATTAGGTTACTATGCATTTTAAAAGCTTGTAGCAATACGAACTTTAATGACTTGATCTTATGCTACGCTTACTATGGGTGTATGTCCATCACATCATTCTCCTAATGATATAACCTTGTTATTAATCACATCCTAATGTCCATGATCAGGAAACCATGATCATCAATTAATTAACAAGCTAGTTCAACAAGAGGCTTACTAGGGGCTCTTATATGTTTACAAAACACACAAGTATTAGTGTTTCCTAATAATACAATTATAGCATGGGATGTAAACATTCATCATAAACACAAAGATATAATAATAACCACTTTTATTATTGCCTCTTGGCATATCTCCAACAGAGCATGTTTGCTTATTGTATAGCACATCCTCGCCATCATCCCATTGGTTGACGATGTCCATTAGTTGAGAGATTTTTTTTGGCTTGGCTCAGTCCACCTCCTCGATGATGTCCTTTTAGTGTAGGACGTTCTTAAAGGTGTCGATTTCCCTCTCCTCAGAAATATTTTTGGCTATGTTCTTTATGATGTTCCAGTGATATATGTATGCGCATATTAGCTCATCAAATTTCTACATCATGCCCACAACTCCTCAATAGATGTCGATCGCTTGAAAGTGGACCTGAAGTTGCGGACAAACTTGTCCTCTAAGTCGCTCCAGCTGCTAATTGACACTTCAGAGAGTTTTTTAAGCCAAGATCGTGTGACTCCACTCAGATGCAGATGTATATTTTGCATAGCAGTAGCTTTTGAGCCACCCTGAAGTTTGATGGTCTGTAGATAGTCACATAACCGTGCTTCTGTCTCATGCAGACCATCATACTTTAGGCGACCATGAGGTAATTTGAAATCTTTCGGTACCAGTGTTTTGCGAACCCATCAGGTAAAGCAACTCACACTGCAGGGGTCGTGGTTTTCACTGTCCTCATCGTTATCCTGGACATCTGAGTGTCTTCGACTGATGTCCTCAACCCGAGATCTGTTGACTCTTCGCTACGTGATGTCATTTCTGGCGTCCTAATCGTGTGAGCTTTGATTAAAACACACATGGTGTGGTGAGATGGATCTTCAGGTCTCAACCTCATGTCGAGGGTTGCTGCGACGGTGCGGTGACCTGTCGGGTCGTGGGATGACCTCCTTATCTCTGCGTGTGAGTGAAGCTCCGACCATGCTGAGACCCAAGAGGGAAGAGTGATGGATGGCTGCTCGTGGATCATTGGCTGGCGGTTGAGTAGCGATTAGGTAGGTTTGAGATGCTACAATAGTGATGTGGGGTGTCTTGGGTTTTATATTACCCATTGAGTCCACCAACATGAAGGATAGATCAATATCCCTCATTAAGTCGCGCTCATTGTGTTCGGGGATATTTTCCAACCGAGAGCCACCCCTCCATGGTGGCGCGCCTCCGGTAACACTCATAGAATTACAGGTGGAGCTTAACTATGCTCATCAAAGTCTCAATGTGTCGACTTGCCTCTTGCGCTCGTCAAGCTGTCTCTTCATCTTTATTAGCTCCCGCTTCTGGTGATGAAGTAGATACTAGTAGGCCATGAGTTCTTCACGTGTAGCATCCGCCGCCATAGGGACTGTGCCTCTGATGGCGTTTCTTGCCTTTTCTGATCATTCGTGATCCGCGCAGTTATCTGGTTTCCGTTTCCTGCACCATCCCCTTTGTGTTCCACGTCATTATGGCTATCCACATGTACGTCAGTCTAGTTTCCGGTGCGATCCTCCGGGTTGTCATGCATGGCGATATCTTCGGGGTTTATGATGGGGTTGCTATTGGAGTCGTATTGCTCTGATGTTGCTGAGTCTCCATGTGTTTTCCTTGATCCGGACCCGATGATCACGCACACCTGATGGCGCGTCAGGTAAGGGATGCTATTGCCGCTATTAGAGTAGAAAAAAGATCAGCAAAGTCCATCGAGTTCAATTCTGGGTACGGTTTGACCTTCTTGATCCCAGAGTCAATGTTGTCGTCGTGTTCGCGGTTGATGACACTTGTCGAGTCTGCGACGTGAAGTGCTGGAGACAATGTTAGCTCACTGTTAGAATTGAGGAGAGACCGTCATTAAGATCGATGAGATCTCCCCAGTCTGCGATGGAGTCATAGTTGCTCATTATGGTTGCCGTGGACGAGTTTGTCCCGCCAGCGGAGCCGACATAAGACTCTAGCGTTACAATTGGTGTTGAGACTACTGCCGACGAGCCCGAGCAGTTTGGATCCGAGAGGCGAAGAGTGCCCAGTGAACCGACGTGAAACTTGAAACTTCCAAGCATCAGATCTATCCCTCGGTCAAGGTTCTCGAAGGCCAGGAGAAGGGTGGGCGGGTGTGGAAGGAAGTTAACGGAATCTTGACCGCTCCCTATCGTCGAGTTGTTGCTTGGTGAAGAGGGAGCGTTCGAATTCATGATTTGAGTGCCTAGATTTCCCATAGATGGCACCAATTGATGAGGGGTAACCTCGACAATATCCATTGTTATGGACTTGAGTTTCAGGGAAAAGGGGTGTGCTGGTGATTTCTCCGGTAACCTCGACAATATCCATCGTGCCGCCTGCAGCCACCGATTCTCCGCACGCTGTTGATGCCGCCATAGCTCCCTCTGCCACTGCTACAAGGCACACAGTCATGAGCCTCCATCCTTCGCTACTGCAAGGAGCGCCGCCATGGACCTCCCTCCGCCGCCGCTGCAAGGCACGTCTCCCTGCCCTTCCTCTGCTACATGGTGTTTGCGGCGCTGGTACATGCGAACATCGGCTTTTAGTACATGCGGCGGGTGTCGTTGCTACCTGCGGCGAGCGGAGTTGCTACCTACCGCAAGCGGCGTTGCTAGTTGCGGCCAAGATCTTGGGTGAAATTGGATTTGCTACATTACTAGATATTTTTTGCTACAATCTTTTTTTGGTTTGCTACAATAGCCTATAGCTTTTGCTACAAGGTTTTTTGGGGTCCCCGATGAAAGTATCCGGCGATGTCTCTGATGAAGTCGTTTTTTTGCTACACCAGTTTTTCTTGCTACATCTGTTTTATAGTTTTGCTACAATATCGTTAAGTTTTTGCTACGAGTTCTTCGGCAAGGTCTCCCGGAGGAAAGTCTCCGGCGAGGTCGGTTTTGCTACATTAGAACAAAACTTTTGCTACAAAGTATCCGGCGAGGTCTCCGACGAGGAATAGTTCTTTTCTTCTGTTTTTTCGAACCATTTTCTATTACTATGTAGCAAAAGCGGGATTAAGTGTAGCAAAACTGACAGCCGGAAGCTTTGATCCCGGGGGACGCGTAGCGCCCCCGACCCCGGCACGCCTTCACCAGGTCAGGTCAAGCCAGGATCGGTGGAGTCCCCACCTCACCACGAGGAAATAGCACCTAACACCACTTGTTGGTGACTTCTTTGCACAAAACCACATGTTGCACTTTTTTTGCACAGAACACCACATTTCCTTGTAATTTTTGCACAAAACACAAAAATCTTAATTAGCCTCCTTAACAGCAGATTAGAGAACTGGTCCAATAGCCGATATTAACCATATGAAACAAAAGGCTCATGTAGACTCTAGAATGCCCAAAATTTTATATAATACATTTTTTAATCAATTTCAAAAATAATACACAAAATTCAAAATTTCGGATTCTAACCCGGCGTCGCTTACGCCGATAGGCACTAATCAACGGCGTATCGTACACCGTTGTGTATTATTTTTGGAATTGATTTAAAAAATTAGCCTCTGGAATAGACTGCCACGGAATATTCTTTTCCAAAATGGCTGCTATTACATAACATGAACCTGCTTCCATTACTCATTCAAGTAAGATATGTTTCCAGTGAATTTGTAATGAAGACGTAACACGAACTTGGACATCAAACTTGTAAAATAATATTGCCAGAGCATGCATTAGAGGAAGTCTAATGTAAATTGCATTAGCGGAATGTTGTCCACTGAGTGGATAAGCATCAATCTACTATTCAACCCCACGATCATGAACAAAACAGAACGCAAGCACAGTAGTTATGTTGATATTAATTTTGATCCAATCAAACTAACTAAAACTTAACACGAATCCCAGTTCTCTAATCTACTTTTAAGGAGGCTATTTAAGATTTCTGTGTTTTGTGCAAAAATTACGAGAAAACATGGTGTTCTGTGAAAAAAAATGCGACGTGTGGTTTTGTGCAAAGAAGTCACCAGGTGGTGTTATGTGCTATTTCCTCCCTCACCACTCCACCAGAGCTTGCTAGCTAGCCGACGCCTGCCGCCCCGCTGACTCTGCTCCGGCCGCCGCGGCCGTCGCTACGCCGCCCCTAACCCGGCCGCCGCCACAAGCGCCTCCCACTTCCTAGAGCCCTGGCCTAGGGACCAATTCCAGAGACTGCACTTCAGGTTGAGGAAGAGGGGGAAATTCCCCTACTCTTACGTCTCCGCGGCAGTCGCCAGAGACCGAGACCGCCAGAATAGCTGCAGGCGGCGACGGGTTCTCGTGACGCCGGAGCAGGTCACTTCCCGAATCACACCGCCTCTTTCCTCTACTCGCAGATTTTTGAGTCGTTGTGGTGCCTAAATGCCGTGAAATCAGGATGGACGAGCAAAGAATTCGTAGCGAGAGATTTGATTTTGTTGGTGGGTTTCTTTAGGACAAACCTTCTCCTGAAATTTATCAGTGCAGCAAGTAGGTGCTCACAAGTTTGGGATATGTCTTTCTTGCATCTGCTGCTCCCAAAATTCCTTCCTCCTTGAATGACATGGTGTACTTAATTCATTGCGCTAGAGACACCTAAATCTATCCTTATTTTTTCCTTCTCAGACTTGAACCTAGAAGGTAATTTTTCTCGATTCGCAGCTGGATTCTAGTGTGCGTTCCCTCTTTGGTTACAAATGACAAATCTGCACTTGGTGGTAGTTTCTTTGGTCAATTCACGAGCAACATCTTCCAATATGAAAAGGGCATTGTATTCTTGAAAAAATAAATATGAAAAGGGCATTTTTCTGATTGCATTTGTACACTTCAAGTTTTCAGGGCTTAGTTTTATATGCTTTAGGTAAAATTTTGATCCCCAAATTGCTGATTTTATTTTTGGTGGTTGGTAACGATTATTGTTGATGGCGTTTCATATTTTTATTGCCAGATAGTAGTTTTACTATGGTGTTGTAGTGACAAATTTGTTCTCAGTGGGGGATTCATAGAATACAACAATCTGAGTTAACTTATGGCGCCTATGTCGGTACTTAGCCTTTTCCTTATTCTGCAGATCGGTAGATGGCTAGTAGCTCCAATGGCCATTGTCCAGGTAATGGTGCAAAGGTTCTGCCGAGGAGAGAGAAGAACAATAAGGAGGTACTGATGGTTTGAACTGATTTTTTTACTGCAGATTGCCCTTTTTGAATGTGTTATTTGTTGATATTGATTTGATAGAATAAATTGCATGATGATATCAATCCTGGACTCTTCCACAGTTGATATATTGGTATGGTAGTACTCAGATGGTTCCCATTACCCTGCATATTTTTCATTGATGTGTTAAAGATAAAATTGGTGATTTGATTGATGTTTTGGAAGACACTATGTCTTCCTTAGAGTTGGTTGTAATTTTTCATGATTCCTTCTCTCCAATTGTTTCATTCTGCAATTCATATTGTAATCCTAACCATCTCATGATACATATCGAAGATTTCACTGTCATTTTAATATGTTTCGCGAGGTCTGACGGAAACTGTATTTAAGAATTTCACATGGCACCATAATTATAAAGATGTGTTATTCAAATTTAAAACATTTTCAATGTAAATGTTCCTTTTGTGCCTTCACTTTGCTCTATTCTCCCCCAAGTCAAGTAGCAAGGGGGGATGTCTTCCATTTTAATCTAATATTATGAATCATGTAATGTTTGCAAATGTTTCACAACTTTTCTGAGTGGAGCTACTGTGTTATTTGATCTGTTTTAACCCTTCACTCAGTTCATAGTTTTGCTAATGCAGAAATTACAGCTTGACAGAAAGGCAGCTTCTACGGCCTGTCAGAAGGACAGACAATATATTGAGAAATTGGAAACTGAACTGAGTAATTGCTATCAGGAAATTGGTATGCTCTAGGAATTATTCTATTTCTTGTTGGTCTGGCTATTGCCAACCTTCTTTACTTAAGCAGTCATTGCTGGTCGCAAATGCAGACTATTTGCAGGATCAGTTAAATATCAGGAATGTTGAAGCAAACATCATGGGGGAGCATATTCGTGGCCTCGAACTGAAGCTAACTGAACTCGAGAAATTCCCTGAAAGAGTGAGAGTTATGGACAATGATCTGATGCGGTCTGATTCTCAGTGCTGGCTTCTGATAGAAGAAGTCCAACGTAAAGAAGAGGAGCTGCAAAAGGCAGCCTTACAAATAGAGAAACTTGAAAGTGTAATTTTAGATTCACAATGTGAAATTGAGAGTTTAAAACTTGATTTGACCACATTTGAGCAAAGACTGTTTGATGTTGAGAGCTTTGGGCAGCATGTTGCCGAGGAAAAAGCTAGAATAGAGAAGCAATTGAGAGAATATGAGCTCCAGATGCAAGAGGCACAAAAGACCATTGATCATCTTGAAGTTGAGAATACACAGCTGAAAAAGGAGTTCTTTCCTAGAAGCGCCCCTAAACAATCCTCTTCTACAACTGTAGAGCAACTTGATAAAACATTGGAGAATGATTGTCATGCAAGGGATCATGAAATTCTTGAAAAGATGGAGAAGCAAAATGAAGAACCTGAACTTTTAATTGAGCAGCTCAAGGTCAGAGTTTGTTTACTACATCTACTTCGGCATTTTGGTACTGTACTACTACCTCCATTTAGTCAAAAGTCAAACCTTACTAAGTTTAACCAAACATATAGTAGAAAAAATATCATCTATGATATAAAATAAATACATTATGAAAATATATTTTATGGTGAATCTGTTGACATTGATTTGGTATTAATTGTTCTTTTATGTAAAAAAGGGTCAAACTTAGAAGCCACTGACTTTTGACTAAGTCTATAAGCCTTATTCATTGGAATGGAGGGAGTACCAAACAAGTTCGAAAATATACTATTTTAAACATATTGATATAGCTTTAAGTTGCTTATACACTCTCTCTCTCAAAAAAGTTGCTTATACACTGCTAGTTGGGTAAATTCAGGGATCTATCTGTTTTGTTGATTCTGAATATCTGGTGAACACAGCTTATTAAGTGTTGCTCTACTTGTTAGGTAGAACTTCGAGAACAAAAACTGAAAGCAAAGGAGGATGCAGAAGATCTCACTCAAGAAATGGCTGAACTAAGGTACCAGATAACTGGCATGCTTGAGGAAGAATACAAGCGTCGGTCTTGCATTGAGCAAGCGGCTATTCAACAAATTCAGCAGCTGGAGGTTCAGGTAGTAAACACTCTTCTTGTTAACTCCATCGCCACCAATAAAAGTATAGTCGCACATATAGCTGGAGCTGTTGCTCCACAAGACCCATTATTTAAATTTTAAATGTAATCGCACAGTCAAACTATCGAACAGACACAGTGTCTTAGTCTTGTTATATTTATTTATAATTCTTGTCGGTTTGATTTACATCTTGTGCTTTCTGATATTCAAAACCAGATCTCCAAAGAGCAAACGAAATTGAGCGGAGCACTAAGGCGACTGCAGGAATCACACGAACTAGCTGACACACAAGCTATGGAGATCAAGAAACTGAAGAGTGCTTTAGGGGTATGTGCATGTAGGTCATAGCATTCCACCCCAATACGAGTTAATTTTCAGAGATTAGTCGTTTATAATGGTGCTGATACACTGTGCTGACGTTTTCATTATAGAGGTTGGACTCCGCACTGAACCTTGGGAGGGTCTGCAAATCTTGCTCTTGTGGGTTCTGTCCAATGCTGCTAGAGTTGTCCAAGTGCTCGATTGAAGGGTCACTCGATCTCGGACCTTCCAATTCTAGCAACACCAATGAAACGTTGAAGAACCATGCGCTACTAGAGTGGCGTCCTGACGAAGCTTCAGCCAGCGACACGGTATAGAATGTGTAGGACGCTAGATGCGCTCATGTTTGTGCAGGCGCTGTATAGAAGAATTATTTGTGCTATACTGTTGTACGTATGTAAATGCATATGCAATTGTAACCTGATTGGGCTGTTTTATTGCGGATTAGTTTTCCAGCTTCCATTTGGAGGTTGAGCTCCAGTGGTAGTGCCAATGTAACTTGTAACACTTGATGTTTATCATGTCAGTTCAACCTCACAAGGATGTTAAATTTATTTGCATACTGTCTGTAGCTGACAGAGATTTGTGAAATGAAAATGCTGCAAGTGGGCTGAGTTTGCTGTGTAATGTGTCTCTAATATGGATAAGAAGATTTATTTGCAGAATACCAAATAAATAGTACATGCACGTTATTACTCTTTGTTCAGACTACTAAATCTCTTAGGTTTCCTTAGTTGCGAAAATCGGAACTCTTTATTTATGCATGCGCTCTAGCGGTTTTGCTTAACAACCAAGTAAGCGCTAAACTCCAAACATTCCAATAACCGATTAAGATCACTTATTGCAGGATTGCGCCAGGTAATCAGAGAATACTACTACTGGCATAAAAATACGATGTGCGAGGCAAGGACAATGTCATCTGCAAACTGTCCAAGAGAAAAGGACATCTCCTTCGCCTCCAGTTCTGCCGTCCAAGAAGCAGGAGGCGGCCGGCAACGGCAGCAAACAGCCGCGCCCTTCTTCTCAGGTTCGATCGATTCCTTCCCCAATCTCGACTCATCGGAACTCTTCCCCTCCAGGATGTGTTCTTCTTGCCGGGTGTTTTCCCGGTGACTCGCGGAGGTTTCTTCAGAATTTCCTTCCACGTCCCGTTTTAAGCTTGGGCGGAATTGATGCGGAACGAGGCGATGCGGGATCTTAGATTGCGATTAGCGTATTATAGTGTAGTAGTTTCGTTCTTGAGTCACGACTCACGACTGATCTTGAATTTCGGTGTCTGAAGGTATGGTCAATTTTTTTTTTTCAGGGACGTTGTGCGATCATGCAAGTCAAGTCGTTCTTGCGCAATGTTACTTCCTTTTTTCTCCAGAATACGCATAGCATGTGTGTCTTACACGTTATTTCGTTTATAACTATACTATACTGATCAAAATCATAAAAACTAGACTTGAGGGGGAAGAAACCCCCTTACGGCTATGTTCGGTTTGGTCTGGATTGAGGTGGTTTAATTCCCATACAAGTCAAAATCCACCCCATTCCACTCTAATCCACCTGTGGGGAGGATTAACCGAACATGGCCTACCTTTGTTCTTAGAGGTTTAGGAGACTCCAGCTTGGGTGGTGGAAATTTTGATTTTGAAACATTTCAGATATATAGATCAACCCACATCCAGTATTATTTTACCGACATTTTTTTTTTGAAACTTCATGAAAACGTGTTTTTTTCACATGGATTTAAATTTCCAGTATTTTTTGCTATTCCACAGATTTCAATCATTGATGTTTCTTAGTTTTACGTTTTTCAGCTTCTTATTACTCCCATTATGAATTAGATGTGGAGCTCACCACTTTATCTCCAGTAAATACAGTCCTGATTTCCTTACTTCAGTCTTTCTTACTCCACATTCTAACTAATTAAAACTGTGACTACGAACAGGCAAGATGCCCGTGTCAACTGTCGCAAAGAAATCGTCTTCCAAACCAAATCCGTTCGATTCAGACTCGGACTCTGAATTTACATCGAGACCTGCAAAAGCATCATCTTCCTATTCAGTCGATACTGGCGCCACGAGTCGATACAAGGCTGGGTTCCATGACTCAGGCGGGTTGGAGAACCAATCTGTGCAAGAGCTGGAGAGCTACGCCGCGTACAAGGTGGAGGAGACTACTCAGAAAGTGAAGGACTGTCTTCGGCTTGCTGAAAACATCAAGGACGATGTTACCAACACTCTGATCACCTTGCATAGGCAGGGCGAGCAGATCAACAGAACCCATGAAACGGCTGCAAACATTGATCAGGACCTTAGCAGGGTAAGCTCGAAGCCGGTAGCTTCTTTTGTTCTTGGTGTTTGAACTCCTGGTTTTTCTTTTCAGAGTGAGACACTTCTAGGAAGCCTTGGAGGGTTCTTCTCAAAGTCGTGGAAGCCAAAGAAAACTAGGCAAATAAAGGGACCAGCAGTCATCACAAGAGGTTTGCATTTTCAATTTTTCATTGGGCTCAAACGATGTTGAATTCTGTGTTTTCTGTTCGCTGATATCGTTACTTGGTGAAATAGATGATTCCTTCAAAAGAAGGGCTAACCACTTAGAACAGAGAGAAAAATTAGGATTGTCTTCAAACCCCGGAGGGAATCCGAATCCTCAAAAGTATCCTGATCCAACCAACGCCATGGAGAAGGTTCAGGTTTGTATTGAGGTTCGGATTGATCCAGCATAAATTGGACCATAATGACTAATCAGGAACCATTTCATTTGGCAGGTGGAGAAAGATAAGCAAGACAGTGCCCTCTCTGATCTTAGCGATGTCCTGGGACAGCTCAAGGGCATGGCTCTCGATATGGGCTCAGAAATCGATAGGTATGTTCTTCATCAGACTTCAGTCCATCATATCTGTTTCATTGGCCATAGGTTGTGAGGATTCAGCCCTAAAAATCACACTGAAGCTAAATAAAGTACAACTGTATCAATTATGAAACTCTATATTAACCTCTTAGCTGTCCATGAATTGACCATGGAAATTTACAATTCTTTCATCGTTTATTTATCAGAGGATTTATAAGAATATTTTGCATTCAAATTGCTCTGATTAAATGGGAACCAAATTTCTGCGTTTTATAAGAATAGGATTATAAGAATACTTTTTTTATGCGCTTACAAGGTAACACTAGAGATTTCTCTCATCAAATGAGAACCAAATTGCTGCATTTTATAAAATATTACCTCCGTTCCACAATATAAGCCTTTTTTGCTAAAAAGGCTTATATTGTGGAACGGAGGTAGTAGTAAAGAATGAGGGCACTTGATTGTATGGTACTTTTTCAGCTTGCCTAAATTCAAGAAGTCTAAGAATCAATTAGTGACAATCTTTTGCTCATAGTATTTGTGAACATGAAGCTCTAGAAACAAAGTTCACATGCAGTGGCTCAATGAAAACACCAGTCTATATAAATTGGGATTTTTGAAAACTCAAGCAATGTCATGTTTTTTTAAGTAGATGGAAATGCCATTGCTTTTGGTTTATGCTGCTGTGTTCTAAGTTCAGAAACATTTTATACCACTTAAAACAAAAGAAATCATTTATCACTCAACTATCCACAAGGACAAAGAAAAACTTCCACCAGAATCTTGTGTTCTTGCTTTCCTCTTACCGACGAAGAAAAAACAACTATAAGAAATCTTTTTTTAAAATAAATAAATGTATCTTTTTTGTGTGAAATGTACAGCATGACAATATTTTTTTTCTTATCTTCTGTGCCTGTGCATCCTGCTGAATGGTGTTGTATACTTGCATATTGGATTTGCAGGCAAAACAAAGCGATGGATGGTCTACAAGATGATGTGGAGGAACTCAACTCCAGGGTAAAAGGAGCCAACCAGCGTGCACGCCGTTTGCTAGGGAAATAATATTGCCTTGAAAAGGCGGGAATGCATTCTTGGCATGTGACGTTGCAGGGTCAAACATTGCTGCTGCAGCCGATAAGCAATTAAGCATACCTTTGTAACTTCCCTTGGGGTGCAAAAATACATCCTCAAGAGTTCCAAATATTGTCCTCAAATTACATATACATATAGAATCTTGTGTTTGTGTAGCTTGTTCAACGACAAAATTGATTGCTCAAAAAAAATTCACAGCCCTATCAACATATATGTATTTATATATAAATTATTAATGGAGATTCAAAAACTTTGAACTCGACTATAAAAAAAGTGAATAAATAAGTATTTCTAGCCATTGTGACCACCGCAACTTGTGGTGAGAGGGTGGATCACTGACGATAGGTTGGCGGTGAGGAGTGCCCTCCTCGAAAAGAAGCCCAACGGTTCTCACGTCTTAACCTGACCTATAAGTTTAGATTACTTGACATGACCCAGTTAGCTCGAGTACACCTACTCGATCTCAAAGCACCCATCTCGGGTCACCAAGTACTACTTGCTCGGACCAAAAGTACACTTACTTTGTTAATATTGTTGATAGCACCCCTAGCAAGACGTGTCAACTCTAAGTTCTCATGGAGTCACTTTAACGAACCTTCACAATGTGTCATATGCAACACTATCCTTAAGCCTAAGGCGAGTACATGACATCCTTATCGGGATAGCTCGACCTCTCTTCATGATAGAGATTCTTGAGCCAGTTTACACTTAACCTTAGTTGCATGGTCAATGAAGTTTCGAACCTGATCATTCGAGGGGGAGAGGGGGTGTTCTAGAGACTCCATGAAGGAGGAGCAATCTATCTTGACCAGCCACGATGGAGCTTTGCAAAAATATTACGAAGCCATGTGACTAGAAATCGACTCTATGATCGAAGTTATATACTTTATAACATAAGACTTATACATGCAACAATGGATAAAATACAAACGATCTGGACTATTATTCCGGGCGGCAACAACGAAAACCCTTCTCACCACAAGATTTTAATAATATAGTTGTTATCTATCCTTACTTGCAACTACCTCCACTATCAGACTAAATAATAGTGCTAGAATATTTCGACCCAAACTGTTATCCACGCCGTCTCAAATTTTTTTGGTTGTGAGATGGATGCTGAAAAGGACACACGACGCCATCGCTACAGAGCCCTGCTATTCTGGGAGGCTGGCCCCGGGCCAGAGCAAAAGATTCCCTGTCGAGAACATGTGCCACGCACGCCGTCATACCCCGCGTCGTCGGACGGTGAACCGCGCGCACGCCATGGGCCCGTCGTTAGCGTACACAGGCAAGACCACACTCTGTGAGAGGCGTTCCCGGTGTGACATGCCTCCGCACCTTCCGGGTGGCGGGGCCCATCGAGAGCCGGCGTAGCGGCGTACATCATGGCTGTGCGCAGGTTATCGCAGCGGAGAGCTGAGCTGGCGGCCTAGGTTGCGTTGGATGGGCAGACACGTATTCTCGCGGCGGGGAGGCAAGCTGGCAGCGTAGGCTATAGACTCCCGCGGGGTCTCGTGACCGGCCTACGGCCTATCTAGAAGCGTAGGCTATAGACTGTTGTGGGTTCTCACAGCCACCGACCAAGGTGGCAGTGTTGAATCTCCGTGTACTCATGTTTTCACTGCTGCTAGCCAATCTGCCAGCAGACATGACATTTGAAACCTTGGTCGGACGCGGTTTCTTGCGTTCGAGAGGCAAGCTAGCAGAAGAAATTCTCGCCGTCGAGCTGGTGGGGCCAGGCTATGATACCTTTGATCTGGATTACGGATGTAGTATAACTTCTTTTTCCCTAGTAGACCTAGGTTATCGAATCCTTGGGAAGCGAATGCGAAGTGAAGTTATTTTAATGGACCTTTGGGAGTTTTAGAATTCCTTTTGTGTTTTCACCGGACCAGTAGTTTGCGTCTTTTTGTTGTTGTCGATGATGGAGAGAGAGGGCCTAGGGCGTTCGGTTTCACCTATAGCTGTGCAAAACATCTAATGGAAATAAAAGATAGAAATAAAGCATGCGTGTACTTGTTAGAGCAAGATAAATTATATGTGGGCAGTGCATCCATAATTTCTATTGCCTTTGCAGCCGCTTATAGCAATAACCTACTAGTCTCATCCATAGAACAAAGAGAACTAATGATATCCATAGTGATGTCACCGTTAATCCCAAGCAAATCCCTCACATACAGCCATACTACCCCTTCTGTCACTGGGGTTCCCAACCTGCAGATCAGTCATCACTCATACTCCCTATACCTGGCTCAACTCTCGGGGTCTTGGGTACCTAACAAGTCCTTGGATTGAGGCAAGAGAGGATACAATAATCATCATATCATACAAACTAATACACGATCCTATCTATGATAATTCATATGCACAATTGCTACATGGCTAGGCCGAAGCCCGTAGCCCAAGAAGAATTACCCACACATAGAGATGAGATCAACAATCACAAACATTGTAATAAAAATCATAAGATTGATAGCAATAGGCTTACAATGTCGCCAATCGGAGAAGAGATCTATTATTACAAGTGGTGGAATATGGCTATGGAGATGGAGAAGGTTTGGAGATCTAGAGGCGGTTGGTGGTCTGTGGCAGAGACTTCTGGATGGTGCGAACTCTCTTTTCTCGTCGCCCGAGGCTTCTTTATATAGGGGTCCCTTCACGAAAGTTGTTCTATTTGACCTAACGGTGGCGGCGCCAACTATACGACCGGAGCTATATGGTCGGAATTTTTGCTCCGACCGTATAGTTGGTCGTTATGGTGTCTGCCTCCGATGTAAGACTCCTGGTTTTTTCTGGTAGTTGGAAATATTGTATCTTTGACTTTAATATAGTGATTCCCTCCTTTAAACGACATTATCTGCGCAGGAAAAATACAAAAGAAAGGATTGCATACCCCTCTGAATATTAGCATTAGTGGCAAGGTTTAGAGAGATATTTTATCAAGAATATGACTAATATCCAGTTTAAAATTGGATGTTAGATGGCTATATTTCAGAGCCATCAGGCTACGACTGCTCTACCGTGAAAGGATCGTATGGGCACCTAGAGGAGGGTGAATAGGTACTACTTCAAATTTTACTCCTTTTTCAATTTAGGATTTGACATAAAGGTACATTCTCTAGATATGCAACTATGGTGAATTTAACTATATGTCACACTAGCACAACTTAACTAAGCAAGAACTAGATAAAGTAAGGTGTTGTAAAGGATATAAGTAACCGAAGTGAAGCATAAGGGGACACAAGGATTATTTCCCGCAGTTCCTTCCTTTTGAGAGGAAGTATGAGTGTGTTTGGAGAGGGGTGGTATCAAACCACCAACGCCACGAGAGGCCTCCCTTGTTCTCGGGTGAACCTCGCCCCAAGGGGATCGATTCACGCTTCCACTATATCGGCAACCTTCAAGGTGGTAGCCGACACCCTTACAACAAGTTTGAGGCACACATCCACAACTTAATTGGAGGCTCCCGAATCCAAGCAAGTTGTCACACAATCAAAGACAAGCTTGTAAGAACCAAAACAAGGCCTAGGGTTTCCAATGAAACCGTAGAGCAAGGGCCCCTCAACTGAATGAGGGGGAAATGAAGATTTCTCTTGGTGAAGATATATATCAAAGTCTCCTCCTTCGATTCCCTAAAGATCAGCGACTTTGGGTGGTTGGATAAAGAGACCTTGGAGTTTTGGTGGCTCTAATGGTGATGCTTTTATTTTCTGGAATGAGCAGCTTGAGGTAGAAGATGAGGTCCTCTATTTATAGCCTCCACAGATGCTGACCGTTTTTGGCCGTTGGAGACCTTCCAGACCGGAGACTCCGGTCTGGAGACTGGAGACTAGAGACTCCGGCATACACCGGAAACTCCGGCCCATCTCCGGACCACCATACTGTATGACCTGGGCCTTGTCTTGTCCCTCACTTCGGGGACTTTGACAGGAACTACGGACCAGGGACACCGGAGACTCCGGTGTTTCCACACCGGAAACTCAGTTCTGAGAAACCACACCGGAGATTCCAGCCAACATCCGGTCTATCTCTGGACCCCCACACAAAATGACCCTAGGCTGCATCTTGAGTCCACTCCGGGGACTTTCGGGGAAACTCCGGACCACACCAGAGACTCCGGTGTCTGCACACCAGAGACTCCGGTCTGGATTCTTCAGGAAGCCTCAGTTTTTTCCAGGGATTTTCCCACTATGTTATGGCCTTTTCTATTTTCATTAAATTGACATGTAGACATTAACACACAATAAAATGATCCTTATGTTGTTAACGAACACCAAAATTGATTAGGACAGTAAATGTCCTTTCAATCTCCCCCTTTTTGGTGTTCGATGACAAGAAGAAGTTTTGCATGAAAATTTTAAACCTAGCTAAGCTCCCCCTGACGATGTGCAGCAAGATATATATGTAATACAAATTCATGTTAGGAACACAGGGAGTAAAGGCCTATGTATCATATAGAATTTCACCTGAACCTGAACCTTTACCATTACAATAATAACCAGGCATAGCATGTCCATTTCTAACAGATAGTCTCACACAAGAACCAAATAAAGCAAATGCAAATGTTCGAAATTTAAGATACGCGGGCATAAGAAAATAAGAAGTAGCTTATGCTAATGCCCATCCCATGCAAACCCCCTGATGATTCTAATAGATAACTTCTCCCCCTTTTCCATCAAAATGCCGAAAAGGGAAAAGTCCAAGCTAACGCCCCAAAGGGATCAATCGGAGTCCTCATCATCCTCATCATAGTCAACATCAGTAGTAGGAGTCCGAGGGCCTTTGCCATGAGGGCGAGAGGAGGAGGTGCCCTGTGGAGCAAAACCAGAAGTAACCTCTGAGAAAGTCTGCCAGTCAACTAAGCTTGCATTTATTGCATTCCAAGCACCAAAGGAGAGTGTGTGATCTGACTCTGCAGATGGTTCAACCCCATGATCATTAGTGTATTCAAACTCCCATTCCTATTCTTCTTCTCCTTGAGCCTTGATTTTCTTGAGGAGCTTTTCAATTTTGCGGTTGCTCTTATAGGAGTCATGATGTCCCTTGCGAATGTCTACATTCATGCAGCAAAGTGTCTTCTCCTAGAAAGATGCCTTCTTGGCCTTCTCCTAAACAAACTCACGCATGACAGGATCCATGGGAGCATTGGAGGCATTCTTCCTCCTAGAGTCCCTTGGTGGAGTGGGAGCCAGCTCAGCCTGAGAAATCTCATCATCCTCACTCTCAAACGGCTACCTAGGAGCTGGATCCATTTCCCCTTTCTTTTGAAGACACACCATAGCATGCTCCATAAGGTTGGGAGGAAGGGCAAGAGGTGAACCATGGTATTGAGTATTGATAAGCCTCATCACTAGGGCAGCATATGGGGAAGACTTCTTGAAGATAATAGCATGGTACATCTCCTCAAAAATGAAATCCATAGTGTCAATAACATATCCTCATCATCGGGGCTAGCACAGTATACCTTGTGATAATGGTGGAGCAAGTTGACAAGGCCACACCTAATAGCATAATCATTGCCATCACTGGGGGAAATGTTGTGGTCAAATATCCTCAACATTAAGTTGTAGAGAGGCTTGAGGCCCTTGGCCTCACCGACGACAGCCTTGCTGCCATAGAGAGGTGCCAACTTGGTCTTGCTCTCGCCAAGAGCAGCATCATGCATACGGTTCCCAACATGAACAGACACACCTTGAAAGGTCTCATTGATGACCCTGGCAAAGTCAAAGAAGTTTGAAGTGCATCGGACATTGCCAGTCATCCATGTCATGGTCCTTGCCTGATCAGTACCAAACACAACCGTTGCATAGAATTGCTGGACAAGGGTGATGTTGTAGTTTTCTCGGAGCTCTATGAGCCCGTGCAACCCAAGTTTCTCAGTAATCCACAGAACATCTTCAAAGTAGTTGTTGGCACGCATGCACCCGAGACCTTTGAGGGCAAACAGGGGACTTGGTGAGCTTGCTATAGATATTAGTCATGAACACTTTCTGCTCCTTCCTCCAATAACATGGGTCATCACTGTTCCTGGGCAGCTCATAGAAGTTTGTCTTGTGCAGTGCATGGTACTCTTTATTGGTCATATGGCAAGGGATTGTAAATTGTCATACTTAGCCCTCTTGGCATAGTTTTCCTCCTCTATGTGCTCTTGCTTCCTTCTCATGT
Source organism: Avena eriantha (assembly GCA_910589775.1). NCBI lineage: Eukaryota > Viridiplantae > Streptophyta > Magnoliopsida > Poales > Poaceae > Avena > Avena eriantha. The sequence continues at coordinate 111,925,157 of OU342741.1, forward strand.
ATTCAGCATCTCTGAGCTGCTACCTACGGTTGGATGGCAGGATCACATACTGACCAACTTCCTCATCAAACCGAGGATCCGCCCTCTTGGACTTGGCCTTGGTGCAACCACGAGGAGAACCAGAGCCACCTATGAACATAGAGTGAGGGGGATAACATGGGGGTAAGCACATATGTCTCGGAGATGAACACAACACCCTCAAAACTTTGCAAGATGTGCTAGAAGCAAGTAACACCGGAGTCTCCAGAGTGCAACATCGGAATCTCCGGCCTGGACCGGAGTTTTCGGTCAGATGGATCGGAGTCTATGGCCTGGTCTGGAGTCTCCGGTCTGACGAATCAGAATCTCTGGTCTGGAGATTTCGAGTTGCACAAGGAGGCTATGGGAGGACTTGTTTCTAGCAGATCGGGCAAGGGAATGAGACTAATGTGATAGAGTGCACGCAAACAAGAGGTTCTAGTGGGCCAAATCAGTACAATACTCAAAGTAAACAACGGGGATGAACCCTAGGTTCATGGTGAGAAGAAGTGTACCAGATCTATCTATTGGAATGATTCCATCGATGGGGAATGTCCTAGGGTGAAGAGGGTGGAGTTAGCAGGCAGCACGGCGGATCCCAGCGGCAAAACGGCCTTCGGGTGGCGGTTTTGGAGGAGGAGGCAGCAAGTGTGAAGGTAGGAGTCGGGTGGAAGATAGAGTCCTGAGTGACTCTTTCACCCCGACCCCCTTTAGTCACTGCCTGAAACCGTCCAAGACCGGAGACTCCGGTCCAACAGATTGGAGTCTCCGGGCTGACCGGAGACTCCGGTGTTTGCACACCGGAATCTCCAGCCCTCTTCGACCAAAACCAGCTAGATTCAAATTTGGGGACATATATGAGATGGAATGTGTTTAGGGGAGAGTATAAGGCATGGGTTTAGATTCCAAACTATGAAGAACCAAATAGGTAATGAAATCCAATTTAAATGACAAGTGAAACTCCAAATCAAATAGAACCAAGAACCAACCCTTCATAATGAACGGGGCGGTGGCCGAGGCCACCAATTAAGAGTGTGAGGCATGAAACCGCGAATAATTATCCTTGGGTTCATAACCTCTACTCATCAATGAAGCTCACATCACTAGTAGAGAAAAGCTTATAGCAGCACTCCTTACCGCCGGCGAAGTGGGCACGGGCTCGCCGGCGGTCAGGGCTTCCAGACCTGCGTACAGTTACCACCGGCGACACACACTGATCATGTCGAGGATACCATAAGTACAGCCGGCGAACAGGTCCAGTGCACGCCAGGGATAGAGTGGGCCGCGTGCCCCCTGGCTGGGCCGCCACGTACCACCGGCGAATCCGACAATGCACACCGGGGGTATCAGACGGAGCGCCGATGAACAAGGCCCATGCTCGCCAGGGATAGAGTGGGCCGCGTTCCCCCCTGATGGGCCACCATGTACCGCTAGCGAAACGGCCCGCATGCGCCAGGGGTAAGTGGGCTGTGAGACAGTAACAACATCTCTGAACAAACCCCCGGCCCCAACAAAAATTCGATCCCCAAATCTCGCAATCCCTAGCCGCGGCCCTCGTTCCGCCGTCGTTGTCCCGCGTCCGATCCCCCTCGCCGTCGCTGTCGTCGTCCAGCGTCTGCCGAAGGGAAGGAGGAGGAGGCCAGTCCCGGGCTCGTCCCACAGCAGGAGCACCGCGCCGCCACCTCGTCGATGACCACCTCCCCGTCCACGCCGCCACCTCGTTGACGACCACCTCCCCCATCCGCGCTGCCACCTCGTCGACGACCACCTCCCCCATCCGCAGGTACATGTCACCGAATTCCCTATGCTTTCGGCGATTCAGCCGATTCAACCAAGAGTAGTTTGTTTTTTGCCGATTCAGCCGCTGCTTCCTTATTCCTGCTAGGGCAGCTGTCGTGAGCTGACTGAGAGGGTAGGTAGCAGCCGGCGTAGAGACTCGATCCGGCGAGCGGCGACATCCAGCAGCGAGTAGAGATGGCGAGGGTGCCCTTTGCCCAGACCCCAGTCCTCTGCCCAGTTGTTAACAATGCCATGTTCAATGGGGTACTTCAATGTCAGGATACCTCTTTTTGCTTGAGCTTCATCGCCCACATAGGCCAAGTAGTTTGTGCAGGATAACAACCTTGACCATTCCAGTGCCATTGTCGCACACGATAGGTTGAACATCCTCATCAGCCATCTCTCAAGTGTTCTGTAACATAAATGTGTGATGGTTTAACATTAGTAACTAGATACAAGCGGTTCAGAGTTCTTTTTTTTAAAGGAAAGCGGTTCAGAGTTCTTAAAAGTGAACATGGTACATATAATTTTCATCGGGTGGAATTGAGTAATTTAGGAACACCATCATATTAGATCAGTAAAGCTAAAATAATCCAATCATCAAATTAGAAGTACCCCACTAAATTTTCAAGCAAAACATCATGTTAAAGTACACGCCATATTTTAATAAAATAAAGAGTTTCGCTCTGAGAAAGTCTTTTTTCTATGGTTTTATTAGTACCAGCTATCCAATTCCTAAGGATGTTTTTCTTGGAACCCACGATCACTCTAAACAAAGTTCTACTGGCAAGCTCCAAAGTTGGCGTGACGTGGCCAAATTGTCAATCTACTAATGCAATCTACTAATGCAGAGTAAGACAGATTTGGGCTCTTGAATATTGCCCGGATCCAATTCTTAAAATGAATCGCATGTATCATCACATGTCACGGATCACACACATAGTTTAAGCATGGAAGACTTAAGCAACAATATAGTGTCTACACATTTTTGGCTTTCTGTTGCCGGCTTGCTAACTGAAGCAATTGTCCCTACACAACACTATAATCCACATAGTGTGTTGGGTTGGGCAAGGCGAGCTGTCATCGTTGTTGTTGTAGGAGTGTGTTGTAAGCCAAAGGACGCGCACACCATTGTTGGGTGTGGTGTTGTAGCCATTCTATGACATTTCTTGTCAACTTAATACAAATACGCGCACACCGTTGCAGGTTCTCGAAAGACAAGGAGGACAGCCTCAAAAGCAAAACTTACATGATATAGGGCGCGTTTGTTCAGTGTGCTCTTTTCCATAACTTCCATGTACGAAAGAACATTGATTAAGTATACTGAGTAGGAATGTTCTGGTATTGCAAAATTATGGCATACTCGTTTCAAAAGAAAAATAACAGTGTTTCTTGTGTGGTGAGAGCATTACTAGAATTTCAAACTTATGTTGTCCGTTCTGAATGTGCGAGTATGTTACTCTACTATTACTACATCATATTGCTAGAATCATGAATTTAGAGTAGCATGTACACTGTTTTTGCTAATATGTTTGCTTGTCTCTATTTAATTAGTATGTCGTAGGGGGAGACGAAGTACCGTGGTGTGTATGAGAAGCCGACGAGGATCCCCACTTGGGAGGCTAAGATCACCATCAATGGGATTAGGCGCCACCGTGGGACATGGCAGTCCCCCGAGGAGGCGGCACGTGCCTATGAATGCATGGCAGTCCAGCACAAAGGGGCTAGGGCAACCCTCAACTTCCCCGAGGATCAAGCTAGGGCCATTCAGAATAGGCCCGTGGGTATGAGAGTCACCACGAGGGTGGAGGAGCAGGAGCACCGACTGGTCGAGAGACAGCTTGTTGACCCCTTGGTCCAGACGCTCCGCGTGGATCCTACGGTGATGGTGGAATAGTATGAGATCTTGGCGACCATTACGCGCCAGCAGCCCGTCTAGGAGGCGGGTCCCTCTACGTCCGATGGCGTGGGTTCCTCCACCGCGCGCCCTCAGGGCCCATACTACGGGTTCAGCCCCAGCGACTTCACCGTCACACCCACGTCATCTGCTGACCTAGGTTCCTTAGGTTTGTCGTCCGACGACGACGATGCCTGATCTAGCTATATTCTGTCATATATTACTTTAAGACTTATCCTGCTAGACTTTGTCATATATAGTACTTATCCTGCTAGACTTTGTCATATATATTACTTATCCTGCTAGACTTTGTCATATATATTACTTATCCTGCTACTTAATTACTTTATAACTATGTTTACTATGCGTCTTCTTTCTAGATAAATATATAGAATGGATCAAGTGCGCAACAATTATGCACAACCATTAGGCAAGTGCCTGGATAAGAAGTTACCCATAGTTCTCCCTGTCGGGTTTGAGGCTAGGACGGTACATATGTGCTCTGTGAGATACACAGTATCATGGATGTATATATATAGAATTGAAAATAAACCATGGACTTTGTTGTATTGTTATTGTTTTACTCAGTCAATCCCTTGCGCTTGGCGACGGGACTTCATGTACCATTTCCATAGAAACACGATGGACAATGTCGTGTTTGAGGTCACTTTGACGTCAGATGCTGATCTCGACAGGAGTTATGTGGTTACAGTGACCAACATAGCGATCAGGACATCTTTCAGTGGACCTGGTTGGATAAACTTCTTGAATGATCATGACATGCGATACAAAGACAAGATAAAGATCTTTCTCGTGCATCAAGCAGCCGTAATCTACTACATCTACACGCCCCTGACGATGATATCCAACAGTAAGCTAGCTATGTAGTTGAGACCATTCTTATATGTCGTTTACTCTATACATGCATTCTTTTTTCGACTCCTTCTTAATATATGTAGATTGGATTATAGTGAAGAAGCGTGCGGCAATTGTGGTCAACATAGTTGGCATTGCATGGAAAGGAAGATCACCATACCACTCCCTGCAAACTTTGGTGTTAGGACGGTATGTTCTCTGAAATTCATGTGGAGAATGTATATATATATGTTCAATGAAAATCACGACTAATTGTTCTGTCCTATGTGTTTGTGTAATATTTGCTAGTTGGAGTCCAAGTTTGAACCATATGGTCACTTTCTACACTTGTGTGAACTGTTTGAATGTTATTGATGCATGCTTTGAACATATGTGTATTCCCTGTATCTGTTGTATGTATTCTGTCATTATCCTATGTGTTCTGTCAATATTACAGTGTATTCTGTGTAATTTCGATCTGTTTTTTTACTCATGGTAATATTACCCCTGGCAAAATCATGGTGCTATCCCTAGCGAATTAGTATTCGCCTGTGCTACGTTGTACTACCACCGGCGAAAGAGAGGTAGCGCCAGTGGTACTACACTACCCCCGGCGTATTCCTATGGCGCCGGCGATGAGGACTTACCCCCGGCGTATATAGCTACTCGCCGGTGGTAGAGGCATATTACCACCAGCGAATTACGAAGGCGCCGGCTATGAGGACTTACCGCCGGCGAGGTGGTCTCCGGCGAGCACCAATGCGCCGGCGATGACGCTTTTGTGTTCGCCGACGGTAGGGTTTTATCTACTAGTGCATATCACAAATGATATTAAGAGAATTGATTTTCTTAATTTTGGCATTATGGGGGAGGGATATCCCAATAGATTAGGACTGCACTCCCCCTATGTCCATGCCTGCACCTAAACCACATAATGATCAAGTAATAGATGTGTATGCAAGATGATCAATTCAAACTTCTTGAATCTACAATATTTAGCTCATTACTCAAATAGCAAAACCTTGCTTCATCAAGTGGCTTCGTGAATATATCTGCAAGTTGGTGTTTGGTTAACACATAAGATAGTTCAATACCTCCTCGGGCAGCATGATCTCTAATGAAATGATGACGAATCTCAATATGCTTTTTTTCCTTGTATGGTCCATCGGATTATAGGCAATCTTTATAGCACTTTCATTGTCACATAAAATAGACACTTTGTCACAATGGACACCATATTCCTTTAAAGTTTGCCACATCCATAACAATTGAGTGCAAGCACTAGCTGCAGCCACATACTCAGCCTCGGCGGTGGAGAGAGATATACAATTTTGCTTCTTAGAAGACCAACATACCAAGGACCTACCAAGGAATTGGCAAGCCCGGGAGGTTGATTTTCTATCATCCTTATCACCAGCCCAATCCGAATCAGTGTATCCACACAGAGAAAATGTTGAGCCCCTAGGATACCATACACCATAGTTTGGGGTATGAACCAAATATCGAAAGATTCTTTTGACCGCCATCAAGTGGCTTTCTTTAGGAGCCGCTTGATATCTTGCACACACTCCTACACTTAACACAATATCGGGTCTAGATGCACATATGTAAAGCAAAGAACCAATCATGGACCGGTATATCTTTTGATCAACATCTTTACAATTTGGGTTAAGCTCAAGATGAGTCTTGGTTGCCATGGGAGTAGGAGCTCCATTAGTTCTTTCATGTTGAACCTCTTGAGCATGTCTTGAGTATATTTGGCTTGATTGAAGAAGGTTCCTCATTAGATTCTTAGTTGTTTGATCTTAAAGACAAGAAATACCCTAAACTCTCCCATCATAGACATCCTGAACCTATCAGTCATAAGCTTTGAGAATTCATCATTAAAAGCTTTGTTAGCCGAACCAAAGATAATATCATCAACATATATTTGGCAAATGAAAAGCTCCCCATTAACCTTCTTAGTAAAAAGAGTGGGATCAATTTTCCCAACCTTAAAACCACGGTCTAACAACAACTCTCTAAGGTGCTCATACCAAGTATGTGGAGCTTGTTTAAGTCCATAAAGCACCTTATCAAGTTTGTAGACATGGTTTGGTAAGTTGGGATCCTCAAATCCTGGGGGTTGCTTAACATAAACCAACTCATGTAAAGGACCATTTAGAAAAGCACTTTCCACATCCATTTGTTGTAATTTAAAATTATGATGTGCAGCATATGCAAGAAGGATACATATAGACTCAAGGCGATCCACAGGAGCATAAGTCTCTCCATAATCAATGCCTTCAATTTGAGAGAACCCTCGTGCTACCAATCTTGCCTTGTTCCTCACAACAATACCATGTTCATATTGCTTGTTCTTGAATATCCACTTAGTGCTAATAACATTGCGGCACTCCTTGGGCTTTTCTACTAACTTCCAAACTTGAAGTTGTTGAGATCTTTGTGCATTGCTTCTAGCCAATATGAATCTTCAAGAGCTTCCCACACTTTATTTGGCTCCGCCATGGATATATGAGCTTGATGCTCACCAAAATGCTTCAATTGAGCTCGAGTGGACATCCACTCCTTAGATCACCAAGAACATTATCAAGAGTGTGCTCTCTTCTTTCTAACATTCTGTCCACTCTAGCTTTGCGACGAGTTTCGATCTCCTTGTTGTTCCTTGCAGGGATCTCTTCATCATTCTAGTCCTTCTCTTGACCTTCATTTTGACCTTGATCAACAATAGGTTCAACTTCATCAACATGAGGTACAAGTTGATCTTGGTCTTGATTAGGCAAGCTACTTGAAAGGCTTTGAGATGATCTTGCAACTGACTGAATAAATCTGCCTTGAGCAACTGACCGCGTGGGGCTAGACAATCCAGTCAGTGGAGAGGCTGGACTATCCAGCCTGGAGCTTCTTGCCTGATCAACATGGCGAGGGTTCTTAGCTTGTCTTTGGCTTGGGTCAACATTTCCCTAAAAAACAAGAGCTTGTTGAAGTTGTGAAGATGAGGGCTCCAGTTGAGTTGAGCATAGTTCTTCTTGATCCGCCACAAGGGGTTCCTCAACGGGCCAGATGAATCCCGCACCCATTCTTCTTATGGCATCTTGAGGTATTTCAACATCTACATCACAAACATCAACATGCCCCGCTTGGGGGCATCATATTCTTCGAAAACCACACTACAAGATTCTATGACAATTCCGAAGAGTTTATCATAGATTCTATAAGTGTGGGAATCGAGACCATAGCCAAAAAAAATACCCTCTAAAGCTTTGGAATCAAATTTGGACAAACAAATACCTTTTATGAGATAGAAACACTTACAACCAAACACCTGAAAGTATGAAATGTTGGGCTTGTTACCGGTAAGTATTTCATATGGCGTCTTGATCAACTCTTTGTGGAGGTAGAGCCGGTTTGATGCATGGGATGCAGTAGAGATTGCCTCCGCCCAAAAATTGTATGGAGACTTAAACTCAGCCAACATGGACCTTGCCATATCCATTAATGTCCAGTTCTTCCTCTCAGCTACACCATTTTGTTGAGGGGTATATGCAGCAGAATATTGATGTTTTATCCCCTCATCAGTAAGAAATCCATTTAATGTGTAGTTCTTGAACTTGGTGCCATTGTCACTTCTTATTATTAGCACGGGCACATTGTATTCACATTGAACCATATTGACGAAGTCGATGAAGCATTATTGGGTCTCACTCTTCAACTTGATGAAGTACACCCATGAATACCTTGAGTAGTCATCAACAATCACCAAACAATATTTCTTCCCACCAAGGCTAGCATGAGATGGAGGACCAAAGAGATCCACATGAAGGAGCTCCAAGATTCTCTTTGACTTTATAATGTTATTTGACTTGTGGGGAGAATCATGCATCTTTCCTTCAACACAAACCCTGTAAACACGATCTTTGGCAAAACAAACATTGTCCTTTAGTCCCACGATATGGCCACCCTTGTGGAGGCTTTGCAAACTTTTCATATTGACATGGGCTAGTCGGCGATGCCATAACCAACCCACACCGGCCTTTCCGAATAAGCACATCGCACTTGTAGTGGGTTTCCCCAAAAAGTCCACCACATACATGTCATTTTCGACGTAACCAACAAAAGCAACCTTTAGAGTCTTGCTCCACAAGAGAACCACAATATCATTATCAATAAAGACGACAAACCCCATCTTTCCAAGGGCACGGACTGAAAGTAAATTATGGCCAAGAGTCTCAACAAGCATGATGTCCACGAGAGTAACATCGTGTGCAACCACAACTTTGCCAAGACCCATTACCTGAGATTTTGACTTATCGGCATATGTGACAGTTATATGATCTTGATTTTCCCTTATCTCCATCATTATTTCTTTGCTTCTGGTCATATGACTTGTGCAACCACTATCAAGCACCCACTATGACCTGCCGGAAGCATAGTTCTACAAAAGATCAAGCTAGTTTTTAGGTACCCATTTTTCAATGGTTCCTCTTTTGTTAGTGACAAGGGTCTTTGGAACCCAAATATACCAAGCAATATAACCATCAAATGGACCAACATATTGTGCATAAACATCACCATAAGAATAACTCATTAAGACATAGAGGGTTAGCACTTCCCGCAAAGTCATATTGTGACATAGTTTTGCCACTAGGGGTATTACTACCCATAATGGTCTTGTCTTTTGCTTGTGTGGGCTTGGCCTTCTTCTTATTGTTGCTCTTCTTCTTAGCTTTGGACACATAGCCAAGACCTATTTTCTCATTATTTGGCATTTACTTACTCAAAAGGTCATCAAGTGACTTGTTACCTTTGGGGAAGTTGGCCTTTGCAAGCTCCCCCTTCAACCTAGCATTTTCTTCAAGGATGTTCGTACTACTAGAAGGAATGAAAATGCTAGGTGAAGCGACATTAGTCAATTGAGTTTGAAGTTGTTCATGAGACTTTGTGAGAGTCAAGAATTCACTTTCCAAGGCCTTGTGAGCCTTGTTAAGCTTATCATAATCCTGAGCAAGTTTGTCATGAACAACACCAAACTCAATCTTGTCCTTTTGAGCCTTTTTATACTTAGCAATGACATGATCATGTTCTTTAATGAGTTCAGCTACTATTCGATCATTTGCCTCATCAAGGCCTTCAAGTTTTTCTTCAATAGACTCTCTAGTCTCTTGTTCTTCTTCTAGAGCATTAGTTAGAGCATCCATCTCAAGTAGATGCTCTCTCCCTAGTTTACATCTCTCATCAAGGAGCTCTTGTGTGTGAGCAAGTTGGTTCGAGATATTTTAAAAATGCTTCTTGTGCTCCCCTTGCAAGTTAGTCATATAAGCATCGAAAGCAACTAATTCCTCCTTCACCTCAAGAGTTATATCATCATTCAAATCATTATTGATAATGGGGGTGGAGAGAGGGGATTATGATACCTCCGATGCTCTTGCCATAAGGAAAGCGACGTTCTTGTTGGAGATGTTCTCATTTGGGGAATCGAAGAGGGATAAGGTGGATGTAGAGGTAGTGGAAATGGCAATGGTAGCCACACCATTTGTTGTCTCTTCTTCCTCCTCCTCATCATCGGAAGAGAACTCTTCATGTGCTATGAATGTAATGTCACTGGAATTCTTGTTGGTGGCATTCTTCTTGTTAAAAGGCTTCTTGAAAGGGTCCTTTGGATTTTTCTTCAATATGAGTGCACCACCATTATCTTCTATCTTCTCATAAGGACATCCAACAACAAAATGATAGCGTTCACCATAGTTGATGCAAGTTCTCAGTCTTGAAGCATTTTCTTTTCTACCACTTGGGTTGCTTCTTCGTTGCATCTCCATCTTGGACTTGGTGGGATCTTTCCAAAAGTTTCTCGCATAGAAAGCCATGTATTCACCATGAGCAACCTTGACATCTTCGGGGTGGCTCATAGAGAGTGCATCATCACTTCCTTCTTCTTCTTCATACTCCTCAACCTTGGCCTTCAAGGCAAGATTGACACCACTACTCATTCCAATGGCATGAGCTCGGGCATCTTTGGCATTCTTGGCAGCAACCTTGGACGCGGCCATCTCTTGCATAACTTCATTGGAGGTCATGAGATGGTAGTTGTGTCTTCCTTGGAGACTCTTCAAGTCAGTGGGCTCAAATGGCACGAGCGCACTCACATACTTCCTCTTGATCCAAGCATCATCAATGTGAGAGGCACCAACATTTCTGAAGGTGGTGGATGTGGATTTGAGTCTTTGATACATGTCTTCATGATCCTCACCATCCTTCATAAAGAAACCTTTAGCTTCATTGCTCAAGGCATCATATCTATTTCTTCTCATGCTCTCATTTCCAACAAACAAGTCAATGCGAGCACCCCAAGCTTCCTTTGCGGTATTGAAGTGCTCAATGTGGGGAAAGTCCTTTGGTCCCACCCCAAGTTGAATCATGTGCAGAGCAGTGGCATTGAGTTAACTATTGACCACTTATCTCCTTGTAAAGTTGGTTGGGTCCTCAATTCTGAGTCCTTCTTCAATGATGTTCCACAAGTCAATGCAAGAGCTACGCACATGAGATTTCATCAAAACTTTCCATTGAGAAAAAGTATGTGCATCTAACTTAGGTGGGTCACCTCTATTATTTGTATGAGGATGCGGGATCCGAGGGTCGGGAGAGTAGCATTCAGGAGCCGCATGGTGCTCTTCCTTCCCATCACTCTTTTTGGTGGTGGAGTTAGTGGAATTATGTTCATCCCCCAATTCTTCACCCATTGGCTTAGCCGGATCATTTGCCTTAGGGTTAGGAGGTGTTTCCTCTTGAGGGGGAGGTGGTGAGGCTGACTTTTTCTTAACAAGTTGACGCAACTGTTGGATTTCGTTGCCCAAGGTAGAGCTCAAGCTTGTTTCCAACTTATTGAGATCTACCATGGTCACTCAAGTGCTAGCCTCACCCTCTCCACCTTCATCTGGGTTGCACATATTCTCTTAGGCGGTTAAGCCCGAATAAAGAGGCATGGCTCTGATACCAATTGAAAGGATCGTATGGGCACCTAGAGGAGGGTGAATAGGTGCTACTTCAAATTTTACTCCTTTTTCAATTTAGGGTTTGACAAAAAGGTAAATTCTCTAGATATGCAACTATGGTGAATTTACCTATATGTCACACTACCACAACTTAACTAAGCAAGAACTAGATAAAGGAAGGTGCAATAAAGGATAGAAGGCGAAGTGAAGCACACGTGGACACAAGGATTATTTATTGCAGTTCTTTCCTTTTGAGGGGAAGTACGTCTGTGTTTGTAGAGGGGTGGTATCAAACCACCAACGTCACGACATGCCTCCCTTGTAATTGGGTGAACCTCGCCCAAGGGGATCGATTCACACTTCCACTATATCGGAAACCTTCAAGGTGGTAGCCAACACCCTTACAACAATTTTGAGGCACACATCCACAACTTAATTGGAGGCACCCGAATCCAAGAAAGCTGTCACACAATCAAAGACAAGCTTGTAAGAACCAAAACAAGGCCTAGGGTTTCCAATGAAACCCTAGAGCAAGGGTCCCTCAAGTGAATGAGGGGGTAATGAAGATTTCTCTTGGTGAAGCTATAAATCAAGGCCTCCTCCTTCGATTCCCCAAAGATCAGCGACTTTGGGTGGTTGGATGAAGAGAACTTGGAGTTTTGGTGGCTCTAATGGTGATGATTTTCTTTTCTAGAACGAGCAGCTTGAGGTAGAAGATGAGGTATGATGACCCACAAGTATAGGGGTGTATCGCAGTATTTTCGATAAGTAAGAGTGTCGACCTAATGAGGAGTAGAAGGTGTTGATGAGTGGCTTGGAGTAGGAATTCTCTGTAAATTCTTAGCAAACAGAATTTTAGGGGTTTTTAATAATGTAGATAAATAAAGTGCGAGTGAATAAAAGACAATAATAATAGATGCAGCAAGTGGCCCAATCCTTTCTTTAGCAAAGGACAAGCTGGTTGTATTACTTAAGATGACCAAACGTTCTCGAGGACACATGGGAATATCATCAAGTGCTTTCGTTTCATATAGTTGGTTAATCTTCTTTAGTTTGATAAGTGTTGTCTGCGTGAACCTGTGCTAATGTACTGACCTTCCTAGGACTAATACATACTTGTGATTAAATCCCTTACAAGCATCTGCAAGTATAAGAAATTAATTAAGATAAAAACCTAACCACAGATTTAAACTCTGAGATCCTAACATCCCTTGTGCAAAGGTTTCCTAACGGGGGTTCAGGTTTCTGTCACTCCGGCAACCCCTACGATTAGTAGCCAAATACACAATGCATTCCCCTAGGCCCATAAAGGTGAAGTGTCATGTAGTCGACATTCACATGACACCACCAGAAGAATAACAACACAACTTAAATAACAAATTATTGAATCTTTCTCAACACAATTCCACTACTAACAACATGACTTCTCCCATGTCCTCAAGAACAAAACGAACTACTCACAAGACATCATATGGATCAAGATCAGAGATGATATAATTATAAGTAATAATCTGAACACAACAATAATTCAACTGTTCCACTCAATAGCATCAACTACAACAAGTAATCAACACTAGGAAAGTTTCCCCTAAGAACTATGCAAGATTCACCCCAATTGTTACAGCGGTATGGAGTGGTGATGATGGTGCTGGTGGAGATGATGATGATGATCCCGATGAAGTCCAGCTTGATGGTGGTGTTGATGGTGACGATCTCCCCTCTCCGGGAAGGAATTTCCCCGACAAATTTCTGCCTGCCAGAGAGCTCTTTCTCTCTCTGTAGTTTTCCGCCCCATAGAGGCGGTGGAATCTTTCTGTGGTCGCTCCCCAGGTCTTAGTGTTTCATGGGGATAATATACGCCAAAGGGGAGAGCCAGGAGTGGTCTAGGGTGGCCACACCACCTGGTGGCACGACCAAGGGTGGCCCGCGCCAGGGGTGGTGTGGGCCCCCTGTGGGCCAACTCCGCTCCCCCTTCTGGCATCCTTCGTCTTCTGGAAAATAGGATTTTCCATGTATTTTCCCGGATTTTCTGATCTTCGTGAATTTCGCCTCCAAATAGCCCATTTTCCATCAGAATCCTGACTGCAGCGGTCCATCCTCCAAAAGTCATCAACCTTGCAAAAATAGATGAAATAACATAAGTATCATCTCTTAATATGAAATATATCAATGAATAAAATTATGATATAGAATAGTGATGAAAAATGGACCTATCAACTCCCCCCAAAGTTAGACTTCGCTTTTCCCCAAGCGAAAACTGAGCTCAATAAACATGACCTCGGGTTTATGGAGTGAAGAGTCGATAAAATAATATGGACAAGAAGCATCACATTCATCAATACACAAATCATAATAGAAGACAACTCACTATTATATAACTTAACTTGCAATAAGTAAAGGAACCACAATAAAGATGCACGAGGTAAATCATAATTGGTAATAGCAAACTTTGCTCTTGGTCGAAGAATAGTTAACAATTTGCAGGAGTTCAAACATAATGGGGTTTTCAATGATAGCTTTCAAAGTAGTATTCATTAAAGATAAGAGCAATGTGCAAAACAAGGAACATAAGACACGTGATTGAATAAATCAGCATATGAATGAATGAAACACAACAACTCAAAATACTTGCTCTTATCTAAATGAATAGGTTTATTGACTCAACTAAAATGTAAAAAGTAAAAGATAGGCCCTTTGCAGAGGGAAGCAGGGATTTCAAGTTTCATAAAGAGCTTCCAAAAATTATGGTACTTACTAGCTTTTAGCTCTCATTGCCTGATGACCCACAAGTATAGGGGGTGCATCGTAGTATTTTTGATAAGTAAGAGTGTCGAACCCAACGAGGAGCAGAAGGTGCTGGCTAGTGGCTAGGAGCAGAAATTCTCTATAAATACTTAGCAAACGGATTTTTAGGGGTTTTTGATAATGCAGGTAAATAAAGTACGAGTAAATAAAAGACAATAAGAATAAATGCAGCAAGTGGCCCAATCCTTTCTATAGCAAAGGACACACCGATTGTATTACTTAAGATGACCAAACGTTCTCGAGGACACACGGGAATGTCGTCAAGTGCTTTCGCTTCATGTAGTTGATTAATCTTCCTTAGTTTGCTAAGTTTTGTGTGGGTGAACCTGTGCTAATGTACCGACCTTCCTAGGACTAATACATACTTGTGATTATACCCCTTGCAAGCATCCGCAAGTACAAGAAAGTAATTAAGGTAGAAACCTAACCGCAGCTTTAAACTCTAAGACCCTGACGTCCCTTGTGCAATGGTTTCCTAACGGGGGTTTAGGTTTTTGTCACTCCGGCAACCCCTACGATTAGTAGCCAAATACACAATGCATTGCCCTAGGCCCATATAGGTGAAGTGTCATGTAGTCGATGTTCACATGACACCACTAGAAGAAGTACACCACAACTTAAATATCAAACTATTGAATCTTTCTCAACACAATTCCACTACTAACAACATGACTTCTCCCATGTCAGCAAGAACAAAACGAACTAGTCACAAGACATCATATGGATCATGATCAAAGATGAAATAATGATGTATAACAATCTGAACAGAAACAATAATTCAACGGTTTACTCAATAGCATCAACTACAAGGAGTAATCAACACCGGGAAAGTTTCCCCTAAGAACTATGCAAGATTCAACCCAATTGTTACAGTGGTATGAAGTGGTGATGATGGTGCTGGTGGAGACGATGGTGATAATGATGATGATGATCCCGATGAAGTCCACCTTGATGGTGGTGTTGATGGCGATGATCTCCCCTCTCCGGGAAGGAATTCCCCCGGTAGAATTCTGTCTGCCGGAGAGATCTTTCTCTCTCGGTGTTTTCCGCCTCGCAGAGGCGACGGAATCTTTCTATGGTTGCTTCCCGAGTCTTAGGGTTTCGGGAGGATAATATACGCCAGAGGGGAGAGCCAGGGGTGGACCAGGGCGGCCACACCACCTGGTGGCGCGGCCTAGGGTGGCCTGTGCTAGGGGGTGGTGTGGGCCCCATGTGGCCCATCTCCGCTTCCCTCTTCTGCCTTTCTTCGTCTTCTGAAAAAATAGAATTTCCATGTATTTTCCCGGATTTTCTGATCTTCGCGAATTTTACCTCCAAATAGCACCTTTTCCATCAGAATCCTGACTGCAGCGGTCCATGCTCCAAAAGTCATCAACCATGCAAAAACAGATGACATAACATAAGTATCATCTCTTAATGTTGGGGGGATACCCTCGGGTAGGGTCACGCCGGGGTATAAAGGCCGAGTTAGCCGAGGTTTGGCAAGGCCAAAGCAGATGCTGGCCGGGTCACCTCAAGGCAGGCCGAATCACGGGGTAATCCGGACCTGGGGGCGTTCGCCTAACTAGGCCTCATCCGACTTAAGCGGTAAGTCGGAAGTGTATGTTTTACCTGTATGCAAGAACGGGTGTGGCCGGATGAACCATCATTCGGGTCACGGCAAGCTTCTAGGAGAAGGAATGAATCTCGCTGGTCAAAAGGAGCCCCGGTACGCACTGCCTAAGCGAAGCGAGCAAGGACAGGACCACCGGGGCGTGGCCGACAAGCATGACGATGCCCGTGTCGGCTGACGAGGGCGCCGTCAGAGGCTCACGTAGCTAAAGCATGTGTGACGCGGGGGAAAAAGCACCCCGGTCGGCTTACCACTTTGGGAGGAGGCATATTCTTAGGAATAGGAATATGCCTCCACGTATGCCCTAGGCAGAAACCGAGCCTCCCCTATAAAAGGGGGGCTAGGGCTTCTGCTGAGGGGGTTGGTCTCTCTACGATTCTGTTTTGGTCAAGGGTTTCAGGTGAGATCTGTGGGTGAGAGTAAGAGAGCTCCTTCTTCCTCCTCTCGCCAATACAGCTCTAGGAGCACTTGTAACCTTGGGAGTAAATCAATACAAGCTCTTGTGTGGAGAATCACTTCACTATCCCTCCCTGGATTCCCCTAGCGAGTATTAGTCCCCACCTTTAGCCTATACATGGCATCTGCCATGACACCACCACGACAGTTGGCGCCTACCGTGGGGCAAGCGACGCTAGCAGGGGTCAAAATCCGGACGAGAAACTTCATCGCCACCGGCGAGCGCATCGTCTCCGGGCTCGTTCAGCGCTTTGGAGCGCGGGACTTCGTTAGCGACAATGCATGCTGCTTCAGCACGCGCTCTCCCCCACGCAACGGCATCTTCATCAAGCTCGGCGCGCACAAGGTCTACGTTGCGGTGGATGTATCCTGCGTTCATCTGCGCCACGTCGTCGAAGCAAGCGAACCGCCCCTCACTGTGGCTCGCGGGGAGCGTATCGCTTGTTCCCCGGACCATGCAGAGGTAATGATGACAGCGCCAGGTGTGGCTGCGAGCAAAGATCCGGCGCCAGAGCCGGTGGCAACGCCCAAAGCACCAAGGAAAGGTAGAGGTCCTCCGCTAGAGAGACCGGAAAACGTGTTGAGAGAGGCAATGGACAGCTTGGCAAACCCTGTAGTAGCAGCGGTAGATCCGGCTCGTGCACAGGCCGAGCTGGAAGAAACTAGGCAGAAAATACTAGAGGGCGCAAAGAAAATAGCCGCAGCCCAGCAGTCGTTGAACATGACGCTGCGTGAGTACGCTAAGGCGAACAAGGTTGATAATGTAAAAGTCTAAGGGAGAAATCTCATGAGCGAGATGAACAGAGAAGGTGATGCTGGGATCGAGGAATCAAAAAACTGTTTGTCCGTGGGGCTGCCGAGGTATAGTACCCCGGCCAAGAACCTCAGAGCAGCGGATGCAGCTGCGTCCGAGTTAGAGGGACTGACGGGTGAAGCCCGGCAAAGGCAGCAAGATCGGGTTAACAAGCTGGTTCGGATTGCAAATAGGCAAAACGAGGAACTGCTCAGGGCAAACCCGGAAAGAGCTGGAGCCTCCAAGATCGTCCATTCGGCGGTGGGTAACCCGGAGAAATCCGCTGGAGCCGCATCGTCCCCTCATGGTGGTCCAAGGAGAGAGGAGGTGGTAACCTCGGCCAGACGGAACAAACAGATTGTCCCGTATGACCCGGCACGGGCAGGGAAAGAAAAAGAAGCACAGAAAAATGATGATCGACGGAGTGTGAGCCGAGGCGAAGCTGGCCGAGGTAACCGCGACCAAGGCAATGCCGGTCAAGGGAACGTTGTCAACGGCAATGCCGGGCAGCAAAACTCAGCTGGAGCAAGACAACCGCAGCAGCGGAACATACCAAGGCAAGAGCACAGTGACGGCCGAGGTGTGCAACAGAAAGGTGCGCCGCAAGAGCAAAACCGGTATAACGACGGTGATTCGGAGATGGCAAATGCGGGATACCCGAGACCGGACTATCATGTAATAGGGTCGAGATTGGGAAGTAGGGATTTGATGCCGGACGATGCAAGGTTGAAGCTGGATCGACTGTATCGGTCGGAACAGATTGAATGTCAAGGTCCACCGGGTCCAGCATGTTTTGGACCCCGGATCATGAAAGAGCCACCAGTACCAAACTTTCAGCTGCCCAGGGGCACCAAGACCTATGACGGTAGTACCAAGCCAGAGGATTGGCTGATAAACTATGCTACGGCTGTGAAAATTGCCACAGGCAACCTGAGATGGGTTGTACGGTATGTACCCCAGATGTTGGAAGGCCCGGCAAGGGTGTGGTTGAACAATTTGCCACCAGGAAGCATCAACTGCTGGATAGATTTCGAGGAGATGTTCATCAGCAATTTTTCGAGTACGTATCAAAGGCCAAATAGGCCACAGACCCTAGCTATGTGCAAGCAAAGACCCAATGAGACATATCGGGAGTTTTTGACCCGGTGGTGTACCGTGAGAAACTCATGCGAGGGTGTGAGAGAATCACAGGACATAGCATGGTTTGCACAGGGGTGCAGATATGGAAGCGAGCTGTGGATGAAGTTGCAACGGAAAATGCCAGCTACGTTGGTAGAAATGATCCGGATTGCAGATTCGTATGCGTTGGGTGACCTGACCCAACCAAGGCTCGCGTCAAACGAGTCAAGCGATGAGTACTATCAGAGGGATGGATCCGGATCATCCCGGAGGAATGATTACAGAGGAAAAAGGAGAGATGATAGACCGGACCATAGGTACGGTTCGCACCAGGTTACATCTGTGAATCAAGATCAACTCGGAGCAGGGGGTAGCCAGCGCCAGAAAACTGGAGGTCAATGGACTCCAAGGAACGATGGGAAGAAGACTTGGACACCAGAACAAAATAAGAAGTGGCAAGAAAGGAAAGACCATCCGAGGTATACTTACGAGTCGATGTTGGACCAGCCGTGTAAGTTTCACACGCCAAATCCAAACAACCCAGCGGGTCATACGACGAGGCAATGCGAGTGGATGCGCAGGATCGAACAAGGTGGTTCGGGGAATGCTCAGGCACCCCGGAATGATCAGCCTCGGCAGGAGTTACCCCGGCAGCAATTGCTCTCCGGAGCGAACACGCAACAGCTAATGTTGCCTCCCCCTCCGCCGAGGTATGATAACAATGAAAGAAGGGATGCAGTGCATCAGGTAGAAAATCAGCATCAGCCAGATCAGAGGCACCTCGGAAATGAGGGGAGAAACGAGTACAGGGAGCATCACCAGAGTTACTGTGTATTCACCACAGAAGAAACTGATAGAAAAAGCTTGCAGCGTAGGCATATGGAGGTGAATGCAGTAATGCCTGCAGTGACGAGGTACATGCCTTGGTCCGATCAGGAAATCACCTGGAGCATTAGGGATCATCCCAAGCTCATGCCGAGCCCTGGATCGTATGCATTGGTGCTGGATCCTACGTTCATTGGACCTAGCATTAATGTAAGGTTCTCCAAGGTACTGATCGACAACGGCAGTAGCATAAATATCATGTATGCGGACACAATGCGCAAGTTGGGTATCTCGGAGAACATGCTCCAGGCCATGAGGACAACTTTCCATGGCATTGTGCCCGGCATTTCTTGCGAGCCCATAGGCAAGGTCCGGGTCGACGTCTTGTTCGGCACGAGGGATAATTGCCGAACTGAAAATCTGGAGTTCGAAGTGGTGAACTTAGAAAGCACGTATCATGCGTTGCTCAGAAGGCCAACGCTGAACAAGTTCATGGAAAGTTGTCATATCAGCTACTTGAAGATGAAATTGCCCGGACCAAACGGAGTGATTACCATTGCGGGGGACTTCTGACGTTCCATGGAGTGTGCGTCGTCCAGATCAAACTTAGCCGAGTCACTTGTGATCATGCAGGAAAAAAGAAAAATTCAAGAGGTGGCAAAATTGGCTCAGTCCGCGCAGCAGTATATGCCGGCGCTGAGTAACCCGCTTGGAACTGTCTCCTTCCAGGCCACGAAAGATACCAAGAAGGTTCCCGTTGATGACATGTTCCCAGAGCGCACTGTAACAATTGTTGCCGGGCTAAGTGATAAATAGGAAAGCGAGCTCGTCAGCTTCCTCCGTGAGAATCGGGACATTTTTGCTTGGTCCACACAGGACTTGCAAGGTGTTCCGAGGGAGTTGGACGAGCACTCTTTGAATGTGAGACCCGGAGCCAAGCCGGTGAAGCAACCTCTCCGCCGCTTCGCCGAAGATAGGAGAAAAGTCATTGGAGATGAGATAGCTCGGTTGCTAGCTGCAGGATTTATCATGGAAGTTCTTTACCCGGATTGGCTGTCTAATCCGGTGCTGGTGGAAAAGAAGAAGGATGACCCGAACGTGGCAGTGGTTTGGCGCATGTGTATCGATTACACGAACCTGAACAAGGCGTGTCCAAAAGATCCGTTTCCGCTGCCAAGAATAGATCAGGTCATAGACTCAACTACTGGATGTGAATTGTTGTCATTCATTGATGCTTATTCTGGTTTCCACCAGATACCTCTGAATCCGGATGATCAAATAAAGACAGCGTTTATTACCCCGTATGGGGCTGCTATCGCACCATGCCGTTTGGTTTACGTAATGCAGGGGCAACGTACCAGAGGTGCATGCAAAAATGTTTGCACGACCAAATAGGTCAAAATGTACAGGTGTACGTGGATGATGTGGTTATCAAGACCAAGGAAAGCAAAACACTCCTTGACGATATCAGGCAAACGTTTGCAAACCTAAGAAGGTTCCGGATGAAACTTAACCCGGAAAAATGCACCTTCGGTGTCCCGGCTGGAAAATTGCTCGGTTTTCTCGTCTCCAGCCGAGGTATCGAGGTTAATCCAACCAAAATCCGGGCCATCGAGCGAATGGAACTGCCAAAGTGTCTTAACGATGTCCAGAAGTTCACAGGTTGCCTGGCCTCGTTAAGTCGGTTTGTATGTCGGTTGGGAGAAAAGGCTTAGCCTCTTTACCAACTCATGAAAAAGTCGGATAAGTTCATTTGGACACCGCAGGCCGATGAAGCCTTTGCCCACCTAAAGAAAATGTTAGCCACGGCACCAATGCTAGCCTCACCACTACCAAAGGAGCCAATGTTACTCTATATAGCCGCAACCAACCGAGTTGTAAGTGTAGTGATAGTGGTGGAGCGCGATGAGGAAGGTAAGTCAGTGCAAAGTCCGGTGTATTATTTGAGCGAAGTGTTGTCAACCTCAAAGCAGAAATACCCACATTATCAAAAAGTGGCATATGGCGTGTACATGGCCGCCAAGAAACTGAAGCACTACTTTGAGGAACATCCCATCCGGGTCATATGTGAGGCCCCTATATCCGAGATAATGAGTAACAAGGATGCAAGCGGCAGAATTGCAAATATGACAGGAGAGAAGCCATCAAGTCTCAAGCTGTGGCGGACTTTTTCGTGGACTAGGCCGAGGTGCAGTACGAACCACCGCTTCCTGATCCGAACTATTGGCGAATGTACTTTGACGGATCAAAGACCAAAACCGGGCTAGGTGCCGGAGTTGTACTCACGTCGCCGAAGAAGTACCAGTTGAGATATGTGCTGCAGATCCACTTCACCGCATCAAACAATGTCGCTGAGTATGAAGCACTTGTGCATGGGCTCAAGGTAGCAAAAGAAATTGGAATACGTCGGATTATATGCTTTAGCGACTCGGATTTGGTGGTGCAACAAGTGTCCGGAGTGTGGGACGCCCTTGATCCAAACATGGCACTATACAGATTTCATGTGCAGAAGATTTCTGGTTACTTTGAGGGATGCGAATTTCATCATGTACCTCGGGTGGAAAATGAGGCTGCCGACATGCTGTCAAAGCTCGGGTCAACCAGACAAGCAATTCCACCGGGTGTAGCATTAGAGCACCTTAAGAAACCATCCATCAGGCCATCCCCGGAATCCGAGTCAATCCATGTCCCGGAAGACACCGAATCCGGAGCTGTGCCCATGGACATTGACACGGGAAGTGGTGCGCATAACCTGGGGACTGCTTCGGCAAACCTGGGGACTGCTTCGCAAGACCCGAGGACTGCTCAGCACGGTCCGGTCGAAGTTATGCCGGTGGATCAAATGGATATAGACGAGGACGTGTTCCCCATGCGGCCAGTATCGGCTTGGGCACTGTCTATATTTCAATTCCCGAAGGATGGAACGTTACCCACTGAGGAGGTGCTGTCCAGGCAAACACAGAGGAGGGCAAAGGCCTACACGATCATCAATTCCGAGTTATACAAAAGAAGTGTGACCAATGTCCTCAAGCGGTGTGTTGACCCGGAAGAAGGGCTTGAAATCATCCGAGATATACATCAGGGGGAATGCGGGGATCACGCCTCATCCCGAGCCTTGGTAGCAAAAGCTTTCCGACACGGATTCTACTGGCCAAATGCCTTAGAGCAAGCAGAAGACCTGGTGAGAAAATGTAATGGTTGTCAGAGGTACGCTACCAAGACACATATGCCAATGTCGGAACTCAAGACCATCCCAATCACTTGGCCATTTGTCGTATGGTGCTTGGATATGGTTGACACGTTCAAAACACCAAGGGGAAATATGACTCACATTCTGGTAATGGTGGACAAGTTTATGAAGTGGATTGAGGTAAAGCCTATAAGAAAATGTGATGGAGCTACATCGGTAACGTTTCTAAAAGATATCATCTTGAGGTACGGTTATCCACACAGTATCATAACTGATAATGGCACAAATTTTGTGGAAGGAGCTTTTGCTCGTTTTTGCCTGGATAAGAGGATCCGGCTTGACGTAGCTTCGGTAGCCCACCCCGCATCAAATGGACAAGTGGAAAGATCCAACGGATTAGTATTATCCGGGATAAAACCCCGGCTCATTGAGCCGCTGCAAAGATCAGCAGGGTGCTGGATAGAAGAACTACCAGCGATCAACAGGCTATACGCCATTCTTTCTGGTATATGGGCAGAAGCTGTATTACCAGCCGACATAGAGCATGATTCGCCTAGGGTCACCCAATACATAGAAGCCGAAGTGCAAGAAGCCCGGCAAAATGATGTTGATCTGCTGGAAGAAGCGAGAGAACTGGCACTGTCCAGATCTGCCATATATCAGCAAAATCTCCGACGCTATCATAGCCGGAAAGTGTGCCCCCGAGTCTTTCGGGAAGGCAATCTGGTGCTCCGGTTGGTACAACGTACTGCTGGAATGCATAAATTATCCCCCCCATGGGAAGGGCCATTCATCGTGAGCAAAGCATTGCACAACGATTCTTACTATCTTATAGATGCAAAGCCACAGGAAAAGAACAAGGTGGACAGGTCCGGAGAGGAATCTAAGCGACCATGGAACATAGATCTACTTCGGCCTTTTTACACCTAGCTAAGAAGTGTATGTATCCGGGTTATCTCATATGTCGGTATGTATGTCGGCAATGAGCTTATCAATGAAATGTTGGCACCTCGAGCAGTAACTCGGGGACTGCCTTAATAATGTTTGTTATTTTCTACGCGTCAAATGGAGTAAGTTATTCTACTTAATTCGGATTAGTAATGTGTGAGCACCAAAAACCCAACTCTTCGACTTGCTGCTGTCCAACAAGAATTGGCTTCATGGAAAGCAAGAGACCAAGTTTAGAATTGCGTAGCACATGAAAAACGACTAAGGAAAAGAATTTATTCGAGCTGACGTTTGTGTTTCGGACTAACCCCGTATTCATTTTCAAATTGTTATACAGTTTTATTTATGAGCTAAGTCTAAAAGTTTCCCAGTATTGTTAAGACAATCTTTCAAGCTCGGATTCGTAAGTTGTAAAACCGAATCAAGGTAGACATGATCCGAGCCAAAAGATTGAACGAACAAGAAAAAGAAACTCGGGGACTACGCCCAAGTTAATCTGGCATAAGTACTCAGTAGCAAAATATCACATGTGTTTGGAATACAATAGCACCCGGCATACCGGGGATCTCATAAATTTTCAAGTGTTTTTAATTAAGGAGCAGCGGGAGGAAGTTCGGCATCATCGTCGCCCTCTTCGATATCCGAGGCAGTGTCCTCTTCGTCTTCACCCGAGTCATCTTCAACGTTCTCAACTTCCTCTTTGCCTGCGACTTCCAGGAAGCTCGGACCCTCAGTCCATTCATGAATGGGGGCATATTCGATGAGGCTGTGGGCGCAAGCCTAGCGCCGAGCTACCCACTCCGGGTCATCCGTCCATTTGGATCCGGTGCGCAGGCGTGTGAGGAAGCTGAGATCTATCTTCTCATACCACGTCAGAATGTGGTGAAGGATGGTATCGGCTGCAGCACGTCCAGCGGATTCTTGCCAGAGGTCAAGCTGGGTCTCGATTTCCGAAAGCCTTTCAGCGAGCTGTGTGACTCTTTCTGGAGCATCATCGGCAGGCCAGAAGGCGTTGAAGACCCGGACTGAAACATCGAGGAGGTCCCTGCCGTAGTTCTTAATGATTTCCACGCGAGACGACAGGCTGACCAACAGGTCCTCCATGTCAAAGGGAAGGCTCTCACCCTCAGGAGCGACCGGAGTACCCCTTTCTCGGCGGAAATTGGCGACAGGAGCACTTGCAATGGCAGTACCCTCTGGAAAGTGGTGCCTGGGAAACAAGGCAAAGGACAAAGTTGAGAAAACAAGGCATATGAAGTAACCCGGAGAAATAAGGCGGATAAAGGAAAATAAATTACGTGAGATGTGACTGTGAATCCGGGTCAATTCCTTGGTGCAAGCATCACGCCTCTTCCGAAGCTACTCGAGCTCAGCATTTTCCGACTCAAGTTTGACCTCGGTTTCCTGAAGAAGCCACGGTCCTTAGCATTTTGGAGCTTGAGGCGCTCACGTTCTTCGATGTAGTCCTGGCCAGCCTTTTTTAGCTTGGTTTGGTGCTGCGCCTTCATTTTAGCCATCTCAGCCTTGAGCTTGGCTATCTCATCGTCTTTGGTCCGGAGGAGCGCGAGCTCATCATCTTTCTTCTTTAGTTCGGCTTGGTGCTGCCCTGCTTGTTCGAGAAAATGTAGCATCACGTCAGGCACAGGCACACTATCTTCAAGCGATGCTGAAATAGTGCATTGGCCCGGCAGTGCCGAGGAATGAATGTTTGCCGAGCCGAGGAAAGCCGATGGAAACCGTGGTAAAGGCAGACAAGAAGGACGTACCCTTGATCTGCTCCAAGTTCTTCCGCGTTATCTTGTTTTCAGCTTCCACCCCAGCTGCGGAAACCGAACAATCAGATTGGTTCGGCAAACGAAGTTGAAGAAAATTGAGGAAAGGATGAGAAAGAAATTTACCCCTTTTCTCGTACTCCGCGATGAGTGCAGCCTGTTTTGCGCGAAGATTCTTGTGCGTATCCAGCAAGCGTTGGAATTCAGCACTCCGGCGGTTGGTGGTTACCTAAAAGAGATACAGAAACTTAAGTCAGCCTAGTGCATGTTCGAAGTGTACTAAAATCCGGGCCAAGTGGAACCTAACCCAGCTCTAGGTGTTTGCATGTTCGAAGTGTACTAAAATCCGGGCCAAGTGGAACTTAACCCGGCTCTAGGTATTTGCATGTTCGAAGTGTACTAAAATCCGGGCCAAGTGGAACTTAACCCGGCTCTAGGTGTGTGCATGTTCGAAGTGTACTAAAATCCGGGCCAAGTGGAACTTAACCCGGCTCTAGGTGTGTGCATGTTCGAAGTGTACTAAAATCCAGGCCAAGTGGAACTTAACCCGGCTCTAGGTGTGTGCATGTTCGAAGTGTACTAAAATCCGGGCCAAGTGGAACTAAACCCGGCTCTAGGTGTGTGCATATTCGAAATGTACTAAAATCCGGGCTAAGTGGAACTTAACCCGGCTCTAGGTGTGTGCATGTTCGAAGTGTACTAAAATCTAGGCCAAGTGGAACTTAACCCGGCTCTAGGGGTGTGCATATTTGAAGTTATCATGGAGCTACATTAGTTCTATAAAAGAGCATCCGGCCGAGTAACAAGTTACTCCCCCGGAGGCTCGGGGACTAATGGTTATTATCTACAATTTGCAAAGGAGAAACGGCGTACCTCCATCATTCGTCCAGCGAGGTTAATGGCCTTTGCGGTGGTATTCATCTGAGCGGAAAACTCGGCGGGGCCGAACTTTTCCGGGAGATCAGATTCTTGGACTACCTCTGCCTTATTCCAGTTCATGACAAATTCCATCAGGCTCGGGGGGTACCGTTCTCCGGTGGGCATATGGGGCGTCACCAAGCCCTTTGCATGTGCTTCCTTCCTCTTCACCAAGGTAAGGGCGGGGCTGGTATGCAGGACCAACTACTGGGCATCGGTTGGCTCGGCAGGGGCATCCTTTGCCGCAGGTGTTTTCTTAGGAAGCATCGATATGAGGGTACGTTGCCCAGGCTCGGCAGCACTGGGCTTGGCAACGTCTTGAATCTTCTTACCCTTGGCTTGCTGGGAAGAAGAAGCCGTAGCAGCGGTTTTTAGAGATTGAGAAGATTCGGAAGATGCAGAGGAACTGGGCGCTGGTACTCTCGTTGCTGGACTTGGTGCCGGCGCTGATGTTTTTGCAGCCGGAGTGGGTGCTGATACCGGAGTTGGAGATGGTGCTGGTTTGGCTGCTGGTACTGGAACGGATGCTGGAGTTGAGGTAGCCTTAGTGGCTGCTGGTTGTGGCGTTGCCGACGTGGTGGGTGCCGTTGCTCCGGCTGGGCCGGTTCCCCCCGCTCCAGGATGACCCGGAGCGGCCGCAGAGCCCTCCGGAATAGGGCTCAGCGGACGTGACTCGTCATCACGACGGGGTGAAGGGCTAGGCCAGAGAGGTGAAGAGATGCTGGATCCACTTTGAGGGACCTCCACCGGAGCCCTGCGAAATCAGATAACGTCAGAAGAAAAATTACGACGAAATAAGGAAGAACAAGTTACAGAAGAAAGAAGGACTTACGCATTCGAGGTTTCGGCCGCTTTGGGTTTTCGAGCCCTTCGTGTTGGGGCCTTGCCTGCTGGTTTGGGGGCAGTCTTGAAGAAGCCCCACGTTTCTTCTTTCGCCTTTTAACGGGTTGAGAGGGTCCGGAGGAAGAACTCAAAGAAGCCCCACGTTTCTTCTTCGTTGCCACCGGAACAGGCTCGCCCGTAGCGAGAGGGGGATCCTCGTGAATATGACCGCCGGGGTGAGCTGATGGCAGAAAAGCAAAAGAAAGGGGGACAGCCTCAAAAGGTTCAATCACCTCGATTTCCGAGTCATCTTCATCATCGGGCCAATCTCTAATAGAAGAGGATTTACCCGTGGGTCGTTTCGTGGCGTCGGTCATAGGGAGGAACATCTCCTGGTCCGGCTCTTCCTCATCCGGAGTCTCCCGGTTTGGCACCCACTTAAGGGACGGATCGGTGCCGTCCTCAAGGGTCTGCTGAAGGAATTGCTGAGGAAAAGAGCGAACAAAAGAGTCAAAAATTGCAACAATAAATGACATGTAATTAGTCCGGGTTAAGTTTGTAGCATGAAACTTACCGTGGGAGGAAGTCGGTCACGACAGAAATGCTCAATCCCCCAAGACCAATCAGTGGAAAAGTCCTTGTGAGTGGTGACGAGAGCCTTAACCCGGCGATAAATCTCCGAGTTGGTCAGCTCGAAGGATGAGGTCCGGTTAGGATCGCGGCCGTAGCTCATGTGGCACACCTTGTGGGTGCGCTTCTGGAGGGGTGAGATTCGGTTACGCACAAAGGTGATCATGGCATCCTCGTTGCATAGCCCGAGCCCCTTCAGTTCCAAGAACCTTTTGCTCACTTGGTTGGCCAAGGATGTGGGCTTCTTGGGGATCACATCCCACAGGTCCGGGTTAGGTGGACCCGGAGTGTAGGGAAGCAACCAGATCAAGTCTTCGGTGCCTGTATTCCGGACATAGAAGAAGGTCCGGGCCCATCCTTTGCAGGACTCTAGCCCGGTGACCCGGGGAAAAACGGAAAATCGCCGGGGTGAAATGGAGGCCGCTCCAAATTGAGTGAGCCACTTGTCCTCCGGATCAGCGTGGATGTTGGGAATGACGTTGCGGCGAAGGCCGAAGAACCGGATCCATAGCTCTTTCGTGGGCCATAGTCCGGCATAGCCTTCGATCGTAGAAGCAAAGGCAGAAAGAGAGGTGATGGCATTGGCTGGGAGGTGGTGTGGCTGGAGTTGGTACGTACCGAGCCAGTCCTGGAAAAAATCACTCACCGGCAAGCCGAAGCCCCGTTGGAAATGGGACAGAAACACGACGAACTCGCCCGGATTGGGTGAGGGGGCCAGTTCGTTGGAAGGAAGACGCGCGGCGACACCGGCAGGGATGCGTCTGGTCTGGTAGAGCCAGTCCAAGTCATCCTGGCAGACTCAGGAGCCGGCCCACGCGCCGTGGTCCGCCGCCGCGGCGTCTTCTTCCATCTCCTGCTCAGCAACAATGAGTTCCTCTTCAGTCATCTGGTCCTCGAGGCCCTCGCTGGCACTGGAGGCGGCGGGAGACAGTGGCCGGGACTGGCGCGGACTCGTGGCGAGAAATTCACGTCGCGGTGGCGGCGACGCGGAGGTGCGACGGAGAAGCGCGGCGGTAACGCTGCTAATTGGCGATGCTGGCGGCGGCGCGGTCGCGAGGAAGAGGAAGAAGAATAGTAGCGGGCAGAGGGGTGCGGAGGGGGAAAAATCCTAAGGGACGCACCCCTCCGCTATTTAACCACTCCCGTCAAGGGTGAGTGGGATCGCGCCCTGTGGACCGGCCACACGCTGCGGCCGTGTATCACTCGTCCGGACCAATCAGTGAGAAGCCACACGGAGGGCCACAGGGCAGAGAAAGTCCTGTGACGTGACGTGCTGATGCGGTAAACGAGGAGGCAGGCGTGACGTGCCCGCGCACAGTGATAACTGACAATTACTGTGGCGGTTACTATACCGTCCCTTAAAATAAGACGACATAATGATTACCCTTCACATGGGTTAGCGTACGAGAGAAGTAAGTAAGGCCCGGATGGAACTGTGGTAACCCGGCCGGCAAGTGAAAACTTAAAATGTGCGAAGGGAACGTAAATCCAAGCAGTCCGAGGTACAGAGGTAACTCGGCAACAACGACAGGGGCACAAAATTGAACCTGGTGTGGCCTTAGCGGCCAAGGCAGCTAAGACCCTACCAGCTTCGGGGACTAATGTTGGGGGGATACCCCCGGGTAGGGTCACGCCGGGGTATAAAGGCCGAGTTAGCCGAGGTTCAGCAAGGCCAAGCAGATGCTGGCCGGGTCACCTCAAGGCAGGACGAATCACGGGGTAATCCGGACCTGGGGGCATTCGCCTAACTAGGCCTCATCCGACTTAAGCGGTAAGTCGGAAGTGTATGTTTTACCTGTATGCAGGAACGGGTGTGGCCGGATGAACCATCATCCAGGTCACGGCAAGTTTCTAGGAAAAGGAGGGAATCTCGCTGGTCAAAAGGAGCCCCGGTACGCACTGCCTGAGCGAAGCGAGCAAGGACAGGACCACCGGGGCGTGGCCGACAAGCATGACGACGCCCGTGTCGGCTGACGAGGGCGCCGTCAGAGGCTCACGTAGCTAAAGCATGTGTGACGCGGGGGGAAAAGCACCCCGGTCGGCTTACCACTTTGGGAGGAGGCATATTCTTAGGAATATGCCTCCACGTATGCCCTAGGCAGAAACCGAGCCTCCCCTATAAAAGGGGGGCTAGGGCTTCTGCTGAGGGGGTTGGTCTCTCTATGATTCTGTTTTGGTCAAGGGTTTCAGGTGAGATCTGTGGGTGAGAGTAAGAGAGCTCCTTCTTCCTCCTCTCGCCAATACAGCTCTAGGAGCACTTGTAACCTTGGGAGTAAATCAATACAAGCTCTTGTGTGGAGAATCACTTCACTATCCCTCCCTGGATTCCCCTAGCGAGTATTAGTCCCCACCTTTAGCCTATACATGGCATCTGCCGTGACACCACCACGACACTTAATATGAAATATATCAATGAATAACAGTAAATTATGATATAGAATAGTGATGCAAAATGGACATATCAACTCCCCCCAATCTTAGACTTCGCTTGTCCCCAAGCAAAACTGAACTCAATAAACATGACCTCGGGTTTATGGAGTGAAGAGTCGATAAAAGAATACGGACAAGAAGCATCACATTCATCAATACACAAGTCATAATAGAAGACAACTCACTATTATATAACTTAACTTGCAATAAGTAAAGGAAACACAATAAAGATACATAAAGTAAATCATAATTGGTAATGGCAAACTTAGCTCTCGGTCGAAGGATAGTTGACAATTTGCTGGAGTTCACAAATAACTGATCTTCAAAGATGGCTTTCAAAGTAGTAGACACTAAGATAAGAGCAAAGTGCAAAACAAGGAACATGATTGAATAAATCATCATATGAATGAATGAAACACAACAACTCAAAATACTTGCTGAGATAGAAGGGAATAGGTTTACTGACTCAACTAAAAAGTAAAAGAAAGGCCCTTCGCACAGGGAAGTAGTGATTTCAAGTTTCATAAAGAGCTTCCAAAAATTATGGTACTTGTTAACTTTCAGTTCTCATTGCCCCTATCATAGGCATGTTTAGGTGATTAAGGTTAAAGTGATCAAATATGAGGATATGCTTGACAAGTTGCAAGTTGAAAATCTCATGTCCCTTGAATACGAGGGCTGCTCCTCATGCTACTCAAGTTTAGTCACCGGTAAGTTCTTGTCATAGTAAGTACATGTGTATCATAGAGAACCGCCAATGGGGTACCCCTTTCCCGATGATACGGAAGAATCCCCATATCAAAATGACAAGGCAAGAAGACAACAAGTATCTCATCAATCTTCTTATTTACCATGGGAATATGGTGCTTTTTTCTCTCTTTCCTCTTTTCTCATCTCTTTTTTTCCTTTTTTATTTTTCTCAATCTCTATCTCTTTTTTTATAAGAAGAATGCTTCATAGATGCTCGTTATGGTTACACTGTAGGTTTCCACCATGACAGCATGGATTAGACCGGCAGCCCAGGCGTTTCTCTAACACACATACATAACTCCATGGACTTACAAGCTCCCCTTTCATTTCACACTGACGACATCCATAGACAAAAGACCATGATATCAACTAGGTACAAAGTACCGGTGCAATGTTGAAAGCGTTCCCCATGACAGCATGGTTCTGCTAATTCACAACTTACAAAGTGCAAGCATATACGCAGCATAGATGGGCACAATGGTTCAAGTTTATTAAGTGCAAGAAAGTAAAGTGTGCCATCAAGTTCGTGAGAGCTTTAATCACTAAGTTTCACATAACAAGTTTAATTTGGAAGGTAGATAAAAACATGAATTTACTTGGAATAGCAATAGTGTTAATAGGTAGGTATGGTGGACACAAATGGCATAGGTTTTGGTTTAAGGATTGGATGCACGAGAAGCATTCCCTCTCAGTACAGGCTTTTGGCTAGCAAGGCTGGGTAGCAAGCATAAGAGTTGAAGAAACAAACAAACATACAAGTGATAAAAACAAACATGCAATCTTCCTCGGAAGCACAAAAGATCTTAACTAGAGAATACTAAACTTATGAGCAAATCAAGAAAGAAAGATGATGAAATTATATTTCTTTAAGAGTAGTTTTATCTTTTTCATTAAATTCTCAAAATAGTGTTGCTACTGACCGAGCTAGGTTTGCCAAGACCAACTAAATTAACTCAATGATCCCAAATTGATACCAATACTAACGACAAGATCAATCATATAACCATGAATTGAAAACTAAAATAAGATATGCAAAAGAGTAAATGCTAGAACTTCTCATTAATATTCCATAACGGAAACTTACACCAAGGGATACATAGATATCTAACGAGAGGGGGGACACTTCCATAATGCAAACCATCCTACATGATAACTTCTCTATTCATGATATGACTCTACTAAAAAGGTAAAACGATAGAAGATAGTGATGTGATACCGCGGCACTCCCCCAGGCTTGGAACAAACCAAGGGGATTCCAAAACCTGATGACGAATTACTCCTTTGGTGGTGGTGGTATTCTGTCGTCATCGTCCGACTTCCAGGGTAAGGGCAAGGACATCGTGGTCTCCAAGTCTTGCGATTCTTTCCCCACTCTTCCTCCTTGAAGTCTTCTTTTCCTGCGTGGCTAGAATGAGGCAAATCCCAATTGGAGGGTAGTTTCCCCTTGGGCATATTCTGGTATTGATGCTCATGGATAAGGGTATGGAAAGGATTCTTGGTGCGTGGAGGAAGTGATTGTTGAGCCAAACAGTGACACGGAGGTTTCCCTCCAGTTGACATCCGTGCAGTCCTCCTGACCCTGGAAGATCTTGCCAACACTCCAATGCTTGCAATGGTAGTGCCAGTGTGTGGATGTTGGTTTTCCTTTGCATCCTCTTCATCTTCACTCTTGATCTCCTTCTCCTGTCCGGGGTCTTGGCGATCTTCCTCCATAGGATCCTTTCCCTTATCCTTGGCAGACACCATTGTGCTTCTAACTTTCAAGAATAGTTTTTGGAAGAAACATATCGAAACTAAAACACGACGAGAACACGATATACGAACCTCGGGGGATCCGGGGGATTATATATTATGAAGTTTTACAACAAAAGGAAGGTACTGGGAGAAAACGGGTCGGAGACAGAGTCCGGGGCAGCCACACCACCTGCTGGCGCGGCTAGGGGGCCCGCGCCAGGGGATGGTGTGAGCCACCCTAGTTCCGTTTCCATCCCTCTTTCACTTTGTAGCTTTCATTGTTGGATAAAAACTCCAAAAATATAACTAGACAGAATTTTTGCGGAACTTTTCTTACCAGAACTGTTACCTATTCGAAAATGGACTCTGCAGGTCTCTGAATTTGGCATTTAGTAGAGTCACCACTTGAATAACATCAATATCTTCATCTTCATACTCATATTGCTC
This sequence comes from Avena eriantha, assembly GCA_910589775.1. Lineage (NCBI taxonomy): Eukaryota > Viridiplantae > Streptophyta > Magnoliopsida > Poales > Poaceae > Avena > Avena eriantha. The sequence goes on from OU342741.1 coordinate 111,957,946, forward strand.
GAGTCATGAAACCTTTCACTTTCTTATTACACCATTTTCTCCAATAACCTGGAAATTTCTTTCACACAAAACTTCATACAATTCTCATTAGCAATATTAGTGTAAGCGAGATAATAAACCTTTTAAGTCCAATTTCAACTAAAATCCATCAAATCATAAGCTAGTGCAGTAATTCCTTCAGAAAACCCAAAAATAATTCAAAAATGAAATCGATTAAAGAAGCAAATGAAAGAGTGGCAAAATCTGTCAAAACAGACCAGCAGGTAAAGATCAATTTTTTTGAACATATTTTGTTGCTCAAATCAAAAAGTGCAAAACTAACGAAAGTTAAATAATAACCTGGGGCAGAAGCACAAAACATTACAGCTCAATCCGACGTACAGATATCTCACATGAATTTTTACGGTGAAGCACAAAAATCTATTTCGGGACAACAACTTCCCCAAATCTTACTTCTCTCTCATTAGAGGTTGATCTTGACACAAAAACCAAACAAAAAGGATAAGGAGAGGTTATTACCGAAGTAATAACCTCCAAGACTCAAAGAAACAAAAACAACTGAAAGCACAAATAAATTAGGTTGTCTCCCAAAAAGCTCTTTCTTTATAGCCATTAAGATGGGCATGATAATTTCAATGATGCTCACATAAGAATATGAATTGAAGTGAAAGAGAGCATTAAGAAGCAAAAATACGCATGTTTAAGTCTAACCCACTTCCTATGCAAGGAAATTTTGTAAACAAACAAGTTGCTGAAACCAGAGGCTACAAGCATAGGAAGGCAAAACAAGTGCAACATAAAGACTTTAAGCATAAAACGAGGAAACTTGATATTATTGAGATGCATAAGAACAGTCTTCCCTCTCTCATAATAGCTTTCAGTATCATGCATAAATTTAATGATATAACTATGACAAGAACCATGGTAGCAATGATCACTTATCCCAACAGAAAACACAGGAACACTAGCTCTCATAACACTACTTTGTCAAACAATATTAAGGATATCCTTACAAAGGATAGTGTGTCCATCTTCTTCATATTTAGTGACAAAATCTTTCACATTTGCTATTATAGGTTCATCATCAAATTTTTTATCAGGTTCAACAGCTTTACTTGTACTTTCATTAACCATACTAGCTATCATAGAATGTTCCTTTATCTTAACTGGGAAAGGGATTTTCTCAACGTAAGGTTCAGGTAAAACATGTTTAGCAGTATAAACTTCAGTATTTCTTGCAGGAACACACTTAGCAACATCTTTATATGGTTCATGATACTTATTCCACTTCTTTTTAGGAACTTCAATATAGGAATCAAAAGCCTTAAAATAAGTTGCAATAGCTTGAGAATCAAGACCATAAGCGTTTTAATATTTTGAAAGTCATCAGTTCCCATAAAAGATTCAATGCATTCAAAATCATAACTTATACCTGACTTTCTTCCTTTTTCATCCTCCCATGCTTCAGCATTGTCTTGAATACGGTCCAGAAGATCCCATTTAGCTTCTTCTTCCATGCGAGTGAATGATCCAGCACAAGAACATCCAATAAATCCTTATCATGAAGAGAAAGCCTTGCATAAAAGTTATTGATAATAATATGTTGGGGAGCTCATGAATGGGACATTTGAGCATTAGTAACTTCAATCTCCCCCAAGCTTGAGCTGTACTCTCTCCATCAAGAGGCCAAAAGTTGTATATTTGATTCCAATCTTTATGAATCTCACTAGGAGGATAAAACTTTGAATAAAAGAGAGGTACTATTTCCTCTCATTCAAGAGCTTGAGCATTCTCTAGCAGCTTATACTAGTCCTCAGCTCTTCCTTTCAGTGATAATGAGAATAGCTTCTTCTTGACTTGATCTGTTGTAATGCCTACACACTTAAACAACCCGCATAATTCGTGCATAAAGAGCAAATGATCACCAGGATGGATAGTTCCATCTCCAACATAATTGTTATCCATAACACGATCAATTATTCTTGTAGGTATTTTAAAAGTATCATTCTTAGTAGGTGGTGGTTCATCTACTACCTTAGAAGTGGTAGTAGCATTATGAAATAAGAAACTCAGCGAATTATCCATAATGAAAATAAAGCAACTAACAGAAGTAAACAATACTCACAGTAGAAGTTTCCTTTACCAGTTCCACTCTTCAATAGCACTTCACTCCCCGACAACGGTGCCAGAAAATAGTCTTGATGACCCACAAGTATAGGGGGTGTACCGCAGTATTTTCGATAAGTAAGAGTGTCGAACCCAACGAGGAGCAGAAGGTGTTGGCTAGTGGCTAGGAGCAGGAATTCTCTATAAATACTTAGCAAACGGATTTTTAGGGGTTTTTGATAATGCAGGTAAATAAAGTACGAGTAAATAAAAGACAATAAGAATAAATGCAGCAAGTGGCCCAATCCTAAGGACAAGCCGGTTGTATTACTTAAGATGACCAAATGTTCTCGAGGACACACGGGAATATCGTCAAGTGCTTTCGCTTCATGTAGTTGATTAATCTTCTTTAGTTTGCTAAGTGTTGTGTGGGTGAACCTGTGCTAATGTACCGACCTTCCTAGGACTAATACATACTTGTGATTATACCCCTTGCAAGCATCCGCAAGCACAAGAAAGTAACTAAGGTAGAAACCTAACCACAACTTTAAACTCTAAGACCCTGACGTCCCTTGTGTAATGGTAAACTTAACAGGGGTTCAAGTTTTTGTCACTCCGGCAACCCCTATGATTAGTAGCCAAATACACAATGCATTCCCTAGGCCCATATAGGTGAAGTGTCATGTAGTCGATGTTCACATGACACCACTAGAAGAAGTACACCACAACTTAAATATCAAACTATTGAATCTTTCTCAACACAATTCCACTACTAACAACATGACTTCTCCCATGTCCTCAAGAACAAAACGAACTACTCATAAGACATCATATGGATCATGATCAGAGATGAAATAATGATGTATAACAATCTAAACATAAACAATAATTCAACGGTTCACTCAATAGCATCAACTACAAGGAGTAATCAACACCGGGAAAGTTTCCCCTAAGAACTATGCAAGATTCAACCCAATGGTTACAACGGTATGACATGGTGATGATGGTGCTGGTGGAGATGATGGTGGTGATGATGATGATGATGATGATCCCGATGAAGTCTAGCTTGATGGTGGTGTTGATGGCGATGATCTCCCCTCTCCGGGAAGGAATTCCCCCGGCAAAATTTTGTCTGCTGGAGAGATCTTTCTCTCTCGGTGTTTTCCGCCTCGCAGAGGCGGCGTAATCTTTCTATGGTCGCTCCCTGAGTCTTAGGGTTTTGGGAGGATAATATACGCCAGAGGGGAGAGCCAGGGGTGGACCAGGGCGGCCACACTACCTGGTGGTGCGACCTAGGATGGCCTGCGTTAGGGGGGTGGTGTGGGCCCCCTATGGCCCATCTCCGCTTCCCCTTCTGGCATTCTTCGTCTTTTGGAAAAATAGGATTTTCCATGTATTTTCCCGGATTTTTCGATCTTCACAAATTTTGCCTCCAAATAGCACCTTTTCCATCAGAATCCTGACTGCAGCGGTCCATGCTCCAAAAGTCATCAACCATGCAAAAACAGATGAAATAACATAAGTATCATCTCTTAATATGAAATATATCAATGAATAACAGTAAATTATGATATAGAATAGTGATGCAAAATGGACGTATCATTGACCCTATCATAAGAATCTTGAGGTGGTTAAGGTTAAAGTGAACAAATATGAGGATATGCTTGACAAGTTATAAGTTGAAAATCTCATGCCCCGTGCTTACGAGTACCAGACCTCATGCTACTCAACTTTAGTCACGAGTAAGTTCTTGTCATTGTAAATACATGTGTATCATGGAGAACCGCCAACGGGGTACCCCTTGCTCGATGATACGGAAGCATTCCCATATCAAAATGACAAGGCAAGCAGACAATGAGCATCTCAACGATCTTTTTATTTTCTATTTGCATAGATTTTTATTAAGGATGCTTCATAGATTGCTCATTATGGTTATGCTGCAAGTTTCCACCATGATTAGGCATGGCTTAGGCTAGCGGCCCAGGCGTTTCTCTAACACATGTACAAACTCCATAAGCTTACAAGCTCCCTTTTTATTTCACACTGCTGGGATCCATAAGCAAAAGAATCATGATATCAACTAAATAAGTGCAATGTTGAAAGTGTTCCCATGGTAACATGGTTCTGCTAACTCTCAACTTATAAAGCGCAAGCATATACGCAACATAGATGGGCACAATGGTTCAAGTTTATTAAGTGCAGGAAAGTAAAGTGTGCCATCAAGTTCGTGAGAGCTTTAATCACTAATTTTCGCATAACAAGTTTAATTCGGAAGGTAGATAAAAACATGAATTTACTTGGAATAGCAATAATTCTAATAGGTAGGTATGGTGGACACAAATGGCATAGGTTTTGGTTTAAGGATTGGATTCACGAGAAGCATTCCCTCTCAGTACAGGTTTTTGGCTAGCAAGGCTGGGTAGAAAGCATAAGAGTTGAAGGAAACAAACAAACATACATGTGACAAAAAGAAACATGCAATCTTCCTTGAAGCACAAAAGATCTTAACTAGAGAATACTAAGCTTATGAGAAAGTCCAGAAAGAAAGATGATGAAATTATATTTCTTTAAGAGTACTTTTTATCTTTTTCATTCAATTCTCATAAAAGTGTAGCTACTGACCGAGCTAGGTTTGCCAAAACCAGCTAAATTAACTCAATGATCCCAAAGTGATACCAATACTAACAACAAGATCAATCATATAATAGTAATTGAAAACTAAAATAAGATATGCAAAAGAGTAAATGATTGAACTTCTAATTAATATTCCATAGCGGCAACTCACACCAAGGGACACATAGATATCTAACGAGAGGGGGACACTTCCATAATGCAAACCAGCCTACATGATAACTTCTCTATTCATGATATGACTCTACTTAGAAAGGTAAAAATATGGAAGATAGTGATATGATACCGCGACACTCCCCCATGCTTGGAACAAACCAAGGGGATGCCAAAACCTGATGACGAATTACTCCTTCGGTGGTGGTGGTGTTCTCTCGTCCTCGTCCGACTTCCAAGGTAAGGGGTCCCCATCAACAAAAGACATCTTGGTCTCCAACATCCTGAAACTAGCAGCAGCACTTATGCATTTGAACCTAACCTCATACTCACAGTTTTAATTTTGCATGTCGTAGAGTTGTGCTTGTAGTTGGTTGGTTGTTCGGTGGAGTGAGAGAATTTCCTCCTTAAGCTCAGCAATCTCCTTCTGGTGCTCAGCGATGAGTTCTGAACTAATCTTATGGATGATATCCACTCGCGTTCCGCTATCTTCTTGTACCTAAAGACTTATTGCTCCAATGCTTCCATCATGTCCCCTAGACTTCCTTCACCTTTAGGGCCCTGAACCTCTTTTATCTGTACCTCCCCATCTTCGAGCAACAACTCATTGGGATGAATCTTCAACTCACGCATGTACGGGTTGATGATGTCCGCAGAGGAATGTTCCTTGGCTGATCCAGAGGAAGACATTGTGGCTCCAAAACTGAGATTCTACCTGTCGAAAATAGACCGAAACAAAAACACAACGAGAACACGATATACGAACCTCGGGGGATCCAGGGGAATATATATTACGATTTTTTACAACAAAAGGAAGGTACTGCGAGAAAACGGATCGGAGACGGACTCCGGGGTGGCCACACCACCTGGTGGCGTGGCCAGGGGGCCCACGCCACGGGGTGGTGTGAGCCACCCTGGCTCCATTTCCGTCCCTTTTTCGCTTCGTTGCCTTCCTTGTTGGATAAAAACTGCAAAAATATAGCTGGACAGATTTTTCACGGACCTTTTCTTACCAGAACTGTTACCTATTCGAAAACAGACTCTATAGGTCTCAGAACTTGACATTTAATAAATTATTCCAGAGTCACTGCTTGAATAACATCAATATCTTCATATTCATACACATATTGCTTGAGTCATGTAACCTTTCACTATCTTATTACACAATTTTCTCCAATAACCTGGAAATTTCTTTCACACAATTCTCATTAGCAACATTAGTGTAAATGAGGTAATAAACCTTTTAAGTTCAATTTCAACTGAAATCCATCAAAACATAAGCTACTGTAGCAACTCCTTCCGAAAACCCAAAAAGAATTCAAAAAGGAAATCGATTTAAGAGGCAAACGCAACAGTGGCAAAAATCTGTCAAAACAGACCAGCAGGTAAAGATCAATTTTTTTGAAAATCTTATGTTGCTCAAATAAAATAGTGAAAAACTAAAGAAAGTTAAATAATAACCTGGGGCATGCATACAAAAAATTACAGATCAGTACGATGCTCTGAGATTTTTCACGATTTTTTATAGTGAAGCACAAAATTCTGTTTCGGTACAGCAACTTCCCCAAATCTTACTTCCCTCTCATTAGAGTTTGATCTTGGCACAAAAACCAAACAAAAAGGATAAGGAGAGGTTATTGCCAAAACAATAACTTCCAAGATTCAAATAAACAAAACAAACTAAAAGCAAAAGAAATATATTGGGTTGTCTCCCAAAAAGCTCTTTCTTTATAGCCATTAAGATGGGCATGATAATTTCAATGATGCTCACATAAGAATATGAATTGAAGTAAAAGAGAGCATCAAGAAGCTAAAATACACATGTTTAAGTCTAACCCACTTCCTATGCAAGGGAATTTTGTAACCAAACAAATTGTTGAAACCAGGGACTGCTAGCATAGGAAGGCAAAACAAGTGCAACATAAATATTTTCAACATAAAGCGAGGAAACTTAATATTATTGAGATGTATAAGAACACTTTTCCCTCTCTCATAATAAATTTCAGTATCATGCATAAATTTAATGATATAACTATCACAAGAACCATTGTAGCAATGATCACTTATCTAATAGAAAACACAGGGATACTAGCTCTCATAACACTACTTTGTGAAACAATATTAGGGATATCCTTACAGAGGATAGTGTGTCCATCTTCTACATATTTAGTGACAAAGTCCACATTTGCTACTACAGGTTCAGGATCCACTTGTTCATCAGGTTCAATAGCTTTATTTGTACTTTCATTAACCATACTAGCTATCATAGAATGTTCCTTTATCTTAACTAGAAAGGCATTTTCTCAATGTAAGGTTCAGGTAAATCATGATTAGCAGTATAAACTTCAGTATTTCTTGTAGGAACACAATTAGCAATATCTTTATAAGGTTCATGATACTTATTCCACTTCTTTTGAGGAATTTCAATATAAGAAGCAAAAGCCTTAAAATAAGTTGCAATAGCTTGAGAGTCTAGACCATAAGCAGTACTAATATTACGAAAGTCATCAATTCCCATAAAAGATTTAATGCATTCATAATCATAATTTGTACCTGACTTTCTTCCTTTATCATTCTCCCAGGCTTCAGCATTGTCTTGAATACGGTCTAGAAGATCCCATTTAGCTCCTTCTCCCATGCGTGTAAATGATCCAGCACAAGAAGCATCCAATAGATCCTTATCATGAAGAGAAAGCCTTGCATAAAAGTTATTGATAATAATATTATTGGGGAGCTCATGAATAGGACATTTGAGCATTAGTGACTTCAATCTCCCCCAAGCTTGAGTTGTACTCTCTCCATCAAGTGGCCAAAAGTTGTATATTTAATTCCGATCTTTATGAATCTCACTAGGAGGATAAAATTTTGAATAAAAGAGAGGTACTACCTCCCATTCAAGAGCTTGACCATTCTTCAGCAGCTTATACCATTCCTCAGCTCTTCCTTTCAGTGATAATGAGAATAACCTCTTTTTTACTTGATCGGTTGTAATACCTGCACACTTGAACAACCCGCATAATTTGTGTATAAAGAGAAAATGATCACCGGGATGGATAGTTCCATCTCCAAAATAGTAGTTATCCATAACAGGATTAACAATTCTTGTAGGTATCTTAAAAGTATCATTCTCAGCAGGTGGTGGTTCATCTACTACCTTAGCAGTGGTAGTAGCATTTTGAAATAAGAAACTAAGTGAATTATCCATATTGGAAATAAAGTAACTAACAGAAATAAACAATACTCATAGTAGAAGTTTCCTTTACCAGTTCCACTCTCCAATAGCGCTTTAGTCTTGATGACCCACAAGTATAGGGGGTGTATCGCAGTATTTTCGATAAGTAAGAGTGTCGAACCCAACGAGGAGCAGAAGGTGTTGATGAGTGGCTTGAAGCAGGAATTCTCTGTAAATACTTAGCAAATGAATTTTTAGGGGTTTTTGATAATGCAGATAAATAAAGTGCGAGTGAATAAAAGAAAATAATAATAGATGCAGCAAGTGGCCCAATCCTTTCTTTAGCAAAGGACAAGCCGGTTGTATTACTTAAGATGACCAAACGTTCTCGAGGACACATGGGAATATTGTCAAGTGCTTTCGTTTCATATAGTTGATTAATCTTATTTAGTTTGATAAGTGTTGTGTGGGTGACCCTGTGCTAATGTACTGACCTTCCTAGGACTAATACATACTTCTGATTAAACCCCTTGCAAGAATCCGCAAGTACAAGAAAGTAATTAAGATAAAAACCTAACCACAACTTTAAACTCTGAGATCCTAACATCCCTTGTACAAAGGTTTCCTAACGGGGGTTCAGGTTTCTGTCACTCCGGAAACCCCTACGATTAGTAGCCAAATACAAAATGCATTCCCCTAGGCCCATAAAGGTGAAGTGTCATGTAGTCGACGTTCACATAATACCACTAGAAGAATAACTCTACAACTTAAATAACAAACTATTGAATCTTTCTCAACACAATTCCACTACTAACAACATGACTTTTTCCATGTCCTCAAGAACTAAACAAACTACTCACAAGACATCATATGGATCAATATCAGAGATGATATAATGATAAGTAACAATCTGAACAAAATAATAATTCAACGGTTCCACTCAATAGCATCAACTACAACAAGTAATCAACACCGGGAAAGTTTCCCCTAAGAACTATGCAAGATTCACCCCAATTGTTATAGCGGTATGGAGTGGTGATGATGGTGTTGGTGGAGATGATGATGATGATGATGATCCGAATGAAGTCCATCTTGATGGTGGTGTTGATGGCGACAATCTCCCCTCTCCAGGAAGGAATTTCCCCGGCAGATTTCTGCCTGTCGGAGAGCTCTTTCTCTCTGTAGTTTTCCGCCCCACAGAGGCGACAGAATCTTTCTGTGGTCGCTCCCAGGGTCTTAGGGTTTCGTGGGGATAATATACGCCAAAGGAGAGAGCCAGAAGTGGGCCAGGGTGGCCACACCACCTAGTGGCGCGGCCAAGGGTGGCTCGCGCCAGGGGTGGTGTGGCCCCCCGATGGCCCAACTCCGCTCCCTCTTCTAGCATCCTTCGTCTTCTAGAAAAATAGGATTTTCTATGTATTTTCCCGGATTTTCTGATCTTCGCAAATTTCGCGTCCAAACAGCTCCTTTTCCATCAGAATCCTGACTACAGCGGTCCATCCTCCAGAAGTCATCAACCATGCAAAAACAGATGAAATAACATAAGTATCATCTCTTAATATGAAATATATCAATGAATAACAATAAATTATGATATAAAATAGTGATGGAAAATGGACGTATCACGGTCCTCTATTTATAGCCTCCACAACTATTGACCGTTTTCTATCTGTTGGAGACCTTCCACACCAGAGATTCCGGTCTACGGACCGGAGACTCCGGACTACATCGGAAACTCCGGCCCATCTCTGGTCCATGTCCGGACCACAATACTGTATGACCTAGGCATTGTCTTGTCGCTCACTCCAGGGACTTTGGTAGGAACTCCGGACCAGGGACAACGGAGACTTCGGTGTTTCCACACCAGAAAATCCGGTCTGAGAAACCACATCGGAGATTCTGGCCAACATCCGTTCTGTCTTCGGACCCCCACACAAAATGACCCTAGGCTGCATCTTGAGTCCATTCCGGGGACTTTCGGGGAAACTCTGAACCACACCGGAGACTTCAGTGTCTGCACAGCGAAGACTCCGATCTGGATTCTTTAGGAAGCCTCAGTTTTCTTTAGGGATTTTCCCACTATGTTATGGCCTTTTATATTTTCATTAGATTGACCTGTAGACATTAACACATAGTAAAATGATCCTTATGTTGTTAACGAACACCAAAATAGATTATGATAGTAAATGTCCTATCATGGCACCTCCGCGCGCCTCCATGGCGTGCACGTGCACGGATTATCATGGCCAGATCATGGGTCGGATCCTTATCTGTACGCACGTATCTAGATACACGCCATGTTATCATTACACACAAATTCTTTGAAAGACGGTTAGTGCCACGAGGCTAGACATACGGCATGATAGACTCACTCTAATCCTTTTATCTCGTATACATACTCTTCTGTCATCGTTCTGTTTCTCCAGTCGCTCCTCTCTGTTGGCTTGGTCTCTGCTAGGTTGTCAGCTGCCGTTATCGTTGGACTGGCATCCACCATGTGGAGAGGATAGCCATCGGTGCTGGCTCGGGCTCGCATCAGCGCATACTGCCAGTGGCACCATGTTTCCGCTACAAGGCAGACGTTCTCCATGTCAACTGCACGTGTTGTACGGTAAATTCTCTGAAGTCTTCTGCTCATCTCATTTGAACAGTTTTTATCTAACACGTCTTTTCTTTTTCTCTGTATTGGTCATGATTGGAAACAATGGAAGGCGTCTTGCTGTGAGTTCGTCGTCATGCATGTTGTCCCTGCATCATCTTCGCTTCTTCGTCGTTTTAAGGTATGTGTTTGGCGTTTTCTTTCTTTCTCCGGCTTATCTCATTATGCATGTCTATCTAACACGTTTTCACTTTTCTCTGTATAGGTTGCGTTTGGAAGTAACGAATGTGTCTTGTTGTGAGTTCGTCGGCGTCTCGGTAATCGGTGCATCTTCTTCTGTTCTTCATCGTTTTAGGTTTAATATTCTATTTTTCCTTTTTATTTTTATCTTTATTGATGTTTGCTCTCGTATTTTGTAGGTATTTGTCGTCGCCTTCACTTCGTCTCAAGATGGATTTCTTCGGTTGTGCTCGAGTCAGCTACGGGAGTCCTCTCCATTCCACAGGCGAGGAGACCGATGTTGTGACGCATGTACGGATGCCTGGGAAGCCGGATGGGCCACTTCTTGTGTCGGTACCTCTATGGTGCACGAAGAACGATGGCTCTATTCCCGATGACGAGAACAAGGCGACCTCCTATGTTTGCTGCTCTTGCATAAACAAGAAGGGTTCGTCGCTGGCGCTTTCACTTTGAAACAGGATGGATTTCTTCGTCTGTGGTCGAGCAAGCGGTGACAATCCTTGCCATACCGTCGCCGATGAGGAGCTCCTTTATGCAAAGCCTGTGCGTTCGTGTGTGAGGCCAAGTGAGTCGCGCCCGCTGCTGACGCATGTGTTCTTTGCAAAGAACGACGCCTGTGTTCCCGTCGACAAGAAGAAGATAATGTCATTCGCTTGCTGCTATGAAGTAAAGGAAGAGGGTTCACTGTTGTTTGCGATGCTTGCTCCTACGACTGAACCCTCCGAGCACGAAGGCGATTAGCCTATCTTGGAAGGTATCCCTATATTCCTTCACGAGGTTTGCTCTCTCCCACCGGTATGCTCCATCCCATCTTCCCTTTGTGCCTTTCCCTGTCTTCCGCTCGCCTGCCTAGAGTATGGTGAGCTTCTTCCTAATTCCTATGTTAGACCTAATATCCCTCTTCCTTCTTTCCACTTCCGCCCTTGCTCATGGTGTCCTCATCCTCCCCTTCTTCTGACTATTTCCTCTATGTGTTTACATCTGTTCGAATCTTGGACATGTGGAACTTATTCAGCTCAAACAAATAATATGTCAGCTCAAGCACGGAGAGGTCGCCTTGCTCCTTCCCGCGCAAGAGCGCCTGCAAGAGCATCTTCATATGTTTACCAAAACACCGAAGACACATGCAAGAAGATCGTCTACGTGACCGATCATACTGTCCGCATTAGTGGAATGAAAGCGGAAGGTAGCGGGAGCGACGGCGATCACAAAGTGTTCTACACCACAGAAGTCGTTCTTCTTCGTAAGCGTCACTTCTAAGGAATAGTCTAGAGTCTAGTCATTAGCGTGTTAGACAGAGCTAAGTCAATGTTAATGTTTTGTTTGTTAGTCTTTGTAACCTAGGGTGTACGAGACTTTGAAAAAAATAAGCAGATTTTTTATCGTTACTTCCTGTCAATGTACCTTTCAGTTCGCATGTATAAGAGTTTATTATTCTTTGTGATGTAAAATTTCTGTGATGCTTTGTTTAGACACCTTTTATAATGCTTGACTTTCGTTATTCTTCTGATCTCTTTTATAAACATGCGATTATTTTTCCGTATCTTTTTCTAGACGAGGCAGAAGCCTGCCTAGAATAACAATGAGTTCAAGACATGTGATTTTTACGATGTCACGCCCCTCGATGATCTCTTCCCTTCTGCTAGCACGAGACTTCTTGCGGTATCTATCATGCGCCCAAATACGCATGCGTATATGGAATCATGCTACTCTTACGGACGGATTTGTTACGGACTATGATTATGAACTGACGTGTCAAATAAACGTGAAACAGTGTTACTGTAGTAGAATTCAGAATAGCTGGAGTAGAGCCTCCGATTGTGATAGCTCATGTCATGTCCGTAAGAATTTCCATAAAAGAATAATATGCATCATTGTTGTCTGTATATAAAATATATACCTAACCATTGCGTATCCAAATATTTTTACTTTTAAATCATCAATGTTTCACCTACCTGCTTCGGTCTAGGCTACAAAATGACGTTTTACCCATGGGGCGATCGTAGACGCAAAGTTTGTTAATCTCATATGTTCCGTCTAATGTTTTACTTAGACTGTGTCTATGTACCGGTCGTCGTGCAGTAGGTGGTTAGCTATCAAAACATGTACAATAAAATCTTACACAATATTAGTGTCTATTTTTTTTGTGCGATAGCCGTGCCCCAGGATGTTGCGACGGATTTGCCGAGTTGTTGACGAATTTTATTATTGAAAGAATTATGTGCTCTCTCTTACTAATCGCTCACGGTACATACTGACACACTTAAAATAGTATTGTGATGAATGCATTTTACGTTGACTGAATTGTGACTACATCTTTGTAATACTCTCATAGAATTTAGCGGTGTGAGCTCGGTTTTAAGACGCGTTGAGGCCCACACCATAAGAATGCGATGTTGTTCCCCCAAACGAGCTATCACTTAGCGTTTTAAAAATAATTTTTATCTTGCACGTAGATGTAACACGATCACATCATAAAGCATTCTGCTTACCGACCGTGCTCCCGGGGAGCAAAGAGGAGTCTACTTTACCTTAATAACAAATCAATTATGATGTACGTTTTGGCGCCCTAAACAGGTCAATACATATCTCGTAATATAAGAAGACCCTAAGTCTAAGATATGGCATATACTGTCGGAAATATGCCCTAGAGACAAATAATAATAATGATTATTATCATATTACATAAAGTTTATGATTAAGTTTTATATTATGCTATAACTGTATTGAGAGGAAACATCAATACACATGTGATATATAAACAACCAGGGATTCCCAATGAAACTCTAGTCACTGGTTCATTGGTCAACAGATGATCAAGGTTTCCTGATCATGTCGCATTTATGCCAGTTGGAAATGGAGTCAACTCATTCTGAGAATGATATGATAAACCAATACCCAACCTAAACATCGTGACCCGATCATGTCACGAAGTTCAAGTTACGATGATTAGAAATGGATCCTCGTAGACTATTCCTTAGACCGTGAGGCTATGTCAATCACTGTCTCCCGAGAATGCTTAGATAGCATTAAACGTCACTTGGTAATATAGTGACAATAAAGGTGTATTCATGTATTCGGAGGAACCGTAGAGGCAATATATGCCAAGAGCGGGATTTGTCCGTCCACGTGAAGGAAAGATACTCTATGACCCACTCGGAGAAGTTATATCCAATAGCTGCGTAGTGTGTGATTTGATCACAGGGATATCACTCATCGGAACGAGTCAAGTAGCATTGTTCAGTAACGAGATTTAACATGACATGATGATGTCATTGATAAGATTTCGGGCAATGCAAGTATCGAGAGACAAAGGGAATAAGACACGATTGTCCCGGTTCAAACGAAGAAAGATCTTCGTGGAATGCACATGCGTCACATGGCCATCCAGGTCCCTATGTCGATCATTGGTCCAGGAGTGTCCCGACCATGTCTGGAGTGTTCCCAAACCGTGGGGTATCATGCTTAAGGGCTTGATGATGCTTAGAGAGTGTTTATAGGATTAGTAGAATCGTCGAAGAAGAGAAGAGAGAAAACCGGAAGGGTTTCGGTAAGTCCGGAGGATGTCCGGAGTGGAGGTGGAAGGTGTTCCATAGCCATGGAGATTGAATAATATGTGAATGAATGTTAAATATTGATTTAATCATTTATTCATAATTATTTAATAAAAGAGAAAATCAATTAAATGGTCAAAAGGCTTAATGGGCCAATTCCGGAGGGAGAATGGCCCATGAGGGAAAGGCAAAAGGAGAAAGGGGCCAAGGGGGTGGCCGGAGCCCTAGTGGGACAACCCCCCACATGGGGCCCATGGGGGTTGCCGGTGGCGCCTTACCCCCCCCCCCATCTCCCATGATTAGTCCCACTCCTAGACTTTGAGGGAGGTAGTACCTCCCCTCCCCTATATATAGTAGGGGTATTTGGCCAGATAAAGACACACAGTATTCAATAAAAAGGTTTCCTCTCTTTTGGGGAGACCTCCAATTGATATTCTCTCTCTCCGGTGACCGTGGTCCCAAGTTCGGACTACGTGAACAACAGACATCTTCACCGTGGAGCGCCGTCGCACTACAGGATTCGGATCCAGGAGCTCTACTTCCGCAACTGCTGCTGGATCAGGGAAGCGGGAGTCATTGTCACGCACCGGACATATGTAACTCCCCGTGAGGTGTCACACTTGAGGAACTCAACTCGTTGGAGCCACAGGACCGTAAGGACTTCATCGCGACCTTGAGGTCAGCTTTGGCTCATCTACATCAACAACGCTCTCCTGAGCGTTAACAACGCTTTTCGGTCTTCAAGGGTAAGTTCACGAAAAGCCCCTCCTGTTACTGTATTACTAATAGATAGGTCCTAGCAACATCAGGGATTCATGGGTGTAGGGTAAAATTTTATTGTTTTCATACGCGAAACCCCTATAGTGGTGTGAAAGCTAGATCTATGCGGTTGATATTTTAGTTGTTACTCTCTCACGTGTACTTGTGTATACCACAGTAATGCTTGATGAAGCGGCCCCCAACCGAATTTACGCGTTCATTCACGAGACTGGTCCACGCTTGACATAGGACTTGTACCGTATAAAGTGGCTTAGGGGGTGTCTGTCTCTCTCGGATTAGTTAGTATGCCATTTGCAATGGAAGGCTCCGAAAGGGGTATAGCATAGACAACTACTTGATCAACGTTGTGGTGAAAGTTCGTAGGTAAGAACGGTTCTTGTGCGAAAGCCCATCCATCCACGTAAAACATGCAAAGATAAAGTAGAGGTGTCTAACTTTGTTTTACAGGGGGCGTTGCTTTGTGATATGATTGTGGCAAAGGTAAAGTGATTACCTTATGTTACGTAGTAGTAGATAGTCACGGAGGTGACGGACTACCACGCCGGAAAGACACCGGTACCCTGGTGTCTACGGTGCCAGAACCCTGGCGCTGGAATTCGGTGACGACGGATGGAGATCACGACGTGAAGGACCATATCACATCGCATTTACATTCAATTTTATTGTTTGTATATATTATTGTGTGCTAGTATTAGATACTCGACGGTAGCCTAATAAGATGATCCCTGTTAAAAATTACCAATGATTGTGTTCCCCTTAGTGTGCACCACCAAGAAAGTTCTTCGGTATGAGGCAGGCTGTGATAAGTAGGTGTCAGACATATCTACGTTCGCATACAGTGGGTGTAAGCCATGTTGCACAATGAATACACTAAGGTTGAGTTGGCGAGCCTAGCATGTTATAAAGATGTGGCCTCAGAACGCGGATGGTCGAAAGACCGAGCACGAGTCGCATGAATGATGTGACCGACGTTTAGCGTCCACCCTAGAACCCATATGGATGGCCGTGATGATCAGGGGAGATGTGGGGAAAAGGGGTCATGTTATCACTAGAACCCTTCAGGGGATAGGTGTTTCTGAGTGGAGTTATTATTACCTCATTTAATTATAAACTTAGTCTAAATTCTTTTTGCAATTATAAATGTAGAGATGGTTCACCGTGAAGCTTACTTTGTCATTGAGGAGTGGGTAGTTGGTGAGAAACTTAGACTTGATGGATCCAATTTCCCTAGTTGGCTTTTGCGCCTGAATGATCTCCTTATTAGGAATCATGTGGTAGACTACATACACCGCATTATGGATTTGACTGAGCTAGACCACTATGAGACCCCGCAAGAGCTGGCAGATCACTACTATCATCAAGAGATGTCTACCTACATTTAGATAATAATGCGTTACAGGATGGTGGATGAACTCCATCCGCTCATGGGTGATCTTGATCCATATTCGATGGTGGATCAGTTGACAGTAGAGTTCATAAGCCATGAACACATGTGGAAGCACGAGCTGCTTGGAGAGTTCCTTTCCATACAGATAGAGGAGCACACATGTTTGAAGAGTCACTTGGAGCGCATGCTTGATGCACACATGAGACTGGTTCACTTCGTGGACTACTGGATGGATGATCCATTTGTGATAGGTGTGTTGCTTTGATCGTTGCCTCCCAGCTACGAAGGACATGTCCGGAGTAGCATCATGAGTGGTGATATGGAAACATTGGATTTCCAAGAGTTCATATTAAGTTTCAGGAACGTAAAGGTTGAACCAATCACCGGTGAGGTCATCGATGACAAAAAGGTATATATTTGATATACAATTTTATAAATTTTATAATCTTGCAAACACATTTGCAGTGTTAAGTATATTTCATACTTGTTCTGTTTTGCTAAAAACAGGTCCTTCTGCATAGAGGTGCTTGCTGGAGAGGATGTGACGTTGTGTGTTGATGGCGAGAATGATGATGATGGCCAACGACACTCTCCCTCAACATTTATCACTTAGTTTATGTTTAGGATGATTATTGTAATCAAAAGATTGTGAACTTCTTTAATGTGTCTCACACTTTGTGAGACGGTTATTCATATCAGTTTTTAACAAAAAGTTTTTCTACTTTTATGAATGATTTCTATTTATGTTTATATCTTGTTTGATTATGTGTGAATTATCCTTGTTATGAAACTAATTGATAATACATGGACATTTGTAAAATATTGAAATGCCTTAAAATACCCAACTTAATGATATGTTCATTAATGAATGAAACCACTGTTTAAATTAAAATTTATTGATAATATGTGAAAGACACTTGTTTTCTTATCACATATGAATCATGCCTAAGTTCGGCAAAATAACTTAAACACCATGTATTACTTGAATATGAAGTGTTTAATGAATTGTTGAAAGTAAATACATATTTGATGTATTGTGTTTTAGCAAAATGGAATTATCATTATATGATTGTTTAAATGTGTAAAGAAGTTTACCAAAGGAAACATAAGTATGAAATTATTTGATATGATCAAAGTGTTTCATCAAACAAAGGGTACTAAAAGATAAAAGAGAATCTAATTACTATGATTTGATCAATAGTAATGAAATTCGACTTTATAGGAATGGCATAAAAGAGAATTGTGGAATGCAAAGTGTTTTGAAATGTCAAAATGAAAAGCATCACGATATGATATTAGATATCAAAATGGGTAAATAGAAGGCGCTAAATAAATCGTTGTAGTGTCGATATAGAGACCATTAGTTATAAATAGTTAGCACTCAATTAGAATACATAGTGAACCATTTGGATTCGTGAGAGCGGCTCCATATCTGGTATGGATCGTAGCAAAAGTTTTGGGGTTATTACATATAACCAAAACAATAGCGAATAAGTCCTTGTAGCGTATTTATTGGAAAACTTTGAATATGGAATCCATAGCTGAAACCAAAAGAGAAGCAAAACTAGTATTGCTTGGATTTTGGTGCATTCTTGAGAAAGTTCACTTTTTAGTGATATTTCTCGATTATGGAGCAAATGGAAGATAGTGAAAAACATGATGAGGATTCAAAACCCCGCATCAGAGTGTTGAGAAGCACAACGGAAAGCGTTCCTGAATGATACTTTTCACAAAGGAAAGAATCAATGATCATTGTGTTTTCCCCACTAGTGTTTTCACTACATGAAGTAGGATTCAAAATGTAGCCCATATCTTGTATGGAGACATTTGTGAATCATTTTTCATGATTACTAGAATATGACAAACCTACGAACTACTAATGAAATAATGGTAAGTTAAAGATATGAGAAATCCTAGAAGAAAAATTCCCTTGAGATTAGAAAGCAATTCGTTGTTGAATCTTACAAGTAAAGGAGTTACTTGGATTTTCCCAAATGACTACAAAGCCATAGTGGAAAAAGGGGTGAATGACAAAAGCACAATTTTTCAAGTATTGGACAAATTCAAATGAATTTGATTCAAGTGTGCTGAATGTCTAGTGGATTTAAAACTAGTAAAAGTACTAGTATCTCATAGTAAATCTCCAAGTTTGATATTTGATCAAAGGATTTTGAAGTTGTTCAAAATAGTGAGTGGATATGCAATTTGCATGAAATTGAGTAGGATCTATGAAAGTCTTCCTAAAACAATATGTGAATGAGATATTTTTTAGTGGGAGCAATATAAGTCTCAAATTCAAATATGTAGGAACATAGTTTGAGTAAGAGTAGTGACTCATACCCAAATATGTTGGGAACATATTTTGAGTGAGAGCTTAAAGGAGTGATTCTTAAGTATGTATACGACACATTAAGAATAAAAGCGCAAGTCCCAATAAATAATGATTTATAAGGGGTATAAGTTGATAATAAGTGTATTATGATCTTATGTAATATTCCTTAAGGGGATCTGAAAAGGGGTTTCGGAATAGAAGTTAATTAAGGAACTGGTCCTTAATAACTCAAGTTAGGAATAGTATTAAGTTTAACATCAATGGTTGAAAGAAAGAAAAGGATGATCATCATCCACTCTGTTGAGACATAGGTTCTATCTTAGAAAACCATGATGATAATTTAACATAATAAATGATCCAATAAGGAACGTTTGAAAAATGATTAAGTTCGAATCACGGAACGTTGAGCTAAGTTTGTCCGCAGTGTCTGATAGAAAACTGCACACATGTTTTCCAAATCCATAAAGGACGGCATATCTAAAAGCATAAAGAGTTATGTTATAAGGGAATATGTTGGAAACTCCTATAATACCAACTAAAGTCAAGTAGGAAGCGAGGTGAACAAAACATCAAAAGTTGCATAGAGTGCACTCGTGTTTCGATGATTACATTTATAATAATAGATAAGGGTACCATCTAAAGTGTTGTATAATGTTATGGCGGGGCTAGTTCGCTTTTAACGTAGAATGATGTGTCCCAGGGCACAGTGCCCATGAGAAAGCCCTCGAGGTTGATCTAAAGTCACTGTAGGCTCCTAGAATTCGGCCTCGTTCTGCTGCCATAGCGATGATGCATAGACAAAGATGTTATCATGTGATGATAAAGTATTAATGTCAATCAAGGTGACATTAGTAAGTTGCAAACGATTTGGGACTGTAAAGTACATGCCTAAGACTCAACCTCTTCCATGAGCAAGCATGTTCAGGGTACCGGGATACATGGTGCCAATGGTTAAGAACAAATGCAGCTAGTTTATTTGTACTCTAGTGCAAGTGGGAGAATGTTGAAAATATGCCCTAGAGACAAATAATAATAATGATTATTATCATATTTAATAAAGTTTATGATTAAGTTTTATATCATGCTATAACTATATTGAGAGGAAACATCAATACACATGTGATATATAAACAACCAGGGGTTCCTAGTGAAACTCTAGTCACGGGTTCATTGGTCAACAGATGATCAAGGTTTCCTGATCATGTGGCATTTATGGCAGTTGGAAATGGAGTCAACTCATTCTGAAAAATGAGATGATGAACCAATACCCAACCTAAACATCGTGACCTGATCATGTCACAAAGTTCAAGTTACGATGATTAGAAATGGATCCTCGTAGACTATTCCTTACACCGTGAGGCTATATCAATCACTATCTCCCGAGAATGCTTAGATAGCATCAAACATCACTTGGTAATACAGTGACAATAAAGTTGTGTTCAGGTATTCGTAGGAACCATAGAGGCAATATATGCCAAGAGCGGGATTTGTCCGTCCATGTGACGGAAAGACACTCTAGGGCCCACTCGGAGAAGTTATATCCAATAGCTGCGTAGCGTGTGATTTGATCACAGGGATATCACTTGTCGGAACGAGTCAAGTAGCATTATTCGGTAACGAGATTGAACACAACATGATGATGTCATTGATCAGATCTCGGGCAATGCAAGTATCGAGAGACAAAGGGAATAAGACACGACTGTCCCGGTTCAAACGACAAAAGATCTTCGTGGAATGCACATGCGTCACATGGCCATCCAGGTCCCTATGTCGATCATTGGTCCAGGAGTGTCCCGACCATGTCTGGAGTGTTCTCGAACCATGGGGTATCACGCTTAAGGGCTTGATGATGCTTAGGGAGTGTTTATAGGATCAATAGAATCGTCAAAGAAGAGAAGAGAGAAAACCGGAAGGGTTTCGGTAAGTCCGGAGGATGTCCGGAGTGGAGGTGGAAGGTGTTCCATAGCCATGGAGATTGAATAATATGTGAATGAATGTTAAATATTGA
Organism: Avena eriantha; assembly: GCA_910589775.1. Taxonomy (NCBI): domain Eukaryota; kingdom Viridiplantae; phylum Streptophyta; class Magnoliopsida; order Poales; family Poaceae; genus Avena; species Avena eriantha. Next base: position 111,978,908 of record OU342741.1, read on the forward strand.
TTTAATCATTTATTCATAATTATTTAATAAAAGAGAAAATCAATTAAATGGTCAAAAGGCTTAATGGGCCAATTCCGGAGGGAGAAGGGCCCATGAGGGAAAGGCAAAAGGAGAAAGGGGCCAAGGGGGCGGCCGGCGCCCTAGTGGGCCAGCCCCCCACGTGGGTCCCATGGGCGTGGCTAGCGGCGCCTCCCCCATCCCCCTCTCCCATGATTAGTCCCACCCTGGGACTTTGAGAGAGGTAGTACCTCCCCTCCCCCTATATATAGTGGGGGTATTTGGCCAGATAAAGACACACAATATTCAATAAAAAGGTTTCCTCTCTTTTGAGGAGACCTCCAATTGATATTCTCTCTCTCTCCTGTGACGGTGGTCCCAAGTTCAGACTGCGCGAACGAGAGACATCTTCACCGCGGAGCGCCGTCACGCTGTGGGATTCAGATCCAGGAGCTCTACTTCTGCAACTGCTACTGGATCAAGGAAGCGGGAGTCATCGTCAGGCACCAGACATGTGTAACTCCCCGTGAGGTGTCACACTTGAGGCACTCAAGTCGTTGGAGCCATAGGAGCGCAAGGACTTCATCACGACCTTGAGGTCGGCTTCGGCTCGGCTACATCAAGCACGGTCTCCTAAGCGTTGACAACGCTTTTCGGTCTTCAAGGGTAAGTTCGCAAAAAGTCCCTCCCGTTTGAAATGGATCGTATGGGCACCTAGAGGGGCGGTGAATAGGTGCTACACCAATTTTTAATTCTTTTTCAATTTTAGGCTTAGCACAAAGGGTAAATTCTCTAGATAAACTATTAGGTGGAATTTCCCAATATGCAAACCTATCTACTAGCAAGTAAAGAGCGAGAGGAAGAGGAACGAGTAAACCGAAGTGAAGCATGCGGAGACACAGGATTTGTTTGACCGCAGTTCCTTCCTTGTTAAGGGAAGTACATCTGCGTTGGAGGGGTGGGAGGTACTAAGACCACCACGCCACAAAAGGCCTCACCCTGTTCTCCGATGGATCTCGCCACAACAGTGTAACTACCTCGGTGAATTACGCTCTTAGTTAATGCCTGGATGAACGAAAGTGGTTAAAATAGTACGGTGGGGCCCAGGGCCACTCACGGTACACCTTTCGGCCGTCCTAACCACTTTCAGACAACGGGACAAGAACGAGCGGCGTAATCGGCAGGCGAAGGGATCAACTACATACACAAATGAGTATGTATGCAAGCCACATACAACAGTCCTCAGAGCCATTCCATCTAAAATAAATAGAAATATTGCAACGCCATACGGCAAGATCCAAATGTCCTAGGTAGATATAATAATTTAGGATAGCTCCTCATACATCACACATCAGAGTATCAGGCGGAAGCAGAAAACAAGATCCGAGTACGGATAAGAAGCAAATTGGCATAAGATGCCCCATAAATAAACACATCCCGCCCACAGATCTCGCGGATCCTCGTTCCCGGAATCTCTACACTGAATGATTGTTGCCAACATCATCTGTCTCTTCCACCCAGTATCCATCTTGCGGGTACACCTGTTCATCTGAATCAAACAATTTATCGTGTGAGACCCTAGGGATACTCAGCAAGTCTTTATGCCGCTAAAGGGGGCACAACCTGGGGTGACGCAATTGCAGCAAAAGATAAATCCTAACAATTCTACAGATACTCACTAACCATCCGCCTAACCAATGATAGACGGATGTCCGTGAATTAAGAACAACAGTTATAACAGTATAATTAACAGATCCATCCTCCTCCTCGCTTACCAATGAGGAAGCGGACGAACAACCCCCATCATCCGTTGGCAGTTTTATTAACCATTCCATGAGCATTGCACTATTTACTAGTCACGTACTTAGTCAATTTTAAAGCGGTACTTTAGTTATACTTGTCTATGATCGAGAAATTGTGCTCCAAGTCGTCCATAACCGCGGACACGGCTTTCAGAAAGATTTACCCTGCAGGGGTGCACGAATAGCAACACACACTCGATCAACCTCGGAAAAACCAAATCAAAACCCAACAAGGCATTCACGACAAAGCAATCACAGGATTCAGAAATATTGCAGGGGGCCACCCCATTAAGCTACCCGCAACGAAGTTGGCCGGCTCTGAGACGGACCCAAGGTTTGCGCCAATGGCTGTAAACGACTGGGAACCCGAAAATGTGACTAGGCTTGTCGATACCGCGAAAACACTCCGCAATTCTTAAACAGCACAAGCGCTCCTCGCACAATCCTAATAAAACAGTAACATGGCATAAGTACAGGATAGTAATAAAGCCCCAAACTACTTTGTGGCCCCAAGAAATAAGAATGAATCAAGCTCTGGCTCAGGGGGGTCCATAAGGCCTCCCGGATGTGGATAGTGCGAATAGTCAAGGAACATGAATCAAGTACTCGGGGTCCTACGGGACACAAGTGAGCATGAAAAACCAAATAGCAGATATTGCTCACCGGTGCCTCTTTCATTAGTTATCCCATTACTACTCAGGTTATGTTGTTTAGGTACCTCGTTATCCATCAGACACTCACATACCCTACACATGATTTTCTACGACTCGCATGGCTCAAACAACTCCTGTAGTAATGGCTCATGGGATGGAGGAACAAGCTTCGGTGGGGTTTAAAAGTAAAGGCCATGCCGTACTTGGGATTCAATTTAATGCAATCACGACTGGAGGATGCAAGAATAAGATAGAGGAAATAGGTACTGTATGTATGCAAGCATGTGGTAGTGCTTGCCTGGCAGCTCAGTTGAAACGAGAGATGGATCTGGGTAGTACTCCTGTGATTCCTGGTAATTCTCCTGCTGGGCGTCTATTCGAAGAAGAACCAAACAAACAAGGGCCAACATAAATAAAGTGCGCAAGCATATGAATTAAAATGCAACAAGCGACCAAACATGCCATGATGACTGATGCACAATTTACATGGCATTAAAGTAGCATGGCAAAGGTGAGGTGTGGATACAAGAAATAAAGCACTTTATTATTTATTTGCCCAAGTTTTATTGTCATAAACAGTTCAGATTTTTAATAGCAACATGATGCATGCTTCAATTCAGAACAAGGACTGCATAAATAGAACGGGCTTGTCGTGCTGATCGATTTAGACATATTATTTGTTAAATTTGGAGTAATAAAACAAAAGTTATTAATTAATTAAGGATAAGGGCATTTTATTGTAATTTTAATCAACTCGAAATTTAAAGTGTTCAAAATATATTTTGAAGGGCATATTTGAATTCCTCACATTTTTCTGATTCCAAAACATATATTATATGTATTTTTTGGATTTGTATTTTAAAATTTATTTAAATCTGATTTGAATTTGAATTTAAATCAATTTGAAAAAGGTTTAAATAAAAACAGACAGCCAGAAAACTTTTCTTACTCAGTCAGATCTAGCCACAGCCACTGACGGGTGGGCCTTGTGCTGACTGGGCCACGCGCGCGAAAACACTTTTGTTACCGCGGGTCTGTCTAGCCCGTGCGACTGCGGGGTGGGCCAACTGGCACAGGCCCACGTGACAGTGGTGAGGAAGGCAGGGGCTGACAGGTGGGGCTGGGGCTGGAGCGTGGGTTACGTCGGAAAAAGCAGAGGGGCTTTCCGGCAAAAGTACTAGCGCGGCTGACTTGTGGGGTCGCTAGGAGCGCGGGTTGCGAGCGGAATAAAAAGGGGGGCTAACTGTAATTTTACCACGGCCCGGTACTGTTCTTTGTGTTCACGGTCTGACGGCGGTGTGCGCGCAGCGCGGAGCGGGGATTCGAACCCGGGATGCGGGCGAACGCGCTGAGGGGGCGGAGCCACTGCGGCGGGCTAGGGGAGCTGACAGGTGAGGGGCTGGGGCCTAGTTAGGGTTCTGCGCGGCGCGGGGAGGCTGCAGACACCGGCGAGCGGTTCGCACTGAGAGCGCTCGGCAAAAGTAACGGTGGAGCTAGGGCGGTACGGCGAGGCGGAGCATGTCAGGGCAGTCGAGGGACTCACCGCGGGCTCGGCGGTGGTGTTGGATCGGCCGGGGAGGCTCTGGGACGGCGAGGACGCTGGCACACTGGTGGCTAGGGTTTGGCGTCGGGTGGCGGCGGTACCGGCGTTCCTGGGGCTTCTCCTCCTCGACGACGCGTGCAGGAAGCAGCCAGGTGGTCGCCTCGGTCTCCTAGGCTACCCCCACAACGAGCACGCCGGCTAGATCAACGAGGGTGAGGTGGTGCTGGCGGCGAACGGCGGCAGGTGTTGTGGTCGGAGAGGAGGAAGGAGAAGAAGAGGGGCGGCTCTGGGGCGGATCTGGGGATGCAGGAGAGGTGTGTGGGCGAGGAAAAACGAGAGGGAGAGAGGAGGGAGGCAGGCGGGGCACGGCAGAGATAAAGGTGGCCTCGGTGCCACCTTTTCCTCCTCCTCCTCGGCACGTGCTAGCTCGGCTGGGCAGGTAGGGCGAGGTAGGGGTGGCTGCAGGTGGACCAGGACGGCGTGGAGGCTGGAGGGTGGGGCTAGCTCGGCCAGTAGAGAAAAGAGAGAGAGGAGAGGGGGTTAGCTCGGCTAGGTTTAGACATGGGCTCGGGTTAGGGCATAGCTAGGGTTAGATGGAGGTTAGGGTTAGCTGAGGTGGGGCCAAGGATAGAGAGAGAGGGTCATGTGTTCCTCATGGTAGCGAGAGAGAGAAGGAAGATTAGAGTTAGGGTTTGGTGTAATTCAGGTTTAAAAGAATAATAAAGAGAAAAGCTAGTTTTAGATTTTTATTAGGCATTTAGGTTTTAATTTTTGTTTATAAGGCCAAAACAAGGAGGACCATGAAGCTTGATCTTGCTTGAGATAATGTGGAGGAGAAACAAGAAAGGAAAAGGAAGAAAAGAAATAGGTGGAAAAGTTCTCATATGATCATGCATGAATAAAATCAAATTAAGAAGAAAAGATATGGATGAGACTATGAGGATGGTGGAATGGTAGGGGATGGTTTTCCCCAAGATAGGACCCATTAAATCAAATGAAAAACCAAAGGAGTAAAAGGTGGTGAAGAATTGTGCATGGCCCATGCAAAAATAATAAGGCCATGGTTTATTTTGTGAAAACAATATTAATATTATGGCATTATTCTTATGCATATCCAAGAAGTGGAGAAAAAACCAAGCACAAGAATTTAGAGGATTTAATCCACCCCAAACTACATGAGCTAGAATTAAAATATCAAAGGAAAAGAAATACAAGCTCATTGTTAATGGGATGGTGGAATTATAAGGTGGTGGAAGAGAAAGGTGGTGGAATGGAAATAAAATATATGCCCCCAACTCAACTTGGGAATTTGAACAATATATCAATAACCAAATACAATTAATAATGCATATGAGAGAAAAACCAAAAGAAAGAGGGTTTTATATGATGCTCAAATGCAAGGTGGCATGATGACATGAGCATGATATAATTATGATGCAACAATAATATATATGAAGTAGCCAATATCTTACTAGGACAAGTAGCATTACAATTGTTAGACAATTGGGATGCTACAACTCTCCCCCACTAAACAGGAATCTCGCCCCGAGATTCTAGGAAGAAGAAGACTCAAAGAGGGTAGGATACTTGGCACGGAGCTCCTCTTCACGTTCCCAGGTGGCTTCATCAACGGAATGGTGCGACCACTGCACCTTGCAGAACTTGATGGACTTGTTGCGAGTCCTTCTTTCTACGACTTCAAGAATTTTTGTGGGGTGTTCTTGATAAGACAGATCTTCTTGGAGATTAATGAGTTCATGGTCAACGGTCCTGCCGGGATCCTTGAAGCACTTCTTGAGTTGAGAGATGTGGAAAACATCATGGACTTTGAGTTGTTCAGGGAGCTCAAGAGCATAAGCAACTTCTCCTCTTCTTCCACGAATTTTGAAAGGACCGATGTATCTAGGAGCCAGCTTTCCTTTGATACCAAAGCGGTGCGTGCCTCTCATGGGAGTGACACGAAGGTAAACGAGATCACCAGGGACATACTCCATGTCTGTGTGCTTTCTGTCATAATTGCTCTTCTGGTGACTTTGAGCAATCTTTAGATTTTCAAGAATGATGTGAACTTTCTCCTCCGCTTGAGTTACAATGTCGGGGCCAAACAATATTCTTTCACCTACGCCCGACCAACCAATCGGAGTTCTGCACTTGCGACCATAGAGAGCCTCGAATGGTGCAGTCTTTAGACTTTTCTGGAAGCTGTTGTTGTAAGAGAATTCAGCATAAGGAAGACATTCTTCCCACTTCATGCCGAAAGAGATAATGCAAGCACGGAGCATATCTTCTAGAATCTGATTGATCCTTTCAACTTGTCCTTGCGACTGAGGGTGGTAAGCTGTGCTGAAGTTTAGTTTTGTTCCCAAAGCATTTTGGAAACTTCCCCAAAACTTGGAAGTGAAGATGCTTCCACGGTCTGAGCTGATCTCAAGAGGAATTCCATACAGAGAAACAATTCTGTTGATATAGAGTTCAGCCAAGTGAATTGCAGAAATTGTTTCCTTGACTGGAAAGAAGTGAGCTACTTTGGAAAGCCTGTCAATGACAACAAAGATTGCATTGTTGCCCTTCTGCGACCTTGGAAAACCAGTGATGAAGTCCATCTCTACTTTCTCCCATTTCCATTCCGGAGGCTTCAATGGCTGTAGAAGACCGGAAGGGGTCTGATGGACAGCTTTAACTCTGCGACAAACATCGCACTCTGAGACATACTTGGCACAATATCGTTTCAAACCAGGCCACCAATATTGTGTTTTCAAGTCCATGTACATCTTAGTGCTGCCAGGGTGGATAGAAGAATAGAATCATGCGCCTCCTTGAGAACTTGCTCTCTTAAACCTGGGTAGTTCGGAACAAACATCCGGTGTTCAAAGAAAAGAGTGCCTTGGTCATCAACGTGGAAAGACTCGTACTTCGGAAGATGAATGCTGGAAATGATCTTTTTAGTGTAAGGATCACCAAGCTGAATGGAACGGACCTTTTCTTTCAAGAGAGGTGTTGCTAGAAGATTCAGAAGATAACCTTGATCCACAATTTCAAGGTTGAGCTTGCGGAATTCCTCGCACAAGAGAGGCTGTTGTTCTTCCACCATGAGGTTGTTGACATAAGCTTTTCGGCTGAGAGCATCTGCCATGACATTGGCTTTGCCCGGAGTGTAGTTGATGGTCAAATCGAAATCATTGCTTGTTTCAATCCACCTCCTCAGACGAAGGTTGAGATCAGGCTGTGTGAAGATATACTTCAGACTCTTGTGATCAGAAAAGATCTCACAACGGTTGCCAAGCAAGTAATGCCTCCATACTTTCAAAGCAAAGACAACTGCTGCGAGTTCGAGGTCATGTGTAGGATAGTTGATCTCATGCGTCTTCAACTATCGAGAGGCATAAGCAACAACTTGCTTTTCTTGCATAAGGACCGCACCCAATCCTTGCAATGAAGCATCGTAGAAAATCTGGAAAAGCTTTGATGTATCTGGAGGAACCAAGACTGGTGTGGAAGTGAGCTTCTCTTTGAGTGTTTCAAAGCTTGCTTGACATGCAGGAGTCCAAAGGTATTTCTTGCCTTTCTTGAGGAGATCGGTAAGAGGCTTCGCAATCTTCGAGAAATTTTGAACGAAGCAACGGCAGTAACTGGCCAAACCAAGGAAACTCCGGACTTCTTTGACATTTATGGGTGGAAGCCAGTCCATAATTGTCTTAATAGTTCCTGGGTTGACGGCAATGCCCTTGGCAGAGATGACGTGACCAAGGTAGGTGACTTGAGGCAGCCAGAATTCACACTTGGAGAACTTTGCATACAGGCGGTTCTCACGAAGCTTGTTTAGGACACTCCGAAGGTGTTCTTCATGTTCTTCTTTCGACTTAGAATAGACTAGAATGTCATCCAGATAGACCACAACGAACTTATCAAGATACTCCATGAAAACCGAGTTCATAAGCCTCGAGAAGGTGGCAGGTGCGTTGGTGAGACCGAAAGACATGACCGTGTACTCATATAGGCCATAGCGGGTGGTGAAAGCTGTTTTAGGAACATCTTACTTGCGGATCTTGATTTGATGATAACCACTTCTCAAATCAAGCTTAGAGAATACCACAGCTCCAGCTAGCTGATCGAAGAGATCATTAATCCGCGGAAGGGGATATTTATTCTTGATTGTTTTAGCATTGAGTGCCCGATAGTCAACGAAAGTCTATTAGTCTTGTCTCGCACAAAGATGGTTGGACTGCCCCAAGAAGAAGTACTGTGTTGAATGAAACCCAACTTCTCTTGTTCATCCAACTGACGTTTGAGTTCAGCCAACTCAGCAGGACCCATTTTATAAGGCCGCTTGGAGATAGGAGCGGTACCAGGTTCAAGTTCAATGACAAACTCAACCTCACGATCCGGAGGCACACCTGGCAACTCTTCAGGAAAGACATCTGGAAACTCACAAACTACAGGAACACTCTGAATACCTTCCATAGCATCATCATTCAGAGCCGCCAAAGAATAAAGCTGAATTGCAGGAGTCAGACTTGGAGAATAGACTATATGGCCTTCAGGAATTTTCAGAGAAACCGAACGTTCAGCACAATCAATCACAGCTGCATTTGCTGTCAACCAATCCATGCCCAAGATAACATCAATATCAGAATTGCCCAGAATAATTAAGGAAGCCGGAAACGAAGAACCACCAATCTCAATTTGATTGTTATGGCTGATTTTAGAAGATGCCATTGTTGCTCTAGGAGAAAGAACCATTAAACGCTTGGGGAGAGGATCCATAGATAACCCATTCCTATTAGAAAAACTCGTAGAGACAAAAGAATGCGATGCACCCGAATCAAACAACACTCGTGCAGAAACTAAGTTAACAGGAAGCATACCCATGACAACTCCAGGTGCATGCTCAGCTTGAGCGACGTTGACACAGTTGGCACGAGCAACCGTAGACCCAGGCTTAGTGTTGATGTTGAGAGCCCGAGGTGGAGGTGCACGAACCATAGGAGAACTTGCCGCAGGTCTTGGAGGTGGGGGTGGAAGAGCTTTGTTGTTCATTAGACAATTCCAGTGCTGATGCCTAGTGTTTCCACAAGTAAAGCAAGCACCAGGTGGACGTGGAGCAACGTAGCCAGGGACTCCGCCAGGCGCTCTAGGGTAGTTGTGGTTGTAGCCCCTAGGAGCCGCAGTGAAGGAGTTTGGTGGCCTTGGTGCGTAGCTTGACGGTCTTGGTGGAGCAGGGAGCGACGGTGGGGTGTTAGGAACCCAGACACGACACTTAGACGGAGCTGTCATAGCAGAAGAGCTTGCTGTTTCACGGCTGTGTTTCTTTGACTCCTCAAACACTTGCCTACTTGCTTCTTCCTGCAGAGCTGTGTGCTGAAGTTCTAGGAAAGATGCCGGCCTTGCATGAGTGATTGCATATTTGATGGAAGCATTGAGGCCTTGCCAAAACCTCTTTTGCTTCTTCTTGTCATCAGAGATCCCATCGCCACCATAACAAGAAAGGTTCATGAAGTTTCAGATGTAGGTGTTGACATTGTCAGTGCCCTGCTTGAGGTTGAGAAACACTTCCTTCATCCTTTCCATGACAATTTCTGACAGATATTGCTCTTTGAAAGCAGCAGTGAATTGCTCCCAAGTAGGCTGAAAACTAGAAAGATCTGCCTTGAGGTAATTTTCCCACCAGAGAGCTGCATCTCCCTTCAGAAGGTGGGTAGCACACTTGACCCATTCTTGCTCGGGAACATCCGCAGTCATCAACAACCTTGACACTTCACGAAGCCAATCATCCGCATCAAGTGGCTGATCAGACACCTCAAATTGGCGTGGGTTGAACTTGAGAAAACTCTTGATGTCTCCTCGCTTGGGAGGTGGAGGTAGCGAAACAAACTCATTCCTCCTCACGTTTTCCTCGAAGCGCTGCTGGTTCTGCTGCATAGTGCCCAAAGCATTTGCAATACTTGCCAAAGCGGCCCCAAGTTCAGGTGGTATGTCCTCCTCAGAACGGCGTGGTGGTGCCATCCTGTGATTGATATAAAACACATGTCAGTACTATAATGGAGAATGATAATAATCCAAAATAGTACCAAAATGGAATTAATCAAGATTAAAGAATGCGATTCACTGAGATGATATTAAAATATCAACAAAGTTCAAGGAAACTAGAAGATATTAAGCATAACACACACGACTGAACAAGGAGTGTGGTACACAACTAACAAAGAAAAATTTTCCGCAAATTTTGGCATTAAAATACCACTATATGCGCAAAACCACTTAACGAATCAAGATTAGTAACTCTACTAGTTCAATATACAAAAGCAAATGACAAAAGTAGTGGTATGGTCGCGACTCCATCCCGCACTCAAATCATTACTCCGCACATGAATCAGTAAAACACATATCCCAATACCTTCTTCTTAAAATGAACCTAAAGATTGGTAACTACGAAAAAGAACACCCCAACAAGATAACGTCGGATAACAAAGAGTAAGATAGATCGCGTCGGTGTACAACGAATCAGAATAGATCGCGTCGGTTTACAAAGGCCTGTCGGTATGGAATGTACCAACAGTTGATAACCAAAGGCAGATAGTGATAACATCTAGATGCAACAGATAGACAAAGAATTCACACACACACACACAAACATAACCTATGGTACTACGGAACCCAGAACACGTGACTCCTAGTTTGAATTTTAGAAGAGGATTGAAAATGTTACACTTCCTTACCAGAAAAGGGTGGGTGGGTGGGTAAGAAGAAAATGGAAGCAGTCCTACTCTCACGCTTTGTTTTTCCCTAGTATACATAACTACCAAAATATTTGCTAGACTGACAACAACCATTTTGGCTGAGACCCTGAAGGGCGGGATGGCTCTGATACCAATTGTAACTACCTCGGTGAATTACGCTCTTAGTTAATGCCTGGATGAACGAAAGTGGTTAAAATAGTACGGTGGGGCCCAGGGCCACTCACGGTAGACCTTTCGGCCGTCCTAACCACTTTCAGACAACGGGACAAGAACGAGCGGCGTAATCGGCAGGCGAAGGGATCAACTACATACACAAATGAGTATGTATGAAAGCCACATACAACAGTCCTCAGAGCCATTCCATCTAAAAGAAATAGAAATATTGCAACGCCATACGGCAAGATCCAAATGTCCTAGGTAGATATAATAATTTAGGATAGCTCCTCATACATCACACATCAGAGTATCAGGCGGAAGCGGAAAACAAGATCCGAGTACGGATAAGAAGCAAATTGGCATAAGATGCCCCATAAATAAACACATCCCGCCCACAGATCTCGCGGATCCCCGTTCCCGGAATCTCTACACCAAATGATCGTTGCCAACATCATCTGTCTCTTCCACCCAGTATCCATCTTGCGGGTACACCTGTTCATATGAATCAAACAATTTATCGTGTGAGACCCTAGGGGTACTCAGCAAGTCTTTATGCCGCTAAAGGGGACACAACCTAGGGTGACGCAATTGCAGCAAAAGATAAATCCTAACAATTCTACAGATACTCGCTAACCATCCGCCTAACCAATGATAGACGGATGTCCGTGAATTAAGAACAACAGTTATAACAGTATAATTAACAGATCCATCCTCCTCCTCGCTTACCAACGAGGAAGCGGACGAACAACCCCCATCATCCGTTGGCAGTTTTATTAACCATTCCATAAGCATTGCACTATTTACTAGTCAAGTACTTAGTCAATTTTAAAGCGGTACTTTAGTTATACTTGTCTATGATCGAGAAACTGTGCTCCAAGTCGTCCATAACCGCGGACACGGCTTTCAGAAAGATTTACCCTGCAGGGGTGCACGAATAGCAACACACACTCGATCAACCTCAGAAAAACCAAATCAAAACCCAACGAGGCATTCACAACAAAGCAATCACAGGATTCAGAAATATTGCAGGGGGCCACCCCATTAAGCTACCCGCAACGAAGTTGGCCGGCTCCGAGACGGACCCAGGGTTTGCGCCAATGGCTGTAAACGACTGGGAACCCGAAAATGTGATTGGGCTTGTCGATACCGCGAAAACACTCCGCAATTCTTAAACAGCACAGGTGCTCCTCGCACAATCTTAATAAAACAGTAACATGACATAAGTACAGGATAGCAATAAAGCCCCAAACTACTTTGTGGCCCCAAGAAATAAGAATGAATCAAGCTCTTGCTCAGGGGGGTCCATAAGGCCTCCCGGATGTGGATAGTGCGAATAGTCAAGGAACAGGAATCAAGTACTCGGGGTCCTACGGGACACAAGTGAGCATGAAAAACCAAATAGCAGATATTGCTCACCGGTGCCTCTTTCATTAGTTATCCCATTACTACTCAGGTTATGTTGTTTAGGTACCTCGTTATCCATCAGACACTCACATACCCTACACATGCTTTTCTACGACTCGCATGGCTCAAACAACTCCTGTAGTAATGGCTCATGGGATGGAGGAACAAGCTTCGGTGGGGTTTAAAAGTAAAGGCCATGTCGTACTTGGGATTCAATTTAATGCAATCGCGACTCGATGATGCAAGAATAAGATAGAGGCAATAGGTACTGTATGTATGCAAGCATGTGGTAGTGCTTGCCTGGCAGCTCAGTTGAAGCGAGAGATGGATCTGGGTAGTACTCCTGTGATTCCTGGTAATTCTCCTGCTGGGCGTCTATTCGAAGAAGAACCAAACAAACAAGGGCCAACATAAATAAAGTGTGCAAGCATATGAATTAAAATGCAACAAGCGACCAAACATGCCATGATGACTGATGCACAATTTACATGGCATTAAAGTAGCATGGCAAAGGTGAGGTGTGGATACAAGAAATAAAGCACTTTATTATTTATTTGCCCAAGTTTTATTGTCATAAACAGTTCAGATTTTTAATAGCAACATGATGCATGCTTCAATTCAGAACAAGGACTACATAAACAGAACGGGCTTGTCGCGCTGATCGATTTAGACATATTATTTGTTAAATTTGGAGTAATAAAACAAAAGTTATTAATTAATTAAGGATAAGGGCATTTTATTGTAATTTTAATCAACTCGAAATTTAAAGTGTTCAAAATATATTTTGAAGGGCATATTTGAATTCTCACATTTTTCTGATTCCAAAACATATATTATATGTATTATTTGGATTTGTATTTTAAAATTTATTTAAATCTGATTTGAATTTGAATTTAAATCAATTTGAAAAAGGTTTAAATAAAAACAGATAGCCAGAAAACTTTTCTTACTCAGTCAGATCTAGCCACAGCCACTGACGGGTGGGCCTTGCTGACTGGGCCACGCGCGCAAAAACACTTTTGTTACCGCGGGTCTGTCTAGCCCGTGCGACTACGGGGTGGGCCAACTGGCGCAGGCCCACGTGACAGCGGTGAGGAAGGCAGGGGCTGACAGGTGGGGCTGGGGCTGGAGCGCGGGTTACGCCGGAAAAAGCAGAGGGGCTTTCCTGCAAAAGTACTAGCACGGCTGACTTGTGGGGTCGCTAGGAGCGCGGGTTGCGAGCGGAATAAAAAGGGGGGGCTAACTGTAATTTTACCACGGCCCGGTACTGTTCTTCGTGTTCACGGTCTGACGGCGGTGTGCGCGCAGCGCGGAGCAGGGATTCGAACCCGGGATGCGGGCGAGCGCGCTGAGGGGGCGGAGCCACTGCGGCGGGCTAGGGGAGCTCATAGGTGAGGGGCTGGGGCCTAGTTAGGGTTCTGCGCGGCGCGGGGAGGCTGCAGACACCGACGAGCGGTGCGCACTGAGAGCGCTCGGCAAAAGTAACGGCGGGGCTAGGGCGGTACGGCGAGGCGGAGCATGTCAGGGCAGTCGAGGGACTCACCGCGGGCTCGGCGGTGGTGTTGGATCGGCCGGGGAGGCTCTGGGACGGCGAGGACGCTGGCGCACTGGTGGCTAGGGTTTGGCGTCGGGTGGCGGCGGTACCGGCGTTCCTGGGGCTTCTCCTCCTCGACGACGCGTGCAGGAAGCAGCCAGGTGGTCGCCTCGGTCTCCCAGGCTACCCCCACAACGAGCACGCCGGCTAGATCGACGAGGGTGAGGTGGTGCTGGCGGCGAACGGCGGCAGGTGTTGTGGTCGGAGGAGGAAGGAGAAGAAGAGGGGCGGCTCTGGGGCGGATCTGGGGATGCAGGAGAGGCGTGTGGGCGAGGAAAAACGAGAGGGAGAGAGGAGGGAGGCTGGCGGGGCACGGCAGAGATAAAGGTGGCCTCGGTGCCACCTTTTCCTCCTCCTCCTCGGCACGTGCTAGCTCGGCTGGGCTAGTAGGGCGAGGTAGGGGTGGCTACAGGTGGACCAGGACGGCGTGGAGGCTGGAGGGTGGGGCTAGCTCGGCCGGTAGAGAAAAGAGAGAGAGGAGAGGGGGTTAGCTCGGCTAGGTTGAGTCATGGGCTCGGGTTAGGGCATGGCTAGGGTTAGATGGAGGTTAGGGTTAGCTGAGGTGGGGCCAAGGAGAGAGAGAGAGGGTCAGGTGTTCCTCATGGTAGAGAGAGAGAAGGAAGATTAGAGTTAGGGTTTGGTGTAATTTAGGTTTAAAAGAATAATAAAGAGAAAAGCTAGTTTTAGATTTTTATTAGGCATTTAGGTTTTAATTTTTGTTTATAAGGCCAAAACAAGGAGGACCATGAAGCTTGATCTTGCTTGAGATAATGTGGAGGAGAAACAAGAAAGGAAAAGGAAGAAAAGAAATAGGTGGAAAAGTTCTCATATGATCATGCATGAATAAAATCAAATTAAGAAGAAAAGATATGGATGAGACTATGAGGATGGTGGAATGGTAGGGGATGGTTTTCCCCAAGATAGGACCCATCAAATCAAATGAAAAACCAAAGGAGTAAAAGGTGGTGAAGAATTGTGCATGGCCCATGCAAAAAAATAAGGCCATGGTTTATTTTGTGAAAACAATATTAATATTATGGCATTATTCTTATGCATATCCAAGAAGTGGAGAAAAAACCAAGCACAAGAATTTAGAGGATTTAATCCACCCCAAACTACATGAGCTAGAATTAAAATATCAAAGGAAAAGAAATACAAGCTCATTGTTAATGGGATGGTGGAATTATAAGGTGGTGGAAGAGAAAGGTGGTGGAATGGAAATAAAAGATATGCCCCCAACTCAACTTGGGCATTTGAACAATATATCAATAACCAAATACAATTAATAATGCATATGAGAGAAAAACCAAAAGAAAGAGGGTTTTATATGATGCTCAAATGCAAGGTGGCATGATGACATGAGCATGATATAATTATGATGCAACAATAATATATATGAAGTAGCCAATATCTTACTAGGACAAGTAGCATTACAATTGTTAGACAATTGGGATGCTACAACTAGGCCTGATCCACCTTCCACTATAGGTACCCTTCGAGGCGGGCACCGGCGCCTTACACAACTAGCGTGTAACAACCTCGGACCCTACGCTCTAAGTTCAAGCCTAGATGAACCAAAAGTGGTTAAAATAGTACAGCGAGGGCCTAGGGGCCACCCACGTGTAGACCCGTCGGCCGTCCTAACCACTTCCAAGAACATCGGGACAAGAGCGAGCGGCGTAGGCAACAGGCGAAGAGATCAAATACATACACAAGTGAGTATGTATGCAAGCTACCTTACAACAGTACGGCAAGATCCAAATATCCTAGATATAGATAATAGTGTAGGATAGCTCCTCATACATCAATCAATCAGAGTATCAAGCGGAAGCGGGAAACAAGATCCGAGTACGGACAAGAAGCAAATCAGCATAAGATGCCACATAAATAAGCACATACTGCCTACAGATCCCACGGATCCCCATCCCCGGAATCTCTACACCGAGTGATCGTTGCCATAATCATCTGTCTCCTCCACCTAGTATCCATCTTGCGAATACACTTGTTCATCTGAATCAAACAATTTATCGTGTGAGACCCTAGGGGTACTCAGCAAGTCTTTATGCCTCTAAAGGGGACATATACCTGGGGTGACGCAATTGCAGCAAAAGATAATAACTAACAAGTCTATAGATACTCGCTAACCATCCGCCTAACCAAAGATAGACGAATGTCCGTTAATTAGGAAAAACAGTTATAACAGTATAAAATAATAGATCCATCCTCCTTCTCGCTTACCAACGAGAAAGCGGACGAACAACCCATCCATTGGCAGTTTTATTAACCATTCCATGAGTATTGCACTATTCACTAGTCAGGTATTTAGTCAATTAAAAGCGGTACTTTAGTTATACTTGTCTATGATCAAGAAACTGTGCTCCAAGTCGTCCATATCTGCAGACATGGCTTTTAGAAAGATTTACCCTGCAGGGGTGCACAAATAGCAACACACACACGATCGACCTCGGAAAAACCAAATCAAAACCCAACGAGGCATTCACGACAAAGCATTCACAGGATTCATAAAAGACTTCAGGGGGCCACCCCATTAAGCTACCCGCAACAAAGTTGGCTGGCTCCGAGACGGACCTAAGGTTTGTGTCAATGGCTGTAAACAACTGGGAACCCGAAAGTGTGACTGGGCTTGTCGATACCGCGAAAACATTCCACGGTCCAAAACAGTACAGGTGCTCCATTCACAATCTTAAATAAGCAGTAAATCATGGCATAGGTACAGGATAGTAATAAAGCCCCAAACTACTTTGTGGCCCCAAGAAATAAAGTATGAATCAAGCTCATGCAAAGGGGGATTCATAGAGTCTCCCGTATGTGGATAGTGCAAATGGTCAAGGAACAGGAATCAAGTACTTGGGGTCCTACGGGACACAAGTGGACATAAAAAACCAAATGACAGATATTGCCCACTGGTGCCTCTTTTATTAGTTATCCCATTACTACTCAGGTTAAGTTTTTTAGGTACCTCGTTATCCATCAGACTCTCACATACCCTACACATGCTGTTCTACGACCCGCATGGCTTAAACGACTCCTGTAGTAATGGCTCATGGGATGGAGGAACAAGCTCGGTGGGGTTTAAAAGTAAAGGCCATGCAGTGCTTGGGATTCAATTTAATGCAATCGCGACTCAATGATGAAAGAATAAGATAGAGGCAATAGGTACTATATGTTGCAAGCATGTGGTAGTGCTTGCCTGGCATCTCAGTTGAAGCGAGGGATGGATCTGGGTAGTACTCCTGGAATTCCTGATATTTCCCCTGCTCGGCGTCTATCCAAAAGAAGAACCAAACAAACAAGGGCCAACCTAAATAAAGTGCACAAGCATTTAAATAAAATGCGACAAGCAACAAGCATGCCATGATGAATGATGCACAATTTACATGGTATTAATGTAGCATGGCAAGGGTGAGGTGTGAGGACAAGAATAAATCATTTTATTAAGTTTTTAGTCAAATTTTATTACCATAAACAGTTCTGATTTTTAATAATGACATGATGCATGCTTCAATTCATATCAAGGAATGCATAGCTAGAACGGGCTCGTCGCGCTGATCGATTTAGACATATTATTTGTCAAATTTGGAGTTATAGAATTAAAGTTATTAATTAATTAAGAAAATGCATTTTTATTGCAATTGAACAATTTCGAAAATTTAAATTAGCCAAACATTATTTTGAATGGTATATTTGAAATCCTCACATTTTTCTGATTCAAAAATATATTTCATTTGTATTATTTGGATTTGTCAAATAAAAGATACTATTTTCTGGATTTAAAACATATTTAACAATTTCTAAAATCATTTTTTTATTAAACAGAAAAAGATCAGAGACTTTTTGCACACAAAGGCAGCTAGCCCGAGTCACAGACAAGTGGGGCTGGTGCTAACTCGGCAGCAGGTGCGTCGTAGCGTTCTACGTGGGGCTTTTCACACTCTGTGGATCTTACCCACACTCACTGACTAGCAGGCCCAGATGTTGACGGGACACACGCGCGCGGGGGCCAGCAGGCAGCTGACATGTGGGCGATCCAGGGGCGCGGGGTGAAGCAAACAAAAGCCTGGGGGTTAAACTAAAATAGGCCGGAGCTGAGTGGCTGACAGGTGGGCGCGGCAGGGAGCGGCGTGTGATCGACAAAAGGTCAGGGGGGTTTCTGTAAGATGGTCGCGCCCTCTGAAGAACGGTCGATGATCGACAATCGACAGTGCCTGGGATCCCGATGGATTGCGACAACGATTCCGACGAAACTACTGCGCGATTCGTGGTGACTCCAAAACAAAAATTGGAGAGGATTGATCACTCTACAGCTTTCGTCAAGGGAGGTTAGTCTAAGGAGGGTCGTAGGGTTCGGCGTGCTACGGGGAACACAGGGCGAAAATGGCCGGCTGCCACTACCAAAGCTACAGCAACGCGTGCGGCGCTGGTTCTCGGCGGCGGCGAGCGCGATACAGGGTGCACAAGGGCACAGGGAGAGCGGGAAGGCGACGGGGTGCTCACCTCGCTGGATTCCCGAAGGAAAACGAGGAAGGGGCGACCGGGGTGACGCTAGCAACGGCGACAGAGACGGTTCTGCTTGGCTGGACAAGGGTGCTGGCCAGGAGTAGCTCTTGGCGGCGTTGGCTCCTTCCTGGCGAGGCGCTTCGACGCAGATGAAGAAGAGGACATGATCCCGTGGCTCAGCTCCTCCTGTTGCTGGCCATGGCGGTCTCGCGGAACAGGGTCGATGGCGTGGAAGAAAAGGGAAGGAAGGGGGGAATAAAACTAGGGTTCGAGGAGGCCTCGGCTTGGGGATAAGGAGGGAGGCTGGTGGGGGTGCGGTGTGACGAGGGAGACGGAGGTGGACGGGGACCTGCTCGGCTGCTGCTTTCCATTTTCTGCCGAGAGAGAGCAGGGCGAGATGGCATCAGGCAAAGAGAAGAAGAGGAACAGGGGTGGCGTCGGTGAGCGGGTAAGGACAGAGGTTGGGCTGGGAAGCTCTGCTGGGCCAGAAAAAAAAGGTGGAGGGCGTTGGCTGCTGCCTCTACTGCTGGGCTACTGTGGGCTGGCTGCAGGTAGGCTCTCTCCCTCTCACTGTTTTATTTATTTCTGATTATTTTTGGATTGTTTAAAATCAAACAAACCACTAATTTTTAAACCCTTTTGAAAAAAACAGGAGCATAGAATAGGTGAAAAGGTATTTTAAAAGATACGGGGAGGAATAGCACAAAGGGGGAGAAGATGCCCACATGTTTACATGCTCCACTTGGGCACATACAAGAATAAAGGATTAAGTTTAACAAAAAGAACAAAAGCATTTTCAAAAAAATGTGGGGCCTTATCAAAAGAGTTAGAAACTTGTAGAAAACCCAAAAATAAACAGCGAGATAGAAAGAGAGGAGGAGATAAAGGTGGTGTTATTGCATGGGCCATGCATAGGGTGTATGTGCCACCACTGGTAGTGACAACACTAGAATTCCACATGGTCCAATTGATCCATGCCTGCCTTCAAACTTGAATAAGGTCGTACCAAAATACACCAACTTGCTTCTCATATGGAATAGATGAAAATAAGCATGATTGAATATAAAAGGGCAATGCTAGTATGTGGTTCCACTAGATGATTATTTATCCTCATATATATTCAAGCATACTCACATGTTCAAAACAAACCATAAAGAAACCAAAGAGGACTTTCTACCCCCATGGCATACAAAGGTGGCCATGAGGCTCCACCTACTTAATATTGTGAAAACAATAGGGATCATATATGGAAGCTTGTAGATGTAGAAGTGGATTCATCCCAACCCACATGAGCTAGGTATCATAACCAAAGAAAAGCAAAAGCTCACATATAGTTTGGATGGTGGAATTATAAGGTGGGTACAAAGAAAGGTGGTGGAGTTAATAAAAGATATGCCCCAACTCAACTTTAGCATCAAGCATTTATCAAGAACCAAATACAATATATCAAGAGGCAACTACAATTAATAATGCATATGAGATAAGAACCAAAAGGAAAGGTTTTATACGATGCTCAAATGCAAGGTGGCATGATGACATGAGCATGATATACTTATGATGCAACAATTATATGTAGGAAGTAGCATTTTGTTATTAGACCATGTAACATTACAGATGTTAGACAGATGGTATGCTACAACTCTCCCCCACTAAACAGGAATCTCGCCCCGAGATTCTAGGAAGAAGAAGAATACACGAAGAGGGTAGGATACTTGGCACGGAGCTCATCCTCGCGTTCCCAAGTGGCTTCATCAACGGAATGGTGCGACCACTACACCTTGCAGAACTTGATGGACTTGTTGCGAGTCCTTCTTTCTGCGACTTCTAGGATTTTTGTGGGGTATTCTTGATAAGACAGGTCTTCTTGGAGATTGATGAGCTCATGGTCCACGGTCCTGCCGGGATCCTTGAAACACTTCTTGAGTTGAGAAATATGGAAAACATCATGGACCTTGAGTTTTTCAGGAAGCTCAAGAGCATAGGCAACTTCTCCTCTTCTTCCACGAACTTTGAAAGGACCGATGTATCTAGGAGCCAGCTTCCCTTTGATACCAAACCGGTGCGTGCCTCTCATGGGAGTGACACGAAGGTAAACGAGATCACCAGGGACATACTCCATGTCCGTGTGCTTTCTGTCATAGTTGCTCTTCTGGCGACTTTGAGCAACCTTCAGGTTTTCAAGAATGATGTGAACCTTCTCCTCCGCTTGAGTTACAATGTCGGGGCCAAACAATGTTCTTGCACCTGCGCCCGACCAACCAATCGGAGTTCTGCATTTGCGGCCATAGAGAACCTCAAATGGTGCCATCTTTATACTCTCCTGGAAGCTATTGTTGTAAGAGAATTCAGCATAAGGAAGGCATTCTTCCCACTTCAAGCTGAAAGAGATGACGCAAGCACGGAGCATATCTTCCAGAATCTGATTGATCCTTTCAACTTGTCCTTCGACTGAGGGTGGTAAGCTGTGCTGAAGTTCAACTTTGTTCCCAAAGCATTTTGGAAACTTCCCTAGTACTTGGAAGTGAAGATGCTTCCACGGTCTGAGCTGATCTCAAGAGGAACCCCATACAAAGAGACAATTATGTTCATATAGAGCTCAGCCAACTGAATTGCAGAAATTGTTTCCTTGACGGGAAAGAAGTGAGCCACTTTAGATAGCCTGTCGATGACAACAAAGATTGCATTGTTGCCTTTCTGTGACCTTGGAAACCCAGTAATGAAGTCCATCTCTACTTTCTCCCATTTCCATTCCAGAGGCTTCAATGGATGTAGAAGACCAGAAGGTTTCTGATGGACAGCTTTAACTCTGCGGCAGACATCACACTCCGAGACATACTTGGCACAATCTCGTTTCAACCCAGGCCACCAGTACTGTGTTCTCAAGTCCATGTACATCTTAGTGCTGGCAGGGTGGATAGAAAGAACAGAATCATGAGCTTATTTGAGAACTTGCTCTCTCAAACCTGGATACTTCGGAACGAACATCCGGTTCTTAAAGAATAGAGTGCCTTGGTCGTCAAGGTGGAAAGGTTCATACTTCGGAAGCTAAATCTTGGAGATGATGTTTTTAGTGTAAGGATCACCAAGTTCAATGGAGCGAACTTTTTCTTCCAAGAGAGGTGTTGCCAGGAGGTTCAGAAGATACCCTTGATCCATAATTTCAAGGTTGAGATGGCGGAATTCCTCGCACAAGAGAGGCTATTGTTCTTCCACCATGAGGTTGTTGACGTAAGCTTTTTGGCTGAGAGCATCGGCCATCACATTAGCTTTGCCCGGAGTGTAGTTGATGGTCAGATCGAAATCATTAATTGCTTCAATCCACCTCCTCTGACGAAGGTTGAGATCCGGTTGTGTGAAGATATACTTCAGACTCTTGTGATCAGAAAAGATCTCACAACGGTTGCCCAGCAAGTAGTGCCTCCATACTTTCAGAGCAAAGACAACTGCTGTGAGTTCGAGGTTATGTGTAGGATAGCTGATCTCATGCGTCTTCAACTGTCGAGAGACATAAGCAACAACTTGTTTGTCTTGCATAAGGACCGCACCCAATCCTTGCAAGGAGGCGTCACAGAATATCTGGAAAGGCTTTGATGTATCTGGAGGAATCAAGACTGGTGTGGATGTGAGCTTCTCTTTGAGTGTTTCAAAGCTTGCTTGACATGCAGGAGACCAAAGGTATTTCTTGCCTTTATTGAGGAGATCGGTAAGAGGCTTCGCAATCTTCGAGAAGTTCTGAACGAAGCGACGGCAATAACTAGCCAAACCAAGGAAGCTCCGGACTTCTTTGATATTTTTGGGTGGGAGCCACTCAACAATTGTCCGAACAGTTTCTGGGTTAACGGCAATGCCCTTGGCAGAGATGACATGACCCAGATAGGTGACTTCAGGCAGCCAGAATTCACACTTGGAGAACTTTGCATACAGGCGGTTCTCACGAAGCTTGTTTAGGACACACCAAAGGTGTTCTTCATGTTCTTCCTTAGACTTAGAATAGGCTAGAATGTCATCCAGATAGACCACGACGAACTTATCAAGATACTCCATGAAAACCAAGTTCATAAGCCTCGAGAAGGTGGCAGGTGCGTTGGTGAGGCCGAAGGACATGACCGTGTACTCGTACAGGCCATAGCGGGTGGTGAAAGTTGTTTTGGGAACATCTTCCTTGCGAATATTGATTTGATGATATCCACTTCTCAAGTCAAGCTTAGAGAATACCACAGCTCCAGCTAGCTGATCGAAGAGATCATTAATCCGCGGAAGGGGATATTTATTCTTGATGGTTTTAGCATTGAGAGCCCGATAGTCAACACAAAGTCTATCAGTGCGGTCTCGCTTCTTCACAAAGATGGTTGGGCTACCCCAAGAAGAAGTGCTATGCTGAATGAAACCCAACTTCTCTTGTTCATCAAGCTGACGTTTGATTTCGGCTAACTCAGCAGGACCCATTTTATAAGGCCGCTTGGAGATAGGAGTGGTACCAGGTTCAAGCTCAATCACAAACTCGACCTTATGATCAGGAGGCATACCTAGAAACTCTTCAGGAAAAACATCTGGGAACTCACGGACCATCGGAACACTCTGAATAGCATCCATTGCATCATCATTCAGAGCCGCCAAAGAGAAAAGCTGAATTGCATTAGTCAGACTTGGAGAATAGACTATATGGCCTTCAGGAATTTTCAGAGAAACCGAGCGTTTAGCACAATCAATCACAGCTGCATTTGCTGTTAACCAATCCATGCCCAAGATGACATCAATGTCAGAGTTGCCGAGAATAATTAAGGAAGCAAGAAATGAAGAACCACCAATTAGAATTTGATTGCCATGACTGATCTTGGTAGGTAGCATTCTTGCCCCGGGAGAAAGAACCATTAACTTTTTATCCAGTTGGTCTATAATTAGCTCATGCTCATTTGCAAACTTGTGAGAAACAAAAGAATGCGATGCACCAGAATCGAACAAAACTCGTGCAGGGACTGAGTTAACGGGAAGCGTACCCATCACAACTCTAGGTGCATGTTCAGCTTGAGCGACATTGACACAGTTGGCATGAGCAATAGTGGACCCGGGCTTGGTGTTGATGTTGAGAGCCCGAGGTGGAGGTGCACGAACCATAGAAGAACTTGCTGCAGGTCTTAGAGGTGGTGGAGGAAGAGCTTTGTTGTTCATGGGACAACTCCAGTGTTGATGCCCAGGGTTCCCACAAGTGTAACAAGCACCAGGTGGACGTGGAGCAGCATAGCCAGGGACTCCGCCAGGCGCTCTAGGGTAGTTGTGGTTGTAGCCCCTAGCAGCCGCGGTGAAGGAGTTTGGTGGCCTTGCCGCGTAGCTTGAAGGTCTTGGTGGAGCCGGGAGCGGCGGTGCGGTATTAGGAACCCACAGGCGGCGTTTAGAAGGAGTTGTCATAGCTGAAGAGCTTGCTGCGTCACGACTGTGTTTCTTGGACTCCTCGAACACTTGCCTACTGGCTTCTTCCTATAGAGTTGTATGTTGGAGTTCCAGAAAAGACCCTGGTCTTGCATGAGTGATTGCATATTTGATAGATGCATTGAGCCCTTGCCTGAGCCTCTTTTGCTTCTTCTTGTCATCAGAGATCTCATCGCCACCATACCAAGAAAGATTCATGAAGTTTCTAATATAGGTATTGACATTGTCATTGCCCTACTTGAGGTTGAGAAACACTTCCTTCATCCTTTCCATGACAATTTCTGATAGATATTGCTCTTTGAAAGCCCCAGTGAACTGCTCCCAAGTAGGCTCAAAACCAGAGTGGTTTGCCTTTAGGTAATTCTCCCACCACAGAGCTGCGTCTCCCTTTAGAAGGTGAGTGGCACATTTTACCCATTCTTGCTCAGGAACATCAGCAGTCATCAGCAACCTTGACATCTCACGTAGCCAATCATCAGCATCCAGTGGCTGATCAGACACCTCAAAGTGGCGCGGGTTGAACTTCAGAAAGCTCTTGATGTCTCCTCGCTTGGGAGGTGGAGGTAGCGGAACAAACTCATTCCTCCTGACACTTTCTTCAAAGTGTTGTTAGTTCTGTTGCATTGTTCCCAAGGCATTAGCAATACTTGCCAACGCAGCCCCCAGTTCAGGTGGTATGTCCTCCTCATTGCAGCGTGGTGGTGCCATCCTGGGATTGATATAAAACTCAAGTCAGTACCATAATGGTGAATAATAATAATCCAAAATAGTACAAAATGGAATTAACCAAGATTAAAGGATACAAATTACTAAGATGATATTAAAATATCAACAAAGTTCAAAGCACCTAGAAGATATTAAGCATATCGCACACGACTGAACAAGGAGTGTGGTACACAAAGCTATCAAAGAAAAAATTTCAGCAAATTTCGGCATTAAAATACCACTATATGCGCAAAACCACTTAACGAATAAAGATTAGTAACTCTACAAATTCAATATACAAGAGCGAATGATAAAAGTAGTGGTATGGTCGCGACTCCATCCTGCACTCAAATCATTACTCCGCACATGAATAAGTAAAACACATATCCCAACTCCCTTCCTTCTTAAGATGAACCTAAAGATTAGCAACTACGGAAACAAACACCCCTAACAAGATAGCGTCGGATAACAAAGAGTAAGACAGATCGCATCGGTTTACAACGAATCAGATAGATCGCGTCGGTTTACAAAAGCCTGTCGGTATGGAATGTACCAACAGTTGATAACCAAAAGGCAGATAGCGACAACAAGTTGGATGCAACAGATAGACAATGAATTACACACACACACACACTCACACAACCTATGGTACTACAAAACCCCGAACACGTGAATCCTAGTTTGAATTTTAGAAGAGGATTGAAAACGTTACACTTCCTTACCAGAAAAGGGTGGGTGGGTGGGTAAGAAGAAAAGTGGAAGCAGTCCTACTCTCGCGTTTTTGTTTTTCCCTAGTATACATAGCTACCAAAATATTTGCTAGACTGACAACGACCATTTGGCTGAGACCCTGAAGGGTGGGATGGCTCTGATACCAATTGTAACAACCTCGGACCCTACGCTCTAAGTTCAAGCCTGGATGAACCAAAAGTGGTTAAAATAGTACAGCGGGGGCCCAGCGGCCACCCACGTGTAGACCCGTCAGCCGTCCTAACCACTTCCAAGAACATCGGGACAAGAGCGAGGCGTAGGCAACATGCGAAGAGATCAAATACATACACAAGTGTGTATGTATGCAAGCTACCTTACAACAGTTCTCAGAGCCATATCATCTAAAAGAAATAGAAATGTTGCAACGCCATACGGCAAGATCCAAATATCCTAGATATAGATAATAGTGTAGGATAACTCCTCATACATCAATCAATCATAGTATCAAGCAGAAGCAGGAAACAAGATCCGAGTACAGACAAGAAGTAAATCGGCATAAGATGCCACATAAATAAGCACATCCCGCCCACAGATCCCATGGATCCCCATCCCCGGAATCTCTACACCGAGTGATCGTTGCCAACATCATCTGTCTCCTCCACCAAATATCCATCATGCGAATACACATGTTCATCTGAATCAAACAATTTATCGTGTGAGACCCTAGAGGTACTCAACAAGTCTTTATGCCTCTAAAGGGGACATATACTTGGGGTGACGCAATTGCAGCAAAAGATAATAACTAACATGTCTATAGATACTCGCTAACCATCCGCCTAACCAAAGATAGACGGATGTCCGTTAATTAGGAACAACAGTTATAATAGTATAAAATAACAGATCCATCCTCCTTCTCGCTTACCAACGAGAAAGCGGACGAACAACCCATCCGTTGGCAGTTTTATTGACCATTCCATGAGTATTGCACTATTTACTAGTCAGGTATTTAGTCAATTAAAAGCGGTACTTTAGTTATACTTGTCTATGATCGAGAAACTGTGCTCCAAGTCGTCCATAACCGCGGACACGGCTTTCAGAAAGATTTACCCTGCAGGGGTGCACAAATAGCAACACACACACGATCGACCTCGGGAAAACCAAATCAAAACCCAACGAGGCTTTCACGACGAAGCATTCACAGGATTCATAAAAGATTTCAGGGGGCCACCCCATTAAGCTACCCGCAAAAGAAGAACCAAACAAACAAGGGCCAACATAAATAAAGTGCACAAGCATTTAAATAAAATGCGACAAGCAACAAGCATGCCATGATGAATGATGCACAATTTACATGGTATTAATGTAGCATGGCAAGGGTGAGGTGTGATGACAAGAATAAATCATTTTATTAAGTTTTTAGTCAAATTTTATTACCATAAACAGTTCTGATTTTTAATAATGACATGATGCATTCTTCAATTCATATCAAGGAATGCATAGCTAGAACGGACTCGTCGCGCTGATCGATTTAGACATATTATTTGTCAAATTTGGAGTTATAGAATTAAAGTTATTAATTAATTAAGAAAATGCATTTTTATTGCAATTAAACAATTTCGAAAATTTAAATTAGCCAAACATTATTTTGAATGGTATATTTGAAATCCTCACATTTTTCTGATTCAAAAACATATTTCATTTGTATTATTTGGATTTGTCAAATAAAAGATACTATTTTCTGGATTTAAAACATATTTAACAATTTCTAAAATCATTTTTTTATTAAACAGAAAAAGATCAGAGACTTTTTGCACACAGAGGCAGCTAGCCCGAGTCACAGACAGGTGGGGCTGGTGCTGACTCGGTAGCAGGTGGGTCGTAGTAGTCTACGTGGGGCTTTTCACACTCTTTGGATCTTACCCACACTCACTGACTAGCAGGCCCAGATGTTGACGGGACACACGCGCGCGGGGGCCAGCGGGCAGCTGGCATGTGGGCGATCCAGGGGCGCGGGGTGAAGCAAACAAAAGCCCGGGGGTTAAACTGAAATAGGCCGGAGCTGAGTGGCTGACAGGTGGGCGCGGCAGGGAGCGGCGTGTGATCGACAAAAGGTCAGGGGGGTTCTGTAAGATGGTCGCGCCCTCTGAAGAACGGTCGATGATCGACAGCCAACAGTGCCTAGGATCTCGATGGATTGCGACGACGATTCCGATGAAACTACTACGCGATTCGTGGTGACTCCAAAACAAAAATTGGAGAGGATTGATCACTCTACAGCTTTCGTCAAGGGAGGTTAGTCTAAGGAGGGTCGTAGGGTTCGGCGTGCTGCGGGGAACACAGGGCGAAAACGGCCGACTGCCACTGCCAAAGCTGCAGGAGCGCGCGCGGCGCTGGATCTCGGCAGTGGCGAGCGCGATACAAGGTGCACAAGGGCACAGGGAGAGCGGGAAGGCGACGGGGTGCTCACCTCGCTGGATTCCCGAAGAAAAACGAGGAAGGGGCGGCCAGGGTGACGCTGGCAACAGCGTCAGAGACGGTTCTGCTTGGCTGGACAAGGGTGCTGGCCGGGACTAGCTCTTGGCGGCGTTGTCTCCTTCCTGGCGAGGCGCTTCGACGCAGATGAAGAAGAGGACATGATCCCGCGGCTCAGCTCCTCCTGCTGCTGGCCATGGCGGCCTCACGGAACAGGGTCGGTGGCGTGGAAGAAAAGGGA
The DNA here is from genome assembly GCA_910589775.1 of Avena eriantha. Lineage (NCBI taxonomy): Eukaryota > Viridiplantae > Streptophyta > Magnoliopsida > Poales > Poaceae > Avena > Avena eriantha. The sequence continues at coordinate 112,006,868 of OU342741.1, forward strand.
AGGAAGGGGGAAATAAAACTAGGGTTCGAGGAGGCATCGGCTTGGGGATAAGGAGGGAGGCTGGTGGGGGTGCGGTGTGACGAGGGAGATGGAGGTGGACGGGGACCTACTTGGCTGCTGCTTTCCGTTTTCTGCCGAGAGAGAGTAGGGCGAGACGGCGTCAGGTGAAGAGAAGAAGAGGAACAGGGGTGGCGTCGGTGAGCGGGTAAGGACAGAGGTTGGGCTAGGAAGCTCTGCTGGGCCAGAAAAAAAGGTGGAGGGCGTTGGCTGCTGCGGGCTGGCTGCAGGTAGGCTTTCTCTCTCTCACTGTCGTTGTATTGGGAACGGCAGTACCTGAAAAGGTTGGATAGAGGTGTGGGGACTAGCAGGGAAGCTATCGACGGTGTTCGCAGGCGGGATTGGATACAAGCGAGCGTAGCGGGACGCAGGAAGTACCCAAGTTTGGGGCCCTCATGGTGAGGTAAAGCCCCTACTCCTGTCGGATCTGACTATGTGGGATACTTGAACTACAAGCGCTCCTCGAGCTGTATACGCTAGCTACTGCCTTAAATGTTGTAAGACCAACCCTTCCTACTGAGGCCTTGCCTCTCCTTATATAGGCAGAGAGGCAAAGGTCTCACTGACTAGTCCGACTAGCGGGCCCCACAGGCGGGTCCTAGCCGACTAGTCATCTACAGTGTCCAGTATGGCTTGTCTTGTCGGAGTACGAGCGGTATGGCTGTCGTAGGCACAGTGGACGTCGTGTGGGCCTGTCGTCAGCACCGGCCACTGTTCCTGCATCACCCACGCAAAGTCTTCGGTATGGCCGGGTAGTTGCCAGTCTTGCCACCGTACAGGGCGTACCGTGCACTGATACACATGTCGCCCTGTCCCATTGATTGAGTCCGGCTACGTCGCCGTATCCGGCTGCCTCTTGCTGATCCGGCTACCGGGGGATAGCCGGCTTGTCTTGCCCTGTCCGGCTACATCTAGTCAGCCGGACGCGATCCGACTGACCTGTTTCTTACTCGGTTGGGGTACCTGGGGATCATCCCCCTGACACTAGCCCCCGAGCGCGTGTGGATTCCGCCCTTAGGTGAAATGTGCGCGCGCTTCCTCTTGCTTTTGAATTTGTGTCTGGCTGAGCTTGGCGGTTGCGCTACCCGTGACGTCAGTGCTGACGCCGGCCACGCGCGCACGCGCCATCATTACTCTGCGGCGGGCAGCGTAACGTCCCGTCGCACGTCGCCTCGGGGAACCGTTGTCCGGCGCTTCGGTTCTCGCTCCAAGATCTTCTGCGCATCCTACCCTGGCACATGGGATCTAGGCGGCGGTTGGGGTATGGGTTGGCCGGATGCGCGCCACGTGCCCTGTCGACGGTTGCCCTTCTGGCTCTTTAAAGGGACGCCGCGGGGGAGGCAATTTCTTTCTTTCGCTCCCCCGCTGCCGTTCCCTTCTCTCTCGTTGCTTCCGCCCCTGTGCCCTTGCCCTTTGCGCCGCCCGCTCGCCGTCGTCGACGCTACAGGCCACCGTCAATCTTCTGTCGCTGCTCCCCCTCGTCAACCGGAAATGGCCGCTGACCATGGGGCCTGGTGCGGCTCCGCCATCACCGAGGATCAAATCGCAAAGTACCGCGCCACCCACATCCTCCCGCCGGCGGTGGAGGTGGCGGTGCGGCTGGCGTCGGCCGGGGAGGTGTCGCCGCATCCAGAGGAGGGCGAGCGCGTCATCTTCCTTTCGCATTTGGCACGCGGGTTCGCCCTTCCGGTGAACCCGTTCCTCTTGACCTTCCTTGCTTTCTTCGATCTTCGCCTCCACCACCTCGGCGCCAACGCAATCGGAACGTTGGCGCACATCATAGCTTTCTGCGAGAGCTACCTCGGGATCCAGCTGGATCTCGAGCTCTTCTGCCGGCTCTTTCGAGTCCGGCCACAGGTGCAGTTCACCCAGGGGCCACTAGTCGTCTGCGGCGGTGCCTCCATCTACTCCCGCTCGTAGACCGGCTACCCCAAATTCCTTCTTGACGATACGGTACGACTGTGGCAGCAGTCGTACTTCTACGTGAAGAACCTCACCAACATCGACCGGATCAATCTGCCGGCCTTCTAGGACGTCGAGTCCAGCCGGCAGAACTGGGACTTGAAGTTCCACGGCGACAAGGCGGAGACGGACGAGCTGCTGAAGCGCATGCGCTCCCTTGTCCACTGCCGGCTGACCGGCCTGGACGTCACTCTCAGCTGGATGTCCCGGATGATGATGTCGTTGCAGCAGCGAGCACACAAGATGTGCTACTACTCCGGCCGGCTGGACCTGACCCGGCTGTCGTGCCGCGATCCCCGCTACCACAACCTGAAGGAGTGGGTGTGGACGATCACCAAGGACTGGCTGCCGGAGAACTGGGAGTTCAGTCTGGCACCTTATACTCAGGAGAACCACGCGCCCCGGGTAAGCTCCTCTAACCGCATGCATTTTTGGTGTTTTCTTGTACTTGTTCTTTGTTTTTGTCTCGCTGACTTTTGTATTCGGCAGATGTTCCCATGCATCATCCGCGAGGAGGGCGAGGCGGCCCTCGAGGAATTCACGCCCGACCTGCCCGAGCCGCGTGCTCGGCGGTCCGGCGAGGAATCGGATGGGGACGGCGACGCCTTCCCTAGTCGGAACGACGAGCCGGCCGCCGAACTGCACGTGGAGGTGCACGAGGAGGAGGCCGCGCCGACCACGGAGCCGGCGACACGCTCCGCGACAGACGGGGAAGCGGGTGGGAGCGGCTCCAGCCGTTCCGGCTCCCGCCGCCCTGCAACGGAGGAGCCGGCGCCCAAGAGGAGCCGGTCCGGCGCCCTGCCGCTCAGCCATCTCGGCCGGAAGAAAGGGCCGCCTCCTATTGTACTAGGGTATGTTCTTTCTCCCCCTTCCCTTTCTGCCTGTTTTCTGTCTGTCGGCCGTTTTCCTCCTTTTCTGACTTTGGCTTGTTTTGCTCTTGTCTTCTTCTCTTTCTCCTTAGCACGCTGGTTTCCTTCGGAGCCACGAGCCCGGCACGCGCGCCAGCCGAGTCGCCGCCCCATACCCCGACTGCGCCGACCAGTGCCCCTCCTTCTGAGGCGCAGCCTTCGCCTCCCCCTCGGGCTGAGCCGACTGCCTCCGCCTAGCCGGAAGTCCCCCAGCCGGAGGCGGGGTCCTCCCAACCGGAAGGCTCCTCCGAGGCGCGCGGGGGGCTGCTGGCAAGGAGCTCGTCGTCGTTGGCGACAACAACTCCGATGAGGAGCCTGGGGAGGAATGGCAGACGGCGGTGGTCGCGGCGAAGGAGTCCTTGGCCGTCAACGCCGTGGACGACGACGCTTCTTCCGCCGCCTCGCTGTTGGACCTTGCCGCCACGCTCGAGCTGGCGGTGAAGGAGATCCGGCTGCTGGAGGCTACAGCCGGCGGGAATCGGACGTTGGAGCAGAAGCTCGCTGCCGCCAACGGGACCTCCCAGAGTAAGTTCGCCTCACCCGTCTTGCCTTTTTTTGGTACTGATAGCCGGTTTTGTTGCAGCCATCCTTGTGTGCGCTCAGCGTGAGATCGGTCGCTTGAAGAAGGCGAACGACCGGCTGAGCAAGTCCAATTCTACCCTGCGGCTGCAGAACAAGGATTGGCACACGCGGGTGGACGGTCTGGAGGCCACCATCAAGGAGCGCGACGCCTCGCTCGCTAGCCAGACCGAAGCCTTCTCCCTTCTCGAGGCCCAGAACAAGGACCAAGAGAAGGAGATCAAACGGTTAGCGCTCAAGGAGAAGGCGCTGGTGGAGGAGCTGATGCAGGCCGGCCACACTGCCAAGGGTGAGTCCTCTTTCCGTCTTCTTTTCTTTCCGGATCCGGTAGTCGGATCTGACTTCTCTTTTCTGACAGCCTTTTACCCTGGCATAGACCTGCTGGCCTACAACCGGCTGCAGGAGAACTGGCCGGGAGCGCAGCCGAGGGCCCAGGAGCTCGTCGTCCTTCTTGGCGAGGAAGCTACCAAGCTTCGCCAGGCGGCACGGGACGTCTTCTCCTTCGTATGGCCGGAGGCTCCAATTCCAGAGACAATGGTGCAGCTGGCTGCGAAGGTGGGAGAAGTGCCAGCTGCGGTGGACCGGCTGCGGGACCTGGCGATGTGGGCCGGAGCGGAGATGGCCCTGGCTCTGATGCTCTCCTGGTACAAGGACACCCGCGTCGAGAAGATCGACGGAGGCTTCCGTGCCAGGGCTGATCTTGCTGCTATCCACCAAGCCCATCCGGAGCTCCGTGGGTCCGCCATCAAGATCGCCGACTACGTGGATCCTGACGAGGTGCTCACTGACTTGGAGTCCGTCGGTACTCCTGATGTGGAGGTCCCGATGCCGCCACCTGCCAGCGCCGGAACCGGATCAAGCTCCACGCCTCCTCCGCCGCCCAAAGCCTCTGCCGGCCAAGGACTCCCCCACGGCAAGGGTCCTGCCGCTTAGATATCGCCCCGGGATGCCGGGTGTATTTGTCTTGTGTTACATACTTATGAACCTTGTCTGTTTGTGCTGGCTATCTTTGACGCCGGGTAACTTATGGGAGCTTCGTCTCTCTTTTGTTCGTTAATATTGACTTTGCTTGGATTTCCTTCAACTTATGCGCTTTGAATTTTCTTTCCATACTTCGCCGGTTAACTTTATCCGGCTTTCTTCGCTCGGCTACACACTTTTAGTCGGGGGAACCGCACCTCTAGTGGGGGCGCGCGAGCGCACCCACTGGGTGTAGCCCCCGAGATTCGCAGTAGCTGGCGTAGCCAGGTGCTTCGAATCTTCCTTGTCTTCTCTTGCTCCTGCCCTTGCCCTCACCTGGGCTCCGATCGGCCGGCTAAGCGCCTTTAGCCGGTCGGGAACCACAAGATTCCACTAGGGGCGCGCGAGCGCACCCAGTGGGTGTAGCCCCCGAGATTCGGAGCGCTTGATGAAGGCAAGGACTTCGAATCTTCTTTCCTTCTCCTGAATTCTGACTCTAGGTAGTCGGACAAAATGTACATACGCATACACACATGTCCACATAGATTAGTAGGTTAGTCTGCCAAAATGTAGCCGAAAAAACGGCTTGTTTTTTCGAAAATTGGCTTGTCCCTTTCTAGACACTTAGTCGCTTTCCCGTGCGCTCTGTTGTTTTCGTTGCGTCCTTGCCGGGCAGCCAGGTTGTGGTCTACAGCCGGAGTCGAAGGGAGCTGACAGTACATTGCACACGGTACTAATGGCTTAGAAGCTGGATTAGTTCGAGCTAGTTGCAGGGCCGGGGCACCCGATCTGTCGCGTCTCCTCCCTGTTTTTCGTGTGGGATGCCTCGGGCTTTTTCTCTTGCTAGCCGGACAGCTGGGTTACAGTATGTAGCTGAGACGAAGAGTGGGCCTCTGACATTGTCGCACAGTACTCAGCCGGTTTGTTGACTTAGCAGGCCGGGCCAGCCGGCGAGCCCCCGGGTAGGGGTTGCCGGAGCCGGAAAATCATAACCGGAAAACGGATGCATACACATTTCTAGCAAGGAGCCCCCGAGATTCTCGTGGGGGTCCGCATTTTTATTCATAGGCTTTTCGGGATACATACGCTGCCTGGCGACTAGGTGTAAAATGGGCGCAACAGGGCCACGTTCCAGGGACGCTCAATTTCCTCGTCCAATTTGTCCATCTTGTTCTTGCGTGGCTGCTGCGCGTCAATGAGGTAGTAGGAGTCGTTGGGCAGCGCTCGGCAGATGATGAAGGGGCCCTCCCAGGGTGGTGATAGCTTGTGCATGCCCTTCGTGTCTTGCACCAGCCGGAGGACTAGGTCGCCCTCGCGGAATGCGACTGGGCGGATCCGGCTTGAATGGTAGCGATGTAGTCGCTGCTAGTACAGGGTTGATCTGGACATGGCCAGCTCGCGGGCCTCCTCCATGAGGTCCACTCCGTCCTCCCGTGCCTCCTGGTTGGCTTTTTCATTGTAGAGGAGCTTGCGAGGGGAGTCGAACTCGATGTCGGCGGAGAGGACGGCTTCCGGTCCGTAAACCAGGAAGAATGGCGTGTAGCCGGTTGACCTATTCGGCGTGGTGCGAAGGCTCCACAACACAGCCGGGAGTTCTTCGATCCAACATCCGGGTGAGCGCTCCAACGGCCGGATGAGACGCGGCTTGATGCCGGCTAGCACCAAGCCGTTTGCTCTTTCGACTTGCCCGTTGGATTGCGGATGCGCGACGGAGGCGAGGTCCAGTCGGATGCCCTTGTTGCTGCAGAACCGGGCGAAGGCCCCCTTGGCGAAGTTCGTGCCATTGTTGGTGATGATGCTGTTGGGGTAGCCGAAACGGTTGATGATGTCGGTGAAGAAGGTGACAACCGTCACCCCGTCCAGCTTCCGGATAGGCTTGGCCTCGATCCACTTGGTGAACTTGTACACCGCCACCAGTAGGTGGGTCATGCCCGCGCGTGCTCGCTTGAAGGGACCAACCATGTCGAGGCCCTAGACCGCGAAAGGCCAGGTGATCGGTATGGTCTTGAGTACCGAAGTTGGCATGTGCCTGAGCTGCCCGAAGCGCTAGCACCCATTGCATGCACGGACCAGCTGCTCCGCGTCCTCGAGGGCGGTGGGCCAGTAGAAACCATGGCGGAATGCCTTGGCGACTATCGCCCTTGACGAAGCGTGGTGCCCGCACTCGCCCTGGGGGATATCCTTGAGTAGCCGGTAGCCCGTGTCCACATCAACACATTTTTGGAAGATACCGGATACACTGCGCTTGTACAGCTCGCCGTTTATGATGGTGTACGTGTGCGCACGGCGCCGGATTTACCTGGCCTCCACCTCGTCATCCAGAAGTTCTCCATCGGCGATGTAGCTCATGAAGGGCTGTGCCCAGGATGGCACTTCCCGGATGACGAGGACGCTCTTGTCCTCTGGTGGACGGGTGTCGGGGGGTCGTCCGGGTGGCGTACCCGGAATAGCAGCCCCCGAGCCGCCAGGCGAGCCGGCAGCCCCCGGGTCTTGCGAGCCGCTAGGCGCTGCCTGGCCGGAATTGGTGCGGGTCTTCTTCTTTGGCGGCTCTGCCGGCTCCGCTCCCGCCGTTCCGTTAGCCGGAACGGTTCCTGCCTAGACGATGGAGTCCGACTCTGGCGACGGGTTGATGGATGGCTTGCGCAGGTGCTCCAAGGAGACCCTCGGTGGGATGGCCTGCCTGGTGGAGCCGATCTTGGAGAGCCCATCGGCTGCCTCGTTGTTGACACGGGGGATGTGGTGAAATTCGCACCCGTCGAAGGAGGCGCTGTGCTTCTGGATGTGGAACCGGTAGAGAGCCATGTTTGCGTCTCTGGCGTCCCATTCTCCGGATACCTGCTGCACCACCAAGTCTGAATCGCCGAAGCACAGGATCCGGTTGACACCGATCTCCTTGGCCAGCCGGAGTCCGTGCGCCAGTGCCTCGTATTCGGCTACGTTGTTGGAGGCCTTGAAGTGGATCTGCAGTACGTACTCTAGCCGGTCTCCCTTGGGCGAGGTGAGTATGATGCCGGCTCCCAAGCCCCCGAGCATCTTTGATCCGTCGAAGTGCATCCGCCAATGGTCCGAATCCGGAACCGGTAGGAGATACTGGGTCTCGGCCTAGTCGACGAGGAAGTCCCCCAATTCTTGCGACTTGATCGTGAGCCGGGGCTCGTACTGGATGGAGTAGGCGGCAAGCTCGATGGCCCACTTGGCGACTCGGCCGGTGGCGTCCTTCTTGCCGATGATTTCCGAAAGGGGTGCAGTGCACACGACCTTAATCGGATGCTCCTGGAAGTAGTGCTTGAGCTTCTTGCATGCCAGGTACACGCTGTAGCACATCTTATGGTAGTGGGGGTAGTTCTGCTTGGAGAGGGAGAGGACCTCGTTGAGGTAGTAGACGGGTCTCTGAACCGGCTGAGCCTTGCCTTCCTCGGGGCGCTCCACCACCAGGACGACGCTAACAACCCGACTGATGGCTGCTATATAGAGCAACATCGGCTCCTTACTAGCCGGCGTGGCTAGAACCGGTGCTGTGGATAGCATGCGCTTGAGGTCGTGAAACGCGGCGTCGGCTTGCGAGGTCCAGGAGAACTTGTCCGTCTTCTTCATCCGCTGGTACAACAGGAGTGCCTTCTCCCCCAGCCGGCTGACGAAGCGACTGAGGGAAGCCAGGCATCCGGTGAACTTCTGGACTCCAAGCAGGTTCCTGGGCGGTTGCATCCTCTCGATGGCCGCGATCTTCTCCGGATTCGCCTCGATACCTCGTTGTGAAATGAGGAAACCGAGGAGCTGGCCAGACGGTACTCCGAAGATGCACTTCTCTGGGTTCAGCTTCATCCGGTACTGGCGGAGGTTGCCAAATGTTTCTCCCAGGTCCTCGAGGAGGGTGCGCTTCTCCTTGGGCTTGATGACCACGTCATCCACGTAAGCGTGCATGTTTCGGCCTATCTGCGAGTGCAAGAATTTCTGCATACATCGCTGATAGGTGGCGCATGCGTTCTTTAGGCTGAAAGGCATGGTTACATAGCAGAAAGCCCCATAGGGGGTGATAAATGATGCCTTAATCTGATCAGCCGGGTTTAGCCGGATCTGATTGTACCCGGAATAACAATCTAAAAAAGACAACAAATCACAGCCGGCCGTGGAATCGATGACTTGATCGATACGGGGCAAGGCGAAGGGGTCTTTCGGGCACGCCTTGTTCAGGCTGGTGTAGTCGATACACATGCGCCAGGTCTTGTTCTTCTTCAGCACCAGGACTGGGTTCGCCAGCCAGTCCGGGTGGTACACTTCCATGATGAACCCGGCTGCAAGGAGCCGGGTGATCTCGTCCCTGATTATCTTTCTCTTCTCTTCTGCGAACCGGCGCAGAGGTTGCTTGACCGGCTTGGCATCCGGACGCACGTGAAGTGAGTGCTCGACGAACTCCCTCGGCACACCCGGCATGTCCTTGGGGGACCACGCGAAGATGTCCCGATTCTCACGGAGGAAGTCGACGAGCGCGCCTTCCTATTTGCTGTCCAAGCCGGCACCAATGGTGACAAACTTGGTCGGATCGGAGGGGTCGAACAGGATCCTCTTCGTCTCCTTTGTCGGTTGGAAGGCTCCTTCTCCAGCCGGCTTGCTGCTAGCCGGAATGTCCTGCTGGGCCATGGCCACATTGCGCATGATCACGCGCTTCTCTTCGGCTATGATGAGGGCTTCTGCCAGCTTGGAACCGGCTGAAGCGCACTCCATCGACCGCCTAAAGCAGCCGGCGATGGTGATCACGCCGTGGGGTCCCGGCATCTTCGTCTTGAGGTAGGCATAGTGGGGGATGGCCATGAACTTGGCGAGGGCGCGGCGCCCGAGGAGAGCGTGGTAGGAGCTCGTCAGATTTACCACCTCGAACCAGATTGGTTCGCGGCGGAAGTTCTCCTCGGTCCCGAAGATGACATCCAGCTGGATTTTCCCCAGCGGGGCACAGGCTGGCCCCGGCAGAACGCCATGGAACGTCATGGTAGTCGGGCGCAGGTCGCTTTCGCGAATTCCCAGCTTCTCCAGCGAGGACTGGTAGAGGAGGTTGAGGTTGCTGCCTCCATCGATGAGGACGCGCGAGAATCGGCAAGTGCGCGCGTTGGAGACGATGAGGGCGTCGAGCACCATGGCGTAGCCCTCGGGAGTCGGTAGATGCTCAGGCTGATCCGCCCGGCTCCAGGTGATGGGGGTTTCTGACCAGTTCAGGTACTGGGGGACCGGAGAGGCGATGGTATTGACCTCCTTGGAGCATCGCCTGCGGTTGTGCTTGTCGTCCTGCTCCGTCTCGAAGATGTGGTAGGCGGCGTGCGGCTGGGGGTAGCCGTTGTTGTTGTTGCCGCCGTTGCCGCCGTTACCATCATTGTCGGCTCCCCTAGCCGATGGTGGAGGTCCACCCGGTGGGGGAGGCGGGGACGAGGCTGGTTGCCCTGGTCCTTTAGCTGGCGGGTCCAGCTGCAGTTCCGGGTGGTGTGCGTAGCCGGCTTGAAGGGACCGCTATGCCACTTGCACGGGCCATCGAACATCTGGTCGAAGTAAGCCGTGGCTTCTGCCTCCACAGCATTGACCTGCCGCGCGTGGTAGCGAGGCTTCTGCTGTCCGGCCTGGCGGTCCCCATGGAACCGGTTGTCGTTGCCGTGGCGTCTGGAGGATCCGGCTTCTCCAGTCGGATTGCTGGGTCGGTCGTGAGCCGGCTTCGTGGGAGTCGGACGTCCGTCCGCGTTTACTCGGAGGGGCTTCTTCATGGAGGCATCCGCCGTGGCGTACTGGTCCGCAACCGTCATGAGCTCCGCCATGGTTTTCGGCTCGTCACACAGTAGCCGGTGGCGAAGCATGGTGCCCTCTCGGCAACCCTCGATGAAGAAACCGATGGCTTGGCTCTCCAGGATGCCCATGCAAGTGTTGCGCAGCTCCGTCCACTTGGCGAGGTACTCGCGGTCGGTCTCGTGGTCGCCCTGGACGCACAAGGCCAGGTCGCGCGGGCGCCCTGGGCGCTTGTACGTGCCGTTGAAGTTGCGGACGAACACCTTCTCGAAGTCAGGTCAGGCGTGATGCTGTTGGGCGCGAGGCTATTGAGCCATGTCCTCGCCGACCCGGTTAGCATGAGGGGGACGTAGCGCACGGCCGTGCGCTTGTTCCCGTGGGCGATGCCGACTGCCGTAGCGTAGTCGGTAAGTCAGTCTTCCGGCTTCATGTTGCTGTCGTACTTGGGGGTGTCCCTGGGCAGGGAGAATTTATCCGGAAACGGCTCGTTCTGGATGCGGGGTCCGAAACAAACCGGACTGGTAGAATCTTCCTCCTCCGTGACGCGCGCTTGAGCGAGGAGCTCGATGCGGTCGCGGGCATCCGGACAATCTGGGTTGGGCGCTCCCACCCGGCCCGAGAGACGGGAACCGGCTGGTCTGGGCGCTCCGGCTGGCGGAGGGGAAGGTGGCGGGTTGCTGTTCACCGTCTGCTCCTGGCGCGGCTGGCCCCTGTTGCCAGAGTTGCGACGCCTGTTGCGGGCCCTGGGCGGCTGAGGGGAGGACGCCTGCTGGGTGTCGCGCGGCGCGCCCCTGCTGTTGGCAGGTAGCCTCCTCCCCCTGGAGTAGCTAAGGTCTTCCTGCATTTGGCGGTTGATGCCAGCCTGCTCATCCGCGACGCGGAGGAGCTCCTGCACGCGAGCGTGCTGGCGGGCTCGCTCCTCGCCCTCCAGGCTGGGTAGATCCTCTGCTGCGGCTCGAGCTGCGCGCAAGTTCTTGATGGGCGTGTTGTAGGTGGGTCGTGCGAGGGCGGGCATGGGGTCCGGTTCCCCGTCCTTTTCCAACCTACCGCCAAGCTCGCCGCCCCGACGTCGTACCTGGCCACGCCGGCTCGACTCCGCGGTAGCCGGAGTGAGGCCGTGCGTGCGGTCCTACTCGCGCCGGGTGATCTCGAGCTGCTTGCGGGCTGCCGCTAGCTCCATGGCCTCATGGAGGAGGATCTGTCTCTCCATGCTGAAGTTGGCCTCCGCCTCCTCCGGGTTATCCCCGAGGTTAACCGGCATCAGGAGCCGGTCAATGGCATCCTCCACCGGGTTCCAGGGCTACGGGGAAGCGGAAGTTCCGACTTCGTCCGCGCCTCGCTCCCGCGGCTGGCGAGGGTGGGAGCTGGAACCGGCCAGCATGACCTCTACGCCGCAAGGTGCGGCGGAGGCGCTGCCGCCTGAGCACGGCATCTCCGCGATAGAGACGGTTTCCCTAGGGAAACGCTCCGAGACGGTGGCGACATAAACGGGGAGGTCGCCGAATAGCAGTACAGTGCCGTTCGCCGGGAAGGAGGTTCCGGCGAAGTAGGAAGCGTTGTCGATGACGCAGTCGAACTTGCCAAGCGTGAGCACCAGGCCGGAGGCCACGCGCTCACCGGCTGAAGTGTGGGGTCCCGTGCGGAACGTGACTCCGGTCGAAGCCATCTAGCCCCACGGAGGGCGCCAACTGTCGTTGTATTGGGAACGGCAGTACCTGAAGAGGTTGGATAGAGGTGTGGGGACTAGCAGGGAAGCTATCGACGGCGTTCGCAGGCGGGATTGGATACAAGCGAGCGTAGCGGGACGCATGAAGTACCTAGGTTCGGGGCCCTCGTGGTGAGGTAAAGCCCCTGCTCCTGCTGGATCTGACTATGTGGGATACTTGAACTACAAGCGCTCCTCGAGCTGTATACGCTAGCTACTGCCTTAAATGCTGTAAGACCAACCCTTTCTATTGAGGCCTTGCCTCTCCTTATATAGGCAGAGAGGCAAAGGTCTCACTGACTAGTCCGACTGGCGGGCCCCACAGGCGGGTCCCAGCCGACTAGTCATCTACAGTGTCCAGTATGGCTTGTCTTGTCGGAGTACGAGCGGTATGGCTGTCGTAGGCACAGTGGATGTCGTGCGAGCTTGTCGTCAGCACCGGCCACTGTTCCTGCGTCACCCACGCAAAGTCTTCGGTATGGCCGGGTAGTTGCCAGTCTTGTCACCGTACAGGGCGTACCGTGCACTGATACACACGTCGCCCTGTCCCATTGATTGAGTACGGCTACGTCGTCGTATACGGCTGCCTCTTGCTGATCCGGCTACCAGGGGATAGCCGGCTTGTCTTGTCCTGTCCGGCTGCATCTGGTCAGCCGGACGTGATCCGACTGTTTCTTACTCGGTTGGGGTACTTGGGGATCATCCCCCTGACACCGTTGCCGACGACAAAGGCAAGCTGGTGAGCACCACCACTCCCAGACCCTCCACCTCCCTACATCTATCAAATTCCACGTCTCCATCACCCTAGATCTCAATGAATCCAACTACACCAACCGGTGGTAGTTGGTCCTCATTGCTCTTGGCCACTACAACTTGACAACCCATGTCATCAGCGAGTCCTCGTTCTCAGACACTTCTGCATCTCCATATTGGGGTCGCGAAGAATTCACGACCCTCACATGTATCTACAGCTCCATCTCCACCAATGTCCTCGGCATCATCATGTGTCTTGGCTCCACTGCTCGCGCGATATGGGACGCCATGGAGAACCTCTTCCACGACAACAAGAAGCATCATGACACCAAGCTTGAGGCCAAGTTTCGTAACACGCCTCAAGGGGATCTCTCCATCAGAAACTATTAAGCCAAGCTCAAGAACCTCTCCAACGTTGGCCATGCCATCAACGATGAAACCCTCGTCCTCACTCTCCTCCACATACTCAATGACTCCTATCCATACTTGTGCTATTTTTTGTTGTTTCATGTACCTTTTCTCTCCTTCCTTCGGACGCGCTCCCGCTGATCCTTGAGGAGACGTAGAAAAAGAATGACGCCAAGCATGTTGCCTCGGCCGCTCTCTAAGCCAGCAGAAACAATGTTCTCCCCAACACCGAGAGCGAATGGGCCCCGAGTGCTTCCGGGGGTGACCGCTCGGGCCGCGTGGGGCGTGGCCTCGACTTCCCCAACGACTTCCCTCGTGGAGGAGGGCACAGGCATGGCGCGACCACGGTGTCCATGGCCAGGGGCGCGGCAATCCCTGGTGGTACAACCCGTGGACATGTGGCCTGACACGCGCTTTCCAACAACAACATTGACTTCGATGAGACTTTTAGTCTAGTTCTCAAGCCTACCATAATTCGAGTTGTTCCCCCTCTTGCTCTCTCTCAAAAAATGGCCCATCCATCAACTAGACGTCAAAAATGCTTTTCTTCACGACAACCTAAATTAGGGAGTCTATAGTCAACAAACCTCTGGTTTCGTTGATCCGTCTCATCCTACTCATGTTTGTCGTCTTTTCAAATCTCTTTATGGGTTAAAACAAGCTCCTCGCACCTGGTTCCATCGCTTTGTTGTCTATACTCGTTCTATTTGGTTTCTTTAGTCTAAATCATGACATAATTCTTACAACCTCCTCAAAAGATCTCGGCCCTCTACATCATTTCCTTGGTATTTCTGTTACACCCCATTTCGATCAAATTCACCTCTCCCATCGCCAATATACTCTTGAAGTCCTCTCTCATGCTAGCATAAGTGACTGTCATCCCTCTCCCACACCCGTTCATACCAAGCCAAAACTCCTAGCCTCGTCGACGCTCTATAGTAAATCACTCTAACACGAACGGCCTATCTGATGTTGTTCAACAAGTTTGTCTTCACATGTATGAACTTCCCGAACCTCACTTTCTCCTAAAAGAATTCTTCGCTATCTCAAAGGAACCCTAGATCGTGGCCCCACTCTTGCTTCCACATCCTCTTATTCTCTAGTTGCCTACTCGGATGCCGATTGGTAGGATGCCCAGACACTTGCTCGTCGACGTCAGGTTACTGTGAGTTTTTGGGTGACAATCTTGTTTCGTGGTCTTCTTGTCCACATCCCACCGTCTCTCACTCTAGTGCTGAAGCAGAGTACCGTGTTGTTGCCACTGCTATCGCCGAGACATGTTGGCTTCACAGTCTACTTCAAGAGCTTCGCCACCCAATTGACGATGCTACGACTATGACAATGTGAGCATTGTTTATCTCTCAGCTAATCTTGTGCAGCATCGTCGCACCGAACACATCGAACTGGATATTCACTTTATGTGCGAGAAGGTTGCTCTTGGAGTTTTATGTATTCTGCATATTCCGTCAAATTATCAGTTTGCTGACATTTTCACTCACTAAAGGTTTACGGTCAGTGCTCTCAATTCATGATCACTGTCCAGTCTTTACATCAGTGAAGCACCGAGTTTAGATTGCGGGGGTGTCAATGATATCATGCAGATCTCATGTGATCTCGCTTATCTAATTTAGTTAGGACATTTCTTATGTAACCCGAGTATATAAAGAGAAGGGATCCATCTCGAGGCATGTGATTCAGCGGTAGGAGTTTCTTACTCTCTACTTCTCAAAATAGGTTGTCGAGATTTTTTTCTAAATTTAGATATATCTATACTAAATAGTGTCTAGATACCTTCACATTACATAAACATGTAATATTTTTTTTAAGACGAATGGAGTTTACGATACTCCTCGGATCCATATTAACTGTCGCTCAATTGGACATATCTATTAGTATTAAAACATGTCTAAATACATCCGGTTTAACAATAATTAATATGGATCGGAGGATCTCTAATTCCTCAATAAAGAATGTTCTACTTGCCAAAATTCCTTCTACAAGACGACTTTTTCTTACCGTTGAAGAGCTCGCCCGAGACTCTGTCCCGAAACTAACCCTCCTGTTCGTGTGCTACTTGACGCTTATCCTATCCATCTTTCCCTTTTGCAACGCGCATACATTCCTATTTTACTGTTTCCTGGGTTGACTTCTACTTCAAAGCCTGGTATATAGCTCTCCATGGAGATCCATCGAAGGAACCGGCCGTCCTATTACCACCGAGCTCGATCAAAGCCCCTTCTCTGCCAATGGCGGCGGCTCCAGCTGGGCCCCTTTTCCTTGGCATCCTCATCCTCATCCTGTCCAGCCCGCGGGCCGCCGTTGCTGCTGCCGCCGGCGAGAAGGCGACCGTTTCGGTGAGGGCGGTGACGGCCATCTCCCACACCGACGACAACTTCATCTGCGCGACGCTCGACTGGTGGCCGAAGGACAAGTGCAACTATGGCATGTGCCCCTGGCACGACTCCTCCATCCTCAACCTGGTACGCCTGCGCCTATGCCTAGCTACATGTTCTGATGTTCATGCATGCATCTTCAGTCCTACTGAATTTTTGCGTCGTGATTACGCGCAGGATCTCTACAATCCTATCCTGTACAATGCAGTCAAAGGTATAACAAAAAAAAATCCTTTTGAAATGGGGAAATCACTGATTTGATTGATCGACTTGATGAAAATCCGATTGACTGCGTGGCAGCCTTCAAATCGTTGCGGATTAGGCTTGGAGGGTCGATGCAGGACCAGGTGACGTACAAGGTGGGCAAGCACTATGACGATTGCCACAACTTCCGGCGAGAGGACGGCCGCCTCTTCGGCTTCACCGACGGCTGCCTCCCCATGAACCGCTGGGACGAGCTCAACATCTTCTTCCGACGAACCAAGTAAGTGATCACACATGCATTTCAGGCAGCTGCAGTCATTTTCATGCATGGCTACAACAACTGAAGTTGACATCATTGGGCATGGCGTGCATGATGTCAGCACGACGGTGACGTTCGGGCTGAACGCGCTGCGGGGCCGGCGCAAGGCCCCCGGTAACGGGAGCACCCTCCACGTGGGCGGCTGGGACGGCCGCAACGCGCGAGACCTCATGCGCTACACCGTGAACAAGGGCTACCGCGTGGAGTCGTGGGAGCTGGGCAACGAGCTGTGCGCCGGCGGCGTGGAGGCCAAGGTGAAGGCGGCGCAGTACGGGAAGGACGTGCTCCGGCTGAAGAGGATGGTGGAGCGTGTGTACAACGGCACGGCCGGCGGCCGCCTTCCCAAGGTCCTCGCGCCGGGTGGCTTCTACGACGGGCCCTGGTTCTCCGAGATGCTCCGCGTCTCCGGCCCCGGCGTCGTCGACGGCGTCACGCACCACATCTACAACCTCGGCTCCGGTACTACTGACTACTGAGCCGTCGTCGCGGGCCGTCATGTTCTTGTGTTGGTGCGTTACGTGTCGATCTGCGTGTATATATATATGCAGGGAAGGACAAGGAGCTGATCAACAAGGTGCAGGACCCGTACTACCTGGACAAGGTGGCCCAGACGTTCAGCGACATGGAGGCGACGGTGCGGGAGTCCGGGCCGTGGAGCTCGGCGTGGGTGGGCGAGTCCGGCGGCGCGTACAACAGCGGCGGGAAGGACGTGTCGGACAGGTTCGCCGACAGCTTCTGGTACCTGGACCAGCTCGGGATGTCCTCCGTCTTCGGCACCAAGGTGTACTGCCGGCAGGCCCTCGTCGGCGGCAACTACTGCCTCCTCAACACCACCACGCTCGCCCCCAACCCGGACTACTACGGCGCGCTGCTCTGGGACCGGCTCATGGGCCCGGGGGTCCTCCAGACGACAACCACCGCCGCCTCGCCCTACCTCCGCTCCTACGCGCACTGTTCCAAGAAGAAGCCCGGCGTCACCGTGCTCCTCATCAACCTGTCCAACTCGACGGCGTTCGACGTGACGGTGGCCGGCGACATGGACCTGCACCCGCCGCCGCGCAAGTTGCTGGAGGCGGGCGCCGGGGAGGTGTGCGGCGGGCAGAGGGAGGAGTACCACCTTAGGCCCGAGGGCGGCGACATTCAGAACCCCGTGGTGCTGCTCAACGGGGAGCCGCTCGCGCTCGGCCCGTGCGGCCAGATCCCCGAGCTGCGGCCGGCCGTCGTCGCAGACGGCTGCGGGTCACCGCTGCGCGTCGAGCCCCACTCCATCGCGTTCGTCAGGTTCACCGGCTTCAAGGCTCCCGCTTGCGCGTAATGCATGCATTTGTGAGCCTAAATTGGCTCGAGAGTTACCATTTGTACTACACTAGTTAGCACTTAGCAGTAGCACACGTGATTAGTGAGTTAGTCGAGTAGGCATCCGGCCAAAACATGCCCGCGCCACTCTATGCATGACTTAATTTTGAGAAATAAAATTGGTGTTGGTCTGTTTGTTCTTCGTCGAGCTTGATGTGCATAGCTGCTAGTAGTATTTTTAAAGCAATCCTCGCTATATATTACTACCTCTGTTCCAAAATATAAGCCTTTTTAGATAGATTTTTTAGAAATAGACGCTTTATTACTTTCATAATGTTTACACCCGGCCTCTGCATAACTAAGATGCACACAGCAAATCAAACCACATAAGTGTATAACTAGAAAATAGCGAAACACAAAAAAGATGTCTCCAAGATTGTCTAGGACATATCGCTAAGGTAGCTCAATCAGCAGATCACGCAGCCATCCATGTCGGGGAAAAATATCCCTCGCCGTATCCTCCAATCGTGTACACCCCTCTGCAAACAAATTACGGAACTCGAACCGCTGGAGAATAGTCCAGGACCGGAGAATAGCCGTAGTCCGATGAATAACCTGCAACGTCGAAGACACATTAGTATTAAAAATCTTGTCATTTCTATATAGCCACAGCGACCAAATAATGGCAAGCGCTCCCACCCTAAATAAGATCATGTATTTATCATCAATCTCGTGCAGCCAGTTACCAAATACATTGGCCATCGATCATGGGGGAGATAAACCAGAGGCAATTTGGATGATTGACCATATATGACGAGCAAATTTGCATTGAAAAAACAAGTGTTTGATCGTCTCGTCATGATGACAAAGCACATATTGTTTACTTCCATGCCAATTCCGCTTAACAAGATTATCTTTTGTAAGAATTACCCCTTTACGCGGATACCAAGCAAATATCTTTGTTTTCAAGGGTATTTTCATTTTCCAAAGTTTGTTATTATCATCGACCGGAATATTAAGTTGAATCAAGGCTCTATACATCGAATCCACAGAGAAATTACCACTCTCATGTAGTTTCCATCTGAACTTGTTTACATCGTCTGATAGTTGATCGTGGATAATCGTAATAACAGATTCCATGATACTAGTCTAGGACCAATGAGACTTCTTCTGAAAGATATATTAGGAGGAGTAGTTTCCATTACTATGGAAAGAGTGTCCCCTTTGTGTCTAACAATCGAATATAGAGCCGGGTATTGTTCCCGGAGAGAAGTATGACCAAGCCATTTATCTTCCCAGAATCTAATTTAAGATACATCCTTAATATTAAATACACCAAAATGGAAAAAGTGCTTCTTAGACGCCATTAGTCCAGCCCAAAAATGTGAATCACCAGATTTCCATACCAGTTGAGACACGGCTTTGGATCTAACATATTTTCTCCAGATATAGTTTGCCAGACTCCCTCTTCATTAAGTAGCTTAAATAGCCATTTACCTAAGAGGGAGGTATTTTTGACTTGTAGATCATGGATACCAAGTCCACCGTGTTCTTTCGGTCGGCAAACCACATTCCATTTGGTCAGTCGATACTTTTTCTTTTCACTATCCCCTTGCCAAAAGAATCTTGATCGGAAATAATCCACTTTATTCAAGACTCCTTTTGGCAGTTGGAAAAACGAGATCATATACAGTACCATGTTGGTAAGTACTGAGTTTATGAGTACAAGTCTTCCTCCAAGGGATAGTAATTTGCCTTTCCAACTATTAAGACGTTTTTGGAGTCTTTCCTCAACGAGTTTCTATTCAGCAATAGTGAGACGCCGATAGTGTATCGGAATACCCAAATAGTTGATTAGAAATTGCCCCTGTCCACAGCCGAAAAGTTCAGCATACATGTGTGCCTCGTTTTGGGCCTCGCCAAAACAATACAAATCACTCTTATGGAAATTAATTTTCAGTCTAGGGAGTTGCTCGAAGGTTAATAGTATTAACTTCAGGTTCTTAGCTTTCTCTAAATCATGTTCCATAAATAGGATTGTATTGTCAGCATATTGGAGGATAGAAAGTTCTCCATCAACAAGATGTGGGACTAGTCCTTCAATTTGGCCCTCAGCTTTCGCCCTCTCAATAAGGTTAGCCATCATATCTGCCACTATATTAAATAGTATCGGTGATGGTAGATCCCCTTGCCTCAAACCCTTCTTAGTCTGGAAGTATTTGCTAGTGTTGTCATTAACTTTTATGGCAACACTACCACCATACACAAAAGATTGTATGAGAGCACGCCACTCATTCGAAAAACCTTTCATTCAGAGTGTTTGCTGGAGGAAAGACCAATTAACTTTATCATATGCCTTCTCAAAGTCAATCTTGAACAGTACCCCGTTTTGTTTTTTGCAGTGTAGTTCATGAATTGTTTCATGTAGGATTACCACACCATCTAAGATGTTTCGTCCTTGCATGAAAGAAGTTTGAGAAGGCCGGCCAATATGGTCGGCAACTGAATTTAGTCTAATTGTGGCAGCTTTTGTGAAAATCTTAAAGCTAACATTAAGAAGGTAGATAGGACGATACTGTTGTATACCCTCTGCATTGTTAACCTTAGGCAGTAGAATTATATTGCCAAAGTTTAGTCTAAAAAGATCAAGTTGCCCAACATGTAAAAAACCAAACAAAGACATTAAGTCCACTTTAATGATCTCCCAGAAGTTTTGGTAGAATTCTGCTGGGAAACCATCTGGACATGGTGCTTTGTTATGTTCCATCTGGAAAACCGCTTTCTTTACCTCTTTCTCCGTGTATGGGGCGGTTAGAAAGTTATTTTCCTCGATAGAAACATGTGGTATATCTATTGTTTAAGACTCATCCAGACTAAAAGAGGTCTATGGTGGTGGCCTAAACAAAGATTTATAATAACTAGAAATATACGACTTAAGTTGTTCTTGTCCCTCAGTAATACCTTCATCCTGGTTGAGAGATTTTCTTATGCTTGCCATTGGCAATAGCATGGAAATATCTTGTATTGGCATCTCCCTCCAGAATGAATTTCGCTTTGGAGCGTTGGTACCATTTGAGTTCCTCCTCACGCAATAGTCGGGCCATCTCCGCATTCGATTGGCTCTTGAGCTCAATCTCCTGTGCAGATAACGGTCTAACTTCCGTAGAAGCTTCTAAGTCATCAATGATAGAGGAAAGGTGGATTTTCTCTTTTTTCAGGATTCCAGAAGTATGCCTAGCCCATCCATGAAGGAAATTACGTAATACACGTATTTTATTATTCCAACGTTGTATGGGTGTAGGACCACCAATCGGTTTTATCCAAATTGCCTTAACCATCTCAAAAAACTCGTCTCGAATCAACCAGTTCAGTTCAAATTTGAACTCATGCTTGGGATTACGTGGCGGTGACCCAACCGTTAAAAGTAAAGGAGCATGGCGGTGACCCAACCGTTAAAAGTAAAGGAGCATGATCTGACAAAGCCTCAATACGTTCTAGAGCCCTTACAGTTACCATGGGAAACTTCTCTTTCCAATCAGTTTCCATAAGTACCCTATAAAGTTTTTCGTATGTAAGACTATTAGCCCAAGTAAATTGTCTTCCTAACATTGTAACCTCACTCAAGTCCAACTTGTCAATAACAACGTTAAACATGAAGGATCAATGATCATCAAACCTTCCACGACTTTTCTCATGAGGGAATCTCATCAGATTAAAATCCCCACATATAAGAATAGGATACGGATTGTCCTTTGCAAGATTTACCAGCTCACGCAAAAAATCAGCCTTAAAAACTTTCTGGGCAGCTTCATATACGGCGACTAGAGACCATGTGAAATTATCAGCCTTGCTGTGAATGTGAAGTTTTATAAAAAATCTCCAACCGAACTAGCTAAGACTTCCATGGTCTCATCTCGTATGCCTAACAGAATTCCCCCGGAACGACCACGTGATGGACGAGATACCCACGTAAAATCCACTCCACCAGAAAGGCGATTGAGTAAAGCTTGTGAATAGTCTCGTCTACCTGTCTCATAAATACCCAGAAAATCCAAACGATAATCTCTCATACAATCGGCAAAAAACAAATGCTGAGCCAAGTCACGAAGACCTCTGCTATTTGAAAACATGCCATTCATTGAAAAACAATAGGTTGTACACGAGGTCTCTTCTGAGCCTTCTGGCTCTTTGATTTTCGACTTGACGCTTTAAGCTCATAAAAAGAGTCTAGCCCCGTCTCATCAAAGCTCACATCTGAAACTTCACCAACTAAGTGAGAAAGGAGTTGACCATCTACTGTGGCATGCAACTCCTCCTCCTCGATTGGTAAACAGTCAAGAACCAATGAAACCTTAGGAGTAACCGTTAGACGGTCAACCTCCATATGTCTCAGAATAGAACTAGAAATATTAACTTCAGTTACAGATCTTCTCATGTTAATACCAACATTGGAAAGTTTATCAACTATAACAGGAGTAGAGAACGAAAGAAACGACTTCGAAGAACTCATAGTACCCTGAGGATCGAGATTCTTTTCCACCTTCCTCCTCATAGCTTTGCCCAGCGAATCCTCGTCCGTTGCGGATGCACCAAAAGCAACAGCCCCATGTCGAAGGCTACGTCGCGCTGGGGTCCCGTCTACCGTCCCCTTGCGACTCGGTGCAGCAGCGTTAGCCCTTGGTGAATCCGACCCCACCTGGGTCAGGTTACCGTGGCCATGCCCCGGCCGCTCCTGGGCCAGGTCACCACGTCGCTGCCCCAGCTGGAGCTGGGCGTCCTCGCGCGCTGGATCTGCCGGATCCTAGGCCTTCAAAGGAGACCCCGACCCCGCCTGGGCCAGGGCTCCCTCTCCTGGACTCGCCATCAAAGACAAAAGGTCAACACGGGCCTTCAGCCCCACCTAGGCTGAACCCACGCCGACCTGCAGCCCCACCTAGGCCACCGTCGCGCCAGCCCGCAGTCTCGTGTGGGCCGCCGCGACACCCTCCTGCTGGTCGGCTTGTGAGGCCAGGCCCACCACATCCATCGCTGGCGTCGCACGATCGCGGCCGCCCGCCGAAAAATAGCCATCCTGGATAGGCCTCGAGACAAAGGTCCGCTCCTCCCGAGCGGTCACATGCACACCAGTCTCCGGGGTCACCTCCATGAGAATATGTCCAGGGAAGGACTCCACCACACCACGCGGAAAAGTTCTGCCTAACACATTTGGTCGAGACCTAGAAGGGGACGGTGTACCCCTTGAAGGCTTACACACCAGATGGAATGCCTCCTGGAGCTGAGTCTGCGTGACCTGCGGCGTGGTCCCCGTGGGCAAACCCCCACGAAGAGGTGAATCAGGCTGTAGAGCATCTAGCAACTCCTTTCCATGTGGTGTAGTCAGAGAGGCATTGAAGGGGATGACCGCATACACCTACACAGGAGTCTAACACGAAGAGGTTGGTGCAGAAGAACCTTGTCCAGATGGCTGCCCAGCCGAAGTCCACCTGCAGGTGGCACAAGGGTCGGCTTAGAGGTATCCATCACATCATCACCACTAGGCCCAGCACCATCATCCCCAGACCCATCAGGACCCTTCTTCCAAAGATATGGCGAGAAGTCTGGCTCCGGAGCAAAACCAATAGGCTCCAAACGAAAACGTAACTCATACCCTTTCAGCAAGACCACAACATCAAAAGTAAGATATGAGCCCACAACATCCTTCTTCTGAAAAACAAAAATGTTAAACATACCAACCAAGATATGAACCAGGCCCCTCCGTCTAAGGCACAGCAAATCCACGTCCAGAGGGCTACCCAGAAGGGAAAAAACCGCCCACAAACCCAGAAAAGTCCGCAGAGAGTGAGGGACTCCCTCCACATGTAGCCAAACCTAATGCAACTCACACTTATGTGGCACCTCCTGAATCTTGTAGATAGAGACCATCAACTGAGTCTTGCTAAGTGGCATAGAAAACTGACTCCCATCCACCCTGTCAAGGTCCTCGAAAGAAGGAAAACTGACAAGAAAATCATTGGACCCATGTTTCAGTGCCTCCCACTTCCACTGAGATTTGACCTGGCATCTCCGAGCAATTAGCTGTTGCACCACCTCAGTAGTAACAGACTCTCCAGAGACCTGAATCAGCGCAATAGGGGTCTTACTGGTCCCTAGATTAGGTCGGACCACACTATCAGGTATTTGCGCAAAGAGCGTCTTATCATGTCCCACCCCAACCATGTAAGTTGTGGGGCGGGGCTGCTTCAGAACCGGACACCTAAGTGTAGGATGGGACGAAACATCGCAAATGTAACAATAATGCACCGCCTTACAATCTTTGGACGCATGAGTGTCCGAAGCACACTTCCAGCACCTGACAGCTTTCTTATTCTTCTTAGTTGCATTCTCAGGCACCAACACACCCTGTGACACTGTAGAAGCGTGAGCCTCCACGCCCTGCTGCTGGCCATGCACCCCACCCTGCTCATTAGAAGGACACTGAGTCGGGTTAAAGGGCAACTGAGGAAACCCGAACTGTTGTTGTCCATGCATGTGCGATTGAAGAGGCTAGTACTGCTGATGCACAAAAGCCCCAGGTACCCCTACAGATTGCAGCTGGCCTTGGGCTGGCTTCTTCTTCTTCCTCCTCTTGGGCACAGCGGGAGCGGTCGAAGCAGCGCCAGCGACAAACGGTGGAGCACCATCGTGAGCCCCCGCAAACGGTGCCCCGCCTTCATGACCACCCCCAGCAGTACCAGGGTAGTTTTGCAGCGGAGGCCCACGGTACGGGGCTTGGAGCGGTTGTTGCTATATCGCCTGGGCAGCCGCGAAGAAAGGTGCAGGCGGCCGGAATACCATCCCCGACGGAAACCCTTGGGGAAACTGCGGTGAAGAGCTCATCGTCGAAGGCTGCGGGGCAGACGGCAGACCACCCTAGAGCGGAGCGGTGAAAGGAGGAGCCGGATCGCCCATCGGAGGGGCGGCGAAGGGAGCTATGCCCCAGGGCAGAGGTACAGCAGGTCCCCGGGGCGGTTGCGCCACAGTAGGTGCCTGCCCCCGCGGCTGGTTCCCGGCCATAGGAGCCAGCGACCGAAGCACCTCGGCGAACGAGCGCCCTCCCAGAAGCGGAGATACCGAAGCAGGACACGAAGGCAGGGAAGGAGACGGCATCGAGGCAGGCGACGATGAGGGCGAAGCAGACGAGACGGACGACGATGCGTGTTGGCGAGGAAAAGAAACCCTAGACCATGCCGCCTGAAAGCGCCTCGCGATCAGTGTCCAGGAGAACTCGGTTACCGATCTGACTCGTGCGACCTAGGAGTGGGGCCGCGCGTGTCCGCCTCGCCATCCGCCTCCCGCGTGGCATCCACCTCGACGTTTGAGTCCTGCGTGACAGCCATCACGACATCCGCCTCCACCGTCCGAGCTGGCAGGGCGGCGTGCCCTAGCGCCTCCGCGATCAAAACGCCCATCACTGGCGGCGCCGACACCCGTCGCGGAGGGAGCAGCCCCTGCCAGGGCTTCACTCTCCCCGGGAAGATCACAGGCCTCCTCGCCAGCAGCGGTGACGCCGATCGCCGCCTAGTCCCACCCCCCGAAGGCAGCAGAGGCGAGAACGACGGTGGCGAAAAG
Source organism: Avena eriantha (assembly GCA_910589775.1). Taxonomy (NCBI): domain Eukaryota; kingdom Viridiplantae; phylum Streptophyta; class Magnoliopsida; order Poales; family Poaceae; genus Avena; species Avena eriantha. The sequence goes on from OU342741.1 coordinate 112,031,783, forward strand.
GTAGCACTGTCGCACGCCGAAGAGCTCGGCGATCTCTCCCAGAAACACGATGCAGGTGTGGGGAAGCCCATTTCTTCCCAAAATTGTTGCCGGAGCTCCTCGTCCGACCTCCGTCGGCGGCGTGACACTGTGGTCCAACCGAGCCGCCCATCCTCATCGTCTAGGTCATCTAGGGCAACCCTGGCCGCCAAAGTCTCGTCCTCCGAAGAATCCTCGGCCAGACATGGCAAATCGTGACCCGGACGCCGACCCGGAGCCCGGTGAAGCAGCCGACGCCGGCCGGAGATCCCTAGGCGCCAGAGTCATTCGTCGCCGCCGCATCGGGTTGTCTTTTTAGATAGCTACTTTAGCTTTCTAAATAATCTTACATTTCGGAACGGAGGTAGCAGTAAGTTATTAATTTAGTTCAGGATTACAATCTGAATGGAGATACCCAAGGATTAGTGAATTATGTACATCATAGAAGAAACACCAATGCTTTTAGCCTCTGTTGCAACGTGTGCATCTTGATTTGCAAAACGATCCGCAAGCTGTCTCCTCGTATTTGATTTACAGTATCTTGAAACCGTAGTGAAATGAACTTTATATAACTTGTTATTTCATAAATAGTCTACATAGGCGTTATGCCGGTAGTGGGCTATATGCCTGGTAGATGGAGATGATCTCCGGATCTTGGCAGCCAGATCCATCATGATTTAGGGTTCCTCCTCCTCGCCTTGGTGCTCCTTTGGTCAGCGGTAGCGGTGAAAGGGGGGCCACCGCCTCCCTCAATAAAGTTGTCTTCTTCAACGTTCGTGTGATGACTACGGTGTAGTCTCCCCTAGCCGGCCATATGGTGGCAAAGGTGGAAGGCACACCGTTGAGCGAGGTGGTGTTCTAGAGCTACTCTCGGCCGGCCATGGCGGCAAGGGGGAATGGGGAAGAGATGCGACTTCCTCTTCATCGGCAAGAAGCTCGATCTGGCCTCCTATGGCGGGGCCTATCCGTCTAGAGTGCGGGAGCTGGCCTGGGAGTGTTGTGCTATCTTGTCCACGCCATCATGACGACGGTGGGGCAGATGGCGATGCGCTTCCTGTCTATCTACTCCTCAGGAAGATGGAAGGCGTGCTTGCTCGCGTCCTCTCGAAGTTGTGTCTTGTGAAAACCCCAAGCTCCAGCAAAGTCGTCGGCGCTATCCTAGGCCAGAGAGGCCTCTCTTTCCTCGGCAATGGCCAAGCTCCTTCTTTCCGATGGCTATGTCGACACATCCATGCGCGCATTGGCCTAGCGGGAAGTCTTCTTCCGATCCCTATCCGGGAGGCAGCACTACCAAAGCCTCAAGTGGCAAGCTCCCCAGCGGTGACCGGTGCTGGTGATCTCTCAGTTGCGGTGGAGAGGACCGAGGACCTGATTACTTTTTCAAATTTTGTTCTAAGATCCTTTCTATAAATTTTGAGGTCTTATTTTCAAATTCCTGGTTTCTTATGGCAAGTGATGTTAGGGGCCTCTATGTAATCTTGTACCCACCTTTTTTTCATCGTAGCTTCTAGGCCTTTCCTGTTAAAAAAAACTCTCACCAAGCCCAACCAGATGGAGGAGGGAAAGGAGTAATTGGTTGCCAGTCCTCAACAGCAAGAACTCTTTTTTTTACAGTTAGTTATACGTGTCGATGGCCTATCTACCGTCCATTTTCTCTCTGAGATTGGTGCGCCAGTTAAACTTTTTCAGTCAACACATGGATGACGTCATGCTGACATCACTAATTGAAACATAATTGAAACCAAACTGAAACCTAACTAAAACATTGAAACATTTGTAAAAGAGTCTGTGTACAGTACAAAATGTTTCATAAGTTTCAGTCAAGTTTCAGTTTTGTTTCATAAAATTTCAAATGGTTTTTTTTCATTATATTTCAAAAGGTTGGTCAGTCTTGTTTCATAAAATTTCAAAAGGTTGGTCAGCATATGGATGATGGCATGCTGACGTCATCGCTAACGTGGCACTCCGGTACATACATGTAACTGTAGAAAATCCAAGTCCGTCCTCACCAGTCGCAACATTGAACCTTTAACAAGCACTCCCTCCATCCCTTAATATAAGATGTTACTAAGCGCACGTTGCCGCGCCCATTCATTTTCATCATATTGACGAAAGCATGATAGATATTTTAAAATGTATGAGAAAGTACTACTATTTAGAGCTATTATATGTTAGTTCATATTCTTCGAGAATATCTATATCTTCACAAATAATGCATCTAATTTAACATGACGGGTTGCAGGTGAAACAGTTAAGTTACAGTATCCTAGTATGCCATGCCACATTAGTAGAGTTGCAACACATGCAAAAGACGACAAATTAAAGTCCTCCAACATCTTCAGAAGCCACAAACAACATGACTACATTAATACTTGCATAGAGCCCACAAACTGATCCTAAGTAATAAGTGTGATATCCATAAGCATGTAGGTGTAGTTAGCTAACTGGTGTTGTATGTCTACTAATATAAGTTGTGGCAGTACAGGTAGTAGACCACACATGTGAAGAAGGTTAGAAAAAGAAAGGACACAAATTTAATAGTATAAAGTTACTATTTCAGTAGTCAAACTACCAGCTATGACCTCCGCTTGTTTTGCAACATCTGTAAATATAATCTTAATAAATGTATGTATGAAACACAGGAAAAGAATGAAAAAACATTTTCTACTTTTTAGAAGTTAACAACATAAACCAGCAATTATGGTCGCAGCCAGGTCAGTGATGTCACTGAATATAGTCATAAATGGGCAAGATTTGCTCAAATTGGAGAACTGAAAACATGTAACATATGATCGAGACCATTGGATGTCCCTCTGGTTCGTCCAACACCTAGCAGCATGACTATTGTGAACCAACACCAATTCCTCCAGCAGAGTTGCTAATGGAAGCACATTCATTGCTGATTTTCAACAAATTTGGGAATCTAGCTAAGCAATGTTACCTCTTATGCTTCATGGTAACCATAATGAGATGAACTTAAGTCTTTGAGAGATCACATTTCCATTTGTCATGAGCTAATAGGGAAATGCAATAGAAATGAGAATATGACATCCATTTTAAGTTCCTTAGTTTCTTTTTTGATTGACTGATTAGGTTTGCATGTTGTCATGTTTACATTCATTTAATCTTATGCTGTTAATAGTTTATATTTCAATATTGCTTCTGATTTTTTGATTGATTCGGAATGATTTTTGCCAAAGATATAGCTAAGCAGTTGTTTCCTTATCTGTATGACAGGTGCTAGCATCAAGGAAATATTTTTCTAAGGTGAACAAAATAGTACCGTGTGTGCATAGTCTTCTAGAAATTCAGCCCAAAACTTTTAGTATATCATCTACCTTATTAGACAAAAAATTATGAAGACCTTGGAATACACGTTCTATTATGTTGGTGTTCCATGTATTTTTTTACTTCACCCCTGACAGAAGAAAAATGTCACATATCATTCATATGACAGAAGAAAAATGTTACATATCATTCATATGAGCTTGGAAAACAACTGGCATTGCATGTTCTTGGTATGGCAGAGTCAACAACTTGTCACACACTGAACAATAATTACAGATCTATAGACTTACAGATATATAGTATACAAATTCTTTAGAAACAGTAGCATGCTCTCGGAAGTACTTGAATTTTGTAGCTATTGATAGGGGAGCACATAAAGCAGAAAAGGCAGTCTACAGAAAAGGCAGACTATTACCATATATATTAGTCGATCTTCTCCTTTGAAAACATACTTTTAGGTCTCCTATTCAATCTGAGACAGTTTAACTGTAGATCATAGTCCCCCTGCAGACTGAGTCAGAGTAATTCTACTCGTATCAAAGGATTGATAAAATATAAAACCTAATCAAGCAAACTGATATCTCTTCAAGGTCATTTATTTTCATCCATGTGATCAATTTTCCACATCTACTGCTTTGCTTTTGGAAGCTAACTGCAGGGTCATTATCTTGCAACCTAAAGACATCGAGCAAATGCAAAGCTTAAGTTAACAGAAAACAAGCGTGAATTGCATATTGAAAGCATGTGAATGGCTTAGAAAGTTGGGTCAAGAATTATAGTACAGTACCTTATGTGGCAAGTCAAAAGATAAACTGGTGCAAGTGATCGCTGCTATGGTTCTGGCTGACTATACCATACATGTTTAATATATAAATTTCTTTTCCCCGTAGAAAAAAGATAAAGTGGTGCAAGACAACAATTTCAAAAGTATTATTTTCAAGTTTGTGATCAATAAACCCTTCCCTGAGGGTATCAATTGAAAAACAGTGTGTCAACCTTTTCTACAAATATGAGCAAGGTTTGTCAGAAAACTCTATAGAAAAAGGGCTCAGATTGGTTAAAATTGCTATACTATAATATATATCAATATTACAAGTGATCCAACCAAATCATCTATCTTATCAATGTCATATCAACGGCCTCACTAATATATCCACAACAGGAATCCAGCGATTGAGTTGCTCTATCATTTAAAATGGCTAGCTTATTTTAGTATGAACTGCCTTGCATTTGCAGCAAAAACAAACCGAGTACAATGCATTTTCTTTCTTGATAGTTGGATGCTCGTCCAATAAGAAGGAACAATAAATTAAGACCAAACACATCGTGGAAAAATATAAAGAAAAACATACCAATGATTTTACATATTTCATGTGGACAAATCTAGGTAAATTGAGGGGCCTTGTCGTAGCAGCTATATTCCTGCAGCTTGGAATGGGCTTTCTCAGATCGACCAGGTACCTACTTTTAAGGTTAGTTGCATTACAATGCAAGTGTGGACTGACGAGCTTGCTTGCATCTGTGGGAAATTCTTGACATCGAATGTGCATGGGTAGGAGAGGCAACCAACAAGAGGGCAGCCAGATTCGTCATCACTTAGATGAGTTTGCTCGTCTGCTCATGCCCATGTCCTCTACTGCCAGCGACAACCTGTAAAAAATAAGGATGAATCTACAACACCAATAAGGATTTCAACCCGAGAATCAAATGGATGGAAGAGGGGTTTGTACGGGGTTGGAAATCGGTAACAAAAATCAGAGGCGGCGATGGGGGATCTCGATGGGTCCCGTCGGCCGAGAATAACGGCGGAAGTCGCTGGCCTCCGAAATCCACGCCAAAACGATAGAACTCAGAATCCAGTAGGGATTCACCGGTACAAGCGTCGCATCGCTTGTACTTATCCCGCTCTAATCGCGCACGGAGCATGGCGCCGCTCAGGTGTGTTGCGGGCGGAGGTGAAAGGACAGAGCGACGAGGAGAGAGAGAGAGGACGGAAACGAATAGACCGGTCGCTTGAATAGACCGATCGCTTAGTCTGTTTTTCAGTGTGGCTGCAATGCCAACGATGCAGAAGAAAATAAAGGAAGGCCACAAGGGCTGCACGAAGCCCACACGGCCCGATTAACAAGCATTTGGCTAGCTCAATCTGCAGAGTAGAAGCCCGGTAATGCAGGCTTGCCTTTTAACGTGATTTTGACAAACCGAACGAGCTGTTCGACGCTACGAGAGACAATCTGGAGCGTTCAGGGCTAAGATCGGACGATCCAAGCTTCCAAATCGCTGTGGAGGCTCCCAGGTGGGCAAGTTATACCTTATATCACGGGAAACATGTGGTGCTTTCCTTTGTGATGGAGCTTCAGACATTCATATTTTAGAAACCTCTCGAATCATGCTTTTCGCCCCGCTATATTAATATAGCAAACACGATACAACACTGATATCACTGCCGGGGCAAACAGCACAAGCAAGCCCAAAGATTAAAAAAGAGAAAAACAAGAAAGGCCGGCCCTAGCGGATCAACGAAAACGAAGGTGACTCGCAACCGCTGCGTCCTCCGGAGTATTCCCACCACGATCCCAACACTAGGAATCACCGCGTACCAAGCAGCACCTCCAAGAAGGAAGCGATGACGACGATGCTGCTGCCCGGACAAGTCCTAGGGTTTCCACCGGTACGCTACAGTAGTGGAGAAGAGGGGCAACCGACAGCAAGAGAGGCCTCTCTTCAGGAAGGAGCGGCCACACCCGAGAGCGTCTCCACGCCAGAGTCACGATGACAAGGATTTCTCCCGCCTCCCAAGCACCACAACACCGGACAAAACCATAGTGCTCCACCCATCTCGCCACCCACCAACATACGCCACCACAATCTTGAACCCACCATCGCCGTATCACCATGGCAAACACCGTGATGCCAGTCGGACTAAGAAGCAGTCGTAGACAAGGAGCGGCAGCACCACAACCACGCCGGAGGGAACAACCTCCAGAGCGATGGCGGTAGCCAACCGGACATAGCGGCAAGAGCAAACCAGGCCATTGGATCCGGAGGTTGGCAGCAGTAGCCACCTGAGGGACTTCCTCCACCACCGGAGGCGGGTGCTAACCGGACGCGACAGCGGGGACATACCAGGCCAGGACGGCCCGGACAGGCCCCAAAGGGCCCGTAAAGCCGCCGCCGCCACGCTGCTGCACGTAGACCACTGCCGCCGCAACCCTCTTGGTCGTCACCATAGGCCTGGCCGGACCCAAACGGGCCTGCAAAGGTCCCGCCACCATGCTGCAGCAGGCAAGGTGTCGTCACGGCCACCCTCGTCACGAGCCGTTTGTTAGTCCCATCGGAGGCGACGGGGCCGAGCCTAGCCTGTCCAGACCCAGATCTAGGCCTGCAGGGCACCTCCGGCCAAGCTTTGCCCAGCCACCATCACCACCAACCGGTGGCTCCACCACACTGCCTCCACCTAGCCGCCGCCGGGAACTCCACCGTCGGGCCAGACCACGGTCACCGAGGAGCACCTCCGGGTCCCAGCCCGCCCCCACATCGACCAAAACCGAGGGGAAAGGCCAGGGCGCCCGCCGCCACCAGCGTTGTGCGGCCAAGGGCCAGGGCCGCACGCCGGCGACAGCGGGGAGAGGGGCGAGGGAGGGAGGGAGCCTGGAGCGAGGGAGGGAGGGGCGCGGCCCGGCCACCGCGGGGGGCGGCGCGGGTCGCAAGGGGAAGAAAAAACAAAACCTTAGCTGTATGGTAGTACTACTATACTATTTTGTTATTATTTTAGAAACCTAGCATAAACGGAGAACTAGTCACACACAAAAAAACAGAGCTGAAATAGCAAATTCTAAAACAACAATTTCAGCATAGCAAATTGCATCCAGATTTTTTAAATGAATAACAAATGTTACATATGTATATAACAGGATTGCCTCCAAGTCACTAGCAAAGCAACACGTTGATCGCATTTGTATAAAAAGGGAAAAGAGTAGCTTCCTCTTCACATGATCCTGTCAACCTTATTCACTTGACAACAAAAGGTTGACCGAAGATGGTTATCAGATTGCAACTAAAAGAAAATACATAAAGAAGTGTCCCATTCAACAAAATGCACAAAAACTATCCAATTAGACAACAAAATAGTTGGCTATCATTTTGTGAAGTTAAACTGGACAAGGTTCCAGGTGTACTATACATGATCTATTGGCATAACCTACTTGCTGGCTGTATCCGGAGCCTGACGTACTAACGAGTAAGCACTGCCAGGGACAACAACCAGCAGAGATTCATCGTCATCTTCTGCTGCTTCATTTGCCTAGATTGAAAAGAACAATAATTGGAAACAACAGTCAAAAATATGTCAACACCAAGAATAGCTGTGAAATATATCTATGCAGGTTACAAGAATATAAAAAAACTGTACAGATAGCTATTTACTGCACAATTGTTGGAAATCACAGAAGTAAACATAGGAGAAAAGCACTATATTCTAGCGTCCCTGACAATGATATTGCAATAAAGCATAGACAGATGATATTCCAGAGAGCTTAAATCTTGCAAAACAAAAGCACGAACGATACTTGTCATAAAAAGACAGGTTAAAAGATAGCTTTAAATCCAGAGGAACTACTAACATCATCCTTCTTCTGATTAATGGCATTTCTCAGAAGCTCTTTCGCCTTCTTTCGTAGTTCTTTCAGCTCCTTTTGCTGAGATTTGGTGACCTCAGCATGACAAGCCACACAAAGCGTCCTCACATTCTCAAGCGTACATTCTCCTGCAAGAAGCCAGATTAATTAGGACATGCAGTGATGGAGCCAAAAAGCATAGAAAATGTGCATATACTGTACCTCCTCCTTTATATACAGGTATTATATGGTCTGCATGCCAAGCATTTCCCTCTTTTGGCTCTTGGACAAGCTTTTCTAGCCTGTGATTCAGTACAGTATTAAATAAGACACTACAGTATTAAAGAAGGCAATCCACATGAAACCGACAAATTAACAATGATAACCATTCCACTTTCATTAATATTTGGCAAGTATTATTATATATGTCTTATAGCTGCTCAAACCGGAGTACTCTGCTAACCTACTAGATATGCAAAAGAGAAGCCAGGAAAAGCTACAAAGATTGGAAAAGCATGTTATCGGAGTGCAGCACTTACAGTTTCCTTCTACTCGCAATATTTGGAGCAACATTCCTGATGTGTGCTTCTCTCTTTAGATTGCACAAGGGTTTAATATATTTGACAAGTTTGCAACAGTCAAGCTTGCACTGGGAACATATGCCATGTTCTATTTGAAACAGTGCCTGCAAAGTAGAAGTATTTAACAAGCAGAAGCTTCATCTCGTATAGTTCAGAATTTATGCATGCCCAAATGCCAAATTAGCTTTATTTGTGCATCAAGGCAACATTAATTTTTATTTACATATGTCAATAGCAGAAAATAAAAGAAGTCATACCTGCCGCAGGTAACCGCTGCTAGTTCTGGATCTGTATAACCGAAAGCAATCAAGACCACAGAATAGATCTTCAAAATATTCAGGTGATTTTGCAAGATTCCCACTGAATACAAGAAAGTGAATTGTTATGATAGCAAAAGATTGGCTCCTAGAGCAAGAGCAAGTACATCAGTGAGTTGTATTACTTGCAAGGTTTTTGACATAATTTGCAGAGAGGCTTATCATCGGTAGTCCAGCCTTGAGTGTACTCTTTCTCTTTAGTTGTGCCATTATGCAGAACCACCTTTCTCCATTCAGCATTTTCGGGCAAAGGATCACTAACAACACTCAATGGAGTTATACGCCTCCTACTCCCCCCTTTAATCAACCCCTAAGAAAGTCAATCACAACAGACAGTCAGACACAAAATGAAACACCATAAAACCAGGGAACAAGACAAGTACCTATTCTGTGACTCATGACATATGTTCTTAGTTTGCACAAGATCATGTCTGAGTGTATGTAGCATAAGTTAACTCGGGTAAGACTGGATTGCGAATGCAGAATTCAGACTTATTATCATATAAGAACCATAGCAGATATTGAGATACTAGAAATGTTCAGACTTATTATCATAAGAACTTTGCTTTATGCGAAATACTATTGAGTATGGAAGTTATTTCGTTTGACCCTTCTATTGAATGAAGTGACACGATAAGGCCTCCAATGGTAGGAATGAGAATGCTGCGAGATCCTTAGTAAACCCTGATAGAATTGGACCATTTCTTTACCATCAACAACTTCTAGGACATTAGTTTGCAAGATATGGATATACAGGTGTAACCTGATGGAAACAAGGCATTGTTTCGCAATCTTCATAACTAAACAAAGTTGAATTTGCAAAGAAAAGAGGTCAAGATGTGCATACTTGTGTATTGTAGTTGATGCTATTTTTCAGATAGCACAGCTCAAGGCTCAATGGAAGCTGTAAGGGCTTCCCCAGCAGTTTCCTCTGATCAATTGGTCTTAGTGCTAACCATTCTTTTACGAATGCCTTGAACATACTGCAAAATGCTGGATTACTCTTCAAGAGCTGCCCACTTGCTTTCTTGCCACTACCAGAGCATAAAGGTAATTCTACTTCTTCAGGCAGAAAATTCTGAAGAAGTGGTCTGGGTCTCGAATCACGTCCTGGAACACAAATGTACAAGTGGATTCGACCTGTATGATGGCTAACCTGTGAAAGATGATAAATCAGAGGAATTTGAAGAATGAGATGGCAAAAGTACGGAAACTGATACGAAAATAACTTAAGAAGTCGGGACAAGCAGTAATACAACATGTAAATACAGAAGGCAAAATATGATAGTATAAATGAGAGTCGACAGGCAAAAGTACGGAAACTGATACGAAAATAACTTAAGAAGTCGGGACAAGCAGTAATACAACATGTAAATACAGAAGGCAAAATATGATAGTATAAATGAGAGTCGACAGCAAGTCAGCAAGGCACGCTGCCACCTTGCTCTTCCTACTGGAGAAATAATCTCACTGATGCCATAAATTGAACATTGCCACTCCTCCCTTGCCCTCAATGCCTATTCCCTCTCACCCACACCCTCCCCCCAGCGACCAGGGGACAACAAGCACTCCGAGGGGCCGTCACGCTCCTACCGAGATGTGATGCCAAGTAAGCAGGCGGCAGTGGTGCAGTACGAGCTGGAGTCGTCGCGCGCCCGTCGCAGCTCTCGGATCGCAAGTTAACCGGGTGGCCTCAACAGCAGGAAGCAAGCACACAGCAACCTCATGCGCAAGTTGGGCTTGATCGAGGGTACGGGTGAAGAGCCATGGAGGAGGCTAGGGTTGCAGACAGCACCCCGCATGCGTCCCGCAAAAGGAGTTACGGGACTGGAGCAGAATTACGGAGCGAGTGAGTCGTCCATGCATCCCGCATCCTGTCCTGCTTGCAGCCCTAGAGGAGGCCATGGAAGCTTATCACAAGTTGTCTAGAAACCATTGAGCGATGACATGATCAAGACGATTGGGGACCTCTATAGGTGGTCTCTTAGATAACCCGAGGTTGCTCTGCACCTCTGCCAGGTGCCGGGGTCCATCAGGTTCCTTTCCAGGGTCTCTAGACATTGCCATGTCTTAGAGCAGCTCTAACGGTAACTGTAAAACCGCCTGAACTGTAAAATTCCACGGATTTACAGGCCCACGCGAAATCGGCCGCTCTAACGGAGCCCGTAAATCAGCCCGGCCCGTAATTTCTTTTACAGTGGCCCGTTAACCGCCCAGCTTGACCTGTACAAATAGAGGCCGCGTCGGCGAGTAGGGGTCCAAACCCATTCTTTCCGCCGCTCATGTCCGTCGGCCGTAAAATTTGCAAGGCTTAGGCAAAATTGGCCGTTCATGCTAGGCTCCGGCGGTGCGGCCACGCAACGGCCAGACCGGACAGGTCACGGCGAGCTCAGCGCGCAGCCAGGGCGGCAAGCGGCGAGCGGGCGCATGGCCTGGCGGAGGCAGCGCAGGCACGCATGCGCGGAGCTGGCGCGCACGGCACGCACGCACAGCACACACTGGATTGATTCCATCCTTAGCTAGTGGTGTTGAGATTCAGCAGGGCATCCTTAGCTAGTGGTGTTGAGATTCAGCAGGGCATGCACGCGCAGCAGTGGCAGCCGGGGCGGCGCGGGTGCGGCAGGCGGTTGGCCGGGGGCGAGCTCGCGAGCAGGAGGACGCACTGGAAGAAGAAGAAAGTGGGGAAAAAAAGTAAAAAGTAGTGGGTCCCGCGAATACAGTTCCGATTTACAGTATCCAGTCTTTTCCGCTACGTTTCGGACTGTAAAATCGGTTTTCAGTGGACTGTAAACGTGTTTTACAGTTTGTGCGTTTACAGGCTCCGTTAGAGTTGCTCTTAGGAACCTAGGATGTTGGGGTGTATTGTCTGTGACCTTAAAAGCAATGCACAAGAAAACAGAAATGGATAAGAGGCTTGTGGGATTGACGTGATAGGGTAGTGCAAAAACGAAACAAACCAATTACCAAATCCACCTATCATCGCCGGCATATAACCATAAAAATTATCACAGTGTGCGAGTGCTTGAAGCCTTCACTCGGAAGTGCAGGTACATGACCATTGTATGTATGTATGCGGGAGATTAAGCTTTCGATTTTGTGGTAATGGAAGCCCTAGGCACGAATTTTGATGATTATTTCTGCTTGTCGGCTATTGATAGTAGAGGTCAGGTGGATCCCTAGTGGTTGACCTTGCGTCTACAGACCAAAAGAGGAGGTCAATTGACGGCGTTTCTAGTTCGAGTTGTTCTGCATGAACCTTGATGGCTTCGGGGATGTGGTTGAGTAAGTTTGCTTGGTGCATGGTTGATGGTGACCCCAACCCTTTCTAATGCTTGTTCTGCAAGCTGAAGTGCACTGCAATTGGGTAGTGTCAAACTACAACTCATGATAGTTGGTAGCGTCGGAGGTCATTTTCCACTTTGTCGTTGCGACGGAGCCAAGACAGCTCTCAACGGCAGAGCGTAGGATGCATGATAGGCTGAAGCACGCTTACCTAGGGCTGGCCTCGTACCAGCGCATCATGGTACGACCGCATCATGGCACGTTACCGGGCCAAGCTTGCCTGGCTAAGCCAAAGGGGTGCCACCAAAGTGTTCTCCCACCATCATGCCTCCTATCACAAGCTAAAGAATGTGATCCATAGCCTCGTGGTTGATGGTGCGGTGGTTTTGGACCATGTGGCAATGGCAGAGGCATCTTTTGGTCACTTCAATGTGGTCCTAGGCACGGCTAAGGAATGCCAATTCTCGCTTGACCTGGACTTCCTAGGCTCTCGCGTCAAGCACTTGGCAAACCTAGATTCCCTCTTCTTTGAGGAGGTGGTGAGGCACATCCCTCGTGGTAAGGTACCGGAACCGAGAGCTTCTCAAGATCGGCATCAAGGTTGTTTATCCTGCTGCCAAAGCGAAGCAATGTGTCTGCTTTAGGGGACTATCGCCCCATAAACACAATGCACATCTTCATTGAGTTGGTAGCCAAGATTTCGGCTATAACGTTGGCTCTGAGGCTGGGACAAGGTGGACGAGAACCCAATGCGGCTTCATCAGGAAGCGCCGTGTCCATGATAATTTCATATTGGTTCAGCAGACCATGCGCCTCTTCACTGTCATGTTGGATATTGCACGTGCTTTCAACTCACTCTCCTAGGGGCTCCCTTTTTAGGACCATGCCGAGCATGAGACGATGGCACCAGGCACCAACAGAGGCTTCGTTATTCGCATTGGTGATCAAAAGGCTCAACAGGTTGATGGTGAAGCCCAGAGAGGTGGGTGTACTTAGGCACACTGCTCCCAGGGAGTTGAGATGTCAATCTAGCTCTATGGGGACGTTGTCGCCATCTTCTGCCATCCGGAAAGGGCAGAATTGCTTGCGGTCCGCAGCATTCTCGCATTCTTTGGCCACACGTCTGGGTTGCACACCAACTTCACAAATGCTCAGTATCTCCTATCGGCCGCTTCAAGGAGGTGGCCCTTGAAGTGGCGACGGTTATGGAGTGCCAATTAGCGGTTATTTGGCACCCTTCCCCATCAAATACCTCACGATGCCACTAGCAACCCGCTGGTTGCCCATCAGTGCTTTTCAGTCCATCATGGACCGTATCGCCGACCAATTGACCACCTGGAAGGCATCCATTATTGCGAAGGATGGCCGCCTCACCCCTCTTCAAGTCGGTGCTAGCAATATCTCGCTTCATCGGCTCATGGCCTTGGGCCTTTAAGATGAAGGTTCTTAATCAGGTGAAGAAGATCCTTTGGGAATTCCAATGGGTAGGGCGGACACCGTCACGTCAAGTGGTACAGGGTTTGCCTTTGCCTAAAAGCCATCAGCCACAGAGGATACGTAACAGCCCATGTGACCCTGAGGCGGGCTAGATATGCAGTTCCCGCGAGATGAGCAAGATGCGTTCCATGAAGCAACCAAAATGGCGCTTGGTAATCGAACATTTGCAGCCACCGACTAGACAGGGAGGCCATCCAAGAAGGTGGCATCGGAGCCCTATGAACTTGTCTTGTGGCGCTCTAGGAAGCGTGGTATCGTGCAAGAGCTCAAGGTCGTTTGGTTATTGACATCAGGGGTGCACTCAGCCCGGTGGCCTTTGGCAGTACGTTCAACTCTAGGCGAGGGTTCGAGCTGTCCAGCTCATGGTTGCCGGACATGTTGGTCTAACACTAGACTCACAATACTCATTCAAGTCCTGCTACAATACTCTCTTCCATGGGGCTATCATGTCAAGGTCTTGGAAGTTCAATTGGCGCTCATGGGATCTAGTTGGGTCAAGTTATTTATCAGGCTTGCTTGTCCGGACAGTTATTATACGAGCGAGAGGCTTGCAGGACAGGACCTTCAACACCCATCGAGGTGTCTAATGTGTGGGCAGTTCGAGAAAACCATGTTCCATCTTCTCACTAGCTGCTCATTCTGATGGACGCTGGCACGAGGAGCTCTCATGGGTCCACCGATCCACGCCAGGTTGCCCATTGTTGGAAATGACTTCATGGAGTGGTGGTCGCAGGCCCTTCAATCCCTCTCCATGCACTTTGTGCAAGGCCAACTCTTCGGTGATCATGCTCATGGCATGGTGGATCTAGAAGCATTGCAACACAACCGTCTTCGAAAACACAGCCTAGCATAGCCCATTTTCTTGATGGGCAAAAGCAGGGCGATGTGTCTCCACTCGATGCTTCCGGCAGGCGTTTAGCTTAGGCAGGTAGTGTTGTCTGTCATCGTGGTCGCGGGCTTGTATATATACCTTTTCTATCAATGCATCAAGACAAAAGGCTTTTAGTGTTTTCTCAAAAAGATAGTATAAATGAGATGACAAAGTAAGCAGCAAACAGATACGAAAATAACTTAAGAAGTTGGGACAAGCAGTAGTACAACATGTAAACACAAAGGCAGAAAATGATAGCATAAGCCAGTAGGTGGAAGAATGTTTCAACCTCAAAACGCATATACTCCACTTGAATATGGCCATCTGAAATGGTTCCTGGAAGACCTAAAATCTCAGGAGTTACAGAAAAGCGCCTACGAGCCTGTTATATGTGAGCAGCATAAGATACAGTATATAATGTTTTAAAAATGACACATTGCACAAGATACAATATAATACAAGCAAGGACTTTTGAATTACCTTTTTGGATTTACTTCTTGTAATTGAAGAGCCAAAGGAAGCTGGTGAAATAGAAAAATTATTGCAAGCTGTATCTGCACGTGCTGCTGGAGCTGGACTATATTGCATGCCTGAATGAATATGGCCATCTGAAATGGTTCCTGGAAGACCTAGAATCTCAGAATTTACAGAAAAGCGCCTACGAGCCTGTTACATGTGAGCAGCGTAAGATACAGCATATAATGTTTTAAAAATGACACATTGCACAAAATACAATATAATACAAGCAAGGACTTTTGACTTACCTTTTTGGATTTACTTCTTGTAATTGAAGAGCCAAAGGAAGCTGGTGAAATAGAAAAATTATTGCAAGCTGTATCTGCACATGCTGCTGGAGCTGGACTATATTGCATGCCTGAATGAAGGCCATCATCCTATAAGAGGGTAAGGTGCACAAGCAGAATTAGCCGAAAATCAATCATAGGAATACTGAATGATAAGAGATCACAGTTAATAAAAGGAGCATCTTGTTTGAACCTCAAATTGTAGAGGAATGGTGCGAATTGTGAAATCTGACTCAAATTCCATATCGCTGATGCTAGGAAGACTGTCGACGGACAAAGTGCCACTTTCCAGAAGACCTTTTCAATCACCAGCAGAGCATGTTTAAGGCAACATGACTCTTTCTTTACATTGATCAGCTAGTACTAATAATTGATATCGTTCATTGACCATTTAATACTGATTTTCCTAATGTTTTACCTGCATCATGATTCTCCAAAGGAAGAAACTCATGCCGTGGTCTCTCCTTAGTGTTGCTGATTTCTCCAAAGTTGTAAACTTGATCAACCTTATTACAAAGAAGGAAGGTCAGGTGAATGAATAAATGCTAAATAGAATAAAAGAGTTGAATATATTGGTCCTAGAATCTTGTTCAAGATCCTAGTAAAACAACTGATTCGAGCAGCGACACAATCAACCATATCTCATCTGAGTTCTAATACTTCCGAGAAGTGTAATGCCATCCAGACTTCTCCATAAGTGTAAAATATTCTTCTCGGTTAGTAAATTATGCTTAAAAGTTAACTCCAGAAAGTATGGTATTGAAATGATCAGGGGCAGCTGCAAATGTTCCACAAGTGTGCTTCATGCAGTTTTTAAAGATTAGCAGTTCAGCTCGCCTTTGTGGAATTTGTTAGCACATAGGATTAGCCAGTTGCAAACCCCTAACTAAATCACCTCAATCGAAACCTCCTAAAGAAATAGTATAACTGAGGTAACTAATTACTATATTATGTTTTATGCACCAACCGTTAGAACCAAAATCCGAACTAATGTAGAGAAGGTGGGCAGTCAACATATACTTTAACACCCCCACTCCCGTGTGACTCAATAAGGCCTACACGTGATAGAATTTCAAAAAATTGCGGAAGCCGAGACTTGAACCCAAGATCTCTGCTCTGATACCATATTAAGTTTCATGCACCAAGCAATAGTAGAACCAAAAGTCCGAACTGATGGAGAGAAGGTGGGCAATCCACATATGCTTTAACAATAACTTTACCTTTGACCGTTACCTACCTCAATTTCTCGTATAGCATCTTTCTTCCCATTCACCACAGATGAGACACGGAACAAGCTCTGATTCAAGTGAAGCCAATGTGACTCATCTGATGTGTTCTGCAAGAACAAAGTAATTTAATGCTCTAATTACTAGATTTACAAATTTACAAAATACACTACACGGAAAAGAAAAGGGACTAACCTTTGCACAGAATATATATATATTGACAGCATTTGTTTGACCACGCCTATGAGCTCTATCCTCAGCCTATTAAGATATTATTATCGACAATTAAACAAAGGCACTTACGACCACATTCTGAGGCAACAGTAAAAGAAGGGTGAACCGTACATGGGTTCAAAATTGCACATAAAATACAGCGTGTCAAAGTGTGAAGTGAACATACACGGCACAAATTACACTTCATTAGGTTCACATCAAGCAGCTGGATTGGTTAATTCTATACTTATTTTACAACCAAAACTACCAAGAAGAAAATTCCTTCTGGTTAAATTTTGCACTTTATATGGGTTAAAACAAAATGTATGAGCAAGGTTCCAAAATATATGCACCTGAAGTAAGTCTGAAGATGATCTTGGGAGCTCCACGAAAACAACATTCTGAGCAGATGAGAAGTCTAAACCAACACCACCAGCAGTAATTCCTATTATTGCAACCTTCACCTATTTAGCAGAGAGTAAAATAACTCAACGATGGATAAGCAGTTCGTGAGTTAACAAATATAGAGTAGGTAGAAGGGGTTTATCATTCGTGAATGTTTTTCAAATTCCGCATAAAACACACATAGAAGCTTTTAGAACTTCTCAGGTGTACATATGGTCGGCATGCTCTATATCAATGCATAATTTAAAGAATAGACACAATCCTGTTTGCAAGATAAGAATGGCAGATCCACTGTTTAATTCAACACAGTTGCACGTAATAATTTTCTTTTGGCATCTATGAATAGGATTCAGTTTGTTACTGAAAACTTTCATTTTCATGGATAGAGCCCTATAGCTGAAACTTATAAGGTTCTTCAAACAATTTTATGGAAATTGCACCATTTTCATGAAACTACTAGTATTCTGATATATTACTAGGCAAGTTATGAATCAAAATGAGGGGAATGAGAACCTCTGGATTTAAACGAAAAGAATCAACAGCTTCTTTCCTTTCTCTAGATTGTGTGCTGCCATCGATGCGAACAAACTCGATCCCCTTTTCAGAGAGAAAAACCTACATGGAAAGCACTTGAGTCAAAGGTATGGATATCTTTTCTAGAAATCATTAGAAAGTATAGTTTAGTATGATTTATGGCATCTAACTAACACATCAAGTGAAAGCATGCAGCCAATTCGGTACGGAAGGATATAATCATGACCCTTGTCCAAGTATACAACTGATAACTCAATTATCTTGGTGGTAGTTGTCAATCATTACCAGCAACTATGTTAGGGCTTATGGTATGTCAAGCATGGGAACATCAATGCTATCACAGCAAATAAGTTAGATACCAGCAAGTATGTTAGGGCTTATGGTATGTGCACAGATACATGTATGTGTATGGTGTATCAGTATCGGATGGATATGGACATGCATTCTAAAATACGGATATGTTTGACCACTTTTTTAAATAAAAAATAATTCCCACTGCAAACTGCCTTTCTGATTATGTACTTTTGTCTGCATTGCATTGCACGTGTCACATTTGGGCACAATCCTATTAGGTAGTGAATATTACTGAGGTTCTTATTCTTTTTTGAGACATACTGAACAATAGTTGGTCGAAGCACCACTTCTGTATTCAAATATTACCTGCACCCCATACTGAACAATACTACTATTTCATTAGGTAGTGAATATTACTGAGGTTCTTATTCTTTTTTGAAACATAATGAACAATAGTTGGTCCAAGCACCACTTCTGTATTCAAATATTACCTGCACTCCATCTAGAACCTTCAAGTGGTGGGCGAAAATTATCGTTTTCTGGCAACTTGAGTGGGAGTCCATATTATCATGTATCAAATGGTTTGAGAACCAATCACTAAACCCAGGTATTTTTGCAATGCCAATTTCCTGGTGGGAGAAATGCCTTGGAGATTTCTTGCAACTATCATCTGAAGAAATGGGGGAAAAAATCAAAGGAAAGGAACACACAATCCAAAATCATCATCTTGAATGCTAAAATGATGGAAAACATTTGAGTATCTCTCACTACCAGTTTTGAGACATTTGACGATCTCATAGTAAGAAATTATTTACAAGTTGAGGGACAGGCTAAATAAAATTTAAAAAATGCTAAGTTATGGTATATAAAGCATCATTTTTGAGTTATGATAATGACAATTCAACTTCAATACATTGACAAGTATAATTGGAAATCCTCAACTGGAAAGTGATTGATATTATAAAACAGAACGTTGTAATTCCATCAACTTTCTATTCGACATCATATCAGTCCATTGCAAATTGATAAAAGGTGATTGTGTTAGTAAGATTAAGTGATTAACATAAGTAATTGGTATCTGCTATTAGCAGCACAAATATTACCTTTTCCCACTTTCACTTCTTCATAGTCATTCCCTTTCTCGGGCGAGGTGACTGTAAGAGTATCAGAACTACCATACATACTATTGTCCACCCCTTGGATACAAGAAGACTTGGCCGTTCTAGTATCCAATGCCTTCAACTTCAACCTAATAATCTGTCGGCGCTTGGGGGGCAGTTCATTCAACAAATGCTCCTTCAAGCGCCTGATCTGCAGCACAGAAGCAAACTCCAGTCGTTAGATGTGAAACTGATAAACTATTAAGTATCAGCCTGAAACATCCTTCCAGTTACATGGCTTGTGAGTGGTGACAACAAGCAAAACAATGCAACAAGCTTCAGTATTAGAAAATAGCAAGCAACGTACTACTATCATTCTCCTTCACTTCTCATTTCAGACACCGACACTACATCCAATACACACATTTTACCATTATTTTTCTAGTTATATCGTACTAATCTCATATTTAAGAATATTGGATCATATAGAAGCATTTCCATTGATAAATCTAGTGATATTGATTTCATGTGACAAATCAAAATACTTTTACGTGTACTTGTGGTCACGCTTGTAGAAGGTCAATTGAACGCATTCTAAATAATAGCTAAAAGAGAATGTAGGGAGTTTTAGACACTGAAGTTAGTCTCATTCAGTTATTCTTATACATGCTTCTGAAATAAAACCTGTCTTCATTGTTATAAACATTACCGACCAAGTAGTACAACATAAATAATTTCATCATGCATAGACTACGGCATTCCACAACATACTGACATGCAGACTGTATACGTAAAATCAGGTCAAGAAACTGTACACATAAAAACTGTATACCGCCAAGCAGATCAAAATCCATGAACAAATATCATCAAGAACTTAGGCCAAATATGCAGCGACCATAAATAAGTCCATGAATAGTTTGGATATCAGGAAGAGGATACAATATGATGAAAACAATAATCACAAAATGGTATACAAAGAGGCTTCAATAGCTGAAAGAGAAAGAGCCGACCATGAGAGTCTGACTGAGCAGAACATTTAACTCTGTCAACCGAGCACCCTTTGAAAAGTCCTGCACATGAAATAACATGTAAAAATGTATAACATTTATATACAGACTTACAGATAGTAAGATACTAGCTGAAAATAATTGCAAGTGCAAGTCTGCAAGGTTTTGAAGCATTATTTCATGTTAACTGAAACGTTTTTGTGCCTACAAGGCTGCAAAACAGATGATACCTAATATAACAAATGATAATCTAGTGGAGCTTAGTAAGAGCATCCTGCCAATCTCCTTGACAATAAGGACAATCACAAAATATAAATACCTGGTAGGTTTTACCCTGAGATCGTTGAGCAACATGGAGTGAACAATATGTCTTCGCAAACTCAAATTTATTATCTCCAAGCAAATTGGGACTGAAAAACAAGGGAGAGTGTGATCACAAAAGATCAATATGACCTACACAAAAAGATGTCATTCTGATTTCCTTACCGTAACATATTTATCTGGTGATAGATGTCGAAAGGTCTGTTGTCACCTAGGAGAAAACAAACTGTAAGTTACATCCGACAAACAAACAAATATGAATAGTCAACCTCAGACTAGGAGTCAAACATATTAGGCGCAGGGTGAATAGTATATAAGAATGGAAAGACAAACATGGGAACTTTTAACATCACAATACAGACACTGAACTCATACTTAATATAGAAATATCATCTTCAGGAAACTAGTACAACTATAAACCTATTTGCATGTTCCAAGTATATCCATGACTAAAATAGCACAACAGCACAAAAATCCCCAAGAGAAATTCAATGGGTATATTTAGATGTTACAACCTTGACAAAGAGGGCGTCCCAGAAAGCAACACAATGTGGTTGATACTGAGAGCTAGTTCCAGTATAGCGTTTGTCTGTCACAGGAGAGTAGAACTGATCATTAGCGAAGCAAATTGAATGTTGATACATCAGACTAGTAAGGCTAGTAAGACTTAAACTGAAATAAGCTGCCTGAAGACTGAAGTACTAAGGAAAAGATTGTTCAACGGTATTTCAGTGGTTTTTCATTCCTACAGTATTTTAAACTAAGAAAGCACGGTGAAACACTGAAAACGAGAAGCAGGTTGAAAAACACCTTTTTTTCATCAAATGGAGTAACCTCAAACAAAATAATGTTACGACTACAAGAGTAACAAAATAAGATGTGCCAAATACACAAAGAACTAAATCTCTCTCCTGGATTGGGGTTTGATACAGTCGATTGTTGCCTGACAGTATCATCACCTGGTTATTTTCTTGTTTCATCTTTGTGCACCGTATGTTGTGGGATTCATCAATGATCATCAGTGCCCATCTCCTAGTACTCATACTTTTCCGAAGGTGGCTTAACATCTTGTATGAAATAATAACAACCTTCGGACAAGCATCTAAATAATCAAGACTGTCTTGTCGGCCAAACACTGAAAAACAGAACGAGGAAAAATACAGATATAAGTTGAAAAGTCAAATTTGGTGCTGTTTATACAAAATTAAATACTGAAAAGGCTGAAGGCAATAGAGTAGTATCCAAAATTGAAGAATTAATTATACAAGGAACAAGGAATAGGATAGGGATTATTGGTTTTTACTAACACAGAAGGATTATAAATCTTTATTACATTGCAGAGATGGGGTTAGAGCAGCACTCCATGACTACCCCAAAACTTCCACATCATACGCACACCCATCGCGTCTCCTTCCAATGCCCTAGCATGCCACTACCTCTCCTATAGCGTCTCCTCCCCCTACCTATGCGCCTCATGTTGGCTCGTTTGGCTCTGCCCGTTTATGTATCAACCTAGTCCCTGCAGCTTATTAGCTTGTGCATGTGCTTACATCATGAAGCTTATTACCTGTGGTGCATAGACCTAGTTCTTGCATATTAGTGGATGGATCTACTTCATATCATCATATAACTTATTATTAGTCTACTTCATTGTTGAACTTACTAATTGCATTCATTCTAAAAACTTTTACTTGCTGCAATGAAACAAGTTGTGTTGAAGTATGCACTTCCAGTGATTTCACAATAATTCCAGTGAATAATTCGGTCATTGTCAACACGGGCTGAGCTCCCAGTAGGGCATGGTAGGATTGATTTTTGGAAGAAAAAAGTGCATCGCTCATCTCTGTATTCTCCGCTTGTTTGAGAAAAAAAAAGGAAGGAGAAGACTGGGCTCCGTTGAGTGCTAGTTTGGCCGTGCAGAGGAAACTTGACGAGGCAACCAGCAGCTAGCCCTTCGACCTCTCGCTCGTCTGCTCCTTGACCCCAAGGTCCTGAATCTGCAGCGACCGAATGGCAGCATCGGCAGCTGGACTGGACGGATACAGGCCGGGCAGGCAGCCCGGCAGGCAAACGGGGGAGCCAGAGGAGCTCAGAGGCTGGGGACGGTCGGCAGCGGCACCAACAAGGCTCGGCGACAGCACGACAGCCAGGAATGGCGAACCCTAGTTCTGTTTGGCAGAGGCGGCGCAGGACGTTGGGGGCACTGGCAGCTGCGGGGTAGAAGATGGACATGAAGGGGTTCTACAATGTTTAGGATCATATATAGTACTAATGTGTCTGGACTAATTTGATTTTTGCATCAATTTTTTTACCAGAGGAGTGCACAGTGGTTGCAGAGGAGGAGAGAGGAAGAGGGAGAAAGAAAACGTGCCTGTCGCAACATGTTAGAAACCACACGCGTGTGTGCAAAATAGAACAATCTTTTTGGCAATGACTCAATATCTCTTCAGAATAATGCTCTGTAGCAACGCGCATGCACCCTACTAGTTACAAAAGAAAATACTTGCTCAAAAAATGAAAGGCAACAGTTATGAAGCCAATTGAGACCTGATTTGCAACCACCCAGTGGCTGGTTTTAGCAAATAGTGGCGAAATGCTGCTTTAGGCTGTGCATAGTTTAGTTCTTGGAGGAGCATACAAGTGCTGCTGTTAATTTACACCTAACTAGCAAAATCAACCTGGTAAACTTGAATACAAGCCTATTTGGTTGCTAGCATTTCAGTGAAAAATGGTTGCTATTTCAGTGAAAAAATGGTTGCTAGCCACATGTTTCCAAAGTATGGCATGCCATGTTTGTGGCCAGCAAATTGTTACCTACAATTGTTGTAACTTTTGGTCAGAGTGTGTCAACAACATGCAGGGCATAGGGCTAAATGTGGGGTGAGCCACAAGTTTGGCAAATAACCAAGCACCAGCCTCGTGAAGTCAAAATTGCCAAACATATGGTGTGGCAAGTTGTGGCCACAATCCTAGCAATGAACTAAGCTTAGGAGCATGATTGGTTCACTGCCATAGTTCGACCAACTTTAGTTAGGCAAGTTCAGCATTCTACTATAGGTGTTCGGTTCTTTGGCACAATGTCTTAGACATGAACCGACCTGTCAAAGACTGATGTTTCTACTAAACTTGCTCATGTCGTGGCCCGAATGGACTGGCTTAACACACTTCGCCACAACTAGGTGCGGCAATGTGGTTCAGGGACCATAATTTATTTTCTGCATTCAGTGTGACATTTAATTGGAAAAAATGAACCTTTGTCAGAACATCATCACAATACAAAGCAAATCTACGAAATTTTAAGTTAAGTGAGATCACAACATATAAGTCAACAATTTTGGACTCAAGATCAACTGAAACTAGTTATAAAGTGATTTTTTGTTCATATGGAATGTTACTTTGCGCCCATGCAATTGTGTCGTGCAACTGTTTTTTACTGCAATGCTTCATTCTGAACTCATGCACCACATGACTGATATTGGGGCCAAAAGTTTCCAGTGTTTAGAATTCTTATACTCCATATGAAAGTGATTGTTATCACTTCACGGTCATTCATGGTCAAAATGCAATTCATATATGGCGATTGTTATTACTTCATGGTCATTCATGGTCAAAATGAGATACACTACACCTATGCAATAATTGTAATACCATCTTTGACATCATGAAAAAATAACTCGCATAATGAAACTCTGACTTAGTACCAAGATGAATATCTTTTGGCAGAAACGAAGGATCCCAGCGTTCCAGTTCCTCTGCCCAGGTATAACGCAGAACAGCTGGACACACTATTAATAGAGAGCCCTCATCCTTGAAGCAACAAGCTATTGCAATTGCCTGCATTTAAATGAATGAGAACATAATTCAGTGCTTCCCCTTTATGTTGACAAATATATATACTGCTTTGGCAAGGAAAAATATTATGCTCAAAAGAAAATATTACGACTTATTCATATGATCTAACAATCTAAAAAAAGAAAGTGTTACTGCAGTTTGTTAGTCGCTGAATTCTAACTCTCATCGAGGGAGAGGATGACACAAGGAGTTGGGGCAATTTTCTGGTTTCTATTTCTCACACAAACTCACACAAATGCCATACCAACCTGAGGGGTTGGGGATACATACTTATAGGCTGCTAACCAGCCAAGAATATGCTAGATGCTAGTCTAAGATGCTAGTCTAAAGGCAGCAGTCAAGGATGCTCTATCTAACAACCAGTCCTTGATGCTCTATCTCTAACTGCTAGTCCTTGACACAAGGACCATGTGTGCTGTCCCACAAAGACCATAGGACAGAGACTTATCCATCATTCTCCCCCTAAGTCTTGTGCGTCGTCTTGTGGGAAGGCTGGACCATCCCAATCCTGGAGCAGAGTCCGACGAACGTGATCCGCCCAAGAGGCTTGGTGAGCAGATCTGCAAGCTGATCCTTGGTGTTGATGTAGCTCACCGTGATGCTCCCGTCATCCAAACAGCTTCGGATGAAGTGGTACCTCACCCGGATGTGTTTGCTCCGCTCGTGGAACACGGGGTTCCTCGCCAGGGCCAGAGCGGACTTGCTGTCCACCCTGAGCTCCACCGCTCTAGTGTCTCGACCGAGGAGATCACCAAGCAGTCGAGCGAGCCAGAGCGCCTGAGTGGAAGCGGTGGAGGCCGCTATGTACTCGGCCTCGCAGCTAGACATGGCCACCACCTGCTGCTTGACTGACTGCCAGCTCACAAGGCACTTGCCGAGGAAGAAGAGGATCCCGCTTGTGCTCTTGCTGGTGTCGATGTCGCCGGCGTGGTCGCTGTCGCTGTACCCGACGAAGTGTGCCGCCCCAGGGCACCTAGGGTAGTAGAGACCGTGGTCGAGAGTCCCCGCAATGTAGCGGACGATCCTCTTCACGGCCTGCTGGTGCTCCGTTGTCGGTCGCTGCATGAACCGACTAACGTAGCCGACGGAGAATGCCAAGTCCGGCCGTGTGTGGGCGAGGTAGCGAAGGCTCCCCACAAGACGCCGGTACTGCGTAGCGTCCACCTCCTCCGTCGTGCTGTCGCGGCTGAGCTTCAGCCTCTCCTCCATCGGAGTGAGGGCTGGGTTGCAGTCGGTGAGCCCAGCTAGCTCAACGATGCGCTTGGCGTAGGCGGTCTGTCGAAGCGTGATCCCGGAGTCGTCCTGGTGCACCTCGATTCCCAGGTAGAAGGAGAGGGGCCCCAAGTCACTCATCTGGAAGGTGGCCTTCATCTCTTCCTTGAACGCCGCCACCTCCGCATCCTTGGTGCCGGTGATCACCAAGTCATCGACGTAGACGCCCACTAGCAGGGCATTTCCTCCATTGCCCCGCCGGTAGACGGCTGCCTCGTGCGGGCTTTGCTCGAAGCCCATCCCCTTTAGCGTGGAATCCAACTTGGCATTCCACGCCCTCGGTGCCTGCCGTAAGCCGTAAAGAGCCTTGCGCAGGCGGAGCACCTTGCCCTCCTTGCCGGGGATCGCAAATCCCGGCGGCTGGTGCACGTAGACCTCCTCCTTCAAGTCACCGTTAAGGAACGCCGACTTGACATCCATGTGATGGACACGCCAGCCCTCCTGGGCAGCCAGCGCAAGGAGGAGTCGCACGGACTCCATCCGTGCCACGGGAGCGAAGGCGTCGTCGAAGTCGACCCCCTCCTGCTGCACGAAACCTCGTGCCACCAAACGAGCCTTGTGCTTGACGATGGCGCCAGCTTCATCCCTCTTCAGCTTGAACACCCACTTAAGGGTGATCGCGCGGTGACCATGAGGGAGGTCAGCAAGCTCCCAGGTGCGGTTCTGCTCAACCGCATCCATCTCCAGCTGCATCGCGGCGCGCCATGCCGCGTCTCTCTCGGCCTCTGCAAAAGACCGAGGCTCGCCTTCATCACACGCAAGGTGCAACTGCGCCTCCAGGTCGTGTGGCACCAGTCCCGGCACCGGCTGGTCGCCGAGAAGGTTCTCCATCGTGCGGTACCGCAGCGGCTCGCCGTCGTAGTACGCGTCGATGCGCTCCTCGTCGTGAGGGAGCGGGGAAGCGAACTCCACCGGGCTGTGCTCGGCGTGAGCTGGTGGTGGAGTAGACGTCCCCGGAGGGGTGGCTGTCGGTGCTGGAGCACGAGGCGTCGCCGGCTGTGCTGGAGTCGACGAAGGACTCGTCGCAGCTGAAGTCGTGGTCGGAGAGCGTGGTGCTGCCGGGGTCGATGAAGACTCGGGGGCTGAGGTAGGCATGCTGGGCGAAGAAGAGCTACCTACTCCCCCAGCTCCCTCGAAGTGGACGTGCTCGACAATGAAGTCGTCATACGTCGGAGTCGAGTCGTCATCCACCACCTTGTCCCACGCCCATCCTCGCCCTTCGTTGAACACAATGTCTCGCGCCGTGCGCACACGCTGTGTCTTCGGGTCGAGGATGCGGTAGGCCTTCGAGCCCTCCGCGTAGCCGATGAACACTCCCGGAATGCTCCTGTCGTCGAGCTTGCCGATGTGGCCAAGCTCCTTGGCGAACGCGAGGCAGCCGAAGACCCGCAAGTGGGAGACCGCCGGCTTGCGCCCATGCCAAGCCTCGTACGGCGTCCTGCCGTCGAGCGCCTTGGTGGGCGAGCGGTTGAGGATGTAGACGGCCGTCACCACTGCCTCTCCCCAGAAGACAGCCGGCATCCCTCTCTGCTTGAGGAGGGACCGGGCCATCCCCACAACCATCTGGTTGCGCCGCTCGACGACGCCGTTCTGCTGTGGACTGTACGGCGCGGAGTGGTGACGCTGAATGCCCTCATCAGCGCAGTACGACACGAATTCAGCCGCTGTGAATTCGCCGCCGTTGTCGGTGCGCAGCACGCGCAGCTTGCGACCGCACTCCGCCTCTGCAACAGCCTGCACGCGCCTGATGGCGTCCGCAGCCTCTCCCTTGCTGCCGAGGACCATCACCCACATGTAGCGGGAGAGGTCGTCGACGAGCAGCAAGTAGCGTCGTCCTCCCGGTGTGGCCGGTGTCACCGGGCCACACAAGTCCCCGTGCACGAGCTCGAGCCTCTCCTTGGCTCGGAAGCTCGCCCTCTGGGGAAAAGGGGTCCGCCTATGCTTCGTCATCACACAGACGTCGCAGAACTGCTCCACATGGTCAAGGCACGGTAGGCCTCGCACCATCTCCATGGTACTGAGCCGCTTTAGAGCCTCGAAGTGAAGGTGCCCGAAGCGCTCGTGCCACAGCCACGCCTCGTCGTCCCGACGGGCGGCGAGACAGAGGGGTTGTGCCACCTGCACGTTGAGGACGTAGAGTCGATTCGCACCTCTAGTTACCTTGGCAAGAAGGCGACCATGGCGATCCCAAATGCGTAGGATCCCATGCTTGATCAGCACGCTCGAGCCGTTCTCATCCAGCTGTCCCAAGCTGATGATGGAGTTCCTCAACGCGGGAATGTAGTAGACACTGGTGAGCAGCCGGTGCTCTCCAGTCTTGGCGGTGAAGATGATGGAGCCGACGCCCTTAATCTCCACGGCGGAGGCATCCCCAAACTTGACGGAGCCTCGCACGCTGGGGTCGAGCTCGGCGAAGAACTCCCGTCGACCAGTCATGTGATGGGTAGCGCCAGTGTCTAGGCACCACCCGTCAGTCCTGTCGCCGCCGGAGCCATCGCCGAGGAGGGCGTGTGCCTTTGGCTCGTCAAGGTGGAGGAGAGCCGCCGCGGCTGGTGCCGCTGGAGTTAGCTCGATGCTTGCATGTGCCATGAACAGAGCCGGCTCCTCCTCCGCCCGTGCGAAGTTGGCCTGGCCGCGTCGTGGCTGTCGACAGTCCTTGGCCCAATGGCCAAGCTGGCCGCAGTTGCGGCAGCTGTCGTCTCGTGCCGGCTTCTGCTTGCCGGCGGCGCCGCCCTGGGCGTCTTTGCGCGCCTTGCGAGGCTTGCCGCGCTTGCGGCCGCCTGTCGTGGAAGAAGGCTCCCCCTTCTTCCTATCACCTTGGCAGGCATCCCACTGCTCCCGAGTGAGAAGTAGCTTCCCGCCAGTGGTGATGGACCCTGACTGAGGCTGTGGCTCGTCAGAGTCGACGACCTTGAGGCGACCTATCGCCTCCTCGATCGACATCGTGGAGAGGTCCAGCAGAGACTCGATCGAGCGAGCCATCTGCCTGTACTTCTCGGGAACGCAGCGAAAAAGCTTCTCGACAGCTTTCTCCTCGTTGTAGGTGTCCTCGCCGAACTGCACCATCTTCTGCAACAGAGTGTTGAGACGGAGAGCAAAGTCATCAACGTCCTCACCTGGCTTGAAGGCCAGGTTCTCCCACTCCTTGCGAAGTACTTGCAGTGTGGACTTGCGGGCGCGGTCGCTGCCTATGCGTGCCGCAGCGATGGCGTCCCAAGCCTCCTTGGCAGTCCGCTTGTTGGAAAGCGAGAACTGCATCTCGGGCGGGACTGCAGCAAGGAGGGCGTCCAGCGCCCGTCGATCTTCATGGTGATCGACGTTGGCATCCTGGACTGCCTCCCACATGTGCCGCACTTGGAGCCGGACCTTCATGACCGCGGCCCACTCGACGTAGTTGGTTTTGGTGAGGGTAGGCCACCCAACACCGGGACCAACGTCCCTGACCACAGTCCGGACCTCATGGAGGCCGCGGGTCTTGGTCGTTTCGGCCGCCGTCGCCGCACGCGCCTCCTCCGGGAGCGCCACCGTCGTGCGTGCCTCCTCCGGGAGCGCCACCACCGTGCGTGCCTCCTCCGGGAGCGCCACCGCCGTGCGCTTGGGCATGCTCGGTGGCCCACCGCGCTGTCCGCTCGCCGGCTGCGTCGTGGTTTCCGTCGACGCTGCCGTCGCCTGAAACGGAGCCGCTGATGCTGCCGCGCAGAGCCTGGACCTCCGCCGCTGCCTCACGTGCTGCATCCTCCGCTGCTGCTGCTTCCACTTCCGCTCTGGCTGCTGCCAGCTCTGCTGCTGCCAGCCTCGACGCCCTTTCTGCCGCCGCGGCGGTTGCTGCCGCCACTCGCTCGCGCTCCTCTGCCGCGGCGAGCTCGGCCTCCTGCCGACGCCGCGTGCTCGAGGTTACCGAGTGCTGAGAGTGGCTTGCAGACATGGCTCGCCGCTGGGGAGCTGCTGGGTGGAGAGGGGGCTGCAACCGACGAGCTGCTGCTCGTCTGCACAGAGAGAGAGGAGTGAGCAGAGGCAGCCGGAGCTGCTGCTACTGCCGGGGAAGGAGATGAGCAGGAGATGCTCAGGCTACAAACTAACTTGGCTCTGATACCACTTGTTAGTCGCTGAATTCTAACTCTCATCGAGGGAGAGGATGACACAAGGAGTTGGGGCAATTTTCTGGTTTCTATTTCTCACACAAACTCACACAAATGCCATACCAACCTGAGGGGTTGGGGATACATACTTATAGGCTGCTAACCAGCCAAGAATATGCTAGATGCTAGTCTAAGATGCTAGTCTAAAGGCAGCAGTCAAGGATGCTCTATCTAACAACCAGTCCTTGATGCTCTATCTCTAACTGCTAGTCCTTGACACAAGGACCATGTGTGCTGTCCCACAAAGACCATAGGACAGAGACTTATCCATCACAGTTAGTTGATGGTGGACTAATAACCATAGTTCAGTAAAATATTCATAGAATTCCAATCCGTTACTGCTCAAAGTGTACTAAGTCAGAATTCCAATCCATTACTGCTCAAAGTAAAATATTCATAGAATTCCAATCCGTTACTGCTCAAAGTGTACTGATGCACGCTCAAAACTTCAGTGTTTATTTATGTGGCACTGTAGGGAATTTTTCTGAGAATTTTGTAAGTTGTGAAATCATGAAACAACAATGTTCTGCATATAATAGCCACACGATAGTTAATACACAAACCATGATATGCTAACCTGGAGAGTCTTGCCAAGCCCCATCTCATCTGCAATAAGGCAACGCCCACGCCTTCGAAGCCCAAATTTCACACCTTCAAGTTGAAAGGGCAGTAGCGCATCTCGTAAGTGCTGTGGCAGCTTTGTGAGAAGCTCTTCCACTTCTTTATCGGAAGCACACTCTTTAGCATAATTTTGAACAGTACGTCTTGTTTTATAAGCAACTCCTTGCACAGAAATTCCAGGCAACTTCTTCAAGCATTGTAACACCAGCTCATAGTGCATGAGCTTAAAGACAGAAGAAACATGACCGCTTTGACTTTGTGTTGTAGAGAATGGTACAGCCTACCAACAATAAGAGGGAAGAAGATCAGTCCAGATTCTAGACCAAATAGCTTATCAGGCCAGAAAAAGGACTGAGAAAAGATTAAATTAATTATTATAACAGGTGTTTACTTTTTGCATTCACAAATTATCCATTCCTACAAAGGTTAGTAAGAATTGTATATGATCCACAGCATAAATGTTTTTCGTCGGTTTATGCCTATAGTAGTCATAAAGTGTCTCAAAGGCCAAAGCTCTCTGAAAAGTTAGATCTTCACCATGTACTCCTCCCTGTCCTACAAAAGCTGTTATTTTGAAAATTGGCACAGTCTTCAAAATACAACTTTGATCATTAATTTCTCTTCAATAATTTGTACTCCTAGAAAAAAGTATATTGTGAATGTCTGAATGTACTGTTCAAGACAAATACACACGTTTGATTTTCAAGAATCTAGTCTAAATTTTAGTAAGATATTAGTGCTCAAAATTTCAATAGTTTACTCTATCCTTCTAGAAAACATCTTTTACAGGACCGGAGGAGTATATTGTGAACATATATTAGTGGCACCATCATTAGTTGATTAAAAACTGTAACATTGCAATATTAGTTGCAGCATTCGTAGATACCAGCAATTTGTATAACGAAATTTGGTATTTACAAGGCCAATTAAAACTTTCAACGCTCAGCAGTTAGACCAGTAATTGTCAACGACCTTCCGATGTTGTGTTTAGCATTATATTGCATTAGACAGACGGAACATTGGGCAAGTAAATTTGGAGGAAGGTGAAGTCTGAATTTGGAGATGGCACAAGCATTAATGAGCTATGAATGGACCGAATCTTCTGACAAAAAAATTCATCAAGAATCCAGTGAAGCTCTGGAAAACATCGAAGGCGCACCTCAGTTTATAGCAAGGAAACGCCCTTAAACGAGTAACTGACCAAGAACACGAATCAAATCAAAGAATGGTAATTTATCTCACACGAGGAATGGACCAAGAACCAACGCTTTCTTGGACCAGTTCAGACATTTCGAAGAAACAAAATTTGATCAAGAAAACACTCGCAAACGTTGTGAAGAAACTCTGAAAGGGATCCAAGAAAGCACCGAATTCCTCGCGCGTCATCAAGAAAGAACCGAATCCCTAATCAGAGCCCGATCGGCAAAAGATGCACAAGAATTGAAGAATGCGGGGATCGTACCGAAGCGACGCAGTCCTCGATGGCGCGGAGGCACTCGGCGTCCCCGGGGAAAGTCTTGCCCTCCGCCGGGCCCACCGTCACCTGGAACTCGTCCGGGCTGCAAATCTCCAGCACCGCCTGGAACCCCGTCGGAGGCGTAGGCGGCGGAAGCGGCCGCGGCGGTGGACAAGGACGCGGCGGCAGAGGAGGAGCGATTCTTGGGCATTTGGAGAGCCTGAACGAGGCGGCGGCGTCAGCGGTGTTGCCGGCGGCGGCGGAGGAGCGCTTGAGCCTCTCGAGGGCGGCGATTCGGTTGGCCTCGATGCGGCGGCGCTGCTCCCCCGTGAGCTTCATGGGCACCGCCGCAACCTCCATGGACCAGGCCTGCACTAGGGTTGTGGAGGCGTGGGGTTTGGAAACGGCCGGCGTTTCTTGCCGTTGGGGGAGGAGCCCTTTTTTCAGAGCATAGGGAGAACTATTTCTTTTTTCAGGAGCCGCGGGGGGGGGGGGGGGGGGGGGGGGGGGCGAGAGGTGACGTCGAGACTTCGGCTGTGTTGGACCAGGCCCGTGTCCCTTATACGCCACACATAGGCAGTTGTTACACCCTGCTGCTCACTGGGCCAAGCCCGTCCACTTGCCCTTCTGCCTCATTTTTCTCTTTTCCTAGTACATAAAAAACTAACGTTCCTAAAAAAAATCTGTTTTATTTCCCTCAAAACAAAACAACCCATGTGCCAAGTGGCTGCACTAGAAGCTTCGCGATAAAAATGTCTCCAATCTCTTTGTTCCTGGGTAGTTATCCACAAGTGCGATACACTAGGGTAAGCCATCAGACCCAGCCCTGGGGCAGGGCAAGAGGGGCGGCCGCCCCGGGCCCTGGAAAACTAGGGGCCTGTATCAGGTATGTCTTCCCTTCTAGTCTGTAGCAGGCTAGTAGCCCATCCAAAAAAACTGCAGGTAACCCAGCGAAGAAAAAAACCAAACCTAGTGCACCAAGGCCCCGTGGATGAAGCATAGAGGAGATCAGGTCCGGATAATTTTTCACGGCACTGAGACGAGATGGGCCCTGTGCGCTCGACGACCGAGGCGGCCGGCGGGTTTGATCTCTGCATGCGTGTACAACGACGCCCAAGGCTCTCTGTTTTGGACCTGGTCGTCCCGCCGTCTAGTAATTGTTTTCCGAGGAGATCAAACCCGCCGGCCACCGCCTCATCATATTTTTAGGAGATAATTTGCCACCTCTGAAGCGTTGATTCTTAGTCCAAGCGAAGGTCCCCCCATCTTTCTCCCTTCTGCCAGAGAAGATTGGTCATGACGACGGAGCTATTCCAAAGAAGCGACAAACGGTATCAGCTAAGCAGTGTAGACCGAAGTTCCATGAGGATTGATTGGTTGTTGGTAAAGTTTTATGAACGAGGATTAATGGTGTATCTTCATCGTTACAAGGACCATTGATAACCGACAAAGTGGACATACATAAACTATTGGGATTTGGGAACTATTAGCTAGACGTGATAATTGGTGAGATCTAATTGTGTTACGAAGAGGGAGTATGATTTTAAAATCGTGTGTTCATTTTCGATTAATAATTGTTTATTTTAATTAAATCACTTCACATCAGCTAGAAAATGTACATATGGAGGTGGTAAGAGGAAAATAAGAAGAGTAATCGATGTGATAGAATCACGGAGAAAGAGCTATTGGGTGTGATCATCATTGAGGCTATCATAATGTTAGAAAAAAAAAGCTATTTATTTCACACACAAAAAAGGTATTTGTCAAAATTACACTAACATAGAGTTTGGATGCACATTAAGAGTACGGTTAATTACATTTTATATATGATGATACAATCTATTATTTTGATAGTTATATATTTGTATTAGGGGCCCAAATTCCAATTTCGCCCTGGGCCCTCGTAATCTCAGGACCGGCCCTGTAAGCCATAGACGGTGGGTCCTGAGTAACCACCCAACAAAATCTATACAAGTACCATTTCCACCCAGATGATTCATTAACATCAGTTGTTTTCATTAGTTAAAAAATATACATATTTTTTATAAAGCATCATATCATGATTCCTACCCACGATTTCTACATACCAAGGTTAAGCATTATATTTTTACAATGTCTCCTATCTTCGGAATTATACTAAGAAATATACTAGTAGGAATACATAGCGTAGTAATACATCATAATAGTCCTATCATGCATACTATAAAAATATTACTAATTCAATATAGAAAAAATAGGATTTTTATGACCAAAGTATCACTTGCCTTGATAGTAGAATATCTAGGTACTCTTTTTGATCTTGCAAAGGTTACTCTTCGTAAAAGCTACAACAATACATTCAAGCAAAAGCACACTCTAAAAAGCACTAAACCACACAAAAACAAAAGAAATGCATCTCGACATCTTAGCAGGGTCATGGGGCCGAGGTCCAGCGGAGGGAGTGGGATAAGACGTGTGCTCTACATGCCGATTAGGGGGTGGGACACCACCAGATGGAGCTTACACCAGTCGGAGGGCCGAGGGCGTGGGCTTGATGCGCAGCAAGAGGAGGTCGCGCCGCGACTCCATAGGCTTGGCGTAGTCAAAGTGGTTGTCTTCATTCGTCCGTCCGGTGCTAAATAGCGCTGGATTTTGGCCTGGGACACCCAAGCGATAGAGTTAGAGCATGCCCACTTCGTTGGGTGTCCCAGGCCAAAATCCAGCGCTTTGGGTGTCCCAGGCCAAAATCCAGCGCTATTTAGCATTGGATGGACGTAACATTCGGCCTGGGAATGGTCGTTTTTCCACTCATGTTCCCAAGCGGTGTTCCCAGGCGACGCAAAATTGGTGACACAGTTTGAATATTTTTTGTTCCCGCAGGCAAAATCTTCCCCAAAGATGTTCGACAAAAGTACACCCAAAATGTTTTGGCGAAAAATTTATTACAAAATAGAAACGAAGATCGGCGATCAGACGTCGATGGTGATGACCTCCTCCGGCGTGTCAAGTGCGACGGGGATGGGCTCCTCGATCAGTACAGGGGAAGACGACGGGTTGGAGGAGGTGGAGGCAGAGCTCAGCGAAGGGGTTATGGCCGGAATGGTGGGCACAGGTCTCGGCGTGCTGGCAGGTACATCCTCGTTAAGAATGACGCTGCAGCGTGCCATGTACCAGGCCTTGACCTGGGGGCTCATTGTCGCCGAGGAGTCTTCGCCGCCCAAGAGGAACTGGAGGTCTGTGTTCCTCTTCTTTGTGGCAAAGTTTGAGGAGGTCGAGCTTCCTGTCTTGGTTCTGCAGCAGCTGCGTCCACCTCTCCTCGACCTTCTCCTCCCTCTTCACGGCATGAGCCTTGGAGTCGGCGATGCACTTCTCGATCGATGCGTGGAGGCGTTCGGCGAGAGGTCATGTAGCTTTCAGCATCTTCGCCTTCTTCTGGCCGATTTTCGGTCTCCCTTCCTCGGCAGCTGGGGGGAGCCTCCGGGTTGTACACGTCGTCCTTGTTCTTGCCTAGGCTCGCGCGAGTGTCTGCCCATTTCGGGCATATCTGAATCTTGTTGAACACATGGTGGAATTTGAACTCTGTGTCGGTGTCGTCCTTGTACATGTCGAGCACACGGAGGAGCTGCATGGAGAACACGAAATGTGTCAGGACAGGCATCATAGATTTAAGCTTGAAGTTGGTGACCTACCTTGCTGTCCATGCTTTCGCCGCTGATTGGTGTGCCCCAATCTCTTCCATAATGTCATGCCACTTGCTGCAAGCCTGCTGCACCAGTCCCCAGCGATTGGTCGTGGCCTTCTCACCGTGCTTAATATGGATCTTGTTAAACTTTGGGTCCATGAGACTGCGCTCGTCGAATGCCAACTTCACACGCTTCTAGTAATTGTCCGAGTTCTGGTTTGCACCTATGATAGGGTCCATGCTCACCGACATCCATGCCTCGGCAAGGCAAAGGTCCTCGAGCATTGCCCACTTGACGCGAGGTTCCACCGTCTTCGTCTTTTTCTTGCCCTTGCAACTCGCCGCAACCTGCGTTTGGTCGGCGCCGTCCTTGGCATGCGTCTGGTCGGCGCCATCCTCGGCCTGCGTCTGGCCAGCTCTGTCCTCTTTGCCGAAGTCCTAGGACTCGAGGCCATGTTCGGCGATGGTGCGTGACTGCTCTTCGCTGAAGAAGTCGGGTGCTGCGGAACCAGAGGAGATCAAGCCCAACATGAAGGTCTCCCCCGGCATCTGCCGAACATGTTGTGGACGTCCTCTTCGCTGAAGTTGTTGCGCGAGGAGTTGTAACCGGCGAACGGAAGCAGGCCTCGGCGCATGGACGATGACGAGCCGTACACTAGAGAGCTGGCGTAGGGGACGTTGAAGGACGGAGGGCGAGGCACGGGGCAGGGGAAGAGCACATTCGGGTTAAACCCGTCGTCGAACTCGGGGGAGGACGAGAACCTCTGCCGCGGGTTCGCCTGGCTCTCCTGGAACATGGCGGGCGAGATCGCCGAGAACCCTGCCGGAGACCCGACACTCGGCTGGCTCCCCCAGTGGGTGGCGTACTACGACACGGGCACCGGCGTCGGGCGATACATCGGCGTCAGCGTCGGCGTCGTGCGCGAGGCGAGCTCCGATGCCTCACGTTTTTCCTCATCGCCGCCCTCGCCGTCCTTTCCTTCCAGCTATCTGTCTCGATCTCCTTCCGCCCGCACTCCTTCGCCCACTCGGCTTCTGTCAAGCCTTCCAGCCTCGGCGCCGGCTTCTTCGGCTGCCTCGGTTTCTTCTCCTTTGGGACGTCGATGCCGTATCAGGGCTTCACGAAAACCTTGGGCGGCATGGTGGGCGTGGAGCTTGGGGAACTGGCGGGAGATGTGGCGAGGTGTGGAGAAGAAAGGCGGGAGGAGGGAGAAGAAAGGCGGGAGGAGGGAGAAGAAAGGAGGGAACTCGGCCTTCTGTCACCGACAGGGCTGGCCCGCACGAATTTTCGTTGCGTTTGGCGTTTCTAGGCGGTTCCCGATGCCCTGGGTTTGGCCTGAGAACACCGGATGGAAGTTGGGGCAAATCCGGACTAATTCGGCGTCCTGAGAACGCGAGTGGGCGAAATTTCGGCGTTCGGATGTAAAAATCGCCCTGGAAACGCCACCTGGGAATGTGAGTGGAGATGCTCTTAGGTCAACACGTGTGCTTGACTAGCTAGGTTGGTGTTTGCTTGTAACATAAGTTAAGGTTTACCCGGCCGGACACTTATATATACCTTTTGTAATCTTTAAACAACAAATCATTATAAGACAATTATATTTCTTTGATGGTCAACACGTGCGTTTGACTAGCTAGCACGGTAGATCGACAGGGGTGCCCATGCTAGAGTACACGTATGTGGTCGAGAGTTCCACAGAGACGCGGCGCTGCTTGGACCACTCCATTCCGTGGCCTGCCACACCAGCTGAAACTGCTGGTACACGTCTCACGTCAAAGATGCAAACCACTGCACCGAGAACCCGACGAGTGAACGTAGCTAGCACCGTGCTAGTCCAGCTTCGAGCTGTGCCTCAAGCCAGTTTTACTCGTCACTTATCACAATTGTAGCCGACGTTGGTTTCTCAGCCATGGCACTGCTGGGTGTGATCGGCACGGCGGTGCTGGCCGTGGTCGTGTCGCTGGCGTTCCACGTCGTGCTCAACTGTCCCATCCAGCCAGTCCCTTCGCCGCCGGCGCCCGCCGCTCGCTACCCTCCCAATAACCTCCTCCAGGTTCAGTATCTTCTTGTGTACTGACCTAGTACTCTCGGGCGCCCCGGTTCTTGCCGTGCCAGCATGTTGCCTGATGCATGGCCTGTACGACGGATGCAGGGGCTTGAGAAGCTGGGCGAGCCGCGGCTGATGGCGCCGGAGGACGTGTACGTGGACGCGGCGGCGGGCGGGACGTTGTACACGGCAACGAGGGACGGATGGTTGCAGAGGATGCACCCCAACGGATCGTGGGAGCACTGGCGGTTTGTTGGCGGCACGGGCCTGCTCGGGATCACGCCGTCCGCCGACGGAAGCATGATTGTCTGCGACGCCGACAAGGTACTACGACTAGGAGCGTGCGTCCGTTTCTTTCTCTCCACGCGCTGAATTAAGCAGCATCGTCCGGCCGGCCTGAAACGGTGTGAATTTGGCAGGGATTACTGAGAGTTGAGGAGGAACGCGTGACGATTCTTGCATCGACTGTCCAAGGCTCCAGGATCAGGTCTGCTTGCTTCGTCTTTGCAATTGATGTTCCCTGTGTACCTGTACTTTACTTAATGTTGTCGCCCGCCCCTCCCGCGCGCGCCGAACGAATCCTCAGGTTCGCCGACGCCGCCGTCGAGGCCGCCGATGGCACGGTCTACTTCAGCGACGCCTGCACCAGGTTCGGCTTCCACCAGTGGTTCCTGGCCTACATAGAGTCCCGCCCCACCGGCCGCCTCCTCAAGTACGACAACCCCCGCACCGGCGACGCGTCCATCGCGCTCGACAACCTCGCCTTCGCCAACGGCGTCGCCCTGTCGCGAGACGAGGCTTTCGTCGTCGTGTGTGAGTCCGGCGGGTACGCTACGTGAACAGCTCCATCTCACTTCACTCGAATGAAGCAGCAGCTCGCAAGCTAGCTAGCTAGTGATCCTCGTGCAATTCTGTGTACCTGCCGCGCGTGCAGGTTCAGATGCTCCAAGCTGTGGCTGAAAGGTGACAAAGCTGGCCAGCCGGACACTTTCGTCCAAGACCTCCCGGGGTGTCCGGATAACATCCGTCTAGCTTCAGACGGATCCTTCTGGATCGCCATTCACCAGGTTACATCAATACACCTATCTCATGATGTAGTACATGTATGGCCTGGTGGCGACTGCAAAAGCACCAACTCATGATTATTCGTGCCGTCCAAAAATGCAGCTGAGATCGCCATTGCTAGACCTGGTCACCCGCTGGACATGGACCAAGAGAGTTGTTGCTTCCTTCCCCATGCTCGTCGACAGGATCATGGCAACGGCCAAGGGAGCCATGGTGGTGCAGGTATCAGAGAATGGCGACATCATCCGTGTGCTCGACGATTCCCAGGGGAAAGTGATCAACTTCATCACTTCGGTGACGGAGCACAATGGGGACCTCTACTTTGGAAGCCTCTCAACTAACTTTGTCGGCAAGTTATCTTTGGCAAAGGTGTCACAGGGGTAGAAGGAAGTTCTTAGTACACTAGTGTCATCATCTATATATGCCATCGGAATGATAATGAAGGCAAGGGCATCTCATAACTGACGGCATTCACGGTTCTGCCGTAAGGTTATGGTTTCATGGAGTTGTAAAAGATTCGGATTTGCTAATCATCAGGCGACTGAGAATTTTTACGTCTCGGTCGACCTGCATGACCGTCCGATTTTTTTGGAGATACGTCCGCGTTTGGTTGAGCAGAACATAGAATAAAGAACACACCGTTCTAATGGGATTCGATCCTCAGACCAGACGAATACATAGCACATAGCCACCACACCAAAGATAGCTAATTTTTTTTCACCAATTGGACAAATACATAGCACATAGACGGGTGGGTCCAGGATACACGGAGGACCAGCCATCCATCTCTCATTGACTTATGGGCGCCATATTTTCTGATTGTGTAGCCGGTGGAGCCAATGACAAATGAGGCCATTCTATGGGGCCGTCGAAGCCAATGAATGATGGGGCCACTATGTGGGGTCGTTCTGTGGGGCCTTCGTAGCCAATGACCGGTGGGACCGTCATGTGGGGCTGGAGGGGGATTTGCATATTTGCCACGTTTTACTTTGCAACTTGCATATTTGACACTTTGTGTGTCACTGACATGTGGTGGTCATGTAGCAAATATGCAAATTTCAAAGAAAAAGTTGGCAGATATGCAAAATTGGCAAATATGCAAAAATTGACAGGTGGGGTCGTGTATGACATGTCGGCTCTCTCTATCTCTCTCTCTCTCATCATCTCGCTCCCAGCCCCCAGCCCCGAGCAGCTCCTATCCCTCCGGCGGACAGAGCAGCCATCGTCGGCGCGTCGGCGCGTCGCCGGACCCGTCCTACGGCGGTATGGGACGGACTGCCACGCTGCATCTCAACCACGGGTCCAGCACCTGTCTTGTCCGCATGTATTATGCGTTGAGGCAGTACCGACCGCAGGCAGATCCGTCGCCCACGACGACCGGGATTTGGTTCCGCTGCCATAGCTCGACGAACAGTCGTAGAAATTGCTAGTAGTGCTTTGTAAGACCTTCGCTCCTACTCCGTCCACCCTAATCGATTCGGTTCCCGTAATTTTTTCGATATTGCAGGTGCAAATTAGTCCTCAATGCCTGGTCGTAGCGGGTACACCGGCGAGGATGGGGAATCGATCATGTCGTGGCCACATTCTCCTTCTCCTACCACGTCGGAAGTGCATGTAGCTCCTTCTCTTTGTATTACCGTTAAATTCGAAGTGTTGCCATGGCATGTCAGACTGATTTCAATTGGGTTTGTTTTGGGATTGTTACAATGTGCTATGCAGGCCGATGATCCATGCTACATTGCATACCAAGATGAATCAACCAAGTGGTCTAGCTAGAGGATGGATTTAGAGGAGATGGTTGCCAAGTTAGGTGATGAATTGGCCCGTAAAAACCTGTTGATATTCGAGCTGAAGCGTACTATCGAGGAAGAATTCAGAGCTTATTCGCAAAGAGAAGTTGACACTTGAGGCTGATCTTGCCGTATCTGATCAAGTGGTAGAAAATCTAAAACATGAACTTCAAGTGAAGGGGGAGAAGAATAGTAGATTCATGTGGGCATTTTTAGTAGTTGTCATCCGCATCCTAGCGGTTACAGTATGCGATTGTGGTGAAGGATGGCACGTGAAATGATTAGTTGAATAGATAGCTATTTAGAGAGTAGAATTTTTATTTAATGCATGGTTGTGAGTTACTGCTAATTTAGTCACTTTGCGGTCCCAAAGTTTTCGAGAGAATGCATCGCGGGGTTCGAGTTGCTTGCCATTGGATCTAGCGGTCCCAAAGTGGTCGAGAGAATGCAATGCGGGGCCCGAGTTGCTTGGCATTGGTGAGGTCCCAAAGTTGTCGAGAGAATGCACTGCGGGCCCCGAGTTGCTTGCCATTGGATCTAGTTACCCATAGTTGGCGTGCCAAATGCCTAGAGGGTCAAGTTTGGGCCCTATCAGTTCTGAATGTTCTGTCGCTGCCATAATGCCATCGTGGCTGCCATGTAGACTTGCAGCGTTGGCGGCAGCATCCATTCCCCGTTCCAAGTTAGTTGACTCAAATTCGTCAAGATACAGATAAATCTAGTACTAATTCATGTCTAGCTATAATCGAATCTAGACAAATCTAAATCAACTAATTTGGGTTGGAGGGAGTACTACTTATGAATCAGCTTTAGAGCATATCCACCGTCCTCACAGCTCCAATACATATCATTTTTTATTCAAATCATACATATTTCAATCAAATTTATACAAGCCCACCGGATATTGTCAAAGCAAGTACTACTACTTATGAATCAGCTTTAGAGCATATCAACCGTTCTCATGGCTCAAATACAAATCAAATTTATTCAAATTTAAGTTAGTTGACTGGAATTTGTCCGAATTTTAAGTGGATGATGAGCTAGCCGCCCTCGCCGTCGTATGTGTACTCCAAGAAGTACAGGCAAAGTGCTACCATCTGGCCACGAGGTACATCCGGCCTTCACCGTCAAAGTGCACCTTGACATGCCAGCCGGCCGTGACTGGCCTCCCAGAGCTTCGGTTCACGAGGGCTTGGGCTGCGCCGTTGCAGTGATATTGCGGATGATGGCTTCAATCGTCTTCGCATTGATGACCACTATCGGCACCACAGCCATCGCACTGATGTTGCGGATGATGGCTTCCATCAGTGTCTTTCATCAGCAACAGATCTGAGGATGTGAACGGAAGTGAGACAGATAGAGACAAAAATTTCAGACGGTTAGATCCTCACCGCCGTAGGCCGTTCCAGCATCGCGCTGCCGCAAGCCGTTCCAACCCCCACGGGTAGGTCTGCGCTGTCGCACGCTGTTCAGACCGCCATCCTTAGGTCCGTGCCGCCGCATGCCGTTCAGACCACCACGCTTAGATCCGCGCCACCGCACAGGATTCGAACCGCCACTCTTATATTCGCGTCGCCGCACGCGATTCGGACTGCCGCGATGCCGTACGTCGATAGGAGGGGAGGAATATGCAGCTGGTATACATGCGATAGGGAAAGGGAGGGAGATACCTCATGTTGAGGGCAAACCTCTAGGGTGGCCCGATCTTTCACGAATTCCACTCAAATCGAGGAGGGAGTGTGGGGGAAGGAGAGGAGGATGAATTCGACGAACGCACACGCGAAGAACACGATGAACACACACACACAAAACCATGATACACACCAATAGCTCACGCCGGCGGTGACCGGTCTGGTGCAATCCCT
Organism: Avena eriantha; assembly: GCA_910589775.1. Lineage (NCBI taxonomy): Eukaryota > Viridiplantae > Streptophyta > Magnoliopsida > Poales > Poaceae > Avena > Avena eriantha. Next base: position 112,073,925 of record OU342741.1, read on the forward strand.
AGGATCGATGTCGGGCGGAGGACTCTCTCGAACCGGCACGGCGAGAGGGGGACTCGGTGAGATTTTGACGTCTAGGAAAAGGGACTCCAATGCCTAGGCCTTGTACAATGCGGAGGCACGATGCAAACTCCAACAAGGTTTGGGATATTTGGTGCTCCTTTGTCAGAGGAGCATGAGGCAAGAACTAGATAGATCCACAAGGGGTTTCTACTAATTCCAAATATCATGCCTAGGGTTTACATTGGAGGTGGGGGACTATATATAGGCCAGCCACTTAAACAGGGGTACTTTAGGAATAAAAGACAAGTTCTGGATGGACTAAGGGGTACATGGGCCGAAGGCCCAAAGGCCTTTTACATGCCTGGCGTCGGTCCGACCGGAGACTCCGGTGTGCAGGCCGGAGATTTTGGTGGGGCCTCCGTACCAACCTCCGGAGGGGCATTCAGATTGTCCCGAAGCCTGGTATAGGGGGTTAGATCGGAGGGTGGGCCGAAGTCTCCAGGGTCTTCGGGCCAGATACTTTGGCAGGCCGGAGACTCCGGTGTGCACAGACCGGAGACTCTGGTCTGAGCAGCTCCAACGACTTCTGCTTCACGCTCTGCTCCTAGTTCTCCATCCTTGGGTGCTTGGTGATGTGTTGGGGCTTCGTACCTAATGATGCATAGAGTAGTTGCATGAAGTAGCACACCATCCAAGGAGGTATCAAATTGGCATGAGGAGAGGAGCGAGTTCACCTTAGCTTGTAGGAGCTTGGCTCGAGCACGAGTCATGGGTCCACTCGGGGGACTTGTTGGTGTTGATGTAGTAGCGTCCGTAGGACGGGCTGCATCAGCTCCCCCCCTTGGGAAAGAGTCGTCCTCGACTCTTCATGGGTATCATCTTGAACATCTCCATGGTAGGGTGAGAGGTCCTTGATATTGAATGTGTTGCTTGCAAGGTACTTGGAGACTAGAATGTCGATGATGTAGGCGTTGTTGTTGATTCTCTTGAGGACCTTGAAGGGTCCATCTCCTCTTGGTTTGAGCTTGGAATCTCGTTCCTTGGGAAAGCGGTATTTGCTCAAGTGTATCCATACAAAGTCACCTTCTTCAAAGATCATCTCCTTCTTGTCCTTGTTTAACCTTGAAGCTTGGCGAAGGACTTGTTGCTCGATAGTAGCTCTTGTTTCTTCATGAAGCTTCTTCATAGCTTGTGCGCGTTTCTTAACGTCCATGTTGGTGCGCTCATGGAGAGGTAGTGGTAGGATGTCGAGCGTAGTGAGGGGCTTGCTGACTCGTGTATTAACGAGCTCGTTGGGGAACCCCAAGAGGAAGGTATGATGAGCATAGCAGTAAGTTTTCCCTCAGTTATGAAACCAAGGTTATCAATCCAGTAGGAGCAAGGAAACACCCCAAATGTGTAGCTAGCTGAACTTTGGCAGGGCGCACTACCGGTGCCTGCAGCAACGTGGAGACCTGCACAACACAACCTGTCCCCAACTTGCGATGAGGTTGTCAATCTCACCGGTTTTGCTAAAAACAAAGGATTAAACGTATCGAGTGGAAGAAAGTAATAGTTTGCAGAAAGTAAACACAAAGCAGTAAGCAGTTGATTATAGATTGAAAGTAAAAGAAAGGACCGGGGTCCATAGTTCACTAGAGGTGGCTCTCCTTAAGATAGAGAACATGTTGGGTGAACAAATTACAGCGTGGCAATTGACAAACATCGAGAAAGCATACAAGCATATACTACTCATCTTGACTCCTTTGAGATTCGATTGGGCATTACAACATTATACATAGACCGCCATCCAACTGCATCTATGACTAATAGTCCACCTTAAGGTTATCATCCGAACCCCCTCTAGTATTAAGTTGCAAGCAACGGATAATTGCATTACGAATTGCGTGTAAAGTAAACAATACGATTGTTCTATGAACAAAGGATTGTTGTTTTCTCCCTAGTAGCAACATCACATCTAGTACCTTAGAGATTTCTGTCACTTCCCCAGATTACCAGAGGCATGAACCCACTATCGAGCATAAATACTAACCCTTGGAGTTGCTAGCATCTACTTGGCCAAGATAGCTACTAACAACGGAAAGCATGCAAGATCACAAAAATAACAAAGACATCATAGAATCAATAATCAATCTGAAATAACATCTCAATATCCACCGGATCTCCGCAAACACAACATGCAGAATTGCAAATAGATGATCTTGATCATGAATGGAGCTCACAAGATCTAAACATGATATCACAAAGGAGGAGAACCGGCCATCTAGCTACTACATGGACCCGTAGTCCAGAGATGAACTACTCACGCATCACACCGGAGACTTGCATGGTGATGAAGAAGGCCTCCAGGGTGAATTCCCCTCTCCGGCAGGGTGCCGGGAAGAGCTTCAGATCCCTCCCGATCTAGGGATGGAGATGACGGTGGCTACAAACTCTTTCATGGAATTTTGATTACTTAGGGTTTCTGTATCAGAGGCAACTTATAGGCGGAAGGAGAGGCCGAGGGGGTGCCTGGGGCGGCCAGACCAGCCCTAGGCGCGGGCTAGGCCTAGCCGCGCGGCCAGGTGGTGTGGTCGGTCCCCAGCCCCTCTTCGTCTTGTATTCTGGCTCCAGGTGTCCCTCGGTGAAAAACTGACTTTGGCTTTTGTCCCGTCCAATTTCGAGAATATTCATTTTTTGACTTTCCTAGAACCAAAAACAGCAGAAAACAGGCAGCTGGCACTGTGGCTCTTGTTAATAGGTTAGTCCAAGAAATCATATGAAAAGTACTCCAAAGTGTGGACAAAACACAAGAAAGTAGATAAAACTAAGGATGGAACATCAAAAATTATGGATACGTTTGCAACGTATCAGGACTCGAAACCATAGACGATCATGAATGGACTCATCTTGGTTGTTGAGTGCTTGGCCCAGTTGTAGGCGAACTCGGCGTGTGGAATGCATTTCTCCCAATCCTTTAGGTTCTTCTTGATCAATACACGAAGGAGAGTCACGAGGCTTCGGTTGACAACTTCAGTTTGGCCATCGGTTTGAGGATGCGACACGGATGAAAATAGGAGCTTGATGCCGAGATTGGCCATGAGGGTCTTCCATAAGTAGCTCATGAATTTGACGTCACGGTCGGAGACGATTGTTTTTGGCACACCGTGAAGATGGACGATTTCCCTGAAAAACAAATTGGCAACATGTGAAGCATCATTGGTCTTATGGCATAGTATGAAGTGTGCCATTTTGGAAAAGCGATCCACGATAACAAATATAGAGTCATGACCATGCTTAGATCTAGGCAATCCTAACATGAAATCCATGCTAATGTCGGACCAAGGTGTATGAGGAATAGGCAATGGCATGTAAAGACCATAAGGGTTAGCTTGTGACTTAGCTTGAACACATGTCGTGCATCGTTGAATGTAGCTCTCCACGTCACGCTTCATCTTGGGCCAAAATTAGTGAGTGGAGAGCATTTCCAATGTCTTGTCATGGCCAAAGTGACCCATAAGGCCTCCACCATGAGATTCTTGGAGAAGCAAAAGTTGGAGCGACAATTTCGGAATGCAAAGCTTGTTTTGTTTAAAGAGAAAGCCCTTATGCAAATAGAAATCATCAACTCCTTTGTCAATGGAGAACTTTGCGAAAAATTGGTTCAAAGAACGGGTCAGAAGCATACAAAGATTTTATTTCCTCAAGACCCAACACGTTGAGTTCAAGTCTCGTAAGAAGGCTCGTGTGTTTGCGAGACAAAGCGTCCACAACTACATTATCTTTGCCCTTCTTATACTTGACAATGTACGAAAAAGACTCCATGAACTCAACCCACTTAGCGTGTCTCTTGCTCAAGTTAGCTTGGCCTTTGAGATATTTCAATGACTCATGGTTGGAATGTATGATAAATTCTTTGGGCCATAGGTAGTGTTGCCAAACTTGAAGGACACGAACTAAGGCAAAAATCTCTTTGTCATAAATCGGATAATTAAGGCGAGAACCATCAAGTTTATCGCTATGGTAGGCTATAGGACGTCCGTTTTGCATAAGGACTCCTCCAATGCAATTACCACTAGCACCACACTCTATCTCAAAAGTTTTAGTGAAATGCGGTAACGCAAGGAGAGGTGCTTTAGTGAGCCTCTTTTTGAGTTCATCAAAACCTTTTTGTTGTACTTTGCCCCACATGAAGGTGACATCCTTTTTTGTCAACTCATTGAGAGGACAATCAATGGTCGAAAAGTCTTTCATAAAGCGACGATAGAAACCGGCCAACCCATGAAAACTTCGGAGTTCACTCACATTTGTTGGGATGGGCCAATCTCGTACGTCCTTTACCTTGGAAACATTAACTTCAATTCCCTTCGAAGAAACGACAAATCCAAGAAAAATCAACTTATCTTTAGCAAAAGTACACTTGGGAAGATTAGCATAAAGCTTTTCATGTCGAAGGATTTGCAAAACTTCCTTGACATGTGTAATATGGTCCTCAAGTGACTTGCTATTAACAAGTATATCATCAAAATAGACAACAACACTTTTTCCAATGAGAGAACGCAAAATATTATTCATGAGGCGCATGAAGGTGGATGGCGCATTAGATAAACTAAAGGGCATAACCAACCATTCATAGAGACCAAGTTTGGTCTTGAAGGCAGTTTTCCACTCATCACCTTCAGCCATGCGTATTTGATGGTAACCACTACGAAGATCAATTTTCGAAAAGATTGTGGATCCACACAACTCATCAAGCATGTCATGAAGACGCGGTATAGGATGTCGATAACACACGGTGATATCATTGATTGGACAACAGTCCATGCATAACCGTAACGTATCATCCGTTTTTGGAACAAGTATCACAGGTACGGTACTTGGACTAGTGCTAACTTGGATCAAACCTTTGGAGATGAGTTGGTTGATTTGACGTTCAATCTCCTTTGTCTCTTCCGGGTTCGTGTGATGACCCACAAGTATAGGGGGTGTATCACAGTATTTTCGAGGGACGTGAAACCAAATCTATTGATTCGACACAAGGGGAGCCAAAGAATATTTATAAGCCTTAACAACTGAGTTGTCAATTCAGCTGCACCTGGACACAATCTTGCTCACAACAGTTTATCAGTAGCAATAGTTTTGTAGTAGCAATAGTAAAGTAATAGAGGTAGTAAAAGTAAATATAGTAGTAACAATTGCAGTAACAGTAGGATTAGAGCGCGGTAGGCATAGGGATGGATGGACGGGAATTGCATGGACAAGAAAATTCACATGGCAATCAGAACATAGGGCAATTGCAGATAAATAAGATAAAGCATCCAAGTACTAGATAATCCTAGGCATGTGTTCCATATATAGTCATACGTGCTCGCAATGAGAACTTGCACAACATCTTTTGTCCTGCCAGCCCGTTTGCAGCGGGGCCTCAAGGGAACTACTAGCAATTAAGGTGCTCCTTTTAATAAAGCACCGGAGCAAAACATTAACACTCCGTGAACACATGTGATCCTCACATCAAAACCATTCCCTCCGGTTATCCTGATTTCTGTCACTTCGGGGCCATTGGTTCCGGACAATAACGTGTGTATACAACTTGCAGGTGAGACCAAAAACAATACTATCATAATGAATCAATAACGTGTTTAGATCTGAAATCATGGCACTCAGGCCCTAGTGACAAGCATTAAGCATAACAAGTCGCAACAAAGTCAAAAAGCACTAATATAAGATACTAGGCACCATGCCCTAACAATCCGATGCCATTACATGACCGATCTCATCCAATCCCTACCATCCCCATAGCCTACAGCGGGGGATTACTCACTCATTGATGGGGGAAACATGGATGGTCGATGGAGAAGCGATGGTGATGATGGTGGCGATGATCTCCTCGCATTCCCCATCCCGGCAGGGAGCCAAAACGGAGTTTCTGGTTCCGAATCGTGGAATCTAGTGGTGGCGGCAGAGCGGAACTCTTTCTGGAAAAAACGTCGACCCCCCCTGAGTTTTTAGGTCAGAAGGCAACTTATAGGCCTTCTTCATCACTATGCAAGCCTCCGATGTGATGCGTGAGTAGTTCATCCTTGGACTACGGATCCATGTAGTAGCTAGATGGCTGGTTCTCCTCCTTTGTGCTTTCATGTCTAGATCTTGTGAGCTCCGTTCATGATCAAGATCATCTATTTGTAATTCTGCATGTTGTGTTTGCAAGGATCCGATGGGATATTGAGATGCTATTTCAGATTGATTATTGATTCTATCATGTCTTTGTTATTTGTGTTCTTGCATGTTTTCAGTTGTTAGTAGCTATCTTGGCCAAGTAGATGCTAGCAACTCCAAGAGTTAGTATTTATGCTCGATAGTGGGTTCATGCCTCTGGTAATCTGGGGAAGTGACAGAAATCTCTAAGGTACTAGATGTGTTGTTACTACTAGGGAGAAAACAACAATCCTTTGTTCATAGAACAATCATATTTTTTACTTTACACGCAGTTCGTAAAGCAATAATCTATTGCTTGCAACTTAATACTAGAGGGGGTTCAGATGATAACCTAAAGGTGGATTATTAGTCATAGATGCAGTTGGATGGCGGTCTATGTATAATGTTTAATGCCCAATCAAGTCCCAAAGGAGTCAAGATGATTAGTATATGCATGTATTGCTTTCTCGATGTTTGTCAATTGCCCCGCTATAATTTGTTCACCCATCATGTTATCTATCTTAAGGAGAGCCACCTCTAGTGAACTATGGATCACTGTCCTTTTCTTTACATAAAATCTACAAACTGTTTACTGTTTTGTGTTTACTTTCTGCAAACTATTACTTCTTTCCATTCGATACGTTTAATCCTTTGTTTTCCGCAAAACACGGTGAGATTGACAATCTCATTGCAAGTTGGGGACAGAGTTCTGTGGTTGTGTTGTGCAGATCTCCACGTTGCTACTAGCACCGATAGTGCGGCCTGCCAAGGCTCAGCTAGCAACACCTTTGGGGTGTTTCCTTGCTCCTACTGGTTTCATAACTGAGGGAAACTTGCTGCTGTGCTCATCAACACCGCACCAGCATTTTCCTGGCGCCATTACATAGCCATGAGTAAGTTCTTGTCATAGTAAATATGTGCGTATCATAGAGAACCGCCAATGGGGTACCCCTTGCCTGATGATACGGAAGAATCCCCATATCAAAATGACAAGGCAAGTAGACAATGAGTATCTCAGCAATTTTCTTATTTACCATGGGAAAATGGTGCTTTTTTCTCTCTTTCCTCTTTTCTCATATCTCTTTTTTCTTTTCTTAATAGCTATGTTTCTCTTTGTTTATAAGAAGAATGCTTCATAGATACTCATTATGGTTACGCTGTAGGTTTCCACCATGATTAGGCATGGATTAGACTAGCGCCCAGGTGTTTCTCTAACACACATACATAACTCCACGGACTTACAAGCTCCCCTTTTATTTCACACCAACGACATCCGCAAACAAAAGAGCATGATATCAACTGGGTATATATTTACAGGTGTTGAAAGTGTTCCCCGTGACAGCACGGTTCTGCTAATCCCCAGCCTATAATTTGCAAGAATATAACTTTCATGGATAGTCACAATGGTTCAGGTTTATTAAGTACATGAAATAAAGTGTGCCATCAAGTTCGTGAGAGCTTTACTAACTAACTTTCTCATAACAAGCAAACATTTTATTCGAAAGAAAACAAGGCATATTGAGTATGCACGGAACAGCAAATGATGCTAATAGGTAGGTATGGTGGACACTTTTGGCAATATTTGGTTTTAGGGAGTTGGAAACACGAGTAGAGATCATACTCGGTGCAAGTGGAGGCTAGCAATAATAAGGGAGCGACAAACGAGAGAGCAATAACTGTCATAATCATGCTTGCAACAAAACCGGACTAATCATGGCATGAAAGTGATTCAAGATCCTCAAGGCAAAATAATTTATCGAGGCTCAACTGATTATTTCAGTCATATGCATGCGTGAGCATGTGCCAAGTCAATTCAAGTGAAACATTCAAATGAGGATACCATGGTGTCATACCAAGTTATGAATAGAGTAATGTAAGCAAACATTCATAGGACATGCTACAAACTATTAGCAAGCTGGAACTAATCATATGAAAGCCAGAACTACTAAGCATCCATGAATAACATACACCCTACATGAACAGACTAAGCATGCCCACAATGATGAGTATATGTACAAAAATGAAAACAAATAGAGTTTGTTACCAGCCTCTTACCACACCTCAAGTTGTCATTAATCCTCATTATTGCCCTTCACTTGTGTGGCTTGAATAATAATATGAAACCAAATTCCACTGAGAACTGCTGAACCCTGCAACAAACTCACAAAACCAACGAAGAACAACAAATATTTTTGGTGTTTTCGATTTTTAAAACAAGAACCAAAAAGGAAGAACAAGCAAAGCAAAATATTTTTGGGTTCTTCGAATAGTTCAAACAAAGCAAAAAGGGAAAAACAAACCAAGGCAAAAATAAGAAGAAGCAAACAAAGAGAAACAACAAAATATTTTTGGTCTTTTTGTGTTTTAGAAAGCAGAAACAAAGAGAGAATGAAAACTAAAAAGAGAACGAAACATGAATATACAAAGTACCGACACAAAATGATATGGAGATGAGTGCGATGTCGGTGTACCTCCCCCCAAGCTTCGGCTTTTGGCCTAAGTGGGTGTCAATCCCAAGATGGCCCGGATGGAGTGCCTCCGTAGTACGGTGAGGAGGTACCCTCGTCCTGGTGTGAGCTCGAGGACGCCCCACCATAGTGCGTAGAGTAATCGTAGGAGGGCACATCCTCCTGGTGCTGCCTGTGGAAACCCAGCAAGCGGAGCTGCTCGTCCATCTCCTCCTTGGGGCGCGACCACGGCCTCCTGTGAACATTGAACAAAGTAGATTGCGGCAAAGGAATCTACCTTTCATCCCTGTCAGTAAACAACATCCTATATACTAAACTATCCATATCAGAATCAGAAGTGACAAAGTGATGTGTTTTCATGGCAGCAAGGTCAAGCCTTTGTGGTGCCAATATAGTATCATTGGGATCCACCGAAAGCTCAAATGCATTGACCATACATGAAGTGATGATGCCTTCATAAATAGGCCCCCTAGTAGCTAGGCGGCGAGCAATAAGAGAGCCAAGATTGTACCGAGTATCATTGTTAAGCGTAGCAGCGAGGAAGGCTAAATGATAATTGGAGATATTACTCGTATTCTCCCTACCAAGAACGCTAGTAGCAAGATAATAGGCAAAGTATCTCAGAGTGGGGAGTTGGATATTTCTTATCTTCCTGCGCTGAGCTACACGGTCGTCATCATTGGTCACACCCCGATAGAGCTCCAGCAAATCAGTGGGTCGCCCTTAAATATTCTTCATGGTCCCTATCATGCCCACACCTATAATACTACAAAATCTTTCCAATGGCATGGTAAAGGGCAGATATAAATTCTAAAAGAAACAGTTGACTGATAGGGGGTGTTAGTAAAAACGAAACTCTCAACAAAAGTTTTGGTGAGCATAGCGTATTGCTCACTCTCATCTTGCATGTATGAGGTCAAACCAACCCTCTGAATTAGTAGCAAGAAATCATCAAGAATCCCTACAGCTTGTAAGAAAGTAAAACAAGGAAAACTAGATGGGTGAGCTTCCCCCATCATCTCCTTCATTACCAATGCGAGGTGCAATGAGATCTTCGTTGTATGATGGCCTAAACTGAGAGGCTGATCTTGAGGGCCTTGACCTCCTAGGTTTATCCCTCTCAAATATTTCTCCAAAGGTATGGTTGTTCATTTTTGATAATCTCAACTTTGATAGCAATGGTCCTGATGTGCTCGTCGTAGACGTGGCAGTCTCTTCTTCTTTTGATCTCCGGGTCACGGCGCCAGATAATATCTTGATGCGCTCGATCGACGTAGAGTTTGTTGGGAACCACAAGAGGAAGGTACGATGAGCACAACAGTAAGTTTTCCCTCAATTATGAAACCAAGGTTTAATCGAACCAGTAGGAGCAAGGAAACACCCCAAAGGTGTTACTAGCTGAGCTTTGGCAGGGCGCACTACCGGTGCTAGTAGCAACGTGGAGACCTACACAACACAACCACAGAACTTTGTCCCCAACTTGCGATGAGGTTGTCAATCTCACCGTGTTTTGCGGAAAACAAAGGATTAAACGTATCGAATGGAAAGAAGTAAAAGTTTGTAGAAAGTAAACACAAAGCAGTAAATAGTTGTAGATTGTATGTAAAGTAAAAGGACCAAGATCCATAGTTCACTAGAGGTGGCTCTCCTTAGAAACATAACATGCTGGGTGAACAAATTACAGCGGGGCAATTGACAAACATCGAGAAAGCAATACATGCATATACTAATCATCTTGACTCCTTTGAGACTTGATTGGGCATTACAACATAATACATAGACCGCCATCCAACTGCATCTATGACTAATAATCCACCTTCAGGTTATCATCCGAACCCCCTCCAGTATTAAGTTGCAAGCAACAGATTATTGCTTTACGAACTGCGTGTAAAGTAAACAATACAATTGTTCTATGAACAAAGGATCGCTGTTTTCTCCCTAGTAGCAACAACACATCTAGTACCTTAGAGATTTATGTCACTTCCCTAGATTACCAGAGGCATGAACCCACTATCGAGCATAAATACCAACTCTTGGAGTTGCTAGCATCTACTTGGCCAAGATAGCTACTAACAACGGAAAGCATGCAAGATCACAAATAACAAAGACATGATAAAATCAATAATCAATCTGAAATAGCATCTCAATATCCATCGGATCCCTGCAAACACAACATGTATGAATTACAAATAGATGATCTTGATCATGAACGGAGCTCACAAGATCTAAACATGAAAGCACAAAGGAGGAGAACCAGCCATCTAGCTACTACATGGACCCGTAGTCCAAGGATGAACTACTCATGCATCACACCGGAGGCTTGCATGGTGATGAAGAGAAGGCCTCCAGGGTGAATTCCCCTCTCCGGCAAGGTGCCAGGAAGATCTTCAGATCCCCCTGATCTAGGGACAGAGACGACGGCGGCTACAGTCTCTTTCATTGATTTTTGATCGAGTCCTTAGGGTTTTTGTCCCGAGGGCAACTTATAGGCGGAAGGAGAGGCCGAGGGGGTGTTGGGGTCGGCCAGACCACCCCCTAGCGCGGGCCAGGCCTGGCCGCGCGGCCAGGTGGTGTGGCCGGCCCCTAGCCCTTCTCTGTCTCGTATTCTGGCACTTGATCCCTTCCGAAAATTAGGAACTTTGGCTTTTGTCCCGTCCAATTCTGAGAATATTCATTTTCTAACTTTCCTGGAACCAAAAACAGCAGAAAACAGGCAGCTGGCACTGTGGCTCTTGTTAATAGGTTAGTCCAAGAAATCATAATAAAATTACTCCAAAGTTGGAAGAAAACACAAGAAAGTGGATAAAATCAAGCATGGAACATCAAAAATTATAGATACATTTGCAATGTATCAGGTCCCTATCATAATAGTTTCAATTTTTTCTCTTGGTATGGGACAATATATTTCTCCAACTTGAATGCCCTCAACATGTTCAATTGAATTTAAACCATAAGTCCTATCAATATTCTTGGGGAAATAGATAGTATGCTCCTTGTCATTAGCATTAAAGGTCACCTTTCCTTGATTACAATTAATAACAGCTCCTGCAGTATTAAGAAAAGGTCTCCCAAGAATAATAGACATATTATCATCTTCAGGCATTTCAAGCACAACAAAATCAGTTAATATCAAGCAATTATGAGCCACTTGAACAGGTACATCCTCACATATACCAACAGTTGGTATTAGTTTTTCCAGTTGAAGTCTCTTATAGAGAGAAAAATTCATGACACTAACTCCTGCTCCCAAATCACACAAAGCAGTTCTAACATAACTATTTTTAATAGAGCAAGGAATAGTTGGAATCCCTGGGTCTCCAAGTTTCTTTGGAACCTTACCATTAAAGGAATAATTGGCAAGCAAAGTAGAAATTTCTTTATTAGGGATCTTCCTTTTATTCGAGACAATATCCTTCATATACTTTGAATAAGGAGGCAATTTAATAGCATCAGTCGAAGGAATTTGCAAGAATAAAGGTTTCATCCACTCACAAAACTTATTATAGTGTTCATCTTCCTTTGACTTGTGTTTCTTATCAGGGAAAGGCATAGGTTTTTGGACCCAGGGCTCTCTTTCACTACCATGTTTCTTAGCAACAAAATCTTCTTTAGTGTATTTAGTATTCTTAGTGTGCTTTTCAGGTTCTTCTTCAACTTTTTCTTTATCAGGAACCTCATTTTATTCATTACCACTTTCAGTTTCAGCATTAGAGATAGATATACTATTAAGATCTTTAGCAGGTTTAGAGGGTTCTACAATAGTTTTATGTTTCTTTTTTCTTTTCTTACGAGTAGTACCACTATTTTCAGCTTGTTGAGAATCCTGCTCAATTCTTTGGATATAGAGGATCCTAGGTAGCAGCTCCACTTCTAGTTCTAATTTCATGAGCATGTTTTTCTTTAGCAGCATTAACTGGCAAGTCTTTTTGCACTTTAATAAGTTGATCTATTTGAGTTTGAACCATTTGAAAGTGTGTAACAAGCATTGTAACATCATTAGAGGTTCTTTCCACAATATCCTTCAACTCAACAATAGCTCTAGAGTTTTCCTTTAGATGATTTTGCACCCTTTTATTAAAATTATCTTGCTTAACAATAAAAATATTGAATTCTTCTAAGCATTGATCAGGAGGTTTAGAGTAAGGGATATCACCTTCAACAAAATGTTGGAGAGAGTGTACCTCAATAGTGGATGAGTGGGAGATTGGCTTACATAATTCTTCTATAGGAGGTAAATTATTGACATCTGCAGCTTTAATTCCCTTCTCCTTAAGGCATTTCTTAGCTTCCTTCATCACTTCATCATTCAATTCAATAACTTCCCTCTTCTTGGATGATGGTATAGGTGCCGGTATAGCTGGTTCAGGTATAATTGTTTCAGGTATAGCTGGTTCAGGAGGAGTTCAGTCTTCATAATTTTTGTTTATTTTAGCCATTAATTCCTCAGCTTCATTGGGAGTTCTATTCCTGCAAACACAATCAGCATAGCTATCTAGGTATGTCCTAGATTCTTCAGTTAGTCCATTATAAAATATATCAAGAAGCTCATTCTTAGGTAACGGACATCCAGCCTGTGCATGAATCAAAGCACAAAACCTTGCCCAAGATTCGGGCAATATCTCTTTTTCTCCTTGTTTGAAATCAAAAAGTTCCTGCAAAATAGCATGTCTATCACTAGGAAAATATTTCTGCAGGAAAGTACTAATCAAGCAATCAGGGCTATCAATAGATCCAGGAGGTAAATTATTAAACCAAGTTTATCTTCTCCTTGAAGTGAAAAGGGAAAAATCTTAGCAACAAAGTAGGTACGCATCTTAATATCATCAGAAAATAGGCCACTCATGGTAGAAAGCTCAGTCATATATGCTACCGCACTTTCATTCTTAGTCCCACAAAAAGGTTCTTTCTCAACAATAGCTATGTAAGATAAATCAAGAGAGAAATCATAATCTTTATCTTTAATGTTTATGGGAGAAGCAGCAAACTTAGCATTAGGAGACAATTTGGGTTTAATAGTACGCCTCTCAAGCAGACTCTTAGCAGCATTCCTATCATGGGTGTTTTTACATTCTTTAATAAATTCATCGGTCATCTCAATATAACCCTCCGCAATATCATACCTCTCTCTAGACTCAGGTGTAGTAGTGTTTTCATTAGGAGTTTCGGTATTTCCAGCTATAGTTCTAGCACTCGTAGCATCTAGGAAAGGACCTAATGAACCACTCTTATCAAGCACAGTAGAAGCAGCATCATAAGTATCAGAAGTTTCAGATTCAACAGTAGTAGCAGTGTGTGTAACATGTGTATGTGGTGGTGTAAGGAGCTTACTCATAATAGACGGTGAATCAAGAGCAACAGAGGTGTTTAGAACCGTACCTCTTCTTGTAGTGGATGGTAAAATAGGAACCTTGCCATCACGAGACTTACCCATGATGGATGGATGGCAGCGAACAATAATGATTCCAAGTGGACTTGATAAATAAAGCTATGCTCCCCGGCAACGGTGCCAAAAAATAGTCTTGATGACCCACAAGTATAGGGGGTGTATCACAGTATTTTCGAGGGAAGTGAAACCCAATTTATTGATTCGACACAAGGGGAGCCAAAGAATATTTATAAGCCTTAACAACTGAGTTGTCAATTCAGCTGCACCTGGAAATAATCTTGCTCACAACAGTTTATCAGTAGCAACAGTTTTGTAGTAGCAATAGTAAAGTAATAGTAGTAGTAAAAGTAAAGACAGTAGTAACAATTGGAGTAACAGTAGGATTAGAGCGCAGTAGGCATAGGTATGGATGGACGGGTGTTGCATGGACAAGACAATTCACATGGCAATCAGAACATAGGGCAATTGCAGATAAATAAGATAAAGCACCCAAGTACTAGATAATCCTAGGAATGTGTTCCATATATAGTCATACGTGCTCACAATGAGAACTTACACAACATCTTTTGTCCTGCCAGCCCGTTTGCAGTGGGGCCTCAAGGGAACTACTGGCAATTAAGGTGCTCCTTTTAATAGAGCACCGAAGCAAAGCATTAACATTCCGTGAACACATGTGATCCTCACATCAAAACCATTCCCTCCGGTTATCCTGATTTCTGTCACTTCGGGGCCATTGGTTCCAGACAATAACGTGTGTATACAACTTGCAGGTAAGACCAAAAAAAATACTATCATAATGAATCAATAACATGTTCAGATCTGAAATGATGGCACTCAGGCCCTAGTGACAAGCATTAAGCATAACAAGTCGCACCAAAGTCAAAAAGCACTAATAGAAGATACTAGGCACCATGCCCTAACAATCTGATGCCATTACATGAACGATCTCATCCAATCATTGCTCACTCATGGATGGGGGAAACATGGATGGTCGATGGAGAAGCGATGGTGATGACGGTGGCGATGATCTCCTCCAATTCCTCGTCCTGGCAGGGTGCCAGAATAGAGTTTCTGGTTCCGAATCGCGAAATCTAGTGGTGCCGGCGGAGCGGAACTCTTTCTAGAAAAATGTCGAACCCCCTGAGTTTTTAGGTCAGAAGGAAACTTATAGGCGAAGAGGAAGACCGAGGGGGTGTTTGGGGCGGCCAGACCACCCCCTGGCGCGGCCAGGCCTGGCCCGCGCGGCCAGGTGGTGTGGCCAGGCCCCAGCCCCACTCCATCTCGTATTCTGGCTCCATGAGTCTTCTGGTGAAATAGGATTTTTGGCATATTTTCCGGGTTTTTTCCTGATAGTTGATTTTCTGCACAAAAACTAGACACTAAGGCAATTCTGCTGAAAACAACGTCAGTCTGTGTTAGTTGCATCCAAATCACACAAGTTTAGAGGAAAAACAATAGCAAAAGTGTTCAGGAAAGTAGATATGTTTTGGACGTATCATTGTGCGATAAGCGACGCGGTTGGGAAGTGGTGCGACGGGAATGAGGTTAATGTGATGTTCGATGCCGCGAACAGGAGGTAGTGCATGTGGAAGCTCTTCGGGGAACACATCCTTGAATTCCTACGAAATAATCATCAAAGATAGAGGAACATTGGTTAATTCATTAGTTCCTTGCGCTAGTCCCTTGCAAAGGAGAACATAGTGCAAGATGGATGGGTTGTTCTGAACATCTCTCATCTCACTTTTGGTGGCAAGGAGAACACTCTTAGTTTTTCCACTCAAGTTTGGCTTGTGGCTCTCACTCACAATGAAGTGGTTCTCTCTCTCACCGCTCTTCTCACAAGTAGGTGTTGTGCTTTGCGGCCTCGCTAAAGCCTTTGCATTGTCCGCAATTATTTGGCTAGGAGTCATTGGTTGCAAAACACATGTTTTGTTGAGCCATTTGAATGTGTAAACATTGATGCGACCATCATGTAGAGCAGCCTTGTCAAATTACCATGGTCAACCAAGAAGCATGTGACAAACTGTCATAGGAACCACTCGCACTCTACCGTGTCTTTGTAAGGACCAATGGCGAAGGAGACCGATACGGTATGCTTGATCTTCATGGACCCTTGGTCACTTAACTGTTGCACGTGGTAGGGGTGCTTGTGCGAATGGAGTGTAAGGTTGAGATTCTCACACAACTCGGTGCTAGCAAGGTTGTGGCAACTCCCTCTGTCGATGATCACTTTGATAGATTTGCCATTGATGTCGGCTCGTGTTGGAAGATATTGGGGCGTTGGTCTTCATGCTCTTATGCTTGAGTGGTCAAGATCCTTGTGACGACAAGAGATGGACTTGCGTCATGTTCACACATGAGGAGTTCTTGGTCATATTCCACACGTTGATGTTGGAAATATTCCCTAGAGACAAATAGTAGTAAGGACTATTATCATATTTCATATAGTTTATGATTAAGTTTTATATCATGCTATAATTGTATTGAGTGGAAACATGAATACACGTGTGATATACAAACAACCAGGGGTTCCCAGTGAAACTCTAGTCACTGGTTCATTGGTCAACAGATGATCATGCTTCCTAATCATGTGGCATTTATGCCAGCTGGAAATGAGGTCATCTCATTCTAAGAATGAGATGATGAACCAATACCCAACCTAAACATCGTGACCCGATCATGTCACGAAGTTCAAGTTACGATGATTAGAAATGGATCCTCGTAGACTATTCCTTAGATCGTGAGGCTATATCAATCACTGTCGCCCGAGAGTGCTTAGATATCATTAAACACCACTCGGTAATATAGTGGTTATAAAGGTGTGTTCAGGTATTTAGAGGAAATCGTAGAGGCAATATATGTCAAGAGCGGGATTTGTCCGTCCATGTGACGGGAAGATACTCAAGGGCCCACTCGGAGAAGTTATATCCAATAGCTGCGCAGCGTGTGATTTGATCACGGGGATATCACTTGTCGGAACGAGTCAAGTAGCATTGTTCAGTAACGAGATTGAACGCGACATGGTGATGTCATTGATCAGATCTCGGGCAATGCAAATATCGAGTGACAAAGGGAATAAGACACGACTGTCCCGGTTCAAACGACGAAAGATCTTCGTGGAATGCACAGGGGTCACATGACCATCCAGGTCCCTCTGGTGATCATTGGTGCGGTAGTGTCCCGACCATGTCTGGAGTGTTCCTGAACTGTGGGGTATCACGCTTAAGGGCTTGATGATGCTTAGAGAGTGTTTATAGGATCGGTGGAATCGCCGAAGAATAGTAGAGAGAAAACCGGAAGGGTTTCGGTAAGTCCGGAGGATGTCCGGAGTGGAGATGTAAGGTGTTCCATAACCACAGAGATTGAATATTGTGTGAATGAATGTTAAATGTTGATTTAATCATTTATTCATAATTATTTAATAAAGAGAAAATCAATTAAAATGGTCAAAGCCTTAATGGGTCAATTTCCAGAGGGAGAGGGCCCATTAGGGGAAAGGAGAGAGGGAGAAGGGGCAAGGGGGCTGGCCGGCTGGGCCTAGCCCCCCGCGCGGGGCCCACTAGGGTGGCCGGCGGCCACCCCTCCCCCTCCTCTCCTTTAGTCCCACCCCAGGACTTTGAGGGAGGTAGTACCTCCCCTCCCCCTATATATAGTGGGGGTATTTGGCCAAATTAAATACACCAATAATCAATAAAGGTCTTCTCACTTTTGGGAGGACCTCTAGTTGATATTTTCTCTCTCCCCCTCTCTCTCTCTCGTGACCGCGGTCCCAAGTCTGGACTGCGCAAGCGAGAGACATCTTCACCGTGGAGCATCGTCCTGCTGCGGGATTCGGATCCGGGAGCTCTACTTCCGCAACTGCTGCTGGATCGGGGAAGCGGGAGTCATCGTCGGGCACCGGACGTGTGTAACTCCCCGCGAGGTGTCGCACTTGAGGAACTCAAGTCATTGGATCCAAAGGAGTGTGAGGACTTCATCACGACCTTGAGGTCGGCTTCGGCTCGTCTACATCAACCACGCTCTCCTGAGCGTTGACAACGCTTTTTGGTCTTCAAGGGTAAGTTCGCGAAAAGCCCCTCCCGTTACTGTATTACTAATATATAGGTCCTGGCGGCTTTAGGGGTTCAGGGGCGTAGAGTAAAACTTATTGTTTTCATACACGGAACCCCTACAGTGGTATTAGAGCTAGATCTATGCGTAGTAATGCTAGTACGGGTAGAACACACGAGATGTAGCGTGTGGGCGTTGATATTTTAGTTGTTACCCTCCCACATGTACTTCTGTATACCGCAGTAATGCTTGATGAAGCGGCCCCCAAACGACTTTACGCGTTCATTCGCGAGACTGGTCCACGCTTGACATACGACTTGTACCGTATAAAGTGGCTTAGGGGGGTGTATGTCTCTCTCGCATTAGTTGGTATACCATTTGCAACGGAGGGCCCCGAAAGGGGTGTAGTAGAGATAACTACTTGATCAACGTTGTGCTGAAAGTTCGTAGGTAAAAATGGTTCTGGTGCGAAAGCCCATTCAGCCACGTAAAACATGCAAAGAGAAAGTAGAGGCGTCTAACTTTGTTTTGTAGGGGGGCGTGATGGCTCAATGCACGACGCCTAGAAAAGTGTTGATGGCTCGTGGTTGATGTAGAGCTCGTTGGGAACCCCAAGAGGAAGGTATGATGAGCACAACAACAAGTTTCCCTCAGTTATGAAACCAAGGTTTAATCGAACCAGTAGGAGCAAGGAAACACCCCAAAGGTGTTACTAGCTGAGCATTGGCAGGGCGCACTACCGGTGCTAGTAGCAACGTGGAGACCTGCACAATACAACCACACAACTTTGTCCCCAACTTGCGATGAGGTTTTCAATCTCACTGTGTTTTGCGGAAAACAAAGGGTTAAACGTATCGAATGGAAATAAGTAAAAGTTTGTAGAAAGTAAACACAAAGCAGAAACAGTTGATAGATTGTATGTAAAGTAAAAGGACGGGATCCATAGTTCACTAGAGGTGGCTCTCCTTAAGATAGATAACATGCTGGGTGAACAAATTACAACGGGGCAATTGACAAACACCGAGAAAGCAATACATGCATATACTAATCATCTTGACTCCTTTGAGACTTGATTGGGCATTACAACATAATACATAGACCGCCATCCAACTGCATCTATGACTAATAATCCACCTTCAGGTTATCATCCGAACCCCCTCCAGTATTAAGTTGCAAGCAACAGGTTATTGCTTTACGAACTGCGTGTAAAGTAAACAATACGATTGTTCTATGAACAAAGCATTGTTGTTTTCTCCCTAGTAGCAACAGCACATCTAGTACCTTAGAGATTTCTATCACTTGCCCAGATTACCAGAGGCATGAACCCCCTATCGAGCATAAATACTAACTCTTGGAGTTGCTAGCATCTACTTGGCCAAGATAGCTACTAACAACGGAAAGCATGCAAGATCACAAATAACAAAGACATGATAGAATCAATAATCAATCTGAAATAGCATCTCAATATCCATCAGATCCCCGCAAACACAACATGTATGAATTACAAATAGATGATCTTAATCATGAACGGAGCTCACAAGATCTAAACATGAAAGCACAAAGGAGGAGAAACTAGCCATCTAGCTACTACATGGATCTGTAGTCCAAGGATGATCTACTCACGCATCACACCAGAGGCTTGCATGGTGATGAAGAAGGCCTCCAGGGTGAATTCCCCTCTCCGGCAGGGTGCCGAGAAGAGCTTCGGATCCCTCCTGATCTATGGATGGAGATGACGGCGGCTATAGACTCTTTCGTGGATTTTTGATCGGGTACTTAGGGTTTTCGTCCCGAGGGCAACTTATAGGCGGAAGGAGAGGCCGAGGGTGTGCCGGGAGCGGCCACACCACCCCCTGGCGCGGGCCAGGCCTGGCCACGCGGCCAGGTGGTGTGGTGGCCCCCTGGCCCCTCTCTGTCTCGTACTCTGACATCTGATGACTTTCGAAAAAATAGGCACTTTGGCTTTTGTCCCATCCAATTCTGAGAATATTCATTTTCTGACTTTCCTGGAACCAAAAACAGCAGAAAACAGGCAACTGGCACTGTGGCTCTTGTTAATAGGTTAGTCCAAGAAATCATATGAAAAGTACTCCAAAGTTGGAACAAAACACAAGAAAGTGGATAAAACTAAGCATGGAACATCAAAAATTATAGATACATTTGCAATGTATCAGGGCGTTGCTTTGTGATATGGTTGTGGCAAAGGTAAAGTGATTACCTTTTGTTACATAGTAGTAGATAGTCAGGAGGTGACGAACTACCATGCCAGAATGACACTGGTACCCTGGTGTCTACGGCGCCGAAACCCTGCCGCCGGAATCCAGTGACGACGGATGGAGATCATGAAGGACCATATCACATCGCATTTACATTCAATGCTATTGTTTGTATGTCTTATTGTGTGCTAGTATTAGATACTCGACGGTAGCCTAATAAGATGATCCCTGTTAAAATTACCGACGAGTGTGTTCCCCCTTAGTGTGCACCACCAAGAAAGTTCTTCGATATGAGGCGATCCAGGGTACAGGCCTGGGTGTCAGACATATCTACATTCACATACAGTGGGTGTAAGCCATGTTGCACAGCAAATACACTAAGGTTTAGTTGGCGAGCCTAGCATGTGCAGACATGGCCTTGGAACACGGATGGTCGAAAGATCGAGCACGAGTCGCATGAATGATGTGACCGACGTTTAGCATCCACCCTTGAAACCACATTGATGGCCATGACGATCGGGGGAGATGTGGTTGATAGAGGTCGTGTTATCACTAGGAACCCTTTTGGGGATAAGTTTTTTTGAGTGGAGTTATTATTAACTCATTTAATTATAAACTTAGTCTAAATTCCTTTTGCAATTATAAATGTAGAAAATGCCTCTCCCCGAGATTACCTTCCCTATCAACAATTGGTTAAAAGGAGAAAAGCTCAAGTTAGATGGATCCAACTTTTCTACATGGGTCATACGCCTATTTGATCTCCTTGGTGAGAACAATGTAGCTGACTACATGACCTGCGAGATGTATTTGGAGCCACCCTATTATCATGAGACCTAGGAGCAGCGGGATCTGTGCTGTCGTCGTCGTGTGATGGCCACTTTCATATTAGTAACGATGCGCCTCGGAATGGAAGATGGGCTATGGCCAATGGTGGGAAGTCTTAAATCCCGAGTGGTCATGGCAGATCTGAGATCGCATTTCGTGGAACAAGTGCGCATGTGGGAGTATGAGCTGATGGGGGGCTTCCTCTCCATAAAGATGGAGGGCTCCTCACTAGACGAGCACTTATTGAGCATATACGATGCATATATGAGTATGGCATACTACCTGGACAACTGGTTCTCAAGCTCTATTGCAATGGGAGTTGTGTTGCGGTCGCTTCCACCAAGCTACCAAGCACAAGTCAGGACTTGCGCAATGAGGGGCGACGCAAAAACAACGGAGTTCCACCAGTTCGTGACACATCTCAGGAATGTGTTGGTTGAACCAGGTGTCGCCCAGGTCATCGATGACAAAGGTATATATTTGATATACAGTTTTATAAATGTTATAATCTTGCAAACACATTTGCAGTGTTAAGTATATCTGATACTTGTTCTGTTTTGCTGAAAACGGGTCCTTCTGCATGAGAGGTGCTTGCTGGAGAGGAGGTGTCATTGCGTGTTGATGGCGAGCATGATGATGACGGCCGACGACACTCTCTCTTGACATTTATCATTTAGTTTATGTTTTAGGATGATTATTGTAATCAAGAGATTGTGAACTTCTTTAGTGTGTCTCGCACTTCGTGAGACGGTTATTCATACGAGTTTGTAACAAACAGTTGTTCTACTTTTATGAATGATTTCTATTCGTGTTCATATCTTGTTTGATTATGTGTGAATTATCCTTTTTGTTTGAAACTAATTGATAATGCATGAACATTTGTAAAATATTAAAATGCCTTGTTTAAAATACCCAACTTAATGATATGTTCATTAATGGATGAAAGCCATTGTTTAAATTCAAAGTTATAATGATAATATGTGAAAGTCATTCGATTTCTTATCACATATAAATCATGCCTAAGTTCGGAAAAATAACTTGAACACCATGTATTACTTGAATACAAAGTGTTTAATGAATTGTTAAAAGTAAATACATATTCGATGTATTGTGTTTTAACAAAATGGTAATTATCATTATATGATTGTTTAAATGTGTAAGGTAGTTTACCAAAGGAAACATGAATATGAAACTATTTGATTTGATCAAAGTGTTTCATCAACAAAGGGTATAAATATAAAATGGAATCTAATTACTATGATTTGATCAATAGTAATGAAATTCAACTTTATAAGATTGGCATAAAAGAAATTGTAAAATGCAAAGCATTTTGAAATGTCAAAATGCGAAGCATCACAATGTGATATTAGATATCAAAATGGGTGAATAGGAGGCACCAAGTAAATCGTTGTAGTGTAGATGTAGAGACCATTGGTTAGAAATAGTTAGAACTCAATTAAAATGTAGTAAACCATTTGAATTCGTGAAAGTTTTGGGGATATTCGATATAACCAAAACAATAGTGAATAAGTCCTTGTAGATTATTCATTGGAAACTTTGAATACGAAATCCATAGCTGAAACCAAAAGGGAAGCAAAATTCGTATTGCTTGGATTTTGATGCATTCTTGAGAAAGCTCACTTTTAGTGATATTTCTCGATTATGGAGCAAATGGAAGATAGTGTAAAACAAGATGAGGATTCAAATCCCTGTATTAGAGTGTTGAGAAGCGCAACAGACAACGTTCCTGAATGATTCTCTTCACAAAGGAAAGAGTCAATGATATTGATCATTGTGTTTTCCCCACTGGCGTTTTCACTACATGAAGTAGGATTCAAAATGTAAATCCATATCTAGTGTGGAAACATTTGTGAATCATTTGTCACGATTCTTGGAATATGACATACCTACGGACTACTAAGGAAATAATGGTAAAACTAAATTATGAGAAATCCTAAAAGCAAAATTCACGTGAGATCAGAAAGCAATACGTTGCTGAATCTCACAAGTAAAAGAGATTACTTGAATTTTCCCAAATGACTACAAAGCCATAGTAGGAAAAGGGGGTGAATGACAAAATCACAATTTGTCAAGTATTGGATGAATTCAAATGAATTTGATTCATGTGTGCTAAATGCCTAGTGGATTTAAAACTAGTAAACAGTACTAGTATCTCGTAGTAAAATCTCCAAGTTTGATATTTGATCAAAGTTTTTGAAGTTGTTCAAAATAGTGAGTGGATATGCAATTTGCATAAAATTGAGTGGGAGCTATGAAAGTCTTCCTAAAACAATATGTGATTGACATATTTTTGAGTGGGAGATTATAGGAGTAATTCTTAAGTATGTTAAGAATGAAAGCACAAATACTTATAAATAATGATTTATAAGATGTAGAAGTTGATAATAGGTGTATTATGATATTATGTAGTATTCCTTAAGGGATTCTGAAAGGGGTTTCAGAATAGAAGTCAATTAAGGAACTGGTCCTTAATGACTCAAATTAGGAATAGTATTAAGTTTAACATCAATGGTTGACAGAAAAGGATGATCGTCATCCACTATGTTGAGACATAGGTTCTATCTTAGTAAACCATGATGATAACTTAGCATAATATGAGATCCAAATAAATAACATTTAAAAGTGATTAAGTTCGAATCACGGAACATTGAGCCAAGTTTGTCCGCAGTGTCTAGTAGAGAACCGTGGATATATTTTCCAAATCCATAAAGGATGACATATCTTAAAGCATAAAGAGTTATGTTATAAGGTAATATGTTGGAAACTCCTATAGATACCGATTAAAGTCTAGAAGGAAGCGAGGTAAACAAAGACATCGAAAGTTGCATAGAGTGCACTAGTGTTTCAATGAATACATTTATAATAATAGATAAGGGTACCATCTAAAGTGTTGTATAATGTTATGGCGGGGCCAGTTCGCTTTTAACGTAGAATGATGTGTCCCAGGGCACAGTGCCCATGAGAAAGCCCTCGAGGTTGATCTAACGTCACTGTAGGCTCCTGGAATCAGGCCTCGTTGCTGCCATAACAATGATGCATACACACAGATGCTATCATGTGATGATAAAGTATTAATGTCAATCAAGGTGACGTTAGTAAGTTGCAAAGGATTTGGGACTGTAAAGTACAGACCCAAGACTCAACCTCTTCCATGAGCAAGCATGTTCAGGGTACCGGATATATGGTGCCAATGATTGAGAACAAATGCAGCTAGTGTATTTGTACTCTAGTGCAAGTGGGAGACTTTTGGAAATATGCCCTAGAGACAAATAGTAGTAAGGACTATTATCATATTTCATATAGTTTATGATTAAGTTTTATATCATGCTATAACTATATTGAGTGGAAACATCAATACACGTGCAATATACAAACAACCAAGGGTTCCCAGTGAAACTCTAGTCACTGGTTCATTGGTCAACAGATGATCATGTTTCCTGATCATGTGGTATTTATGCTAGTTGGAAATGAGGTCATCTCATTCTGAGAATGAGATGATGAACCAATACCCAATCTAAGCATCGTGACCCGATCATGTCACGAAGTTCAAGTTACAATGATTAGAAATGGATCCTCGTAGACTATTCCTTAGACCATGAGGCTATATCAATCACTGTCTCCCGAGAGTGCTTAGATATCATCAAACACCACTCGGTAATACAGTGGTTATAAAGGTGTGTTCAGGTACTCAGAGGAAATCATAGAGGCAATATATGTCAAGAGCGGGATTTGTCCGTCCATGTGACGGGAAGATACTCAAGGGCCCACTCAGAGAAGTTATATCCAATAGCTGCGTAGCGTGTGATTTGATCACAGGGATAGCACTTGTCGGAACGAGTCAAGTAGCATTGTTCAGTAACGAGATTGAACGCGACATGGTGATGTCATTGATCAGATCTCGGGCAATGCAAGTATCGAGTGACAAAAGGAATAAGACACGACTGTCCCGGTTCAAACGATGAAAGATCTTCGTGGAACGCACATGGGTCACATGGCCATCCAGGTCCCTCTGTTGATCATTGGTGCGGGAGTGTCCCGACCATGTCTGGAGTGTTCCTAAACCATGGGGTATCATGCTTAAGGGATTGATGATGCTTAGATAGTGTTTATAGGATCGGTGGAATCGCCAAAGAATAGTAGAGAGAAAATCGGAAGGGTTTCGGTAAGTCCGGAGGATGTCTGAAGTGGAGATGGAAGGTGTTCCATAACTACGGAGATTGAATAATGTGTGAATGAATGTTAAATGTTGATTTAATAATTTATTCATAATTATTTAGTAAAGAGAAAATCAATTAAAATGGTCAAAGGCTTAATGGGCCAATTTCCAGAGGGAGAGGGCCCATTAGGGGAAAGGAGAGAGGGAGAAGGGGCAAGGGGGCTGGCCGGCCAGGCCAAGCCCCCCGCGCGGGGCCCACTAGGGTGGCCGGCGGCCACCCCTCCCTCTCCTCTCCTTTAGTCCAACCCCGGGACTTTGAGGGAGGTAGTACCTCCCCTCCCCCTATATATAGTGGAGGTATTTGGCCAAATTAAATACACCAATAATCAATAAAGGTCTTCTCAGTTTTGGGAGGACCTCTAGTTGATATTTTCTCTCTCCCCCTCTCTCTCTCTCGTGACCGTGGTCCCAAGTCTGGACTACACAAGCGAGAGACATCTTCACCGCGGAGCGCCGTCACAGTGCGGGATTCGGATCCGGGAGCTCTACTTCCGCAACTGCTGCTGGATCGGGGAAGCGGGAGTCATCATCAGGAACTGGATGTGTGTAACTCCCCGCGAGGTGTTGCACTTGAGTCACTCAAGTTGTTGGAGCCAAAGGAGCACGAGGACTTCATCACGACCTTGAGGTTGGCTTCGGCTCGTCTACATCAACCACGCTCTCCTGAGCGTTGACAACGCTTTTCGGTCTTCAAGGGTAAGTTCGCGAAAAGCCCCTCCCGTTACTGTATTACTAATAGATAGGTCCTGGCAGCTTCAGGGGTTCAGGGGCGTAGAGTAAAATTTATTGTTTTCATACGCGGAACCCCTACATTTGCTTTGCCATTGCTTCCTTGACTCGGGCATCAAATTCATCTTCACTCAAGTACTCTTCGTCGCCATTGTCATGGATGAACAACACCTTCTGGTTTCCACATTCGGCCGACTTGTGTCCTTTGCCTCCACACTTGTAGCATTCACCGTTGAAAGATGTATCACTCTTTGCTTGTTTGCCACTTGGGGGCAATTTTCCTTGAGGAAGTGTGGGCTTGAAGGAAGGCTTGAGGGTACTTGAGGAGCTTCCATTGAAGATTGTTGGCGTAGCGGTTGAAGCTTGCTTGTAGGTGAAATACGTCTTGGGCTTGTTGTACTTGATGTCCTCTTGCACTTGGAGTTCAGCCTTTGTTGCGATGTGCACAAGCTCAACCATGTTGTTGTATGTTTGGAACTCGACGATGCGCTTGATTGGGTGATTCAAGCCCATGAGGAAACGTGCCATTGTTTGTTCCATGCGCTCGTCAATGTTGGTGCATATCAAGTTGAGTTCCATTTCCTTGACGTACTCTTCCACAACCTTTTTCCCTTGACGAAGCGATTGAAGGTTGTTGAAGAGGTCACGCGTGTAGTGCACGAGGATGAACCAGGATCTCATGTGAGCCTTCATGTCATGCCAAGTTGTGATTTGTGGTTCTTGTCTTGCGTTATGAGCAACTTGAACTTGTTCCCACCATAGGTTGGCGTAATCATCAAACTCAAGCGAAGCCATGGCAACCATCTTCTCGTTGCTATAGTTGTGCATGCGGAAGATCTTGTCGACCTTGAGTGCCCACGAGAGGTATTCTTCGGGGTCATTGGATCCGGTGAACTTGGGCATTGTGAACTTGAGCTTGCCGAAAGTTTCTTCATCGTTGCGGTCATTGCGACGAGCTTGGTGATCTTGTGGTTGAGGAGGTGGAACTTGGTTCTCGCGACCTTGTTACGGAGCTTGCTCTTGATATTGTTGTTGAGGATGTTGAGGCACTTGGGCCCCATGAGGTTGTTGAGGATGTGGAGCCTCATGACGTGGTTGATGATGAAGAGGAGGCTCGTTCCTTGGTTGGTGATGTTGGTTAGGCACATGGGCCTCACGGCGAAGATCATGGTCGTGAGCCTCTTGACGTGGTGGGCATCGCTCAACTTGTACCACTTGATGCTCCATGTTTTGGTGTGGTGGAGGAGGCGCCTCGTGATGACCATGTTGTTGGTGTGTACGTTCATGACATTGATGACGAGGAGGAGGATCTTGGAGAGCTTCACGACGATGACGAGCTTGATTCTCCAAATTGGAGTCATCACTTGTTGTGTCTAGTATGTGTCGCAGGCGATGGTGGTAGACTTGCGGTTGCACTTGCGGTTCTTCTTGTGGTTGCTCTTGTTGGATCACCAATGCCCTTGCGTGATGACGGTGTGCTTATTTCCTTGCGCGTGGCCTTGAAGAGAAATCACCATCATAGCTTGACGTTGCGGCGTGCCATGGGGAAGGTACATAGTTCGAAGAACTTCCATCATCAACCACGAGGGCATCATTGCGTCATGTAGCACTTGGATGTAGATCATGTTGAAGAGGTGCATGACGACGCAAAGAACTTTAAGAGCTTTAAGCACATGAACGCGGTCTTTCCATTCCGTCGATGAGGCATCAAAGATTGCCATTTGTTTCGGCGACGGAGCATTGCATCGCTTCATTTTGGTGGCCGAAGTTGTGATGCATCGCATGCATTTGTCATTCGAGGCTGTCAAAGCGATTGTCAATGTTCTTGAACTTGGCTTGCGTCTCGCCAAATTGTTCATCTTGTTGTGTCTCAAGGGCTTGGCAACGCTCACGGAACTCTTGGCGGACGATGAAGTGACTTGCGTGTGTCATGTATGGTCCTTGATCTTCTTCTTGGGGAGGTGGTTGGCTCGACTCACTGTGCTTATCCATCATGAAAATCACACAAGTATTGTATATGGAAGTGGAATATGGTGGTGTTAGCCTTGTACCTCACCTTGGGGATTGCACCAAACTAGAAACCACAAGTGAGAGCTATAAGCGTGCAAAGTGGAATTGCAAAGAAAACTCACACTAAAGAAAGAACTAACTCTCAAAAGCTTGTTGGTGGTAGGTTAGGATTGTGGAAATCCAAAGAACCAACCAAAAGAAAAGGGATAGTCAAATATGGGTAAAATCCAACAAAACTCAAGTCAAAGGTGGAGGTCAATAACTCAAAAGGGTGACGGGAACCTATGACTATATACACACACGTGGAGATAGTTGGGATTGACACGACTATGAAAATGAGCAAACAAAATGTCCTAACAAAGACTAAGCTCGTTGTCGTGGCAATGCAAGGAGAGACCGCTCGTTTGCAAAGAGGAAAAATGAGAAACGGATTTGTGCACTTGCCTCGAGCGCTCTTTCTTTCTCTCTTGCTTACAAGCTTTGAGACTCTCTTTTGCGATGGGAGACTATTTTTCTTTTTCTTTTGCTCTGTATCTTTTTCTTTCTTTTGTATATTTTGTTTTTTCTCTCCCTTGATGCTACCAAGTCACTCTTGTTATTGCTTTTACACTCTCACTATCCAATTACAAGTGCATAATGCTCAAGCAAACACAACATGAGCCACTCTCGTGGGATAGATACACATAAAGGAAGATAGGGGTTAACAAGGTGACGGAAGTTATACCATCATTGGTGATGATGAACTTGGCGTCGGTGGTGCGGGATGATGTTTGTGGGCCATGGTGTCGATGAGCACGGGAGTTGTCGATGCGGAAGCTTGTTGTTAGTTGACGACACGCACATGGGCACAAACAAACAAGAGGAAATTAGCCAATGCAAGATTAGAGGCCAAACTGTCAAAATAAGGTGTCAGGGCCGGAGAGTCCGGGGTTTCAGGCCAGAAACTTCGGTCCAGGCTGGAGACTACGGTGTAGGCCGGAGACTCCGGTGTGTAGGCCGGAGACTCCGGTCTGGAGTCAGATCGCGAACTACTCGTGTTCTTGAGCGGAAATCCACGCCTTGGGTCCTCAAATCCGCGAAAAATTGGCCAAATTGGGCTGGGAAAACGTAGGATAAAGCTGGGCCAACTCCTAATACAAGGTTTGGTCAGATCAAAACCACAAATAACACTCCAAATAAAGAGATCGATCCAAAGGCAAATTTGGGCTGTATTTTGGGGATTTCGAACGTATCCATAATTTTTGATGTTCCATGCCTGGTTTTTATCTAATTTCTTACGTTTTGCCCACAATTTGGAGTACTTTTTATACACTTTCTTGGACTAACCTATTAACAAGATGCCAGAGTACGAGTTGCCTGTTTTCTGCTGTTTTTTTGTTCTAGGAAAGTCAGAAAATGAATATTCTCGGAATTGGACGGGACAAAAGCCAAAGTCAGTTTTTCACCGAGGGGGACACGAAGCCAGAATACGAGACGGAGAGGGGCCAGAGGGCCGCCACACCACCTGGCCACGCGGCCAGGCCTGGCCCGCGCCAAGGGGTGGTGTGGCCGCCTAGGGCACCCCCTCGACCTCCCCTTTCGCCTATAAGATGCCTCTGATATAGGAACCCTAAGTACCCGATCAAAATTCCACGAAAGAGTCTATAGCCGCCATCATCTCCATCCTTAGATCGGGAGGGATCTGAAGTTCTTCCCGGCACCCTGTCGGAGGGGAGAATTCACCCTGCAGGCCTTCTTCATCACCATGCAAGCCTCCGGTGTGATGCGTGAGTAGTTCATCCTTGGACTACGGGTCCATGTAGTAGCTAGATGGTTGGTTCTTCTCCTTTGTGTTACCATGTTTAGATCTTGTGAGCTCCGTTCATGATCAAGATCATCTATTTGTAATCCTACATGTTGTGTTTGCGGGGATCCGATGGATATTGAGATGCTATTTCAGATTGATTATTGATTCTATCATGTCTTTGTTATTTGTGATCTTGCATGCTTTCTGTTGTTAGTAGCTATGTTGGCCAAGTAGATGCTAGCAACTCCAAGAGTTAGTATTTATGCTCTATAGTGGGTTCATGGCTCTAGTAATCTGGGGAAGTGACAGAAATCTCTAAGTTACCAGATGTGTTGTTGCTACTAGGGAGAAAACATCAATCCTTTGTTCATATAACAATCGTATTGTTTACTTTACACGCAATGCGTAATGCAATTATCTGTTGCTTGCAACTTAATACTGGAGGGGGTTCGGATGATAACCTGAAGGTGGATTATTAGCAATAGATGCAGTTGGATTACGGTCTATGTATAATGTTGTAATGCCTAATCAAATCTCAAAGGAGTCAAGATGATTAGTATATGCTTGTATGCTTTCCCAATGTTTGTCAATTGCCCCGCTGTAAGTTGTTCACCCAACATGTCATCTATCTTAAGGAGAACCACCACTAGTGAACTATGGACCCCGGTCCTTTCTTTTATCATCAATCTACAACTGTTTACTGCTTTCTGTTTACTTTCTGCAAGAAATTACTATCTTCCACACAATACGTTTAATCCTTTGTTTTCAGCAAAACCAGTGAGATTGACAACCTCA
Source organism: Avena eriantha (assembly GCA_910589775.1). Taxonomy (NCBI): domain Eukaryota; kingdom Viridiplantae; phylum Streptophyta; class Magnoliopsida; order Poales; family Poaceae; genus Avena; species Avena eriantha. The sequence goes on from OU342741.1 coordinate 112,104,604, forward strand.
CTGTAAGTTGGGGGCAAAGTTCTGTGGTTGTGTTGTGCAGGATTCCAAGTTGGAAACAACACCTTGGAGGTGTTTCCTTTCTCCTACTGGTTCGATAACCTTGGTTTCATAACTGAGGGAAAACTTGCTGATGTGCTCATCATACCTTCCTCTTGGGGTTCCCCAACGAGCTCGATATATTTTGGGCCATTAGGGGGTCAGACCGGAGGGTGGGCTGGGGTCTTCAGGCCGGAGACTACGGTGTGCACAGACCGGAAACTCCGGTCTGAGAAGCTCCAGCGACTTCTGCTTCACGCTCTGCTCCTAGTTCTCCATCCTTGGGTGCTTGGTGATGTGTTGGGGCTTCGTACCTGATGATGCATAGAGTAGTTACATGAAGTAGCACACCATCCAAGGAGGTATCAAATTGGCACGAGGAGAGGGTCGAGTTCACCTTAGCTTTTAGGAGCTTGGCTCGAGCACAAGTCATGGGTCCACTTGGGGGACTTGTTGGTGTATATGTAGTAGCATCCGTAGGACGGGCTGCATCACCTCCAGCCCGTCGGACTCTCGTCTCCGTAGCCCAACGGGAGAGAGAGACCTCCAGCCCATCAGATCATGATGTATCTATACCTTCCTTAGGTCATAGGCAATGTGGGAGGGGCTATTGGAGACCCTCCTAGGCCTATCTAAAGAGGTGAGGAGTCAAGAGAGAGGGATCTCACCACTACCTCCACGACGGAGCACTATCGCAACCGCCGCCTCCATAGCCTCCGATGTTCCACCTCCACTCAGATCTCCACCATCACCACCACATACGAGGAGAAGGATCTTGGATCATTGGGGGACAAGGAATCATCCTCTTCATCATCAAGCACTGCATCTCCATCAACATCACCGTTCCCCTTCTCACTTATCCCCATTAGTTGTAATTGCAATTGATATTGTGGATTTGTACTTGAATTCCTCCGTATACTTTCATTCCATCCATTTGATTATAATGATGTTGTTGATTGTCTCTATGTGTTAGTAGTTTACCTTGTTCCTGGGGATATGGAGAAATCCTAGAAATATTATAATATGAAATAAAGATGATTATGTGTTAGTTTCTCACTAGATGTTATGTGAAGTCGACCACATAATATTTGCCTTCGAGACTAGAGAGGGAACTACCCTTGGAAGTATGGGATTATATATGGCGTGAAGTGACACACCTTGTTCGACGCTCTACTATATGGATCATGGGGATAAGGAGAGATTCACTAAGCTCATACCGATATCCACAGGTAACCCTTAATTGCAATGGATCCATAGGTGGTTGCCGAAGATCGTTGCAGTGGTTATTTAGAGATGCGATGACCAATGGTTTTCTAGGCACATCTTATTATGGAGCTCTCCCCACACATGTTATAACCAAAGATATAGGTTTATCCTACTCATAGTTAATACCAATGCTAGCGGTGTATCCTACACCCCCCGAGAACTTCTTAACCATATTGTCACCACCACAACCACACTCGCATGTTCTTGTTTAGTTTAGTAATTTACTTTGTTCTTGTTTTACTTTTGCTCTCAAACACCAACACCATTTTTACACTATTACATGGAATTAAAGATAACTTACAAGTTCTCTCTAGTAAATAGTAACGAGGGGCATAAAGATTTCTACCAATAGCTCTATGTGGTTCGATACTCTTACATTTGAAACTAGCTACAATTGATCCGTGCACTTGTAGTCATCATGAACCATGATGTAGCGGGTGACGTTCTCCCTATCCGAAGTCAGAGCTCTTCGTTAGGGAAGATTGGGATGTTGTAGGTGTAGAGGACGCATCCGATGGCAATAGTGTCGCCAATGCCTGTGAAGGCAGATCTAGCCTGGATCCGCGCTCCAAGCGCCTCTTGCGCCACAGTGGACGCCAACTGTCATGATATCGCCGACGAGTATGCCATATGTGGATCCTAATGGCGATTTTAGGGTGAAATGGATCGTATGGGCACCTAGAGGGGGGTGAATAGGTGCTACTCCAAATTTTAATGCTTTTTCAATTTTAGGCTTTACACAAAGGGTAAATTCTCTAGATAAACTATTAGGAGGAATTTCCCTATATGCAAACCTATCTACTAGCGAGTAAAGGCGAGTGGAAGAGGACTGAGTGAACCGTAGTGAAGCATGCGAAGACACATGATTTGTTTCACCGCAGTTCCTTCCTTGTTAAGGGAAGTACGTCTGCGTTGGAAGGGTGGGCGGTACTAAGACCACCACGCCACAATAGGCCTCACACTGTTCTCCGATGGATCCCACCACCAAAGGCCTGATCCACCTTTCCACTATAGGAACCCTTCGAGGCGGGTACTGGTGCCTTTACACAACTAGCGGGGCACAACTCCACAATCAACTTGGAGGCTCCCCTAATGACAACAAGCTGCCACAAGAACAAGTTATCAATAACAAAGAACAAGATCTAGATATTGACAAGAATACTAGATCAAGGATTTCTCCAAATGAATGGAGAGGAGTTGATGCGCTTGATTCGTGAAGACGATGACGATTTTCTCCTCCTTCAATTCCCCCAAAGATCGAAGCCTTCGGGTGGTTGAAGTAGGAGATCTAGAGAGTGAGCTCTTGCAAAGGGTCTGATGTTTTTCGAATGAATCAAGAGTTCCGCTCGTTGGGGAAGAAGGGATATTTATACCCCCTTCCAAATCCAAGCCGTTGGTGCCTTTGGGGGTCGGATTATCTAGCCCAAGTGAGGGCCGGATTATCCGGCCTAGGGAAAACTCCGCCCTAGAGAGACTTGCCCTTCACACTTTTTCCTGGGGACCGGATTATCTAGTCCAGAGAGAAAAGCCGCCCTAGAGCCGGACTTTCCGGGGGAAAAACTGCCCCCAGACAGAGATTCGCGCAGAGCCAGTCCTGGCCAAGGTGGTCTGGCCGGATTATCCGGCCCATGATGGGGGCAGATAATCCGGCCCCCAAACTCACAAAGGTTTCCTACAACACTTAGTACACATTAGAATAACCCATCGTATTGTTATCTAACACACAAAACATGGGAAATCATGAAATGTTCTTTCAATCTCCCCCTTTTTGGTGTTAGATGACAATACTAGGATTTGCAAGAAAGGATCACAAGACCACCAACAATAACATGGAAGAGACTCCCCCTCAATGTGTGCATATTAAAAATTGCATTTGCATACCAATGCACACAAATAGGTGTGAGTCTATTCCATTGAAATATAAACAACATAATCATACCACCGAGATAGGGAGAGAGGCATCCTTGAAATAGCCACAATTATCAACGTGATAACCAATATAAGCGCCTTTCTCGAGATAGATTCCCAACATAATATGATATGAATAGATGAATCCATAGGCATAATCCATGAGATAAATCCAAACGTCCACCGACACAGAGTCTCAAACAAACCACAAACCACAAATAAAAGTTCAACGCTAAATGGGCACAAGCGAGAAATCGACGAATAGGAAAAGTGCAAATGCTTGTGCCCGACCCATGCAAATCCTCGAAGACCTAATAGAACTACTTCTCCCCTTTGGCATCGAAACACCAAAAAGGAAGAAGAGCGATGCTAGCGCCCCAAGATATCACTCGTAGTCCTCATCCTCGTCCTCGTCCTCGTTCCCATCCTCGTCCTCGTCTTCAAGTTCCTCGGTGTCATTGTCCTCATCATCAGCAGTGGCCGCAGAGGGGAACAAGTGACACCCCAGCTCTCCATAGTTCAGCCCAAAAGAAGAGCCGGCATATGGTGCGGGAGGGGTAGGAGCCAGGGGATCACCAGAAGCACCGGACACATGGTGAAGGATGAGCTGCTAAGAGTGAGCCAACTCATGGCGCTGCTTGTACACCTCATACCGACCCTTACGTGTGTCCACGCCCATGCAAAGAATGTTCCTCTAGAACCTGTTCAGCTGCTTGATCTCACGAGCAATGGGAGGCATTGGAGGCCTACGAGCACTAGCACGAGCATCCCTCATGAGACCCTCAGGGGCAGAGGAGGGGTGAGAGGTCTTCCGAACCTTGGTGTAGATCTTCTTTGCCTTGTGCACAACATCAATGTTGAAATCCTCAGAGGGAAGCATGTGCTTGATGAGCATCGTAATGTAGGGAGCATACGGAATGGACAGCCGGTTGAACATAGCATCAGTCAGTTCATGGTAGATGAAGACCATCACATCCAGCTTGTACTGCACGGACTCATCCTCGCACGAGGCAACCTCATGAGAGAAGGCTAGGAGCTGGACAAGGTGACCACGGATGCTGTCATTGTTGCCGCCACTCGGAGTGATGGGATCACGGAAGAGGCCCACCAAGGCAGCATAAATTGGAGCAAGACCAACAAGAGTGCCCACAATGCCATTGTCCATCGTGCAGGGAGAGAGAGCTGCTCTTTATTTGGCTTCAGTTGGGTGATGATGCAGTGGCCACTAGCCCTATCCCTGCTGCGGAAAGAGTACCCAAGCACCTTAGCAAACACATGGAAATCAGCAGTCATAGGCCTGTCTCGAGTCATCCACTTCACAGTGCGATGCTCATCTCCACAAATAACCAAAGTGGAAAAGAACTGCTTCACCACCTCAGAATCATATGAGCACTGGAGACCCATGAGATGGTCTAGCCCCATCCACTCAGCCACATACATGGCATCAACAAGGTGGGGCTTCTCCAGAGCCTCAGCAAGAATCAGCGGGTGCATAGGCCTAATGTTTAGCTTGGCATACCCATCTTCATAAATTCCTTTCTGTTCAGCACACCAAAAGCGAGAATCCCCCATCTTAGAATCACGTGGCAACTCAGCAAGCAAATCACGGTGACGAATAGAGGAATAAGTGACTGGATCCAAAGCCTTGTAGTTGATCTTGTGCTCTTTACCTTTCCTTTTGGACACACCCCTTCTATCCCTCTTTGCCTATTCAGCCATGCGGCCAACCTCTTTCTTTCTTCTCCTCGGCTCAACTTTGTCCACGGTATTGCCCTCACTGTCTACCCCGAAATAGAGAGTATGAGAATGATGGCTCTATAATGGCGCCAGGAAAATGCTGGTGCGGTGTTGATGTAGAGCTCGTTGGGAACCCCAAGAGGAAGGTATGATGAGCACATCAACAAGTTTCCCTCAGTTATAAAACCAAGGTTTAATCGAACCAGTAGGAGCAAGGAAACACCCCAAAGGTGTTGCTAGCTGATCCTTGGCAGGGCGCACTACCGGTGCTAGTAGCAACGTGGAGACCTGCACAACACAACCACATAACTTTGTCCCCAACTTGCGATGAGGTTGTCAATCTCACCGTGTTTTGCGGAAAACAAAGGATTAAATGTATCGAATGGAAATAAGTAAAAGTTTGCAGAAAGTAAACACAAATCAGTAAACAGTTTATAGATTGTATGTAAAAGAAAGGACCGAGATCCATAGTTTACTAGAGGTGGCTCTCCTTAAGATAGATAACATGCTGGGTGAACAAATTACAGCGGGGCAATTGACAAACACCGAGAAAGCAATACATGCATATACTAATCATCTTGATTCCTTTGAGACTTGATTGGGCATTACAATATTATACATAGGCCGCCATCCAACTGCATCTATGACTAATAATCCACCTTCAGGTTATCATCCGAACCCCCTCCAGTATTAAGTTGCAAGCAACAGATTATTGCTTTACGAACTGTGTGTAAAGTAAACAATACGATTGTTCTATGAACAAATGATTGTTGTTTTCTCCCTAGTAGCAACAACACATCTAGTACCTTAGAGATTTCTGTCACTTCCCTAGATTACCAAGGCATGAGCCCACTATCGAGCATAAATACTAACTCTTAGAGTTGCTAGCATCTACTTGGCCAAGATAGCTACTAACAACGGAAAGCATGCAAGGTCACAAATAACAAAGACATGATAGAATCAATAATCAATCTGAAATAGCATCTCAATATCCATCGGATCCCCGTAAACACAACATGCAGAATTACAAATAGATGATCTTGATCATGAATGGAGCTCACAAGATCTAGACATGAAAGAACAAAGGAGGAGAACCAGCCATCTAGCTACTACATGGATCCGTAGTCCAAGGATGAACTACTCACGCATCACATCGGAGGCTTGCATAGTGATGAAGAAGGCCTGCAGGGTGAATTCTCCCCTCCGGCAGGGTGTCGGGAAGAGCTTCACATCCCTCCCGATCTAGGGATGGATATGACGGCGGCTACAGACTCTTTCGTGGATTTTTGATCGGGCACTTAGGGTTTTTGTCTCGAGTGAATCTTATAGGCGGAAGGAGAGGCCGAGGGGGTGCCTGGGCTGGCCACACCACCCCCTGGCATGGGCCAAGCCTGCCCCTGCGGCCAGGTGGTGTGGCCGCCCTCTGGCCCTTCTTTGTCTCGTATTCTGGCATCTGATGACTTTCGGAAAAATAGGCACTTTGGCTTTTGTCCCGTCCAATTCCGAGAATATTCATTTTCTGACTTTCCTGGAACCGAAAACAGCAGAAAACAGGCAGCTGGCACTGTGGCTCTTGTTAATAGGTTAGTCCAAGGAATCATATGAAAAGTACTCCAAAGTGTGGACAAAACACAAGAAAGTGGATAAAACCAAGCATGGAACATCAAAAATTATAGATACATTTGCAATGTATCAACATCCCCAAGCTTAACTCATGCTCGTCCTCGAGTAGGTAAGTGATAAAAAGAAAGAATATTTTTTTAGGTGAAATGCACCATCGAAGACTTGATCAAAGTATTTGTAAAACATTCAAAGTTGGGATCATAGTACTTCAATCATAACATGAAAGACAAAGTTATAGCAATAAGACAAAGAAACTATGATGCAACATGAAAAGGCACAAACAAAAGATTCATGAATAACAATGCTTTGCAAGACGTTTGTTTATTTCACATAAAGAAAACATAGCATAATAGTATTCAACTTGTCCCTCAAAGAGTAGCAAATATAAATGCATAGGACACCTTCAAAGTTCATAAGAGTGACTAGATTAAAATAGTTTAAAACAAGCAATATCAAGTTATGCATCAATCAACTAGTCTTGGGACAATGCACATAGAACTAAGAATGGCCACTATGCTCTCAAAGTAGGTGCATAAAGGTACAAGGTGGAGAATCAATATAATGGTGGAAGAAAGGCCTTTATATAAGGAAGTAGGGATTCAAGTCTCATAAAGAGCTTCCAAAAATTATGGTACTTATAGCTTTCATCTCTCATTGCCCCTATCATAAGCATCTTGAAGTGATTAAGGTTAAAGTGAACAAACTATGGTGTATATGCTTGACGAAGTATAAGTTAGAAATCTCATGTCCCTTGTATACGAGGTCCGCTCCTCATGCTACTCAAGTTTAGTCACTGGTAAGTTCTTGTCATCGTAAGTACATGTGTATCATAGAGAACCGCCAACAGGGTACCCCTTGCCCGATGATACGGAAGAATCCCCATATCAAAATGACAAGGTAAGCAGACAATGAGCATCTCAGCAATCTTCTCATTTACCATGTGAATATGGTGATTTTTTTCTCTCTTTCCTCTTTTCATAATCTTTTTTTCTTTTTCTCCTTTTTCTCAATATAGGACTCTTTTTTTTATAAGAAGAATGCTTCATAGACAGCTCATTATGGTTACGCTGCAGGTTTCCACCATGTCAGCATGGATTAGACCAGCGGCCCAGGCGTTTCTCTAACATATATACATAACTCCATGGACTTACAAGCTCCCCTTTCATTTCGCACCGACGACATCCATATACAAAAGAGCATGATATCAACTAGGTACAAGTACCAAGTGCAATGTTGAAAGCGTTCCCCATGAAAGCATGGTTCTGCTAATTCCCAACAAATAAGTGCAAGCATATACAACATAGACGACACAATGGTTCAAGTTTATTAAGGGCAAGAAAAGTAAAGTGTGCCATCAAGTTCGTGAGAGCTTTAATCACTAGTTTTCTCATAACAAGTTTAATTTGGAAGGTAAACAAAAGCATGAATATACTTGGAATAGCATAAGCTAGTAGGTAGGTATGGTGGACTCTTTGGAATAACTTGGTTTAGAGAGTTGGATGCATCAGTGGAACTCATACTTGGTTGTGGAGGCTAGCAAAAGACTGGGAGCGACAAACTAAGAGAGCAATAATGGCCATAATCATGTAGAGCGACAAAACATCATTGATCAAATCATAAAGTGATACTACAAGTTGAAAACTAAAGGATCATAAAGTCTATGGTGACTTGAGATAGTCATAACATGGTGTGAGCATGCGCCAAGTCAACCCAAATAAATCATCAAAGGAGAATACCACTATACTATGCTTTAATATGCTAAAAAAAGCATGATTCATCCAAGGCACATTAAGCAATCTCAATTGTTTATAACAAGTCATGCTACAGAAAAGAATACTAAGCATAAAGCCAAAACAATATCAAGCATGACATGACAAAGCATAGGCCACAGTCAAAAACGAGCTCCTTTTACCACATAAGTATGAACTTTCATACTCTTTTCCAAACCAAACTAAACTATTTGCAAACCAATGTATGAAAGAGGGGGTCCAACCAATTTATTCAGCAAACTAAGAAAACCAAAGCAAATGAAAAACCAAAATGAAAACGAAAAAGAAGACGCTCCAAGAAAAACACAACTATGCATGAAACAATAAATATGAAGCGTTTGGAAGAAACCTGAGATTTTTATTGATGAAGAAGGGGATGCCTTGGGCATCCCCAAGCTTTGACGCTTGTAATTCTTGGATATTTCTTGGGGTGACACGTGTGGCATCCCCAAGCTTGAGCTTTAGTCCATCCTTCATCTCATTACTCATTCCTTCCATACACCTGAAATTTTTCCTTCATACAAAACTTCACACAATCTTTATTAGCAACATTAGTGCACTCAAGATAAATAGGTCTTAAGGTTCAGTTCTAACACCAAATAAACTTCCATTAGAACACTAGATACTGTAGCACTTCCCTCAAAAAGCTCAATTCCCCAAAAGAACTCAAAAAGGAACCAACAAGAAGCAAATACAGAAAATGGCAGAAATCTTTCAAAACAGACCAGCAGGTAAAGACGAATTTTTTCGAAGACCTTCTGTTGCTCAAATCAAAAAGTGTTGAACTAAAAAAAGTTAGATAACAAGCTGCGGTAGAAGCAAAAACATTCACGCCTCAAAAAGACGTTCAGAGATTTTACACGAATTTTTATGGTGAAGCACAGAAATCTGTTTTGGGACAGCAACTTTCCCAATCATTACTTCTCTCTCATGAGGGGTTACTCTTGGCACAAAAAACAAATAAAAAGGATAAGGAGCGGTTATTACAGAGGTAATAACTTCCAAGACTCATCTAAAACTTTTGGGTTATCTTCCAATAAGTACTTTTTTTAACGCCTTTAAGTTAGGCATAAGAAGCAAGAAAAAGAATCAAGTGTTCTCAAATGAAGAAGCATTAAAACCAAATTTCTTGCCCTTACCTCTCTTAGTTTTATTCTTAACCTTGGGGAAAATATGATTGTTTGGTGGAGAAGAAAGGTGCATGGTCCCTTTTCCCACATCTATTATTGCTCCAAGGTGTTCTAATAGGGACCTTCCAAGTGTAATTTGTCCTTTTCCTGCACATTCAATAACAAGATAATCAGTAGAAATCATTTTCCCAAGGATCTTTGTAAACACTCCTTCAGCTATTCCAAGGGATAATATGGTAGTATTATTAGCCCCCATGTATTCAGAGATTTATAAATATCTTTGGGCATAAGACAAAATTCAGACATGATATCACAGTGAGCTTGAAAAGTTTCAGTGTTTATCTCAATCTTTACTGTAGGGAGCCACTTTGATGGTTCAGAATTTATTAGAACATAATTGTGATGCTCCCTAAGCGTATTATAGCAATCTTTTAAGCTAGCAGTGCCAGTCTCAAGAGTGTTCAATCTAGCAAATATTTTTGCGAAAGAAATATCAGTTTGGCTAGGCAAGTTGTAAGTGAGGATCAATTTCTTTATAGCATTAATAGCATCATCCTCATTACATTGGAGGAAATCTCCTCCCACAACAACATCTAAAGCATATTTATAGCAAAGAGCAATTCCAAGGTAAAAACTGCTAAGGAACAAGCTTTGAGTCATTTTAGGCTCAGTTTTTTCATGTAGATCAGAGATTCTAGACCAAGCTTCTTTAAAACTTTCCTCAATTCCTTCTTTAAAAGTGAAAATCATTTCCTCGGGTGACATAGTGACTGGAGCAAGGCTAGACATAGTGGCAACTCAAGATAGGAACTAATTTTTTGTGTTTACAAATAAGAAATCAAACTAGTAAAACTATTTTTTGTGTGTTTTTGATAAAGAAACAAACAAACAAAACAAAAAGAAACTAAGCAAAACAAAAATAAAAAAGTAAAGAGATTGGTTATGAGGGACTCCCCTTGTGAAGATGTCCTTGACTCCCTGGCAATGACACCAGAAAAATGCTTGATGGCTCTGTAATGGCGCCAGGAAAATGCTGGTGCGATGTTGATGTAGAGCTCGTTGGGAACCCCAAGAGGAAGGTATGATGAGCACATCAGCAAGTTTCCCTCAGTTATGAAACCAAGGTTTAATCGAACCAGTAGGAGCAATGAAACACCCCAAAGATGTTGCTAGCTGAGCCTTGGCAGGGCGCACTACCGGTGCTAGTAACAACGTGGAGACCTGCACAACACAACCACAGAACTTTGTCCCCAACTTGCGATGAGGTTGTCAATCTCACCGTGTTTTGTGGAAAACAAAGGATTAAATGTATCGAATGGAAAGAAGTAAAAGTTTGCAGAAAGTAAACACAAAGCAGTAAACAGTTTATAGATTGTATGTAAAAGAAAGGACTGGGATCCATAGTTTACTAGAGGTGGCTCTCCTTAAGATAGATAACATGCTAATTGAAAAAATTACAGCGGGGCAATTGACAAACACCGAGAAAGCAATACATGCATATACTAATCATCTTGACTCCTTTGAGACTTGATTGGGCATTACAATATTATACATAGGCCGCCATCCAACTACATCTATGACTAATAATCCACCTTCAGGTTATCATCCGAACCCCCTCCAGTATTAAGTTGCAAGCAACAGATTATTGCTTTACGAACTGCGTGTAAAGTAAACAATACGATTGTTCTATGAACAAATGATTGTTGTTTTCTCCCTAGTAGCAACAACACATCTAGTACCTTAGAGATTTCTGTCACTTCCCTAGATTACCAAGGCATGAGCCCACTATCGAGCATAAATACTAACTCTTAGAGTTTCTAGCATCTACTTGGCCAAGATAGCTACTAACAACGGAAAGCATGCAAGGTCACAAATAACAAAGACATGATAGAATCAATAATCAATCTGAAATAGCATCTCAATATCCATCGGATCCCCGTAAACACAACATGCAAAATTACAAATAGATGATCTTGATCATGAACGGAGCTCACAAGATCTAGACATGAAAGCACAAAGGAGGAGAACCAGCCATCTAGCTACTACATGGATCTGTAGTCCAAGGATGATCTACTCACGCATCACACCGGAGGCTTGCATGGTGATGAAGAAGGCCTCTAGGGTGAATTCCCCTCTCTGACAGGGTGCCGAGAAGAGCTTCAGATCCCTCCCGATCTAGGGATGGAGATGACGGCGACTAAAGACTCTTTCATGGATTTTGGATCAGGCACTTAGGATTTTCGTCCCGAGGGCATCTTATAGGCGTAAGGAGAGGCCAAGGGGGGCCCCTAGTGCGGGCCAAGCCTGGCCGCGCGGCCAGGTGGTGTGGCTGCCCTCTGGCCCTTCTCTATCTCGTATTCTGGCATCTGATGACTTCCAGAAAAATAGGCATTTTGGCTTTTGTCCCGTCCAATTCTGAGAATATTCATTTTCTGACTTTCCTGGAACCAAAAACAGCAGAAAACAAGAAGCTGGCACTATGGCTCTTGTTAATAGGTTAGTGTAAGAAATCATATGAAAAGTACTCCAAAGTGTGGACAAAACACAAGAAAGTGGATAAAACCAAGCATGGAACATCAAAAATTATAGATACATTTGCAATGTATCAGAGAACAACGCTTGTAAGTCTTGGGAGCACTGGAACCACCTGTGAAGAGAACAAGGTCGATAGCATGGGGATAAGCCTACACACAAGTCCAAGAGGGAGCGTGGAAAAGGTAGGCAAAAAGTTCATAGGACAATTCTACTCAATGCACACAACATGGCTAAACTGAACCAAATTTGATTCTGTCAGGCTGGATTATCCGGCCTAGCCAGGGGCGGATAATCCGGCCCTGGCAAAAAAAATTCAACTTCGCCTAGATTGATCGCAAAGAAGTAGATCGGGCCTAGAAACTGCAAGACTATGATTTCTATGTGAAACAACATCCTTCTAGACAACATTCCACCCAACAAATAACACATCTAGCCAAAGATGGGGAGAGAGGGAGTTACCCTCACTCATTGGAGGAAGAACGCGGAGGAGAAGGTACCCGAAGGCGCGGAGAAGAAGATCCGGGAAGGCCCGGAAAATCCGATGGCCGGAGAGGCTCCGGGGAGGGTGGGGGACGGCAGGCGGCGGCTGAGGAGAGGGAGAGGGTTGGGGACAAGTGCTGCTCGATATGAGCCCTTCCCCCCAATCCCTGCCCTTAAAGATGAAATCCGCCAGGGCCGGATTATCCGGCCTCTACTTGGGCCGGATTATCCGGCCTAAAATCTGAATTTCTGTTGTACACAGATTCAGGCCCGCGTGTCCCCAAACAACACCCCCACAAGGTGTACAAGGGACTTGTGTGCAAGAATAGATGGCTTAGGGGCAGGGAAAGGCTTAGGATTAAGAGATCCAAACTGAGATGGTACTACACACTCAAAATTGCAAGAATCAAATCAACGAAAAGCCAAAATTGAGTGTGATTCCCATAAGAACATGCGATGAGCTAAAACAACCAAAAAGATCCACAAAAATCCAACTCTCCTCATGGAAGAGGTCGGTGGCCGAAGCCACCTTGTTGGAGGGTATGGTATGACACCGCGAAGATATATATTGGGTTCATGACCAATACTCATCAATAAGATCACATATCATAAAATGATATTAAGAGAAATGATTTATCTTGCTTTCGGCATTATGGGGGGAGGGTTAGCCTAATTAATTAGGACCACACTCCCCCTATTTCGATGCCCACACCTATACCAAATAAGTCTGAGATGTACGAGTGAGTGCATGGGTAATCAAGACAAGCTCCTTGAATCAATGATATTTAGCTCATTCCTCAAGTAGCAGAACCTTGCTTCATCAAGTGGCTTCGTGAAAATATCAGCAAGTTGGTTCTTTGTGCTCACAAAAGATAGATCAATATCGCCTCAAGCAACTTGGTCTCGAATAAAATGATTCCGAATCTCAATATGCTTTGTCCTTGTGTGCTGTACCGGATTGTACGTAATTTTGATTGCACTTTCATTATCGCATAAAAGAGGCACTTTGTCACAATTGACACCGTATTCCTTTAAAGTTTGCCTCATCCATAATAACTGAGTGCAGGCACTAGCAACAACAACATATTCAGCTTCGGTGGTGGAGAGAGAGATACAATTCTTCTTTTTAGATGACCAACACACGAGAGATCTTCCCAAGAATTGACAAGCTCCAGAAGTGGATTTCTGATCATCCTTATCACCAGCCCAATCTAAATCAGCATAACCACATAGAAAGAAATTGGATCCCTTGGGATACCATAGACCAAAGTTAGGGGAATGAACCAAATATCAAAATATCCTCTTGACCGCCACTAAGTGACTTTCTTTAGGAGCTGCTTGATACCTTGCACACACACCCACACTCAAACCAATATCGGGTCTAGATGCGTAGAGGTAAAGAAGAGAGCCGATCATGGACCGGTATACCTTTTGGTCCACATCTTTACCATGGGGGTTAAGTTCAAGGTGACATTTTGTTTGCATTGGAGTGGCGACACCCTTAAGATCCATCATCTTGAATCTCTTGAGCATGTATTGGATGTACTTAGCTTGATTGATGAAGGTTCCTTCTCTAAGTTGCTTGATCTCGAATCCAAGAAAGAACCGTAATTCCCCCATCATAGACATCTCAAACCTGTCAGTCATAAGCTTTGAAAATTCATCATTAAAAGCTTTATTAGTAGAACCAAAGATGATGTCGTCTACATATAGTTGGCACGAAGAGCTCCCCCTTAACCTTCTTAGTAAAAAGAGTGGGATCGATTTGCCCAACTTCGAAGCCACGGTCTAGCAAAAGCTCTTTAAGGTGCTCATACCACGCACGTGGGGCTTATTTAAGGCCATAGAGTACCTTATCAAGTTTGTATACATGGTTCGGGAAGTTAGGATCCTCAAATCCCGGGGGTTGATTTACATATACCAACTCATGTAGAGGACCATTAACAAAAGCACTCTTGACGTCCATTTGCTGCAATTTAAAATTGTTATGGGCAGCATAAGCAAGAAGGATACAGATGGACTCAAGCCGAGCCACAGGAGCATAGGTCTCGCCGAAGTCAATGCCCTCAACTTGGGAATACCTTGTGCCACAAGTCTCGCCTTGTTCCTCACAACCATGCCATTCTCATCTTTCTTGTTTTTAAATATCCATTTAGTGTCGATAACATTGCGACAATCCTTGGGCTTCTCCATGAGTTTCTAGACCTTCTTGCGCTCGAAATTATTCAATTCTTCATGCATAGCAACAACCCAGTCCAGATATTCAAGAGATTCAAATACTTTCTTGGGTTCCACCATTGAGATGTGAGCTTGATGCTCACCAAAACTTGCCAGCTCCCTTCTTGTGGAAACCCTTCGTCGAAGATCACTTACAACTTTGTCAAGAGTATGACCCCTTAACTCAAGGTTCCGATCAGCATGAGCCTTGCGACGAAGTTCAATAAGCTTGTTGTCTCTTGGTGGAATAGTTTCATCACTTGAGTCTTTGTTGGAATCGTTTGCTTGACCTTGATTAGAATTATGAGTATCAGTAGAAGGAGGTGACGAAGCATGCCCTTGAGGTGGGTCAGCAGCCGTAACAGGAGGCCGCTGAACATCTGGAGATTCAGGGCCGGATAATCCGGCCGAAGGTGTGGCCGGATCATCCGGCCTAGGAGAACTTGTTGCAACTTCATCAGACTGCCTAGGACTTGCTTGAACTGGCGAGGGGCCGGATAATCCGGGGTTAGCCGGAAAATCCGGCCTAGAGCTTGCACGATTTCTTCAATACCAGGAGCAGTTTGATCGTCAGGAGAGTGGTGGTAGGATATTCCGGTGTCAACCGGATAATCCGGCATGGATCTTTCTAGAGCAGTTGCTTGATCTTAAGCAATTGATGGAGATGGTGTAGAAGTTACTCCCATGGTTGGAACATGTTGAGTATGTGTTGATGAGGGCTCTTCATGAGTAGAGCATTGTCCTTCCCGATCCGCCACAAGGGGTTCCTCAATGGGGCGGAAAAATCCCACGCCCATTCTTCTTATGGCATCTTGGGGTATTTCAACATCTGCATCACAAACATCAACTTGCCCCGCATGGGAGCCGTCATTTTCTTCGAACACCACACTACAAGATTCTACAATAGTTCTAGAGAGCTTATTGTAGACTCTATAAGTGTGGGATTCGGCATCATAACCAACAAAAATACCTTCTAGAGCCTTAGATTCAAATTTAGATAAACGAACTCCCTTGATGAGAAAGAAACACTTACACCCGAATACCCAAAAGTATGAGATGTTTGGCTTGTTACCGGTAAGTATTTCATATGGAGTATTGTCCAAGATTCTACGGAGGTATAACCGGTTGGATGAATGACAAGCGGTAGAGATTGCTTCAGCCCAGAAGTTATATGGAGACTTAAATTCGGCTAGCATTGACCTTGCCATATCCATTAGAGTCTGATTATTCCTATCGGCTACACCATTTTGTTGAGGGGTGTACGCAGCGGAATATTGATGTCTTATCCCCTCTTCACTTAAGAACTCATTTAAGGTGTAGTTCTTGAATTCGGAGCTGTTATCACTTCTTATAGCCAGAATAGGGACGTTGTGTTGACGTTGAACCTCGTTGGCAAAGTCGATAACCGTTTGTTGAGTTTCACTCTTCAACTTGAAGAAATAAACCCAAGTGTATCTTGAGTAATCATCAACGATCACAAGACAATACTTCTTTCCACCGAGGCTTGCATGAGATGGAGGTCCACATGAAGGAGCTCTAAGATCCTTTTTGACGAGATAATAGTCTTCCTTCGATGAGGAGAGTCATGCATTTTCCCTTCAACATAAACCCTGCAAACACGATCTTTGGCAAAGAAGACATTTTCTTTTAGTCCAAGGATGTGGCCACCCTTGTGGAGACTTTGCAAAGTTCTCATATTGACGTGGGCTAGTCGGCGATGCCATAACCAACCCGTGTTAGCCTTTCCGAAAAGACACATCGGGCCTATAGTGGTTTTCCCCGAAAAGTCCACCACGTACAGGTCATTTTCGACATATCCCACGAAACTGACTTTTAGAGACTTGCTCCACAAGAGTACCACCAAATCAGCATCAATATAAACTGCAAAGCCCATCTTACCAAGGGCGCGAACTGAAAGTAAATTGTACCCAAGGGTCTCAACAAGCATGACGTCCACGAGAGAGATATCGTGAGCCAACACGACTTTGCCGAGACCCAATACCTCAGATTTTGACTTGTCACCATAGGAGACGGTTATAATATCATGATTTGGACGCATCTCCGTGATGATCTCCTTGCTTCTGGTCATGTGACTCGTGCATCCGCTATCGAGTACCCATTTAGACCCACCGGAAGCATAACCCTGCAAGAAAGTTACTTCTTGGTTTTAGGTACCCATTTTTCAATGGGTCCTCTCATGTTAGTGACAAGGATCTTGGGGACCCAAATAGACTAAGGAATGTAACAATCATAAGGACCTACATAACTAGCATAAACATCACCATAATGATCGCAATATAACTCAAAATTAGGATTGTTAGCCCCTGCAAAACCATCATAATTAGACTTGTCATTGGTGGTGGTGCTAGTCTTTGGTTGAGCAGTCTTTCTCTTCTTCTTCTTCTTCTTGTTTTTCTTGTTCTTTGTCTTGGGAATATAACCAAGACCTTCTTTTCCACTGTTTGTCCTTTGCTTGCTCAGTATCTCATCTAAAACTTCTTTACCTTTGTGTTGAGAACCTCTTGCAAGTTCTTCTTTTCCATAAGATGATGTGGAGGTGCTTGGCACATCATACATATTCAGTTGAGTTTGGAGTTGGTCATGAGACTCATTTAGAGTAGAGTGATCACTCTCCAATGCCTTGTGAGCACCGTCAAGTTTATCAAACTTCTCCGAGAGTCTAGCATGAGCAGCCCCAAATTCAATCTTTTCTTTCTTTAGTTTCTTTACCTTGGCAAGATCATTGTCACGTTCTTTGATGAGCTGAGCCACAACTTCTTCATGTGACTCCTCAATGGATTCGAATCTCTCTTCCAAAGATACTCGAGCTTCCTCTTCTTCTTCCAAGGAATTCTTCAAAGAAGCTATCTCCAAGGCATCTTCTCTTTCAATTCTGCCCTTTTCTTCAAGAAGATCTTCGGCTTGGGCAAGTTGACTCATAAGAGCATCAAAATGAAGTTTGTGCTCACCTTGCAGGTTAGTGAAAAAGTTGTCCAAAGCAATAACTTCTTCTTTCATTTTAAGACTAGTATGATCATCCATATCCAAATTTATGTTAGTCTTAAGAAATGAAGAGCTAGAACTTGATACCTCGGACCCTCTTGCCATAAGACAAGTGGCATTGTTGTTGATGACGTTCTCGTTTGGCGAGTCGAAGAGAGATGATGGAGTCGATGTGGTGACTATAGCAGCCACCTCACGAGAACTATCTTCATCCTCTTCATCTTCACTTGCAGATGAGTATTCTTCTTGTGCCACCAATACAATCTTGGGTTGCTTCTTGTAAGGGCCATTCTTTTTGATAAATGACTACTTCTTAGGTGCCTTGGATTTTTCTTTAAGAATGAGCCTGCCACCATTGTCTTCTCTATTTTGATATGGATACTCAGCCACAAAGTGCAGCCTATCTCCACAATTGTAGCATGTTCTCAGTTTTGGGCCACTTTCTCTTCTTCCACTTGACCCATTCTTGCGCTTGAGTTCTGACTTGGCCTTGGCAGGATCTTTCCAAAAGTTCCTTGCGTAAAACGCCATGTATTCACCATGAGCACGTTTGACTTCATCGGGGTAGTCCATGGAGGCACCCTCAAAAGCTCTTTCGTCCTCATTTTGCTCAACAACATTATCCTTTAGAGCAACATTGACCCCTTTTTTGCATTCCAATGGCACGGGCACGGTCATCTTCAGCGTTCTTTGCAGCAACTTTGAATGACGCCATTTCTTGCATGACTTCATTGGATGTCATTTGATGGTAGTTGTGTCTACCTTGAAAGCTCTTCAAGTCCGTTGGCTTGAAAGGCATTAAAGCACTCACATATTTTCTTTTTATCCAAGCATCATCAATGTGAGTGGCTCCATGCTTTCTAAATGTTGTTGCAATCCCCTTGAGTCTTCTATACATGTCTTCATGGTTTTCACCATACAACATGTAGAATCCTTCAGCTTCATTACTAAGGGCATCATACCTATTCCTTCTCATGCTTTCATTCCCAATAAAGAGATCGGTGAGGGCATCCCAAGCTTCTTTAGCTGTGTTGAGATATTCAATGTGGGGCATGTCCTTGGGACCCACTCCGAGCTGTATCATGTGGAGAGCCGTAGCATTCAATTGGCTGTCCACAACTTCTCTTCTTGTTAGGTTGGTATGATCTCCAATATGAAGACCCTCTTCGATAATCCTCCAAAGTTCAATAGAGGAGCTGCAAGCATGAGACTTCATTAAGAATTGCCATTGATTGAAAGAGGATGCAGTAAGCTTGGGTGGATCACCCCTATTATTTATATGAGGATGAGGGCTAGGTGGGTCAGGGGAATATAAGTGATGAACCTCACTATATTCTTCCTTACCACTTCCCTTCTTGGAGGTGGAACCATTATGTTTTTCACCTACCACTTCATCTTACCTGGATCCGGTGTTAGCCTTATCCTTGGATGATGGAGTGGCAGCCTCAAAGGAGGATGGAGATGGGGCTACGGATGATGTGAGGCGAGCAATAATTTGATGCATCTCCTCCATCTTGGTCTCAAAGGATTTCAACAAGGTTGTTTCCAACGTCTTGAGGTCATCCATTGTGACCTTATCCACAGCCTCATTCCCATTCTCCTTGGTACCCATACTTCTCTTAGGCGGTTAAGCCCGAATAAAGAGCCGGGGCTCTGATACCAATTGAAATGGATCTTATGGGCACCTAGAGGGGGGGGTGAATAGGTGCTACTCCAAATTTTAATGCTTTTTCAATTTTAGGCTTAACACAAAGGGTAAATTCTCTAGATAAACTATTAGGAGGAATTTCCCTATATGCAAACCTATCTACTAGCGAGTAAAGGCGAGTGGAAGAGGAACAAGTGAACCGTAGTGAAGCACGCGGAGGCACAGGATTTGTTTTACTGCAGTTCCTTCCTTGTTAAGGGAAGTACGTATGCGTTGGAGGGGTGGACGGTACTAAGACCACCACGCCACAATAAGCCTTACCCTGTTCTCCGATGGATCCCGCCACCAAAGGCCCGATCCACCTTTCCACTAAAGGAACCCTTCGAGGCGGGTACCGGTGCCTTTACACAACTAGCGGAGCACAACTCCACAATCAACTTGGAGGCTCCCGTAATGGCAACAAGCTGCCACAAGAACAAGTTATCAATAACAAAGAACAAGATTTGGATATTGACAAGAATACTAGATCAGGGATTTCTCCAAATGAATGGAGAGGAGTTGATGCACTTGATTCGTGAAGACGATGACGATTTTCTCCTCCTTCAATTCCCCCAAAGATCGAAGCCTTCAGGTGGTTGAAGTAGGAGATCTAGAGAGTGAGCTCTTGCAAAGGGTCTGATGTTTTTTGAATGAATCAAGAGTTCTGCTCGTTGGGGAAGAATGGATATTTATACCCCCTTCCAAATCCAAGCTGTTGGTGCCTTTGAGGGCCGGATTATCCGGCCCAAGTGAGGGCCGGATTATCCTGCCTGGGGAAAACTCCGCCCCAGACTCGGATTATCTGGCAGAAAAAACCGGCTACGGACAGGAGCTCACGCAGACTTGCCCTTCACACCTTTTCCTAGGGACCGGATTATCCGGCCCTAGGGAATGGCCGGATTATCCGGCTGGGGGAAAAATCCGCCCCAGTCACGGAATATCCGGGGGAAATTCCGCCCCCAGATAGAAGCTTGCGCGGGAGCTCATTTGGGCGATTTCCTTAGGGCCGGATTATCCGCCCCAACATGAGGGCCGGATTATCCGATCCAGAGAGAAAAACTGCCCTAGAGCCGGACTTTCCTGGGGAAAAACCGCCCCCAGCCAGAGACTCGCGCAGAGCCAGTCCTGGCCAAGGTGGTTTGGCCGGATTATCCAGCCCATGATGGGGGCGGATAATCCGGCCCCCAAACACACAAAGCTTTCCTGCAACACTTAGTACACATTAGAATAATCCATAGTATTGTTATCTAACATACAAAACATGGAAAATCATGAAATGTTCTTTCATAGGGTACCGTGTTTAAATGTGGCAAGCAAATAACGAAGAACGAAAACAAAATCACAAAAATGGAATAACCACGGACGCCAGCCAATAAAACTTCACTATATGAGTGTTTACACAACGCCGAAGATTATCTCAGATGTGACTTATCCTAGTTGGCTCTTACAAAAGTTATATATAATAGTGGAAACCTCTGTCTTCGACTACTATCTTGTCCTCCAAAATGCTAGCTTCCATCTAAGGCAGCACCGACTTCCATCTCTAGGCTGCAACTAGACTGCACAGTTGAGTCATCGGCCTAACCACCGTTCGTACGCCACCCGGGTTTGCCTGTACAAGGTCATGTTCTTGACATACCCATTTAGTATATCTCAACAGCTGTTACCTTCAGAGGCTCTCGGCCCAAGAGGAGAATCCAGGAAACTTAGCACACCGACTGAAAGAAGTGCATGCGTCCCTGCATGCATGGGATCGTGAGACTCTGAAACAACCACGCCATAGACTGGCTGAACTTCAGGAGGAGCTGAATCAGGTGATGGATGGTCCTCTTTCGGATGAAGCAACGAAGAAGCAACAATTAATTCAGCTTGAGATGGAAAATATACATGAATAAGAGGAGATGAAATGGGTCCAACGAAGTAGAGCTAATTGGATGAAATTTGGTGACCGCAACACTAATTTATTTCATAACTTTGCTTCGGCCAGGAGAAAAAGAAATATGATTAAGAAACTAAAGAATTACGCGCGGGATTGGGTAGAAGATCAAGATATTCTATCTCATCATATTAAGAGGTATTTTGAGGGACTATTCACCTAGGGTGTGGATGTCCCGAATGAGGAGGTTATTAATAAACTGAAGTCGTGTGTTTTAGAAGAGATGAATAATATTTTATGTGCTGATTACACGAGAGAGGAAGTTAAGAAAGCTTCATTCAGTATTGGCGACCTAAAGGCTTCGGGCCCGATGGTCTTCATGCTATTTTCTTCAAGAAATATTGGTGCCTCGTTGGCGAGGACCTTACGGGTGAGGTACTGACGGCTATTAATACAAGGAAAATTCCTGAGGGGTGGAATGATACCACTATTGTGCCTATCCCGAAATTGGAAAATCCGGAGAAGGTAACACAGTATCGTCCCATCAGTTTATGTAATGTTGCCTATAAAGTGATCTCTAAGATTATTGTTGCAAGGTTGAAAAGTCTACTTCCTGAGATTATTTCACGTAGGCAGAGTGCGTTTGTGGCCGTTTAATTACTGATAACTTTCTGGTTGCTTATGAATCTTACCATGCGATTAAAATGAAAAGGCAAGGGAAATATGGTCTTTGTGCAATTAAACTGGACATGCATAAAGCGTATGATCGAGTCGAGTGGTCTTTTCTAGAGAAGATCTTACTGAGGCTAGGCTTTAAGGAGAATTGGATTGAGCTGATTATGTGTTGTGTCAAATCAGTGAGATACCAGGTGCGAGACAATGTCCATGATTCAGACTCAATAGCTCCGACCAGGGGGCTTCGACAAGGGGACCCTCTGTCCCCTTATTTGTTTCTTTTATGGGTTGAAGGCCTCTCTAGTCTCTCGAAGTTTGAGGAGGGGGTGGGGAATCTGATTGGAGTAAGGGTGTGTCGCAATGCTCCGGCTGTCTCACACTTGCTGGTTGCAAATGATTCGCTTATTCTTCTGAGAGCAGATATTGCTAATGCAACAACACTCCAAAAGGTTTTATCTGACTACTATATTGCTTCGGGCCAGTTGCAGTGGCGGAGCTAGGATTAGCAGCTAGTGATGTCAAAAGCTCAAAATTAATGGCACTAATGTCAAGAAATAGGATTTATGGGGGTCAATTTTTTGTATCCGTAGCTGACCTTTCCTTGCTAACCAAACTTTTGTGTGGTCGCTTGACCACATAGTCATAGTGCAGCTCCGCCACTGGCCAGTTGGTTAGTGTTGAGAAATCGAGTATCTTCTTTAGCCCGTCTACTCCGGTGGAAGCTAAGGAAGCCATTTGTAGAAAACCAAATATCTTAACTGAAGCAATCACGGACAAATACCTAGGACTGCCTCCCCTAGTTGGTATGGATAGGTCTGATTGTTTCATGCATTTGATAGATAGAATTTGTGGTAAATTGATGGGGTTGAGGAAACTGCTCTCTTTTGGTGGTAAGGAAGTGTTTCTAAAAGCTGTTGCGCAGGCCATCCTGCTTATGCTATGTCGGTATTCAAACTCTCTAAACAAGTAATTAAAGGACTAACTGATACCATGTCCCGTTACCGGTGGGGAGATGATGATGATCATAAACATATGCACTGGTTTGCGTGGTAGAAGATGTGCATTCCGAAGAAGAGAGGAGGCATGGGTTTTAGAAATCTCCATCGCTTTAACTTGGCTATGTTAGCAAAGCAAGTCTGGAGATTAATTTGTGAGCCAGAATCCTTATGTGCCCAAGTACTTAGGGCAAAGTATTTTCCTTCAGGTGATGTCCTTAATGTCGAGCTAAAAAAGGGTTCATCCTATACCTGGCAAAGCATATGGGAAAGAATCCAAAGTTTCAAAAAAGGGTATATATGGCGAGTTGGTACAGGAGAAAATATCAACATTTGGGATGATCCTTGGATCCCCTCTAGTCCTAACCGGAAATTGGTGTCCAGGCGTGGTAATGTGATCTACACAAACTGAGCTCATTGATCCAGTTACAAGGACATGTGATGATGCTTTATTGGACTCTCTTTTTCTATCTGTTAATTCCATGCGGATACATAAAATCCGTTTGGCTGTGGGGATGATGGATGACTTTGTGGCCTGGAACAAGACCAAAAATGGCTTATTCTCTGTCCGACCTGCATATCATACAGAGTGGGATTTTCAATATGGAAGGAAATTAATTCGAACAAATGATCAAGGTCCATCGGATGTGAACCCGATGTGGTCCAAAGTTTGGTCTTTGAAGATTCTCCTAAGGTGAAGGTTTTTTCTTGGCGCCTTTTACAGGCACTATTCCATGTAACGCTGTGTTGGCTAACAAACATATTATTATTTACAGGCACTATTCCATGTAACGCTGTGTTGGCTAACAAACATATTATTACGAGTAGCCTCTGCCCTATGTGTGAGATCTACTATGAAGATACCCTACACACTTTCTTTCAGTGTCCTAGGGTACACCAGATTTGGGAGAAGTTGGGCCTTCTAGATCTAATCAACCAACACTCCACTGTTGATAGATCAGGGTCTACGGTTCTTGAATCTCTACTCCGTTCCCAAGACAAACCTTCTCTGATCCTGGAAGAGGTGGGGTTTAAAGAACTGATGGTGACAACATGCTGGTATTTTTGGCGGCAGCGAAGACAATTGGTCCATGGAGAAAATATTGTCAACCCGGCTCAGACTGTCCAGGCGATTCTAGAAATCACCTCAAACTATGCCAAAGCTGTAAAAATAAATTCAGGTGTTCGTCGTCATGGCTAGGAAAAACTGACCGAGGGGTTCTGCAAACTCAACTTTGACGCATCCTTCCAGGCTAATTCATGCACAGGTGCCACATGCGCGGTCATTCGTGATGCTACTGGCATGTGGTAACTCTAGTATCACTACTATTTCGGATGTTGCTTCTGTTGAAGTGAGGGCGTTGCGCGATGACCTTTTGTTAGCAGGCCAGGTGGGCTGCAATAAACTCATCTTCAATAGCGACTGCTTAGAGGTTATCTCTACTATGATGGTTTCTCTGCTGGACCGGCATCGGCAATTTATGAGGAATGCACTATGCTGTCTAGAGGTTTTTCTCAAGATAAATTTGAGTTTAGCTGTAGAGAAAGTAACAAGGTCGCTTATATCTTAGCTAGCAATGTAGAGGGTTCTCTATAGACTGTCTGGATAGATGATCCCCCAGATTTTATTTTGGAAACACTAGCACATGATGTAACTATTTTTGCAGATTAATATATTGGTTTTATTTCAAAAAAAAGGCTCTCGGGTCTACCAGCAAAATGAACTTCACACAACTGCATAATACAAAACCACAGATTATACTAGTAGTATAAATCGACAAATATCCACCAGCTAACATATCACGGCATAAAATCTATGCAACTTGTAGCATCACCAACTACAAGTTTCCCAATTTTTAAGGTGGATTAGGTTAAGAATCAACAAACCATGGAAATGAAAATTGTCACTAGCATATGGCATCATACAGTACAGATCCATGTAAGTTGGGACATTAAACAAATCGCATTAACATCGCACCAGTTATGCAAGTTGGAAATAACAACGATAGTGGAACACCTATTTCACAGACTATTGTCTAACATCTCTTAGGACCATTCCTTCAGTTCCCATATTTCCATTGCAGCAAAACAAGGATCAAGCTAGTAGGAAAAAGATGCAGTTAGGAACATCACATGAATATATGCGGTCCAATATGGGCACCAATTTTACAACTCGGTCTCATCATGCCTTGATACATATGCTCTGCACATGTAGGACAAGGCGACAGGTCAGCGTGTCTATTACAATGACGAGAACCAAGTAAGAGGGAATAAAAAATAAACAGGAGACCACGAAGAAACATCATTTTTCATCTGATGAAGGGACAGACAATACTGCAGTTATGCAAAGCTAGATGCACATTCTTGTCGCCTTGTAGTTTTGCCACGCCCATGCTTTCTTGCTGTTAGACACAACCAAGATTCAGCAACAAAAGGCCATAGGACCCAGGATTCCATCTTGCAAACCTGTCACCAATAACAATAATATTCAGAACATATTTCTTTGCATCTGAAGGGGCAGATATTCAGCCCAAGATGGGAGCCATTTATGGTCCCGGTGGAACAGCCTTGGTCTGGTTGAATGGCCTATTGCGATTCTGACATCGTCAAAACATAGATGTCCTGGTTATTGATAAGTTGCTTTTGTCAAATAAGTAAGTTTGCATTTATACTGCCTAATTGTAATTAGGCAGTTTTGTTGCCAAAGTTTTGTTTTATTAGCTACAGCAAATTAGCTACAAGGTTGGTACATCAGATTAGTTAAAGATACATAAGCAGTACTGTTTTTTCACAAAAAAAGATTACGGAGAGAAATGAGAGGGAATAGGTGGCTGAAAAGCATAATGTGTTCTAACAACAAAAGGGTAGTATGCTTGATCCGGATTGAACAAAAACATGGGCAAAGGAAATTTCTGGTTCTCAAAGTTATTTACAACCGTGATTCCAACTTCATTTAAGAAAGTAACATGCACTATAATCATGTAAACATATGAGACCGATTTCAAACAGTACTGTCTCTGAAACTTTTGAAGCATGGAATTTTGTATCTGGACTCTAAAACAGACAGAAGCATATTTTGCATAATGTTCGAACAACTGTTCGCTGAGTCTGTTGAAGTTTCAAGTTGTAAATATCATGTGCTGGGTAAACCACATGAATACAAGATTTAAAAGCATCAAAAAAAGAATACAAGATATAAATAAATTGAATTAACCATGTAGCACCTTTGACGTATACTGTACAATATAAAATTGCACACTGATAATTCTATGACTATGTTCATTCAAATTATCGGTCCATAGAGATTGGTATCCGTGAACAGATTAAACAATTAATCTGCCAGCATGAACAAGAAAAATGCTCAAGTTTCAGTTAGCATCTTTGTAAGTAGTAAAAAAGTAACAATCAAAAAAATCAAGCTTTGAAGATAGCTAAGCGGCACTTTGGAATTAAAACTAATGACAGCAATCAAGAACTCATAGCATATCATCACCTGATTCATGTTCCTGGTGATTTACTCCTCCGGTGCCTCCTCAGAATCAGAGAGAGGCAGCAGGGTACCCAATCCAATAACATGTCCATTCAGGCACACAAAGTACTCCACAGAATCATCGTAAGCACCCAGCCTGGCGGAAGCACTAGCGGGCATCATATCAGCGTGCAGCATGTTCCAGAGCTTCGCCTTACAATAGGGGCAGACCTCCCTTGGATGGAACCTAGCCCGCTTCTCAATCAAGATCTTCTTGACCCTTGAAGTGGCAAAGGACTTGAAGATGCCACGGAAAAATCCCAAGTCACCATCTTCCCCCTGATCAAGATGCTCGCATGGGTCAGACACATACAAGACATCCATCCTACACTGCAGAGGCAGGAAGCTCTTGCCCGCCGTCCTTGAAAAGCGTGTCCTAAACACAAAGTGGCCGGGCACATGAACGTTGCCGAACAAGCCCCCTTTTGTGCAGCCGTTGCAGTAGATGAGCAGCTTCCCGAGCGCCTTCCAGTTCCCATCGACAATGTGGCTGCCGTCCGAATGCAAATCCAGCATCATCTTGGGCGCCCTGGCATGGCAGAACTCCTTCCACAGGACCTGCTTGGCGACCTCGTCGAACCACTTGCACACGCACGAGAGGTTGGCGATCAGCCTGGGGTTCCAGTTCATGTGGCGGAAGACGAGGAACAGAGCATCCTCGCTGAGGTGGCCCTTGGTGCAAGAGCAGGTCGCCGAGTGCGTGCAGCGGTGCTGCTTCACCACCAACACCATTTCCGGCAGTCAAATCACTCCAGCAAGCCACGCCTACCTCCCCATGCACCCCCTTCTCTCCTGCACGGATTAAGCCAAGTCAGTTCCATGAAGAGCATTCAATCGCCACTTACTACTCCTATAACAGATCAATTGAAGGATAAGCCGTCATGCAGTGACCTGCAGCTAATCGGTCCGACACGGCGGGCGGCGGATCTAGATGCTGTGCCGGGCGTGCACCCGAAATTTGTGGGAGTTGGTCCGGGATCAAGTGATAACCGGGTGAAAAAAGCTCGTACCTCCAAACCCACTGCCCAAGGCTGCTGACTGGGTGAAGACAGCGGGGACGCGACGAGGTTGAACGGGGACGGCGACGGCGACGGCGGGCGGCGGCGCGCGCGAGAGGAGGCCGGTTTCAGGGTGTGAGACGTCGGCGGCGACGCTGAGCTACGGCACGGAGGCAGCTCTATGGTGCGGCGGCGGCGGAGAGTGTGAGATACTTTTGGAGCCGCATTTGGTGGGATTGGAGCTTGGGTAGGGCAGGAGCGTGAGAGCGGCTTGCGGGAGGAAGGGATCGCGGATGAAGAGGAAAGGGACGGGGAGGGTGGGGAGGAAAAAGTCTCGCTGCTGCGAAGGGAGACTGATTTTGACGGTTCAGATCTTTTTGGCTGGTATAGATGGAGGGTGGATTTTTATTGTGTGAAACTCTACCGATTCATTAATAATCTGTATAAGGAGATGTAAAAGTATAAAAATTATAAAAAAAGGCTTGGACCACCTAGCAACAATTAACAGTAGCGCAAGTCGAAAACGTACTGCCGTCTTAGATGGAGGGTGGATATTTGACCGTATCATTGGGTTGCATATATCACTTGACTGAGATCTCATTTTGATTAAGATTCAAATAGTGATATTTAATGATGAAAAAGAGATTAATGATCTATGTGTTGGTGTACTTGCATAGACGGTTCTATTTTCTTTTCGCCCACCACATATACAAAAGTTGGATCTGTGCGTTGCATCCTCGATTTCTTACCTTCAAAAAGTCACTTCAACACCATTCAGAATAAAACTCACTTCAACACATCTGACTATAAATTTAGAAAAGTGCATGTCGATGATGCAAGTCATAATATTTTCACCCTTTAATCTAACTGCTATACAAATTGAATATAATTCATATAGACATATAGTCTTGCATAAATTAGGTTAGAGGAATCCTTTGAATGCCGACCGGACGGCTCGATCCATCAATGTTTGATTCGCAAGATTTCATAAACACGAAATATGAAACATAGAATTGAAATGGGATGCCAAGATGATTGAGACTTACACCAAATATTATTTCATTAAACTATAGAAAAACTTTGAGTCAATCCAGAACCTCACATGCAAATACAACTTTGTGGAGAAATTCTTAGAAGTAAACATACCACACGGTGGTCAACGCATGCGCTAACACAATTCACACTATTTTGAGTCCTTCAACATTCTCCTTTTGAGAATCGCATTTGTTGGTGCCAACAAAGAAATCCACATCACCCCTTTAGAAGCATTTGAGGCGTCTTGGTTCCAAAAGTAAGCCATAGAAACACCCTTTTTAAAATTCTGTGAGTATGAAAACTCTATAAAACAAAGAGCCCTAATGAACATCCTTTACTCAAGAGAGCAGAATGACCATGTTGGCTGGTGTAAAATGTGATATCGAAGTAAAATGGGTAGCCCCCAGATGGCTGGTGTAAAATTGACACAGGTGGCTCCTTTGGTGTCGATGGTTCTGCTAGAGCTGGTGTAGTTCTCCGCAATCACCTGGTTGAAATTATCCTATCTTCATGCCGCCAATTTTTTAACTGTAGAGACGGCCTACAAGCGGAGATACACGCAACAAAGGAACGCCTCTTTAGCTTTGGGCTGGTGCAATCAACCTCTGATTCTCGAGATGGACTGTTTGAAGCTTAAAAAATATTCTACATGATCAGGGAATGGATCGATCGGTTAACTCTATGATCATTGAAGAGATAAAATCCTTGCTTAAGGATCGTCAGTGTTGCATTACTCATGTTAGAAGATTTCAAATAGGAGTAGTCATTTACTTTGCTAGAGCGTTCTCCATATGGCCTAGTAGAATCTTGCCATGATATTGTAACTACTTCTGCAATTATCTCCCCCCGTTGTAACTACCTCGGTGAATTACGCTCTTAGTTATTGCCTGGATGAACGAAAGTGGTTAAAATAGTACGGTGGGGCCCAGGGCCACTCACGGTAGACCTTTCGGCCGTCCTAACCACTTCCAGACAACGGGACAAGAACGAGCGGCGTAATCGGCAGGCGAAGGGATCAACTACATACACAAATGAGTATGTATGCAAGCCACATACAACAGTCCTCAGAGCCATTCCATCTAAAAGAAATAGAAATATAGCAACGCCATACGGCAAGATCCAAATGTCCTAGATAGATATAATAATTTAGGATAGCTCCTCATACATCACACATCAGAGTATCAGGCGGAAGCGGAAAACAAGATCCGAGTACGGATAAGAAGCAAATTGGCATAAGATGCCCCATAAATAAACACATCCCGCCCACAGATCACACGGATCCCCGTTCCCGGAATCTCTACACCGAATGATCGTTGCCAACATCATCTGTCTCTTCCACCCAGTATCCATCTTGCGGGTACACCTGTTCATCTGAATCAAACAATTTATCGTGCGAGACCCTAGGGGTACTCAGCAAGTCTTTATGCCACTAAAGGGGACACAACCTGGGGTGACGCAATTGCAGCAAAATATAATACCCAACAATTCTACAGATACCCGCTAACCTTCCGCCTAACCAATGATAGACGGAAGTCCGTGAATTAAGAACAACAGTTATAACAGTATAATTATTAGATCCATCCTCCTCCTCGTTTACCAACGAGGAAGCGGACGAACAACCCCCATCATCCGTCGGCAGTTTTTTTTAACCATTCCATTAGTATTGCACTATTTACTAGTCAAGTACTTAGTCAAATTAAAAGCGGTACTTTAATTATACTTGTCTATGATCAAGAAACTGTGCTCCAAGTCGTCCATAACCGCGGACACGGCTTTCAGAAAGATTTACCCTGTAGGGGTGCACGAACAGCAACACACACTCGATCAACCTCGGAAAAACCAAATCAAAACCCAACGAGGCATTCACGACAAAGCAATCACAGGATTCAGAAATATTTCAGGGGGCCACCCCATTAAGCTACCCGCAACGAAGCTGGCCGGCTCTGAGACGGACCCAAGGTTTGTGTGGACGGCGGTAAACGACTGGGAACCTGAAAATGTGACTGGGCTTGTCGATACAGCGAAAACGTGTCACGATCCAAAACAGTACAGGTGCTCCTCGCACAATCTTAAATAAAGCAGTAACATGGCATAAGTACATGATAGTAATAAAGCCCCAAACTAATTGTGGCCCCAGAAAAAAGAACGAATCAAGCTCTGGCTCAGGGGGGGTCCATAAGGCCTCCCGGATGTGGATAGTGCGAATAGTCAAGGAACATGAATCAAGTACTCGGGGTGCTACGGGACACAAGTGAGCATGAAAAACCAAATAGCAGATATTGCTCACCGGTGCCTCTTTCATTAGTTATCCCATTACTACTCAGGTTATGTTGTTTAGGTACCTCATTGTCCATCAGACACTCACGTACCCTACTCATGCTTTCCTACGACTCGCATGGCTCAAACAACTCCTGTAGTAATGGTTCATGGGACCGGGACAAGCTTGGTGTGGTTTAAAAGTAAAGGCCATGCAGTACTTGGGATTCAATTTAATGCAATCGCGACTCAATGATGCAAGAATAAGATAGAGGCAATAGGTACTGTATGTATGCAAGCATGTGGTAGTGCTTGCCTGGCAGCTCAGTTGAAGCGAGAGATGGATCTGGGTAGTACTCCTGTGATTCCTGGTAATTCTCCTGCTGGGCGTCTATTCGAAAAAGAACCAAACAAACAAGGACCAACATAAATAAAGTGCACAAGCATATGAATTAAAATGCAACAAGCACACACGCACGCCATGATGAATGATGCACAATTTTCATGGCATTAAAGTAGCATGGCAAATGTGAGGTGTGGATACAAGAAATAAACATTTTGGCCTTTATTTACCCAAGTTTTATTGTCATAAACAGTTCAGATTTTTAATAATAACATGATGCATGCTTCAATTCAGAACAAGGACTGTATAAATAGAACGGGCTCGTCGCGCTAATCGATTTAGACATATTATTTGTCAAATTTGGAATTATAAAACAGAAGTTATTAATTAAATAAGGAAAAGGGCATTTTATTGTAATTTTAATCATCTCGAAATTTTAAAGTGTTCAAACATTATTTTAAATGGCATATTTGAATTCCTCACATTTTTCTGATTCCAAAACATATATTATATGTATTATTTGGATTTGTATTTTAAAAGTTATTTGAATCTGAGAAGAATTTGAATTTAAATCAATTTGAAAAAGATTTAGTTAAAACAGACAAAGGGAAAATACTTTTTACACCGCAGGTAATTCTAGCCTAGACGCTGACGGGTGGGGACACAACGGACTAGGGCCACGCGCGAGCGAGAAAACGTTTTGTACCGGGCGGAGGCTAGCCCAGGCACTGACAAGCGGGCCCGACGGCGAAGCTGGCCCCACGAGTCAGCGAGGGACGTGGGAGTAGCCCGTCGCGCAGCGGGGATGGAGCGCGGGTTGAGAACCGGGTTTGCTGGGGGGTTTTCTGCAAATTGCCAGGCGGCTGACAGGTGGGGACACTAGGGCTACTGGGGACCTGGCCGTGATCGCCAAATAGCGCGGGGGTCCTTTTTGCAAAAATGGTCGCGCGAGCGCTGTCTGAACTGACGCTGTCTTCTCTGAATCTCGACGACGCCTGACGACGGCGCGGACTTCCGGCGAAGGTGGCGTCGCGTGCGCGGCGAGAGAGCTCTGGCCGCCAAAACGGAACTTGCAGAGGAAGGTCTCGGCTACGGATTTCACTTAGGAAGGTTCGGCGGAGGCGGGCTGTGCTGGCCGGGGCACGCCGGGGAACAGAGGGGAATCCAGGCGGGGACTGCGCGTCGACGGGGCGGCTCGCCGGCGAGGGTCAATTAGGGGCGGCGCTAGGCACGAGAAGAGGGGGAAAACAGGAGGGAACGAGGGGAAGCTCACCTCGATCGATCCCCACAGGACTCGAGGCAGGAGGTGGTCGGAGCGGAGGGGACGGCGAGGACGCGGCGGTGCTGCAGGCGGCGCTCGGTCGTGGGCGGATGCGGGGGATCCTGGGGTCTTCCAGCGGGCGGGATCGTCGACACGGACTGCGGCGGCGCTTCCCGGCGTGTTCCCGGTCACCGACGAGGACGGCAACGGCGGCGCGGCCCTCAGACTAACGGTGGCCGAGAGGAGAGAAAAGGAGGGACGGGCAGGTAGCTAGGGTTTGGGGGAAGCGACGCGGCGCGAAGATAAGGCGGGGGCTGACGAGCGGGAGGCGTAGCTGACGCGGCAGACGGTGGGAGGGACGGCCACCTGCTCCCCGCCGCTGCTTCCGTTTGCTGCTGAGAGAGAGGGGGCGACGGCGTTAGACGGGGGAGAAGAGGAACATGACGGCGAATCGGTACGGGCTGGGGAGGTGGGCCGAGAGATGGGCCGCGATGGGCGAGGCCACTGGTGGGCTGCTGGCTGCGCTGCAGGTAAGGTTCTCTCCTTTTTTTTCTTTCTTTTTGTTTTATCATCTGATTTGATTTATATTTTTGATTTGTTTCAGATTTAAACCAGCCCAAGAATTCATCTTTTTGGGAGTTTGCATATTGGAAAATGGAACAGGGCTAGCTAGGGGGTGAGAGAAAAGGCTTGGATTAGGCTAAGATGAGGTGGAGGAAAATAATCAAGAAAAAAAGAAAGAAAAGAGTATGGGAGGAATCCTTTATATAAACATGAATGTAGATGATTAAAATGATAAAAGTTGATGAGAGAAAAGAGATGGTGATGAAACACAAGACAAGAATCCCTAAAACCAAAAGAAAACCAAATGGCTAAAGGTGGTGGTACTTTTGCATGGCCCATGCAAAATAACAATGCCATGATTTATTTTGTGAAAACAATATTAATATTATGGCATTATTCTTATGCATATCCAAGAAGTGGAGATAATCCAAGCACAAGAATTTAGAGGATTTAATCCACCCCAAACTAGATGAGCTAGAATTAAAATATCAAAAGAAAAAGAAATACAAGCTCATGGTTAATGGGATGGTGGAATTATAAGGTGGTGGAAGAGAAAGGTGGTGGAATTGAAATAAAAGATATGCCCCCAACTCAACTTGGACATTGAATAATATATCAATAACCAAATACAATATCAAGAGGCAAATACAATTAATAATGCATATGAGAGAAAAACCAAAAGACAGAGGGTTTTATATGATGCTCAAATGCAAGGTGGCATGATGACATGAGCATGATATACTCATGATGCAACAATAATATATATGAAGTAGCCAATATCTTACTAGGACAAGTAGCATTACAATTGTTAGACAAATGGGGTGCTACACGTCTCCCCCCCCCCCCAAAAGTCCTAATAAAACCTCTAAAATGGCACGTGTCCATTTACTAAGCTTCTCCTTAATTTCGTGGTTTATACTCCCTCCGTTTCAAAGTATAAGATGTTTTAGTTCTGTGAATAAAATGTATCAGACCACTTTTAGTATGTAGGTTCATCTAGATTTGGAGTGAACCTGTACACTAAAAAGGTCTAGATACATTCTTTTTATAAAGCTAAAACATCTTATATTTTGAAACGGAGGAAGTACAAAATAAGGTATATGCACCCAGCAAAAACAAAATCAGGTATATGCACCCAGCATGGGCGTAGGATACTCTGGGGAGATACCCAGGCCACGGCAGGTCTCTCCCTGACCTGTCAGACAAGTGAAGGAGGTGGAAGGTACCCACTTGGGCTCTCCAAGTGGCCAACTCGCGCCCGTACCGCGTCAGTCCATCGCTTTCGCTTTCGCGCACAGCGTTGCTCTGCACGCTGCCGCATCATCCTGTCTGTCCACTTGCGCTTCTTTTCTTTTTTGAGACGCTGGTGGATGCAGCCAGCACAGCAGGAGCAGAGAAAACAAACACCCAACTCCACGCACGGCGCGAAGGTTATGGCCCATGTTGTTCGGGCCTCCTCGTGGCGCACGGCCCAACACATCTGGGCTCTCCCGTTCAGGAGAGAATGAAATAACGCTTTGTTTTTTTCTTATCTGCGAAGAATTCTGCACGATGAGTTGACTCCATATTCAGTTCTGATTCAGGTCGTCCATTCGGTCCACAAGTACTACTACAACCGTTCCAAATTATAAGACGGCTCGGTATGCTTTTTTAGGCTACCAATTGGAACAGAGAAAAACTAAAAAGATACATAGATATTCATAACCAAAGCACGGTTTCTTTTGAAACGGTATAAAGACGACAATTATTCATCATATGTACAGTGCAAATCTTATATACACCTTAATGAAGGTACTCAATTATATACCACTGCACACATATATAAGAAACTGAACTAAGATATCCCGAACTGTATACTGAAACTATTGGAGTTGTAGTATATGGTTTATTCCTAACTATACTGAAACTATTCGATCGACTACTATATATGTGATAAAATGCTGATCGGTCATCTAGACCGTGGGGACTTCATATACTAACTTCGATGCATCCTCTTGATCCTACTGTGATGGCTCTGCACAAGAATAGAAAACGATATTTTATCAGGTGAAATTCAGAGCATAATATGGACGTATTGGCTTTGTCAGATTAGCGAATTATGAAGGCGAAAAAGAGAAAGAAATTGGTAATTACTTGGAGATGGAGCTGCTGGAGGGTTCAGTGGTGGCACAGGTCCCGCTGCCATGACATCGACAAAGTTTAGAGCTTCCAATCATGCAGATAATTCACAAAATAGAATAAGAGCCGAGAAATAGCTAGCTACTGTACTTACTGGCGCATTTGGCAAGTGCCTGCATCGGCAGCGGGACGTTGCAGCTTCCCGGGAGCGACATCATGCGCATGAAGTTCATGGGCGCGGGCATGATCTTGTTGAGGTCGCCGTTGAGGCCGTGGCAGAGGCAGATGGGGGCATTGTCCACCAGAGACTTGAAAGCGCCGCAGCACGTGGCCGGAGGCGTCGGCACGGTGGTGGTGGTGAGGTAGTCCATGCATGGCATCAGGCCCATGAGCGGCGTCAGGCACTCCGTGATCTGGGCCGGCGGAGGCGGCGGGGTAGCGGGCGCGACCGGGGTGGCGGGTAGCTGTGGCGGCGGCGGGGTAGCCGGCGTGACGACCGGGGCGGCGGGTGCCTGTGGCGGCGGCGGGGTAGCGGGCGTGACGACCGGGGCGGCAGGTGCCTGTGGCGGCGGCGGAGTAGCCGGCGTGACCGGTAGCTGTGGCGGCGGCGGGGTAGGCGGCGGCGATCTCGGGGAAGCAGGGACAGATGGGGTTGGGAAGCTCGGCGGGGAAGCTGCAGGGGGTGGTGGCGACGGGGGTGTAACAGATTGCGGTGGCTTAACGTGGACGCAGGCGGGCTTGACTTTGACTGGTTCGGCTCTGATGGCGGCCGACGGTTGCAGCAGCGCGGCCGCGAGCACCACGGCGAAGGCCAGGAGGAAGGCGACGGCGGACTTGGATGGCGCCATCTCGTGCTTGCCTGGAGGCTCTCGATCGGCTATTGGGTTTTTGCGGTCTCTGTGGTACGACGAACAGACGAGGGCGGTCGCCGATTTATAGGACGGTGATGGTGATGAGATAAGGAAAGGAAAGGCGTTTGAACATCATTTCTTGTACCGTACGAGTAATAGTAACATGGGACTCTATGTTTTGCTTGTTTTCAAACGATCATGCACGAGGTGTTCGGATAAGGAAAGCCCTCGCAAACACAGCCTTATATTACTGGATAGAACTACTCCTAGAATATACGAGCACATTACCGTTCCATTACGTGTTGCAGAATGTTGCTAAGAATCCATAAGGCATACTTTGGCTCTTGTTTGGTTGTTGATAAGTGCCACTAAGACAAGATAAAATAGATGAAACAAAGAGTCCCAAGCCCATGTTCGTGCCTAGCTAAAGATAACACGCATGCTTTAAGTTTGACGTACGTACTGGCAGCTGGGACCGAAAATATGGTGGAGATCGCGGGCCAGTTTAAATAAAACAAAAATGCTACTCCCTCCGATCTAAATTAATTGACTCAAGTTTTTCTAAATTCGAACGTATCTAGTACTAAAACATGTCTAGATATATCCGAATGTAATAAATCTGAGCCAATTAATTTAAACGTTTTAACTATTTTTAAATGATTCACGTATGTATGCAAATTTTCTACTAGAAAATATAGGACCGTATGTGACCTACACACAAAAAAGAAACTACCCCTCCGTCAAAAAATAACTGACTTGGATTTGTTGATTTGGATGTATCTATACATAAAAATACAACTAGATACACACTACTAGGAAACAACCTATAGATAGACAAGATATTCAGTGGCGCATATGCGAAACCATGCGCCACAGAAAAACATCAGTGACGCACTAGAAAACATGCGCCACAGAAGATTGGAAGTTATGTGGCGCATTCTCTAGAACATGCGCCACAGAAGATTGGTGGGACCCGCCAACCGGGGTGGGTTGATCCAAGTTCTGTGGCACATTCTGAGATATGCGCCACAAAAGTTGCCTCTTCTGTGGCGCATATTTTCTTATGCGCCACAGAACATGGAGGGGGGCCCACCATGAGATCTAATTCACCCAAGTTCTATGGCGCATGTTCTGATATGCGTCACATATGTGTTTCACTTCTGTGGCGCATATCCCCACATGCGCCACAGAACTTGGAGGTGGGCCCCACAAAGGAAATCTAATTCACCCACTTCTGATTCAGCATCTGTGGCGCATTTGCTCCATATGCGCCATAGATGAGGGCGTCCACATATAAAAAATGTGACAAAAGCTAGCTCTCTTATCTATCTATCTATCCACCACCACCCATTTCACATCTCTACCTCCTCCCAACTCGTCTTCCTCCTCCCCCCACACCCCATCTTGCCCATAGTTTCTCCATTTTCTTGTAACTAAACCTACTTTAATCCATATATTGGTAAGTGGAAGCTTCGCTCCAACTTCTAGATCTAAAAGTTCCTTACTTTTTTCTCTCACATCTCTATTTGTTTACTAATTTCCTCTTCACCAACTTGCATTGTAGATCTATTTGTCCACACTCTCTCATCACGCGGTCTCGTCTCGATCGCTATTATTGTGTCTACTAGGTGAGTACTTGGCCATGAACATGTAGGTGAAGCTTGTCGCACAGGCGGTGTGTGTGTGCGATCCATGGCAAGACGATGCTTGTGTGGTGCATGCATGTTTGCAATGAGAGGAAGTTTTTTGTTGCTTACTTGTTGTTGTCGGGCCCGGCCGGTGTGGTTGCATGGATGTTTGCCGAAATGTTGATTCATTTTCATTTCGGCAAATTTTTGCACTACCCATATGTCCTAATTTTAGGAAAGGTCATGCCGAATTTTTTCTGGCTAGCATTCATGCATGTGTGTGTTCATATGGTGTGGTTCTCACCTATACTCTCTGTTTTGACCGCTCAGACAACCATGGTCCTCACGATGAGCGAAGGTCGAATTGCTAGGTACGAGAAAGGCGCGAAGGAGGACATGATTCTGAACAACAAGCCCATGATAAGATGTCCATGTCGAACATGCAAACTGCAGCGCTGGATCGACCCTGAATCTGGACAATTGGAGGGTCACCTGCTCAGGCGCGGTTTCATGCGCGACCTCAATGAGGCGCCGGTAGGACATGGTGGTGGTCACGAAGATGTGGGCGGGCGAGAAGACGAAGAGTCTACCGGGCATGATCATCATGACGAAGGAGATGCCAACGGGCATGATCATCATGACGAAGGAGATGCCGGCGGGCATGATCAGCATGGAGAAGGACATGGCGACGGGCATGATCATGATCATGAAGAAGGAGAAGACGCGAACACACAGACGCTGCTAACTTCGGTCTTGTAGGACCCTCATGTTCAAGAACTGCTCCTCAAGGAGACGAGCAACGACAAAGCTGCAGCCAGAGAGAAAGC
Source organism: Avena eriantha (assembly GCA_910589775.1). NCBI lineage: Eukaryota > Viridiplantae > Streptophyta > Magnoliopsida > Poales > Poaceae > Avena > Avena eriantha. The sequence goes on from OU342741.1 coordinate 112,142,951, forward strand.
CAAGCTGGCCCAAATGGAGGTAGACGGGATGACTCCATTGTATCCTGGGTGTCGCCCCGAGGATACACGTTTGAGTGTAACGCTCAAGGCTCTGGAGATGAAGGCCGAACACAAATGGACCGATGTGAGCTTCAAGGCGAACACAGAATACTAGCACGACCGACTTCCTAAGGGGAACACATTGCCAACAAGTATCGAGGAGGCCAAGAAAATCATGTGCCCTCTCAACCTACCACACATTAAATACCACGCATGCATCAATGATTGCGCACTTTATCGGAACAAGTACGCGGATGGAACCACATGTCCGGTGTGTGGCCAAGGACGGTACAAGAGAGGGAACAAGAAAGTTCCTCGAAAAGTGGTATGGTACTTTCCTATCACCCCCTGTCTGCGGCGATATTTCGTAGATCCTAAGGAAGCAAAGCTCATGCAATGGCACGCGGAAAGAGAGAAACCCGAAGATGATCCAGAGAAGTGCAAGATCCTGACACACCCTTCAGACGCTAGCCAATGGAATGCATTAGACATCGAGTTCGAAGAGTTCGGGGGCGATGCAAGGAACGTCAGGCTGGGTATGAGCACCAATGGACTCAATCCTTTTGGAAACTGTAACTACCTCGGTGAATTACGCTCTTAGTTAATGCCTGGATGAACGAAAATGGTTAAAATAGTACGGTGGGGCCCAGGGCCACTCACGGTAGACCTTTCGGCCGTCCTAACCACTTTCAAACAACGGGACAAGAACAAGCGGCGTAATCGGCAGGCGAAGGGATCAACTACATACACAAGTGAGTATGTATGCAAGCCACATACAACAGTCCTCAGAGCCATTCCATCTAAAAGAAATAGAAATATTGCAACGCCATACGGCAAGATCCAAATGTCCTAGATAGATATAATAATTTAGGATAGCTCCTCATACATCACACATCAGAGTATCAGGCGGAAGCAGAAAACAAGATCCGAGTACGAATAAGAAGCAAATTGGCATAAGATGCCCCATAAATACACACATCCCGCCCACAGATCACACGGATCCCCGTTCCCGGAATCTCTATACCGAATGATCGTTGCCAACATCATCTGTCTCTTCCACCCAGTATCCATCTTGCGGGTACACCTGTTCATCTGAATCAAACAATTTATCGTGTGAGACCCTAGGGGTTCTCAGCAAGTCTTTATGCCACTAAAGGGGACACAACCTAGGGTGACGCAATTGCAGCAAAAGATAATACCTAACAATTCTATAGAGACTCGCTAACCTTCCGCCTAACCAATGATAGACGGAAGTCCGGGAATTAAGAACAACAGTTATAACAGTATAATTAACAGATCCATCCTCCTCCTCGCTTACCAACGAGGAAGCGGACGAACAACCCCCATCATCCGTTGGCAGTTTTACTAACCATTCCATGGGTATTGCACTATTTACTAGTCCAGTACTTAGTCAATTTAAAAGCGGTACTTTAGTTATACTTGTCTATGATCGAGAAACTGTGCTCCAAGTCGTCCATAACCGCGGACACGGCTTTCAGAAAGATTTACCCTGTAGGGGTGCACGAATAGCAACACACACTCGATCAACCTCGGAAAAACCAAATCAAAACCCAACGAGGCATTCACGACAAAGCAATCACAGGATTCAGAAATATTTCAGGGGGCCACCCCATTAAGCTACCCGCAACGAAGTTGGCCGGCTCCGAGACGGACCCAAGGTTTGTGTGGACGGCGGTAAACGACTGGGAACCTGAAAATGTGACTGGGCTTGTCGATACAGCGAAAACGTGTCACGATCCAAAACAGTACAGGTGCTCCTCGCACAATCTTAAATAAAGCAGTAACATGGCATAAGTACAGAATAGTAATAAAGCCCCAAACTAATTGTGGCCCTAAGAAATAAGAATGAATCAAGCTCTGGCTCAGGGGGGTCCATAAGGCCTCCTGGATGTGGATAGTGCGAATAGTCAAGGAACAGGAATCAAGTACTCGGGGTCCTACGGGACACAAGTGAGCATGAAAAACCAAATAGCAGATATTGCTCACCGGTGCCTCTTTCTTTAGTTATCCCATTACTACTCAGGTTATGTTGTTTAGGTACCTCGTTATTCCTCAGACACTCACATACCCTACTCATGCTTTTCTATGACTCACATGGCTCAAACAACTCCTGTAGTAATGGCTCATGGGACCGGAACAAGCTTGGTGTGGTTTAAAAGTAAAGGCTATGCAGTACTTGGGATTCAATTTAATGCAATCGCGACTCAATGATGCAAGAATAAGATAGAGGCAATAGGTACTGTATGTATGCAAGCATGTGGTAGTGCTTACCTGGCAGCTCAGTAGAAGCGAGAGATGGATCTGGGTAGTACTCCTGTGATTCCTGGTAATTCTCCTGCTGGGCGTCTATTCGAAGAAGAACCAAACAAACAAGGGCCAACATAAATACAGTGCGCAAGCATATGAATTGAAATGCAACAAGCAACCAAGCATGCCATGATGAATGATGCACAATTTTCATGGCATTAAAGTAGCATGGCAAAGGTGAGGTGTGGGTACAAGAAATGAAACATTTTATTATTCATTTGACCAAGTTTTATTGTCATAAACAGTTCAGATTTTAAATGACAACATGATGCATGCTTCAATTCAGAACAAGGACTGCATAAATAGAACGGGCTCGTCGCACTGATCAATTTAGACATATTATTTGTCAAATTTGGAGTTTTAAAACAAATGTTATTAAATAATTAAGGAAAAAGGGCATTCTCTTGTAATTTTAATCATCTCGAAAATTAAAATGTTCAAAATATATTTTGAAGGGCATATTTGAATTCCTCACATTTTTCTGATTCCAAAACATATATTATTTGGATTTGTATTTTAAAAATTATTTGAATCTGAAAAGAATTTGAATTTAAATCAATTTGAAAAGATTTGTTTAAAACTGACTCAGGGGAAAAACTTTTCTCACTCAGGCGAAAATAACCCTAGACACTGACAGGTGGGCCTTTGTGCTGACTGGACCACGCGCGGGAAAAACTTTTGTCACCGCGGGCTCGCCTAGCCAAAGTGACTGTGGGGTGGGCCAACTGGCGCAGGCCCGCGTGTCTGTGGTGGGCGAGACAGAGGCTGACAGGTGGGGCTGGGGCTGGAGCGCGGGTTGCGGCTGAGAAAGGCGGAGGGTTTTTCTGCGAAAGAGTTAGCGCGGCTGACAGGTGGGGTCGTTAGGAGCGCGGGTCGCAGGAATCAAAAAGGTGGGTTTTTTTTGCAAATTGACCACGCGCCCGTACTGTTTTTCTTCCTCTCGTGTCTGGCGGCAGGTGCGTGCGCGGCGCGGAGTGGGGATTCGATCCCGGGCCGCGGGAGTGCGCGCTGAGGGGGCTGACCGGTGCGGCGGGCTAGGGGAGCTGACAGGGAGGTGGAAGCGAGCTAGATAAGGGGCTGTTCGGCGCAGAAAAACTGCAGATGCCAGCGAGCTCTGGCGCGCGGTGGGTGTTCGATGAAACGCACGGCGGCGTTAGGGCGGTACGGCGAGGCAGACCATGTCAGGGAGGAGTGGATGCTCACCGCGGGCTCGGCGGTAGGCTCGGATCGGCGCGAGGAGCGGCGAGGCGTCGAGGTTGCTGGCGCTTCGACGAACTAGGGTTTCGGGGAGCGGCGAGGTACTGGCGGCGCTGGGGAGCTTCTCGTCCACGGAGGCGCGGTCGGGGTGGTGCAGGGGGTTCCTCTCGGTCGCCCAGGACACCTCCACGTCGAGCTGCTCGGCTGGATCGTCGGGGCAAGGTAGTGCTGGCGGCGAACGGCGGCAGGTGGTTGTCGTCGGGGAGGAAGAAGGAGGAGAGGAGGGGCGACTCGGCCAGATCTGGGGAGGCCAGAGAGGCGTGGGGAGGAAGGGAAAAGAAGGAAGAGAGGGAGGAGAGCAGCTGGGGCACGGCAGATAAAGGTGGCCTCGTGCCACCTTTTCCTTCTCCTCCTCGAGCACGTGCTCGGCCGGCTGGGGCTGGAGGGGAGGCTGCAGGTGGGGCTAAGGACGACAGGGAGGCTCGGCTGGAGGGGGACCCTCGGGTCAGGGAGAGAGAAGAGAGGGAGGGGTAGCTAGGCTAGGTTAGATGGGGCATGGCTCGGGTTAGGGTTAGCTAGGGTTAGGGAGAGGGTTAGGGTTAGCTAGGGTGTGGCTTAGTAGGTTAGAGAGAGAGGGAGGACAAAAGGTCATGCTAGAGAGAGAGAGCAAGCTTAGGGTTTAGGAGAAAAAAGAGAGAGAGAGGAAAGAATTAGGTTAGGTTTTTATTAAGTATTCATGTTTTAATTTGATTATGAGGCCAAACCAAGGAGAAGCATGAGACTTGATCTTGCTTGAGAAAATGGGAAAGAGAAACAAGAAAGAAAGAGGAAGAAAAGAATGGTGGAATGAATCCCATGTGACCATGCATGGAGGATTAGAAATAAGAGGAAAAATGAGATGGGTGAGTTTATGGGGATGGTGTAGTGGTGGTAGATGTTTTCCCAAGATAGGATCCACTACTTCCAAGAAAAACCAATGGAGGAAAAAGGTGGTGGAGGAGCTTGTATGGCCCATGCAAGAATAATAATACCATTATTTATTTTGTGACAACACTAATAATATGATGGCATTATTAATATGCATTTCCAAGAAATGGAATAAAGCCAAGCAAAAGAATTCTTAAAGGACTAGATCCACCCTATTGCCCATGAGATAATAAAACCCCAAATAAAACAATCAAGCTCCTGATCTAGTAGGATGGTGGAATTATAAAGTGATGGAAGAGAAAGGTGGTGGAATTGAAATAAAAGATATGCCCCCAACTCAACTTGGGCATTTAGACAATATATCAATAACCAAATACAATATCAGGAGGCAAATACAATTAATAATTCATGTGAGAGAAGAGCCAAAAGAAAAAGGGTTTTATATGATGCTCAAATACAAGGTGGCATGATGACATGAGCATGATATAATTATGATGCCATAATAATATATATAAAGTAGCCAATATCTTACTAGGACAAGTAGCATTACAATTGTTAGACAATTGGGGTGCTACAGAAACCAGAGTAGCACGCAAAGCACCTGGCCCGTGTTTGTATGGCCGTACAACCTCTCCCCCCCGTGGCTATGCACGAAGCAAAGGTATGTACACATGAGCATTCTTATTCAGGGGCCAAAACAACCAGGTATCGATATGCATCTGTATCTCGGGTTATTGAGAGAGGAGTTAGCCAGCTTGTGGGAGACGCCCGCCCGTATGTGGGACTCCTACACTAAAGAATATTTCCATCTGAGAGCCGTGTTGCTCACGACCGTGCAGGACTATCCTGGTTACGCTTATGTATCGGCCCAGGTGAACCAAAGACACAATGCATGCGTCAAGTGCATGGATGAGACACCGCATCTCCAGCTACCAAGGGATCCTGGGTCTTCGAAAACCGTGTTCCAAGGTACTCGAAAGTGGCTCCGCATGGATCACCCGTGGAGAAAACATGGTGACCTGGTCAATGGTAAGGACGAGCTCGAAAGAGCCCCGTGTCCGAGGAGCGGCGAAGAAATCGAGGAGCTTTTGAATAATTGGGTAGATTGCCCTACACCTGGAAAAAAACGACCGAGGACAAAGCCGCTTGTAACACCCTCAAATCGGCCCTATGCAAGTTTTAGCCCTTTCCGCCAAACCCGCATAGAAACGATTCAAGGACGCCCACCAGACACTTTCGGGCGGGTGGAAAACGAAGTAATACCATTACACAACAGTCCTCGATGGGACCCATAGAACATATATATATATATACAACATGACTCAACGAGTCAAGAATACAGATATACAATACAAAGATCCAAATCACATTGAAAACGATAAAGCGTCCGGCTACGGACAATATGCAAATGGGGCTAAGAGCCCTGAAGAATAACCAATGGCGTCCATAACCCTGCCCAGGCCAAGCCGGAAGGGTAACCCTGCTAACGATGTCGATCTCAAACCTGCTAAAACAAAAGGGGCGCCGACAAAGGGCAAAGGAAAAAGAGGAGCGTCAGTACTGAGGCCAGTACACGGCGAGGCTAGAATTCGGCGGCTCTCGCCTACATAGGTATGGTGGGCTGAAGCGGCAGCGCAGCGGCACTAAACAACCTATCGAGACTCAATACAACTGGCAGTTATCAGAGAGGGATAAGAAAGACCTATTCGGATCCAACCTGAAGCTAACACCAAACAAACCCATCCTGGTATTTCCCCCTCGAGACCAACCGAGGAAGTCGGACCAAGGAACTCACACAGTTGGCAATTTTATTCATTCCATTATAGTTGCAGCAATTACTAATCAGATATAGCTAGCCTGAGTCATCCTGAAGCATAAGTAGTGGGCAGTTTTAATCACCAATCCATTGTAGTTGGGACATTTACTAGTCAGATATAATTGTCCTGAGGAATCCCAAAACCCAACAGTTGTTGACACTTTTATCACATTCCATTGGAGTTGCAATACTTACTAGGCATATAGCATGTCACAAAACAACCTAGATCCACCAGCTGTTGGCATTTTTAATATCCATTCCGTTATACTTGAGCTGATTACTAGTCACATATTAAGTCAAATTTATAGCACTACTTTAGTTATGCTTGTCTATGATCGAGATAGTGTGCACCAAGTCGTCCATAACCGCGGACACGGCTTTCAGAAAGTTTTACCCTACAGGGGTGCACAAATAGCAACACACACTCGATCAACCTCGGAAAAACCAACTCAAAACCCAACGAGGCATTCACGACAAAGCGATCACAGGATTCATAAATATTTGAGGGGGCCACCCCACTAAGCTACCCGCAACAAAGTTGGCCGGCTCCGGAACGGACCCAGGGTTTGCGACGACGGCTGTAAACGACTGGGAACCCGAAAGTGTGACTGGGCTTGTCGATACCTCGAAAACGTGGCGCGATCCAAAACAGTACAGGTGCTCCACACACAATCTTAAATAAAGCAGTAACATGGCATAAGTACAGGATAGTAATAAAGCCCCAAACTACTTTGTGGCCCCAAGAAATAGAAATGAATCAAGCTCTGGCTCAGGGGGGGTCCATAAGGCCTCCCGGATGTGGATAGTGCGAAAAATCAAGGAACAGGTATCAAGTACTCGGGGTCCTACGGGACACAAGTGAGCGTGGAAGAACCAAATAACATATATTGCCCGCCGATGCCTCTGCATTAGTTATATCTAGCATTTTAATAGTTATATTTAAAGACATGATCATCTCCACCAATAAGCTTCTCCACCAATGAGCATCTGTCCGCATTCCAACAACTGTGGTACTTGAAAACACGAGATCGCACCTGAGCAAGCAACTACGACTCGCAAGGCCAGCTACCTACCAAACACAGGTCATAGGAGGTGTCCAAGGCAATATAAAGGCTGCACGGGATATAATTGGTGCACAGAAACTAAAGCATCACGACACGGATAGCAATAGATCAAGAGGAGGAAGTAAAGACTATAAATGCAAAATAGGTAGAAAGAGGGAGGATGCTCGCCTGGGAAAACACTGCCGGAGATTCATATCCGAAGAACTTGTCGATACTCGCATCCACTCATTGGTCTAATCCGTGAAGAAGCAAAGCACTAAAAGAAACATCGGATGCACTATTTAATATTACGGCAGAAGATCCGGCATGATTACGATATGATGCAGATGCGGTGCAATTAGACAGTATTAAGCAGAACCGGGGTCCCGATAATTAATTAAGCGGTTCAAGTTATTTAGAACCCCGCAATTTAAATGTTGTATTAACAGGGCGAAACATGACATCGGTTTGCTACACCAATTTAAATGGAGCCGATATAAGACTAGAAAAGCCCTCATATAGACTCCATATTTAATTATTAGATGAATTGACTAACTGCCCGAATCCCACATGATGAGATGCAAGCATGAACCATTTAATATGCAACAGTTATATAGATGGCACTTTATAAAATAGGGCTAGAAAATGGTCACACATGTCGGATCGACGATCTTGGGGTTCACCGGGTCGATGGTTCGGTCTTGGCGGGATCGGTCTTTGGACTCCGGGAACGGGGCTCCAGGACCCGTGAGGAGATCTTGGCGTCCGGGGTCTCGGTGTCTTCGGATACCAGGTCAGAGAGCTTGGAGGTCTTCAGCTCCGTGATCGAGGGTTATGGCGTTTCGGGCGGCTTCGGATCCAAGATCGGGCTTGGGGTCTTATGTGTCACGAGGTGCATCCCTGGGAACCATCGACATCAAGCCGGTCTTGGTGAGGTAATCGTCGGACTCATCAAACTCGTGCAACAGAGCATCGCCATCTTCACACGATCGCCATAGCAATCAACATCAGGCCCCATGTTGTCATGATCAGTACCAAAACACAGCACATGGAGCAACCCAACTGATACTAGAGGAAAAAAACGACAGCAGCACAAGAGTACAAGGCGCGTGACCTGTAGTGCTGCGAGGCAGAGACAGAACCAGGCGCCAGCAGGGACAACTCCAGCAGGCTCGAGGCTTGGTGCGGTGCAGGGCTCGGAGACGCGCGCGACGACAGACCAAAGGAAGCCCGGGAGTGGCGGCTGGGGGGTAAAGCGAGGTAGCGGCGGTAGGTGGAGGGGAGGAAGCGGAGGCGGGACGAAGCTCCTCGAGACGGTAGGGCCGGCAGCCCGCGGAGCTTGGCGAGGCGGGGGCGCATCTGGCGGGGCGAGGTGGTCGTGTGGGTCGAGGAGGAATGGAGGCGAGAGGCAGGGTCGAGAGAGCGCACGGGGGAGACGCAGGTGGCGACCAGGGAGCAGAGGGGAGGCCGCGGTGCCGGTGAGGACGGGGGCGGAGAGGTCGCGGCCGGCAGCGATGTCGGCTCCAGAGGGGAAGGGGGGCCGCGGCGGCGAGGAGGACGGGTGCGGCGCGCCGCGCGTCTGTGGATCCAGGCGGCGGTGGAGAGCACAGAGAAGCGGGGCGGACGGGCGACGGCCGGCGAGGGGGCGGCCGACGACGTTCGCGCGGTGGGGAAGAAGACGTCGGCGGAATCTGGGGAGGAGCGGGAGCCGGCGAGGTCGAGGATGGCGAGAGGAGGGGAGGTCGGCCCCGGCGGCGGGTGGAGCGCGGGCCGGCGGCGGCCTGAGAAGAGCGGCGGGCGGCGGCGTCCGTCGGAGGGCGAGGAGGGCGCGTCGGGGTAGGGGACGCATGGTTGGTGGGGGGAGTGGGGCGCGGGGTCGGGGGGAGTGGGCCCGCGAGGAGGGGTGCGTGTCCCGCACGAGCGGACGGTGTCGTGTGGGTCCAGGGGACGCGCGAGGCTAGGTGGCTTTGTGCGCTGCGTGCGGGACGGTGCAGGTGGGGGCGCGGGATGGGGCTAGGGCCCCGAGGTGGTCAGCTCGGGGTGGGCGGGCGTGCGCTGCGCCAGGGGTGGCGGCGGTGTGGCGGGAAAAAGAAGATGAGGTGGGGCCCAGCGCGTGGAGGTGGGTGTGAGGGAAGGTGGCGGTGGATGGGGAATGGCCAGGGGGATGAGGTGGCGCACCGCGAGTGGTGGGAGTGAGGTGGCCGGCGGGCTGGGTAGGAAAGGGTAGGTAGTTTTAGGAATTCTGGAGGTGGCCGGTCAGGCTTTCGGGCCTGGCGGGCTGCCTCCCAAAAATAAAATGAAAGTTTTATTATTTAAAACGGGGCTTTTGAAAACCATTGGTAGACGAAGCAAAATAATCGAGAGACCCGGGTTTTGATTTAAAATAAAGACGGGGCGTTTCGAAAACAAAAACAGTCTTTTCGAAAATCGTTTATGCCAACAAATGCAAGATGACATGACGATGCTCAAATGCAAGGTGGCATGATGACATGAGCATGCGGTCATGATGATGCAATGCACAAAAACAACGCGATTTTCTAGTAGTGATTTTAGCAGGATGCCACAATTCGACACCACTAACAAGGGATCTCGCCCTCGAGATCCGCCTCATGGTACCGGAAAGAAGGTCGGCGATCTGAATCTTCTCGCTTCGTGTAGAACCTCGCGACACCACTAACAAGAGGTCCTTGTCCGTGATCGTCGAGAGAACACTCCGGGAACAAAGGATGAAGGTAAAGGCATCCACAAATGAAGCCACCTCTAACTTCGATAGAAAGAGAGAACCGATGCATCTAATCCACTTCAATGTACGAAAGCAAATAGATTGAGTAGTCGGCATGGGGGCCAATCCATCACGCACCCAAACTATTACTCCGCACAATTAGTAGAAAAGCATGCAACCATTCTTAGAATCAGACTGAAGATCTCGACAATCGAGGCTCGGAAGACAAAGGTGGAATGCAGACTCTGCATCGGATCTGGCGTAGAGGATGTCGGCGCGTCGGAAACACCGGAAGGCACAAACGAGGAACAGAGAGAAGTCCAACAGATAAAGGATTCCACAGATAACACGGAGACCGGAGGTAGAAACACCGTTACCAAAGAAGGAAGTGAAACCCTGAAGGTACAACGGAAACCCAACCACGAGAATTCCTGGACTCGAAGAAAAGATAAGAGAGCAGATTCAAAACACACAGAGGTAAGAGGAGAACAGCAGAGGGGTAAGGAGTAAAAATCAGACCTAATCAGATCTATCCAACCGATTTTCAAACATAGTTTTGACACTCTACTTCGGCCGTTAGCTAGGTTATCCTACAGGCTGGACTTGTGGGGTATCGCAACTGCTGGGCTCTGATACCACTCTGTAACACCCTCAAATCGGCCCTATGTAAGTTTTAGCCCTTTCCGCCAAACCCGCGTAGAAACGATTCAAGGACGCCCACCAGACACTTTCGGGCGGGTGGAAAACGAAGTAATACCATTACACAACAGTCCTCGATGGGACCCATAGAACGTATATATATACAACATGACTCAACGAGTCAAGAATACAGATATACAATACAAAGATCCAAATCACATTGAAAACGATAAAGCGTCCGGCTACGGACAATATGCAAATGGGGCTAAGAGCCCTGAAGAATAACCAATGGCGTCCATAACCCTGCCCAGGCCAAGCCGGAAGGGTAACCCTGCTAACGACGTCGATCTCAAACCTGCTAAAACAAAAGGGGTGCCGACAAAGGGCAAAGGAAAAAGAGGAGCGTCAGTAGTGAGGCCAGTACACGGCGAGGCTAGAATTCGGCGGCTCTCGCCTACATAGGTATGGTGGGCTAAAGCGGCAGCGCAGCGGCACTAAACAACCTATAGAGACTCAATACAACTGGCGGTTATCAGAGAAGGATAAGAAAGACCTATTCGGATCCAACCTGAAGCTAACACCAAACAAACCCATCCTGGTATTTCCCCCTCGAGACCAACCAAGGAAGTCGGACCAAGGAACTCACACAGTTGGCAATTTTATTCATTCCATTATAGTTGCAGCAATTACTAATCAGATATAGCTAGCCTGAGTCATCCTGAAGCATAAGTAGTGGGCAGTTTTAATCACCAATCCATTGTAGTTGGGACATTTACTAGTTAGATATAATTGTCCTAAGGAATCCCAAAACCCAACAGTTGTTGACACTTTTATCACATTCCATTGGAGTTGTAATACTTACTAGGCATATAGCATGTCACAAAACAACCCAGATCCACCAGCTGTTGGCATTTTTAATATCCATTCCGTTATACTTGAGCTGATTACTAGTCACATATTAAGTCAAATTTATAGCACTACTTTAGTTATGCTTTTCTATGATCGAGATACTGTGCTCCAAGTCGTCCATAACCGCGAACACGGCTTTCAGAAAGTTTTATCCTGCAGGGGTGCACAAATAGCAACACACACTCGATCAACCTCGGAAAACCAACTCAAAACCCAACGAGGCATTCACGACAAAGCGATCATAGGATTCATAAATATTTCAGGGAGCCACCCCACTAAGCTACCCGCAACGAAGTTGGCCGGCTCCGGAACGGACCCAGGGTTTGCGACGACGGCTGTAAACGACTGGGAACCCGAAAGTGTGACTGGGCTTGTTGATACCGCGAAAACGTGGCGCGATCCAAAACAGTACAGGTGCTCCACGCACAATCTTAAATAAAGTAGTAACATGGCATAAGTACAGGATAGTAATAAAGCCCCAAACTACTTTGTGGCCCCAAGAAATAGAAATGAATCAAGCTCTGGCTCAGGGGGGTCCATAAGGCCTCCCGGATGTGGATAGTGCGAAAAATCAAGGAACAGGTATCAAGTACTCGGGGTCCTACGGGACACAAGTGAGCGTGGAAGAACCAAATAACATCTATTGCCCACCGATGCCTCTGCATTAGTTATATCTAGCATTTTAATAGTTATATTTAAAGACATGATCATCTCCACCAATAAGCTTCTCCACCAATAAGCATCTGTCCGCATTCCAACAACTGTGGTACTTGCAAACACGAGATCGCACCTGAGCAAGCAACTACGACTCGCAAGGCCAGCTACCTACCAAACACAGGTCATAGGAGGTGTCCAAGGCAATATAAAGGCTGCACGGTATATAATTGGTGCACGGAAACTAAAGCATCACGACACGGATAGCAATAGATCAAGAGGAGGAAGTAAAGACTATAAATGCAAAATAGGTAGAAAGAGGGAGGATGCTCGCCTAGGAAAACACTGCCGGAGATTCATATCCGAAGAACTTGTCGATACTCGCATCCACTCATTGGTCTAATCCGCGAAGAAGCAAAGGACTAAAAGAAACACCGGATGCACTATTTAATATTACGGTAGAAGATCCGACATGATTACGATATGATGCAGATGCGGTGCAATTAGATAGTATTAAGCGGAACCGGGGTCCCGACAATTAATTAAGCGGTTCAAGTTATTTAGAACCCCGCAATTTAAATGTTGTATTAACAGGGCGAAACATGACATCGGTTCGCTACACCAATTTAAATGGAGCCGATATAAGACTAGAAAAGCCCTCATATAGACTCCATATTTAATTATTAGATGAATTGACTAACTGCCCGAATCCCACATGATGAGATGAAAGCATGAACCATTTAATATGCAACAGTTATATAGATGGCACTTTATGAAATAGGGCTAGAAAATGGTCACACATGTCGGATCGACGATCTTGGGGTTCACCGGGTCGATGGTTCGGTCTTGGCGGGATCGGTCTTCGGACTCCGGGAACGGGGCTCTAGGACCCGTGAGGAGATCTTGGCGTCCGGGGTCTCAGTCTCTTCGGATACCGGGTCAGAGAGCTTGGAGGTCTTCAGCTCCGTGATCGAGGGTTATGGCGTTTTGGGCGGCTTCGGATCCAAGATCGGGCTTGGGGTCTTAGGTGTCACGAGGTGCATCCCTGGGAACCATCGACATCGAGCCGGTCTTGGTGAGGTAATCGTCGGACTCATCAAACTCGTGCAACAAAGCATCGCCATCTTCACACGGTGGCCATAGCAATCAACATCAGGCCCCATGTTGTCATGATCAGTACCAAAACACAGCACATGGAGCAACCCAACTGGTACTAGAGGAAAACAACGACAGCAGCACAAGGGTACAAGGTGCGCGACCTGTAGTGCTGCGAGGCAGAGACAGAACCGGGCGGCACCAGGGACAACTCCAGCAGGCTCGAGGCTTGGTGCGATGCAGGGCTCGGAGACGCGCGCGACGACGGAACAAAGGAAGCCCGGGAGTGGCGGCTGGGGGGGAAAGCGAGGTAGCGGTGGTAGGTGGAGGGGAGGAAGCCGAGGCGGGACGAAGCTCCTAGAGGCGGCAGGGGCGGCGGCCCGCGGAGCTTGGTGAGGCGGGGGCGCATCTGGCGGGGCGAGGTGGTCGTGCGGGTCGAGGAGGAATGGAGGCGAAAGGCGGGGTCGAGAGAGCGCACGGGGGAGACGCAGGTGGCGACCAGGGAGCAGAGGGGAGGCCGCGGTGCCGGTGAGGACGGGAGAGGAGAGGTCGCGGCCGACGGCGACGTCGGCTCCAGAAGGGAAGGGGGACTCGGCGGCGAGGAGGACGGGTGCGGCGCGCCGCGCATCTGCGGATCTAGGCGGCGGTGGAGAGCACGGAGAAGCGGGGCGGACGGGTGACGGCCGGCGAGGGGGCGTCCGATGGCGTTCGCGCGGTGGGGAAGAAGACGGCGGCGGAATCTGGGGAGGAGCGGGAGCCGGTGAGGTCGAGGATGGCGAGAGGAGGGGAGGTCGGCCCCGACGGCGGGCGGAGCGCGGGCCGCCGGCGGCCTGAGAAGAGCGGCGGGCGGCGGCGTCCGTCGGTGGGCGAGGAGGGCGCGTCGGGGTAGGGGACGCGTGGTTGGTGGGGGGACTGGGGCGCGGGGTCATGGGGAGTGGGCCCGCGAAGAGGGGTGCGTGTCCCGCATGGGCGGACGGTGTCGTGTGGGTCCAGGGGACGCGCGAGGCTAGGTGGCTTTGTGCGCTGCGTGCGGGACGGTGCAGGTGGGGGCGCGGGATGGGGCCAGGGCCCCGAGGTGGTCGGCTCGGGGTGGGCGGGGCGTGCGCGGCGCCAGGGGGTGGCGGCGGTGTGGCGGGAAAAAGAAGTTGAGGTGGGGCCCAGCGCGTGGAGGTGGGTGTGAGGGAAGGTGGCGGTGGATGGGGATTGGCCAGGGGGATGAGGTGGCGCACCGCGAGTGGTGGGAGTGAGGTGGCCGACGGGCTAGGTAGGAAAGGGTAGGTAGTTTTAGGAATTCTGGAGGTGGCCGATCAGGCTTTCGGGCCTGGCGGGCTGCCTCCCAAAAATAAAATGGAAGTTTTATTATTTAAAAGGGGCTTTTGAAAACCGTTGGTAGACGAAGCAAAATAATCCGGAGACCCGGGTTTTGATTTAAAATAAAGACGGGGCATTTCGAAAACAAAAACAGTCTTTTTGAAAATCGTTTATGCCAACAAATGCAAGATGACATGACGATGCTCAAATGCAAGGTGGCATGATGACATGAGCATGCGGTCATGATGATGCAATGCACAAAAACAACGCGATTTTCTAGTAGTGATTTTAGCGGGATGCCACACCGCTGCTGGGTGTATGGAAAGCAAGGTATGTTTTCTGGGACCTGCCGTATTGCAAGGTCCTTCACACTCCCCATAGCCTCGATGTAGTGCACATCACGAAGAACGTTACCGAGAGTCTGCTTGGCACTCTACTGAACATTCCGGGGAGGACCAAGGATGGGCCGAAAGCAAGAAAGGACCTTAAATTGCTTGGCATAAAGAAAGATCTTCAGTATCCTGATAGTGATGATGATGATGATGATGATCAGACGGAAGGGACTCAAGGTCGCCGCAAAAGAGTTACGAAGAATGAGGTGGTGCTTCGTGCTGCCTGCTTCACTCTAAGTCTGGAGGAGCTTGAGCAGTTTTTAAGGTGCCTCTTAGGAGTGAAAGTTTCTCACGTTTACTCAGTGAAGATAAGAAGATATCTGGATGTGGCGAAGAAGAGATTCAGCGGTATGAAGTCTCACGACTGTCACGTGCTGATGACGCAGATACCCCCCGTTGCGATCCGTGGGATAATGGACGAGCATGTCCGTGAGACGTTGTTTGGCCTCTATAACTTTTTCGACGTCATATCTAGGAAGTCGATCGGTGTGAAGCAGCTCGACATGCTACAGGAAGAGATCGTGATGATACTATGCGAGCTTGAGATTTACTTCCCGCCCGCATTCTTCGACGTCATGGTGCATCTGCTTGTACATGTCGTGGACGACATCATCTAGCTCGGGCCGACATTCCTGCACAACATGATGCCGTTTGAAAGGCTAAACGGTGTCATCAAAGGATTCGTTTGCAACAGGTCTCGTCCAGATGGAAGCATAGCCAAGGGCTTTCTGATCTACGAGTGCATCTCCTTCTGCCAGAATTATCTAACCACCGAGAACGAGGATGTTGGAATACCCACAAAGAAGCACCTCGGCAGGCTCGGTGGATATGGTCACCGCGAGGGCTGCCGCTCACTGCATGTCGGGATTGATGGTCGACGCACTGATTTTGAAAGGGCACACCGAGTCGTGCTACAACACATTGAAGTGGTCGGCCCTTGGGTCGAAGAGCACAGAAGCTTAATCGAGCAAGAGTACGTCGACCAGGGCCGGCCGAGGAAGAAGGGAGACGTAACCAGAGAGCACAACTCCAGCTTCACGGGTTGGTTCAAGAAAAGGCAATTGGACAATCCCCCACAGACGCCTTCTACGGAAGATCAAAAACTCATATTCTCCTTGTCGTAGGGCCCAGGGCACAACCTAAGGACCTATCAGTCATACGACATAAACGGTTACAGATTCTACACCGAGGAAAAGGACAAGAATAGTGAATATCAAAACTCAGGAGTAACTATGTTATCCTTTGCTGATGATGAGACTACTGTGATGGAAAGATTCTACGGAAGGATCGAGGAGATATGGGAGCTCGACTACTGTGGGGCGATCGTACCGATGTTCCGTGTTAGATGGGCCAAGAACATGGAAAAAGAAGGCCGCTATTTCACCACAATGGTTATACCAGATGCCAAATCAACGAAGAACGCCTTCGCAAAAAATGAGCCTTGGGTACTCGCTAGCCAAGTTGATCAATGCTTTTTTATTACCGACTCGTCAAAGCCCAACCGTGTTGTAGTTAGGAGGGGCAAGAGGAGCATCATCGGAATGGAAGGAGCCGCCAACGAGCAAAACTTCAACAAAAACGGCGACCCGAAGATCGAAGAGGAATTCAACAAGTACTTCGACATGCCTACTACTACTAAAGTAAGAAGGAAGACCACACTGCCTACTAAAGGTTGTCCATACACAAGAGGAAATCTCAAAGTGCACGGGCTAAAGTATTCAACCGCGACGAAAAAGGGCAAGAAGATTGTGAAGAGACACTAGCAATTGTGTGACTTTTTGGTGTATTAATTCGTGTGGGTATTAGTTAGAGACTAAAACATATAATGTGATATTCGTGTGGGTATACAAATTCACATTTGTGTGTGACAAGCAAACACACAAATATATATGTATGAATAAATATGCATATGTGTTCTTGCTTTTTTTAATACATATGCATATATGTATATGTTCTTACTTTTTTTGAATAAATATGCATATGTGAATAAATATGCATATATGTATATGTTCTTGCTTTTTTTGAATAAATATGCATATGTATGTAATTAAAAATATTTAAAAAAATGTGTGAGACAGCCAGGATTCGAACCTAGCTGCCCCAGGTGAGAGCAAGCGAGTAAGACCACTAGGACAAGTATCAGATCTTGTTATACTACGAGACGCCACGGTTTTTTACTATGTCAAGAAGTTCTGTGGCGCATTCCTTCAGAATGCGCCATAGATGTGCCAACTTCTGTGGCGCATTCTGTGGGAATGCGCCACAGAAATTTCACACTTAGCCACAGAACGGTTCGGCCTCTCCCCCTAATCCCCCCTTTCTCTCTCTTGATCCACACTTAGCCAATCTGTCGCCTCTCTCTATCATCGCAAACCCTAGCGCCGGAGCCGTCGTGGAGGAGAGCCCGTGGAGGAGGAGAGCCCCATCACCGCCACGCCGGAGCCTGTGGAGGAGAGCCGCCCCCCATCGCTAGAGACCTTGGAGGAGGAGCCCGTCCGCAGCGCGTAGGAAGAGGAGCCCGTTCACAGCCACCTCGCCGGAGCCCGTGGAGGAGGAGCCACCTTGCCGTCCGCCGTACACCTCACCATTCGCCATCCACCTCGTCACCGTCCGCCGTCCACCGTCCCTAGGTACCACAGACTACATCTCCCCATGAACCTCTCCACCATGGACTCTACAGCAGGTCGCGGCTCTTTGACTATGCACAAATTGGTTAATTAGATAGGGGCAATTAAGAAAGATGCTCGAGTAGTGTCAATTGTGATGATATACTTGATTATTTTCTACTTTTCTTTGTTGTTGATTGTTGTTCATCTAGCAGAGTGAGACAGTGAGTACTATACTTAGCCATGATGAATTATAATGTGATGTTTTTGTGATAAAACATGTGTCACACTTGGGCTATGGACTCGTTTACCTGATGCAGTGCTTGTGTAGTTGTGTGTACTGGAATGCCTCAGGGATCCTTGGCTCGATCCTTTCCTGAGCAGCAACTTTGCTGTAAACTAAGAGTCTAAGAAAAGGTTTTGTACCATCTGCAGGTTTTTCAGAATGTGTGCAGAATTCCTCATTTGTATTCTGGTCCACTGAAGCTATCTGGACCTACCTTATATGTGTTACTGATCCTTGAGCATATGTTGTGTTGCAAGTCATACTGTAGCTACACGACTAGAAAGTAGTTGGATAAGATGTATGTACCAAGTGGTACTAGCTGGGTAATTCAGACCTTGATGATCACATCTGGTTATTACTTGATGTCCCCTGGTCTATATATAGTCTAAGTTGCTAGTGTTGAATTCACCATCTCCAAATTGACCGTGATCGATGTTTTGTTGCGATTGCTGACCACATTTAGCATGGTATTTACACAGTTACTGTCTAGGCTTATATAATGTAAATGATGTAGAGAAGAGGGATAATGTAAATGATGCTAGGCTTATTTACACAGTTACTGTCTAGGCTTATATTATGATGCTAGGCTTATTTACACAGTTACTGTCTAGGCTTATTTACACAGTTACTGTCTAGGCTTATATCCTATTTTTCCTGATTGGTTTCACGGTTCACCTTAAATAAAGGCATCAACAGTTCAATACACATTTCTCCATGCTTTCTATACCTATATGAAAGAGCTATGCTCTGTGCTAGTTTCTTGCAGCATCAGCTGTGTGCTATGCTGTTTAGTTTGCTTCAAAATAGGCAGTAGCTTAGTTTCCTAGCTTAGTTACAATTTTTGCAGCCCAAACTATGGTGATGGATTCTACATGCTTACCGTAAATCTTTAGTGAACTTGTGAACTAAACATGTTATATATGTGAAGTGCAGAAGTGTTGTTCCTACTGCAGTAAAAAGAATGGCAAGGAGTGTTACTGGCTAGGGAGAAATCTTTTGAACCTTGTAAACTGAACTACTCCATGAAATTCTTTTCCTGTACAAAATGATGGCTATGTGCTCCTGTAGCTCTGTGCTTGTTTGTTTGTGTGAGCATGAGGTGGCTCTGTGCTCTTGTAGCTATGTGCTTGTTTATCTTAAGTTTTTAACACTAATTATAGTGTTGTTATGTGGTGATGTTGTTACATGGTGCTGCTATATGGTGATGCTATATGGGGATGGGGCTGTTAATATGGGGATGGGGTGTTTTGTCTTGCAAGGATTTCATTTGAGTTGCCCATTTCTCCCGAAGTGTCGATTCACTTCCGTTTCGGTTGAAAAATGGGCACTCCTAGGTCAAAAAAATAGCAAAGGTCATGCCGAATTTTTCGGCCGAGATTTGTGCTAACTTTTTGCCTCTTTTAAATAGAGTGGCGCAAACATGTCGGGCAACAAGGAGTCTGGCCCTTCTAAGCACATGATCAGCGTCGAAGAAAAAGCTAGACAGGCCAACCAGTCACTCTGGCGGGGGTCCCAACAGGAGGAGGAGGCGATGAGGATGACAACACCGATGGCGGTGCCCGTCGCCAGAGCTGTTGGGGCCAATGAGGGCGGAGATCCTGATTACGAGGGGGACGAAGATGACTATGATGGAACTAGTGAAGGCGGCGGCGAAGAGGATGACACCACCGATGGTGGTGCCCGCACCAATGGCGACGAGCGCACGGATGTCGGTAGTGGCAACCCGACCACTTCTCAGAAGAAGAAGAAGGAACAGAAGGAGCGGAAGGTGCTAGTGCTCGCCACCGTCTGCGATGAGTTCACTGAGGTCACAGAAAGTGGCCAACCCATTGCGCCAGAGGCGATTGCTAAAGGGTACGGTCTGCAACTCGGGTGCATCGTCCAGAAAAGCATGTCGATCAACATGAAGTACATCAGACATGCTGACAATGCTGCTTTGGTCGATAACCTCCTTAAGAAGCTTCACAAGTGATACAGATTCCCAAAGCGGTTTTGAAACCTCGAGAGAAAGAACCCGGTGAACAAACTAGCCCTCACGAAGATGAGCAACGCCTTGAGCAGCTGGAAAACCCGGGTAAAGAATAGCATTGACAAAGGTGAAAGCTGGGAGGTTATTAGTAAGAAAAATCCGATGCTCGACGAAGAGGAGTTTAGGATATTCAAGGCAGATATAGCTACCACTGACGCTATAAAATGGACTCAATGGGAAGGAGTATGCGGGAACAGAACATAGGTAACCACCGCCTTGGAAGCGGCGGTTACAGGGGGAAACAGGCCATTTGGGACAAGGAGGACGCCGAGCTTGAACGCCTTGGTAAAGACAACCCTTGTCTTAAAATCACGGACTTGCAGCTTAGGCAATTTGTTCGGGCCCGCTACTACCTAGACAAGGAAACAGGGAAGTTCATCACCGACGATCCGGAGGTGAAGTAATTCGAGAAGAAGCTGGTAAGGAATTTATCACCGATCTCAAGTCTATTGCGTTCTAATTAAGATAATGAAGTCAAGAATCTAAATGGGTTCACCTTTCCTTGTCTCTACAAGAGGATGAACTGAACGCTACTGCCACAGAGTCGTCCCAGGATTCGACGGAGCCGTGGGACACGGTTTTCAGCAGGGCGACCAATGCTTACAAGAAGAGGGACAAGGGGTTGCCACCGTCCTCAGTTGGCCGTGTGTCCGGCTTCGGTACGAGCATGAAGTTCAAGGAGTACTACAAAGAGGACGCCAAGAAAAGAAGGGAGAGGAAGAACCAGGATAAAGCCGCTGTTGCAGAGCTGAAGATGAAGGTGCAGACACTGGAGGAGAAGGCGGTGGACGAGAAAACGGTGGAGAAGTTATTGGAAGAGAAGCTTCGCTCGATGACCCCCCTGAGTTTTTCAAGGGGCTTACTGCTTGGAATGCGGGAGGTCGACAGGGGCCGATACATCTGCCCAGCTTAAGCGGCAGCAACTCGGGCATCAATGTTACCGTGTCACCGGACCTGGTGACCCTGCCGGCCGTCAACGTCGGGACGCAGCTGCTCGTTTTGGTCACACCGACACCCCCTCCCGCCAAAGATACCAATAAGGCACAGCCGATGGCGGTGGTGCTTCGTGAGGCACCCGAGCGGGAGATTGTAGATGATGATAGGCCTGCCGCCGGCATCGGCCGTGTCTCTACATTAGCCGAGATCCACGCCATCACCAAGGTAACTAATTAGTTAGTGCACGTCATCTCCTTTATGCCTTTGATGCATGACTGCTGCCATCTCATGACGCTCAACAACATGTTTTTGCCTCAGGACACTTCTTGCGTACTCCTGCTTAAAGATGCGGCAGTGAGTTGAAGGATGTTGCCAAGGGCACTCTTATACAACCGGTGAGCCGCATGATGCACAACAATCCAATGGATGATGACGTGATGAGGGTCAGGTTGGCTCGGGTGTTGCCAGGGTGCGACGACATGGACCCCCCTTTCAACCTCAGGGAGCCGACGAACACAAGACCCTTGGGGAATGCTACAACTGGCCCTTGACATGGCCGAAGACCCAGATTCGTCTTGCGGGGGGAGCACCAGCGCCACCTCTCGACCGATCGCCCAACCACCACCTCGGAAGCCAGTAGCCGCCGTCGTCGCCACCACCAGCCGTCACCATCAACTCTTGGCAGCGTGTGCACCGCCACATGGCAAAGACGTTGTGCCGCAACCGCCGTCGCCCCCGCTACCACCACCACATGATGGCACCCATGAAGATGATGATGAATTGGTCAACGTTGACGACTTCATCAACACCGGTGCCGCCAAAGGATTGTATATGCCTTGGTCGGCCCAATATATGCAAGCAGCGCCTGGTCTTCCATGGTATTTCTCAAGAGACGCCTCCGGCCGCCGATCCACCACAAGAGAAACCGAGACTGGTTTTCAGCCCCAACAAACTCCGAAAGGCGACTGATGAGAAGATGGCAGTGGCTGACACTGTTGTGAAGAAGAAGCACTACAGGAAGAGAGGTAATAATAATAATAAGAAGGGTGCGAGCCAGCCTCTTCCGAAGAGGATCCGGGGTCAGGACGCCGTCGTCGTACCATCCACACAATTTGGCTTGCCCCGAGTGCATGTAGCTGGTGATCCGATATTGACTCCAGATATGATCCACATTGCGGTTGGAGCCATGTTAACTTTGCACGAGGGTGTCAAGACACTAGAGGCCCTCCTTCTTAAAGACGAAGATCCAAATTACCCGGTTTCATGGCCAAGGTGCCATTGGACGTGGGCTTCGTCGATGAACCCCCCGCGGATATATTCTTCATAGCATTCGTGGACATATTCAAGCTGTTTCTCATGAAATGGCTAGACTATAACTTGGTCCGCCTATACGCGCTCAATCTGGCGATCACGATCAAGAGAGAAAGTACCCCGGAAATCGTGATAGTGGATACCTACTACATGCGAGACAACCAGTTGGTCGAAGGATCAGAGACATGGACCAAGGCGACGGCGTACCTCGAGAAGTTCATGGTGGACAACAAGAGGAAGGGCACACTTCTTTTGCCTTTCTTTCCCGAGTAAGTACACACACTCGCTCATTGCCACAGTAACTTATGCATTTCTTATAGATTTCTTCCTTTGCTCTTTTTCCAACATTCCGTTCCAATTGTGTTGCGCAGAGACAAATATTGCACACTCATCGTCCTTGCCCCGAGGTATTCGCTAGCCACGTATTTTGACTCGGGGAGTTTGACGAAAAAGAAAGACTACACCAGAATAAGGGGTGTTCTCAATGAGGCTCTCGAGGGCTACACCAAGAAGGGATGAACCTTCGTAGATAGGGGGAATGTATCAAGGATGGCAAACACGTGTTCTAGCACATGCTCGAGTTCCCCTACGTCAAGCAGTCGACTACTGGTGCCAAGGAGGCCTTCTACGTCCTCCATCACCTTAAAGGCTATGTTCGGGATTGCCAGAACCTAACGCTGCCATCTAGTCTCCGAGGATGGGCCGAAACTTTGGCGAAAATCGATGATGCTGATCTTAGAGAAGACTTCCATCGCATTCAGATGAAGTTGTCGCAAATCATCATTGAAGATGTCAACACAAGGGGCGGTGCCCTACAACAAGCCAGAGGGTTGAGTAAGAGGGAGATCAAAGAACGCCTCCGTAAGCAGGGTGACACAAGGACGTGGATGATAAAAGAGGGATATCTACCGTTTCCGAAGCCGAGCGAGAATAGGAAGTCTTCATCATGATCGATGTGTGCCTCTAGCATGATCCAGTGTGTGTATATTCTTGATGGACGCCTGTTATATTAGTGTGTGTGTCATAAACTTTACTATCTCGTGGTCGAAATGGTCATTATTGTTAGACTTAAACTACCTTGTGGTCGTGTTGTCGTTGAACTTATTGCTTCTATGATGATCTAACTTTTAGGTTTATGGATCCTTTGTTTTATATTCTGTGAACATATATATATATATGTGAACCCTTTATTCATTCTTTTCGTTGTATTTTTACTAATATGCCTTGTTGTCTATAGAGATGGCGATGAGGTGGTATGCGGTGTACATGGGTAGGGTTCCTGGAGTCTACGAGGAGTGGGAGGATTGCCACAAACAAGTGAACAAGTTCAGCGGCAACATCTACAAAGGATACACGACTAGAGAGGAGGCGATAGCCAAGTGGAGGAACCACTTGTGGAAGAAGAACCGGATGAAGATATTGGTTGGGTTAATGCTCCTGCTCACCATTATCATAGGTGTATTCTATTTGATCCTAGTGTAGGCGGTGGTGGCCACTTCATATTTGTAATGTGAGATGATATGAACTTTGTATTCGGCGCTTGTGTAAAAATTTGGCACTTGACACTATATATGTATCTCGATCGGGCTCTAAGTGTTTGTATTATATATATGTCGGTTTTCATGCATCTACTACTTGTGCAATGTATTTTATACTCATCTGGATAAATACTGTATAAATCCTGTATAAATACCCGATTGTACACCAGGAAAGTATTTTACTTCGAATACGTGTTACGCAATCAGTGGCGCATATAATTATATAGTCAGTGGCGCATGGCATACAGAAGTTCTTCCTGTGGCGCATATGAAGAAATGCGCCACAGAAGTCTGGGACTTCTGGATATGAGGCCACAGAAGTCCCATTACAGTGCGCCACATATGGGCTGTTTCCTAGTAGTGACATTCAAATCTAGACAAACTCAAGTCAGCTATTTCTGGACAGAGGGAGTAGAACTTTGTTATATTGTTTATAGTGTAGGTCTATCCCTTATATTAGAAACAATACGATTTGTCATTTTTATGTACGTTACATATTTTTATATTTTAAGTTTAGACTTGACATGCACATAGCTGCATATATTCTCTACACTCATGATTGATGCCATATTTTTTAAATTGTTTTTAATATTTTGTTGATTTAATTGTCCAAAGCAGGTTGTGGCGTACCTGAGAACCATACATTCACGCCTGGCCTATCTGTGGCTCGTAATAGAAGAGGCATTGCAATGAGAGCAACTCTAGCTATGACATTTGATATGTCAGAGCGGATACCGCAATTTTGTACTCATAGAAGATATGCAACACATGATCAGAGAAACGAATAATTCTACCTTTTAAAGGTTAGTCCCAAACTAACTCTAATAGTAAATCATGCAAATATACAAGTTCCAATGCAACCTGAATGCAACTAGACTCAAGACACAAAATTAAGAAAGACACGTACAAAATTCTGGGTTGCCTCCCGAGAAGCGCTTTCTTTAAAACCATATAGCCAGGCTTCGATGCTCCATTATTACCCACCTTGATCGCAAGGGATATCAACCGTGTGATGGTACTTACCTCCAGCTAAGGGTTGGAGAATATCATAGAAGAGCACAGCCGGAGTCATACAATCTTGCGATGCATCGACATCATGTAGATGAATAGGTTCTCGCTTTCAAGCGAGTGTTGATGCACCAAGTGTGGTGAGCATGTCTTTCTATGTAGCTACAATGAGAGGATTAGATATTCATATATTATCTGTGTATTTTTACCTTGGTTACAATTGTAGGGGAACACTTTATAATATTATTCCTTTGCAATTGGAGGTGGTTCGTGCATATTAGCGTCCAAAGATTCGTAGCAATGTCCTATCTCTAGTTCATCATTATTAATGCTCTTCCCATGAGCATCTAGCACGAGGCCTCCGTAGATAATTTATGATCAGATTTAGCATTGTAAGAATCATCACTAAAGAGAGAGGCATCATTATCAAACAAAGTATTTGTAATGTACCGCTCTTCGTCAGCCTTACCTTTTGGGTGCTCCTTCTCTTTACCTTGTCATTCCTGCAAATGGTTATATTTGGGCACTACGCTTTACATCGTGCCTTACTTTTTAACACAAGTGGATTACCACTAAGAACTTTCTTGACAATAAGATATTAACATTGGTAACAATTTGGTAAGTTCCATATGAAGCATACTATCACTACTATTACTCATGATTAAATTTTTTAAGATTAGATCATGGAATATGACTTCATCTCTAGTGTGAGATACTAGGGATTTTCAAGAATAACGTAACATTGAAAACTAAAGTGCCCAACAACCATACATTTATCACAAGTCTCATGATATGAATTACAAAATGATTCTGCACAACCATCTAACATGTCACACAAGTTAAACAAATCCATACCAGCGGTAGTAGTATGTTTGTTGTGGTGTACATCCTCTTCTTCTTCCTTCCGTCGGTCCTACAAAAGGTTAGTCTCTTCCACAGGCGTCGAGATCCGCTTATGAGAAGTGGTCAATAATGCATTACTACGGAAGTTATCATAACAATAAGAATATATATGGTGTACTTCTCCATAGATTTTATCTAGTGATTTATCTTCTTTATTTATATTTCTCATGCGAGCAAGCAACTCACAACAACTAGTAAAAAGCACATATTCTAAAACCTCTACATCAACAAAGCATTCATTATTTTCATTATAAGATGCTAATGTGGTATCAATGCTCACTCACATTGATAATTAATATGATCTATGGATCCACAATTTTCACAAACAAACTTGTATGAGGCACATAATATTGATGAATAGTCATTCAACCAATTCACCCATTCTGTTAATACCTTTTTCCTCGTGGTAAAGTATCCCATAGTTCCAAAATTCTTCTCCTCCATTGCAAGCTTCATCTGTTCAAAAATAGTAATCTCCGAAGATATGATTAGTAGCAAATGTTTTACAGATTTTTGTTATATATTTTTTTTGTTCTTTTCAATAAAAATAAAAATAATAAGATAATAGTAACAAACGGAAATAAATTGTGTGCGAGTGGGTAATAACCAATAACTATGCTCCCCGGCAACGACGCCAGTTTGATGACTGGGTTTCCTGCATCAACTAGGGTTATTGCAGTACTTGTACCAGCAAATATTATTTATAAAAAGTTCATCCTATGGAATCTTTGTGGATGGAAATAACACAACCCCGCAACTGCGTTGTCACGGGCGCAGGCACGTTCGCACCTAAATAGTGGTTTGGAAATAGCCTATTCTAGGCGTTAATAGAGTATCAATAATTTGAGAGAGGTTTAAAGTAACTAGGAACAAGTAAACAAGAGAAAAGTATAGAAAAAACTGAAAGTAAACAAGAGGGATTGCAATTGTAGGATTTAATAGAATAAAAGGCAGTGTCTAAGCTTTTGGACTCACTGGTACTAGAGGGGAAACTATGTAACAACCTATTGGGATTACACAAGATACATGTTTAGATAAATAAATAATCCCTAATGGTTATCGATTTGTCACAAGGCGTGTACTACGTAGAACCTCACGTTTTTACTACGTTAGTCAATAATACACTCCGGTCCAAAGGATCACATGAACTCATCTATCTCCTCTTTATCACTAGAAGAGAGAGTAATATATAATAGATGAAAACACATAGTCTAGAGTTTCATACTAGATCATACCTCAACCTAGAACCGAATAAATTACTCAAACATAGATGAATAGAAATACAAATAGTAATTCATTGAGAAATCATGTTCAATCTTACAAATACAAGATCTAAAACAAGGGAGAGAGATATGGAGACGCCGTTGGAGATGACGATGATGAACGATGCACACAGTAAAGGTGGGGGTGCCTCTTTCTCCTCCTATTGCTTGATGGTGTGGAGATGTTGATGAAGATCTTGATCTTGGATGTGTGGCAGCTATGGAGGCGGTGGAGCGGAAGGGCTCCTCCCCTCGGGCGTGTGTGGATGTGTCCCATGGCGGCTAGGGTTTCCCCTCTTTAAATATTCTTTTGGAGGCTCGCGAGAATGGTTCTGGGAGGATCCGTACCGAATATGCCCATATTCCCTTCACAAATAATGTACTGTTTGACGAAATGGAGCCAACTGATGGTGGTACTGACAGACAGTAAGTCCGGGCCCAAACCGTACCCATGGTCATTATGCTTGCAGATCTCTACAATGTTTTTGTCGTCATTTCTTCATGCGAACTCCGATTGAGGTGTGCTTCAACTCGTTGGACTTGTATGGAAGAGAGATACAATACCATGGTCTTGGATCTTTAATATGTGATGATGGGAAAATATGAATTTTCCATACCTCATATGGCTAAAGTCAGGTGCTTGTAACTCCTCCATATTGCATCATCTTAGCTCCTCTTGCCTTGATTTATCCATTATTCTCCATAGCACCTACACACATGTCAAAGACAATGAAACCTAATAAAATCCTATTAAAAATTACTAGTTGTTCAACACTCGTATGAAAATAAACAAGAACTACTAATCATGCATAATATGCATAGTTATAGCTAGATGGTGAAGTAGATGAGTCGCAATATGAATGTTTTGTATGCTTAAATATGCGTTATAATTGCACTCCTGAAGCACCAACATGAGATTTCTGTTCAAGTGTGAGACCAAGGCTGTAGGCACTTCTTACCATGAACATACCACTCCTCTCTGGCTGCAAAGCAAGGAAATCCTCCTTCAACCTTGGCGATGTCCTAATGGCTAGGATCGCCTCCTCGTCAACCGGGAAAAAGTTTGCATGTACCAGTTGTGTCCTCCATCCGCCATGATCATCAAGAAGTTGTGCCACAGGCTTAACTCGAGAGTTGCACCCCCATATCTCACTAGTTTATAATATGTATCTTGTAGAATCTAGGCGAGACCATACGCTATGGCTGATAAATATGGTGACAGATTCACGATAAAAATGGTGTCGATTAAGCTATCATTGGGGTAGTACTTCAATTTTTGAACATGGACACAAACTATCTGGTGACCCCGATAATCTCCATGCTTGTCAAGTAAACAAGCCTTGATTAAAATATCCATCTCGTGATGCCTTCCTGCAGTATTGGCCTTGTCATTTTATTCCATCTTATCTAGTGTGTATTCCTTGCATCATTAGAAGCCCCCTACCAGAAATCTCAGACCATCTTTGTGAGCTCATAACACAAGGAAAATCGTAGCTTGAACACCCCATAATGTAAGTGGGGAGTGACTAAGCTATGGCTTTAATCATGTTTTCTTTCTTGCCATCAGAGAAGTCACCCAAAAGGAGAATATGTTTAGCCAGTTGCTCTTGCTCATTCGGGTACGCATGCCTAGGTACTTGTCATTGAAGGCTTGCTTCTGAATTTTAAGGACCTTACTCACCCTCTCCTTAATCGACCTCGGGCACCTTGCGCTATATTGAATGAAACACTTGGCCGGGTTGATAAGTTGGCATGTGCTAGTCGAGTACTCCTGAATCATGTGCATTACACATTCAGCTTGGCCCTCCTCCGCATTAAAGAACAACAACGCGTCATCCGCAAATAGAAGGTGTGAAATTCTCGGGGCACGATGACACACCTTCACATGGGTTAGACCCCCTTCTGCCACCTGCGCTTGCAATAGAGCAGATAATCCATCAACAACAAAGAGAAGCAAAATTGTCCATGGATTATCCAATTTTCTATTCAAAAGCCAAGACCAATCTGACATGGCTACCATTTCGTAAGTTATCAAGTTCATTTGGCAAGCGTGTGATTGATGGCTCAACCATTCGATTTACATTTAAACCATATCGTGAATGCTTGAGTTTAGTCTAAGATATGTCTCTATTTTCTTAACTTATTGACTATTCACTAGTGGAAAACAGACCTCTAGTCCCGGGCCGTAACGGGCTCTAGTCCTGGTTTCGCACCCGGGACTGCGGATTCGGGACTAGAGGCCCCTATCTCTAGTCCCAGTTTGCTACGAACCAGGACTAGAGGCCACCACGTGGCAGCGATAGCGTGACAGGGGATGGAGGACCTCTAGTCCCTAGCCGTAACATGACCCGGTACTAAAGCTTTCCTGCCGCAGTAGAGAATCGTGTGTTTTCTCTGCCGTGGCACGATTTTGTGTTTTCCTTTTCATTTTGTTTTTTTCCATTTTGTTCCTTTTTTAATTTGTGTTTCATTATAATTTCAAACATGTTTCCGTACACATATTATATGCTAATACATACACAATACACATTGATTCACATATTGAGATCACATATTACATGGAGATCACATATTGAGTTCACATATTGAGATCACGTATTACATGGAGATCACATATTGAGTTCGTCATCATCCACATAATGTTCTCTCTTTCATCAATGATCTCCTTCATCACAAATCCTGCCAATTCCTCTTGAATTGCTCGTATGTACTATTTGGCTCGAGCTTCTCCCGCAAACGGTATATATAAGTTGAAGCAACTCCGTCCTCACTGGTCAACTCGTGAATGTACTCGCAAACATAGAATCCACATAAATGAGTCCTTGGTGGCTGTTGCAAACCTTTCACCGTTATATAAGTTAGCTTATCTTTTAATTCTCCTTTTATTTCCTTTCTAAACCATGTCCAACACCTACTCGGCAAAGAAAATGAACAAATGAGTTATTAATTACTTGAAATCAGGATATGGATGAAAGAGGCCGATATAATGCGATAATGATTAAAATTAATTATGGAACATTGCTTTCATGTCGCCCCATTGCTCTTGGTCCCAACTTAATGGGTCGATGACTTCAACTTGGGACTTTTTTAACTTGAATGTTTAGCAGAATCCAGTGGTACATGTGGACGTTTGCATAAGCAGACATGCATAACTCATCAATTACACTTAACATCCAGTAAGCAAAAAAAGAATGTGTACAAGACAGTAACACTCACTGGAAGTTGTAAGAAAATAGTATATCCTTACAGTAATCATACTCAATTAAAAAGGTGGAGATGTCTTCGAAAACATCATTGGGGTGATTGTCTAACATATGTTGATTAATGGGTCAATGAACCCAACGTCATAATTTCTAGCTCTTTTGCATTCAAGCATCTTCATTCTGCATAATAGCGTACAAAAGGATATATAGTCAGGATAATATATTACACGCAATGAACGAGATGAGATAGATACTTAATTACAGAAATAAATCACTTAGAGACAATAGCAACCAGGGATAGATTTGTCGAGGGTGCGCTGATTATGTAACTGAAACAGTTCATTCATTTGAATCTGTATCGAGTAAGGTTTGAAGTGATGCTCCACTCTAATGTTCGCCGAATCCATTCTTTTGACTGCTACTTTAATTCTTGCACCATATACCAGTCGTGTAGATTTCGCATATGTGTTGATAGACGTGTGTACTCCTCATGACTGACCAAAGGCTTCCCTTTGACATATTTGCGTGCTATCTCACCCATTGGCGCTTCTTCATAGCCTAAAAATTGACCAAGAGACATACCTGGTTCGGTAGCAGTAGCATTAGCCTGCGCTACCGATGCACTCGACGATCGACGTAGAGCTCGTTGGGAACCCCAAGATGAAGGTATGATGAGCACAGCAGAAAGTTTTCCCTTAATTATGAAACCAAGGTTTAATCGAACCAGTAGGAGCAAGGAAACACCCCAAAGGTGTTACTAGCTGAGATTTGGCAGGGCGCACTACCGGTGCTAGTAGCAACGTGGAGACCTGCATAACACAACTACAGAACTTTGTCCCCAACTTGCGATGAGGTTGTCAATCTCACCGTGTTTTGCGGAAAACAAAGGATTAAACGTATCGAATGGAAAGAAGTAAAAGTTTGCAGAAAGTAAACACAAAGCAGTAAACAGTTTATAGATTGTATGTAAAGAAAAGGACCGGGATCCATAGTTCACTAGAGGTGGATCTCCTTAGAAAGATAACATGCTGGGTGAACAGATTACAACGGGGCAATTGACAAACACCGAGAAAGCAATACATGCATATACTAATCATCTTGACTCCTCTGAGACTTGATTGGGCATTACAACATAATACATAGACAGCCATCCAATTGCATCTATGACTAATAATCCACCTTCAGATTATCATCCGAACCCCCTCCAGTATTAAGTTGCAAGCAACAAATTATTGCTTTACGAACTGCGTGTAAAGTAAACAATACGATTGTTCTATGAACAAAGGATTGTTGTTTTCTCCCTAGTAGCAACATCACATCTAGTACCTTAGAGATTTCTGTCACTTCCCCAGATTACGAGAGGCATGAACCCACTATCGAGCATAAATACTAACTCTTGGAGTTGCTAGCATCTACTTGGCCAAGATAGCTACTAACAACGGAAAGCATGCAAGATCTCAAATAACAAAGACATGATAGAGTCAATGATCAATCTGAAATAGCATCCCAATATCCATCGGATCCCCGCAAACACAACATGTATGGATTACAAATAGGTGATCTTGATCATGAACGGAGCTCACAAGATCTAAACATGAAAGCACAAAGGAGGAGAAACCAGCCATCTAGCTACTACATGGATCCGTAGTCCAAGGATGAACTACTCACGCATCACACCGGAGGTTTGCATGGTGATGAAGAAGGCCTCCAGGGTGAATTCCCCTCTCCGGCAGGGTGCCGGGAAGAGCTTCAGATCCCTCCCGATCTAGGGATGGAGATGACGGCGGCTACAGACTCTTTCGTTGATTTTTGATCAGTTACTTAGTGTTTCCGTCCCAAGGGCAACTTATAGGCGGAAGGAGAGGCCGAGGGGGTGCCGGGAGGCACCACACCACCCCCTGGCACGGGCCAGGCCTGGCCGCGCGTCCAGGTGGTGTGGCCGGCCACTAGCCCCTCTCCGTCTCGTATTCTGGCACTTGATCCCTTCCGAAAAAATAGGCACTTTGGCTTTTGTCCCGTCCAATTCTGAGAATATTCATTTTCTGACTTTCCTGGAACCAGAAATAGCAGAAAACAGGCAGCTAGCACTGTGGCTCTTGTTAATAGGTTAGTCCAAGAAATCATATGAAAAGTACTCCAAAGTTGGAACAAAACACAAGAAAGTGGATAAAACCAAGCATGGAACATCAAAAATTATAGATACATTTGCAATGTATCAGCTACAGTGATACCCATTTGTTTAGCAGGAGCTTTGGATCTGGGGTCCAATAATTGCATATCCTTATCCATATTGGCTTTGAAGTCCTCGTTGATATCGAAACTCACTATGAGTGGGGGGGGGGCAATTGATTTTGATGTTGTCAGAGTTAAGGAAATTGTTTCCCGCGTTTTCCACTTGTTTTTGTGTTTTCTTAGACTTGGCACTTCTTGCTTGCTTAATAATTTCATGTTTATGTATGAATACAGGTTCATCGATATTTGGGATGGTTTCTCAAGAAAGGACTTAGCACACTTTTTCATCAAATACATGCTTTTTTGGTGCAAAAAAGCCTTAGTGTAGGCATCCACTTCTATGGTGTTTTCCTCATCAGTCCTATCATAAGATCTTTTGGTAAGAGCCGACGAGGTGTCGACTATCTTCGTTGTACTACCTTTCTTCTTAGTGGGGTGCGGGGGAGTGGCGGCCCTCGGTTTTTTCAATGACATAGTATTGCGCGGAGGCGGAGATCGAGATCTACTCGCACTGCGGTGATCGACATCCCTCTCGTCGAGGGGTGGAATTGGAGGTTGACGATCATCGAGGGGTGGACTTGGAGGTTCACAATCATCGGGGGTGGACTTGGATTCCTTGGAGTCGGTAGCCTTAGCGCCGAGCCTAGAAAGTTGATGTAGTTCCTTTGCCATAGAATGATGTGGTGCTTGACATCTCCCAGTTTCTTATGGCCATCAGGTGTAGCGATTTCAATCTCTAGGTCCTCATACCCCTCCACTATGTCATTCACCGAGACACGAGCATAGCCAGGTGGAATCGGAAGTGAATGGTGGAGTGCTCCAGGTAGACAAGGTAAAGCAGTGCATGTCTCCACCTTGAAGGAAAGGTTGTTCATTGGCTGATGTAGCTCACATTGTGTCATCCCTCTGACATCATCCATGGGGTAGCGAGGCGCCGGTGCACCTCCAGCAGTGCATGATCATCAGCCTAGAACTCCGTGGAAGCCACACTGCTTCTCCGCTAGCTATTATCCAATGCATGATTTTCCTGTGGCTGAGATGACCTTTGGCTAAGTGATTCCACTACCATCTTCTTCATCCCAGCTAGTTCCTCTTCTATCTTCCCGATATGGTCTGCCTCCCGGTCCTTCTTTCTCTTACGGCTTTTGTAACTATCATCGTACTTGGGAAACCCTTTCTTCCACATAACACTGACACCTTTTCCTCATGTTCGTCCAGGTTTCTCAAGATTCTCGTGGGCGCGTGTCAACTCGTCGTTCTCTCTCTTGGGCTAGAAAAATCTCGCCTGAGCATCGGCCATTGCTTCAACAATTGCATTGGAGGGTGTTAGAATTTTTTTAAAAAAATTGTCGCCCCTGTTTCTGGGTTCAACGTTCCCCTATGCCCGTACCACCAGTGCTTTGACCTCTCGGGCCATCCATCTATACCTAGAGTGATCCCTCTAGCCCTCATGTCGGACTCCCTAGCTTCCCACTTAGGCACGACACTCTTGTAGCCACATGTCCCCATTTTATGGTGGTATTGCTTTTTTTCAGCATTTTTCTTATTTTTTCTAACCTTGCCTTGGCTACAGAAGATAGCTTGTACTTTACAAAATCGGGCCATAGTTCTCTCAATTTCTCGTATTCTCCTATGAATTTTGGAGTTATCTTTTTCATGACATATTTCGCGTATAAAGTTTTCTTGTGGTTCCGAAATAGTTTGGCCATCTTCAATAGAGCCCACTCCTTGGCTCTCGCTCTTCTTTCAATCCCACCCGGAATTGGGGTAGTACCATCTGCCTCAAACTCTTCATACTCTGGAGGTAGTATGAAATGTGCTATGAGCTTCTGCCAAAGGTCATCTTTGGCATCATCATCGACATAACTAGTGAATTCTTCACCTGCATTCTTTGGCTTATTCCATTCTTGAATGGTGATTGGGAGGTTGTCCCTAACAATCACTCCACATTGATTTACGAACATCCTCACGTGCTTTTCTGAAGCGGTTCTCCATTATCATCCATTTCATTGACGGTGAACCTTTGATTACAATCCAACTTTTTGTTCGGGCCTAGTTTTGTACTAGCTATCGATTGCCTCGATTCGGAGGGCTAAAAGAAGAAAGAGTGATTAATATATATATAGATCAATTAGTACATTTAGTCACAAGAGGCTTAATATATATACCTCGCCGGTTGTTGTTGAGGGGCCATCATTGTTGTTTGTTTGCCCTTCATCATCGTTGTTTGTTTGCCCTTCATCCATCTGTTTTAGCTGATGTCCATCACCAGATGGATTCAGAAATAACGATATCTCAACCTCATCTGCATAATCTTCTCCAGCACGAGATTCAATTCTATTAATATTAATAGCCATTTCACCATTTACAATGCCCATAATAAGATCGTTGTCGTCGGAGTTGATGGTGCGCTCCATCACTTAACTATTGCAAAAATAAAGGTAAAACAAGTTAGAAAAAGAAAGAGTAAGAAATGAGCAATGTACTAAAAAGGTCACCTTTATGTAGATATGAGCAAATAGATGGTAAAATATATTGCCCTATTTTTTACTCATATTTTTTTACCATTTCCTAATACTAATAGTACCACTACCACTACCACTATACTACTACTAATTAATACTAATACTATAGTACAAATACTACGAATACTACTACGAGTACTAGTAATACTACCAATACTACTACTAATTGTATGACTACTACTAATACTACTACTAATACTACTACTACTACTAATACTAATACTACTACTATACTACTACTAACACTACGGTGATGTATCTACTCAAATCCATCAAATTTTGATGAGAAAATTTCATGTCTTTTAATTTTCCTCACTCTAGTTCAGATCATCGAATCAGGAGGCTAATCAAGGGAGGGAGAGGCCGGGGCGCACCTAGGGCGGCCAGTGGTGGTTGTCGGGCCGGGGCATGCGCGCGAGGGCGGCGATGATGGTGATGACGACGGTGATCGTGGTGTGGATGGCGGCTAGGGCACGTGCGGATGACATCGCGCGACGTGGTTGATGGTGGTGGTGGCAGCGGCGTAGGCTCGAACAACGGACAATGAGAATCACTGGGCGCGTGATTTGGGCAGCCTCCCACCGTCGGGTCTGTGTGGCGCCTCCTGCGCTGCTAGCTCGAGAATGAGAATGATTCGGGAAGAAGGAAGCCACAGAGGGTTATATGGCGCATGCCTCTAGGCCCGGGTCATGCCATGACCCTGAACTAAGGGCTGTTTATTCCTGGGTCATGGCATGACCCGGGACTAAAGGCCCCCCCTCTAATCTCGGGTCATGCCATAGCCCAGGACTAGAGGTTTTTCGGCCTCCACTAATTTCGCGCGCGAGGCCAGACCTCTAGTCTCGGTTGGTGTTTATACCCTGGTCTAGATGGTCTTTTGTAACTTTCGTAATTCATGGAAATGCATAGCTCCTATTTAATAAATCCAAATAATATGTTTATTACTATCAGAAAAATATAAGGAATCTTAATATATCATCCATATATCGGTTTGCATCATGTATCAATCGTGCCATTTTCATTTCAAAATGAATACACTATTTTTTTGCATATTTCAATGGGACGTTTTATGAAGCAACCACAAAAGGCATAATTCAAAAAGCTACCACCCCATTTTTCAAAAATATTAGCCCACCTTACATGGATAATGTCCCAACCATCGTATCTCAAACCTTCTCATCCACCCCGGGTGAAAAAAATAATGTCTGCCGTATCAGTAGGAAGTGAGTCCAGTTTGAACTACAGGTACATAATCTAATGCTCATGATTTTATGAAAAAAATCAATTTTAGACTCACAATATGATGTTTCTATAGAGATCCAATTCAATTTTTAGCGAGGCTTGATGGCTCAATGCACGGCGCCCAGAAAAGTGCTTGGTGCATGGTTGATGTAGAGCTCGTTGGGAACCCCAAGAGGAAGGTATGATGAACACAGCAGCAAGTTTCCCTCAATTATGAAACCAAGGTTTAATCGAACCAGTAGGAGCAAGGAAACACCTCAAAGGTGTTACTAGCTGAGCTTTGACAGGGCGCACTACCGGTGCTAGTAGCAACATGGAGACCTACACAACACAACCACAGAACTTTGTCCCCAACTTGCGATGAGGTTGTCAATCTCACCGTATTTTGCGGAAAACAAAGGATTAAACGTATCGAATGGAAAGAAGTAAAAGTTTGCAGAAAGTAAACACAAAGCAGTAAAAGATTGTAGATTGTATGTAAAGTAAAGGACCGGGATCCATAGTTCACTAGAAGCTCTCCTTAGATAGATAACATGCTGGGTGAACAAATTACAGCGGGGCAATTGACAAAGACCGAGAAAGCAATACATGCATATACTAATTATCTTGACTCCTTTGAGACTTGATTGGGCATTACAACATAATACATAGACCGCCATCCAACTGCATCTATGTTGCGACCTCGGATCGTTAAAGATCCTAAGTCTCTGTGATTAACATGCTAGTCCCTGGATCAATAGCTAGCACTCACAGTCGATGAAATATCATGTAAAACACAAGTCATTATTACACGAATAATCCAGAGTATAATTATTACAACTTGCATAGCTTATAGCTAGCTCAAATAAAACAGCGGAAACAAAAAAAAAACTTGAGTCCATCAACGCCTCAGGCTAGCTGCGTGAAGACCCGCGATCCCTACGCACCTTTCAATCTTCGGATTCTGCACATAAGACGTGCAGCCAACAAGTTGGGTCAATACTTTGAATGTATTGGCAAATTACACCAAGGGAGGAACAAGACTAACTCTACATGTAAGGCTAAGAGTAGGCTCTGGGGTTTATTTGCGTAAAGCCAATTTTATCAATGTAATAAGAAAAGAGGAAGAAAGTTTTCCCTACTTTGTAAACTTTGATAAATAGTATAGGGTCAAATGGAACACGAGGATATTACTCACCAAGTGCCCAATCAACCTAGCACTTGGATATTACGCACCAAGTTCCCAAATTCCCACCTATTAGCGATATTACGCACGCCATAGGGTTTGAAAAACTTTTGTTTCAAAAGAGAGAGGAAGACCTTTCAGAGGCTCCA
This sequence comes from Avena eriantha, assembly GCA_910589775.1. Taxonomy (NCBI): domain Eukaryota; kingdom Viridiplantae; phylum Streptophyta; class Magnoliopsida; order Poales; family Poaceae; genus Avena; species Avena eriantha. Next base: position 112,180,418 of record OU342741.1, read on the forward strand.
TCCTTCAGATGCTCAAAATGTTCTTTTCCGTGAACATGGCTGATCGATCAGATTGTAATACTCTCGAGAGGTTGTGCACTTTCCCCACAATCCACGATCAAGTCCTTTTACAGACAAGACCATGGCGAAGCCTTCCCTTAGTAGCCCCTCTACCAGCTGGATCCAACCGTGCCAAGAACCTCCAAATGTTGGTACCCCGGTGAGGTTTCCCACTAAGTACTAAGCCAAGACAGAGCCCATATGTATTGTGGTTGCACGGGAAGCTTCTGAATTCTGAAACATGGCAGACTTCTTTGATTCCTGGGCGGCCGTCCTCCACCAAAATCTCACTCGTTGTCCCGACAACCATTCCGCCCAGAAGAAAACTTAGTTTTATTTTGAAGGGGTTTTGGAGAAGAAAAGTTCGCTCGAGAGAGCTATCATACTTAGAAAATTCTTGAGTCTTTCAAACCCTCCCAACGGTATTTGATATATATAAGTATATAGCATAGCAAGCATAACTTAGAAAAACAGGATAACCTATTGGGATAGAAAATCCTAAGCATAGAGCTACTCATGACATACTACAAAACCGCACTTGCAAAATAATACTAAGAAATTCTACCAAAAACCTACGCATGCATACTACAGAATTTGAAGAGTAAAACATGCATAGTCAAAACTGGGACATATCATGAACAAGTGGTGTAACTTGCCTTGATCCGAGCAGCAATCTACACAACAAAACTCCTCAGCGTACTCCGAGCAATCTAACGAAACAAACATGGATTCAATCACGTTTTGCACAAAACAATCCAGGAAGTCAAATATGCATGCATGCAACATGGTAAAATGCAAGAGTGGATTTGATTTCGACCAAGGGTTTTAACCAGGGGCGTTGTTGAGTTGGGGATGTCATTAGAAATGATCTCCCACAGATTTTAAGTATTTTGGGTTAAACCCTAATTAATCAGGCTTGAAACTAGATCTACAGCTCTAATCTATCTCGAAACAGATCTAAACACCCTAAGCAAGATATGACAATTTTCTACAGAAGGTATTGTCAAAACAAAGCCAACGCAACAAGAATCAACTAAAACGGAGTTACGGATAATTTTCTAGAATTAAAATACTCCAATCTAAACTTTTAATTCTACTGCAAGATTTCTGTGGCAAAACAGTAATATTATTGTAGATCTGTGTTCTACTCGAAAATATGAATCCAACGGTATATTATACGCAATTTTTGGACTATTATTCGAATTACTATGAATTTTACAAGCTTTCAGCTATTTCTGCCTATTTAAAAAGAAAAAGGGGAAAAAGGGTCAGCGACGCGGCGACACGTGGCGCCACGTGAGTGGGCCAGCGGGGCGCGCGTGACGCGACGCGGGGGCGACATGGCGTCGACGTGGCGCTACCACGTGGCGCGACGCGGTTGGCCCAGGGGCGTTGGCGGATCTGGGCCGTTGGATCTAGATCCAACGGTCGGCGAGGGGGGGGGGGGGCGGCGCTTACCGGCGACGGCGACTGGCGGGCGGCGGCGCTCCTCCGGCGACGGTCGGCGGCGACGGAGATGCTCCTCCGGCCCGGCGAGCTAGACGACGGGGACCGGCTCCTCGTCGCGGTCGCGTTCCCGGGGGCGGCGGCGGGCTTCTCCTCCCAAGGTGACGGCGGGCGGCGGCTGCTGGCGGCGGACGGCGGCGCGCTCTGCCGAGCAATCGGCGGCGGCTCGGTGGCGGTGGCGGCGGAAGAAAGGGCTAGGGTTTTGGGAGGCGTGCCCGGGCTTAATATAGGGGCGAAGACTTGGGGCGGGGCCGCGGAATCCGCCCCGGATTCGCCGGCGGCGGTTGTGCTGACGCGGCGGCGGCGGCGGGAGTCCGCTCCGATCTCGTCGGGGTGACGATGGTGGTGGGGCCCACCTGTCGGCGAGCGCTGGCGCGGGCGCGGGCTGCTGGGGCGGGAGCGGCTGCTGGGCTGGCGGCTGGCGGGCTGGGCCACTGGCGGCTGCGCGTCGCCCACCCGGCCGGGTGGGCGACAGATAGCCCCGGGCTGGCTCAGCCGACCCAGTCAGTTTAGTTTTTTTTTAACAATTACTGAATTGCTATTTGTTTGATAACTTTTGCAAACGGACTCCGAATTAGACGAAATTGGTCTCTAAAATTTTGTAAAAAGAAGAGGATTAAGATAGGATTATAAAATAACCCACTTGCAAAGGTTTTGGTGGTTAAAAGGTTTTACCCCCCTTTTGTCTATAAGTGACTATGGGGTTTGAGAATTTCCTGATGCAATTTTTTTGATATGTGATGTCATGATGCGATGATATGATGCATGCTTACTAGTAACATCTGAATTTACAAAATTTGGGATGTTACAAACCTACCCCTTAAGAAGAATCTCGTCCCCGAGATTTAGGTTGGTTAGCAAATAGGTGTGGGTGTTCTTTCTTCAGATCTTCTTCACGTTCCCATGTGGCCTCTTCCTCGGAATGGTGATTCCATTGAACTTTGCAGAATCTGATAGTCTTGGTACGAGTAACTCTCTCGGCTGTTTCTAGGATCCTGGTGGGCTTTTCCTCATAGGTGAGATCGTTATCCAATTGAACTTCTTCCAATGGAACTGTATCATTTAGTGGGGTTTCAGCCATTTCTGGGTGACACTTCTTTAGTTGCGACACATGGAAAACATCGTGAACTGTTAACATTTCGGGCAATTCCAACTGATAGGCAACTTCCCCTCTACGACCCAAGATTTTGTAGGGCCCTATGAATCGGGGTGCTAACTTACCCTTGATTCCGAATGTCTTAACTCCTCGTAGTGGCGAAACTCGGAGATACGCACGGTCTCCCACTTCATAGGTCACATCCCTGCGCTTGGAATCAGCATAACTCTTTTGTCTGGATTGGGCTATCTTTAACCTGTCTTGAATCTGTCTCACCTTTTCTTCGGCATCCTTGATTAGTTCAAGTCCAAACAGACTACGTTCTCCAACCCCACTCCATAGCAGCGGAGTCCTACACTTCCTGCCATAGAGAACTTCAAATGGAGCCATCTTGATGCTAGTTTGGTAGCTGTTATTGTATGAGAATTCCGCAAATGGCAAGTTATCATCCCAACTAGACCCATAGTCTAACGCACAGGCTCTTAACATGTCCTCCAAGATCTGATTAACTCTTTCCGTTTGTCCATCTGTTTGTGGGTGGAAGGCAGTACTAAACTCTAGTCGCGTCCCTAGGGACTCGTGTAATTATCGCCAAAACTTAGAGGTGAATTGGGTACCTCTATCAGAAACAATCCCCTTGGGTACACCATGAAGACTTACGATCCTTGACATATAAATCTTAGCAAGTTTAGAACTCGTATAGGTGGTCTTTACGGGAATAAAGTGGGCCACCTTTGTGAAGTGGTCGACCACTACCCAGATGGAGTCATACCCAGATCGAGTCCGAGGTAGTCCTGTGATAAAATCCATGCCTACCTTATCCCACTTCCATTCGGGTACAGGTAATGGCTGCAGCAGTCCTGCTAGTTTTTGGTGTTCGGCCTTAACTCTGTTGCACACAAGGAGATATACTCAGCAATTTCTCTCTTCATGTTGTTCCATCAGAATCTATCTTTCACATCCATGTACATCTTTGTATTACCGGGATGAATTGAGTAGGGCGAATCGTGAGCTTCCTGAAGGATTAACTTCCTGATATCAGGGTCATCGGGAACACACAGACGCTTCTCATACCAAAGTGTTTCTTGTTCATCCGTGTGAAACCCTTTTGCTTTACCCTTGCTTATATTAGCTCTTATTTCTTCCAACTCTTTGTCCCCCTTCTGGGCCTCTTTGATTTGGTCCAGAAGTGTTGGCACTATCTCCATAGTGGCTAAATATCCCTCCGGAACTATTTCCAACCTGAGGTCCTTGAATTGTTCACACAAATCGTTTGGAAGTTCTCCCACGGTAAGTCCATTTACATAGACTTTCCGACTTAAGGCATCAGCCACAATGTTGGCCTTTCCAGGATGGTACTGCAGGTCCAAGTCATAGTCCTTGATGAGCTCAAGCCATCTCCTTTGCCTCATATTTAATTCCTTTTGAGTGAAGATATACTTGAGACTCTTGTGATCCGTGAACACATCACAATGTTTGCCCATTAGGTAGTGTCTCCATACCTTGAGCGCATGCACAACTGATGCTAGTTCCAAATCGTGCGTGGGGTAGTTATTCTCATGGTTCTTAAGTTGCCGAGAGGCGTAAGACACTACTTGTCCTTCTTGCATCAGTACACTACCAAGTCCTTGCCGGGAAGCGTCGCAATAGACCTGGAAGTCCTTTTGGATGTCAGGGAGACACAAAACTGGTGCCGTTACTAGACGCTTCTTTAATTCCTGAAAGCTTGCTTCACCGGCCTCGGTCCATTCGAACTTCTTCTCTTTCTTCAGTAACTCTGTCATAGGCTTTGCTATCTTGGAAAAGTTTTCAATGAACCTTCGGTAATACCCCGCAAGGCCCAAGAAACTCCTAATATCACCCACATTCTTAGGAGACTCCCATTCCGTCACGGAAGCTACCTTACTTGGGTCCACGGCAACACCTTTAGCTGACACAATATGACCAAGGAATCCCACTTCTTTCAACCAGAACTCACATTTGCTAAATTTAGCATACAACTTGTGTCCCCTTAACTTATCCATGATTAGGCGCAGGTGCCTCTCATGTTCCTTCTCGTCCTTGGAGTATATGAGTATGTCATCGATGAATACCACAATAAACTTATCCAAGTACTCCATGAACACCTTGTTCATCATGGTCATGAAGTATGCTGGGGCATTGGTTAAGCCAAACGACATCACGGTGTACTCATACAATCCGTATCTTGTGGTGAAGGCTGTCTTGGGTACATCCTGTTTCCGGATCTTTAGCTGGAAATATCCTGACCGGAGATCAATCTTAGAGAACACACTAGCTCCCTTTAATTGGTCAAACAGGTCAATAATATTGGGTAGAGGGTACTTGTTCTTGATTGTTACTTTGTTCAATGACCGGTAGTCCACGACTAGTCTCTTGGTTTTATCCTTCTTCTCCACGAATAAAACAGGTGCTCCCCAAGATGACGCACTTGGTTGAATGAAGCCTTTATCCAATTGCTCTCTAAGCTGTTTCTTAAGTTCCTTCAACTCATCCACATCCATCTTGTACGGTCTCTTGGCTATTGGTCCAGTACCTGACATCAAGTCAATGAGAAACTCGATGTCACGGTCGGGCGGCATTCCTGGCAATTCTTCCGGAAACACATCTGGATACTCCTTCACAATTGGCACATCCTCCAAACTAACCCCTTTAAGAGAGTTCACCAAACTTCCTTTGAGCGCGAAAGCTGACTTAAAGCGGATCCTCTTCTTTTCCGGAGTCGTGAGTGCGATAGTTCTTTTGGCACAATCTATGACTCCCTCATACTCGGTCATCCAATTCATGCCCAAAATTATGTCTAGGCCTTGGGATTCCAGAACGACTAGGCTGGTGGGAAAGGTGTGCGTCCCAATTCTTAGTTCTAGCCCACGGCATCCAGAGTTTGCCACTATTTCTCCTCCAGGAGAACTTACCCTTAGGGGAGTACTAATAATCTCCGTAGGTATCTTGCCTCAATCCACAAATACCCTTGATATGAATGAATGCGATGCACCAGTGTCAAAAAGAACAACTGCAGGTGTGGAGTTAAGCTTGAACTTACCGATCATGGAATCAGGTGCCTCACGAGCATCCTCCACGGAGACATGATTCACCGTGGCTTTGACGAACGGGTTCGGCTTCTTCCCATTTCCATTACCATTGCTATGGTTGTGTCCATTGCCGTTTCCATTGCCATTCCCATTCTTCGCCTTTTCGGGGCAAGTAGTTGCATAGTGCCCTGTCTTGTTACACTTGAAGCAAGTCACTTCACTCAGATCCTTCCCATTGCCATTTCCATTGTGGTGCTTATGGCCATTGTGGTTATGTCCTCCGTGACGATGACCATTGCGGTTGTGGCCATTATGGTTGTGGGGTGGGGGTGACGAAGTGCGATGCTTCTGATATGGGGCAGAGTTGTGCTTGTGTGAGGTGGACTTTCTCTTCCGGTTCTCTATACTCCTTTGCTTTGCTTCAACTACAACTGCCCTGTCCAGAAGTTCCTGATAGCTATCAAACTTCAGAGCCACAAGCTGAATAGATATTTCGTCATTAAGTCCCCTCAAAAACTCCTCCTGCCTCTTGGCATCAGTGGATACATCATCAGGTGCATAACGTGCCAGCTTGTTGAAAAGGTCCCCATACTCGGAGACAGAGCGGTGTAGTTGTTTCAAGTCGCGGAACTCACGTCTCTTAAGTGACATGACTCCCGCGGCTACATGATGAGTACGAAAGGCTGCTTCGAACTGGTTCCAGGTGATAGCTTCAATATCAGGGTGGGTGACCTGGTAGTTATCCCACCATTCGGCAGCTGGTCCCTCAAGTTGGTGCGCGGCAAAGCGCACCCTATCAGCTCCAACAACTTGGACGGTGTCTAACTTCTTGTTGATGGTGCGGAGCCAGTCGTCTGCCACAATTGGCTCAGCACTACTTGAGAAGGTTGGAGGGTTCAACCTCAGGAATCGAGTCAAGCGATCCTGTTGGGGCGGTGGAGGTGGCGGAGGCGGCGGGTTGTTGTTGTTGTTTTGCATGTTTTGAGTGAGGAGTTGGATCAGCTGATTCTGAGTGTTCAGAAGTTCTGCTATCTCTGGGGGCATGTCGTTATTGTTGTTTCCACGTCTCACCATCTGGAGGGTTTGAGAGGCAAGTTAAGAAAAGGTACAAAAGTCTAAGGAATAAACTCCTACCCTTATGCAAACAAGAAAAACACACAAGAAAGGCAGGGCACTCATAGCACAAAAATCCACACACTCAACCAAGTTTAACCAACCATTATAAGATTTGGTACTCATTACAATAGCGAATAACGTTTTACTATAGAACTAAGGGTGGTCCAACTACTCTACTCATCATCCACTTCCTCATCCTCAATGATGAAGCCTTCCTTTTCCAGTAGTGACTTGTATAGCTCCATGTCTCTTGTCTTGGCTTCAAGCTTCTCTTGAAGTTCCTTCATCTCCTGTGGCTCCGGCGTCGCAGCTTCGAGCCTTCCTTGAAGTTCCTTCACCTCTTGCAGTTCCTGGGTAGTAGCTTCCAGCTTCGCTTGGAGTTCCTTCTTCTCCTTCTGTAGCATCTTGATCAAACTTGACCCCATAGTCACGGGCGTGATCTTCTCCTCCAAGATCCTCTTAGCCGCTCGTAGGTCCTTTATCATGATGGCAAGGTTCTTGAACTCCAGCTCGTTCTTTGCGAGCACTAGACTTTGCTCCCTAATCCTCTTGTTCTTATCTTGCACCCTCTTCTCTTGATTAGCGAACCTCTTGTCTTGGGCGGTGAGTTCCCCTCCTAGGGACTTGATCTTCTCTTCCAGCTCTTCGATCTTCTCGTCCTTCTCCTTCACTAGGGCACAGAGCTCGTCATTCCTCACGATCTCAAGGCAGCTCCCCTTCTGAAGGTCATTGATGTGGAACTATAAGTCTTGATATTGGATTCTTCGACGCTTGCATGTCTTCCTTTCCTCCGGGGTTAACTCGATTGGGACTCCCTTCTCATCACGTCTTCCAAAGAGTTTGATGTAGTTGCCTTCAACCTCTTCATGGTGGCGTCCGCAAAGGCGTCCAATGAGCTCCTGCAAGCAAATGCTAAGTCCTTTCTCCTTGGAGTCGCTGGTGACGTTGAGTACAATGGCCTCTGTCTTGGGTTCTATCCGACCGCGCCCTGGTTGGATGACTTCAATTGCCCAGCATCCTTCCTTGTGCATCTTCCTGAACTCGCCTCCCTTGATTGATGGCATGGGTAACTGTAGTGTCTTGATGATGTCCAGAAGGCATTCCCCGAAGCGCAGGCACTTGATGTCTTCGGCGGTGTCGTAGTAGAAGGCCGTCATCTTTAGGTTGAGAGAGAAAATTAGACACAAGGTGATAGATAAGAGAAATACTAGGGGAGTACAAATAACTTGGAAGAATATAGAAGCATAACACACATGGTAAAGGTGGTTTCCAATCCTAGGGTCACGTCCTACAGGCAACTTTGTGCTCTGATACCATCTGTTGCGACCTCGGATCGTTAAAGATCCTAAGTCTCTGTGATTAACATGCTAGTCCCTGGATCAATAGCTAGCACTCACAGTCGATGAAATATCATGTAAAACACAAGTCATTATTACATGAATAATCCAGAGTATAATTATTACAACTTGCATAGCTTATAGCTAGCTCAAATAAAACAGCGTAAACAAAAAAAAACTTGAGTCCATCAATGCCTCAGGCTAGCTACGTGAAGACCCGCGATTCCTACGCACCTTTCAATCTTCGGATTCTGCACATAAGACGTGCAGCCAACAAGTTGGGTCAATACTTTGAATGTATTGGCAAATTACACCAAGGGAGGAACAAGACTAACTCTACATGCAAGGCTAAGAGTAGGCTCTGGGGTTTATTTGCGTAAAGCCAATTTTATCAATGTAATAAGAAAAGAGGAAGAAAGTTTTACCTACTTTGTAAACTTTGATAAATAGTATAGGGTCAAATGGAACACGAGGATATTACTCACCAAGTGCCCAATCAACCTAGCACTTGGATATTACGCACCAAGTTCCCAAATTCCCACCTATTAGCGATATTACGCACGCCATAGGGTTTGAAAAACTTTTGTTCGAAAAGAGAGAGGAAGACCTTTCAGAGGCTCCATCCTTCAGATGCTCAAAATGTTCTTTTCCGTGAACACGGCTGATCGATCAGATTGTAATACTCTCGAGAGGTTGTGCACTTTCCCCACAATCCACGATCAAGTCCTTTTACAGACAAGACCATGGCGAAGCCTTCCCTTAGTAACCCCTCTACCAGCTGGATCCAACCGTGCCAAGAACCTCCAAATGTTGGTACCCCGGTGAGGTTTCCCACTAAGTACTAAGCCAAAACAGAGCCCATATGTATTGTGGTTGCACGGGAAGCTTCTGAATTCTGAAACATGGCAGACTTCTTTGATTCCTGGGCGGCCGTCCTCCACTAAAATCTCACTCGTTGTCCCGACAACCATTCCGCCCAGAAGAAAACTTAGTTTTATTTTGAAGGGGTTTTGGAGAAGAAAAGTTCGCTCGAGAGAGCTATCATACTTAGAAAATTCTTGAGTCTTTCGAACCCTCCCAACGGTATTTGATATATATAAGTATATAGCATAGCAAGCATAACTTAGAAAAACAGGATAACCTATTGGGATAGAAAATCCTAAGCATAGAGCTACTCATGACATACTACAAAACCGCACTTGCAAAATAATACTAAGAAATTCTACCAAAAACCTACGCATGCATTCTACAGAATTTGAAGAGTAAAACATGCATAGTCAAAACTGGGACATATCATGAACAAGTGGTGTAACTTGCCTTGATCCGAGCAGCAATCTACACAACAAAACTCCTCAGCGCACTCCGAGCAATCTAACGAAACAAACATGGATTCAATCATGTTTTGCACAAAACAATCCAGGAAGTCAAATATGCATGCATGCAACATGGTAAAATGCAAGAGTGGATTTGATTTCGACCAAGGGTTTTAACCAGGGGCGTTGTTGAGTTGGGGATGTCATTAGAAATGATCTCCCACAGATTTTAAGTATTTTGGGTTAAACCCTAATTAATCAGGCTTGAAACTAGATCTACAGCTCTAATCTATCTCGAAACAGATCTAAACACCCTAAGCAAGATATGACAATTTTCTACAGAAGGTATTGTCAAAACAAAGCCAACGCAACAAGAATCAACTAAAACGGAGTTACGGATAATTTTCTAGAATTAAAATACTCCAATCTAAACTTTTAATTCTACTGCAATATTTCTGTGGCAAAACAGTAATATTATTGTAGATCTGTGTTCTACTCGAAAATATGAATCCAACGGTATATTATACGCAATTTTTGGACTATTATTCGAATTACTATGAATTTTACAAGCTTTTAGCTATTTCTGCCTATTTAAAAAGAAAAAGGGGAAAAAGGGTCAGCGACGCGGCGACACGTGGCGCCACGTGAGTGGGCCAGCGGGGCGCGCGTGACGCGACGCGGGGGCGACATGGCGTCGACGTGGCGCTGCCACGTGGCGCGATGCGGTTGGCCCGAGGGCGTTGGCGGATCTGGGCCGTTGGATCTAGATCCAACGGTCGGCGAGGGGGGGGGCGGCGACTGGCGGGCGGCGGCGCTCCTCCGGTGATGGTCGGCGGCGGCGGACATGCTCCTCCGGCCCGGCGAGCTAGACGACGGGGACCGGCTCCTCGTCGCGGTCGCGTTCCCGGGGGCGGCGGCGGGCTTCTCCTCCCAAGGTGACGGCGGGCGGCGGCTGCTGGCGGAGGACGGCGGCGCGCTCTGCCGAGCAATCGGCGGCGGCTCGGCGGCGGTGGCGGCGGAAGAAAGGGCTAGGGTTTTGGGAGGCGTGCCCGGTCTTAATATAGGGGCGAAGACTTGGGGCGGGGCCGCGGAATCCGCCCCGGATTCGCCGGCGGCGGTTGTGCTGACGCGGCGGCGGCGGCGGGAGTCCGCTCCGATCTCGTCGGGGTGACGATGGTGGTGGGGCCCACCTGTCGGCGAGCGCTAGCGCGGGCGCGGGCTGCTGGCGGGCTGCTGGGGCGGGAGCGGCTGCTGGGCTGGCGGCTGGCCGGCTGGGCCGCTGGCGGCTGCGCGTCGCCCACCCGGCCGGGCGGGCGGCAGATAGCCCCGGGCTGGCTCGGCCGGCCCAGTCAGTTTAGTTTTTTTTTAACAATTACTGAATTGCTATTTGTTTGATAACTTTTGCAAACGGACTCCGAATTAGACGAAATTGGTCTCTAAAATTTTGTAAAAAGAAGAGGATTAAGATAGGATTATAAAATAACCCATTTGCAATGGTTTTGGTGGTTAAAAGGTTTTACCCCCCTTTTGTCTATAACTGACTATGGGGTTTGAGAATTTCCTGATGCAATTTTTTTGATATGTGATGTCATGATGCGATGATATGATGCATGCTTACTAGTAACATCCGAATTTACAAAATTTGGGATGTTACAATCTATGACTAATAATCCACCTTCAGGTTATCATCCAAACCCCCTCGAGTATTAAGTTGCAAGCAACAGATTATTGCTTTACTAACTGCGTGTAAAGTAAACAATACGATTGTTCTATGAACAAAGGATTATTGTTTTCTCCCTAGTAGCAACATCACATCTAGTACCTTAGAGATTTCTGTCACTTCCCCAGATTACGAGAGGCATGAACCCACTATCGAGCATAAATACTAACTCTTGGAGTTGCTAGCATCTACTTGGCCAAGATAGCTACTAACAACGGAAAGCATGCAAGATCACAAATAACAAAGACATGATAGAATCAATAATCAATCTGAAATAGCATCTCAATATCCATCGGATCCCCGCAAACACAACATGCAGTATTACAAATAAATGATCTTGATCATGAACGGAGCTCACAAGATCTAGACATGAAAGCACAAAGGAGGAGAACCAGCCATCTAGCTACTACATGGATCTGTAGTCCAAGGATGAACTACTCACGCATCACACTGGAGCCTTGCATGGTGATGAAGAAGGCCTCCAGGGTGAATTCCCCTCTCCGGCAGGGTGCCGGGAAGAGCTTCAGATCTCTCCCGATCTAGGGATGGAGATGACGGTGGCTACAGAGTCTTTCGTGGATTTTTGATCAGGCACTTAGGGTTTTCGTCCCGAGGGCAATATATAGGCAGAAGGAGAGGCCGAGGGGGTGCCGGGAGCGGCCACACAACCCCATGGCGCGGGCCAGGCCTGGCCACGCGGCCAGGTGGTGTGGTGGCTCCCTGGCCCTTCTCTGTCTCGTATTTTGGCACTTGATCACTTCCGGAAAAATAGGCACTTTGGCTTTTGTCCCGTCCAATTCCGAGAATATTCATTTTGTGACTTTCCTAGAACCAAAAACAGCAGAAAACAAGCAGCTGGCACAGTGGCTCTTGTTAATAGGTTAGTCTAAGAAATCTTATGAAAAGTACTCCAAAGTTGGAACAAAACACAAGAAAGTGGATAAAACCAAGCATGGAACATCAAAAATTATAGACACATTTGCAATGTATCAACACCCCCAAGCTTAACTCCTGCTCGTCCTCAAGTAGGTAAGTGATAAAAAAGAAAGAATAATTTTTGAGGTGACATGCACCATCAAAGACTTGATCAAAGTATTTGCAAAACATTCAAAGCTGGTATCATAGTACTTCAATCATAACATGAAAAACAAAGTTCTAGCAATAAGCAAAGAAACTATGATGCAACATGAAAAGACACAAACAAAAGATTCATGAATAACAATGCTTTGCAAGACGTTTGTTTGTTTCACATAAAGAAAACATAGGATAATAGTATTCATCTTGTGCCTCAATAGAGTAGCAAATATAAATGCATATGACACCTTCAAAGTTCATAAGAGTGACTAGATACAATAGTTTAAAACAAGCAATATAAAAGTATGCATCGATCAACTAGTCTTGGGACAATGCACATAGAACTAAGAATGGCCACTATGCTCTCAAAGTAGGTGCATAAAGGTAGAAGGAGGAGACTCTATATAATGGTGGAAGAAAGGCCTTTTGTAAAAGGAAGTAGGGATTCAAATCTCATAAAGAGCTTCCAAAAATTATGGTACTTATAGCTTTCAGGTCTCATTGCCCCTATCATAAGCATCTTGAAGTGATTAAGGTTAAAGTGAACAAACTATGGTGTACATGCTTGACGAAGTATAAGTTAGAAATCTCATGTCCCTTATATACGAGGGCCGCTCCTGATGCTACTCAAGTTTAGTCACCAGTAAGTTCTTGTCATCGTAAGTATATGTGTATCATAGAGAACCGCCAACGGGGTACCCCTTGCCCGATGATACGGAAGAATCCGCATATCAAAATGACAAGGCAAGCAGACAACGAGCATCTCAGCAATCTTCTCATTTACCATGTGAATATGGTGATTTTTTTTCTCTCTTTCCTCTTTTCATAATCTTTTTTTCTTTTTCTCCTTTTTCTCAATATAGGACTCTTTTTTTAATAAGAAGAATGCTTCATAGACAACTCATTATGGTTACGCTGCAGGTTTCCACCATGTCAGCATGGATTAGACCAGCGGCCCAGGCGTTTCTCTAACACATATACATAACTCCATGGACTTACAAGCTCCCCTTTCATTTCACACCGACGACATCCATATACAAAAGAGCATGATATCAACTAGGTACAAGTACCAAGTGAAATGTTGAAAGCGTTCCCCATGAAAGCATGGTTCTGCTAATTCCTGACAAATAAGTGCAAGCATATACAACATAGAAGACACAATGTTTCAAGTTTATTAAGGGCAAGAAAAGTAAAGTGTGCCATCAAGTTCGTGAGAGCTTTAATCACTAGTTTTCTCATAACAAGTTTAATTTGGAAGGTAAACAAAAGCATGAATATACTTGGAATAGCATAAGCTAGTAGGTAGGTATGGTGGACTCTTTGGAATAACTTGGTTTAGGGAGTTGGATGCATGAGTGGAACTCATACTTTGTTGTGGAGGCTAGCAAAAGACTGGGAGCGACAAACTAAGAGAGCAATAATGGCCATAATCATGCAGAGCGACAAAACATCATTGATCAAAGCATAAAGTGATACTACAAGTTGAAAAATAAAGGATCATAAAGGCTATGGTGACTTGAGATAGTCATAACATGGTGTGAGCTTGTGCCAAGTCAACCCAAATAAAGCATCAAAGGAGAATACCACTATACTATGCTTTAATATGCTAAAACAACGCATGATTCATCCAAGGCACATTAAGCAATCTCAATTGTTTATAACAAGTCATGCTACAACAAAGAATACTAAGCATAAAGCCAAAACAATATCAAGCATGGTATGACAGAGCATAGGCCACAGTCAAAAACGAGCTCTTTTTACCACATAAGTATGAACTTTCCTACTCTTTTCCAAACCAAACCAAACTATTTGCAAACCAATGTATGAAAGAGGGGGTCCAACCAATTTATTCAGAAAACTAAGAAAACCAAGAAAACTAAAAACCAATATGAAAACGAAAAAGAATACGCTCCAAGAAAAACATAACTGTGCATGAAACAATAAAAATGAAGCGTTTGGAAGAAACCTGGGATTTTTATTGATGAAGAAGGGGATGCCTTGGGCATCCCCAAGCTTTGACGCTTGTACTTCTTGGATATTTCTTGGGGTGACACGTGTGGCATCCCCAAGCTTGAGCTTTAGTCCATCCTTCATCTCATTACTCATTCCTTCCATACACCTGAAATTTTTCCTTCATACAAAACTTCACACAATCTTTATTAGCAACATTAGTGCACTTAAGATAAATAAGTCTTAAGGTTCAGTTATATCACCAAATAAACTTCCATTAGAACACTAGCTACTGTATCACTTCCCTCAGACAGCTCAATTCCCCAAAATAACTCAAAAAGGAACCAACAAGAAGCAAATGCAGAACATGGCAGAAATCTGTCAAAACAGACCATCAGGTAAAGATGAATTTTTGCGAAGACCTTCTGTTGCTCAAATAAAAACGTGATGAACTAACGAAAGTTAGATAACAACCTGGTCCCGAAGCAAAAACAATTACAGCTCAATCCGAGATACAGAGCTCTGTCACGATTTTTTACGGTGAAGCACAAAAATCTGTTTCGGGATAGCAACTTTCCCAATCATTACTTCTCTCTCATTAGAGGTTACTCTTGGCACAAAAAGCAAATAAAATGGATAAGGAGAGGTTATTACAAAGGTAATAACTTCCAAGAGTCATCTAAAACTTTTGGATTATCTCCCAATAAGTACTTTTCTTTAACGTCTTTAAGTTAGGCATAAGAAGCAAAGAAAGAATCAAGTGTTGTCAAATGAAGAAGCATTAAGACCAAATTTTGTTTTCATAGGAGAAGCAAAAGAAATCTTTTCTCTCTTTTTAGGGAAGTGTTCTATACCTTTCTTGAGTGGGAGTTGATATTTAATGGTGCCTTCTTTCATATCAATGATAGCACCAACAGTTCTAAGAAAAGGTCTTCCCAAAGTAATAGGACAAGAAGCATTGTATTCAACATCCAAAACATAGAAATCAACGGGGACATAGGAATCGTTAACCATAATAAGAACATCATTAAGACTCCCATGAGTTTATTTTTAGCATTATCATCAAGTGGGACATTCAAATAACAATCTTCAAGAGGAGGCAAATCAAGCATATCATAAATCCTCCTGGGCATAATAGAAACACTACTATCAAGATCACACAAAGCTTTGAAATCAAAGTCATTCACTTTCATATTAATGATGGGTTCCCAACCATCTTCTTGTTTTATAGGAATGGAAGCTTTATGTTTCATCTTTTCTTCTTTAATCTTTATGAGAGCATCAGTAATGTGTTTTGTAAAAGTCATGTTCATAGCACTAGCATTAGGACTTTTAGCAAGCTTTTGTAGGAACTTAATAACTTCAGAGATGTTGCAACCATCAAGATCAAAATAAAATTTATCATCTAAAGTAGTAGAACTATTACTAGCCTCAACACTAGTGGTGGTAATAGTAGAAACACTAATGTTTCTAGCAATTTCATCTTCTCTTTCCCACTTAGCATGTAATTCAGCTAATAGTCTAGCATTTTCATCAATTCTTACTTGTATGGCATTAGTAGCTGCAAAGGATTATCATTAGTTTCAGGTTTAGCAGCCGTTTTATTCAAAGTAGTTTGAGCTTCAACCAAAGATGCTATATTTCTTTCAGCATTAGAGAGTTTTTCCTCAATAGTTTTATTGAAAGCAGTTTGTCTACTAATAAACTCTTTAAGCATAACTTCAAGTTCAGAGGGAGCACTCTTATTATTGTTGTAAGAAT
Source organism: Avena eriantha (assembly GCA_910589775.1). Classification (NCBI taxonomy): domain Eukaryota; kingdom Viridiplantae; phylum Streptophyta; class Magnoliopsida; order Poales; family Poaceae; genus Avena; species Avena eriantha. The sequence goes on from OU342741.1 coordinate 112,196,380, forward strand.
TTCCATAAGCATTACCATTATTGGGAGGATATGGCTTATAATTTTTGTTACCAAAATTGTTCCTATAAGCATTATTACCATAAGCATTGTTGCCAAAATTGTTATTTCTTATGAAGTTCACATCAACTTGCTCTTCTTGAGCAACCAAAGAGGCTAAAGGAACATTATTTGGATCAATATGGGCTTTCCCATTAACAAGCATAGACATAATAATATTAATTTTATCACTCAAGGAGGAGGTTTCCTCAACAGAATTTACCTTCTTACCATGTGGAGCTCTCTCGGTATGCCATTCAGAATAATTAACCATCATATTGTCCAAAATTTTTGTTGTAGCACCCAAAGTGATGGCCATAAAGGTACCTCCAACAGCAGAATCCAATAGGTTCCTTGAATAATAGTTCAATCCTGCATAAAAAATTTGGATGATCATCCAAACAGTCAGTCCATGAGTGGGAGCCGGACCTAGCCCTTCTCCGTCTCGTATTCTGGCATCTGATGACTTCCGGAAAAATAGGCACTTTGGCTTTTGTCCCGTCCAATTCCGAGAATATTCATTTTCTAACTTTCTTGGAACCAAAAACAGCAGAAAACAGGCAGCTGGCACTATGGCTCTTGTTAATAGGTTAGTCCAAGAAATCATATGAAAAGTACTCCAAAGTGTGGACAAAACACAAGAAAGTGGATAAAACCAAGCATGGAACATCAAAAATTATAGATACATTTGCAATGAATCAGGTTGCTTGAGAGGGATACCTTTGACCACTTCCTCCCTGAGTTCGATAAACCTTGGGTGATCCACTTAAGGGAAACTTGCTGCTGTTCTACAATTCTCTGCACTTGGAGGCCCAACAACTGTCTACAAGAATAGAAGTGCATAGACATCAAGCTACTTTTCTGGCGCCGTTGCCGGGGAGTCAAGGACATCTTCACAAGGGGAGTCCCTCATAACCAATCTCTTTACTTTGTTATTTTTGTTTTTCTTAGTTTATTTCTTCTTTGTTTGCTTGTTTCTATATCAAAAACACAAAAAATTAGTTTTACTAGTTTGCTTTCTTTATTAAAAACACAAAAAAATTACTACTCTTGAAAATACTAAGTTGTGTGACTTCACTAGCACCAACAACAATGATTTCATGTGCACACCTATTGCTCCACCTGTTCCTGAAGCTACTTTCTTTGAAATTAAACCCGCTTTACTCAATCTTGTTATGAGAGAACAATTTTCTGGTATTGGTAATGAAGATGCTACTGCTCATCTAAATAACTTTGTTGAACTTTGTGAGATGGAAAAGCATAGGGATATATATGGAGATATTATTAAGCTTAAATTGTTTCCTTTCTCTTTGAGAGGAAAAGCTAAAGAATGGTTGCAATCCCTAACTAGAAATAGTATTGATTCTTCGACTAAATGCCAAGATGCTTTCATTGGAAAATACTATCCTCCTGCTAAGATCATATTTGTGTGAAGTGAAATAATGAAGTTTAAACAATTTATATAATGAACATGTTGCTCAAGCTTGGGAAAGAATCAAATCTTTGGTAAAGAATTGTCCCACTCATGGACTGACTGCTTGGATGATTATCCAAACCTTTTATGCAGGATTGAACTATTCTTCAAGAAATATATTGGATTCTCCTGCTGGAGGTACCTTTATGACCATTAGTTTGGGTGCTGCAACAAAGCTCCTAGATAATATGATGGTTAACTATTCTGAATGGCACACTGAAACAACTCCACAAGGTAAGAAGGTAAATTCTGTTGAAGAAACCTCCTCCAAATCATGTTCCCTTAGCCTCTTTGGTTGCTCAAGAAGAGCAAGTTGATGTGAACTTTATAAGAAATAATAATTTTAGCAACAATGCCTACATGAATAATTTTGGTAATAATAAATATAGGCCATATCCTCCCAATAATGGTAATGCTTATGGAAATTCCTACAGCAATAATAGGAGTGCTCACTCTGAAATCAAAGTTATGCTTAAAGATTTTATTAGTAAACAAACTGCTTTCAATAAAACTATTGAGGAAAAACTCTCTAATGCTGAAAGAAATATAGAATCATTGGCTGAAGCATAATCTTCTTTGAATAAAATGGCTGCTAAACCTGAAACTATTGATAATCCCTTTGCTGCTACTAATGCCATACAAGTTAGAATTGATGAAAATGTTAGACTATTAGCTGAATTGCATGCTAAGTGGGAAAGAGAAGATGAAATTGCTAGAAACATTAGTGTTTCTACTATCACTACCACTAGTGCTAAAGCTAGTAATAGCTCTACTACTTTAGATGATAATTATGATTTTGATCTTGATGGTTGCAATATCTCTGAAGTTATTAAGTTCCTACAAAAGCTTGCTAAAAGTCCTAATGCTAATGCTATAAAATGGCCTTTACAAAACACATTACTGATGCTCTCATAAAAATTAAAGAAGAAAATATGAAACACAAAGCTTCCATCCCTATGAAACAAGAAGATGGTTGGGAACCCATCATTAATATGAAAGTGAATGATTTTGATTTTAAATCTTTATGTGATCTTGATAATAGTGTTTCTTTTATGCCCAGAAAGATTTATGATATGCTTGATTTGCCACCTTTGGAAGATTGTTATTTGAATGTCCCACTTGATGATAATGCTAAAAAGAAACTAATGGGGACTATTAATGATGTTCTTATTATGGTTAACAATGCTTATGTCCCCATGGATTTCTATGTTTTGGATGTTTAATTCAATGCTTCTTGTCCTATTACTTTGGGAAGACCTTTTCTTAGAACTGTTGGTGCCATTATTGATATGAAAGAAGGCACCATTAAATATCAACTCCCATCAAGAAAAGTATAGAACACTTTCCTAAGAAGAGAGAGAAGATTTCTTTTGCCTGTCCTATGAAAACAAAATTTGCTCTTAATGCTTCTTCATTTGAGAACACTTGATTCTTTTTCTTGCTTCTTATGCCTAACTTAAAGGCATTAAAGAAAAGTACTTATTGGGAGATAACCCAAAAGTTTTAGATGAGTCTTGGAAGTTATTACTTCAGTAATAACCGCTCCTTATCCTTTTTATTTGCTTTTTGTGCCAAGAGTAACCTCTAATGAGAGAGAAGTAATGCTTGGGAAAGTTGTTGTCCCAAAACAGATTTTTGTGCTTCACTGTAAAAATTCGTGTAAAATCTATGTACGTCATTTTGAGGCGTGATGTTTTGTTCTTCTGCCCCAGGTTGTTATCTAACTTTCGTTAGTTCAACACTTTTCGATTTGAGCAACAGAAGGTCTTCGAAAAAATTGGTTTTTACCTGCTGGTCTGTTTTGACAGATTTCTGTCATTATTTGCATTTGCCTCTTAATCTCTTTCTCTTTGAGGTCTCTTTGATCATTTGAACTTTTTAAATGAAGTGATACAGTAGCTTTTGTTTTAATGAAAGTTTTATTGGTGTTGAAACTGAACCCAAAGACTTATTATCTTGAGTGCACTAATGTTGCTAATAAAGATTGTATGAAGGAAAAATTTCAGGTGTATGGAAAGAATGATGTAATGAGATGAAGAATTGACTAAAGCTCAAGCTTGGGGATGCCATGCGTGTCACCCCAAGAAATATCCAAGAAGTACAAGCGTCAAAGCTTGGGGATGCCCAAGGTATCCCCTTCTTCATCAATAAAAATCTAAGGCATCTTCCAAACACTTCATTTTTATTGTTTCATGCATAATTGTGTTGTTCTTGGAGCGTCTTTGTTTTTGTTTTTAGTTTTCTTGTGTTTGTTTTTCTTAAATAAGTTGGTTGGATCCCAACACACTTCTTTTGGAGAGAGAGACACCCCGTTATTCATTGCCTAGAACACTCTAGTTTTCATTCTTATTGTTTTGTGAGTGTTCTCTTTTGTTAGCACTGTGTTTAGCCTTAGTTTTCTTCTGCTTTCAGCTTAGAACTTTTTATTTCTTATTTTTGGATTTGTGAGACAATCTCACTGATCTTTATTTATTATTATCTTTGTGAGTTCTTTCAAATAAGTTGGTTTGGATTGGAAAAGAGTAGGAAAAGTTCATGCTTAAGTGGTATAAAAGGAGTTTGTTTTTGACTGTGGCCTATGCTTTGTCATGTCATGCTTGGTATTGTTTTGGCTTTATGCTTAGTGATTATTGCTGTAGCATGACTTGTTAAAAACAATCGAGATTGCTTAATGTGCATTGGAAGAATCATGCATTGTTTTAGCATATTAAAGCATAGTATTGTGGTATTCTCCTTTGATGCTTTATTTGGGTTGGCTTGGCGCATGCTCACACCATGTTATGACTATCCAAAGTCACCATAGCCTTTATGATCATTTGGTTTTCGACTTGTAATATCAATTTATGCTTTAATTAATGATGTTTTGTCACTTTGCATGATTATGGCCATTATTGCTCTCTTAGTTGGTCGCTCCCAGTCTTTTGCTAGCCTCCATAACCATGTGTGAGTTCCACTCATGCATCCAACTCCTAAAAACAAGTTATTCCAAAGAGTCCACCATACCTACCTATTAGCATTTTCTATTCCAAGTATATTCATGTTTTTATCTACCTTCTGAATTAAACTTGTTATGTGAAAATTAGTTATTAAAGCTCTCACGAACTTGATGGCACACTTTACTTTCTTGCATTTAATAAACTTGAACCATTGCATCCATCTTTGTTGTGTATATTCTTGCACTTTATAAGTTGAAGTTAGCAGAACCATGTATCATGGGGAATGCTTTCAACATTGCACTTGTACATTGTACCCCGTTGATATCATGTTCTTTTGCCTATGGATCCCGGTGGTGTGAAATAAAAGGGGAACTTGTAAGAACATGGAGTTTGTATGTGTGTTAGAGAAACGCCTGGGCCGCTAGCCTAAGCCATGCCTAATCATGGTGGAAACTTGCAGCATAACCATAATGAGCACTCTATGAAACATCCTCAATAAAAACCTATGCAAATAGCAAATAAAAAGATTGCTGAGATGCTCATTGTCTGCTTTCCTTGTCATTTTGATTATGGGATAGCTCCTATATCATGTGCAAGGGGTAGCCTGTTGGCTGTTCTCTATGATACATATGTACTTACAATGACAAGAGCTTACTTGTGACTGAAGTTGAGTAGCATGAGGTTCGGTCTTCGTAAGTAAGGGGCATGAGATTTCAACTTATAACTTGTCAAGCATATCATGTTAGTTGTGTCACTTTAACCTTAATCACCTAAAGATGCTTATGATAGGGGCAATGAGATCTGAAATCTAATAGGTACCATAATTTTTGTAAGCTCTTTATGAAACTTGAATCTCTACTTCCTTCTATGAAGGCCTTTATTTTACTTTTATGTTGAGTCTCCACCTTCTATCTTTATGCACCTACTTTGAGAGCATAGTGTCCATTCTTAGTTCTATGTGCATTGTCCCAAGACTTATTGATTGATGCATAACTTTGATATTGCTTGTTCTTAAACTATTTGTATCTAGTCACCCTTATGTACTATGAAGGTGTCCTATGCATTTATGTTTGCTACTCTATGAGGGACAAACTGAATGCCACTATGCTATGTTTTCTTTATGTAAAACAAACAAATGTCTTGCAAAGTATTGTTATTCATGAATATTTTGTTTGTGCCTTTTCAAGTTACAACATAGTTGCTATGTCTTATTGCTAGAACTTTATCTTTCATGCTATATTGAAGTACTATGATCCCAGCTATCAATGTTTTATAAATACTTTGATCAAGTTTATGATGGTGCATGTCACCTCAAAAATTATTCTTTCTTTTTATCACTTACCTACTCGAGGATGAGCAGGAGTTAAGCTTGGGGATGTTGATACGTTGCAAACGTATCTATAATTTTTGATGTTCCATGCTTGTTTAGTATCTACTTTGATTTTCTTTGTCAACACTTTGAGGTATTTTTATATGTTTTCTGGGACTAACCTATTAACAAGATGCCACAGTGCCAGTTGCCTGTTTTCTTCTGTTTTTGGTTCCAGAAAAGGCAGAAAATCAATATTCTCGGAATTGGATGGGACAAAAGCCAATATGCCTATTTTCCCCGGAGCAACACGGAAACACGAAGCAGAGACGGAGTAGGGCACCAGGGTGGGCACACCATATGGTGGCGCGGGCTAGCCCTGGCCACGCCACCAGGTGGTGTGGGCCCCCTGGCCGGCCACCGACCTTGCCCCTTCGCCTATAAGAAGCCCCCGATGCAAAAACCCTAAATCGAACAGCCTCCAGCCACGAAAAGTTCCACACCGCCGCCGCCACTAAAGAGGAGATTTAGGGGACAGAAAGTATCTCTTTCGGCACCCTGCCGGGACGGGGAAGTGCCCTCGGAGCCATCTACATCGATCTCCACCACCATCTCCATCGCCGTTGCTGATTCCCATGATGATGAGGGAGTAGTTCTTCCTCGAGGCTAAGGGCTCTACCGGTAGCTATGTGTTCATCTCTCTCTCTATGCATGGTCATATTGTGATCATGAACTTTGTAATCAAGTAGATCTACCTTGCTACTCAAGTGGTTTAATAGATCTCTTCTCTCCCCATGTGTGTGAAAGTGATAGCGTGCACACCATGGTGGCACTTAGGCTAGAGATTAGAAATACTTGTTATGAGTTATATTTGGAGTTTGATGTCTCTATGAAATTCTGGTGTTTGTTGGAACCATCTAGTGCTTAAGGTGACAGTGTGGGGTTACCTAGATGTGGAAAGCGAACTTTGAGGTGTGCTGTTATAGCCCTACCATGGATTAGAGTGTCCAACCAGAGAGTAGTTAAGAGTAGTATCATAAAGAGAAGATATTTATATGAGAGTGTTCACTAGCGAAAGTATGATCCCTAGGCCTTGTTTTTAAACATTGAAACACCATTTGCAACTAGATCTGTTACATGTTTGCCTGCTTCCATCTTTATGTCAGTTTGCCTTTAGTCTCTTCCACGTCATCAAGCTATTTTCTGGCACCATTGTCTTATATCCATACCACTTGTATTTCACTATCTCTTCACCGAACTAGTGCACCTATACACCTGACAAGTGTATTGGGTGTGTTGGGGACACAAGAGACTTCTTGTATCTTGATTGCAGGGTTGCTTGAGAGGGATACCTTTGACCACTTACTCCCTGAGTTTGATAAACCTTGGGTGATCCACTTAAGGGAAACTTGCTTCTGTTCTACAAACCTCTACACTTGGAGGCCCAACAACTGTCTACAAGAATAGAAGTGCGTATACATCACTTAGCATGTGGTATATATAGAGGAAACTCCACCAATGATAATGATTGGCAATATATGCAATGAAATTCAAGTTCATCACACATGCATAGATTATGGGGGAGTTTGCTCTATATATGGTGGTGGTATCAATATCACAAACTTGTGTAGTATTTTATATTGGTGCTACAATTTTATTCGTTATATTCCTTATATAAACCCTCTCCAATGGATTGTCATCAATTACCAAAATGGGGGAGATTGAAAGAGCATGTTGGTCCCCATGTGTTGTTTTGGTAATTAATGACAATCTTTATGGACTAATGTTTGTATTAAGTTGCACTAGTAGGAATTGTCCATTGGTATCGCTTGGAGCATGTGTTGGCTTCAAGGTAGATGAAATGAAGAAGAAGATGCGTTGTGCAATCTCAAAATGCGCCATCTCTAGAAGATCTATTGTTTGATGCTTGCCATCCTTGGTGATAATGGATCGATGAAGACAAGGTCAAAGTATGCTCAAGGCAAAGGTATTCTTGATAGGTTTTCCCTTTTGCCGGTCTCATGTTGTTAGTTGGGAGACCGGGTTTAGGATAGATAGCCGTACTATCAAGAGGGTCTCTCGAGTGAGTAGCTCGATCATATCTTTTGGAGAGAGCTCAAACCTTTTCATTCTTAGCATCATCCTTCTTGGTTGTTTGTTGGTCCTATCCATGTGAGGTTATAGAGCTTGTGGAAATCTTCAGAACAAGGTCTTGTTCATCAAAATCAGATCTCCCTTTTATATCTTGTTGTGATTTTGTTCTTGGAGGTTTTCCGGATGCTCACCGAGTGAGGTATCTCACATTATAATACTTGATACATTCTCACTTGGTGATATCCAATATTTCCACTTTTTGTTGGGTAGCTCTTGTTGTCCTCTTTCCAACAAAATTGATTTCCGGTAAATCAGAGTTATCGTAGTTCAAGTTATCGCAGTTTGAAGTTAGCCTTTTATTTAAAAAGAAAAAGGAAAACGTCCTCCTACTTTTGGGCCGGGCGGTACTATCAGATCCAGTACGGCCCCGCCCCTGTGCACTACATTGCCTCTGCCCTGGTCGGAAGTATCGACCCATGGCAGTAGTACCGCCCGGGCGGGCCGATACTACCGGGCCAGCCTGTCCTTACCCAGCTGCCGCTGCTCCTCCCTGGCCTGCTCGCTTCCTGCCACCGCTCGAACCGGGCCAAGCCCAGCTTGTCGTGCTGCTCGCTCCCGCCGCCCCGCTCGCTGGCCTCACACCCGCCCGATCCCCTGTTGCACACTCGCCCCTGCTGCCTGCCTGATCTCCTTTGCTCGCGCGCGCCTCGCTGCCCCGCGTTGACTCGCGTGCTACTCGCTAGCTAGCGTTCCCCTGGTTGCTCGCTCGCCTGGGCTGGGTACGATAGTACCGGCCCAATCTGGTACTACCGTCCCATGTCCTAAATTGGCCCCAACGGAAAGAAAAACTGGGCCACGATAAATATCCTCCTCTCTCTCTCTTTCTAAAAGTTATTCTCCCTCTTTCTTCAAGATTTTGCCCCATTGCTTTGACTAATCTCTAGCTTGATTAATTTTTCCCCTCCAATGATTCTTGCCCATATTTGAGAGGAAGTTTGAGGGGATCTAGATCTACAATTTGACCAAACCATATCATCTCGTTGTGAGTGAATCTTTGGGATCTAGATCTTGGGGGATTTTGTGTTCTCCTTGTGTTCTTCCTTTCTTGTTCCTCCAATTTCTTTAGTAGCTTTGTTGGAACTTTAGAGTGAAGGATTGGGGCATCTTTATGGTGTTCTTGCCATTTGCATTAGGTGCATTGGTTTGTGTTCTCCCCGGAGGATTTGGTTGGTGATATTCAAGAAGCTTGTCCCTCTTGGGTTCTTTGAACCCTAGACGGTTGTGTGGCCTTTGTGGCATGTTCTTGGGGCCTTCAATTAATATCTGAAGCTATACCCAAGATTTAGGCCTTGGTGGTGATTATTGGGAGCCTCCAATTAAGTTGTGGAGATAGCCCCAATCTTGTACGGGTTCGGTGACCACCCTCAAGTGTCCCATAGTGGAACGGGTGCTTGCCGCGTGGTGGTTGCTTGGGAGAATAGGGTGAGGCCTCTTGTGGCATTCGTGGTCTTAGTACCGCCCATCCCTCCAACGAGACGTACTCCCTTGTTGGGAGGAACTCAGTAAAATATCATTGTCCCCGCGTGCCTCGGTTATCTCTATACCCGAGGTCTTTACTTATACATTTTACATTGTGATAGCCTTCATGCTTGAACTAATCTATATTGCTATCTCATTGTTTCTTGTCTTGCTTAGCATAATTTGTTGGTGCACATAGGTGAACCTTAGTATATCTAGTCTTTGTGCTTGACAAAAGAAAACTCTAGTTTTATTCTGCCATTGTTAAGCCCATCTCGTAAAAGTTTTAAACCTCCTATTCACCCCCTCTAGGAGACATCTATGATCTTTCATCTAGTTTACGGTGACCATCTTGCTTGAGGTGAAGGACTAGGTCTCCTAAGACGAAGGACTTAGGACGCAATCAACGACTGTGGTAGTTGTGTAAGTTCTGTTGATATATGGTGGCCCTTTGTAAGGCGACATCACAAGCTTCATCGAGTGCGTCGATGTCATCTTCGAGTGCTTCCCTAGATGCTTCCTCATCATATTCAGTTACCCGTGGAGATTCGTGAGTTACTTCAACTGGAAGGACAAATTCAACGTCGTGGACCAGAAAGAAGGGTGTTTCTTGCGTCAAATTATTTGGAGTTGTACATAGGCTCCATAAAACTAAGGGTAACTCAACGACCCATGCTCCTTTTGCTCTATCGAGCGGTGCTATCATTATTTTCTTAATTCCTGCGGTTACGAGACCATTGGATTTTTCGACTTGTCCATTGGTTTGCGGGTGGGAAACTGAGGCATAACTTACTTTTATGCCCATCTCCTTACAATACTCCTTGAACTCATTAGAGGTGAAGTTTGTTCCGTTGTTGGTGATGATGTTGTTTGGTACACTAAATCGGAAAACTATTGATTTGATAAAATTCATAGCCGAAGTTCCATCTTGGCTGGTAACAGACATTGCTTCAATCCACTTAGTGAATTTGTCGACTACTACTAGCAAAAATATGTGTCCTCCTAGCGATGACTTGTGAAGTTTACCCACCATATCAAGTCCCCATTGAGAGAACAACCAAGAAAGAGGTATGGGATTTAATTTAGCGACAGGTGCACCGAGTTTTGTTGCGAATCACTAACATGCTTCACACGTTCGTACGATATCCTTTGCATCATGTACTGCTGTGAGCTAGTAGAATCCTACTCTAAAGGCTTTGGCAGCAATTTCTCGGCTGCTGGCGTGATGACCACATACTCCTTCATGTATGTCTTTGAGTATAATCTTTCCTTCTTTGGGTGTAACGCACCACTGCAACATGCCCAAAATACTTATTTTATACAACTCTCCCTTGATGATCATGAAAGCTTTGGATCGACGAGTGATTCGTCGTGCTTCTATTACATCCTCGAGGAGTTCTCCCCTCAGCATGTATGCTATGTACGGCTGCATCCATGTAGGTTCCAGTATCATGACTTCGTCGATTTCTAGCTCCTCCTCAAGGACTTCTTCTATGTTTTCATGTGTTGGCGTAGCCCCTGAGTCTTTTATCGGCTTGATATTCTTTTGTGCTTTTGGCACTATAACTTGAGAGACCCTTTTTTCTTTGATGAAGCGCTCCGTTATTTCCTCCCAGAAAACCCCAAGTGGTACTGGTAAGCATAAAGATCCGATGTTTTCCAAATTGTCGGCCTCTTCATTGCTTGCCCTTCCTATGTGTGAAACTTCACACCCGTCAAATTGAGCTTCCATAATGCTATATAGATTGCGGTAGGCAATCATGTTGTCGCTGACAGCGTCGCAATTGTTCATTGCTTGTTGTGCCACAAGGTTGGAGTCACCAAATATTTTCAAGCGAGTTGCACCGAAAGCTTTAGCCATACACATACTAACAAGGATTTAACTAATTAATGCCCATTGTTATGTACTTGGGTTTTGGAGAAGGAGGAATACACTGGAAGTCTCGATCGGCTAGCAAACAAGCACACAGGGACACAAGTTTTACCCAGGTTCAGGCCTCGTAGAGGACCCTACTCCTGCTTGTCTGCTCTTGATTGATGATGATCCGAAAGATTACAATGTCGTCGATGGCGGTGGATGCGCAGATTGAATCTGGCGTATGTCTAGATCTATTGTGTTCTATCTATTGTGGCGATCGTAGATTTGTCTATTCAGTATTGTGGGAGTCGTAGATCTGTCTATTGGGGTGAGTCGTGATGCCCTTCTTGTTGGACCCTCCTATCCTTTATATATGGGGGACTAGGTCTTAGGTACCAATACGAGTTGGTTACAAGTTAGATTCAAACTCTAGTCTTGAGGTTTCCTTGTCTTGTGCGTTTGGGAGTCTATGTCCATATGGGCTTCATACCACTCGAACTATTTTGGGCCTCGTGGACCTTGGAAGGTTTGTCGAGTGGGCCTTCCGTCGAGCCGCACCAGGTAGGCTGTAGTTGGGTGCCTATTGGGAATACCCATGTCACATACCGTGCAACATGGCTTCATATTCAGCTTCATTATTTGACGCATTTGCAAAACTCATCCGAAGTATGTATCACATTTTATCGCCTTGAGGTGACACCAATATGACCCCTGCTCCTGCTCCTTCTGTCCTTTTTGACCCATCGAAATACATTGTCCATGCACTGGAGAGGTCCAGTGGGCCCGGGCATTGTAGTTCTGTCCATTCAGTAATAAAGTCAGGCAAAACCCGTGATTTAATTATTTTGAGTTTCTCATACATGATATCTCGAGGGGATAGCTCAATGCCCCATAGATAGACGCATCATGTAGCTTCTAGATTGTTGAGAATATTGGAGAGAGGTGCTTCATTGACCACTATGATCGGGTGTTCCGAAAAATAATGACGCAACTTACGTGCTGTCATGAAGACTCCGTATGCTAGCTTCTCATAGTGCGGATATATTTGCTTGGATGGAGAAATAAAGGACCACACTTAGGAAATAAACTGGTCTCTAAACATCGTGGGTCTTTCCTTCTTCGAGTCGCTTGACGACCAAAACTGTGCTAGCGACATAATTAGTAGAGGAAATATAGAGAAGTAGAGGTTCTTTTTCTCGTGGAGATACGATGGCGGGAGATGTCAAAAGTGTTTTCTTGAGGTCCTCAAAAGCGCGCCGAGGCTCGTCCGTCCATTCAAATTTATCTGATTTCTTCATGATGGCATAAAATGGTAATGTTTTTTTGCCTAGACGGGTGATAAAATGGCTGAGTGACGCAACTCGCCTAGCCAGTTTCTGCATGCCCCAAAGATTTGTTGGGTTTTTTATTGTGAGGATTGCCTGTTTTTTTTCGGGATTGGCCTCTATGCCCCTTGCTGATACAAGGTATCCGAGGAGTTTCCCAGAGGAACACTTTGTCGGGTTGAGCTTGATGAAGTATTTGTCGAGGTTCTCAAATGTCCCTCGGATATCATTGATAAGGGTCGACCCTTGTTTTGTTGTAACTATGACGTCATCGATGTAAACTTGTACATTTGTTCCAATTTGGCTTCCTAAGCAATTTTGCATCATCTGCTGATATGTTGCACCCACATTTTTTAGTCCGAAGGGCATTGTTGTGTAGCAGAATATACCATAGGGTGTGATAAATGATGGTTTATCCTCGTCTTCCGCCTTCATCTGAATCTGATGGTATCCTAAGTATGTGTCTAGAAAGGAAAGACGTTCGTACCCTGCAGTTGCATCGATTATTTGATCGATTCGTGGTAGTGGGAAGTGATCCTTTGGATAATGTATGTTTACACAATCAAGTCTATGCACATATGTAGATCCTTTGTGTTTTTCTTTGGGGCACATCTGGGTTTGCGACCCACTCTGCTTTCTTCAATTCTCTGATAAATTTGGCGTCGGTTAGGCGATGGAGTTCCTTTCCAATGGCCTTTCATTTTGGTTCTGCGAAACAACGAAGTGTCTGTTTTACTGGTTTGGCCTTGGGATCCAAGTTAAGTGCATGCTCAGCAAGTCCCCTAGGAATTCCCGGCATGTCAGCTGCTAACCATGCGAAAATCTCCCGGTGTTCACAGAGGAACTCAATGAGCGCGGTTTTCTCCGCGGGGCCAAGATTGGAGGCCACAAAGGTTGCCTTCTTCGGGTCGGTAGGGTGAATCTGGAATTCCCTTGTATCTTTTGCGGTGTCAAAAGCCTTATCGGGATTGACACGTGCTACTACTAGAGGTTCTGCATTTGCTGACATTTTTAGTTGCTCAAACTCGGTCTCCATCCCAAAGGATTCGGATATTTTGTTGAATTATCGATCGCAACTGTCAGAACGTGTAAAACTTCCCTTCACTGTTATGACCCCTTTGGGGGTTGACATTTTCATAACCAAGTACACATAATGTGGTACTGCCATGAACGGTGTGAAGGCTGGGTGGCCCAGGAGCGCGTGATACTACGACGGCCAGTCCATGACTTCGAGCTTGAGCTTTTCACGTCTGAAATTTTCTTTGGATCCAAAAACAACATCAAGAGGTATTTTACCTAAAGGAATTTCAGCTTTACCTAGGACTATGCCGTGGAAAGATGTTTCTGTTGGTGCTAAATTTTCTAAAGAGAAATTCATCGCCATAAGTGTCTTAGCGTAAATTAGGTTGATGCTGCTTCCCGCATCCATGAAAACCTTACTCATATCAAATCCACCAACTTGCATCTCTACTATTAGAGCTGAGTGGCCTGGTCGTGTGACTCAAAGTGGATAATCAGCTCTGCTGAATGTAATTTCATGTTCTGACCAATGGAGGTACTCGGGTGCTGCTGGTGGTGTCGTTTCTGCCATGTTAACTTGCCAGGTAATCAGTTTCTAAATCCTATTGGATGGGCGCCCTTTTTGGATCATCAACATTGCTCCTTTGGAGCTGGGGTATTCGTCCTCTTTGTTTCTGTTTGTAGCGGGTTGTTGATACCTTCGATCCGGATTACGGATGTAGTATATCTTCTTTTCCCTAGTAAACCTAGGTTATCGAATCCTCGGGAAGCGAATGCGTAGTGAAGTTACTTTAAAGGACCTTCGGGAGTTTTAGAATTCCTTTTGTGTTTTTACTGGACCAATAGCTTGTGTCTTTTTGTTGTTGTCGATGATGGAGAGAGAGGGCCTAGGGAATTCAGTTTCACCTATAGCTGTGCAAAACATCTGATGGAAATAAAAGATAAAAATAAAGTATGCGTGTACTTGTTAGAGAAAGATAAATTATATGTGGGCAGTGTATCCATAATTTCTATATCCTCTGCAACCACTTATAGCAATAACCTACTAGTCTCATCCATAGAAGAAAGAGAACTAATGATATGCATAGTGATGTCACCGTTAGTCCCAAGCAAATCCCTCACATACAGCCGTACTACCCCTTCTGTCACTGGGGTTCCCAACCTGCAGATCAGTCATCACGCATACTCCCTATACCTGGCTCAACCCTCCGGGTCTTGGGTACCTGACAAGTCCTTAGATTGAGGCAAGAGAGGATACAATAATCGTCATGTCATACAAACTAATACATGATCCCATCTATGATAAATAACATGCACAATTTTTATATGGCTAGACCGAAGCCCTTATCCCAAGGAGAATTACTCACACATAGAGATGAGATCAACAATAACAAACATTGTAATGAAAATTATAAGATTGATAGCAATAGTCTTACAATGTCACCAATCAGAGAAGAGATCTACTATTACAAGTGGTGGAATATGGCTATGGAGATGGGGAAAGGTTTGGAGATCTGAGGTAGCTTTTTGGCGAGGTCTGGCTTCTTCGGGGCGGGGCGGGAGATGTTTTCCCGTCGCCTAAGGCTTCTTTATATAGGGGTCCCTTCATGAAAGTTGTTCTGTTTGACCTAACGGTGGCGGCGCCAACTATATGACCGGAGCTATACGGCCAGAATTTTTGCTCCGGTCGTATAGTTGGTCGTTAAAGCATCTGCCTCCATTGTATGGCTCCTAGTTTCTTCTGGTTGTTGGAAATCTCGTATCTTTGACTTTAATGTAGTGATTCCCTCCTTTAAACGATGTTATCTGCGTAGGAAAAATATAAAAGAAAGGATTGCATAGCCCTCTAAATATTAGCATTAGTGGCAGGGTATAGAGTGATATTTCATCAAGAATATGAGTAATATCCAGTTTAAATATGGACGTAGATGGCTATATTTTAGAGCCATCAGTTTTCCTTGTCCTCCTGATGGTTGCATTGATGGAGGTGGTGGTGTGCCAATTGCTAGGGCTCCAGGTGAAGTGGTATATCCTCGGCTTGCTGCTTCAGTTGCCTTTGCATTGCATACTTCCTGCATTTTTAGAAACGTTCGGAAATCTTTCATGAGGTTATTTGATTGCCTTCTACCTATTGAGTCGACATAGAAATGCATGTTGCAGGGTCTTTCCAGCATTTGCATTCAGGACATTGGGGGATCCCGAGCTCTTGGCTGGTATCTCTGTGTTGATTGGCTTCCTTCGACATCATCATTTTGGTATCCGCTGATGTGGTCATCATTTCTTTGGTTGTCCCCTCCTGAAAAACCAGCTATGACATAGCTTGGTCCACCATATCTGTCGTTATTTTGTCGCCTTCTATCATTACCGCGCTTGTCCCTATCTTCACCGGGTGCGCGCGTTCGCTTGTTATATACTGCATCTTCTCCGTCAGCCCAGAGATTTGCCATGTCCATTAGTTGTGAGATTGTTTTGGGCTTAACCCGCCCAATCTCGTCTATGAACTATCGTTGGCAAAGGCCGTCATTGAAGGCGTCAATTGCTCTTTCATCGGATATAGATTCAGCCAAATTTTTGACGATGTTCCATCGCTGGATGAAGGCTCGTATCGATTCTCCGGATTTCTGCTTAACGCCTGTAATTGCTCCAGGGATGCAGGTCACTTGAATGTGGAGTGGAAGTTTCAGATGAACTTGTCTTCAAGATCGTTCCAGCTGCTGATGGATTCTTCGGGTAACTGCCTTAGCCAGGATCAGGCGGCGTTGCTTAGGTGTAGTTGTAGGCTTTGCATTGCGGTCGCCTTGGAGCCACCCTGTAGTTTGACGGTTGGCAGATAATATGCCAACCAAGCTTCGAGTTCCTGGAGGCCGTCATACTTCTGGCGGTCGTGGGGGAGTTTGAAGTCTTTGGGTACTGGAGTCTTGTGAACCCGTCAGGTAAAGCAACTAACTCCACCTAATTCATAATCATCCTTGATGGCTCGTGTATTAACAAGCTTGTTGGGGAACCCCAAGAGGAAGGTATGATGAGCACAACAGCAAGTTTCCCTCAGTTATGAAACCAAGGTTTAATCGAACCAGTAGGAGCAAGGAAACACCCCAAAGGTGTTGCTAGCTGAGCCTTGGCAGGGTGCACTACCGGTGCTAGTAGCAACATGGAGACCTGCACAACACAACCACAGAACTCTGTCCCCAACTTGTGATGAGGTTGTCAATCTCACCGTGTTTTGCTGAAAACAAAGGATTAAACGTATCGAATGGAAGGAAGTAATAGTTTGCAGAAAGTAAACACAAAGTAGTAAACAGTTTATAGATTGTATGTAAAAGAAAGGACCGGGATCCATAGTTCACTAGATGTGGCTTTCCTTAGATAGATAACATGCTGGGTGAACAAATTACAGCGGGGCAATTGACAAACATCGAGAAAGCAGTACATGCATATACTAATCATCTTGACTCCTTTGAGACTTTATTGGGCATTACAACATTATACATAGACCGCCATCCAACTGCATCTATGACTAATTATCCACCTTCAGGTTATCATCTGAACCCCCTCCAGTATTAAGTTGCAAGCAACAGATTATTGCTTTACGAATTGCGTGTAATGTAAACAATACGATTGTTCTATGAACAAAGGATTGTTGTTTTCTCCCTAGTAGCAACAACACATCTAGTACCTTAGATATTTCTATCACTTCCCCAGATTACCAGAGGCATAAACCCACTATCGAGCATAAATACTAACTCTTGGAGTTGCTAGCATCTACTTGGCCAAGATAGCTACTAACAACGGAAAGCATGCAAGATCACAAATAACAAAGACATGATAGAATCAATAATCAATCTGAAATAGCATCTCAATATCCATCGGATCCCCGCAAACACAACATGCAGAATTACAAATAGATGATCTTGAGCATGAACGGATCTCACAAGATCTAAACATGAAAGCACAAAGGAGGAGAACCAACCATCTAGCTAATACATGGATCCGTAGTCCAAGGATGAACTACTCACGCATCACACCGGAGGCTTGCATGGTGATGAAGAAAGCCTCCAGGGTGAATTCCCCTCTCCGGCAGTGTGCCGGGAAGAGCTTCAGATCCCTCCCGATCTAGGGATGGAGATGACGATGGCTACAGACTCTTTCGTGGATTTTTGATCGGGCACTTAGGGTTTTCGTCCCGAGGGCAATATATAGGCGGAAGGAGAGGCCGAGGGGGTGCCGGGAGCGGCCACACAACCCCATGGCGCGGGCCAGGCCTGGCCACGCGGCCAGGTGGTGTGGTGGCTCCCTGGCCCTTCTCTGTCTCGTATTTTGGCACTTGATCACTTCCGGAAAAATAGGCACTTTGGCTTTTGTCCCGTCCAATTCCGAGAATATTCATTTTGTGACTTTCCTAGAACCAAAAACAGCAGAAAACAGGCAGCTGGCACAGTGGCTCTTGTTAATAGGTTAGTCTAAGAAATCTTATGAAAAGTACTCCAAAGTTGGAACAAAACACAAGAAAGTGGATAAAACCAAGCATGGAACATCAAAAATTATAGACACATTTGCAATGTATCAACACCCCCAAGCTTAACTCCTGCTCGTCCTCAAGTAGGTAAGTGATAAAAAAGAAAGAATAATTTTTGAGGTGACATGCACCATCAAAGACTTGATCAAAGTATTTGCAAAACATTCAAAGCTGGTATCATAGTACTTCAATCATAACATGAAAAACAAAGTTCTAGCAATAAGCAAAGAAACTATGATGCAACATGAAAAGACACAAACAAAAGATTCATGAATAACAATGCTTTGCAAGACGTTTGTTTGTTTCACATAAAGAAAACATAGGATAATAGTATTCAGCTTGTGCCTCAATAGAGTAGCAAATATAAATGCATATGACACCTTCAAAGTTCATAAGAGTGACTAGATACAATAGTTTAAAACAAGCAATATAAAAGTATGCATCGATCAACTAGTCTTGGGACAATGCACATAGAACTAAGAATGGCCACTATGCTCTCAAAGTAGGTGCATAAAGGTAGAAGGTGGAGACTCTATATAATGGTGGAAGAAAGGCCTTTTGTAAAAGGAAGTAGGGATTCAAATCTCATAAAGAGCTTCCAAAAATTATGGTACTTATAGCTTTCAGGTCTCATTGCCCCTATCATAAGCATCTTGAAGTGATTAAGGTTAAAGTGAACAAACTATGGTGTACATGCTTGACGAAGTATAAGTTAGAAATCTCATGTCCCTTATATACGAGGGCCGCTCCTGATGCTACTCAAGTTTAGTCACCAGTAAGTTCTTGTCATCGTAAGTATATGTGTATCATAGAGAACCGCCAACGGGGTACCCCTTGCCCGATGATACGGAAGAATCCGCATATCAAAATGACAAGGCAAGCAGACAACGAGCATCTCAGCATTCTTCTTATTTACCATGGGAATATGGTGCTTTTTTTCTCTCTTTCCTTTTTTATAGTATCTCTTTTTTTTCTCTTTTTTTCTCAATATAGGACTCTTTTTTATAAGAAGAATGCTTCATAGACAAGTCATTATGGTTATGCTGCAGGTTTCCACCATGTCAGCATGGATTAGACCAGCGGCCCAGGCGTTTCTCTAACACATATACATAACTCCATGGACTTACAAGCTCCCCTTTCATTTCACACCGACGACATCCATATACAAAAGAGCATGATATCAACTAGGTACAAGTACCAAGTGCAATGTTGAAAGCGTTCCCCATGAAAGCATGGTTCTGCTAATTCCCGACAAATAAGTGCAAGCATATACAACATAGAAGACACAATGGTTCAAGTTTATTAAGGGCAAGAAAAGTAAAGTGTGCCATCAAGTTCGTGAGAGCTTTAATCACTAGTTTTCTCATAACAAGTTTAATTTGGAAGGTAAACAAAAGCATGAATATACTTGGAATAGCATAAGCTAGTAGGTAGGTATGGTGGACTCTTTGGAATAACTTGGTTTAGGGAGTTGGATGCATGAGTGGAACTCATACTTTGTTGTGGAGGCTAGCAAAAGACTGGGAGCGACAAACTAAGAGAGCAATAATGGCCATAATCATGCAGAGCGACAAAACATCATTGATCAAAGCATAAAGTGATACTACAAGTTGAAAAATAAAGGATCATAAAGGCTATGGTGACTTGAGATAGTCATAACATGGTGTGAGCTTGTGCCAAGTCAACCCAAATAAAGCATCAAAGGAGAATACCACTATACTATGCTTTAATATGCTAAAACAACGCATGATTCATCCAAGGCACATTAAGAAATCTCAATTGTTTATAACAATTCATGCTACAGCAAAGAATACTAAGCATAAATCCAAAACAATATCAAGCATGGCATGACAAAGCATAGGCCACAGTCAAAAACGAGCTCTTTTTACATAAGCATGGACTTTCCTACTCTTTTCCAAACCAAACCAAACTATTTGCAAACCAATGTATGAAAGAGGGGGTCCAACCAATTTATTCAGCAAACTAAGAAAACAAGGCAAACGAAAAACCAAAACGAAAACGAAAAATAAGACGCTACAAGAACAACACAACTGAAACAATAAAAATGAAGCGTTTGAAAGAAACCTGGGATTTTTATTGATGAAGAGGGGGATGCCTTAGGCATCCCCAAGCTTTGACGCTTTTACTTCTTGGATATTTCTTAGGGTGACATGCGTGGCATCCCCAAGCTTGAGCTTTAGTCCATCCTTCATCTCATTACTCATTCCTTCCATACACCTGAAATTTTTCCTTCATACAAAACTTCACACAATCTTTATTAGCAACATTAGTGCACTCAAGATAAATAAGTCTTAAGGTTCAGTTCTAACACTAAATAAATTTCCATTAGAACACTAGCTACTGTGGCACTTCCCTCAAAAATCTCAATTCTCCAAAAGAACTAAAAAAGGAACCAACAAGATGGAAATGCAGAAAATGGCAGAAATCTGTCAAAACAGACCAGCAGGTAAAGACGATTTTTTTCGAATTCCTTATGTTGCTCAAATCAAAATGTGTTGAACTAATGAAAGTTAGATAACAACCTGGGGCAGAAGCACAAAAATTCACGCCTCAAAAAGACGTTCAGAGATTTTACACGAATGTTTACGGTGAAGCACAGAAATCTGTTTCGGGACAACAACTTTCCTAGTCATTACTTCTCTCTCATTAGAGGTTACTCTTGGCACAAAAAAGCAAATAAAAAGGATAAGAAGCGGTTATTACAGAGGTAATAACTTCCAAGACGCATCTAAAACTTTTGGGTAATCTCCCAATAAGTACTTTTCTTTAACGCCTTTAAGTTAGGCATAAGAAGTAAGAAGAAGAATCAAGTGTTCTCAAATGAAGAAGCATTAAGACCAAATTTCTTGCCCTTACCTCTCTTACTTTTATTCTTAACCTTGGGGAAAATATGATTGTTTGGTGGAGAATAAAGATGCATGGTCCCCTTTCCCACATCTATTATTGCTCCAAGGAGTTCTAATAGGGACCTTCCAAGTGTAATTTGTCCTTTTCCTGCACATTCAATACAAGATAATCAGTAGAAATCATTTTTCCAAGGATCTTTGTAAACACTCCTTCAGCTATTCCAATAGGTAATATGGTAGCATTATTAGAACGAGATATTTCTTTTCCTCCTTCAGTAAGACCCCAAACATTCAAAGACTCATAAATATCTTTGGGCATAAGACAAAATTCAGACATGATATCACAGCGGGTTTGAAAAGTTTCATTGTTTATCTCAATCTTTACTGTAGGGAGCCACTTTGATGGTTCAGAATTTATTGAAACATAATTGTGATGCTCCCTAAACGTATTATAGCAATCTTTTAAGCTAGCAGTGCCAGTCTCAAGAGTGTTCAATCTAGCAAATATTTTTGCGGAAGAAATATCAGTTTGGCTAGACAAGTTGTAAGTAAGGATCAATTTCTTTATAGCATTAATAGCATCATCCTCATTACATTGGAGGAAATCTCCTCCCATAACAGCATCTAAAGCATATCTATAGCAAAGAGCAATTCCAAGGTAAAAACTGCTAAGGAACAAGCTTTGAGTCATTTCAGGCTCATTTTTTAATGTAGATCAGAGATTCTAGACCATGCTTCCTTGAAGCTCTCCTCAATTCCTTGTTTAAAACTGAAAATCATTTCCTCAGGTAACATAGTGATTGGAGCAAGGCTAGACATAGTGGCAACTTAAGAAGGGAACTAATTTTTTTGTGTTTTTGAAATAAGAAAGCAAACTAGTAAAACTAATTTTTTTGTGTTTTGAATAAAGAAACAAGCAAACAAAGCAAAAGAAACTAAGCAAAAATAAAGCAACAAAGTAAAGAGATTGGTTATGAGGGACTCTCCTTGTGAAGATGTCCTTGACTCCTCGGCAACGACGCCAGAAAAGTGCTTGATGGCTCGTGTATTAACAAGCTCGTTGGGGAACCCCAAGAGGAAGGTATGATGAGCACAACAGGAAGTTTCCCTTAGTTATGAGACCAAGGTTTAATCGAACCAGTAGGAGCAAGGAAACACCCCAAAGGTGTTGCTAGCTGAGCCTTGGCAGGGCGCACTACCAGTGCTAGTAGCAACGTGGAGACCTGCACAACACACAACCACAGAACTCTGTCCCCAACTTGCGATGAGGTTGTCAATCTCACCGTGTTTTGATAAAAACAAAGGATTAAACATATCGAATGGAAGGAAGTAATAGTTTGCAGAAAGTAAACACAAAGTAGTAAACAGTTTATAGATTGTATATAAAAGAAAGGACCGGGATCCATAGTTCACTAGAGGTGGCTCTCCTTAAGATAGATAACATGCTGGGTGAACAAATTACAGCGGGGCAATTGACAAACATCGAGAAAGCAATACATGCATATATTACTCATCTTGACTCCTTTGGAACTTGATTGGGCATTACAACATTATACATAGACCTCCATCCAACTGCATCTATGACTACTAATCCACCTTCAGGTTATCATCCGAACCACCTCCAGTATTAAGTTGCAACCAACAGATTATTGCTTTACGAATTGCGTGTAATGTAAACAATTCGATTGTTCTATGAACAAAGGATTGTTGGTTTCTCCCTAGTAGCAACAACACATCTAGTACCTTAGAGATTTATGACACTTCCCTAGATTACCAGAGGCATGAACCCACTATCGAGCATAAATACTAACTCTTGGAGTTGCTAGCATCTACTTGGCCAAGATAGTCACTAACAACAGAAAGCATGCAAGATCACAAATAACAAATACATGATAGAATCAATAATCAATCTGAAATAGCATCTCAATATCCATCGGATCCCGACAAACACAACATGCAGAATTACAAATAGATGATATTGATCATGAACGGAGCTCACAAGATCTAAACATGAAAGCACAAAGGAGGAGAACCAGCCATCTAGTTACTACATGGATCCGTAGTCCAAGGATGAACTACTCACGCATCACACCGGAGGCTTGCATGGTGATGAAGAAGGACTCCAGGGTGAATTCCCCTCTCCGGCAGGGTGCCGGGAAGAGCTTCAGATCCCTCCCGATCTAGGGATGGAGATGACGGCGGCTACAAACTCTTTCGTGGATTTTTGATCGGGTACCTATTGTTTTCGTCCGGAGGGCATCTTATAGGTGGAAGGAGAGGCCGAGGGGGTGCTGGGGTCGGCCAGACCACCCCCTGGCGCGGGCCAGGCCTGGCCGCGCGGCCAGGTGGTGTGGCCGGCCCCTAGCCCTTCTCCGTCTCGTATTCTGGCATCTGATGACTTCCGGAAAAATAGGCACTTTGGCTTTTGTCCCGTCCAATTCCGAGAATATTCATTTTCTGACTTTCCTGGAACCAAAAACAGCAGAAAACAGGCAGCTGGCACTGTGGCTCTTGTTAATAGGTTAGTCCAAGAAATCATATGAAAAGTACTCCAAAGTGTGGATAAAACACAAGAAAGTGAATAAAACCAAGCATGGAACATCAAAAATTATAGATACATTTGCAATGTATCAATCCTCGCTTTCACCATCATAGTATCTTCGGCAGCTGCGCTCTTCCCTGAATTTGTCGGTCATGTGCTGTGTAATGTCGTCTCTTGCATCGTTTCGTGGCTTAGAGTTCGAAAAGTGCACCCAATGTGGCGGCCGCGATTGTTGGTGTGCCCTTCCTGCTGAGGGTTGCTGCGATGACGTGGGGATCTGTCAGGCTGTCGTGTGATTCCTTGTTCTGCTTGCTCAAGAGATGTACCCACCATTCCGAGGTTCATGAGAGCGGAGCGATGGAGGGATGCATGGGGATCGTCGGGTGCGGGTTGAGTTGTGATCAGATATGTTTGCACAGCTACAATTGCGGCTTGTGCTGTTTTTGTTGTGATGTGTCCTGTTGGATCCACTGACATAAACGATAAATCGAGATCTTGGGTTAGTTCGTTTCTTTTGGCTTTGGGGATATTCTACAGTCGTGAGGCTCCTCTCCTTGGCTGTGCTTCTCCGGTTACACTTCCTGATCCTCAGGTAGAGCTTAACTATGCCCGCCGAAGACTAGATTCGTCGACTAGCCTTTTTCTTTCATCGAGTTGCCTCTGCATCCTTAGTAGATGCCTCTTCTTCTGATGGAGCAAGTATTGGTAGGCCATCAATTCTTTGTGCGTGGCCTCAGTTGTCATTGGAACCGCACCGACACTGCGTCCCTTGCTTTTTTGCCATGCTTCGGCTGATAGCCAGAGAATTCGCCGTTCGCCTCCACGTGATTCTCCTCCTCCTTGGATTATGCGTTTATTTGTTGGGTCTCCTTCGTTTTCGTGATTTTCTACATTGTCATCTGATAAAATATAATTGGGGTCAAGGATAGGGTTACCGTTGGAGTCACGCTGAGTTGAGGTGTCTCCGATGATCACGCACACTTGGTGGTGCGTTATGTATGAACTAGTGACGTCGTCGTTGGATCCGAGGGAGATACTGTTTAGACGATCCGTGAAGTCCAATAGTTTCCATTTTGGGTAGATTTCAGCCATCCTGATTCTGAAGTCGATACTTTTGTCACTTTCTTCGGGATCAACGTTTACTGGGCTCGATCCACGTGGTGGCGTTAGCTGGGAGTATGGTCCGAGGGAGAGACCATCGTAGAGACCATGAAGGTCTCCTAGATCTACTGATTATCCAAAGTTTTCTTCACAGTTTGTTGGATGCGGTGCGGATTCTGCGGATGATCCAACAGAGGATGCAGGTATCGCCGTAGGCGTAACTTTTTCGACCAACAGTCCCGATGAAATCGGAGCCGATAGGCGCGGTTCTTTGGGTTCCTCTACACGGAAGTGGAAACTTCTGATGATGAGGTCGGATCCGCCATTGAAGTTGACAAGAACCGAGACAGGGGTGGGTGGGCGTGGTGCCGGTTCTGTCAGATTGCTGCTTGATGAAAGGGGGCACCTAATCCATGACTCCAGTGTTTAGGTTTCCCATAGACAGTGCCAATTGATGAGGGGTAACCTCGACAACGCCCATGGTTATGTACTTAGGGTTTCGTGGAAAAGGAAACGCTGGGGATTTAGTCTGCTGATCAAACAAACAAGGGAGTCGAAGTCATCTGATTGCTTATGGTCAAATCGATTACAGATTGCTCAAGGATTTTTCGATACCTCTCCGTTGGCTCCTCCCAACCTATATATAATAGGCTGGGTCCCGAAGCCGTATGTGGATAGGTTATAGCCCGTGATTACAACATCAATACAATATCGGTTTCTATTTCCCTATCTACCAAACTATATCTTCCGTTGGATGCTTCCTGGGCCTTCTTTGTGGGATTCATGGGCTCGTGACCCTTTATGCAGCTAGGGTAACCAAACATAAGAACCCAAATAATCATACCCATGTCAGGAGGGGTCATCCAACATGTGTTCCAAGGAGGCACTTGGAATGTTTTTGTGGACTCTTGGAGGTCCATAATCTGTTAGTCAAGTTAAAAACAGATTCAAGAGATCCAAGGAGACAATAAATAGGAAGTTTGCAGAGGTGCTATATAGTGTGAATCAGTGAGCTGGAGGTATCAATAAGCCTATTGATCCACAATTCCCAACAGTGCATGAGAGGCTGCGGGAGTCTAGATTTGCACCTTATTTCAATCGTGCAATTGGTGCAATTGATGGGACACGCATACCTGTTATTATGCCAGCAGCTGATATGGTCAACCATGTTGGTCGCCTTGGATATTCCACTCAGAATTTTATGGTTGTTTGTGATTTTGACTTGCGGTTCACCTCCATAGTTGCAGGATGGCCAGGTTCCATGCACGACACACGAATATTCAAAGATACATTTCTTAAGTTTGAAGCGAATTTTCCACACCCTCCTCTAGGTATATGTTAGGCTTGGACACTCTTCATTGTGTCATATTGGTATCATATATGCTACCACTAACTTGTGTTTCTTTCAGGAATATACTACCTAGTTGACTCGAGTTATCCCAATTGGGATGGGTATCTATCACCATACACAGGAACCAAGTATCATCTACCTGAGTTTAGGCTATCTCGAGGGCCTTCTAGGAAGCAAGAAATATTCAACCATGCCCACTTATCTTTGAAGAATGCTATTGAGAGAGCATTTGGGGTACTGAAGCAGAAATGGCACATCTTGCATGGTATATCGAGTTACCCGTTAGAGAAGCAGACATAGATCATCATTGCATGTCTAGCATTCCATAACTTCATTGATATTCAATTATTTGAACTAAATTTCTATCGTTGTGATAACGACGAGAAATACATGCCTTCAGGGCATGTTATTCCTACATCACAAGGCAATGTAGGAAATGATCTAGGAGGAGACCATGTTAGCATGAACAACACTCATGATAACATAGCTAATGCTTTGTTTGCAGCAAGAGGAGGTGTCTAGACATGAGAAAACTTGAGCTCTTTTGGGGTCATATGGACATCTTGTAATATTATTTCCATGAGAATCTCGCATATTTATATTTATTTCAGCGCAAAACATGTTATGTAAGGTATTGTAGCGCAAAAAAGAGTCAGAATCAGCTAATTTGTTTTGAATCATCATTTATACAACATCATCAGCATTCAGGGGCATTCCAGACATTTCATCCTTAAAACAGCAACAACAGACATAAAAAAGCACTACTACCAAATATCAAATTATGCTTCAAACAACGGATTCCCACAACTTCTTTCTAGTAGCTGCAGTCCAAACAAACAAACCCTAAGGTTGATAGGATAAACAAGAGGCTTTGTTAATGCAGCTGAGGGTGTTGGCTTCACAAATCATGATAGTTGCAGAGAAGTTTTGTCTAGCTTTCTTTTTTTCACCGAAGTGTTGCTTTTGTAGTAGACTGAATCGGGATGTACTCCCTCCATTTCAAAATGTAAGATATTTTAGCTTTACGAAGATAATATATCTAGACGCTTGATACATTGCAAACGTATCTATAATTTTTGATGTTCCATGCTTGTTTTATATACTTTCTTATGTTTTGTCCACACTTTGGAGTAATTTTTATATAATTTCTTGGACTAACCTATTAACAAGATGCCATAGCGCCAGCTGCCTGTTTTCTATTGTTTTTAGTTCCCGGAAAGTCAGAAAATGAATATTCTCGGAATTGGACAAGATAAAAGCCAAAGTCAATATTTCACCGAGGGGGACACGGAGCCAGAATACGAGACGGAGAGGGGCCAGGGGCCGACAACACCACCTGGCCGCACGGCCAGGCCTGGCCCACGCCAGGGGGAGGTGTGGCCGCCTAGGGCACCCCCTCGGCCTCCCCTTTCGCCTATATATTGCCTCCGATACAGAAACCCTAAGTACCCGATCAAAAATCCACGAAAGAGTCTGTAGCCACCGTCATCTCCATCCCTAGATCGGGAGGGATCTGAAGCTCTTCCTGGCACCCTGCCGGAGGGGAGAATTCACCCTGGAGGTCCTCTTCATCACCATGCAAGCCTCCGAAGTGATGCGTGAGTAGTTCATCCTTGGACTACAGGTCCATGTAGTAGCTAGATGGTTGGTTCTCCTCCTTTGTGCTATCTTGTTTAGATCTTGTGAGCTCCGTTCATGATCAAGATCATCTATTTGTAATCCTACATGTTGTGTTTGCGGGGATCCGATGGATATTGAGATGCTATTTCAGATTGATTATTGCTTCTATCATATCTTTGTTATTTGTGATCTTGCATGCTCTCCGTTGTTAGTAGATATCTTGGCCGAGTAGATGCTAGCAACTCCAAGAGGGAGTATTTATGCTCGATAGTGGGTTCATGCCTCTAGTAATCTGGGGAAGTGACAGAAATCTCTAAGGTACTAGATGTAATGTTGCTACTAGGGAAAAAACAACAATCATTTGTTCATAAAACAATCGTATTATTTACTTTGCAAACACAATGCCTAATGCAATTATCTGTTGCTTGCAACTTAATACTGGAGGGGGTTCAGATGATAACCTAAAGGTGGATTATTAGTCATAGATACAGTTGGATTACGGTCTATGTATAATGCTGTAATGCCCAATCAAATCTCATAGGAGTCAAGATGATTAGTATATGCATGTATGCTTTCTCGATCTTTGTCACCCGCTGTAATTTGTTCACCCAACATGTCATCTATCTTAAGGAGAATCACCACTAGTGAACTACGTACCCGGTCCTTTCTTTTACCATCAATCTACATTACTGTTTTCTGTTTACTTTTTGCAAACTATCTTTCACACAATACATTTAATCCTTTGTTTTCAGCAAAACCGGTGAGATTGACAATCTCACTGTAAGTTGGGGACAAAGTTCTGTGGTTGTATTGTGTAGGATTCCAAGTTGGAAACAACACCTTGGAGGTGTTTCGTTGCTCCTACTAGTTCAATAACCTTGGTTTCACAACTGAGGGAAAATTTGATGTTGTTCTTATCATACTTCCTCTTGGGGTTTCCAACGAGCTCACCGTATCTTGAGCCAACAAGCATCTTTCTGGCGCCATGGATTGAAGGAACAAGCACCCATGTCAACCACACGCCAACAACGCTTTTTAATTTGTAGGTTCGGAGTGAAACCTCTCCGAACCTACACACTAAAAAGCATCTAGATATACTGCCTTCACAAAGCTAAAACATCTTATATTAGGAAACGGAGGGAGTAAGTTGATGTTGTTTCAGAGTGTTCCGGGGGTTCTTATACAGTTAGGTGGAGGAGCATTTTGGTGGTGAATTTTGCTGCTAGTTTCTCTTGGGATGGAAATCGGACACATTGCCTCTTTTATATAAGGACGTGGCTAGGGAGCACCCGGATGCTGGTTTGTCCGTTCCAGCACTCGTCCGCAAAAATAAAAGTACCAAACCCCAGCCGATCAAGTTCCCTCCCCCGACCAGGTTCCCGCGTGTCCTGGACCAGCCCTAGCTCGTGTGCGCCAACCAGTCCCCACCCCTGGACCACATGATGGCGCTCCCCTCTCTCGCTTCTTCTTCATCTGCTGGATATCACCTCTTCTTCCCCTCCTACAGATCTCCATTAACCTGCAATTCTTCAGATTTTCCCTGGTTCAAAAGGTTTAGCTCCCCGTCCCCTTTATTTCCCTTCTTCTTTTACTCTAGATTATGATCTGCGTGTACTCTAGGGTCCTGAAACACAACAATCAGATTAAGCCAGCGTGAACTTCTGTGCATATTAGATCCACTCCCAGTGCACCCTGGGTATAACTGATGTAGTAGACCCGAGAATTTAGTAGCTACTTTGTACACAACTTAGCATTAATCAGGAAACAACTTAGTATCAATTAGGCAGCAACATAGCAGCAACCGGGCATCAACTTAGCAACAAGTAGGGAGCAACTTAACAACAACCTAAAAATAGGCAACTTAGAAGCTTCTTAGCAAAAAAAAATTAGATGCTCTTAGGGAACTACTTAGGAGAAATTAGGGTGCAACTTAAGAACTTCTTGGCAGCAACTTAGCAGCTACTTTGTACACAACTTAACAATAAATTGTAAGCAACTTAGAAGAAACTAAAATACAGGCAACTTGACATAAAAAAGGAGGGGACCTAGACTATTTGGCTTTTAGCAAAGTCACATGCACGAGCAACTCCCAAAACTCAACTGAAGTCTCGCGACGAACTCAGTTAGATGAGATGAGCAACTAAACCATTTCCATGATTGTCTACACAGAAAAATCAAAAACTCGTAGCACATGCATGCATATCAAAACTGTGATTAAAACCACCTTTACTAGGGAGAAACAAGCAACTTAATAGAAGTGCCCAAGCAAATTAATAAAAAAATGCATAAACAACTTATTAAGTCGGATGGTTTGCATGGTGAATCAAAAATAATAACCCTAGTCCATGGTTATGCAGAAAACAACTTAGTAAATGAATAGTAAACAACTTAAGGAAGTGGGATAAACAACTTATTTTGTTTGAGTAACTTTATAAACCAAGTTTCCTGGCGAAGCAACTTAGTGGATAGCTACCTGCAACATGGTGGACTAGAAGCTGCAACTTAGAAGTTATGGGAAACAACTTAATCTAATGTATTTCATCAACTTAATGAAATAAGATAAGTAACTTAAGAAAAGTTTAAAATGACTTAAGTTAAAGTAGATATCAACTTAGTGAAACAACATAAACAACTTAGGATAAAGAGACTGCCACTCATTTATGAAGCTCATCTCCAAGAGTGAAGGTTATGTGATCATCAACTTGATACTAATTTCCTACTAATTCTAGGAATTTGGTGATGGGGATATGCATCCATGGTCAAACAAAATTGTACCAGAAATATCTTGGTTACTTGAGCATGGGATAAGCCTAGCTCATATGAAAACCTGATTTCATGGATTATGTAAAAAATCAAACTTGCACGATGAAATGCAATGTGTGCCAACAATGCCTAGAACCCTAAGAAACATGGGGATCTAATCTTTCTATGTTATATCCCACTAGATAAGAACTAGTACCACTTGTGAGAACATTCACCATGGTCCTATCACAAAAACACCTAGATAGATTGTACCAATACCAACAACTTAAGCATACCGGAGGAATCACCTTAACTAATTTTAGTACAAAACTTAAGCATGTTAAGAAGGCAACTAATTAAACTAGTGGACATGCTATGCATGGTGCTCAAAAGGAACACCTAGATAAATTGTACCAATACCCAAGCATGCTGGAAGAATCAACTTAATTTATTTCAGTACACAACTTAAGCATAGTGATAAAACAACTTAACTAAATCGCTAGCCATATAGAAGGTACTCCTCAAAATTTAATATCCGGATTTTCGCTTGCCACTCTTTGTTTACTAGATAGATAGATGAACTACTACCGCTCATCAAAGGATGCACCTAAGTAGCAACAATCCTCCCATTCACTTCCCGAAAAGATAAGAGATCGATGAACTTGAGGGCACAGAAACAAAACACTCAATCTTTTAGCTACACACAAGCTAAAAAAACTTGTAGTGGTTATGTCGAAACTAGTTGCAGCTTTGTTTGCACCAAGCAACAATCCGTGTTACAGGACAGGAAAACACAAATTATCAGGAAAGGCAACAATAGGAGTCATATCATCCGCGCCATCGGAGTGGGCGCCCTCCTGAATCATCCGCGCCATCGCCGCTGCCTTGGGCAGCCTATACCATCACACCCAAGCATCGACAGGGAAAGATCAGGTCAGGTTGCACGCTCATAATAGAGAAGCGCATCACCAGGAAAATGGAAAACGGACGTGAGGTCTCATCGGCATGCGGTGGCGGGGGGTCAGTCAGCAGCAGCAGTTGGTCATTACTAAATCAAGATGAGCTATTAAATGATGGCGCTGGAGCTGTGGCCACACATGATGCAGTTGCTGGCCGGGACGATATAGCTCGCGTTCGGGACGCGAAGGTTGTCGTGCTGCTAATGGTGGAGGAGCAGGCTGCAGAAATGCACATGTATGTAAGTCTCAAACAGAGCTCCGTTTAAATGTACAATTAGAACGCTATTCAATATGATGTGGAGCATTTCTACTTACACGCTGCTTGCATTTCCTAGATTGCAAAAAAAATTGCAAGTTAACTAGATGATATTTGTACAAACTAGCAACTAGGTACAACTTAAACAACGGGATCTTGTCAGAATAATTCAGCTACCATCATTTAACTCAGCTAGCAGTACAGAAATTCAATTGGTCCTAGATGTTCATCAAAG
Source organism: Avena eriantha (assembly GCA_910589775.1). NCBI lineage: Eukaryota > Viridiplantae > Streptophyta > Magnoliopsida > Poales > Poaceae > Avena > Avena eriantha. The sequence goes on from OU342741.1 coordinate 112,228,139, forward strand.
AGAATGATGATGGTCTTCCGAAATTCACCGCATGACAAACCCGAGCTGTAAATGTTCCTAACTCCAGACTCAAATGGCAGCATACACATATACAATAGCTTACCCTGAACCGTGACTACCAAAGAAACAGCCGTAGTAGTTCCAGAGTTTTAGTGAAAACCGGAGAAGTGCTTCCTAGTCTTAACAGTCTACTCAATCAAACCCGACTGTAAACAAAGGGATGAAGGTAGTATGATCTGTGTTGCAATTTGCCCCAGGTAAACCAAGGTGAAAAAGGTATAGAAGATGTAAGCCGAAAGACTGAAAATTATTAAACGTGTTGTGCACAATAATTCAGCTGTATATGGTCAGCGCGAGATTAAATCCCAAAAGATAAGAACCGTGAGGATCTCCATGCCATCGATTGCTAATCCGTACTGCGAAATCAGTTGTAGGGTGGTCATGCAACATAAATCAAGCGGGAGATTTGTGCAACGCAAGTTGAATCCACACATCCTCAGATCGATCAAGGGGAATTGTGCACCGCGGGTTGAATCCACACACGAAATCGCGTGTTTATTGGGGGATTTGTGGATAAAACGAACCTCGGGTGCTCGATGTAGACATTTTCGTCGAGGATCTTCCACTCCGACCCCACCCACCCCTCAAACTCGTCGCCCTCCCACGCTTAGTTCGCTCTCCACAACATACCTCGCCGCACTTCCACGTGGCTCGCTCGTTAACACAGATCTTGCCGCACGGCCACGCGTGGCTTGCTCTCCCCCGCCGACCTCGTCGCCCTCCCGTGTGCTACCTCCGATGTGACCTTTGTGCCGCCCGCGCGCGCTGAACCTCCGCTGACGACCTTAACGCCTTCGCCGTCTCCCGCGTACACCGGCGACGCGAGGAATTTTGGATGGAGAAATGGGGAACGCGAAACACCTGCGAGCTGCGAGAGAGAAAATGGTCCTCCGCTTCTTCGGTAGTTCAATACCACTACCTCTATGTGGCACGTGGGACCAAATGGTTTTCTGTCCGGACGGGCGTGCGAACCAGCGCGTGATCCAGCCCAATCAACGGCTCAGAAACGAGTGCTGGAACGTGACTGCCAGCATCCGAGTGTTTTTTAGCATTTGGGTTTATATAAAATGAAAAAAGATCTTACCGTCGTGGAGATAGATAAAAGTCGTACTATAAAACAAGCCGAACATGCACATCTAGAATCCAGAGTACCAGACCATCTAGTGTAGAGAACAACCTTAAATTCGTTTTTTTCTCAAAAAAGTAAAAACCTTAATTTCATTGTGCTTTCAGCAAATCTAGGTCTGGTGCTCCGGCACAACGATAAGTGTAACCTAACATGGCTATTCGGTTGTGGAACAGCTCCGGGGGGCGCATGACTACCCAATGCTCATCGCCGGGCTTGGCGCGAAGGACAAGCCACGATTCATCTCTCACGCAGAGCTGGAGAGTCGGCGGAGAGGTGGAGTCGCCGATGCCGGCAGAGGTAAGCACCGCGTCGAAGGCAGGGTAGCAGACCTCGTAGGAGTCCGTGGGGAAGTAGATATGCAATTTAGATTCAGGGCCCCCAGGGAAGCGGGCCTTAAACCTGTCCATGGCGAGGCGTGAACTCGGTTCCGCGCCCGCATGGGGCCGCACGTCGGTGATGTCGGGGTACTCCGCAACGGCGCCGGTGAGCGCGTTGAGGAGGCGGACGGCGTGGGCGGCCTTGTCGCACAGGACGATGAGACCATCGACCACGCTGAGGAGGTGGGTGGTGAGAACAGCTGCAGGTTGTCGAACCCGATGCGGACGCCGGTGACATTGTTCCGGAAGCGGCGGTGCCACGGGGTCGCCTTTCGCCTGCGTTGCGGGAACCAGCGTCGGGCGCGGAACCGGCTGTCTAGGCCGTCACCCGCGCGCGGGTCGTCGGTGAGGTCGCGCCAGGGCTTGCACGCGGCACGGAAGCGGATGTAATCCGCCACGTCGACTGAGAGCAGCCGGCCGGCGATGTCCTCCGCGAGCACGGTCGTCAGGTTGGCCCAGTCGCTCCTGCCAGAAGGTTACGGGCCGGAGTGAGATGCAGACCACGGGAAGAACAGGGCTTCGGCCCGACGTACCATTCGCGGCAGCAGGGGTGGCGTGGCGGATCTGAGAGGCGCCGTCGCGGTGGCTTCCTCGGGCGTCCAGATTGGTCAGGAGGCGCCACCGGTTCCGGAAGGCCTGGGCGACGCCGTTGCGCCCTCGTCATCATGCCCTCGAATTGCATCCCCGGGGCCGGGAGACGCCCTGCCCCTTCCAGGCACCTGCTCTGCGAACGTGTTCTCATACTCATCTGCTTTAGAAGACGAGCAGAGCAATACCGTGAGGTTAGTACTTTTGGTGGCCTGGATTGGCGGCTAAAATGCCCGCCTCCGCCGGTCGAAATTGATCCCAAAGATTTGCTGTCGACGCCCTGGCAGATTTTGTTTTGTTTTGTTTCTGATCGGAACCAGATTACTTGCCTAAAATACATGATTTTTTTTCACAGATATCTTCCGTTGGCGGGAGGAGACCGCTGATCCGGGCCTACCTGCATCACACCGTCATTTTCTCAACAAAATACTGACAATGGGGTGTCCGACTGTACATCGACTAGGTCAATTCACATTATTCCAAAACCGTAGTATTACTTATTATTTGTTGAGCGGTGTTACGGTGCTTGGCAAGTACTTCCCAGTACTTACCCGGTACTACCGTTAGGAATTATTTCAGCCGTTAATCTCACACAATTAATTATCAATTCATAATTTACATAACCAGGGTTATTATCGTAACTTGCACCCCACACGACATGTCCGGTCGAGAGCACGGTCCAGTCACGCAGGATGAAGCGCTCGCGCCGAAGCAGGGGCCTCGGCGAGCGCAGGATGAAGCGCTCGCTCCGCAGTAGGGGCCTCGCCGGTGCTCGCCGAGGATTGGCCTCGCCGCTACTTTTTGGGGAGTGAGTAGAAGATCATTTGTTCCCTAAGCCTCAATCATCCGCCGCCGCCTCTGCCCCCTGCCGCACCGCCGCCCGACTCCTCCATTTGACTTGCTGCCGACGCCTCCTCCTTCCGGCGAGAGGCCGATCTGCCGGTTCCAGGTGAGCAAGTCGACCTTGCCAGAGTTCTGGTCTGTGATTCGAGCAGTATTGGCTTATTTCCTGATCTAGACCTGTCCCCCACTAATAAGTGAACGCGATAGGATATTAGCTGAACAAGAGCAAGCAATGTACAAATTGGTCAGCATATTCGTGTTTTCTTATTTTGTATCATGATTTGTCAAGTTCGAATGCCTAGGGATCTCTGGGTGCAGAGTACTCTCTCTATCTTTCTTGGGTTATGAGAGAATTTTGTAAAATCAGTGAATGTTGAACAAGATATGCAGTTTGAATCCCCTTGTTGCACACCTTGCGCACGAACCAGTTCGTGCTCATCAGCGTAAGGGCGATACTTGGTAAATTATTAATGGGCATAATCTCAAAGCTGGAATTATTGGACGATACTTTGATAGTTTTTATTTGAGGTTATTTAGTGTATGCACACAAAGGATCTAAAGATTTCTAGGTTTCACATTGTACCCGGCAAAATAATATTCTATTAAACATGCTTTCTTTGGCTGGTGATGGTACCTCACGGTTAACATCGGCTTTTTATGTGTGTGTGATTTGCAGCACCATGGACGTGCACACGGACATCAGAAACATTTTGGCCAAGCTACGGTTTTTGAAGGAATTGAAGAAGAATATTTACAAGAAGGTTCGTGTTTTTTGTTTTGACAAGGACTCCTTCCCTCTTACCAGCAATGATCTAATTGAGAAGGCATTATTCTGTGACATCTTCTGAAGATTGAGGTTCAGTGGTTTGTGTAAAGGTTTCAGGACATTAGTAAATTTGTCTATGGCAAACCGAACAACAAGTACTTGAATATAATGGTTGAGTCTGGAAATTTATCTTCATTGCTTCTAGTATTCCCGTGGAAGAATTATTTTATGAATTATTTCTCATGATTTCGTAATGAACACTGAAGAACCATCATATGTGCTTTGCTAAAAACAGGTTGTTGGGGATTACGGCGTCATATGTTTGGAAGACGTCATGCACAAGATCTCAACTATCGAGCTGCACTTCAGGGAAACACCGAGCTTCCTCATGCCCTTCAAGCTCAACTGCCCAGCGAGGAGGCTGCAGATGAAGAAGAAGCACTTCAAGGCTGGTGGCAACACAAGCAACCGTGGGGTTAAGATCAACGACTAATCTAGAAGTTGAACTGAGGCAGTCTCCACTTGTAGTCCGCAAACACGTGATGGATCTGTTACCTTATCTGTTTGTAATATCATAGCTGAATGTACCATTGTTTATGAAACCGTGCACCGGAGTTTGGGATCATATCATGAAATAGCAGAAACTGGTCTCACTCGTGGTTGTTCATGTGTGCAACCCGAGCTTCATGATCATCTGTAGCGCTTTACTGAATCTAGCAGCTTACGATGTTTACTTGCACTGACATACAGGCTTCAGTGCTTGAGATGTGAAATTTTATGATGTTGTAACAAAAATTATTTCATTTGGGTCTCTTGGTTGTTCCCTACTGTGTTTCTTGTGCCAGTTTTGAGAACGCTAATTGTTTCACAGATATTTTTTCATGTTGCATTACCGCATCATTATATCATACTCCCTCTGTCCAGAAAATGATGTTGAAGATTAATGATGTTGAAGATTTGTCGATATGCCTGTATCTGGATGCGGTTTTGTGTATATATAAATGCAAATTTGATAGACTTCGACATACTTTTCCGGGACGGAGGGAGTAATACATTGTGGCAAGTATAATGTAATCAGCAAACGTTCGATTGCTGTCGACGACCGGGCAACCGACGAGAAACCGCAGTGCTAGTTAATTTGCTACTCGGCCCAGCTACTGCCTGGTTGCTTGGCATCTTCGTCGCCTTACCCCTTCCAAACGAGCTTCCATAATCTAGCTTGCATTTATATCAATATCAGCATGGTACGAGCCTGTGAACTACTTCAGTTATTGAAGAACCAACATCAAAACCCGCAAGAAAAACTTCCAACTTTTATAGAAGGGAACTTGTCAGACAATCTACAGAAACAGCAAAATAAGAACTGCTACACAAACTAAAGGATCAGACTGATGGCACAAATATAGTTGCAATTTTCAGTTAATCAGGTCTCTTGCTCACAAAACAAGTAGAGAAGCAAACCCTGCTAACTGCTTTCCACTGATTATCATTATCACTAGATAAAAAAGGCCCGTTTACATCACCCAAAATCCGTACGGGAAACTATAGATATAGCTACTCGTCTTCTACAAGTGACTCTGAAGCACCACACGCTCAGCTTCAGTAGACGCGATCGGCCGGATGCCGGGGAAGATGGTGACGAAGGCGAGTGGCTCAGGCTGGGAGGACCGATCGGTCGAGGCGGTGCGGATGCGCCGACTTGCCGGTCTCGGGGACGACAGTGGCGACTGCGATGGACCGCGGCGGCGATGGATTTAGGGAGTCGGTGTCAGTGCCGGGAGAGAACGACACAATATGGAACCGACAGAGGAGAACGAGATAGGTGGGGTGATTCCACGTAAAAAGACCTATGTACCCTTTTATTAAGTAAAATAAATCACTACTTTTCAATACTTCCCAGTACTTTTTGTCTACTACTATCTAGTACTTCCTATTTTTCCACCGTAGGATCGACTTGGTTGGACGGTTCCTAATTTTACCAATCATTGTAAAACTTGTATTATTTGTTTGTTGGATGTTTGCTCCAGCTTATCATCTTTTTTGACGTGGCCTAGAGCACCTCCACTCGTTGAGCGTTCTCAGGCCGAAATCCGGCGCTATTTAGCGCTAGACGGATGTAACTTTCGGCCTGGGAATGACCGTTTTTCCACTTGCGGTCCCAGTGATGCAAAACCGGCGACACATTTAAATATTTTTGTTCCCGCCGGCGAAATCTCTCCCAAAAGTGTTCGACAAAAGTACGCTCAAAAATGTTCGACGAACATTTTATTACAAAACAGATTGGCGAATCAAGAACGGCGATCATTCGTCGATGGGGATGGGCTCTTTCCGCGTGTCAGGTGCGAAGGGGATGAGCTCCTCGATGAGGACAGGGGCAGTCGACGGATTGGAGGAGGTGGAGGCGAAGCTCGGCGAAGGAGTGGTGGCCGAAATGGTAAGCGCAGGCAAAGGTTGTAGCACCCCGCTAAAACCACTACTAGAAAATCACGGTGTTTTTGTGCATTGCATCATCATGACCGCATGCTCATGTCATCATGCCACCTTGCATTTGAGCATCGCATCATCATGCATGGTTTTGCCTAAAACTATTTTCGAAACGCCTAGTTTTGTTTTCTAAATATTCCCGTCTTTATTCAATTAAAACCCGGGTCTCCGGAATATTTTGTTTCGTCTACAAACAGTTTTCAAACGCCTCGTTTTAAACAAATAAAATTTTATTTTATTTTTAGGGGGCAGCCGAACCAGGCCCGAAACGGCCCGGCCGGCCACCCCAAACCCTAGCTAAAACGCCCCACCTAATCCTACCAAATTCCCTCCTGCCCGCCTCTCTGTCTCTCTCTCTCTCTCCCCCTCCACCTCATCCTGACCAACCCCGTCGCGCCACCTCACCAGCCCACACCCCTGGCCCAATCCCCTCACGCCACACGCACACACCCCAGCCGCACAGCTTCCTCTCCCCGCCGCCAGGCAAACCCGCCAGCCGCCAAAAATTCCCGCTGGGGCGCTCTCCCCTGCCCACTCCCGTCGCCCGGCCCCCCACCTGGTCGCCTCCTGCCGCACGCCACCCTGGCCAATCGCCACCAACCGCCCGACCGCGTCCCACCCCGCACAGATCCCCACGACCCCGTCTCGCTCTACGCCCGCGCTCTCCCTCTCCTTCGCCTCCTACCCGACCCGCTCGCTCGCAGAGCCACCGCCGCCGCCAGGGGTGCGTCCTGCCCCTATCTCCCCCAGCCTCCGCCGCCTTCCTCTGGATCCGCCGCCGCATCCTCAACCTCGCCCGCGTGCCACGGAGCTCCCCGCGCCGGCCGCCTTCGCCCTACTCCGCCGCTAGCATCCCCCCTCTCCTCTGCCCCAGCGCTGCCGCCCGCGCAAGCTCCCAGCAGCGAGCTCGCCCCGGCCGCCGTCCTCGCCTGCTCTGGCCGCGAGCCCCTGCGCCGGCTCGCGAGGCCTCCTGCCACCCTCTTCTCCACCCCGGCCAGTGGCCTCGCCGCCGTCGCCTCCTCCCTCCCCTCGGCACGATCCTCGCCGTCGCCACCCTGAGCATCTCCGACCGCCGTGGCCCCATCTCCCCGTGCTGCTGCGGGGCTCCCTTGCCTCGCCCGCCTACCGGCCGTCGACGACCCCCACGCGGCGCCCTTCCTCTGCACATCCCCTGCCTCCCTGCGAGCCGCCAAGCCCGCCGTCGCCGGCCCGGCCGCTTCTTCCTCCGTCTCTACGTCGCCGGTCGTCCGCCTTCCTGCTCCAGGACTCTGTCTCCTTTTGTGTGTGTTTATTGCTAGTGTGGGAGTTGTGCCAGTTATGCAAGGGTGTGAGGTACATGTGTTGTCCTTGATGCTACGTGGTGGAGTGGTGCCACTCGAAGAACTGCCGGCAAGTACCACGACAAGATCTTCGAGTCGCCCGAAGGACCAAGGCGAACGCTCGAAGGCCTTCCTACCCGAAGTTTCGCACAAAGGTCATGGTGTCCAACCCAAGTTCGCCATCGATAAACAACACTGGGAAACCCCCACGATCTCCTTCACGAATGCGAGTCCGAAGAATCTCCGACGCAGATGCCAAGATCTTCCGAGAGTCCATGTGCCGATGCCCGTCCAAGTTCGCCCACGAGTCTGTCGGATGCCCGAGAACCCGAAACACCAAGATCTACCGGTGACCCGACCAAGATTCGAAGCCCGAACCCTGGCGCGCCAAGCTCTTCGACCCCGAGGACTGATCCATCGGATGCGGCAAGGCCTTCTTCTCGGAGCCACCAAGAACTTCCTCTCGGACGCCAAGATCTCCCGAACCCAGTTGTGTGAACCTCTCCTGAGCCCCTGTTTTTATAAATGCCATCTATATAAATTGTTACAAATTAAATCGTCATGCTTGCATACATATTCATGTGGGTTTGTGGGCGTTATGCCGATTCACCTAAATTAAATATGGAGGCTATATGTGGGCTTTTCTAGTCTTATATTAGCCCCATTTAATTTTGCGTAGCGAACCGATACCATGTTTCACCCTGTTAATACAACATTTAAATTGCGGGGGTTCTTAATAACTTGAACCGTGTAATTAATTATTGGGACCCCGGTTCCGCTTAATATTGCCTAATTGCACCGCATCTGTGCCATGCCATGCATCATATCATAAGCATGCCGGATCTTCTGCCGTAGTATTAAATATTGCATCCGGTGTTTCGGCTAGTGTTTGCTTCTTCGCATATTAGACCGATGAGTGGATGCGAGTATCGACAAGTTCTTCGGATATGAATCTCCGGCAGTGTTTTTTAGGCGAGCATCTCTCCCCTTCTACCTATTTTGCATTTATAGTCTTTACTTCCTCCTATTGATCTATTGCTATCCGTGTCGTGATGCTTTAGTGTTCCGTGCCAGATATATTCCTTGTAGCCGTTATATTTCCTTGGACACCTCCTATTACCTGTTGCTTGATAGACAGCTGGCCCTGCGAGTCATAGTTGCTTGCTCAGGTGTTGCCTCGCGTCGTTGATGTTCCACAGTTGTTGGGCGGTTGGCAAATGTTTAATGATGATGTTGATCATGTTTCTAATTACAGCTTATTAATTGATGTTGATGGTAGATTAATGCAGAGGCACCGGTGGGTAATAGTAATCATTTGGTTCTTAACCGCTCACTAGTGTCCCCTAGGACCCGAGTTCTTGACACCTGTTCCGAGATCGAGCGCGCTAACCACAGGTGGGGTGTGTGGGCACCCCCATCGGCTTACTACCTGATTTCAAAGTACTGTACCGGGGGCCACAAGTAGTTTGGGGCTTTATTACTATTCTATACTTATGCCATGTTACTGCTTTATTTAATTTGTGCGTGGAGCACCTGTACTGTTTTGGATCGCGCCACGTTTTCGCGGTATCGACAAGCCTAGTCCCCCCCTTTTCGGGTTCCCAGTCGTTTACCGCCGTCGTCGCAAACTCTGGGTCCGCCTCGTAGCCAGCCGACTTCGTTGCGGGTAGCTTAGTGGGGTGGCCCCCATGTACTTGCTTTGGGTCTGGGAAACGTCATGACTTAGGCCCCGCCGACATACCGATGGGTGTATGTTAATTGATCTGGCAAAAAGGGTCGAAGTGCGTGTGGATACTTTGGTGCACCCCTGCAGGGTTAAATCTTTTCGAAAAGCCGTGTCCGCGGTTATGGATGACTTGGAGCACAGTTTCTCGATCATAGACAACTATAACTAAAGTTTACTGTTATAACTTGACTTACATTTGAGGTGAATAGTAAGTTGGATAACTGCTAGGGAAAGATTAAATAAAACTGCCAACCGTGTGAGTTTCCTCGGCTTGACTTCCTCGTTTGGTCTCGAGGGGGAATACCAGGATGGGTATGATTGGTGTTAGTATCAGGTTGGGTCCGAATAGGTTTCTCTTATCTGTTTCTAATAGCCGACAGATGAATCGAGTCTCTATAGACTGTTTAGTGCATGCTTCGCTGCCGCTTCAGCCCACCATACCTATGTAGGCGAGAGCCGCCGAATTCTAGCCTCGCCGTGTACTGGCCTCAGTACTGACGCTCCTCTTTTTCCTTTGCCCTTTGGCGGCACCCCTTTTGTTTTTAGCAGGTTTGAGATCGACGTCGTTAGCCGGGTTACCCTTCCGGCTTGGCCTGGGCAGGGTTATGGACGCCATTGGTTATTCTTCAGGGCTCTTAGCCCCATTTGCATCTTGTCCGTAGTCGGACGCCCTATCGATTTCAAGGTGATTTGGATCTTTATATTGTATATCTGTATTCTTGACTCGTGGAGACGTGTTGTATATATATCTGTTCTGTGGGTCCCATCGAGGACTGTTGTGTAATGTTATTACTTCATTTTCCACCCAGACGAAAGTGCCTGGTGGGCGTCCTTGAATCGTTTCTATGCGGGTTTGGCGGAAAGGGCTAAAACTTGCATAGGGCCGATTTGAGGGTGTTACAAAGGTCCTCAAGCGTCGTCCACTTGACGGGCTCCGCCGTCTTCGCCTTCTTCTTGCACTTGCCCTTCGCCGCTGCCAAGGCGCCCTCTTCGGCCTGCGTTTGGTCGGCGTCGTCCTCGGACTCGGCCTGTGCCTAGTCGGCGCCGTCCTCTTCGCCGAAATCCTGGGACTCGAGGCCATGTTTGACGAATGTCCGGGACTGCTCTTAAGTGAAGAAGCCGGCCGCTGCAGAACCATAGGTGATCATGTCCGACATGTAGGCGTTGCCTGCCATTCCGGCGAACACATTGCAGGCGTCTTGTTCGCCAAAATTGTTGAGCGAGGAGTTGCTACCGGCGAACGGAAGAGGAACTCGGCGCATGGCCGATGATGAGCCGTACACTAGAGAGCTGGCATAGGGGACGTTGACGTTGACGTTGAAGGCTAGAGGACGAGGTGCGGGGTAGGGGAAGAGCACGTTCGGGTTGAACCCGCCATCGAACTCAGGGGAGGACGAGAACCTCTGCCGTGGGTTCGCCTGGCTCTCCTGGAACATGGCCGGCATGATCGGTGAGAACCCGGCAGGAGACCCGACGCTCGGCTGGCTCCCCCAGTGCGCGGCGTACTGCGAGGCATCCATCGGCGTCGGGCGGGACATCGCTGTGCACGCGGAGGCACGCTCCCCTCATCTCCAACCTCTCCATCCTATCCTTCTGGCTCTCTGTTTTGATCTTCCTCATCCGACACTCTTGTACCTACTCGACGTTCGTGAAGCCGTCCAACCTTGGCGTCGGCTTCCTCGGCTTCTTCTCCTTTGGCACGCGGACGGTGGATCAGGATTTCACGAAACCCTTGGGCGACATGGTGGGCGGGATCTCGGGGAACTGGCGGGAGATGTGGCGGGGTATGGAGAAGAAAGGCGGGAAGGGGAGAAGAAAGGCAGGAACTCGGCCTCGAGTTGCCAACGGGGTTGGCCCACCCTTTTTCGCTACGTCCGGCGTTCCCAGGAGGTTCCTAGCACCCCGAGTTCGGCCTGAAAACGCTGGATGAAAGTTGGACCAAATTCGGACCAATTCAGCATCCTGGGAACACGACTGGGCGAAATTTCGCCATCCGGATGTAAAAATCGTCCTGGGAATGCTCTCCTGGGAACGCGAGTGGAGATGCTCTTATCATCTGTTTGCACTCTTCCAGAATGTTTGCGCAGATTTATGTTGTTTTGGAACCTACTAATTTTGACCAAAAATATGTCCATTCTCCGATGAGTAAAGTATTATTATGATTTTAATCTTTAAACTTGAATTTACAAGGTCGGCTGAAACTGAATCCTAAACTTATAACCCTTCAAGTTGGTACCATATACTTATGGATCCCGGTCTATCCTAACCATATAAAAGTAAAACCTTGTTTTCAGTCACAGTAGCCAGAGAATGCCTAAACTGATTTTCCTAAGTTTGATGGTGAAAATCTCAAATGATGGCACACAATAGTTGACAAGTATTTCGTTCTATACAATGTGTCAATAGAGTCATGATCCAGATTTGCAGCCATGCTTCTCAAAGGGAATGATGCATTGTGGCTACAAACTTATGAGGCTTAGCACGACATTGAGGGTTGGGAAGAATTGGTGGTCGATGTTGACTCAAAGTTTGGCAAGAATAGACACCTTAAATACTTGGAGGCGCTAGAACATTGCAAGCAACTAGATACAGTGGAGAGCTACTATTAGAAATTTGAAGAGCTCAGGAACAAGGTCTTAGTACATAATAGACATTATGATTAGGCATTTTTTTGGCCAAGTTTGTAATGTCTTGAAGAGGGAAATTAAAAGAGCTATTCAGCTGCACAAGCCCACAATAGTGGACATTGCATTATCTCTAGCAGAAACACATGAAGGGATGATAGAAGAATCAAGGAGTTACATATCCAATAAGTACAAGCATGAATACAAGAAAACTTACACTAGTGGCCAAGGGGACAAAAGTACCTTGCCCGCACATATGGAAGACAAGAAGAAGCATGATAAGAAACCTCCTTGGGAGGATAAATTAATTTCTCTCTGAGCCCAGAAAAGAGCAAGGGAGAATTTTTTATATGTAGGGACAAATTACAACCAGGATCCAACTGTGTCAAGACAGTACCACTGAATTTTGTGGAAGAACTATTGGAGATTATTTTGGGAAGTTCCGGCTCTAAATCTAAAAACACCACAACATAGTGTAGTGATGATGAATCGTTGATGATGTTGTCCTCTCATGTTGCTTTAGGGACAACGCACAAAAATTCTAGTAGGTTATTGGGTACAGTCAATGGCAACAAGTGTTGATATTAGTGATTCACGTAGTTGCTACCTGTCAGTGCAACACTTATCGACAAAGTGATAAGGAATAGTCTGAGAACAAAAACCAAATAAATATGACAATATTAATGTATATATAACACTAGGGAGATGTACTACTAACTAATAAAGTAATTCAATCTATTTGAAAAATAGAAATACCTATTGATGTTTCTAACTTGCTTAAAAAATAGAAATACCAGAACACTAGAACAACTAATATTTAAATTATCTTTTTAACACATGTTACAAAAAAATTCCACTACTCCAAAAATCTTAAGAAAACTAAAACTTATATTTCCACTGATGTTGCTAACTTTATCAAACAAAAAAATTCTTAAAAATTCCTACCAGAGCACCTGGATGCCAATTTTACCCACGGGTACAGGTACCCGTACCCGCTTAGGTAGGGTATGAGAATAATTTTATACCTACGGGTAATACTCATATCCTACCCGTTAAGTTATGTGTACGGACAAGAGTATAGACTTGTACCTATGGGTATATCTATACTATGCCCGTTTAAACTAACATGTCAAACTTACCTATAGAGTTTCAACCTATACGGCCGAGAATCCTAGGGACAAGTATGAGATTGGGACTTTCTTTAATAATTTCATGTACTCATCTACCTATTAAAAAGTAGAGATAATTTTTTTTCAAATATGCTATTGATGAAAGCAAAATTATGACTAACTTGTCTGCTATTAGATCTACCCGTCGGGTACCCAATGGGTACAGGTACTAGCCGGGTATGGGTATGGGTAAAGTTTAATACCTGCGGGTACGGATATGAGTAAATATTTGTACCCATTGACTACACAGGTATGTGTATGGTATTGCTCTACTGATGGCTCGGTGTTGATGTAGAGCTCGTTGGGGAACCCCAAGAGGAAGGTATGATAAGCACAACAACAAGTTTCTCTCAATTATGAAACCAAGGTTTAATCGAACCAGTAGGATCAAGGAAACATCCCAAAGGTGGCTAGCTGAGCCTTGGCAGGGCGCACTACCGGTGCTAGTAGCAACGTGGAGACCTGCACAACACAACCACAGAACTTTGTCCCCAACATGCGATGAGGTTGTCAATCTCACCGGTTTTGCTGAAAACATAGGATTAAACGTATCGAATGGAAGGAAGTAATAGTTTGCAGAAAGTAAACAGGAAGCAGTAAACAGTTTGTAGATTGTATGTAAAAGAAAGGACCAGGATCCATAGTTCACTAGAGGTGGCTCTCCTTAAGATAGATAACATGCTGGGTGAACAAATTACAGCGGGGCAATTGACAAACATCGAGAAAGCAATACATGCATATACTACTCATCTTGACTCTTTTGAAACTTGATTGGGCATTACAACATTATACATAGACCGCCATCCAACTGCATCTATGACTACTAATCCACCTTCAGGGTATCATCTGAACCGCCTCTAGTATTAAGTTGCAAGCAATAGATTATTGCTTTACGAATTGCATGTAATGTAAACAATACGATTGTTCTATGAACAAAGGATTGTTGTTTTCTTCCTAGTAGCAACATCACATCTAGTACCTTAGAGATTTCTGTCACTTCCCCAGATTACCAGAGGCATGAACCCACTATCGAGCATAAATACTAACTCTTGGAGTTGCTAGCATCTACTTGGCCAAGATAGCCACTAACAATAGAAAGCATGCAAGATCACAAATAACAAAGACATGATAGAATCAATAATCAATCTGAAATAGTATCTCAATATCCATCGGATCCCCGCAAACACAACATGCAGAATTAAAAATAGATGATCTTGATCATGAACAGAGCTCACAAGATCTAAACATGAACGCACAAAGGAGGAGAACCAGCCATCTAGCTACTACATGGACCCATAGTCCAGAGATGAACTACTCACGCATCACACCGGAGGCTTGCATGATGATGAAGAAGGCCTCCAGGGTGAATTCCCCTCTCCGGCAGGGTGCCGGAAGAGCTTCAGATCCCTCCCGATCTAAGGACAGAGACGACGACGACTACAGACTCTTTCATGGATTTTTGATCGGGTACTTAGGGTTTTCGTCCTGAAGGCAATATATAGGTGGAAGGAGAGGCCGAGGGGGTGCGAGGGTCGGCCAGACCACCCCCTGGCGTGGGCCAGGCCTAGCCGCACGGCCAGGTGGTGTGGCCGGCCCCCAGCCCTTCTCCGTCTCATATTCTGGCATCAGATGTCTTCCAAAGAAATAGGCACTTTGGCTTTTATCCCATCCAATTCCGAGAATATTCATTTTCTTACTTTCCTGGAACCAAAAACAGCAGAAAACAGGCAACTGGCACTGTGGCTCTTGTTAATAGGTTAGTCCAAGAAATCATATGAAAGTTACTCCAAAGTGTGGACAAAACACAAGAAAGTAGATAAAACCAAGCATGGAACATCAAAAATTATAGATACATTTGGAATGTATCAACATCCCCAAGCTTAACTCCTGCTCGTCCTCGAGTAGGTAAGTGATAAAAAGAAAGAATAATTTTTGAGGTGACATGCACCATCATAAACTTGATCAAAGTATTTGTAAAACATTCAAGGCTGGGATCATAGTACTTCAATCATAACATGAAAGACAAAGTTCTAGCAATAAGACAAAGAAACTATGATGCAACGTGAAACGGCACAAACAAAAGATTCATGAATAACAATGCTTTGCAAGACATTTGTTTGTTTCACATAAAGAAAACATAGCATAATAGTATTCAGCTTGTCCCTCATAGAGTAGCAAATATAAATGCATAGGACACCTTCAAAGTTCATAAGAGTGACTAGATACAAATAGTTTAAAACAAGAAATATCAAGTTATGAATCAATCAACTAGTCTTGGGACAATGCACATAGAACTAAGAATGGCCACTATGCTCACAAAGTAGGTGCATAAAGGTAGAAGGTGAAGACTCAACATAAAATTAAAAGAAAGGCCTTCATAGAAGGAAGTAGGGATTCAAGTCTCATAAAGAGCTTCCAAAAATTATGGTACTTGTTAGCTTTCAGCTCTCATTGCCCCTATCATAAGCATCTTTAAGGTGATTAAGGTTAAAGTGACACAACTTAGAGTATATGCTTGACAAGTTATAAACCGAAATCTCATGCCCCTTACTTATGAAGACCGAACCTCATGCTACTCAACTTTAGTCACGAGTAAGCTCTTGACATTGTAAGTACATATGTATCATAAAGAACCGCCAACGGGGTACCCCTTGCACATGACACAGGAGCTATCCCATAATCAAAATGACAAGGCAAGCAGAAAATGAGCATCTCAGCGATCTTTTTATTTGCTATTTGCATAGGTTTTTATTGAGGATGCTTCATAGAGTGCTCATTATGGTGATGCTGCAAGTTTCCACCATGATTAGGCATGGCTTAGGCTAGCGGCCCAGACGTTTCTCTAACACACATACAAACTCCATGATCTTACAAGTTCCACTTTTATTTCACACTGCCGGGATCCATAAGCAAAAGCACATGATATCAACGGGGTACAAAGTACAGGTGCAATGTTGAAAGCGTTCCCCATGATACATGGTTCTGCTAATTTCAACTTATAAAGCGCAAGCATATACGCAACAAAGAAGGACCCAATGGTTCAAGTTTATTAAGGGCAAGAAAAGTAAAGTGTGCCATCAAGTTCGTGAGAGCTTTAATCACTAGTTTTCTCATAACTAGTTTAATTTGGAAGGTAAACAAAAACATGAATATACTTGGAATAGCTTAAGCTAGTAGGTAGGTATGGTGGACTCTTTGAAATAACTTGGTTTAGGGAGTTGGATGCATGAGTGGAACTCATACTTGGTTGTGGTGGCTAGCAAAAGACTGGGAGCGACAAACTAAGAGAGCAATAATGGCCATAATCATGCAGAGCGACAAAACATCATTGATCAAAGCATAAAGTGATACTACAAGTTGAAAACTAAAGGATCATAAAGGCTATGGTGATTGAGATAGTCATAACATGGTGTGAGCATGCACCAAGTCAACCCAAATAAAGCATCAAAGGAGAATACCACTATACAATGCTTTAATATGCTAAAGCAACGCATGATTCATCCAAGGCACATTAAGCAATCTCAATTGTTTATGACAAGTCATGCTAAAGCAAAGAATACTAAGCATAAAGCCAAAACAATGTCAAGCATGGCATGACAAAGCATAGGCCACAGTTAAAAACAAGCTCTATTTACCACTTAAGCATGAGCTTTCCTACTCTTTTCCAATCCAAACCAAACTATTTTAAAACCAATGTATGAAAGAGGGGGTCCAACCAATTCATTCAGAAAACTAAGAAAACCAAGCAAACAAAAAACCAAAACGAAAACAAAAAAAGAAGACGCTCCAAGAACAACACAACTGTGCATGAAACAATAAAAATGAAGCGTTTGGAAGAAACCTGGGATTTTTATTGATGAAGAAGGGGATGCCTTGGGCATCCCCAAGCTTTGACGCTTGTACTTCTTGGATATTTATTGGGGTGACATGCGTGGCATCCCCAAGCTTGAGCTTTAGTCCATCCTTCATCTCATTACTCATTCCTTCCATACACCTGAAATTTTTCCTTCATACAAAACTTCACACAATCTTTATTAGCAACATTAGTGCACTCAAGATAATAAGTCTTTAGGTTCAGTTCTAACACCAAATAAACTTCCGTTAGAACACTAGATACTGTAGCACTTCCCTCAAAAAGCTCAATTCCCCAAAAGAACTCAAGAAGGAACCAACAAGAAGCAAATGGAGAAAATGGCAGAAATCTGTCAAAACAGAACAGCAGGTAAAGACGATTTGTTTCGAAGACTTTCTGTTGCTAAAATCAAAAAGTGTTGAACTAACGATAGTTAGATAACAACCTGAGGCAGAAGCACAAAAATTAACGCCTCAAAAGGACGTTCATAGATTTTACACGAATTTTTACGTTGAAGCGCAGAAATCTGTTTCGAGACAACAACTTTCCCAATCATTACTTTTCTCTCATTAGAGGTTACTGTTGGCACAAAAAGCAAATAAAAAGGATAAGGAGCGGTTATTATGGAAGTAATAACTTCCAAGACTCATCTAAAACTTTTGTGTTATCTCCCAATAAGTACTTTTCTTTAACGCCTTTAAGTTAGGCATAAGAAGCAAGAAGAAGAATCACGTGTTCTCAAATGAAGAAGCATTAAGACCAAATTTTGTTTTCATAGGAGAGGCAAAAGATATCTTCTCTATCATCTTAGGGAAGTGTTCTATACCTTTTTTGAGTGGGAGTTGATATTTAATGGTGCCTTCTTTCATATCAATAATGGCACCAACAGTTCTAAGAAAAGGTCTTCCCAAAGTAATAGGACAAGAAGTATTGCATTCAACATCCAAAACATAGAAATCAACGGGGACATAGACATTGTTAACCATAATAAGAACATCATTAATACTCCCCCTGAGTTTCTTTTTAGCATTATCATCAAGTGGGACATTCAAATAACAATCTTCAAGTGGTGGCAAATCAAGCATATCATAAATCCTTCTAGGCATAATAGAAATACTACTAATGTGTAGGATGTAGAGCTTGTTGGGGAACCCCAAGAGGAAGGTATGATGAGCATAGCAGCAAGTTTCCCTCAGTTATGAAACCAAGGTTTAATCGAACCAGTAGGAGCAAGGAAACACCCCAAAGGTCTTGCTAGCTGATCCTTGGCAGGGCGCACTACCGGTGCTAGTAGCAACGTCGAGACCTGCACAACACAACCACATAACTTTGTCCCCAACTTGCGATGAGGTTGTCAATCTCACCGGTTTTGCTGAAAACAAAGGATTAAACGTATCGAATGGAAGGAAGTAATAGTTTGCAGAAAGTAAACACAAAGAAGTAAACAGTTTGTAGATTGTATGTAAAACAAAGGACCAGGGTCCATAGTTCACAAGAGGTGGCTCTCCTTAAAATAGATAACATGCTGGGTGAACAAATTACAGCGGGGCAATTGTCAAACATCGAGAAAACAATACATGCATATACTACTCATCTTGACTCCTTTGGAACTTGATTGGGCATTACAACATTATACATAGACCGCCATCTAACTACATCTATGACTAATAATCCACCTTCAGGTTATCATCCGAACCCCCTCCAGTATTAAGTTGCAAGCAACAGATTATTGCTTTACGAATTGCGTGTAATGTAAACAATACGATTGTTCTATGAACAAAGGATTGTTGTTTTTTCCCTAGTAGCAACAGCACATCTAGTACCTTAGAGATTCCTGTCACTTCCCCAAATTACCAGAGGCATGAACCCACTATCGAGCATAAATACTAACTCTTGGAGTTGCTAGCATCTACTTGGCCAAGATAGCCACTAACAATAGAAAGCATGCAAGATCACAAATAACAAAGACATGATAGAATCAATAATCAATCTGAAATAGTATCTCAATATCCATCGGATCCCCGCAAACACAACATGCAGAATTACAAATAGATGATCTTGATCATGAACGGAGCTCACAAGATCTAAACATGAAAGCACAAAGTAGGAGAACCAACCATCTAGCTACTACATGGACCAGTAGTATAGAGATGAACTACTCACGCATCACACCAGAGGCTTGCATGATGATGAAGAAGGCCTCCAAGGTGAATTCCCCTCTTTAGCAGGGTGCCGGGAAGAGCTTCAGATCCCTCCCAATCTAGGGACAGAGACGACGACGGCTATAGACTCTTTCGTGGATTTTTGATCGAGTACTTAGGGTTTTCGTCCCGAAGGCAATATATAGGTGGAAGGAGAGGCCGAGGGGGTGCTGGGGTCGGCCAGACCACCCCCTGGTGCGGGCCAGGCCTGGCCGCGCGGCCAGGTGGTGTGGCCGGCGCCCAGCCCTTCTCCGTCTCATATTCTGGCATCAGATGTGTAACATCCCAAATTTTACAATTGCAGATGTTACTAGAAGCATGTATCATACCCTTGCATCATGGCATCACATAATAAAAACTGCATCAGATATTTTCCTAAATCCCATAGTCATATAAAGACTAAAAGGGTAAAACAAAATCTAACCTCCTAAACCTTGGCAAAAGTGTTATTTTATAATACCATTCTAATCCTCTTCTTTTTACAAAATTTTAGAGAACGGTCTCACTTAATTTGGAGTCCGTTTGCAAAAGTTATAAGACAAATAAGAAAACAGAAAATAAAAGATTAAACAAAAAAAGGGGGAGCCTAACCGGGCCAGCCGAGCCGGCCCACTCCTATCTACCGCGCGCCAGGCGCAACGCAGTAGCGGCAACCACGCAGGCCGGCCTGGCAAGCCCCGCCAGCCGCCAGCCCGCTCCCCCCGCCTCTCACTAATGATGCGGCCCCACCCGTCATCCCTCTCCCTCGTTCGAGTCCTGCTCGAACACGAGCATGACCGCGTCGGCACAACCACCTCCGGCCGAATCGGAGCAAACTCCGCAGCCCCCGCGCTAAGCAAACCGCCTATTTAAACTCCTCGGCACGCCTCCCCAAAACCCTACTTTTTTCGCCTTTCGCCACCGGGCTGCCGCCATATAGCTCGGAACACATCTCGCCGGAGCCGCCGCCGCCGAGCTCGCCGGACCGGGTTCGAGACTGCCCCTTCCCGTTCTCTCCCCCTCTCTGCCTTCCCCCTTTAGTACCACTTCAATTCATGCCGTTTTCCCCTTGAGCAGAGCCCCGTGCCGCCACCGATTTTTCGCCGGAGTCTCGCCGGAGATGGGAGGGATCGGCAGAGCGCCACCGCGAACAGAGGAGGGGAGAGCCGACACCGTCTGTACCAAAGGGACCGCGAGGAGGAGGGCCACGTCGTCGTCCACTTCGCACAGCCGGGAGCTCGCCAGAACGCCGCCGAGCATCGCCACCGACAAGCCGCCGCCGTCCGTCATCGTCAAGTCATCGCCACCGGTGAGTTTCCTCCGCCCCCTCCGTTAGATCTCGATCCGGCGGTAGAGATTAGCCCGCCCCAGCGAAGAGGTATCGCCCAACCACGTGCCGCCGCGTGGCGTGCCCGCGTCAGCGCTGCGTGCCCCCCTGGACCAGTCCCAAGCCACCACTTTGCGCTGCACAGCTGGCCGCCGCCCTGTTTTCTTTTAAATAGGCAGAAAACACTTTAAATCTTGTAAAATTCATAGTAATTCGAATACTTGGCCAAAAAATGCGTATAATATACTGTTGGATTCGTAAAATTGATTAGAACACAGATCTACAATAATATTGCTGTTTTACTACAGCAATCTTGTAGTAGGATTTAAAGTTTAGATTAGAGTATTTTAATTTTAGAAATTTATCCGTAGATCCGTTTTAGTTGATTCTTGTTGCGTTGGCTTTGTATCTACGAGACATTCTGTAGAAAATTGTTATAACTTGCTTAGAGTGTTCAGATCTGTTTCGAGGTAGATTGGAGTTGTAGATCTAGTTTTGAGCTTGTTTATTTAGGGTTTAACCCAAAATACTTAAAACCTATGGGGAATCAATTCTAATGACCTCCCCAACTCAACAACACCCCCGAATAAAACCCTTGGTCAAAATTAAATCCACCCTTGCATATTACCATGTTGCATGCATGCATAATTGCCTTCGTGACATTGTTTTGTGCTAATTGTGATTGGATCTATGTTTGTGTTTTGTTAGATTGCTCGGAGTGCGCTGAGGAGTACTGTTGTGTAGAGTGCTGCTCGGATCAAGGCAAGTTACACCACTTGTACATATTATGTCCCAGTTTTTGACTATGCATGTTTTACTCTTCAAATCTTGTAGTATGCATGTGTAGGTCTTTAGTAGATTTTCTTATTACTATTTTTGCAAGTGCGGTTTTGTAGTATGCATGTGTAGGTCTTTAGTAGACTTTCTTATTACTATTTTTGCAAGTGCGGTTTTGTAGTATGCAATGAGTAGATTTATACTTAGGAATTTCCGTCCTAATAGGTTCCCCTTTTTTTTTGCTAAGTGTTGCTTGCTATGCTATATATATACTAAGAGCCGTTGGGGGGTTCGAAAGACTCAAAATTTTCTAAGTATGAGAGCTCTCTCGAGCGAACTTTTCTTCTCAAAACCCCCTTCAAAATAAAACTAAGTTTTCTTCTGGGTGGAATGGTTGTCGGGACAACGAGTGGAGTTTTGGTGGAGGACGGCCGCCTAGGAATCAAAGAAGTCTGCCATGTTTCAGAATTCAGAAGCTTCCAGTGCAACCACAATACATATGGGCTCTGTCTTGGCTTAGTACTTAGTGGGAAACCTGTAACATCCCAAAAATTCAATTCAAGCTTATCAAGACCAAATCAATCAAAATTGGGGTTAACAAAAAACTTTTCCAAATTTAAAATGAAAGCATTCATATATGTGTGCATTTAAAATAGGAGTTGTTTTGAATTGCCATGATTGTGGGATCCTTTGCTTCTAAAATGTTTCTTAGGTGATTTAAACATTATCTACATCATTCCCAAACTTTTCCTAAAGAAAATCAAATCAAAAAGAATTAAAAAGGAGGAATGGTCATTTTGGTCATTTTAATCCACTACACTACTTTGAGTGTTCCAAGCACTCATTTCTTAACAGAAACAATTCTTGATCTTTATACCCCTTGCTAGTACACATAATGAGGTACCAAGGCCCACCTTTGGATCTGCTAAAAACATCATGTTACTTATTTTAAATTGCATTTAAAAATTGAATCTAATGCATATGCATAGATCACCCCTATTTCAAAACCCATCTATTTGATCTCCACTTTCAAAACCCTTGCAACCAGAGACTACCTATCACTAGTGGAGATCACTCAAAGAATTTGAAACCAAAATTCAAAACTTTTTCCCTTTCGGCCATTTCATCAAACAGCTTGTGTGCACAAATCTGGCCAAATTTAAAACACCGTTTTGAGCAGTGATCTTGGTCACCATTTGTGCCTAACCTTGTCCCCTTGTTCCCTCAGTACCAGCCCTACCCTTTGCTAGCGTAGCCACACCCTGTGCACATGACCAAATGGTCATGGCCATTAAGGCCGAGCACCATGAGCACCCCCACCGGCGACATCGCGCCACAGTAGCCGCCAACCCCTCTTGCCATGTCTAGCACGTCGCCAGTGGTCCACCTCCACCGCCCAACCAGCCCCAGGCCAGAGACATAGAGCAGAACGGCCAGGAACCACCGCGCCCGGAGCTGGTCGAGCATGCCGACACCGACGCCAGAGCACGCACTGTCCCCGCTCGCCCAGACCGCCCCTTGGCACCAGCCCGCGCCCACCGCTCTGCCTCGACCTGGAGAACACCCCAGACACCCCCGCTAGCCGCCCAACGCCTCACAGCCACCGCTCGCCGTGGCCACCGCCGCCTCTGCCGCGCAGAGCGCCACCTCGCCCAGACCGTGTGCCACCGCCCCTACGGCTGCATTCAATGCCTAGAGCACCGCCAGGGGACATCACGTCGATCGCCACCCGCAGCCATGACTCTACCCCGCCGTAGCCATGTCGCCACCGTCGACTGCCCATCCCGCTCGGTCTCACCGTCGGGCCTATAAAAGGAGCCCTCCCCAGCCTCTTCTCTCCACACCATCCCACTCCACTCACCGCTCTGAACCTCACCCACCCCTCGCTGGAGCAAGGCGAGCTCTGCCTCGCCAGAATTGGAGCCGGAGCAGCCGCGGTAGGAGGAGAAGGGCGCCGCTGATTGCGACCACCCCAAGCTCCGCCGCAACCGCGCCTCGCCTCGCTGTCATCTTCCACTTCGTTTGCCCACCTCGCCGACCCTGCTGGAGCCCTGGTACGTCCCCAGCAGACCCCCACCGAGCCGCTAGGGTTCAAGCTCGCCGGCGACCTGTTCGTCGTCGATGACGACCCTCAGCCGTAGATCTGCCTTCTAATCCTACGGCCCACAGCGCGCATACCGTTTCGCGTCTTAAGTGACACTGACAAGCGGGACCCCCTGTCAGCTGAGCCCCGCGCCGCGCAGCGCCACTGGGCCGGCCCAAGTCGTTTCCTGCGCTAGCCCACACATTCAAATCTGGAATTTTCTTTTTAGTTAAATCTAGTTTCTGTCCCCTATTTTCTTTTTAGTTAAATCTAGTTTCTATCCAAGCCCGTTGGATTTATTTCAATTAGAGTTATAGATCTCTCCTAATAAAAATAAGAATACAGAAGCAATTGGAACTTGCAACATTTTTATAAAAGCAACCAAGTTAGCTTCTGAGTTGATTCCAACTCTCAAAAATCACATTTCATCATATCTATCTAACCATGTAATAATATTAAGGTTTACATACAGTGACTTTGGACCAGTACCAAAATAATGCTATATAGGCATTTCTAGTCACTTTAAATCATTAAATAATGAACTTAAACCAAAGTAATGTTGATCCAACCTTTAAACCTCATTCCCACATGTTAGAATATGTGGTGAGGACATGTGTCCACATGATCCCATATTTAGGTGGTGAATATTAAATCTTAGTAAATGTTTCAATGAGTAGAAATTACTTTTCTAAAATAAAAAGAATGAAACTATGGAATTAAACTTGTGATGCTTGTGATGATAATAGATCATCAAATGTGTGTTTTAGAATGCTACTTAGCTTAGTTAAGTATTGTTTGGTGATTGTGCACTCCCTATGTATTTATAGATGATAGTATCGACCAAGCTTTCGAGGAGGAGGAGTTCTACCAAGAAGAAGAAGAAGAAAACTTCAACCACTGCACCAACCAAGGCAAGCTACTATTAGCAAGCTAGCACTATTTAAGTGCAAGCCACCATTAGCAATGCAAGCTAACACTTGCAAGTTTAGTGTTTAACAGGCTAGGATCAACTAGATGGTTTAGCTAAGATGCCTTAGGCATGCCTTGATCACACCCCTTTGACTATTGATACTCCAAGTCTTAGTTACAAGTTTTATCCCTCTTAGTTATACAAAGTTCTTTACTTGTTTAGAAGGTAGCATAAAAAGTATAAAACTTGACCTATTTAGATAAGCTTTAGATATCATTCTATGGCATGAGATTGAACCCATCTTTCCACCTTAGTGAACACTCTTAACTTAGTAGTTTAGAGTAGATCAAAAACTTGATTCACTTTAGATGGGAACACTTGGTGAAAAATGAATTATGAAAACCTTAGAGTGATGAGTCATTCTATTGAGATGTTTTGAAATGTGTTGAGAAACACAAAAAGGGTGGATGATGATGACAATGTTGAGGCATGAGCCGTAACCCTTTTTATAAAACCGATGGTTGGATTCAGATGCGATACCATTCCAAATTTATCGTACCACCACATTACCTGAATTGGGTAAGGCTTAGCTGGAAATTTATATGCCTTAGTATTAGTTCCCCCGCGGGAGAGGTTTGAGCTGAGGCTACCTCTCATGATGTCCACCTATGCAGTGCCCAAGATGACTGATGGTCATGGTTGGGAGGCCATGCTCATAGGAGAGGTGCTTATACTAGGGTGTGTAAAGGGAAGGTTATGTTTGATTATCTGCATACTAAGTATGATGATTCAGGGTTATCCCTGACAGATGTATCGAATCTTGTGGTGAAAGTGTACCACCTCTACAGAGTGTCAAACTATTCGAATAGCCGCGTCCGCGGTTATGGACAGTTGGAATGGCCATACTGTTTCGTTGTCAGATCTTTTCTAAATACTTTGAAATGAATGGTGAATCTTGACTTGACCACAACAGGGTTGTGCTTATAACAATAGTTTCCCCAACTTAAGTGATTCTAGAGTTTTACCTTATCTTTCTTTGCTTCAGAACTCAGCTTAGGTTTCAAACTTAACTTCATAGTTAAGCATAGATTTAGCACTTTAACTTAGATCCATAATACTTGTTAGTGGTAGTTTGCGAGTACTTAAAGAGTACTCATGGCTTTTGTCCTTGGCTATTATCATGGCCAGACTATGAAGGAGACTATCAAGATGATGGCCAACAGGACGGCTATGATAACTAGGACCATCTGACTTCATCAGCATTGCCTGTGCCCCTGAAGATGGACCCCACCGCTACGCTTATCTTTTATTTTCCGCCGCTTGTTGTATTAAGACTGGATCATGAGATCCTTATTTGTGTAAGACCTTATGTATGGTTTGTAATGGATGATGTACTGTGATATCCAATCCGTTATGTCTCGCAAAAATGGTAATCCTGGGATTGCGAGGTATGGCATAACGGGCATCTTGGATTAAAAATCCGGGTGTTGACAAAACCTCACTGGGGTACCAACATTTGGAGGTTCTTGGCACGGTTGGATCCAGCTGGTAGGGGGGCTACTAAGGGAAGGCTTCGCCATGGTCTTGTCTGTAAAAGGACTTGATCGTGGATTGTGGGGAAAGTGCACAACCTCTCGAGAGTATTGCAATCTGATCGATTAGCCATGTTCACGGAAACAGAACAACATTGAGCATCTGAAGGATGGAGCCTCTGAAAGATCTTCCTCTCTCTTTTCCAAACTTAAAGTATTATCAACCCCAAGGCATGAGTAATATCGCCATTGGGTGGGATTTTGGGAACTTGGTGCGTAATATCCAAGTGCTAGGTTGATTGGGCACTTGGTGAGTAATATCCACGTGTTCCATTCGACCCTATACTACTTATCAAAGTTCACAAAGTAGGGTAATCTCTTCCTCTTTTCTTCTTACATTGAGAAAAATTGGCTTTATGCAAATGAACCCCAAAGCCTACTCTTAGCCTTGCATGTAGAGATAGACTTACTCTTTCCTTGGTGTAATTTGCCAATACATTCAAAGTATTGACCCAACTTGTTGGCTGCATGTCTTATGTGCAAAATCCGAAGACTGAAAGGTGCGTAGGGATCGTGGGTCTTCACGCAACTAGCCTGAGGCATTGATGGACTCAAGTTTTACTTAGTTTCTGATGTCTTATTTGAGCTAGCTATAAGCTATGCAAGTTGTAATAATTATACTCTAGATTATTCGTGTAATAATGTCTTGTGTTTTACATGATATTCATCGACTGTGAAGTGCTAGCTATTGATCCAGGGACTAGCATGTTATTCACAGGGACTTAGGATCCTTAACGATCCGAGGTCGCAACAGATGGTATCAGAGCACAAAGTTTCCTGTAGGACGTGACCCCTAGGATTGGGAACCACCTTTACCATTGTGTGTTTTTGCTTTCCATATTATTCTAACTTATTTAAGCTCTTCTGGTAATTCTCCTCCTTATCACTTTGTGCCTAATTTTCTTTCTCCTGACCTAAAGATGACGGCCTTCTACTACGACACCACCGAAGACATCAAGTGCCTGCGCTTTGGGGAATGCCTCTTGGACATCATCAAGACGTTGTAGTTGCCCATGCCGTAAATCAAGGGAAGCGAGTTGAGTTAGATGCACAAGGAAGGATGCTGGGCGATTGAAGTCATCCAACCAGGGCGCAACAAGTCAGAACCCAAGACAGAGCCCATTGTACTCAACGTCACCAGCGACTCCAAGGAGAAAGGACTGAGCATCAGCATGCATGAGCTCATTGGACGCCTTTGTGGACGCCACCATGAAGAGGTCGAAGGCCACTACATCAAAATCTTTGGGAGACGTGATGAGAAGGGGGTTCCAATCGAGTTAACCCCGGAGGAAAGGAATACATGCAAGCGTCGAAGGATCCAATATCAAGACTTAGAGTCCCACATCAATGATCTTCAGAAGGGGAGCTGCCTTGAGATCATGAGAAATGCTGAGCTATGTGCCCTAGTCAAGGAGAAGGACGAGAAGATCGAGGAGCTGGAAGAGAAGATCAAGTCCCTAGCATGGGAGCTCACTGCCCAAGACAAGAAGTTTGCTAATCAAGAGAAGAGGGTGAAAGATAAGAACAAGAGGATTAGGGAACAAAGTCTTGTGCTCGCAAAAAATGAGATGGAGTTCAAGAACTTTGCCACCATGTTGAAGGACCTGCGAGCAGCCAAGAGGAGATTGGAGGAGAAGATCACGCCCGTGACTATGGGGTCAAGCTTGATCAAGAAGCTACAGAAGGAGAAGAAGGAACTTCAAGAGAAGATCGAAGCTGCTACCCAGGAGCTGCAAGAGGTGAAGGAACTTCAAGAGAGGCTCGAAGCTGCTACACCGGAGCCGCAGGAGGTGAAGGAACTTCAGGAGAAGCTTGAAGTCATGACGAAGGACATGGAGTTATACAAGTCACTGCTGGAGAAGGAAGGCTTCATTATTGAGGATGAGGAAGTGGATGATGAGTAGAGTAGTTGGACCACCTTTAGTTCTATAGTCAAACGTTGTTCACAGTTGTAATGAGTACCAAAAATTATTTTGGTTTAGTTAAACTTGGTTGAGTGTGTTAAACTATGTACTTTGTGTGCCTTGCTTTCTCGTGTGTTTTTCTCATGTTTACATAAGGGTAGGAGCTTATTCCTTAGGCTTTCTATCCATTTCTTAACTTGTTCCCCAAACCCCACAGATGGCAAGACGTGGGAACAACAACAACATGCCCCCAGAGATAGCACAACTTCTGAACTCCCAGAATCAGCTGATCCAACTCCTCACTCAAAACATGCAAAACAACGACAACAACAACCCGCCGCCTCCACCACCTCCACCACCCCAACAAGATCGCCTGACTCGGTTCTTGAGGTTGAACCCTCCAATTTTCTCAAGTAGTTCTGAGCCAATTGTGGCAGATGACTGGCTCCGCACCACCAACAAGAAGTTAGACACCGTCCAAGTTGTGGGAGCTGACAGGGTGTGCTTCGCCGCGCACCAACTTGAGGGACCAGCTGCTGTATGGTGGGATAATTACCAGGTCACCCGCCCTAATATTGAAGCTATCACTTGGAACCAGTTTGAGGCGGCCTTTCGTACTCATCACGTAGCCACGGGAGTCATGTCACTAAAGAGACATGAGTTCCGTGACTTGAAACGACTGCACCGCTCTGTCTCCGAGTATGGGGACCTTTTCAACAAGCTGGCATGTTATGCACCTGATGATGTATCCAATGATGCCAAGAGACAGGAGGAGTTCTTAAGGGGACTTAATGATGAAATATCCATTCAGCTTGTGGCTCTGAAGTTTGATAACTATCAGGAACTTCTAGACAGGTCAGTTGTGGTTGAAGCAAAGCAAAGGAGTATAGAGAACCGAAAGAGAAAGTCCACCTCACACAAGCACAACTCGGCCCCATACCAGAAGCAACGCACTTCGTCACCACCACCCCATAACCACAATGGCCATAAACACCGCAATGGAAATGGCAATAGGAAGGATCTGAGTGAAGTGACATGCTTCAAGTGTAACAAGACAGGGCATTATGCAACTACTTGCCCCGAAAAGATGAAGAATGGGAATGGAAATGGGAACGGCAACGGACACAACCATGGCAATGGTAATGGAAATGGGAAGAAGCCGAATCCATTCGTCAAAGCCACGGTGAATCATGTCTCCGTGGAGGATGCTCGTGAGGCACCTGACTCCATGATTGGTAAGTTCAAGCTTAACTCTACCCCCGCTGTTGTTCTTTTTGATACTGGTGCATCACATTCATTCATATCAAGGGCATTTGTGGATAGAGGCAAGATACCTACGGAGACTATTAGTACTCCCCTAAGGGTAAGTTCTCCTGGAGGAGAAATAGTGGCAAACTCTGGATGCCATGGGTTAGAGTTAAGGATTGGGGCACACATCTTCCCCACAAGCCTAGTCGTTCTGGAACCACAAGGATTAGACATAATTTTGGGCATGAATTGGATGACCAAATATGAGGGAGTCATAGATTGTGCCAAAAGGACTATCGCACTCACGACTCCGGATAAGAAAAGGATCCACTTTAAGTCAGCTTTCGCACTCAAAGGAAGTATTGTGAACTCTCTTAAGGGGGTTATCTTGGAGGATGTGCCAATCGTGAGGGAGTATCCATATGTGTTTCCGGAAGAATTGCCAGGGATGCCTCCTAACCGAGACATCGAGTTTCTCATTGACTTGATGCCTGGTACTAGACCAATAGCAAAGAGACCGTACAAGATGGATGTTGATGAGTTGAAGGAACTTAAGAAACAACTTAGGAAGCAATTGGACAAAGGCTTCATTCAACCAAGTGCGTCGTCTTGGGGAGCGCCTGTCTTATTCGTGGAGAAGAAGGATAAAACCAAGAGACTAGTCGTGGACTACCGATCGTTGAATGAAGTGACAATCAAGAACAAGTACCCTGTACCCAATATCAACGACCTGTTCGATCAATTAAAGGGAGCTAGTGTGTTCTCTAAGATTGATCTCCGATCAGGTTATTTCCAGTTAAAGATCCGGGAATAGGATGTACCCAAGACAGCCTTCACCACAAGATACAGATTGTATGAGTATACCGTGATGTCTTTTGGCTTAACCAATGCCCCAGCATACTTCATGACTATGATGAACAAGGTGTTCATGGAGTACTTGGATAAGTTTATTGTGGTATTCATTGATGACATAATCATATACTCCAAGGACAAGAAGGAACATGAGAGGCATCTGCGCCTAATTATGGAAAAGTTAAGGGAACACAAGTTGTATGCCAAGTTTAGAAAATGTGAGTTCTGGTTGAAAGAAGTGGGATTCCTTGGTCATATTGTGTCAGCTAAAGGAGTTTCCGTGGATCCAAGTAAGGTAACTTCCGTGACAGAATGGGAGTCCCCTAAGAATGTGGGTGATATCAGGAGTTCTTGGGCCTTGTAGGATATTACCGAAGGTTCATTGAAAACTTTTCCAAGATAGCAAAGCCTATGACAGAATTGTTGAAGAAGGAAAAGAAGTTCCAATGGACCGAGGCATGTGAAGCAAGCTTTCAAGAATTGAAGAAGTGCCTAGTAACAACACCAGTTTTGTGTCTCCCTAACATCCAAAAGGATTTCCAAGTCTATTGCGACGCTTCTCGACAAGGACTTGGTAGTGTACTGATGCAAGATGGAAACGAAGTGTCTTACGCCTCTCGGCAACTGAAGAACCATGAGAATAACTACCCCACACACGATTTGGAACTAGCATCAGTTGTGCATGCGCTCAAGGTATGGAGACATTACCTCATGGGCAAACATTGTGATGTGTTCACGGATCACAAAAGCCTTAAATATATATTCACTCAAAAGGAATTAAATATGAGGCAAAGGAGATGGCTTGAGCTCATCAAGGACTATGACTTGGACCTGCAGTACCATCCTGGAAAGGCCAATGTTGTGGCTGACGCCCTAAGTAGGAAGGTCAATGTAAATGGACTTACCGTGGGAGAACTTCCAAAGGATTTGTGTGAAAAGTTCAAGGATCTCAGGTTGGAGATAGTTCCTAAGGGGTACTTAGCGACTATGGAGATAGTAGTGCCAATGCTTCTGGACCAAATCAAAGAGGCCCAGAAGGGGGACAAAGAGTTGGAGGAGATAAAAGCTAATATAAGCAAGGGTAAAGAAAAAGGGTTTCATACGGATGAACAAGGGACACTTTGGTATGAGAAGCGTCTGTGCGTTCCCGATGATCCCGATATCAGAAAGATAATTCTTCAGGAAGCTCACACATTCGCCTTACTCAATTCATCCTGGTAATACAAAGATGTACATGGATGTGAAAGATAGATTCTGGTGGAATAACTTGAAAAGAGAAATTGCTGAATACATCTCCTTGTGTGACGTGTGCAACAGAGTCAAGGCCGAACATCAAAAACCAGCAGGGCTGCTACAACCATTACCTGTGCCCGATTGGAAGTGGGACAAGGTAGGCATGGATTTTATCACAGGACTACCCCGGACTCGTTCTGGGTATGACTCCATCTGGGTAGTGGTCGATCACTTCACAAAGGTGGCCCACTTTATTCTCGTAAAGACCACCTATACAAGTGCTAAACTTGCTAAGATTTATATGTCAAGGATCGTAAGTCTTCATGATGTACCCAAGGGGATTGTCTCTGATAGAGGTGCCCAATTCACCTCGAAGTTTTGGCGACAGCTACACGAGTCTCTAGGGACACGACTGGAGTTTAGTACTGCTTTCCACCCGCAAACAGATGGACAAACTAAAAGAGTTAATCAGATCTTGGAGGACATGTTAAGAGCCTGTGCGCTAGACTATGGGTCTAGTTGGGATGATAATTTTCCATATGCGGAATTCTCATACAATAACAGTTACCAAACTAGTATCAAGATGGCTCCATTTGAAGTTCTATATGGCAGAAAGTGTAGAACCCCACTGCTATGGAGTGGAGTTGGAGAATGTAGTTTGTTTGGACCTGAATTGATCAAGGATTCCGAAGAAAAAGTAAGACAAATTCAAGACAGGTTAAAAGTAGCCCAATCCAGGCAAAAGAGTTATGCTGATTCCAAGCGTAGGGATGTGACTTATGAAGTGGGAGACCGTGCATATCTCCGAGTTTCACCACTACGAGGAGTTAAGAGATTTGGAATCAAGGGTAAGTTAGCACCCCGATTCATAGGGCCCTACAAGATCTTGGGCCGTAGAGGGGAGGTTGCCTATCAGTTGGAATTGCCCGAAGTGTTAACTGTTCATGATGTTTTCCATGTGTCGCAACTAAAGAAGTGTCACCCAGAAATGGATGAAACACCACTAAAGGATACGGTTCCGTTGGACGAGGTTCAACTGGAAAATGATCTCACCTATGAGGAAAAACCCACCAGGATTCTAGAAACAGCTGAGAGAATTACTCGTACCAAGACTATCAGGTTTTGCAAAGTTCAATGGAATCACCACTCTGAGGAAGAGGCCACGTGGGAATGTGAAGAAGACCTGAAGAAAGAACACCCACACCTATTTGCTAACCAACCTGAATCTTGGGGACGAGATTCTTCTTAAGGGGGGTAGGTTTGTAACATCCCAAATTTTACAATTGCAGATGTTACTAGAAGCATGCATCATACCCTTGCATCATGGCATCACATAATAAAAACTGCATCAGATATTTTCCTAAATCCCATAGTCATATAAAGACTAAAAGGGTAAAACAAAATCTAACCTCCTAAACCTTGGCAAAAGTGTTATTTTATAATAAAATTCTGATCCTCTTCTTTTTACAAAATTTTAGAGACCGGTCTCACTTAATTTGGAGTCCGTTTGCAAAAGTTATAAGACAAATAAGAAAACAGAAAATAAAAGATTAAACAAAGAAAGGGGGAGCCTAACCGGGCTAGCCGAGCCGGCCCACTCCTATCTACCGCGCGCCAGGCGCAGCGCAGCAGCGGCAACCGCGCAAGCCGGACCAGCAAGCCCCGCCAGCCGCCAGCCCGCTCCCCCCGCCTCTCACTGACGATGCGGCCCCACCCGTCATCCCTCTCCCTCGTTCGAGTCCTGCTCGAACACGAGCATGACCGCGTCGGCACAACCACCTCCGACCGAATCGGAGCAAACTCCGCAGCCCCCGCGCCAAGCAAACCGCCTATTTAAACCCCTCGGCACGCCTCCCCAAAACCCTACTTTTTTTAGCCGTTCGCCACCGGGCCGCCGCCATATAGCTCGGAATGCATCTCGCCGGAGCCGTCGCCACCGAGCTTGCTGGAACGGGTTCGAGACCGCCCCTTCCCCTTCTCTCCCCCTCTCTGCCTTCCCTCTTTAGTACCACTTCAATTCATGCCGTTTTCCCCTTGAGCAGAGCCCCGTGTTGCCACCGATTTGTCGCCGAAGTCTCGCCGGAGACGAGAGGGGTCGGTGGAGCGCCACCGCGAACAGAGGAGGGGAGGGTCAACGCCGTCTGTACCAGAGGGACCGCGAGGAGGAGGGCCACGTCCTCGTCCACTTCGCACAGATGGGAGCTCGCCAAAACGCCGCCGAGCATCGCCACCGACACGCCGCCGCCATCCGTCCTCATCGTCATTGTCAAGTCATCGCCGCCGGTGAGTTTCCTCCGCCCCTCCGTTAGATCTCGGTCCGGCGGTGGAGATTAGCTCGCCCCAGCAAAGAGGTATCGCCCAACCACGTGCCGCCGCGTGGCGTGCCCGCGTCAGCGCTGCGTGCCCCCCTGGACCAGTCGCAAGCCGCCACTTGGCGCTGCACAGCTGGCCGCCGCCCTGTTTTCTTTTAAATAGGCAGAAAACACTTTAAATCTTGTAAAATTCATAGTAATTCGAATACTTGGCCAAAAAATGCGTATAATATACCGTTGGATTCGTAAAATTGAGTAGAACACAGATCTATAATAATATTGCTGTTTTACTACAGAAATCGTGTAGTAGGATTTAAAGTTTAGATTAGAGTATTTTAATTCTAGAAATTTATCCGTAGATCCGTTTTAGTTGATTCTTGTTGCGTTGGCTTTGTATCTACGAGACCTTTTGTAGGAAATTGTTATAACTTGCTTAGAGTATTTAAATCTGTTTCGAGGTAGATTGGAGTTGTAGATCTAGTTTTGAGCTTGTTTATTTAGGATTTTACCCAAAATACTTAAAACCTGTGGGGAATCGATTCTAATGACCTCCCCAACTCAAAAACACCCCTGAATAAAACCCTTGGTCAAAATTGAATCCATCCTTGCATATTACCATGTTGCATGCATGCATATTCGCCTTCGTGACATTGTTTTGTGCAAATTGTGATTGGATCTATGTTTGTGTTTCGTTAGATTGCTCGGAGTGCGCTGAGGAGTACTGTTGTGTAGAGTGCTCCTCGGATCAAGGCAAGTTACACCACTTGTACATATTATGTCCCAGTTTTTGACTATGCATATTTTACTCTTCAAATCTTGTAGTATGCATGTGTAGGTCTTTAGTAGATTTTCTTATTACTATTTTTGCAAGTGCGGTTTTGTATCATGCCATGAGTAGATTTATACTTAGGAATTTTTGTCCTAATTGGTTCCCCTTTTTTTGCTAAGTGTTGCTTGCTATGCTATATATATACTAAGTGCCGTTGGGGGGTTCGAAAAACTCAAAATTTTCTAAGTATGAGAGCTCTCTCAAGCAAACTTTTCTTCTCAAAACCCCCTTCAAAATAAAACTAAGTTTTCTTCTGGGCGGAATGGTTGTCGGGACAACGAGTGGAGTTTTGGTGGAGGACGGCCGCCGAAGAATCAAAGAAGTCTGCCAAGTTTCAAAATTCAGAAGCTTCTAGTGCAACCACAATACATATGGGCTCTGTCTTGGCTTAGTTCTTAGTGGGAAAACTCACCGGGGTACCAACATTTGGAGGTTCTTGGCACGGTTGGATCCAGCTGGTAGGGGCTACTAAGGGAAGGCTTCGCCATGGTCTTGTTTGTAAAAGGAATTGATGGTGGATTGTGGGGAAAGTGCACAACCTCTCGAGAGTATTGCAATCTGATCGATCAGCCGTGTTCACGGAACCAGAACAACATTGAGCATCTGAAGGATGGAGCCTCTGAAAGATCTTCCTCTCTCTTTTCCAAACTTAAAGTTTTATAAACCCCAAGGCGTGAGTAATATCGCCATTGGGTGGGATTTTGGGAACTTGGTGCGTAATATCCAAGTGCTAGGTTGATTGGGCACTTGGTGAGTAATATCCACGTGTTCCATTCGACCCTATACTACTTATCAAAGTTCACAAAGTAGGGTAATCTCTTCCTCTTTTCTTCTTACATTGAGAAAAATTGGCTTTATGCAAATGAACCCCAAAGCCTACTCTTAGCCTTGCATGTAGAGATAGACTTACTCTTTCCTTGGTGTAATTTGCCAATACATTCAAAGTATTGACCCAACTTGTTGGCTGCACGTCTTATGTGCAGAATACGAAGACTGAAAGGTGCATAGGGATCGCGGGTCTTCACGCAACTAGCCTGAGGCGTTGATGGACTCAAGTTTTACTTAGTGTCCGATGTCTTATTTGAGCTAGCTATAAGCTATGCAAGTTGTAATAATTATACTCTGGATTATTCGTGTAATAATGACTTGTGTTTTACATGATATTCATCGACTGTGAAGTGCTAGCTATTGATCCAGGGACTAGCATGTTATTCACAGGGACTTAGGATCCTTAACGATCCGAGGTCGCAACAAGATGTCTTCCAAAAAAATAGGTACTTTGGATTTTGTCCTGTCCAATTCCAAGAATATTCATTTTCTGACTTTCCTGAAACCAACAACAGCAGAAAACAGGCAGCTGGCACTGTGGCTCTTGTTAATAGGTTAGTCCAAGAAATCATATGAAAAGTACTCCAAATTGTGGACAAAACACAATAAAGTAGATACAACCTAGCATGGAACATCAAAAATTATAGATACATTTGCAATGTATCATCTACCCTGCCCATACCCTTGATTTATTTATTTCTCCTTTTATTGTTTATACTGAATTATTGATTTGTTGTTCATCTAAAGTTTTTTCTAAGAATTTTTCAAGTATAGAGGATGGTCCATATTTGAGCTTTGGAAGTGGGACACATCAATTCTAGCTTTGACTTATATGTTGTTTGAAGATGCTCACTTGTGATACATGTTTTGTTAAAAATAGTACTCCCTCTTTCCAGAAATAACTGACTTGGATTGGTCTAAGTTTGGATGTATCTAGACGCATTTTAGTTTATAAATACATTCGAATCTAGACAAATCAAAGACAGTTATTTTTGAACGGAAGGAGTTCTTACTCATTGGGACCAATTTCATTGACGGTTTAATGTAGTAATGAACTATTCAACACGTCTTGTATACTATTGTAGCTGCTTTACTCAGTTGTGATAAATCATGTGATTTTGTTACTCTCAAAGCTGGAATGACTCAAATGGTTCATTATGCATATCTATATCTTTGGATGTTTTGTAAGGACGTGAAACAGTGGAGTGGTGTAGAGGAGGAAGACAACACTCTCCTTGCAGTTTGGGGGTAAAAATGGAGGAACAGTAAGTGTATTTGTGAAACAAAGATTACGATAAATATTTATCGTGTTCGTAGCAACGTACGGGCATTCAACTAGTGTTACAATAATTTTCCACTACTACTAAAATCTTAAAAGGAAACTATCCAAGATATGCCCACTAATGTTTCTACTTGCTCAAAAAAAAATTCTGAAATCCTACTAGAGTACCAGAACAATAATTTTTAACACATCTTACGGTAATTTTAGTCCACACATATATGCACATGCATTATAACTAACTGAGAGTACTTTGCTGATTTAGGATTAACAATAGTATTTTTATGATTGAGGCTAAAATCAACTCACCACAACTAAAAGGACAAAGGATGTCGCCTATAGGGGGTGAATAGAATTTTAAAATAATTATGGTTTAGGCTCTAATAAATGCAAAATAAAACTAGCATTTAATTTATCAAAGCACAAAATCTAAAACCACAATGTTTACTAATGCACCAATAACCTATGCTAAGCAAGTCAAGCAACAAGGTGATAGAAATATAGGATACTTCAAGCATGAAGTCTATCACAATGTAAAGTGTATGAGTAAAAGACTCAAGTAAAGGAATAACCGATGGGCGTGGAGATGATGATTTGTCCCGAAGTTCACTTCCAAAGAAGCTACGTTTCCGTTGGAGAGGTGTGATGGCGCAATGCTCTCCGAATGCCACAAATGGCTCACCTTGAGGTGTGGTGGATCGATGATCACCCAGTTCCACACAAGGCCTCACCCCAAGATGCGAAGGCACGTTACTCACTGATGCCACAATCGGCTCACCTTATTCTCCCGAGTGCGCACCACAAAAGGCGGGCACTCAATCCACCATGGGACACTTGAGGATGGTCACCGAACCCGTACAAGGCTTGGGGCAATCTCCACAACTCAACTAGAGGCTCCCAAGAATCACCACAAAGGCCTCTAGCTTAAGTAATCTCCACAACTCAATCGGAGGCCCCAAGGGAATCAAACCACAACCACACAAAGGTCTAATGTTCAAACAACCCACGAGTAACAAGCCCACAAGTTTGAACTCTCCAAATCTCCGTAGAAAACTCAAACCTATGCACCAAATGCAAGGGAAAGTCTTTCACTCTCAAATTCCACCAAAGCTACAAAAGCTATTGGGGAAATAAGAGAGGAACAACACAAGAAGAGAATACAAAACTCTCCAAGATTTAGATCCCAAGGATTCCTTCACAAAGAAGTGATTTGGTTCAGAGGGGTTGTAGATCTAGATGTCCTCTCTTAAATCCATCAAAAAGATGTAAGAATCATAGGAGGGGAAAGGGGGGCGACAAGCTCTTCAAGGTCAACGATGGAGGGGAGAGAGAGAGAGAAAACCAACCAAAAGAGCTAACCCCATGAAGGGGAAGAGGATCACCTTTTAAAGGGCTCTCCAAATATAATCGTTTGGGCCAATTATTACGTACTTGGCCAGAAGTACTGGTGAGCCACCGGAAGTTCCAGTAAGCTTGGCTCCAACAGATTGAAAGCAGTTGAAAAGACCTGGTTGTATAGGACGAAAGTTCCGCTTGACTCAGCTCGGAACATCCAACCGGTACTACCGGTCCACTTCTGGCCAAGTACCGGTAAATATTCGCAACCAAATGGATAGATTACTACGGGGTGGCACGGGCTGAGCATAAGTGAGGCAGAACTTCCACCAGTACTACTAGCGGCAAAATATGCCCGAGCGGTACTTCTGATGGAGCAACGGTACTACCAACCCAAGAAAACTGCAAAAGACAACACAAGAATATTGCGAGTTGGCACTGGCCAGTGATGCCAACCCGGAAGTATCAACGCTAAAATGGCCTAGCGGTACTTCTGGTGGAGCAGGTACTACCGGCCCACGCAATAGCTGAAAGCAAAACTGCAATAACTTTTGCATCTAAACTGCAAAAGAGATGAAACCTAAATAGATGAAATATTGGATACCACTGCTGAGCCACGCAGAGATAAAAAAATCCCTACGCAGTACTCCCAAGATCTATCCGAGATAGAAGGCCACAAGATTTACCACTAGACGCATAGGTGTAGATTATTGATGAAGTGCTTCTGTTGATGAAGTGCAGTACGATCCCATGAACAGCACCTTCGGATCCGCCATAGACTCCTTTGTCTTCAGTGTCATACGTGCAATGACTCTACCGGTATCCACATGTGCGGGGAGGAGCTCCAGGCAAAGGATTTCTAGATCCTGTCTAGCCCGAAATGAGAGTGGAGAAAGTGATGGCTAGGTTAGGGAACTATCCCTTATCACTCCACTTATATACACTCCTAGCTAGGCTCAATGCTTGAGGCCCATCTAGGCCATATCCCAATTTCCACATGGATATAATCCACATGGGATCATTTCCCTTAAATGTGTGACCTTGCAGGTTCACGCACACATGCACACTACACGAGTCACCAGTCCGAGTCGATAGGTAGTAGCCTCCTCTAGCAAGACGTGCCTACTCCCAAGTGTCGTAAAGTCAAAAGTCGAACCTTCTCAATGTGACTTTCATCCAAGTCCCTTTGCCTCATGATATACCTGTTGAGCTATAGGTGAGTAGTTGCCATCCCTTCAATAGCTCAACTCTCTTCTCGTTTCGTGATTATACGATTCACTAGAATAACACTTTGTACGACTCCTTGGTTAACACTTTACCAAGTCGATCATGGCCATGCTTCTGAATCATATCACACAAGAGGGCCCAGAGAATATCTCTCCATTATGGAGGGGCAAATCCCATATTGGTAATACACGTCACGTAGCTTGATTCATAAGCAACCCAAACTCTACCTTTATAACTACCCATTTACGGAACAATGTTTGATAGTTAGTAAGCTGGCGATCCACAACTCAGATCATGCGATCGTCTCAGGTCAAAGGATTCCATTGCTTGAGACTGCAAATGACAACATGCTCATTGCATCTCAACCGTGGGTTGGTGTGACTTGCTAAACTCTTTAGCCGAGTTCGTGTAAATCGGAAGAGAATATCCATGCCCATGACAAGTGGAACCTAGTCATTAACCGACTTTCACATTAGTCTATGTTGTGAGTCCAGCACAACCTCAACGATCAAGGACATCTAGTATGAGCATCATGAATAAATAGTTCCACAACTAAATCACACATTCAATGATACATATTAGATGTGCATACAAGGACAACTTAATAAATTTATGAGTAAATTGGGAATTACATCATACATGATTGCCTCTAGGGAATATTCCCAATAGTCTCCCTGTCGTTGTATTGGGAACGGCAGTACCTGAGGAGGTTAGATAGAGGTGTGGGGACTAGCAGGGAAGCTATCGACGGCGTCCGCAGGCGAGATTGGATACAAGCGAGCGTAGCGGGACGCAAGAAGTACCCAGGTTCGGGGCCCTCGTGGTGAGGTAAAGCCCCTACTCCTGCCGGATCTGACTATGTGGAATACACGAACTACAAGTGCT
This sequence comes from Avena eriantha, assembly GCA_910589775.1. Taxonomy (NCBI): domain Eukaryota; kingdom Viridiplantae; phylum Streptophyta; class Magnoliopsida; order Poales; family Poaceae; genus Avena; species Avena eriantha. The sequence continues at coordinate 112,267,878 of OU342741.1, forward strand.
CCTCAAGCTGTATGCGCTAGCTACTGCCTTAAATGCTGTATGACCAACCCTTTCTACTGAGGCCTTGCCTCTCCTTATATAGGCAGAGAGGCAGAGGTCTCACTGGCCAGTCCGATTGGCGGGCCCCACAGGCGGGTCCTAGCCGGCTAGTCATCTACAGTGTCCAGTATGGCTTGTCTTATCGGAGTATGAGCGGTATGGCTGTCGTAGGCACAGTGGACGCCGTGCGAGCCCGTCGTCAGCACAGGCCACTGTTCCAGCGTCACCCACGCAAAGTCTTTGGTATGGGCGGGTGGTTGCCCGTCTTGTCACCGTACAGGGCGTACCGTGCACTGATACGCACGTCGTCCTGTCTCACTGATTGGGTCCGGCTTCGTCGCCATATCCGGCTGCCTCTTGCCGACCCGGCTACCGGGTGGTAGCCGACCTGTCCTGCCCTGTCCGGCTGCATCTGGTCAGCCGGACGCGATCCGACTGTCTTGTTTCTTATCCGGTTGGGGTACCCGGGGATCATCCCCCTAACACTCCCACTTGCACTAGAGTCAATCATCCTGACATCACATGTCTAGGCATCTGATGCATATAGCTCTTGTGTGCGCCTCATGCTTAGGATGTGGTAGCGGCTTTGTCAATGTATCCGCAATGTTTGCATCGGTGTGTACCTTGCATAACTTGATATCACCTTGATCGCCAAACTGGCGAATCAGGTGGTAACGCATGTGTATATGTTTGTTCTTCTCGTGTTGTCTAGGTCCCTTCGCTCGTGAAATAGCTCCATTACTATCACAATACACGTCTAATGGATGGGACAAGCCCTGAACCACACCAAGATCAATCAGGAAGTTACCGATCTAAATGGCTTCCTTTGCTACCTCTGAGGTAGCAGTATACTCAGCCTCTGTCCTAGATGCAGACACAGTCTCTTGCTTGGAACTCTTCTAGCTCACAACCCCTCCATTCATTACAAACACATATCTAGATTGCGAACGAGAATCCTCTGATTCAGTAAGAAAACTCACATCTGTGTAACCCTTTACACCAAGTTCATCCTCACCTCCATAAACTAGGAGCACATCCTTAGTCCTTCTCAAGTACTTAAGGATGTTTTTAACCGCTGCCTAGTGGATTTCTCCACGATCAGCCTGGTATCTTCTCACAACACTTAGAGAATAGGAAACATTTGACCTGGTACAAATCATGGCATACATGATGGATCCAACTTCTGAAGCATACGAGATCCCACTCATTCGACTTCGCTCATGAGTTGTCGAAGGACACTAAGTTTTATACCATGGGACATTGATAAGAACCCCTTTTTAGACGATTCCATGTTGAACCTCTTCAACACTTTGTCCAAATATGTACTCTCAATCAATCCAATGAGTCGCCTTCATGTATCTCTATAGATCCTGATACCCAAGTCCTTCATTGAGAAACTCCTTTCGAATGATTCCTTAGTTTCTTGCAACATGTGGACATCATTTCCAATAAGTAATATGTCATCCACATATAAGATCATAAAGTTTACTTTCACATATAAGATCATAAATTTTACTTTCTCCCACTAAACTTCTTGTATAAACAAGAATAAAGATCACTTTTGATGAACCCAAATGATTTGACTGCCTCATCAAAACGAATGCTCCAACTCCGAGATGCTTGCTTCAACCCATAAATGGATTTTTGAACTTTGCATCCCTTGTCAGCATTATCCGGATTGGCAAAACTCTTGGCATGTATCCTATACACATCCTCAGTTAAATTTCCATTAAGGAATATTCTCTTGACATCCATCTGACATATCTCATAGTCGAAATAGGTTGCTATAGCTAAGATGATCCGAACCGACTTAAGCATCGCTACTGATGAGAAAGTCTCATCATAGTCAACTCCTTGAACCTGTCAGAACCCCTTCGTGACAAGTCATGCTTTATAGATAGAAATATTTCCATCCATATCAGTTTTCTTCTTAAAGACCCATTTGGACTTGACAAGTCTTGCACCGTCTAGCAGATTAACCTAGTTCAAAACTTGATTTTCATCCATGGAATTAACTCAGATCTCATGGCTCCAAGCCACGACTAAGAATTGGATCCAACCATTGATGGCTCGGTGTTGATGTGGAGCTCGTTGGGGAACCCCAAGAGGAAGGTATGATGAGCACAGCTGTAAGTTTCCCTCAGTTATGAAACCAAGGTTTAATCGAACCAGTAGGAGCAAGGAAACACCCCAAAGGTGTTGCTAGCTGAGCCTTGGAAGGGCGCACTACCGGTGCTAGTAGCAACGTGGAGACCTGCACAACACAACCACAGAACTTTGCCCCCAACTTGCGATGAGGTTGTCAATCTCACCGGTTTTGCTGAAAACAAAGGATTAAACGTATCAAATGGAAAGAAGTAATAGTTTGCAGAAAGTAAACACAAAGCAGTAAACAGTTTGTAGATTGTATGTAAAAGAAAGGACCGGGGTCCATATTTCACTAGAGGTGGCTCTCCTTAAGATAGATAACATGCTGGGTGAAAAAATTACAGTGGGGCAATTGACAAACATCGAGAAAGCAATACATGCATATACTAATCATCATGAATCCTTTGAAACTTGATTGGGCATTACAACATTATACATAGACCGCCATCCAACCGCATCTATGACTAATAATCCACCTTCAGGTTATCATCCGAACCCCCTCCAGTATTAAGTTGCAAGCAACAGATTATTGCTTTACGAATTCTGTGTAATGTAAACAATACGATTGTTCTATGAACAAAGGATTGTTGTTTTCTCCCTAGTAGCAACAACACATCTAGTACCTTAGAGATTTCTGTCACTTCCCCAGATTAACAGAGGCATGAACCCACTATCGATCATAAATACTAACTCTTGGAGTTGCTAGCATCTACTTGGCCAAGATAGCTACTAACAACGGGAAGCATGCAAGATCACAAATAACAAAGACATGATAGAATCAATAATCAATCTGAAATAGCATCTCAATATCCATCGGATCCCCGCAAACACAACATGCAGAATTACAAATAGATGATCTTGATCATGAACGGAGCTCACAAGATCTAGACATGAAAGCACAAAGGAGGAGAACCAGCCATATAGCTACTACATGGACCCGTAGTACAGAGATGAACTACTCACGCATCACACCAGAGGCTTGCATGATGATGAAGAAGGCCTCCAGGGTGAATTCCTCTCTCCGGCAGGGTGCCGGGAAGAGCTTCAGATCCCTCCCGATCTAGGGACAGAGACGACAGTGGCTACAGACTCTTTCGTGGATTTTTGATCGGGTACTTAGGGTTTTCGTCCTAAAGGCAATATATAGGCGGAAGGAGAGGCCGAGGGGTGCTGGGGTCGGCCAGACCACCCCTTGGCGCGGGCCAGGCCTGGCCGCGAGGCCAGGTGGTGTGGCCGCCCCCCAGCCCTTCTCCATCTCGTATTCTGGCATCTGATGTCTTCCGGAAAAATAGGCACTTTGGCTTTTGTCCCGTCCAATTCCGAGAATATTCATTTTCTGACTTTCCTGGAACCAAAAACACCAGAAAACAGGCAGCTGGCACTGCGGCTCTTGTCAAGGGGGGGGGGGTGTGGCCACCCTGTGGCCCCTCTCCGACTCTCCTTCTGGCTCCGTGAGTCTTCCGGGAAAATAGTAACTTTGGCTTTTGTCCCGTCCAATTCCGAGAATATTCATTTTCTGACTTCCTGGAACCAAAAACAACAGAAAACATGCAACTGGCACTGTGGCATCTTGTCAATAGGTTAGTCCAAGAAATCATATGAAAAGTACTCCAAAGTGTGGACAAAACACAAGAAAGTAGATAAAACCAAGCATGGAACATCAAAAATTATAGATACATTTGCAATGTATCAACATCCCCAAGCTTAACTCCTGCTCGTCCTCGAGTAGGTAAGTGATAAAAAGAAAGAATAATTTTTGAGGTGACATGCGCCATTAAAGACTTGATCAAAGTATTTGTAAAACATTCAAAGCTGGGATCATAGTACTTCAATCATAACATGAAAGACAAAGTTCTAGCAATAAGACAAAGAAACTATGATGCAACATGAAAAGGCACAAACAAAAGATTCATGAATAACAATGCTTTGCAAGACGTTTGTTTGTTTCACATAAAGAAAACATAGCATAATAGTATTCAGCTTGTCCCTCAAAGAGTAGCAAATATAAATTCATAGGACACCTTCAAAGTTCATAAGAGTGACTAGATACAATAGTTTAAAACAAGCAATAATAAGTTATGCATCAATCAACTAGTCTTGGGACAATGCACATAGAACTAAGAATGGCCACTATGCTCTCAAAGTAGGTGCATAAAGGTAGAATGTGGAGACTCAATATAATGGTGGAAGAAAGGCCTTCATAGAAGGAAGTAGAGATTCAAGTTTCATAAAGAGCTTCCGAAAATTATGGTACTTATAGCTTTCAGCTCTCATTGCCCCTATCATAAGCATCTTGAAGTGATTAAGGTTTGTCGTTGTATTGGGAACGGCAGTACCTGAGGACGTTAGATAGAGGTGTGGGGACTAGTAGGGAAGCTATCGACGGCGTCCGCAGGCGGGATTGGATACAAGCGAGCGTAGCGGGACGCAAGAAGTACCCAGGTTCGGGGCCCTCGCGTTGAGGTAAAGCCCCTACTCCTGCCGGATCTGACTATGTGGAATACCAGGGCTACAAGTGCTCCTTGAGCTATATACGCTAGGTACTGCCTTAAATGTTGTAAGACCAACACTTTCTACTGAGGCCTTGCCTCTCCTTATATAGGCAGAGAGGCAAAGGTCTCACTAGCCAGTCCGACTGGCGGGCCCCACAGGCGGGTCCCAGCCGACTAGTCATCTACAGTGTCCAGTATGGCTTGTCCTGTCGGAGTACGAGCGGTATGGCTGTCGTAGGCACAGTGGACGCCGTGCGAGCCTACCGTCAGCACCGGCCACTGTTCCCGCGTCACCCACGCAAAGTCTTCGGTATGGCCGGGTATTTGCCAGTCTTGTCACCATACAGGGCATATCGTGCACTGATACACACATCGTCCTATCCCATTGATTGAGTCCGGCTACGTCGCCGTATCTGGCTGCCTCCTGCTGATCCGGCTACCGGGGGATAGCCAGCCTGTCTTGCCCTGTCCGGCTGCGTCTGGTCAGCCGGACGCGATCCGACTGTCTTGTTTCTTATTCGGTTGGGGTACCTGGGGATCATCCCCCTGGCACTAGCCCCCGAGCGCGTGTGGATTCTGCCCTTAGGCGAAATGTGCGCGCGCTTCCTCTTGTTGTTTAATTTGTGTCCGGCTGAGCTTGGCGGTTGCGCTACCCGTGACATCAGTGCTGACGCCGGCCACGCGCGCACGCGCCATCATTACTCTGCGGCGGGCAGCATAACGTCTCGTTGCACGTCGCCTCGGGAAACTGCTGTCCGGCGCTTCGGTTCTCGCTCCAGGATCTTCTGCGCATCCTGCTCTGGCACACGGGATCTTAGGCGGCGGTTGGGGTGTGGGTCGCCCGGATGCACGCCACGTGCCCCATTGACGGTTGCCCTTCTGGCTCTTTAAAGGGACGCCGCGGGGGAGGCGATTTCTTTCCTTCGCTCCCCCACTGCAGTTCCTTCTCCTTCGTTGCTTCCGCTCCTGCGTCCTTGCTCTTTGTGCCGCCCGTTCGCCGTCGTTGACGCTACGGGCCACCGTCAATCTTCCGTCGCCGCTCCCCCTCGTCAACCAAAAATGGCCGCCGACCGCGGGGCCTGGTGCGGTCCGCCGTCACCGAGGACCAAATCGCCAAATACCGCGCCACCCGTGTCCTCCCGCCGGCGGAGGAGGTGGCGGTGCGGCTGGCGCCGGCCAGGGAGGTGTCGCCGCATCCGGAGGAGGGCGAGCACGTCATCTTCCTTTCCCACCTGGCCCGCGGGTTCGCCCTTCCGGTGAACCCGTTCCTCTTGACCTTCCTCGCTTTCTTCGATCTTCACCTCCACCACCTCGGCGCCAACGCAATCAGAACGTTGGCGCACTTCGTAGCCTTCTGCGAGAGCTACCTTGGGATCTAGCCGGATCTCGAGCTCTTCTGCCGGCTCTTTCGAGTCCGGCCGCAGTTGCAGTTCACCCAGGGGCCGTTAGTCGTCTGCGGCGGCGCCTCCATCTATTCCCGCTCGCAGACCGGCTACCCCAAGTTCCTTCTTCACGATACGGTACGACTATGGCAGCAGTCGTACTTCTACGTGAAGAACCTCACCAACGTCGACCGGATAAATCTGTCGGCCTTCCAGGACGTCGAATCCAGCCGGCAGAACTGGGACATGAAGTTCCACGGCGACAAGGCGGAGACGGACGAGCTGCTGAAGCGCATGCGCTCGCTCGTCCGCTGCCGGCTGACCGGCCTGGATGTCACCCTCAGCTGGATGTCCCGGCTGATGATGCCATTGCAGCAACGAGCACACAAGATGTGCTACTACTCTGGCCGGCTGGACCCGACATGGCTGTCGCACCGCGATCCCCTCTACCACAACCTGAAGGAGTGGGTGTGGACGATCACCAAGGAGCGACTGCCGGAGAACTGGAAGTTCAGCCTGGCGCCCTATACTCGGGAGAACCGCGCGCCCCGGGTAAGCTCTTCTAACCGGATGCTCCTTTGGTGTTCTCTTGTACTTGTTCTTTGTTTTCGTCTTGCTGACTTTTGTATTCGACAGATGTTCCCCTGCATCATCCGTGAGGAGGGCATGGCGGCCCTCGAGGAATTCACGCCTGACCTGCCTGAGCCGCGCGCTCGGCGGTCCGGCGAGGAATCGGATGGGGACGGCGACGCCTTCCCCAGCCGGAACGACGAGCCGGTCGCCGACCCGCACGCGGTGGTGCACGAGGAGGAGGCCGTGCCGACCACGGAGCCGGCGACACGCTCCGCGACGGACGGGGAAGCGGGTGGGAGCGGCTCCAGCCGTTCCGGCTCCCACCGCCCTGCGACGGAGGAGCCGGCGCCCAAGAGGAGACGGTCCGGCGCCCTACCGCCCAGCCATCTCGGCCGGAAGAAAGGGCCGCCTCCTATTGTGCCGGGTATGTTATTTCTCCCCCTTCCCTTTCTGCCTGTTTTCTGTCTGCCTGCCTTTTTCCTCCTTTTCTGACTTTGGCTTGTTTTGCTCTTGTCTTCTTCTCTTTCTACTTAGCACGCTGGTTTCCTTCGGAGCCGCGAGACCGGCACGCGCGCTAGCCGGGTCGCCGCCCCGTACCCCGACTGCGCCGACCAGCGCCCCTCCTTCTTTTGAGGCGCAGCCTTCACCTCCCCCTCGGGCTGAGCCGACTGCCTCCACCCAGCTGGAAGTCCCCCAGCCGGAAGGCTCCGCCGCGGGCACGCGGGGGGCTGCCAGCAAGGAGCTCGTCGTCGTTGGTGACGACAACTCCGACGGGGAGCCCGGGGAGGAATGGCAGACGGCGGTGGTCGCGGCGAAGGAGTCCTTGGCCGTCAACGCCGTGGACGATGATGCCTCTTCCGCCGCCTCGCTGTCGGACCTTGCCGCCACGCTCGAGCTGGCGGTGAAGGAGATCTGGCTGCCGGAGGCCACGGCCGGCGGGAACCGCTCGTTGGAGCAGAAGCTCGCTGCCGCCAACGGAACCTCCTAGAGTAAGTTCGCTTCACCCGGCTTCTTCTCTCTCTCTTTTTTTTTGCTGATAGACGGTTTCGTTGCAGCCATCCTCGTGTGCGCTCAGCGCGAGATCGATCGCATGAAGAAAGCGAACGACCGGCTGAGCAAGTCCAATTCTACCCTGCGGAAGCAGAACAAGGATTGGCACGCGCGTGTGGACGGTCTAGAGGCCACCATCAAGGAGCGCGACGCCTCGCTCGCCAGCCGGACCGAAGCTTTCTCCCTTCTCGAGGCCCAGAACAAGGACCAAGAGAAGGAGATTAAACGGTTAGCGCTCAAGGAGAAGGCGCTGGTGGAGGAGCTGATGCAGGTCAGCCACACTGCCAAGGGTGAGTTTTCTTTCCGTCTTCTTTTCTTTTCAGATCTGGTAGCCGGATCTAACTTCTCCTTTCTGACAGCCTTTTACCTCGGCATAGACCTGCTGGCCTACAACCGGCTGCAGGAGAATTGGCTGGGAGCGCAGCCGACGGCCCAGGAGCTCGTCGTTCTCCTTGGCGAGGAAGCTGCCAAGCTTCGCCAGGCGGCGCGGGACGTCTTCTCCTTCGTATGGCCAGGGGCTCCAGATCCGGAGATAATGGCGCAGCTGGCTGCGAAGGTGGGAGAAGTGCCGTCTGTGGTGGACCGGCTGTGGGACCTGGCTGCGCGAGCCGGAGCAGAGATGACCCTGGCTCTGATGCTCTCCTGGTACAAGGACGCCCGCGTCGAGAAGATCGACGGAGGCTTCCATGCCGGAGCTGATCTTGCCGCTATCCGCCAAGCCCATCCAGAGCTCCGCGGGTCCGCCATCAAGATCGCCGACTACGTGGACCCCGACGAGGTCCTCACCGACTCGGACTCCGTCGGCACTCCTGATGGGGAGGCCCCGATGCCGCCGCCTGCCAGCGCCGGAACTGGATCGAGCTCCGTGCCTCCTCCGCCGCCCGAAGCTTCTGCTGGCCAAGATCTCCCTCGCGGCAAGGGTCCTGCCATTTAGTTGCTGCCCCGGGATGCCGGGTGTAATTGTCTTGTGTTATATACTTGTGAACCTTGTCTGTTTGTGCCGGCCGTCTTTGGCGCCGGGTAACTTGCGAGAGCTTCGTCTCTCTTTTGCTTGTTATTGTTCAAATCCTTTTTCCTTGTGCGTTGAGTTTCCTTTTGCCATTTTGTCCGACTAACCTTGTTTGGCTACATGCCTTTAGCCGGACAACCTACACCTCCAGTTGGGGTGCGCAAGCGCACCCACTGGGTGTAGCCCCCGATATTCGGAGTAGCTGGCGTAGCCAGGTGCTTCGAATCTTCCTTATTTCTCCCAAGCCTTTGTAACTTTATCCGACTGGACTCGTCCCAGTTGGCTACTTTCGTCGGCTGGACGCCTTCAGCCGGGGGAACTAACATTCCAGTGGGGGCGCACGAGCGCACCTAGTGGGTGTAGCCCCCGAGATTCGGAGTAGCTGGCGTAGCCAGGTGCTTCGAATCTTCCTTGTCTTTTTCTCAGCCCTTGCCCTCACCTAGGCTCCGAACGGCCGGCTAAACGCCTTTTAGCCGGTCGAGGAACACAAGATTCCACTGGGGGCGCACGAGCGCACCCAGTGTGTGTAGCCCCCGAGATTCGGAGCGCTTGATGAAGGCAAGGACTTTGAATCTTCTTTCCTTCTCCTAGTTTCCGACTCTAAGTAGTCGGACAAACGTACATACGCATACACACATGTCCACATAGGTTAAAAGGTTAGTTTGCCAAATTGTAGCCAGAAAATGGCTTGTTTTTTTTTTGAAAACTGGCTTGTCCCTTTCTAGGCACTTAGTTGCTTTCCCGTGCGCTCTGCTGTTTTTGCTGCATCCTTGCCGGGCAGCCGGGTTGCGGTCTGCAGCCAGAATCGAAGGGAGCTGACAGTACATTGCGCACGGTACTAATGGCTTAGCAGCTGGATTGGTTCGAACTAGTTGTAGGGCCGGGACACCCGATCTGTCGCGTCTCCTCCCTGTTTTTCGTGTGGGATGCCTCGGGCTTTTGCTCTTGCTAGCCGGACAGCCGGGTTGCGATCTGTAGCTGAGACGAAGAGTGGGCCTCTGATATTGTCGCACAGTACTCAGCCGGCTTGTTGACTTAGCAGGCCGGGCCAGCCGGCGAGCCCCCGGGTAGGGGTTGCCGGAGCCGGAAAATAATAACCGGAAAACGGATGCATACACATTTCTAGCAAGGAGCCCCCGAGATTCTCGTGGGAGTCCGCATTTTCATTCATAGGGTTTTCGGGATACATACAATGCCTGGCGACTAGGTGTAAAACGGGCGCAGCAAGGCCGCGTTCCAGGACGCTCGGTCTCCTCGTCTGATTTGTCCATCTTGTTCTTGCGCGGTTGCTGCGTGTCGATGAGGTAGTAGGAGTCATTGGGCAGTGCCCGGCTGATGATGAAGGGGCCCTCCCAGGGTGGCGATAGCTTGTGCATGCCCTTCGTGTCTTGCACCAGCCGGAGAACCAGGTCGCCCTCGCGGAATGCGACTGGGCGGATCCGGCTTGAATGGTAGCGACGTAGTCGCTGCTGGTACAGGGCTGATCTGGACAAGGCCAGCTCGCGGGCCTCCTCCAGGAGGTCCACTCCGTCCTCCCGCGCCTCCTGGTTGGCTTTTTCGCTGTAGAGGAGCTTGCGAGGCAAGTCGAACTCGATGTCAGCGGAGAGGACGGCTTCCGATCCGTAGACCGGGAAGAATGGCGTGTAGCCGGTTGACCTATTCGGCGTGGTGCGGAGGCTCCACAACACAGCCAGAAGTTCTCCGATCCAACATCCGGGTGACCGCTCTAACGGCTCAATGAGACGTGGCTTGATGCCGGCTAGCACCAAGCCGTTTGCTCTTTTGACTTGCCCGTTGGATTGCGGGTGCGCGACGGAGGCGAGGTCCAGTCGGATGCCCTTGTTGCTGCAGAACCGGGCGAAGGCCGCCTTGGCAAAGTTCGTGCCGTTGTCGGTGATGATGTTGTTGGGGTAGCCGAAGCGGTTGATGATGTCGGTGAAGAAGGTGACAACCGTCGCCCCGTCCAGCTTCCGGATAGGCTTGGCCTCGATCTACTTCGTGAACTTGTCCACCGCCACCAGCAGGTGGGTCATGCCTGCACGTGCTCGCTTGAAGGGACCGACCATGTCGAGGCCCCAAACCGCGAATGGCCAGGTGATCGGTATGGTCTTGAGTACCGAAGTTGGCATGTTCCTGAGCTGTCCGAAGCGCTGGCAACCATTGCATGCGTGGACCAGCTGCTCGGCGTCTTCGAGGGCGGTGGGCCAGTAGAAACCATGGCGGAACGCCTTGGTGACTATCGCCCTTGACGAATCGTGGTGCCCGCACTCGCCTTGGTGGATATCCTTGAGTAGCCGGTAGCCCGTATCCGTATCGACACATCTTTGGAAGATACCAGATACACTGCGCTTGTACAGCTCGCCATTTATGATGGTGTACGTGTGCGCACGGCACCGGATTTGCCTGGCCTCCACCTCGTCGCCCGGATGTTCTCCATCGGCGATGTAGCTCATGAAGGGCTGTGCCCAGGATGGCACTTCCCGGATGACGAGGACGCTCATGTTCTCTGGTTGACGGGTGTCGGGGGGTCGTCCGGGTGGCGTACCCGGAATAGCAGCCCCCGAGTCGCTAGGCGAGCCGACAACCCCTGGGTCTTGCAACCGGAAGGCGCTGCCTGGCCGGAATTGGTGCGGGTCTTCTTCTTTGGCGGTTCTGCCGGCTCCGCTTCCGCCATTCCGTCAACCGGAACGGTTCCTGCCCAGATGATGGAATCCGATTCTGGCGACAGGTTGATGGATGGCTTGCGCAGGTGCTCCAAGGAGACCCCTGGTAGGATGGCCTGCCTGGTGGAGCCGATCTTGGAGAGCCCATCAGCTGCCTCGTTGTTGACGCGGGGGATGTGGTGAAATTCGCACCCGTCGAAGGAGGCGCCGAGCTTCTGGATGTGGAACCAGTAGAGAGCCATGTTTGTGTCTCTGGCGTCCCATTCTCCGGATACCTGTTGCACCACCAAGTCCGAATCACCGAAGCACAGGATCCAGTTGACACCGATCTCCTTGGCCAGCTGGAGCCTGTGCGCCAGTGCCTCTTATTCGGCTACGTTGTTGGAGGCCTTGAAGTGGATCTGCAGTACGTACTCCAGCCGGTGTCCCTTGGGCGAGGTGAGCACGATGCCGGCTCCCAAGCCCCCGAGCATCTTCGATCCGTCGAATTGCATCCGCCAATGGTCCGAATCTGGAACCGGTGGGAGATACTGGGTCTCGGCCCAGTCGACGAGGAAGTCCGCCAATGCTTGTGACTTGATCGTGAGCCGGGGATCATACTGGATGGAGTAGGCGGCAAGCTCGATGGCCCACTTGGCGACTCAGCCGGTGGCGTCCTTGTTGCCGATGATTTCTGAAAGGGGTGCAGTGCACACGACCTTAATCGGATGCTCCTGGAAGTAGTGCTTGAGCTTCTTGCATGCCAGGTACACGCCGTAGCACATCTTTTAGTAGTGGGGGTAGTTCTGCTTGGAGAGGGAGAGAACCTCGCTGAGGTAGTAGACGGGTCTCTGAACCGGCTGAGCCTTGCCTTCCTCAGGGTGCTCCACCACCAGGACGACACTGACGACCCGGCTGATGGCTGCTATATAGAGCAACATTGGTTCCTTACTAGCCGGCGTGGCCAGAACCGGTGCTGTGGACAGCATGCGCTTGAGGTCGTGGAACGCGGCATCGGCTTGCGAAGTCCAGGAGAACTTGTCCGTCTTCTTCATCAGCTGGTACAACGGGAGTGCCTTCTCCCCCAGCCGGCTGACGAAGCGACTGAGGGAAGCAGGCATCCGGTGAACTTCTGGACTCCAAGTAGGTTCCTGGGCGGCTGCATCCTCTCGATGGCCGCGATCTTCTCCAGATTCGCCTCGATGCCTCGCTACGAAACGAGGAAACCGAGGAGCTGGCCGGACGGTACCCCGAAGACGCACTTCTCTGGGTTCAGCTTCATCCGGTAGTGGCGGAGGTTGCCAAATGTTTCTCCCAGGTCCTCGAGGAGGGTGCGCTTCTCCTTGGTCTTGATGACCACGTCATCCACGTAAGCATGCACGTTTCGGCCTATCTGCGAGTGCAAGCATTTCTGCATACATCATTGATAGGTGGCGCCTGCGTTCTTTAGGCCGAAAGGCATGGTTACATAGCAGAAAGCCCCATAGGGGGTGATAAATGATGTCTTAATCTGATCAGCCGGGTTTAACCGGATCTGATTGTACCCGGAATAACAATCTATAAAATACAACAAATCATAGCCGGCCGTGGAATCGATGACCTGATCGATACGGGGCAAGGCGAAGGGGTCTTTCGGGCACGCCTTGTTCAGGCTGGTGTAGTCGATACACATGCGCCAGGTCTTGTTCTTCTTCAGCACCAGGACTGGGTTCGCTAGCCAGTCCGGGTGGTACACTTCCATGATGAACCCGGCTGCAAGGAGCCGGGTGATCTTGTCACCGATTATCTTTCTCTTCTCTTCTGCGAACCGGCGTAGAGGTTGCTTGACCGGCTTGGCATCCGGACGCACGTGAAGTGAGTGCTTGGTGAACTCCATCGGCACACCCGGCATGTCCTTGGGGGACCACGCGAAGATGTCCCGATTCTCATGGAGGAAGTCGACGAGCGCGCCTTCCTATTTGCTGTCCAAGCCGACGCCGATGGTGACGAACTTGGTCGGATCGGAGGGGTCGAGCAGGATCCTCTTCGTCTCCTTTGCCGGCTGGAAGGCTCCTTCTCTAGCCGGCTTGCTGCTAGCCAGAATGTCCTGCTGGGCCATGGCCACATTGCGCATGATCACGCGCTTCTCCTCGGCTATGATGAGGGCCTCTGCCAGTTTGGAACCGGCTGAGGCGCACTCCATCGACCGCCTGAAGCAGCCGGCGATGGTGATCACGCCGTGGGGTCCTGACATCTTCGTCTTGAGGTAGGCGTAGTGGGGGATGGCCATGAACTTGGTGAGGGCGGGGCGCCCGAGGAGAGCGTGGTAGGATCTCGTCAGATTTACCACCTCGAACCAGATTGGTTCGCGGCGGAAGTTCTCCTCGGTCCTGAAGATGACGTCCAGCTGGATTTTCCCCAGCGGGGCGCAGGCTGGCCCCGGCAGTACGCCGTGGAACGTCGTGGTAGTCGGGCGCAGGTCGCTTTCGCGAATGCCCAGCTTCTCCAGCGAGGACTGGTAGAGGAGGTTGAGGCTGCTGCCTCCGTCGATGAGGACGCGCGAGAATCGACAAGTGCGCACGTTGGAGACGATGAGGGGGTCGAGCACCATGGCGTAGCCCCCGGGAGTCGGTGGATGCTCAGGCTGATCTGCCCGGCTCCAGGTGATGGGTGTTTCCGACCAGTTCAGGTACTGGGGAACCGGAGAGGTGATGTTATTGACCTCCTTGGAGCGTTGCCTGCGGCTGTGCTTGTCGTCCTGCTCTGTCTCGAAGATATGGTAGGCAGCGTGCGGCTGGGGGTAGCCGTTGTTGTTGTTGCCGCCGTTGCCGCCATTACCATCATTGCCGGCTCCCCTAGCCGGTGGTGGAGGTCCACCCGGTGGGGGAGGCGGGGGACGAGGCTGGTTGCCTTGGTCCTTTAGCTGGCGGGTCCAGCTGCAGTTCCGGGTGGTGTGCGTAGCCTGCTTGAAGGGACCGCTATGCCACTTGCACGGGCCATCGAACATCTGGTCGAAGGTGAGCCGTGGCTTCTGCCTCCTTGCTTCATTAGCCGGCACGTCGGCGCGCCCTCCATAGCATTGACCTGCCGCACATGGTAGCGAGGTTTTTGCTGTCCGACCTGGCGATCCCCATGGAACCGGTTGTCGTTGCCGTGGCGTCTGGAGGATCCGGCTTCTCTAGTCGGATTGCTGGGCCGGTCGCGAGCCGACTCCGTGGGAGTCGGACGGCCGTCCGCATTTACTCGGAGGGGCTTCTTCATGGTGGCATCCGCCGTGGCGTACTGGTCCCCAACCGTCATGAGCTCTGCCATGGTTTTTGGCTCGTCACACAGTAGCCGGTGGCGAAGCATGGTGCCCTCGCGGCAACCCTCGATGAAGAAACTGATGGCTTGGTTCTCTAGGATGCCCTCACAGGTGTTGCGCAGTTCCGTCCACTTGGCGAGGTACTCGCGGTCGGTCTCGTGGTCGCCCTGGACGCACAAGGCCAGGTCGCGCGGGCGCCCTAGGTGCTTGTACGTGCCATTGAAGTTGCGGATGAACACCTTCTCGAAGTCAGGCCAGGCGTTGATTCTGTTGGGCGTGAGGCTATTGAGCCATGTCCTCGCCGACCCGGTTAGCATGAGGGGGATGTAGCGCATGGCTGTGCGCTTGTTCCCATGGGTGATGCCGACTGCCGTAGCGTAGTCCGTCAGCCAGTCCTCCGGTTTCATGCTGCTGTCATACTTGGGGGTGTCCCTAGGCAGGGAGAATTTATCCGGAAACGGCTCGTTCCGGATGCGGGGTCCGAAACAAACTGGACTGGTAGAATCTTCCTCCTCCGTGACGCGCGCTTGAGCGAGGAGCTCAATGCGGTCGCGGGTATCCGGACAGTCCAGGTTGGGCGCTCCCACCCGGCCCGAGAGACGGGAACCGGCTGGTCTGGGCGCTCCGGCAGGCGGAGGGGGAGGTGGCGGGTTGCTGTTCACCGTCTGCTCCTGGCGCGGCTGGCCCCTGTTGCCAGAGCTGCGACGCCTGCTGCGGGCCCTGGGCGGCTGAGGGGAGGACGCCTGCTGGGTGTCGTGCGGCGCGCCTCTACTGTTGGCCGGTAGCTCGCTCCTCCTGGAGTAGCTAAGGTCTTCCTACATCTGCCGGTTGGCACCAGCCTGCTCGTCCGCGACGCGGAGGAGCTCCTGCACGCGGGCGTGCTGTCGGGCTCACTCCTCGCCCTCCAGGCTGGGTAGTTCTTCTGCCGCGGCTCGCGCCACGCGCAAGTTCTTGATGGGCGTTCTGTAGGTGGGCCATGCAAGGGTGGGCACGGGATCCGGTTCCCCGTCCTTTTCCAACCTACCGCCAAGCTCGCCGCCCCGACGTTGTACCTGGCCGCGCCGGCTCGGCTCCACGGTAGCCGGAGTGAGGCCGTGCGCGCGGTCGTATTCGCGCCGGGTGATCTCGAGCTGCTTGCGGGCTGCCGCTAGCTCTATGGCCTCATGGAGGAGGATCTGTCTCTCCATGCTGAAGTTGGCCTCCGCCTCCTCTGGGTTATCCCCGAGGTTAACCGGCGTTAGGAGCCGATCAATGGCATCCTCCACCGGGTTCCGGGGCTGCGGGGGAGCGGAAGTTCCGACCTCGTCCGCGCCTCGCTCTCGTGGCTGGCAGAGATGGGAGCTGGAACCGGCCATCATGACCTCTACGCCGCGAGGTGCGGCGGAGGTGCTGCCGCCTGAGCACGACAGCTCCGCGACAGAGACGATTTCCCTAGGGAAACGCTCCGGGACGGTGGCGACGTAAACGGGGAGGTCGCCGAATAGCAGAATGGTGTCGTTTGCCGGGAAGGAGGTTCTGGCGAAGCAGGAAGTGTTGTTGATGACGTAGTCGAACTTGCCGAGCGTGAGCGCCAGGCCGGAGGCCACGTGCTCACCGGCTGAAGTGCGGGGTCCCGTGCGGAACGTGACTCCAGTCGAAGCCATCTAGTCCCACGGTGGGCGCCAACTGTCGTTGTATTGGGAACGGCAGTACCTGAGGAGGTTAGATAGAGGTGTGGGGACTAGCAGGGAAGCTATCGACGGCGTCCGCAGGCGGGATTGGATACGAGCGAGCGTAGCGGGACACAAGAAGTACCCAGGTTTGGGGCCCTCGCGGTGAGGTAAAGCCCCTACTCCTGCCGGATCTGACTATGTGGAATACCAGGGCTACAAGTGCTCCTTGAGCTGTATACGCTAGCTACTCCCTTAAATGTTGTAAGACCAACCCTTTCTACTAAGGCCTTGCCTCTCCTATATAGGCAGAGAGGCAAAGGTCTCACTGGCCAGTCCGATAGGCGGGCCCCACAGGCGGGTCCCAGCCGACTAGTCATCTACAGTGTCCAGTATGGGTTGTCCTGTCGAAGTACGAGCGGTATGGCTGTCATAGGCACAGTGGACGCCGTGCGAGCCTGTCGTCAGCACCGACCACTGTTCCCGCATCACCCACGCAAAGTCTTCGGTATGGCTGGGTAGTTGCCAGTCTTGTCACCGTACAGGGCATACCATGCACTGATACACACGTCGCCCTGTCCCATTGATTGAGTCCGGCTACGTCGCCGTATCCGGCTGCCTCCTGCTGATCCGGCTACCGGGGGATAGCCGGCCTGTCTTGCCCTGTCCGGCTGCGTCTGGTCAGCCGGACGCGATCCGACTGTCTTGTTTCTTATTCCGTTGGGGTACCTGGGGATCATCCCCCTGACAAGGTTAAAGTGAACAAACTATGGTGTACATGCTTGACAAAGTATAAGTTATTAATCTCATGTCCCTTGAATACGAGGGCCGCTCCTCATGGTACTCAAGTTTAGTCACTGGTAAGTTATTTTCATCGTAAGTACATGTGTATCATAGAGAACCACCAACGGGGTATCCCTTGCCCGATGATACGGAAGAATCCCCATATCAAAATGACAAGGCAAGCAGACAACGAGCATCTCAACAATCTTCTTATTTACCATGGGAATTGTTGGAAATATGCCCTAGAGACAAATAGTAGTAAGGACTATTATCATATTTCATATAGTTTATGATTAAGTTTTATATCATGCTATAACTGTATTGAGTGGAAACATCAATACACGTGTGATATACAAACAAACCAGGGGTTCCCAGCGAAACTCTAGTCACTAGTTCATTGGTCAACAGATGATCAAGTTTCCTGATCATGTGGCATTTGTGCCAGTTGGAAATGAGGTCATCTCATTCTGAGAATGAGATGATGAACCAATACCCAACCTAAACATCGTGATTCGATCATATCACGAAGTTCAAGTTACAATGATTAGAGATGGATCCTCGTAGACTATTCCTTAGACCGTGAGGCTATATCAATCACTGTCTCCCGAGAGTGCTTACATAGCATCAAACGCCATCTGGTAAAACGGTGGTTATAAAGGTGTGTTCTGGTATTCAGATTAAACCGTAGAGGCAATATATGTCAAGAGCGGGATTTGTCCGTCCATGTGACGGGAAGATACTCAAGGGCCCACTCGGAGAAGTTATATCCAATAGCTGCGCAACGTGTGATTAGATCACGGGGATATCACTTGTCGGAACGAGTCAAATAGCATTGTTCAGTAACGAGATTGAACTCGACATGAAGATGTCATTGATCAGATCTCGGGCAATGCAAGTATCGAATGACAAAGGGAATACGACACGACTGTCCCGATTCAAACGAAGAAAGATCTTCGTGGAACGCATAGGGGTCACATGGCCATCCAGGTCCCTCTGTTGATCATTGGTGCGAGAGTATCCCGACCATGTCTGGAGTGTTCCCGAACCGTAGGGTATCACACTTAAGGGCTTGATGATGCTTAGAGAGTGTTTATAGGATCGGTAGAATCACCGAACAAAAGAAGGGAGAAAACTGGAAGGGTTTCGGTAAGTCCGGAGGATGTCCGGAGTGGAGGTGGAAGGTGTTCCATGGCCACGGAGATTAGATAATATGTGAATGAATGTTAAATGTTGATTTAATCATTTATTCATAATTATTTAATAAGGAGAAAATCAATTAAAAAGTCAAAAGGCTTAATGGGCCAATTTCCGGAGGGAAAGGGCCCATTAGGGAAAGGAGAGAGGGAGGAGGACCAAAGGGGGTGGCCGGCTGGGCCTAGCCCCCCCCCCCCCGCGGGGCCCACTAGTGGCCGGCGGCCACCTCCTCCCCCCTCCTCTCCTTTAGTCCCACCCCAGGACTTGAGGGGAGGTAGTACCTCCCCTCCCCCTATATAAGGTCTCCCCACTTTTGGGAGGACCTCCAATTGATATTTTCTCTCTCCCCCTCTCTCTCTCGTGACCGTGGTCCCAAGTCTGGACTGCGCGAGCGAGAGACATCTTCACCGCGGAGCACCGTCACGCTGCGGGATTCGGATCCGGGAGCTCTACTTCCGCAATTGCTGCTGGATCGGGGAAGCGGGAGTCCTCGTCAGGCACCGGACGTGTGTAACTCCCACGAGGTGTCACACTTGAGGCACTCAAGTCGTTGGAGCCAGAAGGAGCACAAGGACTTCATCACGACCTTGAGGTCGGCTTCGGCTCGTCTACATCAACCACGCTCTCCTGAGCGTTGACAACGCTTTTCGGTCTTCAAGGGTAAGTTTGCGAAAAGCCCCCCCCCCCCCCCCCGTTACTGTATTACTAATAGATAGGTCCTGGCAGCTTCAGGGGGTTCAGGGGCGTAGAGTAAAATTTATTGTTTTTATGCGCGGAACCCCTACAGGAATATGGTGCTTTTTTCTCTCTTTCCTCTTTTCATAATCTCCCTTTTTTCTCTTTTTTTCTCAATATAGGACTCTTTTCTTATAAGAAGAATGCTTCATAGACAGCTCATTATGGTTACGCTGCAAGTTTCCACCATGTCAGCATGGATTAGACCAGCGGCCCAGGCGTTTCTCTAACACATATACGTAACTCCATGGACTTACAAGCTCCCCTTTCATTTCACACCAACGACATCCATAGACAAAAGAGCATGATATCAACTAGGTACAAACTAATCGTGCAATGTTGAAAGCGTTCCCCATGACAACATGGTTCTGCTAATTCCTAACAAATAAGTGCAAGCATATACAACATAGACGAAACAATGGTTCAAGTTTATTAAGGGCAATAAAATTAAAGTGTGCCATCAAGTTCGTGAGAGCTTTAATCATTAGTTTTCTTATAACAAGTTTAATTTGGAAGGTAAACAAAAACATGAATATACTTGGAATAGCATAAGCTAGTAGGTAGGTATGGTGGACACTTTGGAATAACTTGTTTTAGGGAGCTGGATGTATGAGTGGAACTCATACATGGTTGTGGAGGCAAGCAAAAGACTGGGAGCGACAAACTAAGAGAGCAATAATGGCCATAATCATGCATAGCGACAAACTAAGAGAGCAATAATGGCCATAATCATGCAGAGCGACAAAACATCATTGATCAAAGCATAAAGTGATACTACAAGTTGAAAACTAAAGGACCATCAAGGCTAATGGTGACTTGAGATAGTCATAACATGGTGTGACCATGCGCCAAGTCAACCCAAATAAAACATCAAAGGAGAATACCACTATACTATGCTTTTAATATGCTAAAACAACGCATGATTCATCCAAGGCACATTAAGCAATCTCAATTGTTTATAACAAGTCATGCTACAGCAAAGAATAGTAAGCATAAAGCCAAAACAATATCAAGCATGGCATGAAAAAGCATAGGCCACAGTCAAAAACAAGTTCTTTTTACCACTTAAGCATGAGCTTTCCTACTCTTTTCCAAACCAAACCAAACTATTTAAAAACCAATGTATGAAAGAGGGGGTACAACCAATTTATTCAGCAAACTAAGCAAACAAAATCAAACGAAAAACCAAAAAGAAAACGAAAAAGAAGTCGCTGCAAGAACAACACAACTGTGCATGAAAAAATAAAAATGAAGCGTTTGGAAGAAACCTGGGATTTTTATTGATGAAGAAGGGGATGCCTTGGACATCCCCAAGCTTTGACGCTTGTAATTCTTGGATATTTCTTGGGGTGACAAGCGTGGCAATCCCCAAGCTTGAGCTTTAGTCCATCCTTCATCTCATTACTCATTCCTTCCATACACCTGGAAATTTTCCTTCATACAAAACTTCACACAATCTTTATTAGCAACATTAGTGCACTCAAGATAAATAATCTTTAGGTTCAGTTCTAACACCAATAAACTTCCATTAAAACACTAGCTACTGAAGCACTTCCCTCAAAAAGCTCAATTCCCCAAAAGAACTCAAAAAGGAACCAACAAGAAGCAAATGCAGAAAATGGCAGAAATCTGTCAAAACAGAACAGCAGGTAAAGACGATTTTTTTCGAAGACCTTCTGTTGCTCAAATCAAAAAGTGTTGAACTAACGAAAGTTAGATAACAACCTGGGGCAGAAGCACAAAAATTCAAGCCTCAAAAGGAAGTTCAGAGATTTTATAGGAATTTTTATGGTGAAGCACAAAAATCTGTTTCGGGACAGGAACTTTCCCAATCATTACTTCTCTCTCATTAGAGGTTACTCTTGGCACAAAAAGCAAATAAAAAGGATAAGGAGCGGTTATTACTGAGGTAATAACTTCCAAGACTCATCTAAAACTTTTGGGTTATCTCCCAATAAGTACTTTTCTGTAACGCCTTTAAGTTAGGCATAAGAAGCAAGAAAAAATCAAGTGTTCTCAAATGAAGAAGCATTAAGACCAAATTTTGTTCTCATAGGAGAGGCAAAAGAAATATTCTCTCTCTTCTTGGGGAAATGTTATATACCTTTCTTGAGTGAGAGTTGGTATTTAATGGTGCCTTCTTTCATATCAATAATGGCACCAACGGTCTAAGAAAAGGTCTTCCCAAAGTAATAGGACAAGAAGCATTGCATTCAACATCCAAAACATAGAAATCAACAGGGACATAGGCATTGTTAACCATAATAAGAACATCATTAAGACTCCCCATGAGTTTATTTTTAGCATTATCATCAACTGGAACATTCAAATAACAATCTTCAAGTGGAGGCAAATCAAGCATATCATAAATCCTTCTAGGCATAATAGAAACACTACTATCAAGATCACATAAAGCTTTGAAATCAAAATCATTCACTTTCATATTAATGATGGGTTCCCAACCATCTTCTTGTTTTATAGGAATAAAAGCTTTATGTTTCATTTTTTCTTCTTTAATCTTTATGAGAGCATCAATAATGTGTTTTGTAAAGGCCATGTTCATGGCACTAGCATTAGGACTTTTAGCAAGCTTTTGTAGGAACTTAATAACTTCAGAGATGTTGCAACCATCAAGATCAAAATCAAAATTATCATCTAGAGTAGTAGAACTATTACTTGCCTCAACACTAGTGGTGGTGATAGTAGAAACACTAATGTTTCTAGCAATTTCATCTTCTCTTTCCCACTTAGCATGCAACTCAGCTGAAAGTCTAAAATTTTCATCAATTCTTACTTGTATGACATTAGTAGCTGCAAAGGGATTATCATTAGTTTCAGGTTTAGCAACCATTTTATTAATCAATGAAGATTGAGCTTCAGACAAAGATGATATATTCCTTTCAGCATTAGAGAGTTTCAATTGTAAACTAGGAATTTACCTATTTAGACTCTCAAGTTGATGGCTAATGTTCTTCAAAATGGTAGATTGTTCCTCCATAGTTTTAGTAAATAGTTGATTTTTCTCATATTGCATTTGCATGAAGTTCTTAGTGGCTCTTTCAACTTCTAAAATTATTCCTTCACTAGGTAATCCAGGTTTACCATTATAACCATAAGTATTATTAGAAGGGTAGGGCCTATAATTGTTATTACCATAAGCATTATTGCCAAAATTATTATTTCTTATAAATTTCACATCAACTTGCTCTTCTTGAGCAACAAAAGAAGCTAAAGGAACATTATTTGGATCAATATGGGCTTTCCCATTAACAAGCATAGACATAATAATATCAATCTTATCACTCAAGGAGGAAGTTTCCTCAACAGAATTTACCTTCTTACCTTGTGGAGCTCTCTCAGTATGTCATTCAGATTAGTTAACCATGATATTATCCAGAAGCTTTGTTGCAGCACCCAAAGTAATGGTCATAAAGGTACCTCCTGCAGCAGAATCCAATAGGTTCCTTGAAGAATAGTTCAATCCTGCATAAAAGGTTTGGATGATCATCCAAGCAGTCAGTCCATGAGTGGGACAATACTTTACCAAAGATTTCATTCTTTCCCAAGCTTGAGCAACATGTTGATTATCAGATTGTTTAAACTTCATTATTTCACTTCTCATAGATATAATCTTAGCAGGAGATAGTATTTTCCAATGAAAGCATCTTTGCATTTAGTCCAAGAATCAATACTATTCCTCGTTATGGAATTCAACTATTCTTTAGATTTTCCTCTCAAATAGAAAGGAAACAATTTCAGCTTAATAATATCACCATCTATATCCCTATGCTTTTGCATCTCACAAAGTTCAACAAAGTTATTTAGATGGGCAGCAACATCTTCATTACCAGTACCAGAAAATTGTTCTCTCATAACAAGATTGAGTAAAGCAGGTTTTATCTCAAAGAAAGTAGCTTCAGGCATAGGTGGAGCAATAGGTGTGCTCATAAAATCATCGTTGCTGGTGCTAGTGAAGTCACACAACTTAGTGTTTTCAAGAGTAGTCATTTTTTTGTATTTTTGATAAAGAAAGCAAACTTGTAAAACTAATTTTTGTGTGTTTTTGATAACAAAACAAGCAAACAAAGCAAAAGTAAACTAAGCAAAACAAAAACAACAAAGTAAAGAGATTGGTTATGAGGGACTCCCCTTGTGAATATGTCCTTGACTCCCCGGCAACGACGCCAGCAAAATACTTGATGGCTCGGTGTTGATGTGGAGCTCGTTGGGGAACCCCAAGAGGAAGGTATGATGAGCACAGCAGTAAGTTTTCGTCAGTTATGAAACCAAGGTTTAATCAAACCAGTAGGAGCAAGGAAACACCCCAAAGGTGTTGCTAGCTGATCCTTCGCAGGGCGCACTACCGGTGCTAGTAGCAACATGCAGACCTTCACAACACAACCACAAAACTTTGCCCCCAACTTGCGATGAGGTTGTCAATCTCACCGGTTTTGCTGAAAACAAAGGATTAAACGTATCAAATGGAAGGAAGTAAAAAATTGCAGAAAGTAAACACAAAGCAGTAAACAGTTTGTAGATTGTATGTAAAAGAAAGGACCGGGGTCCATAGTTCACTAGAGGTGGCTCTCCTTAAGATAGATAACATGCTGGGTGAACAAATTACAGTGGGGCAATTGACAAACATCGAGAAAGCAATACATGCATATACTAATCATCTTGACTCCTTTGGAACTTTATTGGGCATTACAACATTATACCTAGACCGCCATCCAACTACATCTATGACTAATAATCCACCTTCAGGTTATCATCCGAACCCCCTCCAGTATTAAGTTATAAGAAACAGATTATTGTTTTGTGAATTGCGTGTAACGTAAACAGTATGATTGTTCTATGAACAAAGGATTGTTTTTTCTCCCTAGTAGCAACAACACATCTAGTACCTTAGAGATTTCTGTCACTTCCCCAGATTACCAGAGGCATGAACCCACTATCGAGCATAAATACTAACTCTTGGAGTTGCTAGCATCTACTTGGCCAAGATAGCTACTAACAACGGAAAGCATGCAAGATCACAAATAACAAAGACATCATAGAATCAATAATCAATCTGAAATAGCATCTCAATATCCATCGGATCCCCGCAAACACAACATGCGGAATTACAAATAGATGATCTTGATCATGAACAGAGCTCACAAGATCTAGACATGAAAGCACAAAGGAGGAGAACCTGCCATCTAGGACCCATAGTCCAGAGATGAACTACTCACGCATCACACCGGAGGCTTACATGATGATGAAGAGGGCCTCCAGGGTGAATTCCCCTCTCCGGCAGGGTGCTGGGAAGAGCTTTAGATCCCTCCTGATCTAGGGACAGAGACGACGGCGGCTACAAACTCTTTCATGGATTTTTGATCAGGTACTTAGGTTTTTGGTCCCGAAGGCAATATATAGGCGGAAGGAGAGGCCGAGGGGTGCTGGACTCGGCCAGACCACCCCCTGGCGTGAGCCAGGCCTGGCCGCGCGGCCATGTGGTGTGGCTAGCCCCTAGCCCTTCTCCGTCTCGTATTCTGGCATCAGATGTCTTCTAGAAAAATAGGCACTTTGGCTTTTGTCCCGTCCAATTCCGAGAATAT
The DNA here is from genome assembly GCA_910589775.1 of Avena eriantha. Classification (NCBI taxonomy): domain Eukaryota; kingdom Viridiplantae; phylum Streptophyta; class Magnoliopsida; order Poales; family Poaceae; genus Avena; species Avena eriantha. The sequence goes on from OU342741.1 coordinate 112,292,457, forward strand.
TCATTTTCTGACTTTCCTGGAACCAAAAACAGCAGAAAATAGGCAGCTGGCACTGTGGCTCTTGTTAATAGGTTAGTCCAAGAAATCATATGAAAAGTACTCCAAAGTGTGGGCAAAACACAAGAAAGTAGATAAAACCAAGCATGGAACATCAAAAATAATAGATACATTTGATATGTATCAACCATCACTTCCGAATAAGTTGCCGGCTCATCACTGTCTAAGAATAATACATCACAAACACTTCGTAATCTGACTGATCTTCACGGTGCAGGTGCATTTGCCGGCTCAGCTACCATGACCGGATCAACCTCCAAGGATTTTGCTGGCTTGCTACTAGTCGGTTCCTCTCAAATTTCTTTGAGCTGGACCGTGATCCCATTGACTCCCCGACCGAGAAACTCTTCTCAAGGAAGAAACCGTTCCGAGTGACAAAAACTTTTCCCTCTTCTCGGTTGTAGAATTAGTAACCCAAGGTTTCACTTGGGTACCCCACAAAAATACACTTATTTGATTTAGCCATGAGCTTGTCTGACTGAAGTTGCTTGACAAATTCTTCACAACCCCAAATATTAAGAAAAGATAAATTTGGCTTCTTGCCAGTCCACATCTCATGTGGTGTCTTCTCTACCGACTTTGATGGTACTCTGTTTAGTGTGAATGATGCAATTTCTAGATAATAACCCGAGAATGATAAAGGTAGATATGTCTGACTCATCATTGATCGTACCATGTCCAACAAGGTCCAGTTCTGCCTTTCTGACACACCATTCTCTATGGTATTTCCGCGGAGCGAGATGAGGAACTATTCCACAACTCTTCAGATGGTCATAAAACTAATGGCTCATGTACTCGCCTCCTCGGCCCGACTGAAGAAACTTTATTTTATTACCGAGATGATTCTGTACCTCACTCTAGAATTCCTTGAACTTTTCAAAGGCTTCTGACTTGTGTTTCATCAAGTAAATATATTCATACCTACTCAAATCATTAGTGAAGGTAATGAAGTACTCATAACCACCTCTGGTTGTCGTGCTCATTGAGCCACATACATCACAATCTACTAGCCCTAACAAGACGAACACCCTTTCACAACTCTTTTCAAAAGGTGTCTTGGTCATTTTTCCGATTAGGCATGATTCGCATGTCTCGAACATCTCTAAGTCAAACAAAGTTAGGAGTGCATCATCATGGAGATTCTTCATGTGTTTTCAACTTATATGACCAAGCCAATAGTGCAAAAATTAAGTCATAATCTGATCATTTGGTTTCAACCTATTCACATTTATGTTATAGACCAAATCACCATCAAGATTCAAAATGAATAACCCATCCTGGATGGGTGCAAAGCCGTGAAACATATTATTGAAATGTAAAGAACAACCATTATTCTTAATATTTGACTCATAGCCTTGTCTCATCAAACATGAGACAGAAATAATATTCTGCTAAGCACTTGAACATAATAACAATTATTTAGCTCCATTAAGAATGCTACTGACTTCCAACGCAACAAGTCTCGCTTTGTTGCCGACTCGAATGTCAACCTTGCCTCTTGCCACACTTCTAGTTCTTATCTGTCACTGCAACGAGTTGCATATGTGAATTACTGATCCAATATCATATACCCAAGAACTTTTAGGTGCATCCACAAGATAAATGTCTATAACATTGCATACAAGCGTACCTGAGTTGGAATTCACACCTGCACTCTTGGCTTTGTCGGCTAAATACTTGTTGCAATTCCTCTTCCAATGGTCATCCTCCTTGCAATAGAAGAAAGTGGATCCAACTGAAGGAGATGCCTTAGTCCATGAGGAAACAATTGGGATCGAATCCTGAGCATTATTACTTAAAAAAATAATCCTAAGCATTACCTCCTAACATAGTCTTATTATTCTTAGTCCAAGAACTCTTCTTGAACTTAGCCTTATTCTATACCATCAACACTTGACTAGCACCTTTATTGAGATCAACATCTGCCTTCTTGAGCATCCCATGTAATTTGGTGAGCTTCTTATCCATACCATGCATGTGGTAGTTCGAGATGAGTTGGCCATATGCACTAGAAAGAGAGTTTAGAATTATGTCCATAGCGAACTCTTTGCTAATGGGGTAGCCTAGCCTTTCTAGAGGTTGCACATAACCAACCATCTTGATCACGTGCGGACTCAGTGGATCACCATCCTTATGCTTACAACTCAGCAAATCTTGAGAGACTTGATACCTCTCGATCTTTGCCTGAGCCTGGAACATACTTTTGAGGTTTTCGATCATATCGTAGGCCTCAACATTCTTGAACTTCTACTGCAAGTCCGGTTCCATGTGAGCAAGCATAAGACAGCTAGTTTTTGTGGACTCGTCACAAGTCCTATGGCAGGAATTGGTTGTATCAACACTCGCATTCTCATTCGGCTCATCTGGAAGTTGGTTATATAGAACATGGTCCCTCTTTTCTTACTTGAGAACAATTCTCAGATTATTATACCAGTTGGTGAAATTAGTTCCACTAAGCTTATCTTTCTCTAGGATCATTCTCAACATAAAACTGGACAACTGAGGGAGACTGCTACTAGGTGTCATTGATCTATAACAGAAAGTATGCAAAACACTTAACACATGTATCCATAAAAAAGAAAGCATATTAAACATTTTAATACTTATGCTCCCACTAGAACCAACAACCCTCTGATGGTTACTCAGTGATTCAGGATCCTAAATAATCAAGCCGACTAGTGAGATTTAGCATCACCGCTAGCCATCAAGTGATCTTGATAGGCAACTCCTTTCCAATTGTATCTCATATGACTCATGTTGGTTGAGTGGCATCACATGCCTTGACTCCTGGCCAACTTTGCCCCGAGTCCCACAACCGTTGTGATGGACCCGTCTAGCTTACCGAGTGCTTCCACTTTAAGAGTCCAACTCGAACCCATCAAGTGGAAAGAATTGGCAACACCTCAATTTTATGAGCCCATTACCAAAAATGTCCAACTTGTGATGGTGCAACACTTGGCGGGGCAACCGATTAGGCCTTCTTTGAGGGATTACTTTCTACCAACTATCTAACAGAGGTAAAAAAAGAGACATAAACATAACACAAAATAAAGTAGTTATAATCTGAAATGGTATGGATCTCTTCATGGTGATTTACATCTCCACGAAACCTATAAGTCGACTTGTGCCAAATCTTGCCACGTTCCATCTTACTCCATGTCTCCGAATTTTACATTGACTTGCATGACATCTGGGTTCTCCAAATAGTTATACTAGCTTAGTAAATAAAAATTACATAGAGAATTCGACATGCAGGTCGTTATACAATAAAAGGACAACACCTAGGCTCCAGCCGGCTCACAAAAACTGTGATACGTAGATCATATATGGATTACACATATCACATGCACATAAGCCATACCATTCACAACATCATCCTACAAAAACAAGTTATGCATAGATATGATATCTACCGGCGTTGAGAAACTCGCAACAACATATAAGGCACTATGACAGGGTGAAGTCGGCGATCACGCTAGTCGGATAGCAGGCGGGGATCAAAGGGGCATAGCCCGATGATTTTCTGTAAAACATAGATCTTATCTGTATTCTGAACATGAATTTCTTCATCGGATAAAACAATTTTACCCAAATCCGATCCTTACTCCAATTCGATCAAACTCCTTTGATCTTCGATCATCGCATCTAGATTTACATATCACATTCTACCTCGATGGAGGAAGATGACCGGTAGGGGTATGTAGTTCCAAAACCTCAGCAGTATGACCACAGAAACTAGATCATGAATTTTCCCAAGTACAGTTGATACAATCAACCTCATACAACACTGATCTATCACATAGATCGACCACCAAAATAGCAACTAGATCCAATCTAATGCTAACTGCATATACCATATGCAAGATCACGATTCTAAAACCAGAAGCTATCTCTTTGATACCACTTTGGGGCCACGTAGATATAAACAAAACTTTTTCCCTACGCGGTACTCCCAAGATCTAGCCGAGGTAGAAGGCCACAAGATTTACCACTAGTCGCTCATGTGCGGATTATTGATGAAGCGCGTCAATTGATGCAATGCAATATGATCCCATGAACAGCACCTTCGGATCGTCCATGAACTCCTTCATCTTCAGCATCACGCGTGCAACGCCTCTACCGGTATCCACTCGTGCGGGGAGGAGCTCCTGGCAGAGGATTGCTAGATCCTGTCTAGCCCAAAATGAGAGTAGTGAAAGTGATGGCTAGGTTAGGGAACTATCCCTTATCACTCCACTTATATACACTCCTAGTTGGGTGATACCTTCGATCCGGATTCACGGATGTAGTATAATAGCTTTTTCCCTAGAAGACCTAGGTATCGAACCTTAGAAAGCACTGCTAGAAGGTAATAAAAAGGACACGTCTACAAGACTTTGTTTGTTTGTTTTACCTTAGTTGACCAGACCAATCTAGTTTACTTTATAACTGGTTTGAATCAATGGAATGAGGTAGTCCAGGGTTGAAGATCCACCTGCAGCTGCACATCAAATGGGATAAAAGATAATAATAAGCATAGTCATGTATAGTGTTTGTATTGAGATAATCTTTTGTGGGCAACACATCCTAATATTCTAGAGCCCCCGTGATGCAGCGGGCATAGCAATAGACTTTTAGTCCAACCGAGATTACACCAAAGCCACGGGTTACAAACGATTATTAAGTGTAAACACAGATCAAAGATTTAAGTGGTGTTGTTGTTGATCCCGAATGGGGCGCTAAGCAAAGACCATACTTCCCTTTCTGTCACTGAGTTTCCTATGAGATCGCTGCTAGCCAAGTATCTCACCTCAAGCCTTTACCAATCTATGGGATCATGGGTACCTGCAAGTCCACAGATCGAGATGAGAGACGAAGAAACAAAAGATACAAATCACGAATCCAAATAAAATACAATTCTCCCATGATCTAGATGCACATAATTGCTGCAAGGTTTCTCCCCAACCCGCAGCCCGTGAGGACTACTCAATCATAAAAAATAGATCGAAGATAGAAAACACCATGCAAATACTTAGATTGAAATCAAATATTCTTACAATGGTCACCAAATCACAAGGAGATCTAAAAGTACAAAGCAATGGCTATGGCTAGTGGAGTGATGGAAGGTGGAAGTGATGAACAATGGTGTGGATTTCCTTTGCTGGTGTTGTGATGTAATCTGAGAATGGTGGCTCTCTCGCCAGCGGCTGGAGTCTTGAAATATATAGGCATCTTCACGAAAGTTGTAGGGTTTGACGAGACAAAGCCATCGCCACCTGGTACGGGTGGGCGGTACAGGCGGACCGCGCCCGTACTGATGGCTCTGTGTATGGCGCCAGAAAAGTGCTAGTGCGATATTGATGTAGAGCTCGTTGGGAACCCCAAGAGGAAGGTATGATGAGCACAGCAGCAAGTTTCCCTCAGTATGAAACCAAGGTTTAATCGAACCAGTAGGAGCAAGGAAACACCCCAAAGGTGTTACTAGCTAAGCTTTGGTAGGGCGCACTACCAGTGCTAGTAGTAACGTGGAGACCTGTACAACACAACCACATAACTTTGTCCCCAACTTGCGATGAGGTTGTCAATCTCACCGTGTTTTGCGGAAAACAAAGGATTAAACATATCGACTGGAAAGAAGTAAAAGTTTGTAGAAAGTAAACACAAAACAGTAAATAGTTTGTAGATTGTATGTAAAAGACAAGGACTGGGATCCATAGTTCACTAGAGGTGGCTCTCCTTAAGATAGATAACATGCTGGGTGAACAAATTACAGCGGGGCAATTGACAAACATCGAGAAAGCAATACATGCATATACTACTCATCTTGACTCCTTTGGAACTTGATTGGGCATTACAACATTATACATAGACCGCCATCCAACTGCATCTATGACTAATAATCCACCTTCAGATTATCATCCGAACCCCCTCAAGTATTAAGTTGCAAGCAACAGATTATTGCTTTACGAACTGCATGTAAAGTAAACAATATGATTGTTCATGAACAAAGGATTGTTGTGTTCTCCCTAGTAGCAACAGCACATCTAGTACCTTAGAGATTTCTGTCACTTCCCCAGATTACCAGAGGCATGAACCCACTATCGAGCATAAATACTAACTCTTGGAGTTGCTAGCATCTACTTGGCCAAGATAGCTAATAACAAAAGAAAGCATGCAAGATCACAAATAACAAAGACATGATAGAATCAATAATCAATCTGAAATAGCATCTCAATATCCATTGGATCCTCGCAAACACAACATGCAAAATTACAAATAGATGATCTTGATCATGAACGGAGGTCACAAGATCTAGACATGAAAGCACAAAGGAGGAGAACCAGCCATCTAGCTACTACATGGATCCATACTCCAACGATGAACTACTCACGCATCACACCGGAGGCTTGCATGGTGATGAAGAAGGCCTCCAGGGTGAATTCCCCTCTCCGGCAGGGTGCCGGGAAGAGCTTCAGATCCCTCCCGATCTAGGGACGGAGATGACGGCGGCTACAAACTCTTTCGTGGATTTTTGATCGGGTACCGAGGGTTTTCGTACCGAGGGCATCTTATAGGCGGAAGGGGAGACCGAGGGGGTGCCAGGGGCCACCACACCACCCCCTGGCACGGGCCAAGCCTAGCCGCGTGGCTAGGTGGTGTGGGCGGCCTCTAGCCCTTCTCCGTCTCGTATTCTGGCATCTGATGACTTCCGGAAAAATAGGCACATTGGCTTTTGTCCCGTCCAATTCCGAGAATATTCATTTTCTAACTTTCCTGGAACCAAAAACAGCAGAAAATAGGCAGCTGGCACTGTGGCTCTTGTTAATAGGTTAGTCCAATAAATCATATGAAAAGTACTCCAAAGTTGGAACAAAACACAAGAAAGTGGATAAAACCAAGCATGGAACATCAAAAATTATAGATACATTTGCAATGTATCAGTGGACTCTTTGGAATAACTTGGTTTAAGGAGTTGGATGCATGAGTGGAACTCATACTTTGTTGTGGAGGCTAGCAAAAGACTGGGAGCGACAAACTAAGAGAGCAATAATGGCCATAATCATGCAGAGCGACAAAACATCATTGATCAAAGCATAAAGTGATACTAAAAGTTGAAAACTAAAGGATCATAAAAGCTATGGTGACTTGAGATAGTCATAACATGGTGTGAGCATGCGCCAAGTCAACCCAAATAAAGCATCAAAGGAGAATACCACTATACTATGCTTTAATATGCTAAACCAACACATGATTCATCCAAGGCACATTAAGCAATCTCAATTGTTTATAATAAGTCATGCTACAGCAAAGAATACTAAGCATAAAGCCAAAACAATATCAAGCATGGCATGACAAAGCATAGGCCATAGTCAAAAACGAGCTCTTTTTACCACACAAGCATGAACTTTCCTACTCTTTTCCAAACCAAACCAAACCAAACTATTTGCAAACCAATGTATAAAAAGGGGGTCCAACCAATTTATTCAGAAAACTAAGCAAACAAAAGCAAACGAAAAAACAAAAAAAAACGAAAAAGAAGATGCTCCAAGAACAACACAACTGAAACAATAAAAATGAAGCGTTTGGAAGAAACTTGGGATTTTTATTGATAAAGAGGGGATGCCTTGGGCATCCCCAAGCTTTATGCTTGTACTTCTTGGATATTTCTTGGGGTGACACGCGTGGCATCCCCAAGATTGAGCTTTATTCCATCCTTCATCTTATTACTCATTTCTTCCATACACCTGAAATTTTTCCTTCATACAAAACTTCACACAATCTTTATTAGCAACATTAGTGCACTCAAGATAATAAGTCTTAAGGTTCAGTTCTAACACCAATAAACTTCCATTAAAACACTAGCTACTGTAGCACTTCCCTCAAAAATCTCAATTCCCCAAAAGAACTCAAAAAGGAACCAACAAGAAGCAAATGCAGAAAATGGCAGAAATCTGTCAAAACAGACCAGCAGGTAAAGACGAATTTTTTCGAAGACCTTCTATTTCTCAACTCAAAAAGTGTTGAACTAACGAAAGTTAGATAACAACCTGGGGCAGGAGCACAAAAATGCACGCCTCAAAAAGACGTTCAGAGATTTTACATGAATGTTTACGGTGAAGCACAGAAATCTATTTCGGGACAACAACTTTCCCAATCATTACTTCTCTCTCATTAGAGGTTACTCTTTGCACAAAAAGAAAATAAAAATTATAAGGAGAGGTTATTACAAAGGTAATAACTTCCAATACTCATCTAAAACTTTTGGGTTATCTCCCAATAAGTACTTTTCTTTAATGCCTTTAAGTTAGGCATAAGAAGCAAGAAAGAAAAGGTCCTCCCAAAGTAATAGGACAAGAAGCATTGTATTCAACATCCAAAACATAGAAATCAACGGGGACATAGGCATTGTTAACCATAATAAGAGCATCATTAAGACTCCCCATGAGTTTATTTTTAGCATTATCATCAAGTGGGACATTCAAATAACAATCTTCAAGTGGAGGCAAATCAAGCATATCATAAATCCTTCTAGGCATAATAGAAACACTACTATCAAGATCACATAAATCTTTGAAATCAAAGTCATTCACTTTCATATTAATGATGGGTTCACAACCATCTTCTTGTTTTATAGGAATAGAAGCTTTATGTTTCATCTTTTCTTCTTTAATCTTTATGAGAGCATCAGTAATGTGTTTTGTAAAGGCCATATTCATAGCACTAAGCTTTTGTAGGAACTTAATAACTTCAGAGATGTTACAACCATCAAGATCAAAATCAAATTTATCATCTAAAGCAATAGAACTATTACTAGCCTCAACACTAGTGGTGGTGATAGTAGAAACACTAATGTTTCTAGCAATTTCATCTTCTTTTTCCACTTAGCATGTAATTCAGCTAATAATCTAACATTTTCATCAATTCTTACTTGTATATCATTAGTAGCTGCAAAGGGATTATCATTAGTTTCAAGTTTAGCAGCCATTTTATTCAAAGAGGTTTGAGCTTCAGCAAGTGATGCTATATTTCTTTCAGCATTAGAGAGTTTTTCCTCAATAGTTTTATTGAAAGCAGTTTGTTTACTAATAAACTCTTTAAGCATAACTTCAAGTTCAGAAGGAGCACTCTTATTATTGTTGTAAGAATTTCCATAAGCATTACCATTGTTGGGAGGATATGGCTTATAATTGTTGTTACCAAAATTGTTCCTATAAGCATTATTACCATAAGCATTGTTTCCAAAATTGTTATTTCTTATGAAGTTCACATCAACTTGCTTTTCTTGAGCAACCAAAGAGGATAAAGGAACATTATTTGGATCAATATGGGCTTTCCCATTAACAAGCATAGACATAATAATATCAATCTTATCACTCAAGGAGGAGGTTTCCCCAACAGAATTTACCTTCTTACCTTGTGGAGCTCTCTCAGTATGCCATTCAGAATAATTAACCATCATATTGTCCAAAAGTTTCGTTGCAGCACCCAAAGTGATGGTCATAAAGGTACCTCCAGCAGCAGAATCCAATAGGTTCCTTGAAGAATAGTTCAATCCTGCATAAAAAGTTTGGATGATCATCCAAGCAGCCAGTCCATGAGTGGGACAATTCTTTACCAAAGATTTCATTCTTTCCCAAGCTTGAGCAACATGTTCATTATCAAGTTGTTTGAACTTCATTATTTCACTTCTCATAGATATAATCTTAGCATCAGGATAGTATTTTCCAATGAAAGCATCTTTGCACTTAGTCCAAGAATCAATACTATTCCTAGTTAAGGAATTCAACCATTCTTTAGCTTTTCCTCTCAAAGAGAAAGGAAACAATTTCAGCTTAATAATATCACCATCTATATCCCTATGCTTTTGCATCTCACAAAGTTCAACAAAGTTATTTAGATGGGAAGCAGCATCTTCATTACCAATACCAGAAAATTGTTCTCTCATAACAAGATTGAGTAAAGCAGGTTTTTATCTCAAAGAAAGTATTTTCAGGCATAGGTGGAGCAATAGGTGTGCTTATAAAATCATTGTTGTTGGTGCTAGTGAAGTCAGACAACTTAGTGTTTTCAAGAGTAGTCATTTTTTGTGTTTTCAAATAAGAAAGCAAACTAGTAAAACTATTTTTTTGTGTTTTCGATAAAGAAAGCAAGCAAACAAAGCAAAAAGAAACTAAGCAAAACAAAAACAACAAAGTAAAGAGATTGGTTATGAGGAAATCCCCTTGTGAAGATGTCCTTGACTCCCCGGCAACGGCGCCAGAAAAATGCTTGATGGTTCTATGTATGGCGCCAGAAAAGTGTTGGTGCGATATTGATGTAGAGCTCGTCGGGAACCCCAAGAGGAAGGTATGATGAGCACAACAACAAGTTTCCCTCAGTATGAAACCAAGGTTTGATCAAACCAGTAGTAGCAAGGAAACACCCCAAAGGTGTTACTAGATGAGCTTTAGCAGGGCGCACTACCGGTGCTAGTAGCAATGTGGAGACCTGCACAACACAACCATAGAACTTTGTCCCCAACTTGCGATGAGGTTGTCAATCTCACTGTGTTTTGCAGAAAACAAAGGATTAAACGTATCGAATGGAAAGAAGTAAAAGTTTGCAGAAAGTAAACACAAAACAGTAAACAGTTTGTAGATTGTATGTAAAATACAAGGACCGGGATCCATAGTTCACTAGAGGTGGCTCTCCTTAAGATAGATAACATGCTGGGTGAACAAATTACAGCAGGCAATTGAAAAACATCGAGAAAGCAATACATGCATATACTAATCATCTTGCCTCCTTTGGAACTTGATTTGGCATTACAACATTATACATAGACCGCCATCCAACTGCATCTAGGACTAATAATCCACCTTCAGGTTATCATCCGAACCCCCTCCAGTATTAAGTTGCAAGCAACAGATTATTGCTTTACGAATTGTGTGTAACGTAAATAGTACGATTGTTCTATGAACAAAGGATTGTTGTTTTCTCCCTAGTAGCAACAACACATCTAGTACCTTAGAGATTTCTGTCACTTCCCTAGATTACGAGAGGCATGAACCCACTATCGAGCATAAATACTAACTCTTGGAGTTGCTAGCATCTACTTGGCCAAGATAGCTACTAACAAAAGAAAGCATGCAAGATCACAAATAACAAAGACATGATAGAATCAATAATCAATCTGAAATGGCATCTCAATATCCATCGGATCCCCGCAAACACAACATGCAGAATCACAAAAAGATGATCTTGATCATGAACGGAGCTCACAAGATCTAGACATGAAAGCACAAAGGAGGAGAACCAGCCATCTAGCTACTACATGGATCCGTAGTCCAAGGATGAACTACTCACGAATCACACCGGAGGCTTGCATGGTGATGAAGAAGGCCTCCAGGGTGAATTCCCCTCTCCGACAGGGTGTCGGGAAGAGCTTCAGATCCCTCCCGATCTAGGGATGGAGATGACGGCAGCTACAGACTCTTTCGTGGATTTTTGATCGGGTACCTAGGGTTTTCGTCCCGAGGGCATCTTATAGGCAGAAGGGGAGACCGAGGGGGTGCCAGGGGCCACCACGCCACCCCATGGCGCGGGCCAAGCCTGTCCGTGCGGCCAGGTGGTGTGGCCGGCCTCTGGCCCCTCTCCGTCTCGTATTTTGGCATCTGATGACTTCCAGAAAAATAGGCACTTTGGCTTTTGTCCCGTCCAATTCCGAGAATATTCATTTTCTCACTTTCCTGGAACGAAAAATAGCAGAAAACAGGCAGCTGGCACTGTGGCTCTTGTTAATAGGTTAGTCCAAGAAATCATATGAAAAGTACTCCAAAGTTGGAACAAAACACAAGAAAGTGGATAAAAACCAAGCATGGAACATCAAAAATTATAGATACATTTGCAATGTATCACGTACCAGTGGTTGTTAAGCTTGCAGATGCCCTGGTTGGCTTCTCCAATTACTTGGCCGTGTGTACTTCCTCAAAATCCTTCATTATGACTCCTTATTTCGCCTTAAAAGTAGTGATTTCCTGCACAACATAAATCAATGAAGGGATTTGCATAGATTTTCAATTATTAGTCATTAGTAGCAAAAGTTGAGAGTTTGTTTGGCAATTGCTTGACCAAAAACAACGTTTAAATGCACTGGAAGATGGCAAAAATCGGAGCCATCAACTTCCCCAAAGCTCAAACCTTGATCGTCCTCGAGAAAGAAGAACCAAAATAACTATAAGGAATTCAATGTTTAAACTTGAAACAACGAGAATAAGAGTTCAATTATAGTAGGTAGTTGTATGTACTCAACACTTCATTCATTTTCGAAGCTTATCAAAGTTAGAGAGATGACAAGAATATTATACAAGCTTCGGTAAGTCAACATAATCAAAGTAAAGTTTAATATAAGTATAAATAACTAGAAGTGAAGCAATCAATGCAATTCCTCTAATTAACTCTCAGCTTGCCAAGGAACACTAGGATATTTAAATAGCATAATTGAGTAAGAGAGTTTCATGTCCCAAGTAGTATAACAATGAAGTGTCTTATTTACACCCTCATCAATAAATCAAGTCAATCTAAAACACTTCTAATCCAACCATTATCTTTCAAGAAAGACTCGTCAAGTAGTAATGAGACCATTCCAAGGACTTGTTATGTGGATCCTCATAGATATCTTTTTTTCTTTCTTTTTCATCTCATTTTTCAAGGATCGCGGTTTGTTTCTTTTTTCTAGTGTTTTCACTACCAATACTTTTTCCAATACATTAACATGGGTGCCAAAAATGTCATCAACTCATAGCCAAAATCCGGGATTATACCATAGATCGTTCAAAAGCTAGCGGAGTTGTTGGCATCCCAAAGGTGTGCATTAGAGACATAGAACAAAGTTGTCTCGCATATTTCTCTTTATTTTTGAGCTAGTACCATGGTTTGATCCACAAGGTTAGTTTTAGCATGCATCACAATTACCACTAGACTTTATTTCAATCAAACAACTCCTTTCATGAGTGTTGTTGAGACTGTCAAAATATCTATGAAGTTAAGTATAATCAAGGGTATACTCTCAAGACAATAATTCATCAAACAAGTCGTAAATTTCAGACTTTTTCTTATTGTACTTGTTTGACATTATTATTTCCAAGGCAAGACTCAGTTAACTAAAAAAACTAGAGCAAGAGCTTCAACAGCTAATCATCATACCAATAAAAAGCCTTACTCTAACCATATTAAATTGCTTCCCACTATCATGGCATCTTAGCAAATCAACCAACTAAGATAAATAACTCAAACTTCATAAGTGGGAGACATAGGACATACCTCTCGTAAGTAACTTCATGATCCTCTTCCTTATAGGGATGTGTTCCTTCAAAACTCAAACACGATTACTCTCGAAATGATATTAAAGCAAAGAGGCAAAGTATGAATCCATGTTTACGAAAAAAGGATAAAAGGAAAAATATTTTTGTATTTTTGAGGATATGGATTAAAGAATATAAAATAACTTGCGATCAAGCAAGGGTTTAAGAAAAGAAAAACAAAGGAAAACAAATAAACTATAACAAAAGTAAATTAAAAAGCAAAGGAAAAAAGTAAAGTGTTGGAACAAGCCAACACGAGTGTTTCAAAGCTCAAGGAGCTGGAGTACAACCTCGTTATTACACAAATAAATTTCCTAGGGTTACACATCCCTAAGCTCAGGCTTTTGCAAGCCCTTTTGTTGCTCATTGTAGTAGCGGTGGATAATCTCCCACGTTCCATTGGCTACTCCAATCATGGAACTAGGTGGCGAGGTTTGTTGTAGCATCTCAAAGGTTGATGGAGAGGTTGTTCGTGTTTTGAATATTTCCTTCAAGTGCATAGATATCTTCATAGGTGGTGTAGTAGTTTAGTGGCTACACATCTTGTTCGGGTCCTTCTTGTTCTACTTCTTCATATTCTCCTCCTCCCACGGGTATTTCTTATTAGGGTAGATTAGCTTCGACCTGCACGTCATAACGCAAACGTCCCTCCTAGATAGAGAATAAACCGTTAGGCAAAGGAGAAGGGATCAAGTGATCCGCTCCATGTATATTGAAGAAATACCTACCATGATTTTTATAAATCATACCACATGCTCTTAGAGTAGATAGACCGAGACAGTTACTTCCAGTCAATGGTTGGATGTTACCTAGGTTGATGCGAAGTGCGCGTGCAAGAACGGTCACAATTCCTCCTCCACATATGGGTCCACGAGATTGAAGAACTTGATGCTTAAGATAAAACACAAGTAGAGCGCCCAAATTTGGCGTTAAGTTACAATTGATAAGTGCAGATTTTGCGAGGATCAACATTTCCTCCTCATTAACTCTAGTAAACTCACCACGTGCCTGCAATGTGTTAGCAATAACACAGAAGAAAAATCAAATAGCAGGATGATCAATTTGGTTCCCCTTGGGTGTGTGTCCACGAATTCTCATCAAGTTAAAATATTGTAAAGGGGAAGGATCTAAAACAAAAGTAGTTGTGCGTACATCTGTGGTGTTGTTGAAAAACCCAAAGCATTGAGCCCATTGGATGAGTGTCAAAGTATACTCATAGTTCATAAGGCATAATTTAATTCGATCAACTCCGAGCCTTTGTTCCTCGGAACAACCATAAGGATCCACCGTGTGTGTCAAGGTGCTGAAGAACTCAAGCGTCAAGCGACAGTATGTCGCAACATCCTGAAAGACAAAATTGTACAAACCAACATTGTTTCAAAGTAAATTGAAATCAGCACGAATGCCAAGTTGGTAAGGACACGCCCACTTGGTGGACTTAATCTCTCGAATCTTGAGACGATCGAAACGAGTAAGATGGAACTCCTCGGTGAAATCGATGCCAAGTGACTCGGGGGTTAATGTCTCAACGGGTGGTGCACAAGACTCGCATACATCTCACGTGTACGGCTCCCTGTGTTCATCTAATAATAAAAACAAAGTAAAGTAAATAAATATTGATAATATTTTTTTGGTCCAATAGAAACATAGCATAAGTGATTCTCTACACTAACTACAAAACAAACTCCTCTAAAAAAATGCTAAGCATACTTAGTACCAAGATTGAAAGACCAAGACCTATGTCTATATTGACAATGATGAATGATTAAGCCAAGCTTCTGCACAAATAAGTTGGGGATCG
The DNA here is from genome assembly GCA_910589775.1 of Avena eriantha. Lineage (NCBI taxonomy): Eukaryota > Viridiplantae > Streptophyta > Magnoliopsida > Poales > Poaceae > Avena > Avena eriantha. The sequence goes on from OU342741.1 coordinate 112,307,637, forward strand.
GAGGAGAATCATACCTTAGATCAAGTGAGTGCGAAGAATCAAGAAAGATTGAATAAATTTGAAGATCCAATGGAGGTGGTTTGAAGTTTGGAGGAAGAAGAAAGTGAAAATAGATGATTTGAGATTTTTAGGTTACCTCTTCGGGGTGAATATGGCGTCCGCGTCTCGGTACGGGTGGGCGGTACGGCCGGAGCCCGACCGTAATGGGTGACTTACCTTGGGGGCGACGGCTGCTCCCTGGCGGCCCACTAGGTACGGGCGTGCAGTACGGTCGCGCGCGCTCGTACTGCTGGCCGTTAATGCTGTGGTGACTATCATGGAAATGGCCACGGCAGTCGCTGCAGTAGGCAGTGATTGATTGAATCAGGGGCGAGAGCTGGCAGCCATCTGCGGTGCGAGATGGGGGCGGATGCACATGGGTTTACCTAGGTTTGCACCCCGGAGGGTAAAGACCTACTCCTGCTAGATTGGATTAATAGAGAGCGAGTTACAATGGCGGCGAGCTCGATGTCTAAGCAGCGAGTCGCTTGAGGGGGTGTATGATGGAACGTGAGTCCTCAGGATACCCTAGGGAGGTTTATATATGGGGCACCTCGCTAGGGTTTACAGTTTACAACCAAACAGAATATCGATTCGAAGGATTTGACATAATCCGACTGGGCTTCGAATATGCTGTTGGGCCTCCAGTCTCTAGTCGCCAGGCCTTCTCCTTAGTCGCATTCCAGTCGCCGTCCTCCAGGCCCAGTCGCGGGACTTTTGGTCCAATCAGAACGTCCTGCTGAGCATACCCCATCCGGCATATCCCCATCAGTAGTCCCCGAGGCCATCATTGATTCAGATGCAGGTGTCCTATTGGCAGTCGGAGTAGGCGGGTCCAATTTGGACGCCTAGTCGAATCGGCGATGGACTCCGCTGAGACCAAGGAAATTTTCCCCAGGTTCCTAGTCGCTGCTTCGGCGAATGTCATTGTTGTCAAGTTGCTGCTTTGGCGACTGGACAGGGGCCAGTTGCAAGTGAGTCGAATGGAGGAGTTGGACCATCAACCTGTTCAAACTATCCGTTGGATATTCCAACGGTAACTTCGGCGTAATTACCGTGGGTAACGGCTACCCCGAGTTTGGCGGGTAGTATCTCCTTAAAAGGGGAGTAACAAATCAGTCTTGCAGATTCTTCCCCGCATTTTTCATTCTTGCGCATCCATTTTCCCTGTCTTCCCTCGATCCACACCTTTCCAGATCAAGCAACTTTGTTTTCCTTCTTGATGGCACCTCTGAAAGGCTCGTGAGGGAAGTCCAAGTGCTCTGCGGCGCAACTCAGGTCCTTCGAGGATGCCGGGGTCCTCCACAAGGGGAATTGGAGGATTCCCGCGTCTTCCGAGATCGAGCCAAAGCCACGCGCCGACAAATTCATCTACTTCCCAAGCCACCTAGAGAGGGGTTTGGGGTTTCCCACCTCGCTGTTTTTTCGGCGATTCTGCGCATACTATGCGATCAAGCCGTCAGATCTCGGCCCGCACAACATCGAGCAGCTGGCAATCTTTGTCGCCTTCTACAAGTGCTATCTTGGATGCAGGCCATACTTCCCATTGTGGTTGGAGCTCTTCCACGGCCGCATCGGGCGGGAAGGATCCGGCAGCCCGATCTTGGCGGCCGGCAGCGTCACCTTCCAGCTGAAGCCGAAGGCCAATTTCATCAAGCTCATGCTACCGAAGAAGGCCGCGAGCGAGTGGAAGAGGAGATGGTTCTATGTGAAAGAATCTACTCCCCCCGACGAGGTGGCGCTGCCAGAGTTCGTGCGGAGCGAAGCGAGCCCCGCCGGCTGGCGATGGACAGGCTCCCCGACGACCAAAGGATGGCTATCGCGGAGACGATGGACGATCCAGAAGCTGAAGGACCAAGGTTTGTCCTCGGTTAACTTGTACAATTGCTGGCTCGGGCGGCGATTGGTCCCATTGGCAGCTCGACCGTACTGGATGTATGAGTATAGCGAGAAGAACGATCCTTCCCGGACCAGCAAGGAATCGTGGGACGCCAAAGATTACAAGGCCGCCCTGAAGAAGATCACTGACGCGGAATTCACAACCACGTCAGTCGGGCTCGCTTCGTACGTGCCTGTGAAGAATGAAGCCCCCACAGTAAGTTCTTCTCTCTGGATTTTATTTTCAGTCGCAGTTCTTGTGTTACGATTCACAACCGTATCATCTGAAATCTGTTCGTGCCCATTCTCAGCTGTTTTAGGTTTTGGAGGGCTGGCTCCCCCTACTCGACGAGGAGGTTCCCCACGAGTTCGAAGAGGGCGCCTCTCGAGAGTCATCTGAAGAAGAAGAGTAAGAGGTGGAAGCTCCTCTCCTAGCGCCTGCGGCTCGCAAGACTCGCACGTAGAAGAAACGCGAGCTCAAGGCAAGCCGTAGTATTGAAGAAGGCGAAGACGGTTACGAAATCTTGCAAGAGCATACTTCTCGGCGAATAGCCACGCCGGCGAAAACCTCGCGCAAGCCAAAGTCGCTACCAAAGAAAGCGGCGTCGCTGTCCAGGTCGGCGGCGGTGTTTGAGTCGGACAACGAGTCCGAGGACGACACGGCTGAGACCTCGCGCAAGATCCCGGAGGGCGCAGTTCTGATGAAGGGATTGGAAGCTAAGGGCATCGAAGCAGCGAAGGAGGTTCCTCTCGCGGTGATCGCGCCATCGGCTCTGTCGGCGCCGGATCAGGAAGCGGCCAAGGCCGTAGTTTCAAAGTTGCCACAACCATCAAGAGCGGCCGTATCTTCAGAGCCGGAGATTCCAGTGACCGCGGCTTCATCATCAAGGAAACCCGCGGTGTCGTGGGCTTCAGATGTCTTTGAGAGAGGTCTCATGCGTAAGCTGGGGCCGGAATTAGACAAGCCTGCCCACATCAGCACCGGGTTGCGTGTCCTCCTAGTCTCCAAGTAATCTTCGAATTTTTCCTTCCAGATCATGTTCCGTTTTTGTGTTATCTCTATGCTGACTTTGGAGATTTTGGCAGGTCCGGCGTCAAGAAGATTGGTCGCCCTTCGGTGGCAAAGATTCCGCCAGTCACCACCACAGTAGAGGGCGACCTCCCCAAGAAGAGGAAGCCTGCTAAAGGCGTTGCGACTGTGGAGGGTGCGAAGAAGAGTAGGGGCAGTGCCGACGATGCTGTGGCGAAGGATAGCGCCAAGGGGGGTGATCTTCCTGCAGTCGTCGAAGAGGTGGTGGTCACCCAATCGACACCAGCCACGAGCACTCCGATGATAGAACCATCAGCTCCAGTAACCAGTGCCCCGTCCAGAGCCTCTGCAACTTTTCCTCGCTTTATGGCGAAGGGGTTTCCGGGCGTGGCAGACAACTAGTCTCCACAGAGCCCAGAGATCATCGGCGAAGATGCTGGGCCTCGTCGCGGGCGTACCTCCTTCATTGTCCCTTTGATGGATGTCGGAGAACTTCACAAGATGCTTGGCGCCGCCATTCAGGTACGTCCAGTCCCTGAGTGTCTAGTCGCTGAATTTCAGCGACTAGGCACTGAGCTTCTTCTAGTCTCCAGTCCCCGAGTTCCTGGTCGCTGAATTTCAGCGGCTAGGAACTAAATTTCTATTTCTGTAAAATCTGACTTTTTGCTCTTTTTGCAGGGCTTGCAGAGGGAGTCGACGGATCGATAGGCCGCAAAAGAGCGTCTGGAGCAGGATCTGCGCGTGGCGCAAGAGGCGAACCGGCGACTCCAGGAGACTACTGGTGAGTACTTGATTCGCTTTTTAGCTATGACCTGTTGGTGTTCCATCATGTTGACTATTTTTCTTTTCTGTTCATATGGTATTCCGGATGCGATTGCCAATGCTCGTGAAGGGTACGTTCCAATTGCCGAGATGGACTTGGCGAATGGGCGAATCGCCTCGCTGGTCAAGGAGTTGGAGGAGGCAAAAGCGGCCTCGATTTCTTTTGAAGATAGAGCGAAGGCTGCGGTTGTTGCGGCTGAAGAGGAACAGAAGGCCACGGACTCGATCATCCTGGGGCTACAGAGCGATCACGCCGCCCTGGAGAAGCATGTCACCGAGAACTGCCGAAAGCTACTTGGTGAGTCTCTGTTCTATTGCTTAACATCTGTGGCGAGTCCTCGACTAGGGGAATCCATAGTGTCACTGACGTCTAATATTGCAGCTGTGATAGGGCAAAGCGACCCAGTGGTGCAGGCCTTCAACACCTCGCAGTGCGTGACTGCCATGGTGAACGCGGCCACCACCTCAGCGTTGTGCATCCAAGCAGTCCTTCAAGGGATGTCCCCCACCGAGGTTATTCCTGGGGGACTGACTGAGGTGTGGCGCTATCTGGAGGAGGCGCCCAGCATTGTGGAGTGGATGGCACGCTCAACTTTCAGGCGGGGGGGCACCACAACATTGAGCCTGGGTCTTGCCCATTTCCCTGACGATTTTGACCTCGACGATGTCACCAGTGGCTACCCTTCGGCGACTGGTATGGTGGAGATGTCGAAGGTACTGAAGCTGACCGCCAAGGCCACCCCCTTTGCTAATCGGGTGTTGGCGATGGGGGACCTTCTGCCGTATCAGGAGACAATGGTGGTGCCTGGCGACCCCGAGCCGGAGCATCGTGATCTGAAGTCAGAGCAGCCCTTCCGGTCGGCGCTATCAAAGTTGCTGACGACCTACCCGACGAATCCATGGCAACCTTTCATCCGTGTCAAGGGTGGTGGAGATGCTTCTTTGTCAGGGTCTGCGAAATAGATAGCGTATTTGGGCAGTTTGTAATATGTGCCAAGTGGCAACTTTTGTAATATGAACGATATTTTGAGTAAGAGGACTCAATCGACTCGCAATGCAAGCTTGATTGTGTGGTGTGTTTAAATTATTTGTTTGGGCGAGTCCTCAAGCGCGTCCGCCCTTTAATGGGGTGTAACTCGTTTGTATACATATGTGTTTTCTTTCGATTGTGCGTTGTTTGTCCCTTGCGTCTTCTGAAGGGGCGAGTCCCCGAGCACGAGTGGGATTGTTTGTAGGCGAGTCCCCGAGCGTAGTACTTAGCCGTTTTGGGCGCCTGCCTGTTGCAAGTTACTAGTGCGTTGTTTGTAACATGTCTCCTCCCCTGGCTCGGAGAACCAGTCGCTGGGCGAGTCCAAGGCAGCTCTCTTACTTGGTGTGTTCCCGAGCCGCGTAAGGGTTCTATATTTGCGGAGTCCCTGTGCGTGGTACTTAACCGTTCGAGTCGCTTTGCACGAGGATGGGAGGGACAGGTCACTGTGAGAAACATATACCGGTCGTCTTGGCCCGGTAGGCTAGTCGAGCTAGGCGACTCCGATGGTGGCTCCGAGTTGGCGTATTCGTGGACGTCCTAAGGCCCAAATATTTTCGGTGCCCTTAGGCCACACTACTTAGCCGTGCCAGTCGCTCGACCAAGGGTTGACTTCTGTGGGTAGCGTATTGCTAATTTTACGAGTGCGAGTGGCACAAGGATATGGCGAGTAGACACAATTTTGTGATCCGAATGAATTTCATTATATATGTCAGCTGAGTACATGTTTGAGTTCTATGTATAGAACTTTCGGAGGAGGTTTACATTCCATGGCCTCCCGACCTCGAGCTGGTTGTTGCCTCGTATGTCGATGAGGTAGTAGGCGTCATTGCCGAGGACTCGCCCTATGGCGAATGGCCCCTCCCATGGGGGGAGAGTTTGTGCATGCCCTTCTTGTCCTGAGCTAGTCGTAGGACCAGATCGCCCTCCTGGAAGGTGCGAGTCCGGAATCGGCGGCTATGGTAGCGGCGGAGTCCCTGCTGGTAGATGGCGGTGCGGGAGCGAGCCAGGTCGCGTGCCTCGTCGATTTGGTCGATGCTGTCTTGGCGGGCGGTCTCGTTTGTCGCCTCGACGTAATTGGCGACTCGAGGTGAGTCGTGCTCCAGGTCGGTTGGCATTACGGCTTTGGCGCCGTACACCATGAAGAAGGGTGTGAACCCGGTGGAGTGATTGATGGACGTGCGGATCCCCCACATGACAGAAGGGAGTTCTTCGACCCAGCATCCTGGGGTGCACTCGAGGGGCACCTGGAGTCGCGGCTTGAGCCCGTGGAGGGCGCTCTGGTTGGCGCGTTCTTCTTGGTCGTTCGACCCCGGGTGGGTGACTGAAGCGAGGTCGAGTCGTATGTCGTGTTCTTCGCAAAATTCTGCCATGGCGCCCTTGGTGAAGTTGGTGTCGTTGTCCGTTATGATGCTATGCGGGTAGCCATACCGGTAGATGAGATCGTGTAGGAACTTGGTGGCCGTCTTGCCGTCGCACTTCTTGATCGGCTTGGCTTCGACCCATTTGGTGAACTTGTCGACTGCGACCAAGAGGTGGGTGAAGCCGGATGGGGCCTTTTTGAACGGGCCGACCATGTGCATGCCCCAGACAGCGAATGGCCATGTGATGGGGATGGTCTTAAGGGCCGAACCAGGGAGGTGCGTCTAGTTGGCGTACTTCTGGCACCCGACGCATCGTTGGACGATGTTGGTTCGTCGGCATGCGCGGTGAGCCAGTAGAAGCCGTGCCGCATGGCCTTGGCGACCAGCGACTTGGAACCGGCGTGATGGCCGCAGTCGCCGGCGTGGGTGTCCTAGAGAATCTTGTGGCCTTCTTCCGGTTGTATGCAGTGCTGGAACACGCCGGTCACGCTACGTTTGTGTAGCTCGCCGTTGATGATGACGAAGGACTTGCAACCGCGCACGATCATTCGTGCCTCCGTCTCATTGCTTGGGAGGATCTTGTGCTCGAGGAAGGCGACGTATGGTGTCGTCCAGTTGCTGGGCTCCACGATCATGGCGACTAGGGCCGGCTCGGGTTGTAGTGTTATCCCGATGTCTATCTCCTTCGGTGGGCAAACCGACGGTTTGTGGATGATGTCGAGGAAGACACCTGCAGGTGGTGTCTACCGAGCCGAGCCGATGCGGGAAAGGGCATCTGCCTCCTCGTTCTTTCATTTGTCGATCACTCGACGAAGTAGCCATCGAAGTGTCCTCCCAGCTGGTCTACCGCTTGGCGGTACGCGATCATTGTTGGAGAGATGGGGTCACAAGTTCCAGCGACCTGGCCGGCGACCAGATCGAAGTCGTCGTAGGACCGTAGGCGGTTGATGTTCATCTCCTTGGTGGCCCACATGCCATGGAGGAGGGCCTCGTATTCTATCATGTTGTTGGTGCAGGGCTTGAAGTTGAGGTGGAGCACGTAGCGGAGCTTGTCTCCTTTGGGGGAGGTCAATATGACCCCGGCCCTTGCACCGTCGGTGTTCTTGGAGCCGTCGAAGTGGAGCGACCAGTAGTGGAGGTATGGTAGATTCTCCGGCTGTTGCGCTTCTTCCCAATCTGCGAGGAAATCAGCTAGGGCTTGTGACTTGATTGCTTTGCGGGGCTTGTATTTGATGTTGTGGGCGCTGATTTCGACGGCCCACTGAGCGACTCGCCCAGTCGCCTCGGGATTGCGTATTATATCCTATAGAGGTGCGGAGGAGACCACCGTGATTGGGTGCTCCTGGAAATAATGAGGGAGTCGCCGTAGAGCTCGGAATACTGCATACACCAGTTTCTGGTACTACGGGTAGTGTTGTCGTGAGTCTGTCAGGACTTTGCTGATGTAGTAGACAGGGCGCTGTATGGGGCACTCCTTGCCCTCCTCTGACCATTCGACGACCATCACGGCGCTGACGACTCGAGTGGAGGCCGCCACGTAGACGAGCATGGGATCTTTGTCGATTGGGGCGACAAGGAGTGGAGCCGCGAGTAGCACTTCTTTGAGTGCTTTGAGTGCATCGTCCAGCTCCGCGTCCCATTAGAACGTGGGGTTCTTGCACATCAGGCGATAGAGAGGCATTGCCTTCTCGCCTAGTCGGGGGATGAAGCGACTGAGAGCCGCGACTCACCCAGCCAACTTCTGGACGTCACGCAGGCACTCGGGTTTTCCGAGTCGCGTGATGGTGTTGATATTGGTGGGGTTGGCTTCTTGCTTGGAGACTACATATCCCAGTAGCTGTCCGATGGGGACGCCGAAGGTGCACTTTCCTGGGTTCAGCTTGATGTTGTACCTCCGCAGATTTGCGAAGGTTTCAGCCAGGTCGGCAAGCAGGTCGTCCTGGCGGGTGGATTTTACCACCACGTCGTCGATGTAGACGTGAATGTTGCGGCCAATTTGGTCGCGAGGCACTCCTGCATGCACCTTTGGTATGTGGTGCCGACGTTCTTGAGGCCGAACGTCATGGCCGTGTAGCAGAAGGCGCCGAATGGCGTGATGAACGCGGTCTTCTCCTCATCCTCGACCGCCATTTTGATCTGGTTGTAACCAGAGTATGCATCGAAGAAGCACAACGACTCCGTTCCTATGGTCGAGTCGATGATCTGATCGATGCGCGGTTGGACGAACTCCTCCTTTGGGCAGGTGCTATTGAGGTTGGTGTAATCGATAGACATTCTCCACGTGTTGTTCTTTTTCAGGACCATGACTGGGTTTGCCAGCCACTTGGGGTATTTAATTGGCCAAATGAAGCATGCGGCTAGCAGGCGTTGTACTTCTTTGGCGATTTCTCGACGGCGCTCTTCATTGAAGGGCTGTAGCGACTGCTTTACTAGCCGCACTTTGGGGTCGGCGTTTAATTTGTGCTCAGCGAGTTCCCTCGGGACACCTGGCATGTCAGATGGTTTCCATGCGAAGATGTTTTACGATTCTCATGGGGGAAATCGATGAGCACGCTTTCCTATGCGGGGCTCATGTGCGTCCTGATGGTGACCATCTGGCTGGGGTCGCCCGGGACGAGCTCGACGGTGCAGGTATGTGTGGTCGCCTCGAATGTGGAGTTCATGGCGGTTGGCTTCTTCAGGATGGTGGGGTCGTCCTTGTTGATGTTACCCGCGTATTTCACGAGCTCTTCCGCATGGTCAGTTTCCGCGGCGATGACGGCGTCGGCGAGCTCGGCGCATTTGTCCTCGCATTCCACGGCCATATCGGGGTTGTCGTGGACGGTGAAGATGCCGCTTGGCCCTGGAAGCTTCATCATGTTGTAGGCGTAGTGTGGGGTCGCCATGAATTTGGCGAACGCCTGGCGACCCAGGACGCAGTGGTAGGGGCTTCGGAAGTTCACCAGCTCGAACACGATCCTCTCCGTGCAGTAGTTTGCCGGTGTGCCGAAGGTGACTGACAGTGTCACTTTTCCGATCGGATACGCCTTCCGACCGGGGATGATGTCGTGGAAGGTTGTTAGGGTTGGCTCAATGGCTGCTTCTGGGAGCTGGAGCCTCTTGAACGTGTCCAGATACATGATGTTGATGGAGCTCCCGCCGTCCATCAGTGTCTTGGGCAGCCAGTAGTCAGACACCTTGGGCCTGACCACCAGGGCGACTCACCCTGGATATTCGATCCTGGGCGCGTGGTCTTGGCGACTCTAGGTGATGCTTTGCTCGGACCAGTTGAGGAAGCGGGGGATGTCGACTTGGGTCACCGCATTGACAGTGACCGCGTGGGTGAGCACCGTCTTCTCGCGCTTGGTGCCGAGCCCGGTGAAGGTGTGTAGCGAGCCGACGGCGTTGCCGAAGCCACCGGCGTTTCCGTTGTCTTGTTGGGGTCCTCCCTTGCTCGCCTTGCCTTTTCGATCTCTTTGAGAGAGTGGCAGTCCGCGGTGGTGTGGGTGGCGGGTTTTCCCTCCCTGCTGTGGTAGATGCAGGGCTAGTTGAGCAGGGCAGCAGGGTTGAATTTCGGCCTCGCCGTGTTGTTGGCGCGATAGTTTCCGTTGTCGCGATAATTTCCTCCGTCGCGGCGGTAGCTCTTGGGGTCGCGTTGGCCGTAGCCGACATTGGCGACGAAGTCGACTCGCCCATCCGTGCGGCGCTTGCCGGTGATGCGGGTGTTGCTGTAGCGCATGTCACGCTGTCGCCTGCTGTCGTGGCCGTTGGTGTGGTGTCTTCCTCCTGAGTCATCGTCGAAGTCTTAGTTGGGGTCCTCCTCCGCGTAGCGCTTAGCGATCTCGAGGAGGTCGGGGATGTTGTCGATCGTCCGGTAGACCCGCTTGATCTTAGTGACCAGGGGTTCGTACTGGCACGCGTTCTTGAAGCAATGTATCGTTGTGTCTGGGTGGATGCCGGAATCATTGATCCACAGTTCTTGCCACCTTTGAATCCAGTGGCGGGTCGACTCGCGTTGTCCTTGGATGCACCGCTCCAGGTCTTCGATGGTGGTGGCGCGGGTGTAGGAGCCCTCGAAGTGCCTGACGAAGGCATCCCGCATTTCCTCCCAGGAGTCGATGATGTCGGCGGGGAGGGTGTTGATCCATTGCCGGGTCGCACCCTCCATCATCAGGGGGAGGTAGCGAGCGGCGAGCAGGTCAGTGTGGCCGGCAATTCCCATCGCCATGAGGTATGTGTCCAGCCACACTGTTGGGTCGTACGTTGGATCATACTTTTTGATCTCCTTGGGCACCTTGAAGTTGGCGGGGTACTTTTCCCCTCTGATCATTGGCCCAAAGCATTGGGGGCCGACTCGGTTGAGCGAACCCCTGGGTTCGGGGTCGCCACGATTACTAAGGGTGTGCCTCAAGTCGTTGGGCTGGCGCGCCCGCCAAGCCTGGTTGTTGACGATGTGCGTGCGGGCCTCGATGGGCTTCCCGTTGGTGGCGACCCTGTTGTTCACCGATCGCGGCTCGTTGGTGGAGAGCGCGAGGTTGGCGGTCCGTGGCTAGTTCGCCAGGGGTTGCGGGGGTGGGCAGGTCACGGCATTGGCGATAGTGGGGTGGCCGCTTGAGGCCGCCCTGCTTGCCGAGGAGCGGGAATACATCCGACCCCGCGGGTTGACTCCCGCGGCTTGTTGCTCGACGACCCTGGCGAGTAGGGCCTTAGCGTATTGGATCTGCAGCGCGCCTTCTCCCTAGACGTCGAGGTTGGCGACCGCGGTGTCGGCCACGACGACGTTGTCCATCGGGGTGGAGTAGAGTGGAAGTCCGTTTGCGTCGCGGGCCTGTGGCGAGATGATGATCCATGGTTGGTCCGGCGGGGGTGCGCGGCCAATGGGTGGTGCAGGGGCCCCGGCCGCCGGTGCGCCGGGTGGTGGTCGGTTGCTTCCACCTGGTGGCGCGTTCTCGCAGTACTTGCGCTCGACTGCACGTGCGGGGTCGCTTTTGTCGTTGAAGTTTAGGACGCGGCCTTGGAGGTTGGAGTCCAGGCGGGTCCTGATGCGGCGCTGGTGATAGAGCGCTAGCTCCCGCGCCATTTCCCGCTCGAGGCGGTATCTCTCGTGCTCGGTGAGCTCATTGCGCTGAGCCTCCGCGAGTCGTAGGTGGGCCTCCTCCACCTCTGTGGCCGTGGCAGTCGGCGGGATCGACGTGGAGAACGGATCTAGTAGGGCGGCCGTGCTGCCCGCCATGTATATCACATTGAAGAGATTGGGTCTGGCACGGAAGTCCTCGGGGGACTCTGAGCTAGAGTCGGAGTTAAAGATCCCTAAGATGGAGGAGTCCTCGAAGTCCTCGGGGTTGGATACTCGCGTGATGGAGTCCTCCCGTGATGCAGCGGTGATAAATCCATCAAGCGAGGCAGGGGTCGCGGAGTCGGCGTCGTTGTGGAGGGCCACGTCATCTATGTCGGCGTTAGTCCCGGTCGCACTGCTAGCGGCCGAGTCGTACTTGGTGGCAAGCATCCTGATGGAGCGGACCTACTCCTCCGAGAGCAGATCACGGTGCGGCGGCGATCCGCCGACGATCACCGTCGCCGCTGGGTGGACCGTGCCAGTGAATCCGACAAAGAGGTTGATGGAGCCAACTGGCATCACCGCGCCGTGGGTGATCGAGCGCGACGCCGAGATGTAGCTGCTGGGCAGGATCTGTAAGATCCCGCTGATGGCGATCATGCGGCCGGTGGCGAGCGGCCGACCGATCAGTGAGTAGGGTCTTGCCGCAGAACTCAGGCCAGTCCGGCTATGCTGCATGGTGGGCACCACTGTCGTGGAAATGGCCACGGCAGTCGCTGTAGTCGGCGGCGATTGATTGAATCGGGGGCGAGAGCTGGCGGCCATCTACGGTGCGAGATGGGGGCGGATGCACATGGATTTACCCAGGTTCAGCCCCCCAGAGGGTAAAGACCTACTCCTGCTAGATTGGATTAATAGAGAGCGAGTTACAATGGCGGCGAGCTTGGCATCTAAGCAGCGAGTCGCTTGAGGGGGTGTATGATGGAACGTGAGTCCTCAGGATACCCTAGGGAGGTATATATATGGGGCACCTCACTAGGGTTTACAGTTTACAACCGAACAGATTATCGATTCGGAGGATTTGACCTAATCCGACTAGGCTTCGAATATGTTGTTGGGCCTCCAGTCTCTAGTCGCCAGGCCTTCTCCTTAGTCGCATTCTAGACACCATCCTGCAGGCCCACTTGCGAGACTTTTGGTCCAATCGGAACGTCCTGCTGAGCATACCCCATCTGGCATATCCCCATCAGTAACTTTGCTTGAAAGCTGATGTTTGCTGGGGGTATGGTACGGGCGCGTCCGTCCGTGCCAGTGGTCGTTATCGACACTGATTCCTTCGACAAACATCAAAATTTATATCTCCCTTTGCCTTGAGGTGGTACGGGCACACGGTACAGTCCAATCCGGCCGTACCAGTGGTCGTTATCGACACTGTGAACTACAAAAACTCAAAGAATTTTATTAGTATCTCCATGCGCCTTTGCACATCTTATCAAATGGTTAGATACTAGCAAAAACACTAAGTAATGATCCAACAATACTTCTTAGCCATGTGTTAGTAAAATAAAATATAGAGGATTACCTTATTTCTCCTCCTCTCTCCATAGGTCTTCTTAAACATTCTTTATTAAAAATAAATAAAAAAACAAAACAAACTAACACAAAATAAAACATTATAAATAAAAACTTAGAGAAACTTTATTTCACATGGGTTGCCTCCCATGACGCGCTTCTAGTTAAGGTCAATTAGCTTGACCTTGATGGCAATCACTTAGGTTTGAGGATTGGAATTCCTACTCCAAAATAGTTTGCTTTTAAAGTAATTACACCATCATCATCATTAGGCTTGACCTTCTTTTTCCTAGGGAAGTGGACTACAAAAAGATCTCTAGATGGTAGCCCTATTCATACATTCCCTTCATGTAAATTAATCAAGGATTTAATAGTTCTTAGGAATGGCCTACCTAGAATTATAGGTGCTATGGGATCTTCAGACATGTCCACAATAAGAAGATCAATAAGAGTGGGACTACCTTTAATTTCAACAACTATATTTTCTTTGATCCCAATAGCTTGTTTATAAGTTAAATCAGCTAGATGGAGTCTTAATTCAGTTATAAATAATGGCCCCAAGTTTAACTTATTGAATAGGCTTTTAGAAATTGTTGAGACGTTTGCACCAAGATCACAAAGTGTAGATATCTCATTAACTCCCAACTTAATTTTAATAGTGGGCTCAAATATATCATCTAGCTTAGCCAGAAGCTTATCAGCTAGTCTTTATACTCCATCTCTAAATCATGAACTTTAGATGCTACTTGTTGTATAAATTGTTCGTACATAGCATCATTACCTTGTTCTATACCTGGATTCTTAACGGTGATCATCTTCAATAGATCTTTCACGGTATATTCCGGTGTTGGCGTGTTGCTATAATCCAGCTCTTTAGGATTTTCATCATTGGTTACCACCCTCATCATTTTGAGGTCTTCTACCAGATTTGGCTCGGGTTTGCCAGCGAACTTTGCTAGTATGAGAGCTTGGCTCTTGGCTAGTTTACCCAACTCAGCCTCCACGGTATTTGTTCTTTCCTATAGAGCCTGCACATCATTTCTAATTGCAATGACCTGGTTAGATAATCTTCCTAAACTACTTTCATGGTTCTCCGTAATCTTAATAAGCATATCGTTTTGTTCGGTTTGAGCTTGCATAAATGTTCTAAAAGTTTGCTGAAACAGGAGATTGCCATGATTTGCTCTATTAGTATTATCATAATTATTATAAGGATCTCCTGCAGGATTAGTATGATATTTTTGGACATTAGAAGCATAATTATTTTTCCATGCAAGATTAAAAGGAGTGTGAGCTATAAAATTAACATCAATGATATCAATAGTGATAGCATTAACTTGGGTATCTTCCTTACCCTTGACTAAGCTAAGCAACTCATCTACCTTAGATGTAAGCTCCTCATTGTTTACCTCGGTAATTGAACTTACTCTCTTCGAGGTTCTTTCCACATGCCATTAGGTATGGTTATTTTGCATATCATCAAGTAACTTCTTTGTAGAACTCACATGCTTTCCCATGATCGTTCCTCCTGCTGCAGTATCTAGCATATACTTAGACATTAGGTTAAGACCATTATAAAATAAATGCAATATAAGCTATTCTTCCATCCCATGATTAGGATAGTTCATTACGGCCTCTTTCATCCTTTCCCACGCAAGCGCTAGTGGCTCACGGTCTTCTTGTCTAAAGTTTGTAATGTTGGATCTTAGTTGCATAGTCTTAGCTGGGGGAAAAATTAAGTCATAAACAAATTAGTGCATTCCTCCCAAGATTTAATAGTGCCCTTTGGTAGAGCTAGCAACCAATCCTTAGCCTTTCCTCTAAGAGAGAAAGGGAATAATCTTAGCTTAACAACATTTGGATCTACATCCTTAATACGCATCATGTCACCAATTTCAGTAAAAGTATTTAAGTGCAATCCCAAATCCTTAGAAGATGAATCCCCAAATTGGTTTTGTTGAACCAAACTTAAAAGGTTAGGTTTTATCTCATATGTTTCCGCATCAACTACGGGTTGAGTGATGGGTGCACGAATAAAATCGTGGGAGTAGCATACTCCCCAATCTCTTTTGAGCCACGACTCTTATCTTTTTGGTAATTTTTAAGTAATGAAAATGAATAATAAGTAACTAATTTTTTGGGGTTTTCAAATAGATAACAAGAAAGTAAACTAATAACAAGAATTAAACTACAACTAATAATAAAACTAAAAACAAGGTCTCTAATGACCTCACCAGGATGGCGAAATTGCTTCCCCGGCAACTGCGCTAGAAAAAGGGTTGATACCTTCGATCCGGATTCACGGATGTAGTATAATAGCTTTTTCCCTAGAAGACCTAGGTTTAATCAAACCTCAGAAAGAACTACTAAAAGGTAATAAAAAGGACACGTCTACAAGACTTTGTTTGTTCGTTTTACCTTAGTTAACCAGACCAATCTAGTTTACTTAATAACGGGTTTGAATCAATGGAATGAGATAGTCCAGGGTTGAAGATCCACCTGCAGCTGCACATCAAATGGGATAAACGATAATAATAAGCATAGTCATGTATAGTGTTTGTATTGAGATAATGTTTTGTGGGCAACACATCCTAATATTCTAGAGCCCTCGTGATACAGCGGGCATAGCAATAGACTTTTAATCCAACCGAGAGTACACCGAAGCCACGGATTACAAACGATTATTAAGTGTAAACACAAATCAAAGCTTTAAGTGGTGATGTTGTTGTTGATCCTGAATGGGGCGCTAAGAAAAGACCGTACTTCCCTTTCTGTCACTGAGTTTCCTATGAGATCGCCACTAGTCAAGTATCTCACCTCAAGACTTTATCAATCTATGGGATCTTGGGTACCTACAAGTCCACAGGTCGAGACGAGAGACGAAGAAACAAAAGATACAAATCAAGAATCCAAACAAAATACAATTCTCCCATGATCTAGATGCACATAATTGTTGCGAGGTTTCTCCCCAACCCGCTGCCGGTGAGGACTACTAACTCATAACAAATAGATCGGAGATAGAAAACATCATGAAAATACTTAGATCGAAATCAAATATTCTTACAATGGTCGCCAAATCACAAGGAGATCTAAAAGTACAAAGCAATGGCTATGGCTAGTGGAGGGATGGATGGTGAAAGTGATGAACAATGGTGTGGATCTCCTTTGGTGGTCTTGTGATGTAATCTGAGAATGGCGGCTCTCTAGCCGACGGCTGGAGCCTCGAAATATATAGGCGTCCTCACGAAATTTGTAGGGTTTGACGAGACGAAGCCGTCGCCACTTGGTACGGGCGGGTGGTACAGGAGGATTGCGCCCGTACTAGTGGTCGTTAAGCTTGCAGACGCCCTAGTTGGCTTCTCCAATTACTTGACCATGTGTACTTCCTCAAAAATACTTCATTATAACTGTTTATTTCGCCTTAAAAGCAGTGATTTCTTGCACAACATAAATCAAAGAAGGGATTTTCATATCTTTGCAATTATTAGTCATTAGTGGCAAAAGTTAAGAGTTTCTTTGGCAATTGCTTGACCAAAAAACAACGTTTAAACGCAGTGAAAGATGGCAAAAATCGGAGCCATCACTAGGCTCAACGCTTGAGGCCCATCTAGGCTGTATCCCAATTTCCACATGGATCTGATCCACATGGGCTCCTTTCACTTAAGTGTGTGACCCTGTAGGTTCACGCACACCTGGACACGACACGCGTCACCACTTCAAGTCAATAGCTGGTACTGGCCTCTAGCAAGACGTGCCAACTCCCAAGTGTTGTAAAGTCAAAAGACAAACTTCTCAATGTGACTTTTATCCAAGTCCATTTGCCTCACGATATACCTATTGAGCTATAGGCGAGTAGTTTCCATCCCTTCAATAGCTCAACTCTCTTCTAGTTCCGTGAATATACGATTCACTGGACTAACACTTAGTCCAACTCCTTGGTTAACACTTAACCAAGTCGTGCATGGCCATGCTTCCGAATTATATCACACGAGAGGGCCCAGAGAATATCTCTCCATTACGAAGGGAAAAATCCCATCTTGATAATCCACATCACGCAGCTTGATTCACAACCAGCCCGAACTCTGCCTTTATAACTGCCCATTTACGAAACATCGTTTAATAGAACCTAAGTTGGCGATCCACAACTCGGATCATGCGATCATCTCAGGTCAAAGGATTCCATTGCTTGAGACTACAAATGACAACATGCTCGTTGCATCTCAATCGTGGGCCAGTCCGACTCACCAAACTCTTCAGCCGAGTCCGTGTAAGTCAGAATAGCATCTCCATGCCCATTACAAGTGGATCCTAGTCATCAGCCGACTTTCACAATTAGTCTAAGTTGTGAGTCCAGCACAACCTCAACGACTAAGGACATCTAGTATGAACATATAGTTTCACAACTGAATCACATATTTAACGATAAATATCACATGTTCATACAAGGAGAACTTAATAACTTTATGAATACATTGAGAATTACATCATACATGATTGCCTCTAGGGCATATACAATAACCACCTAGGGAGAAAATATCACGTATATATATGTGAGGTACCTCCCAAGATGTGGAGCCAGAAAACCCGCAAGATAAAAAACGGAATGAAATATATAAGGGAAATCCCTTTTTAATGAACTAGAGCTTGTTATGAATATAACCACAAGCTATAGATCCTCACATGGATAAGATCCAAACAACAACCAAGAAAGATGATGCAACAATGCAAAGGTTTGAGATCTCTCCGAAGGAAACAAACGAGCTACTCACTCGAGAGCTCCTCTTGATAGTACGGCTATCTATCCTAAACCCGGTCTCCCAACAAACTACAAGAGACCGACAAAATAGAAAACATATCAAGATCATACCTTTGTCTTCAACATTCCACTTGAGCTTAATGTATACGATCTTGTCTTCCTCAAGACGGAACACCTTCTTGATTGCATTTTGTCATGCTCGCTTGATGGAGACTTGCGAATTGCTCCCCCATACTCCATGGGGAAACCTCTTCTTTGAACTTTTCTTCATCACTCCATGATCACCGAGGATGACAAGCTTCAAGCATGAGATCTTCTAGAGATGGCACATTTTGAGCTTACACTTATTCATTTCTTATTGAGTGTTGATCCATATTGAATTAACTCTTTGCACTTGTCTTGATCAACCTCCAAACTTTTTTCTTTTTTTAACAAGATTCCAATAGGTCCAAAGCCCTTAGACATTTCGTCTTCTTATTCATCTCTTCATATTTCAACCTTGAAACCAACACATGGCCCAAGCGATGCCAATGGACAAATTCTGCAAGTAAAACTCTATTCAAACATTAGTCTATAGATATTGTCATTAATTAACAAAACCGCACGTGGGGGCATGCATGCCCTTTCAATAACATCCCAAAAGTTTGGCTTGTTCATGATGATGTTGAAGGACTATACACTCCTGTTTGAATGGCCATTGTTCTACATTGGCTTGATGCAGACACGAAAAATATCCATCACTACGTACCTTAGCTTTGTTCTTTGCAATGAAAGAAGAAGAAATATTGAAGAACAAATTGAGAAAGAACTACAAAATAAAACCCTGTTTGTACAATAAACTAAGTCGGGAAAATGCAGAGCAAGAAAATCTCACCGTAGATATGGAAAAGCACACTCTAATTCCGTGTATGAACAATCGATGAAAGATTAGAGTAAATCCAAAAAAATAAATCGGATAGAAAGAAGGGTACGGGAGAAGGAAGAACCCGTGGCAGAGCTCCGTACGAACTGCCGCTGGATCTGCTGTTTGCTGTAGTTTTCCCTCCTCTTTATCTAGGGACGGTTCAAATATCTAACCGCCTCCCCCGTGACCACTCTTAGAGAGGGTTCTCTTTACAACCCTTTTGAAGTCTATTTCCAGGGGCTGCATGTCCGCTCTTACTGTAACTGCACGTGTCAGACCAACCCTTATACTCGACTTCTAATAATGACCATCTCTTGTTCCTTACTATTAGAGACAATGATTTTTGTTGCCCGTCTAAGGTCATTGGTTGAGCCGATTTTGCATAGTAGCCGCCTCCGTAGGGTTATTTTTCGAGGTAGTTATTATTTTGAACCGTCTCTGAGTTTCTTAGAGGCGGTCAGTAAATTAAAACCGGCTGAGGATGACGAATAGAGGAGGGGTTCTTTGAACTTGGCAAAAACCGTCCGTGGCACAATCTCTAAGTACTGAGTTTGTATTAGTGACCACTGACCCTCACCAGTGTTCTTTTGCTTCTCGATTTTACCTGCCTCACGACGCGGGCCACAGTGAGACAACAATGGCGATTGCAAGACCGTAGTGGCGTGCGCTGGTGAATGGAAAGTTTGGTGGAGCGATTTGGAGTGCATGTAGGTGTGGTCTTTTAGAGGTCGGGAGAAATCTTTGTCGTCTCGGCACCAACGCGGTGACGCCTGCGGGTGCCACCTTCCTTCATGAAGGACGTCAGGGGTACCTCTTTCCCACCCCCATAGCAAACCGAGGGAAATCCTAGGATGTGTACCGGGGTAATCCTAGGAATGGCTCGGGCAGAAGCGTCATCATCGTCACTTCTATTATTGGAGGTTTTGCTTGGTTCACGGCGCTTCGGAGCCATAGAAACGTGGTGGAAATTCTTCGGGGGCATGACGGTTGAGAGTCATCTTCGTCTTCGTCTTCGTCGGACTGTCCTTGTCGGCATTGTTTTTTCTTTTTTTTACGCTCAGATTGTTTTGTTTTCACCAACAGTGGTATCCCTGTTATATTGGTTGATTGCTATATTAATATAGTGGGATGAAAGCCTGTTTTGAGTATATTACAATTACAATTTTTAGCAAGAAGATATTTTAATGGATGACACGACGTATGGATAGTGCATGAGGTCTTTCACAATGGGTGTTTCTTAGCGCGGTATTCTAGGTATTTTTATTATGTGGCATCCTATTTATTCAAGAAAGAGATGGTTGTTGTATCTACAACCCTTGCGCGCTATCATAGGCAAAAAACTTGCTAGTCCAATCATACATATGCATGAGACTAAAATTATTAAATGCAACCCTCGTAAGGAACAACGTCTAATATACATTCTATTATGAGTAGTTGTTTATTAAATTTTAACGACTCATATGATAACGAGACTCTCCATTGTGAAAAGCCTCATGTATAATATTTAGTTCATCAATACTATTTGATTGTTGTGCTTTAAATGGTGTTGATGGTTCTTGGAATACTATTACGGAAAATACTTTTTATGTTAAAATTACAACTGTCATCTATCTATCTATCTGTAAAAAGTCTTACGGTAGGTTCGTTGACACATTTTTCCGTCCGATTTTATCTTGGACGGTTTTGACCCTGCCATTTCCAAATATTTACCCGCGACTGCCACTACCAAGTAGAATTACACGATTTGTTTTAGCATCATATGCCGGTCGGGTGTGCCGTAGGAGGCCGCCGGAGTCCAGGTGCTTCTCCTTGGGCCTCTTTTGTCGCCGCCCTAGACCAGTTCTGCATGGCGGAGCAGATGTCTCCTCCTACCTCCGGCCTATCGTTCTGTCGGTGAGACTCTCTCCTGGCCCGTGGACATGGCCCCTGATTTGGGTGGAGGTGGAGCTGGGCATCGCACCCGAGAGGTAAGATTCCCCTACTTCAGCGGCAGTCGGTATTGCATCACGCGGAGAGGTCGAGGCGTCGACCAAGTTTCATGCCATGCAGCCCCATGACCTTGTCCCTCCAGCCTCCTGGCGCGAGCCGAGCCACCCCAGTAGCACAACCAGCATGGGCCCGTCCTCCTTGCCGCGACCGGTCTTGACCGGCGAGCCGGCGGCGGTGTCCTGTAGGTGCGAAGGGTCACACGGGATGAAGGGCTCGGAGTCCACCGGCGATTCTGTTCGAGTGCTTGATTTGTTGCGACATTGCAGGCTGTGCGTCATGCGTTGCTTCCTGGGATCACGATGATTGATAAAACGCCTCAACGAAGTGGCATCTAGCGCCTGTCAGCTGTCAACGAAGCTAACAGAGTGGCATCAGACCGTGGATTTCTCACTTTTTCAACTTCTCATGCGTCTGATCGGTCCAGGGCATTGGTGTTAGATTAAAGCGGAGTTTTTGAGTAATTTGGTACTATTGACTTTAGATTAGGAGGGTTCGGATCGTGTTGTGCGATTGCACCGGTGCGAATTTTCTTTTAACAAAAAGGGCAATTTTGCCTTGTTTTATTTTAAAAAAACAGAAGAAAATTGATCGGTTCATTTGCACGGAATTGGCTGAAAACCCGTATAAATACACCAATGTCGTCATGGAACACGACTACATTGGGCCTACCACCACAGCCAACTTGGCTACCCACACGAGACACGAGCACACAAGGAGACCCCCGCCGATCTTGCCACATAGTATCATCATCGTCACTCCTCCGCGAGCCCGACTCCGACTTCACCAGCGACATCCAAAATAGAGCCTCACAGATGGCGTCGGAAACCATGTCGGCCTATGCCAACAATTGGCCACACGCACCAAGGAGAGACAACTCCGACTCAGCCGATGAGCTTCGCTAAGGAATTATGCTAATCTCGCGCCGACTGAGAACCTGCAGAGACCACCAGCAGCCGGTCATCGTCATCGCCTGGACACACTCCACCATAGCTCTGACTCCACATCAGCATAGCGAAGCAGGAGAACCCATTGGACATGGCGGGAAAACCGACTACCGAAGATCAGCCGCGACCCAACCTTACCTCGAGGCTTCCTCTTTGCATAACTTCACCCTTGGACCTTGCACAACCGCCCGACAACAGCCCCCTTCACCAAACCCCTGGCCGTAGGCGACTCCAAGACGATGCCCCCAAGAAGGAACGAGACACGGTAGTGCCTCCATCACCCGTCCTGGATCTGAGGTTTCCCTCCGGAGTCAAGGCCGTAGAGAGAGGAATGAGCACCACACATGACGATGCTTCCAAGAAAGTCCGCGACACCCGCGGGCGTCACCATCGCCCGCTCTGGCCAAAACCGGAGCAAGGATTTCTCCCGGGATGGTCAACAACCTCGCGCTGAATCAGCCACCCATGAGCCACCACCATGCCCGCCGAAGCCCGCCGACCATCACCCATGTCGAACCAACTCCGCACAACCAGGCCGAGGACGCCGCCGTAGCACCGAGCCACAACCAGAACACTGAGCCGCGCCGAAGACCTCGCCACGCTGCCCAGCCGCAACCGGGCAGCAAACCACCACCACCATCGCTTCCCCTTCCCGCTCTGTCAGCAACACCGTGCCCGCATGAAGTCGACGCGACTAGCACCGCCACGCTCAACGAACGCTAGCCGAGCCTCGACCCTGGAAGCCCAGATCAGGCCCAAAGCCCGCACATCCGCTAGACCACGGTGCTCCGCCACAAGACGCCTGCACCGCCAACACCCTTGCCGCCTCCCCATCGAGCCACAGTGCGCCCGCATCCCAACGCCATGCCCCGCCGCCGCACCCAGGGTCAGCGCGCCGCCACCGCACCTCGCCAACGGTCGAGTAGCACCGTGAATCAGGGCCAACACCCCCTCCGTCGCCTTCCCAAGGGTGTGCGAAGGCTTCGCCAGCGACCCCTCTGGTGGCGGCAGAGCGGGGGCGAGGGAGGAAGGCCCTGGCGGCGGCGGGAGTTAGGGTTCCCCGTGTCGCCAGGGAAGGGTGACGCGGTGGTCGGGAGAATGGAAAATGAGATATGTATTTCGTTTGATACTTTTGAATTTACCGGTGCGAATTTGTGTCATGGGTGAGGTTCCTAATGTATCCAGCATGTGGAATCTGGGCTAAATTTGATAATCAAATTGTCTTTAGAAAAATAAATAAAAACACAATATAGTTGGTACTCCCTCTGATCCAAATTAATCGACCTGAATTTGTCTAGATTCAGATATATCTAGACATGTTTTAGTGGTAGATACATCTGAATGTAGATAAATCCAAATCAATTAATTTAGATTGGAGGAAGTATTAAATTTGATTATCTCTCTTTGTTTAGATAAGTATAACTAAACTAAGGACAAAAAAAAGGGCCTAAACTCGTTTGGGATGTGGAAAAAATGATTAGGTACTCTCATTACGTTCTTTACACACTTTTCAGAGAAACACATTGCAACCCAAAGTTCAGTTAAACCTACAAGCATACACTAGCCTCTATGTATGCAATTTCAAGAAAATATTATAGTACAAACAAACTAATGAAGTTAGCATACAAAATAAATTCATAGCCACTCACGATGTGCCCTCGTTCATCCCGAGCAGATCTCATCGTTCGTTCTAGCAATACATGAAACAATATCGAAGAGGCTCAAGCTTGATTGTAACATGGTCGATGGGCTAGGGCGCGAGGGGATATGCGATGAGTGAAAGTTTTGTGCTATCCTATGGGTACATCTAGATTCTTTGGTTACGCAATGACCGATGAAAAGAGAAAGTGTGTTCTGTTAGGTAGAGCGCTTGTGTCACTTGGGTGAGTAGAGCCCATTGTTAAGCGTGTTATGAACTAGATCTGAATAATAAGAGTTATTAAGTAGATTATATTCATGCATACCATATCGAGTTATATCATTTTACCGGTATATAGTTCGAAAAAAGTAAACTCTTGATGTTCTACGAATATATGAATTTTCACGTTCATTGTATATGTATATCAAGTAAAGAAACTTAAGTGATCGTAACAACGCACACACATTCAACTAGTACGAAGGTACGGTTCAAGTTTTTCAGCTCGCTCCGAGCTTTCTCGGGTCGCCCCGAGTTGAGGTCGGCCCGCTAGCAACTCTGGCCGAGCCGAGTTACCTTTCTTTGGATCACTACAACCTCGGCCAGGCTCGGCCCAGCTCGTTGGCCCGCATTTTTTTTTGAATTAACGGAGAGCGACGAGAGGGAGAGGAGATGGGCTGGATTCTTAGAGCCCGTTCGCTTATCGATCGGCACAGAGGGCCAGAGGGATCGCTCGTTTGGTCAACAGGAGCAAGCACGATCTAAAATACCCGATTGCTACCTAGCTATGGCGAGCAACCGCCGCCGCCGCCCAGCTGGATCCCGCCCGCCGGCCGCTGACCCTGGTCGCCCCAGCTCGTTACGCCCGCGCCGGCCACGCTCTTCTCCGCCACCACCCTCTCTGCGGCCGCCCATCTCTAGGCCACGCGCCGCCGCCTGGTTCTAGGTCATGCGCCGCCGCCGCAATATGTCGCCACCACCGGCGCAGGACGCCGTCGCTGCACCAGCTACGCGTGGTCCCACCCGTCAGTGACCCAATGCCTCCAGGCTCGCGAGCTGCGTCGAGTTGGACCGAGCTCGTCGGAAGCTCGGGCCGAGCTCCATTCCGCGGCTCGCGCCGGACCGAGCTTTCCTCTAGTTCGGCCCGAGCCAGACCGAGCTGGCTCGCGTCCAGGTAAGTACGAATGGACGGCTGGTGAGGGGAGGCGAGAATTGGAGTGGGGGCGTTAGGAGGTTCTCCACCTTAAATTCTCCTTGTTCTCTCGCCCATAAGTAGCACGAAGCCACGGACGCCACAACTCCCAGCTACACTGTCACTGCTGCTCACTTGAGTTGGACGGACCAGTTCAGTCGTTGGCTCTACACGCACGTCCAGTGACACCGATGACGTCTGAGAAGACCGTAGCGAAGCCGCGCGTGACGATGTGCGCGGTGGCGGCTGCCCTTGTCGCCGGCGCCGTCGTCGTCGCTGTTGCGGCGCTGATCGTGGTAGCGATAGTCACGTCGTCGGGCAAGGCGTCGGCTTCGGGCGGGGAGTCGGGGGAGCAGTGTAACACGGGGCGCCTGGTGGTGTGCGCGGCTGCAATCATCGGCGGGGTGGCGCCGTCGGCGTCGTGCTGCTCGAACCTGAGGGCGCAGCAGGGCTGCTTCTGCCAGTACGCGCGCAACCCGGCGTACCGTAGGTACATCGACAGCCCCAAAGCCCGCAGGGCCATCGCCGCCTGCCATGTCGACGTTCCGAGCTGCTAGCTGGAGTACATTTGAAGCTTTATGTTTCCTACTGTCATTTGGTCTTTTCTCTAGGGAAGCACAAGGTACACTACTACAATATAATCCCTCTTGATTGCATGTAGGTCCTTAAAATTTAGGAAATTTCAGGCGAGCATCTTGGATCGATCGATAAGGCCTTTGTTAGTGTGAAAATTTCTCGGTTCTTCCAGCGAATCCTCCCGTCCCCTTCCCCTGCCGGCCGGCGGCGGCGGTTTTTCCACTACCCACGCGCAGAGGGCGCGGCTCGGGAGCGTGCAGCCTGCTGGCGGCGATGCTCGGTTGGCGATGGCTCCAGCACAGTTCTGCGTGTCCAGGAGTTATAGTGCGGCCACTTCTTTTTTATCTAAAAGGGCACCACCGAGACAAGATTTTTTTACAAATATACCCCTCTACAACGCTGCATCGCCAAATATGCCCCCCCCCCCGACGAAACAAATGCTAGAAATGCCCTGGCGGGAGGCTAAAAAGGCGGCACGTGGCACCTCCCGCCAGGGCCGGTGGCAGGCTAGACTTACCGCCATAGGGCTGGGCGGAATGAACCTGTCGCCTTTGGCAGCGGCGGGATGAAGTGGGCCCCACATGCGGGCCGGCGGGACGTTGTCCTGCCGCTGGCGGGATGTCCCGTCGTCCCTTCCGCCTCAAGCGGTGGCGGGATGTGGTTGTCCTAGTCTGCTCAGCATCTGCTCGAGAATTGGTGCTGCTATACGAGTTTTGTCGCACTGACGATTGACTGTTCTTGCTCTACATGAAATATTACCACCGAAAGGAGCACCGATTGCTGTTGCTCTACAGGAAATAAACCACCGAAAGGAGCACCGATTGCTGCTACTCTACAGGAAATAAACCACCGAAAGGAGCACCGGTACAGCAAATTGATCACCGAAATTTGTAGCCCACTCGCATGCAGATACGTCCGGCTAATAGCTAAGGCTGGCTTATAAAAGAAGTAGTATGAGGCTCTTCATCTAAGCATCCTTCTCCATCCATTCCTTCATTTCCTAGTTTATTTGGTGACTATGAGTTTGCCTTGCTCGGACCAAGACTATAGGCCGAAAAATATGAAGGATGTGAGTATGCTTCCGGGTGTGGAACATCTTCGGTGTTGGTGCGGGCATCTTTGCAAGGTGAAAGAGTCCACCGATTTTTCTGATAAAATGGGCATGAAGTTTTTTATGTGTCCCAATTATCAGTATGATCCAGCTCCCTAGAGTTACAACAGGCCTCCGGTATGTTTCATCCATAAAATGACATATCGTTTGTGTTATAAAATATTTATTATGTTATTATTTGTGTTGCAGTCTCCCCCGCCCTTGTGCATGTGGTATCTCTGGATTGACACGGAGCAGCCGAAGTGGACGCTTCGTGAGATAGAAGAAAGGAGTCGGCGTGCGTGGGAAAGCTTTTACGAAGATGAGCGTCGTGAGAAAGCTGCGGAAGAGCGTAGAGCGGCCCAAGAGGAGCAACGACATCAGTTAGAGGAGCTACGGAAGCAGAGAGAGGAACAACGCCGCCTCAGGGAGGAGCAGGAACAACATGCTAGGGAGGCGAACAGGTAGAGACTGAGAGAAATGGCTGCTGAGACAAAGTGAGCTGGAGAACACGGTGATAAGACAGGGAAATGGCCACGCTGGACCCAAGACCACTAGACTTTTGTCCTAGTGTCTGAATCCACGCCTCCCGTTGTATCTTAATTAAAGTACTCGTATTTTAAATTCTGCATTTGAATGTCTCCTAATTTGTATCGTGTGGTAATGAAAAATAAGTGACAAAGTATTTTCATTCTAGTTGTATCTTAATTCTCTATGAATTTTTATTTGAAATTGTTGAATGCAAAATAATAGTAATATGTCTCACGCAAATACAGAATAATACATTAATGTTTATATAGAATACGGCTACACCACCGGAGTTACAATAATCGCTCTCAATGTCTCGGTTGTTTTCTTGCACGTCCTCTGTATATGTGATCTGAAGGATAACTTAATGGGTCCGTTGGTCTAGGATCCGTGCGGAGATTTGGCGGGGATAGTATAAAATGATCTAATTTCTGTATCTTGTTGAGTGTCAGGAATTTGGCTCGTACCAATATCAGTATATAAGAAGTCCATCATTGGATCATATGTTGGTTGCGATGGCCCAGGGTCGTATGAAGACTGAGGTTGCTCGTACGCCTGATCATATGTGTAGTAATTGCAATGGCCTATAATTGGATGAGGAGGTGGCATGTTGGAATTAAATCCAACATCATCATCATCCCATGCATCGTCAGGAGTGGTCTGTACAGGAACATCAAATATTAGGATGGTTAAAATATAATAATAAGTTAGTGCGATTATACAAACACGTACCGGTGTCTCCTGAAATAGTTCTCTAGCAGTTTCCGAAATATTTCTCTAGGTGTTGGTTGATACATTGAACCGAGGTCAATCTAAAAAATGGTCTGCATGTTAGAATTCAATTAGTGCAGTAGATGTGGATATAAAATTATTGGACTCACGCGTGGCGGTTGTTTTGAAGATTCAGGTCTAGAGGGTTCAACGGTAATCCTCGATGATGTACACAGAAGAGTAGTGTCTTGGCATGTCCTAGTATGTTAGGACAAGCACATTATAAATAAATGTTCCTGAAACCAGGTTTTAAGTATAGAAAATACATACATTCTCACGCATAGAGGCGCTGCGTGCTGGATGCCCTTGGCTTGCTCTTGCTTCACTCGACCGTGACGAGAAAGACTCGGACATATTGTACTGTCGTAGCATAACATCATCCGCTCGGCTACAACTCCAATTAGTAGTTGTATGTAAAGCATTTTGAAAAATGTGTGTTAACCTATTTTTGATGGTACTCGTCATGGAACGAGGGTTCTCTCTAACTATTTCAGGCACATCCATCATTATACGATGTTGCTTACTTAGCTGAAAATAACAACCAATGTTATTAGCATAAACATAGAATTATAAATAGGATAGTATAAAAATATATATACCGTGTCATCACGGCGGTTTGCTATAGTACGTTTTATCCCTCCCTCTAGCTGCTCTTGACATGTGCGATATGCTAGCCTATCTGTTGGAGCGCGGGTGAGCTTGGAACATATGCTTGGAATGTACCATATCATATAAGCATCCCACGCACTATCGGAAAACACCCTGCATGTTCAGTGTCATGAGGATACAAATGAAAATTAAAATAATCTAACAATATTACCTATTTTCTTGAACTATGTTTACAAGCTTGTTCGAATTCCATTGATCCATCCATAGCTTCTAGGTCCATAGCCAATTATGATTCTTTCTCCCTTGATTGCTTTGCCTGAAATGCGTATAACCATAGTTATAATATTTGACCATAAAACATTGCATCAATTTAAACGGATTTAAGATTGAGAACATACCCGTTAAATATAGACTCAACACAGTTGGGAGGAGGCGGAGGAACTTCCTGGTAGAGATCAAGTTGGCGCATCACACGCTCAGGGTTCAGTGGTTCCACCAGATTATGCATGCTGAAGTATGAAGAGACATATGAATCAACAGAAATCTTCTGGTCTGCAGTTGTCCTAAGGACATGGCTGCAAGGGTAGTGATAAAGCAAAGGATTTTTGCACGTGCATTCATATGTCGTTGGGTTGAGTGTAACCACCTGCTTTGTATCCCCTCTCAAGTAACCATGCACGTATTTTTGTCTTGTTCTGATCTCCCACCTCTTTCTAAGTGAGTCCACAACTCTGCTACCATGAGTCTTTGATTTTTCAATTTTTATGGCCAAGTGATTTTGCACTGCTTCAGACCATTGTTTATTCATCTACACTTGTGCATGTGCTAGTTGAACTCTATCCGCAAAGTACGCCACAGTGCGGGACCATGTTTCAGCAACTAGAGCAGTACTAGGGAGGGCTCGGACACCTTTAAGCACTACATTGTACACCTCTGACATGTTGGTTGTCATTATGCCATCGCGAGCACCATTGTCATGAGCCAACGCCCACTTCCGAACGTCCGGGAAATTAACGTTCACCCACTCAGCCATATTCCTGGCCCTCCTGTGATTCCCTGCACCTGCTGGCTCGACTGGTGCATCTCCTAAAGCTGCGGTCATTGCGGCATTCAATTTCATCCAGAGGGCATCGAATTTCCGCGACTGGTTCTGCATACACATCACTTTGAATGCCTTGAAACATTCCTTGTTCCTGAAGCGAGAGTAAAAGTTTGCTGCTAGATGCCTCATGCACCACCTAGTTTCAAGATCAGGCCAACGGAACACCATCGGTACCTCATGCTTATTTTTTTCTAGTGCACTGAGAAGCCCTTGGTTGCGATCAGAAATGATGCATACAACATGCCTATCTCTCACAACACCATCCTTCAAGCATTGGAGAAACCACAACCAAGCTAACATTGTCTCGCTCTCAACTATTGTAGATGCAATAGGAAGAAGCTGGTTATTGGCATCTGATGCCACAACTACCAAGAGAGTGCCCCTATATTGTCCGGTGAGGAAGGTACCATCAATTGATATCATAGGTCGGAAGTGGTGGAATGCTTGAATAGTTTGCTGAATGCCCAGAAGATACGGTCCAGGATGAAATGATCCGGAGTGCCACTTGGGTGGTTCTTTTTCATCCTATATACAACAGTTCCCGGGTTGGCTTCATCAATCTGATGTAGCATTCTTGGAACCATGTTGTAAGCCTCCGTATATGTCCCATACATCCCCTCCAGTACAGACTCCTTGGAACGTCTGGCCTTGGCGTAACTTACCAGGAATCCAATCGCATCTGCTGCACCATCTCATAACGCCTTCACTGATACACTAATCTTATATTTACCATGGATGCAATGACCTGTGCCATATATGCGGCACTGCCATTGTGGTGTTCAGACAGACTAGCATATAACTCACAGCTGTGAGGAACCATGTGAGTTATCGTCCAAGGCTTGCATATGCCCGCGGGTTGACGGGCAACGACTCTTCTATTGCAACCAGACTCTACACAAAGAACCTTCAACAAATGTTTGTTAGATTTCTTCACTTTGTGCTGTCGGGAAATAGAGATGGCATATCTCCTGATCGCCATGTCCACAGCCTCCTTGCTCGGGAACTGCTGGTTTTCTTCTAGGATGGTAGCTCCGACTCCACGTACAGAGGTATCATCGTGACCGATGACAAGAGCCTCTATGTCCCGAGGTGTCATTGCTGGTGCCACTGCTCTGACTTGACTCGGACCGGCGTTGTCGTCTTCATCATCATCCGAGGATTCACGATCATCGTCACCAGAATCAAGATCATTCGACTGTCCCTCAATCCGCTCATTGAGGTCGACAACTACCATGGAATAAGGTCCATTATTCTGGGTGGGAACAAGGGCATCTTCCACATGCCTCTCCCCCGTCATCTCCATGTTTATAGCCATTGCGGCGATGGATAACTGGAGCTCACCGGCGGCGGTGCTGCTACCAGGTTTGTTGCTAGCATCAATGAACTGCACATACACCATCGGTTGTCCATACATGGCTGCACCAGGTGTGCTTGCAAATTTCATGTATGAACCCCACGAATTTTCGCCCTTAACCTCGCAAAGTGCCCAACGGTAATCTTCTCTCACTCTCTTGCAAATGACAACTTCAACGGTCATCTTTTTACGAGCCATCTCTGGTCCAAACTCTGTGTGGATGCGCCTTCTAACATCCGTGAAACTAACATTCACCTATTCTTCCACTATCACATTCTTTGTCTCACCACGTGACAGATCCAGCTCCGACGGCCCATCGCGAGTGATGTCCTCACCATAAAAAACATACAAAGAGTTCATTGTACCTAATCGCATCACATTAATATAACCATATTAATTATATTGCATAGATATAATATTACTACACCACCTTAAATATTTCTACACGACCTAATTACGTTGCATAGATAAAATATTACTAGATGAGTTCAAATATTTCTACACGTTCCAATTAAGTTGCATACCTAAAATATTGCTAGAAAAGCATAAATATTTATACACGACCTAATTACGTTGCTTAGCTAAAATATTTCTACAAGACCTAATTAGGTTGCATTGCTAAAATATTGCTACAAGATTTCAAATATTTCTACACGGCCTAATTAAGTTGCTTATCTAGATTTTTACTATAAGAGCTCAACATTTTATACACGACCTAATTCAGTTGCTTATCTAGATATTGACATCGCTTGCTGTAAGTCTCAGCTCTGCCACTAACACGAACTCAAATATTTCTATACCAGCTAACTAAGTTGCAAAGCTAATTGATAATTCTAGCGTTGCATAGTAAATTACGGCTTAATAAACTGACTAGTATACAACATGCATAGCTTAACAAACAATCAACTGAAACACCATACCTTGATTGATGACTGTCTTTTTCCAGCCTCAGAACGTTGATGCAGCCTCAGACGATTAGAGAGAGAGCATATGTAGCAGAGTGTGTGAGTAAACAGATTGAAAGAAGCTGCCTTTGAGATAAAATGAACTGAGTAGCTGCTGTTGTACTTAAAGGAGACGAGCTGCAGCATCCATCGGTAGAACCAGCAAACAAGTCCCGAGAAAACAAACTAGCTACAAGTTTCAACCAGCTTTCGGTGGTCTAATTAATGTGCATGTCGCTTTCGGTAGTCTAATTACTGTGCAGGTCGTGTCGCTGTCGGATGGAATATTCGGGACAAGCTCATCCCGCCATCGGCCAAGACGGAAGCGACGACGGGACATCCCACCAGCGGCAGGAACCGCATCCCGCTAGCTTGCTTGTGGGCTTCATTCCGCCACCGCCAAGGGCTGAAGTGTTGGGTTCACAGCATACAAAACAAAAAAATTCCTATGATGAGAACTATACGCCAAGATCTATCTACTAGATACAAGCAACGGGTGGATATACATCCATGGATAACTTACCATCGAAGACAACAAAGCTTAGTTAACGAGTTGGAACTCGTGGATGATGTAGTCGTACACTTGTCGATCTCAAGATCGTGATGAAGTCCTTCAGGTCCAGCAGTTCCAGCACCATCAGGTCCAACACCATCAAGTCCAGCACCGCAAAGTAGCGGTGCATCCGTGATCGCACACACGTTCGGTCCACCGGACAACCTCCGCCTCCTCGCTCCAGCGATGCAGCGGAAGCACCAACTCCTTTCCAAATAAAGCCACCGGAAACATGTATCTCACTAATCCGAGACCATGGGGAATAACTAGAGGGGGAGAGAGATCCTTCACGAGGAGGTGTGTTTTGTGAGGAGGAGAGGGGGGCCTTTGATAGGGGAGAGGGGGGCACCCAAGGGCCATGGCGTGGCAGCCATGGTGGTGCCCCCACCTCTTCCACATTCATGTAGGTGGAGCTCCCACTCCCATAAAAAGCCTCCACTCAAAATTCCACTCACACATGCATTAATTTCCACCAAATTTAATGCAAGCTCTCATTAAATAAAACTATTTTATTTATTTTATTTAGAATTTTGTTAATTACATTAATTAACAAACATTCACATAAAACCCCCTGCAACATTTCAATATCACATGCACAACCAGTTTCTGCAATTTCACCCGAAACAATTCCGGTTTCCATCGAAATGATTTCAGCGCTTTCTTAAATCTTTATCTGAAACATATTTGCTCCAAATGGTGTCGGTATCCCTTAAGTGTGTCACCCTATGGTTCGCGAATAATGCAGACATGATCGAGGCCCCTCCCTGATCAATACTCAGCAGCAGGACCTGGAGATCCGTACTGACTCCCACATATTCAACGATGACTCTTGTGATCGTGTGAACCTTTAACATCATAAATAAATCCCTTTGTCTCGCGATATATTACATGTCCGAGATTCGATCATCGGTATCCAAATACCTAGTTTGATCTCGTTACCGACATGCACTCTTTTCTCGTTCTCGTGATATAACATTCTAGTGATCACATCACTTGCTTGCAAGCTATTTCAATGTGATATCATCGAGAGGGCCCAGAGTATATCTATCCGTCATCGGGATGGATAAATCCCACTCTTGATCCATGAGCCTCAACATAACACCTTCGTAGCACTGAACCCACCTTTATAGTCACCCTGTTACGGTGTGACGTTTGATGTTATCAAGATACTCTTCCGGTGTTAGCAATTAACATGATCTCATGGTCTAAGGACTAAGATTACTTTGTATGATGTTATAGAAATATAAACATAATGACTCTGATCGTAATGCTATACTTCGGATGAATGTTCATCACATCATTCCACCAATGTTGTGACCTCGTTATTAACAACATCCAATGTCCATGATCAGGAAACCTTGATCATCTTGTTAATCAACGAGCTAGTTTATATGAGAGGCATTACTAGGAACTTTGTATTTTGTTTATTAAACACACATGTATTAACGTTTCCAATTAATACAATTATAGCATTATCATAAACAAGGAATTAGATAATAACCACTTTATTATTGCCTCTCGGACATATTCCCTTCAGTCTCCCACTTGCACTAGAGTCAATAATCTAGTTTGAAAAACTTTGCGTATTGAACACCTATGGCTTTATGGTTTGCATATACGTGATTGCTAGTGGTTAACATAATCTCTGGATCTGACAGTTTCAGGTCCGTGTGTATTTGCATGTCTTTGCGTCTCTACGCATCACTCATTCTCAAATGAGATGACATTGTAAAAATTTGGTCCTCTGGTGAGACCTTTAGTTCATTCGGGTTAAAATATGTTGATATTATTGTCATACAATATATCTTCATAGTATTAGCCCACTTTGAACCACGCCTAGTTTGATAACAAACTACTTAACACAAATGCCCTCCTTTGCTGCTATTATAGAAGTCATATACTTAGCCTTTTGTTGTAGTATCTGTCACAATGTCTCAACTTTGGAACTCATCCAAATCCATCATGGAACATCCTTTCCATTACATTGTGCCACTCATAGTCTAAATTGAGATAAATTTAATTTGTATCTTGTGACAAAACTAGTATCAGTGTAACACTTTACAATGAACTACCTTCAACTATTTATCACTTATACATGATATATTCTTAGTTCTTCCAAAGCTCATAAGAATATCTTTACTATCGTCAAAATGATCATCTTATGAATCATTCTGGTATGTGCTCATAACATTTAGAGCATAGGACATATCTGGATATATACATATCACGGTATAATCGATCAAAATATTCATGTGATTTTACTCACCAAGTGTTGAAACACTTGAACCTTGATACAATCCTTTCCATGCAGCAAGAAACTTTCTTGTTATTTCCATATTGAACCCTTTCAATATCTCATATATGTACGTCTAGCATAACCATATTAGCGCTTCAATCTATCCATATAGACATTGATGCCAAATATTTTGGTTTTGCCCAAGTCTTTCATCGAAATCCTATTTTAATGAAATTCTTAACTTGTGTCAATAAAAGATACATCATTTGCAATCAACACCATGTCCTCTATATAATGTATTAGAAATATGTCTCAGTGCTCCCACTTAATTTCTTGTAAATGCAAGCATCTTCATCATCTCCGATGAATTTAAATTCCTTTAACATTTTCATCATGGTGAAGATTCCAACTCCGCTATGCTCACTTCAACTATTGAAGTTTGCATGCCCTTTTAGCACCCTTTGAATCAACAAAAACCCTTCGGACCATGTCATGTACACGTCCTAGGTAACCATTCTATTAGAAGAACCTTGTTTTATTTATTCAACTACCATATACCAAATTATATGTAGTGGTTGCTACATTAATCCGTCAAGACTAAATATCGCTATGAAAGATCAAATATTGTCATAGTCAACTCCTTGAACATTGACGTAAACTTCTTTCCGACATGTGGACTATTTCATAGATGTTAAACATCCATGTCTATTTCTTTATAGATCCAAACACGACCGATAGGCTTCACGCCTTTTCGGAGGGTCTTCCAAGTTCAGAAACTTGATTTCTCGTGTATGGATACTATCACGGATTCTATGACTTTTAGTCATTTTATGGAGTCAGGGCCCATCATCGCTTCTTTGCATGTAGTCGGTTCATCATTGTCAAAACAATAATGACTTCTGTTTCAAATCTTACTATTTGATTCTTACCGACCCACATGGTTCACTAGGAACTCTAATCTCCAAGATCACACCCTTTGTAATCACAGGAGCCATGAGCATTGTGGCTGCCGCCGGGACACTTTCCGGCATTGCGCTACTTAGCACATATAGCTAAGGTTTAACAACCTTATCAAAGTTCTATTGTCCTCCCACTTAACTTTTCACGAAAAAATCCTTCTCAAGAAACTTGACGTTCCAAGCGACAAACTCTTTTGTCCTCGGTGTTATGGAGAAATTCCCAACAAATTCTTTAAGATAACCTACAAAGACGTGCTTATCCGACTTTGGTTGTCAACATTTTACTTATGCATAGCATACCAAAATTTAAGAAAAGACAATTCGGGTTTTATCCCAAACCATAACTCATATGGTGTCATTTCAATGGATCACGATGGTGCTCTTTTCAGTGTAAAAGCGCTAGTCTCTAAAGCTTTAATCCTTAAAATATAATGGTAATTTTATAAATGACACCTTTGATCTTACCATGTCAAACAAGGTTTGATTTGATCTCTCGAACATACCATACTCCTGTAGTTTATCGGGAAATGCAAATTCATGGAACAATTCCTAAAATCTTAGGTGTTTTGCTAAACTTCTAACTCAAATATCTTCCTTTATAATCAAATCATAAACTCTTTTATTTTCTTGTTACAATGATTTTTCACTTCATCTTGAAAGTATTTGAACAATTTTCAAATGTTTCATACTTCTTCCTTATTAAGTAAATATATAGATATATTCACTCAACTTTCTAGAGAAAGCATATGAAGCCAAAAGATCCATCGCATATGGCTACACATAATGGACTATATACATCAACATGCATAATATCCAATAAGTTAGTCACCCATTCCTCTTTGGCCTATGGACGGAGTTTCAATTATCTCGAGGGAAGTTTCACAAGCTTCAATTGATCAAAACCAAAAGACTCCAAAAATCCATCAACATGGAGTTTCTTCATGTTTTATTTCCAATATAATTCAAATAGCGATGTCACTTCATAAGTGATCTTCCAATCATTTGTCTTACGACATTTTAGCAATACAGTTTATGGATGTGATTTCTCCAACTAGACTTGTAAAAGTTCATCCATCCTTTATGGAATACGATAATTATTTGAACAACCATTGTTGTCGTAATACTGGAACAAAATAACAATTATTAAAACAAATCTTGAAGGCTAGGTTTGACGACAACGAAAACACAATAACACTTTATTTGTTTTCGATGAACATCATCACTTATTCTCTTGCCAGTTACTTAGGCCATTGCAGTTCATGAATTGTGTTGTTTTGTATGACACTTCACACTAACCAATTCGGTATCCAATACCTCAGAACCACATTGTTTAACAAGCAAGGAATACAGCCATAACATGTATATCTTCTATACACCTAATTTGGACATCTCCAACCTTTTCTTTTCTGCCAAATATTTTATAGATTCTCTTTCAAAAATTCCTTTTCTTTTAAAAGAAGATATTAACATCAACAGTGGTGTCATTCACATGACACATAGTACAAAGTGTATATAGTCAAATACTAATACCTTTGGACTTGCACTTTGAAGTGGATCACCATCATCAAATGTTTCGTGTCTTTTCAAAAATCCATTCTTTAGTAATCTATTAGTGTAGTAAATATTTTACCTACATCTTCTATTCATCTTTATCATGACAACTTTCATGATCAAGCTACTATAGCCTATAAGGAAGAATCGCGAGTATAATGTTAGTTCCCAAAACCTTTTGGGAGATCCAGATTCTTAGCATCTCCATCCTTCACAAATTCTCATACAATATGAGAACATGTATTTTGCTAAATTATACTCTGTCACAATGTAACCAAAAAAATTGTTTCAGATATCACAATATCTTACACACATGATGGTTTCTGAAACAATTTTTCAGCTCCTAGATAATCTTGATATTAAAACAACTTTTGAATATCAATAATCATGGAGGAAAACATGATACTTTAGATACTAACATTGGAATTCTTACTATTGATTTAATACTACTTATTAAACTTCATGAAGTAAATAGAGTTTGCTGAAAGTTTGCAATAGGACTTATAAACCTTAAATTGACATTCAAAACAATACGATACCAGTTCGTAAAGTAAATATCCAGAATTCTATAGTTCTATTATCTCAATTAAAACTAAGCATAAGGTAGTGAACAGATGCCAATGACTACAACAAATTATGCAAATTCACTTCGATTTATTTTATGACAAAATGAGTTCGACTAATCCAAATTAGAAATGAACTCCCACTCAAAAACGACATCCCTCGTGCCTTTTTGGTGATTACATGAACCAAATCCACTACACCAAGTCTGATCATCACGTGAGTCGGTGTAGCTTCAAAGGTGAGCATCAATATGGGCATCATATCAACTATATGACTCATGCTTAACCTTTCGGTCTGTGTTCCGAGGCCATGTCTGTACATGCTAGGCTCGTCAAGTAAGAACCTTAGTATTCCGCGTGTGTAAAACTGTCTTACACCCGTTGTATGAAAGTGCAGAGTCGAGTACACCCGATCATCACGTGATGTCTCGAAAAACGATCCATAGAACGGTGCATACAGAAGGAAGAACACATTTTATCTTGATATTTAAATAAGGGATCATCTTATAATGCTACTAAAAGTGCCAAACTAGCAGTATAAGATGCAAACATCTAATGTGTAAAGTGAGATGATATGGTCCATGCATTTGATCTCTATCATTTGCATCGTGGTATGATCTCTATCATTTCTTTCTATGTAAGGCCAAGGTCTATGGAACTTACACGTTAAGTGTGTTGTAAGAGTATCTATCATACATCTACTTACAACAATACCATATCAAGACACTAGCCCAGCAACGATCTAAACTAGACGCCTCTAATTTATCAATTGCAAGTTTTACGTGGCTTAAGGCTTTCGGAGATAGAACTGGTCTTACCTATGAACATGAACCACAATGAGGATAACCAAGTTATTAGCAACTCGTTGTAAATCAGATATTGACTATAGTAGGAGAGACAGACACTCGCTAGCCACTTATGCAAAACTAGTTGCATGTTAGTCGTGGAACCGGTCTCATGTACGATTACATGTAAGGTTGGTCCGGGCCGCTTCATCCCACTATGCCACCAAGATCCAAAATACATAGAAGATGCAATAACATGATCTTCATCGCCCACATATAAACATATGTGTACTACCCGTGCAAAGCACCTACGCATAGATCAGGCTCTGATACCACTGTTGGGTTCACAGCATAGAAAACAAAAAATTCCTACGGTGGGAACTATATGCCAAGATCTATCTACTAGATACAAGCAACAGGTGGATATACATCCATGGAGAACTTACACTCGAAGACAAAAAAGCTTTGTTAACGAGTTGGAACTCGTGGATGATGTAGTCGTACACTTACCGATCTCAAGATCATGATGAAGTCCTTCAGGTCTAGCAGTTCCAGCACCATCAAGTCCAGCACTACAAAGTAGCGGTGCATCCGCGATCGCACACATGTTTGGTCCATCGAACAACCTCCGCCTCCTCGCTCCAATGATGCAGCGGAAGCAGCAACTTCTTTCTAGATAAAGCCATCGGGAACATGTATCTCGCTAATCCGAGACCATGGGGAATAACTAGAGGGGGAGAGAGATCCTTCACGAGGAGGTGTGTTTTGTGAGGAGGAGAGGGGGTAACCCAAGGGCCATGGCGTGGCAGCCATGGTGGTGCCCCCACCTCTTCCACATTCATGTGGGTGGAGCTCCCACTCCCATAAAAAGCCTCCACTCAAAATTCCACTCACACATGCATTAATTTCCACCAAATTTAATGCAAGCTCTCATTAAATAAAACTATTTTATTTATTTTATTCAAATTTTTGTTAATTACATTAATTAACAAACATTCACATAAAACCCCCTGCAACATTTTAATATCACATGCAGAACCAGTTTCTGCAATTTCACCCGAAACAATTCCAGTTTCTATCGAAATGATTTCAGCGTTTTCTTAAACCTTTATCTGAAACATATTTGCTCTAAATGGTGTCGGTATCCCTTAAGTGTGTCACCCTACGGTTCGCGAATAATGTAGACATGATCGAGACCCCTCTCCGATCAATAATCAGCAGCGGGACCTGGAGATCCGTACTGACTCCCACATATTCAACGATGACTCTTGTGATCGTGTGAACCTTTAATGTCGTAACTAAATCCCTTTATCTCACGATATATTACATGTCCGAGATTCGATCATCGGTATCCAAATACCTAGTTTGATCTTGTTACCGACATGCACTCTTTTCTCGTTCCCGTGATATAACATTCTAGTGATCACATCACTTGCTTGCAAGCTATTTCAATGTGATATCACCGAGAGGGCCCAGAGTATATCTATCCTTCATCGGGATGGAAAAATCCCACTCTTGATCCATGAGCCTCAACATAACACCTTCGTAGCACTGAACCCACCTTTATAGTCACCCTGTTACGGTGTGACGTTTGATGTTATCAAGATACTCTTCCTGTGTTAGCAATTAACATGATGTCATGGTCTAAGGACTAAGATTACTTCGTATGATGTTATAGCAATATAAACATAATAACTCTGATCGTAATGCTATACTTCGGATGAATGTTCATCACATCATTCCACCAATGTTGTGACCTCGTTATTAACAACATCCAATGTCCATGATCAGGAAACCTTGATCATCTTGTTAATCAACGAGCTAGTTTATATGAGAGGCATTACTAGGAACTTTGTATTTTGTTTATTAAACACACATGTATTAACGTTTCCAATTAATATAACTATAGCATGCAAAATAAACATTTATCATAAACAAGGAATAAGATAATAACCACTTTATTGTTGCCTCTCGGGCATAATCCCTTCATGAAGGTACATCCCGCCCGTCCCTGTGGCGGGAAGGCTGGAGCTCCGTGGGCCGTGGTGGGAGGTGACACGCGTCGCCTTTCCAGCCTCCCGCCAGGGCATTTTTGGCTTTCGCGGCGCGAGGGGGGCATTTTTGCCGATGGCGAATTGTAGAGGGTTATATTTGTAAAAAAATCCCGAGACAGCATTAGAACTCCAACTTCTTTAAAAGCAACGCCTCCAAGAAGAGAACGGTGCAAAAACACTGTGATCGCCCGATCATGGGTCTTAGGTTTTCACCCTGAAAAAGTCTCCGCCCTACAAACAATACCTTTAACAAGGTCACTGCCAGACATAACCAATTAAGGCCAGGCCATGTATTTTCACCCTGAAAGGTATGACTATGAAATTTCTCATGTACAGTTGCCTCCCACTTGCATGCCACTGCTCCAAGTCACGAGTCACCAAGTCAATTCCTCATCACCACCAGACTCGAATCACCACTGTCAGTCCTTAGATCTCGGTTTCCATGACATCCTCTGTGAGCACCATGGAACAAGAACATGCCCCATGATATTAATAGCCAACAGAGCTTCGAAGCGCTCCCTCTAACCCCAAACGGTCAGCGAATAACATGGGTGCGCACGACCGAATCCCACCCGATCCAGCAATCTCCTGGTATGAATGCACTCTAGAGTTCACCAGCGGAGCCTTCCGGAACACGACACTTCAACCAGATCAATGGAGACAAACATCAAGCGGATCTTCATCCTGGCGTGAGAGGAACCATAGGACCACCTCCTTTATTCAAACCAAGCCAGTAGCCCCACCGCCTAGCCGGAGGTAGAGAAGAAGACGGTCCAGCATGCCACGGAAGCGTCCCGCTAGAACCGAGCGCGCAGCTGCCTCCGCAACCACATGCCCAGATCAGATCCGGGCCAGGCCCGATGCGGCCACTGCACGTCAGCGCCACCGAGGACGTACTCCCTGAATCGCCTCCATTGCTGCCACCACAACACCTCCTCCTCCCCAAGCCTTCAATATGCGCCGCCTAGAAGACGATGGGCCTAGGCGGGCACCCTAGGCCCACGTCGTGTTGTCGCTGCCACCAAAGCATAAGAAGACGCGGCCGCCACCCCGACCACCACCCATGCCCTGTTCCGTCAGTGCCGCCCCTCCGAAGAATTCGCAGCATCCACCTCCAGTACCTTAGGCACCAGGGGTGCCGCTACCACGGCCAACGCCGGTGGCAGCGACAGAGATGGGGGTCGCCCGAGGTGGTTTTGAGGCGGTGGCACGAGATCGCCTCGGTGTCACCCTGGGGGACGATGCGGGCGGCGACAGACGGTGCTGCCAGTAGGCGGTGGTGCCCTCCCGGCACAGATCTAGACTTTTTTGGGCCCCATCTAGGTTTGGATGTCAGTCTTTGAGGACTGAGGAGCAGCTCGTGCTGGCTGTGGCGGCACACCTACTGCAGCGCAGCGAGGGGATCTTGACGCGCCTGATGGCTCGCTAGGCCTATGGGGGCCTGGTTTGCTCCTGATGCTATGTCTGGTTGGTTATCACCAATGGTGGTGGAGGTTGTTCCCTCCCGCGTGGCTCCTGTACTACCACTCATCATTCCCGGTTGTTTCGTCTCGGTCATGTCGGTCTCGCAACTTTGGCCATGGTGAGACCTCGATGATGATTGCAATATCGTGTTGGTGAGTGTTGGTGGGCGATGAGTTTGGTGGAGCGTGATGGATCGTCCGAGGTCGTGGTTTTTGGGGTTGGGAGAAATCATGTCGGTTTGGCTAGCACCGATGCATTGATGCCCGCGGACGCCAACGTTCCTTTCTGAAGGGCGCCGGGTGTACCCCTCCCTCCACTCACCTCCGCATATCGGGGGTAAACCTAGGACCAGTCTGGGCAGAAGCGTCGCATTCCTTTTTGAAGGTGTTGCTTATGCGGCGGAGTGCTAGGAGCATGGCAGGAATTCTCCAGAAGTCTAGGGATTGCGAGTCATCATTGTTTTCTTCGATGACATTATTGACATTAGTTTCTCCATTCTTTCTCTCTGTTTCGTTTGGGCTTGTTTGTGTTGATGCTTCAGGGTTGTACCATGCGGTTGCTATATTAATATATCGAGAAAAAATTCTCGGTTCCCGTGCTGGACCTGCGGGTGTAGCAAACAAATGGGAATGTCGCATTCACCTAGGCTTGGCATATTTTTTTAAAAGACAAAAGAAAAGTTATAGCCCCTAAAGAAAAGGCCAGACAGCATTCTCGCTCTCAAAATAGGAAAAGAAAAAGGGACAGACAACACTTCTGCAACACCACGCGATTGCCATGTCAAAACATTTTGACCATTTACACACTAGATATGAAATACCATCTCTCCTTCTAAATATAAGAGGTTTTGGGTGTTCAAATTGAACTCCCAAATGTCTTTTTTCAGAGAAAACGTAGCACTTTATTAATCACATAACATCAGTACAAATAGTCTGTCAGGTACTACCTGGAGAAAAATTCTAAACAAAACCTAGGCTAGAAACAT
Organism: Avena eriantha; assembly: GCA_910589775.1. NCBI lineage: Eukaryota > Viridiplantae > Streptophyta > Magnoliopsida > Poales > Poaceae > Avena > Avena eriantha. The sequence continues at coordinate 112,349,949 of OU342741.1, forward strand.
CACAGGTACTAGTAAGAATGTGTGCAGCTTCGTTGAGGGAGCGATAAACATGTCGAAAGGTAGCAGAAGACAAGCTCTCTACCATCTTCTTGATGTCCAAAACCACAGAGCCAACTGAAGGTCGGTCTGGGCTCGCAGAATTAACATGATGAATTAAGGACATACATTCTGAGGCGAAGATAAATCTGTCAAGACCCCTCCCTTAGCGATGACCACTACACGCCGGAGTGCCAAAGTCTCGGCTAACTCCGAGGACATAAATTCCAACAAGGGTTCACTTCCCGCCGTGAGACAGGTTCCAACACGATTTCGGAGGACTGCCCCCATAGCCATACATCGACGATCAGGAAACATTGCCGCATCAACATTCACCAGCACCTCCCTGGCAGCGGCAGAGTCCATCTCTATGGCTTATTGACTCACGCCTAGTACCTAGTTTAGGCCTTAAACGATGTTGCACGACCATCTGAATAGACGCAATAATCTTCGCACACGTTCTTTGAGGTTGGGGTTTAGTTGTTCCTTGCGTCGTTCCTCGTCTCCCAAGCATGCCAGCACCCAACAGCCAGAGTAGTCGCCTCCAGCTCCATCGATCGTGACAGATAGTCAAAGAGCCAGAATTTTCATGATATGAAATCATGCCGTGCGAGCTGAATATTGAAGGAATATTTAACCATGCCAAACCTCTTTCGCAAACTGTCAGTGAAGGTGAGCATGTGCAACACATCCTCCTCCCTGCCACAAAAGACACATGTGTTGTTGGCAGGAACTTGGCGTCGACAGAGTTGAACCCCTGACAGTCGTGTGCAAATCTCGATAGGTGAATTTTTATCTTGCTCGACGCATTAATCTTCAGGTCATTTTCCAATATTTCTCATCACTGAAATCCGATGAGGACATACCGCCTCCGTGCCTACTTCGAGCAACATAAAACTTACCTGATCTGGCCATAGTGTAGGCTGACCAAACCGAGCAAATCCCCCTTTTTCAGGGAAGCAGCTAGGACTCCATCCTGTTGCAGGCTTTATTAATCATCAACAATTGTTACATCGTTTATGAGGTTATTTAAAAGAAAGCTAGGGGGATCATCGTTCCAATTATAAGAAACTCTATCCTGAAAGCACACCCTAGCTATCTCATGACCCTTTTTGATATGTGGCTAGCAAACAAAGTCTTCTCCCACATGTCTGCTAATCTGAAACTCCATGACCGGTCTGTCGTGTCTTTCTCAAAGAAAGCGTACACAGTTTTGGGTATCCAGGAACCTGTTTGCTCATCAGTCAAGCAATGAACCGTAGCAGTATTAGGAATAATTGTGAGGGGTTTTAGAATGTACGTACGGTGGACGTTCTAGGATCCAATGATCATATTTGATTCTCACTTATCGGCCATCTCCGATGCCACACTGAACACCACTGGGATGAATTTCTCTGCTAAAGAGCTATGCTTCTCCACGTGTAAGACGACGATCTTGGTTTTGCTTTAAGCACCCTGGCGCACAGAGACCTTCGTTAATAGTCTCCAACGTTGATGACCAAGCATTGCTTGGTTGAACAAAACCAAGTCCCGAAAGCCCATGTCATCGAGGCTTTTAGGAGTATAGAGCCAATCCCAATGATGGAGGGGTGAAAGCATTGCTTGGTGTCATTTCATGTCAATCTTTTTCGATCACGGTTGTCATCTTTGGCGATGGGTTGCATATCTGGCGTGCTGGCCTTTTGGGGCCTTAGTACGACGATCGTATGTCTACTACGATAAGCTTTGCCCGTTTTCAGTGATGGAGGGGTGAGGACGGCGCCGCGTCTTCGACTCGTGCTAATTTTTGCAGGCGTCAATAGATGGTCCAGTGACCTATTTATAATTTATATTAATTTTAATGCTCTTTGTATTGTTATTGATGATGATTAATAGATCGGTGCTTTTTTTGCAAAACAAAAAAACTCTCAGTCTCTCATATACACGGTCCACCTCTACTCTTGATTGAAAAAACATATAAATACACGTTGTAGCATTGCTATCGTTTCGGGTAAGAAAATCCTTAGAAGGACCTAAATGATTTTTAGCATCAAACTTTGAAATAGTTGCCTAAGTAGCACAATAAATATCGGGTATACACAGATTCATCGGCAGGGGCGCACACAGTTTTTCTTCTTTTGAGAACTACAGATTTTATATTATTACCTTCTTTTTAAAACAACGCCTATAAATTATTTTCGGAGTAAAAAAAGCTTGTAGAATAAACCAATATTAACATCTAAAATACTCCCTCTTGGCTCCTTGGGTGCATTGGTTTCGGGGAAAGTCAAACTAACCTAACTTTGAGCAAGTTTATTGAGAAAATCGTCTATGTCTACAATATCAAAGGTGTATCGTATGAAAATGTACTTCACGATGAATCTAATAGTATTGGTTTGGTATTCGAGATGTCGATAATTTTTCTATAAATTTGGTCGATGTTTTGAATGGTTTCACTTAGAAAAATCTAATCCGCAATATATTTTGGCAATTAAAGAGGAAGTATTATACAGATGTGTTGACGTTTGGGTCAAACTTTACTAGTAGGAAGAAAACTTAATTACATGCCTTACTAATAGAAAATGAAAGAGTAGATGTAAATCTTTTTTGGCATAGAAACGCCAGGGGGAGGTCTGAAAGACCACGCAATCCTGCAATGGTCAGAGAACATCCTGAGTCCCGGCGGGTCGTGCACAGACATCCAGTGGTGATCGCCAGGCTTGGTGTAGACGATGTGCCATGGACCATTATTTCTGACGCAGAACACGAGGGTGGGTGGGGTGGTCGAGTCGTCTATGCCAGCGAAGTCGTCGGGGAAGTACTTGTAGGGGTTGGAGAAGTAGAGCTTCAAGGCATCGATGGCTTCCCTGGATTTCGGTTCAGAGCCATCGTACGCCCTCACCTCGGTGATGGGTGGGAACTCGGTGAGACTGCCGGTGAGCGGGTTGAGGAGGCGGACGACGTCGGGCGACTGCTTGTCGCGCAGGACGAGGAGCCCGTCAATCACGGCAAAGATGTAATTGCTGGAGAGCACGTCGAGTTTGACATGGGTGCGGACGCCGGAGAGGTGGCGGAGGCGGCAGCCCGACGTGGGCGGTCGATCGTGTATCGCCATCCAGCCGCCGGGGCGGAAGCGGATATCTAGGCTGCAAACGGAGCGCGGGTCGTCGATGGACTCGCGCCAGGTCTTGCAAACGGTCCGCAAGCGGTTGTACTGCGCCGCCAGCAATGGAGAATCTGGGATCAGCAGCCGGTCGGCTACGTCCCTGACGAGATCGGGCGTCAGGTTGGCCCAATCCCTCCTGCCAGAGGATTACCACACTGAGCTACGAAGCAAAGAAATAGAAGGGAGGAGGACTCCGGCCGGACATACCGTTCTTTCGCTCGCGGCCGTCGCTTCCTCGGGCGGACTGAGTCGCTGAGAGGCGAAAGCGGAAGATCGGCAAGTGCAAGTCCACAGTGGCGGCCTCGCGTCAGCATGCCGTCAGAGCCCGGTAAAGGCTCACCGCCGCCGGCGCCTGGAGTGGCAACGCCACGTCTCCGGCTCAGCGACCGTGCCTCATCCATCTGGTCTCTAGGCTGGTCTAGGTGGTTCGACAGGGTTGGGACTTGCGAATCTAAATTGTATCCCATATATACTAGTCCTCCGTTTTAAAATAGGAATATAAGATGTTTTCTAGACCTATTTTAGTATCTTGGTTTACAAAAAAGAAGATAAAACATTTTATATTTTGAACCGGAGGGAGTAGTTCCCTAACAAGTCGCCCGATAAATCGGAAGGTGTGTTTGCTATAGTAGCAGATTTGATCCTCAAACAGCGCACATCTTTTTGAATCAAAATTGAATTCCGGTTTTTAATTTTTGGAATCTAAATTGAAGTCTGATTTTTCCGGGGAAATCTATTCCTAGAACGGTTGGTAGATGGCCAATCCTAACGGACTCCGCCTTATCATCCATATTCATCGTCCGAAACGGATCAGAGCTAGCTCTTAGGATTAAATTAAAAACTTAAAATGACTTATAGATCAAACCGTTTGTCCGATTTAAGATCTGTTTTCACCGTTGATCTAGTCGTGACGAGATCTTTAAAACTAGATCTCATGTTGATATGTTTTGATAAAAGAAAATCAAATAAAAGGGTTACCCATCCCTAACACGTGAGTTATCCATGCCATAATATATATGTTATCCATCATGTAACATATAAGTTACTCCGCATATAAACGTGTTGGGTATAGACGTTCTCGCATACATGTTGAGCAAGTTTAATTGGAACACGGTAGCTTAGGTGTTAGGTTAGACGAGCGATAAAGACTCAGTAGCCTAACATCCTTGGGACTTCATCACTCGTACGCCGCGGTAGGGGTGGTGGGTATAACTCATAGCGGCGACGGACGATGAAGCCGAACCGCTAGACTACTAGTTGCGTGTTACGTTTGTTCACTGCGATTTAGGGTGGTGGCTGGTAGGGCATAAGACCCTATTTATTATATCTTATGCAAAAGAAGCTTAGAATTTTTTTTAATGTTAGATTTTGACACGCTAGCCTTTCGAGATAGAGTTGCGCGTACGCAGGGAGAGTGACGATGGGTAATGAAGCCTAACGTTAGAATAACTTTTATATTTTATTTGTAGGTAATTTTTATAGTGATAGATAAGTTACATATTATTGTGTGGATAACTTACATGTTAAAGTCTGGATAACTCTCAGTGTTACTGATGAATAACTTTTAGGCAAACAAAATCGTATTACCCACTCCTAACACGTGATTTATCCATGTTATAGTAGTACGTAAGTTATCCAGCCTGAATAAGTTACCCCGCACATACATTTTATATTCTATCTACGGGTAAAATTTTATGGATAACTTACATGTTATTAGGTGGGTAACTTATATACTATGGCCTAAATAACTCATGTGTTACGGGTGGATAACTTTTGGTCAGAAAAGAAGTTGTCAGAACATATCAATATGGGATCTAGTTTTGAAAATTTCGTCACGACTAGTTCAATGCTGAAAACGGATCCTAAATCAAATAAACTGTTTAATCTACAAAATATTTTGAATTTCTTATTTTCTGCATTAAATGCTGATGATATCAGACAGTTTTGTCCTCTAGTATTTGTGAGCTAATTTCTCATGTTTAGAGTTGAGTATCTTTCTTTAGAGACTTATTATTAATGATTAAGACTCTCGTATTAAGAAAAAAGAAGCTCGTGAGCTTTACTCAATCGCTCATATCGTTGTCGGAATGCCCGCCCGGTCTTGCGATCTGTAGACCGTCCGCAGGTATTAGCGTCCTTTTTTTTGAAACGAGGCAAAAGATTTACCACTTCATTGATAAGGCAGAAGTACCCGGATAACCAGTTTATTTACAGAAAACGGCCAAAACCCACACAAGCACCCTCGATGACCGTCATGGAACACGACTGTCGTGAGGAACACACTCAGCCACCCTTGCTACCCACATAAGCTACACAAACACGAAGCTTGACCGGCCTATGCCAAACACTCTGACACTGGAATTGAGCCGTCTGCCACGGCCTTGCGCTACTAGTCTCCACCCAAAAAACTCGTTGTTAGAGTGATCTCCTCCCGCGTGGTCCCGACGGCCTGCTGGGCCCTTAGATCCGCGGCCTGATCGGGAGCGCCCAACCCATTATGGTTGGCGGGCCCCTGTCACCTGCACTATATAAAGAGGTGGGTGCGGTGGCACGCAACACGAGGTTTGTTGCGGCGTCGTACACCCCACTGATAACCCTACCGATCTAGGGAGCGATGTAGTGAAGGGATGCTCCATCACCGCCTAGCCCACACCCGCTCTCGCCGTCGTCGTCGCTCACCATGGCTACATCGTCAACCTCGTCTAGCCAGGGAGAAGGTACACACCCCTCTCCCTGATATCTCTCGCTCCCTCTCTCTCTCAGTCAATAGCTCGAACCAACAAGTATGAACTCTAGAAAGTCTACTACCCTGTTAGATCTACACCTAGATGATCCCAGAGAGCTAACAATGGTATCAGAGAAACTAGCGTTATAGATCTACTAAGGTAGAAAAGGAATACAAAGAAAGAAAACGGAGTAGACTTTTTATCTAGAATCGCAAACCCTAACCCTAGTTAAATCGGATTAGTATTTTCCCAAACGGGGCAGTTCATCACAGATCATACAGAAACGTAATAGTACTCCCCCCTTTACCGGACATAAAATAAAAAAAAACCCGCCCACCACTGGTCATTGCCATGGGCTCGCCAGAAAAGGGGTGCCGCCACCTGAGCCGCTTGACAGCGGCGCACACACCCTCGGGTGGATGCGCGCGCTGGCAAGGAGGCCATGATGGGGCCACCGCCATCTGTCGCTGCTTCTCTACTTCTTCACACGGGAGTGGAGAGGGGTCGGTGGGGGTGGAAAGAGATAGAGAAGTAGGGGAGGGAGCTCGTCATAGAGGAAGCTCATCGTCGGCCCTGTGCCGGGAGGCACTGCCTCCACGTCGCGCGCGGGGCCACGCACCGCCGCCACTGCGAGCGAGACTGACAAACGCGGGGAGAGGGAGAGAGCGAAGTGGATGGCTAGGGTTAGGGGGCCACAGGCGCCGTTTTTGTATGCGCAAGAAGTAAGGGCGGCCGTCCGATTGATCGGACGGGTAGGAGTGCCGCGCGTGCGCGGTGACAGGCCACATACCATAGTGTTAGGTTGCAGGTGGGCCGCGACGAGTGCTGCAAGCCGCAGTAGGCGACACACACGAGCAGTGCTCAGCGCACAGCGGCAGGCCGCGGCCGGACTAGGCCAAGGGCGCAAAAGCAACCATGGGCCAGCATTTTTTGATGTACGGTGCCATTTTTTAATTTTTTATAGAAGTTTTTGTGATAGATTTTGATTCAGTTTTGTTTAATTTTTGTCTATTTTTTCCTATTCAAACTAAACCAACGAAGATGTTTGTCTAAAAAAATAAAAAGAAATAAAGAAATTGCTTCTAAAAAGTATAAAGTTAATGAATTTCATTCATATTTTCTGCTGCGAACAGTTCAAATATGCTCTTTTAAATTTTAAAGTGACAATTAAATTAAAAGAGCATGTTAAAGTGTTTTTATAATTATGGTCTTGTTATTTTTCTGACCAATGTCGTTAATAGCATGATCATGATTAGTGGTTACTTTTGTGCATTTACTTCTATGTTTTGCCGAACTGTGATATAGTTTTAAATAGCATAAACCAATTTTGACTAACGTTGGATTAATGCATGCAATTTTTGTTATAATCTCACTCCTTTGTGGTTTTCAGGAGGATGCTACTTGATGAGCTTCATCAAGGATGTTCCAACCCTCAGAGGTGATAACTACACTAAATGGAGAAAGAAGGTCGATTTGGCTTTTGTTTGTGCTGAGGTGGACTGGGTTGTCGAGACACCATAGCCCACCAAACCGACAGAGCCACTCCAAGATGATAAAGATGATGATGCTGCTTTGGACAAAAACAAAAGGGATTATGCTCTGTTGGAGGTGACATATATCCTAGAGAACAAAAAGTGGCCCACCGCCAACAAAAACTGCATGGCTTTCATAAAGAACATATATTGTGGACTCAATTGCAGAGTGTGACTCCGTAGTGGAGTATCTTGAAAAGATAAAGAGCTAGTTCACTAGTTCTTCAAAGATATATGCTAAGCAGCTGGTGACAAAAAAGTAAACTATAGATGGACATGGCATAAGAGAGCACATCCTCGGGATGAGCGACATGGCAGCTAAGTTTAAGCACATGGATGCTGATTTGGAGGTCAAGCATGCACTCCTTGTTCATCTGGTTATGGCTTCATTGCCAAAAGAGTTTGACACCTTTGTTGTCAACTACGACATGTCGCCAAAAAAGTGGGACATTGAAAAGACAATAGCCATGTGTGTGCAAGAAGAGGAAAAACTTAAAACCTCACATGGTGGTTCTCTGAACTATGTGAAGGACAATAAGAAAAGGAACTACAATCAAAGTAACCAAGGTTCCCCTTAAAAGCCACATGGAAAAGCTCCCATGCAATATCAACATCAGCAAAGGCCTCTTCTAGTGGACAAAGATACATGTATCCACTATAAGAAGACTGGGCATTACAAGAAAGATTGCCTTGCTTGGTTAAATTCAATAATGGCAAAGAAAGGTAACAACATTGTTTCCTTTATAAATGAATCCTTATATATACAGTTTTTGAAATCTACTTGGTGGATTGACTCAGGTGCAACTGTTCATGTTGCAAATTCTTTACAGGGATTCCATTCGACACGGACTATGCAAGGAAGCGAAAGATGCATTGAAGTTGCAAATGGAGTCCAAGAAGCCATTGAAGCCGTTGGCAACATATCCCTAGAGCTAGCTGATGGATTCACGATTCTGCTTAGAGATGTCTTTTATGTTCCTTCATTACACAGAAACTTGATTAGTGTTTCACGTTTAGACAAATATTATTATGAATGTCATTTTGGACATGGCAAGTGTGACATATGGTTTAATAATGCTTATGTGGGTGTTGCTTTCCTTCACAATGAGCTTTATTTGTTATCCCTACGTGAAAAAGTATATTTTGTGTGTAATGTGAATGAACATGTTTTCGTGTCAGATAAAGATAAAAAGGAAAGAAAGAGAACTCATGACTCGTCAAAATTATGGCACTTTCGCTTAGTCCATATTTCGAGGGGGAGAATAGAAAGACTAGTTGAAAATGATATTCTTTCTCCATTAGAGTTCTCAGACATAGAGCAATGCACATATTGCGTTAAAGGAAAGTATGTAAAGCAAATCAAAAAAGATTGCAAAACAAAGCACTGGAACACTAGAAATCATTCACACCAACATTTGTGGACCATTTCCTATGAAAAGTGTGGATGGTTATGACTCATTCATAATATTCACAGACGGTTACTCCCGTTATGGTTATATTTATCCAATCAAGGAAAGATCGGAAGCGTTGGATAAATTTAAGATATTCAAAGTTGAAGTAGAAAATCAGCATGATAAAACAATAATGATAGTAAGATCTGACCATGGAGGAGAGCACTGCGGTCGGCACACCCCATATAGCCAAGTCCCTGGACCTTTTGCAAGGTTCTTACAAGAGACTGGCATAGTGGCCCAGTATTCAATGCCGGGCGAGCCTCAGCAAAATGGAGTAGCTAAAAGGCATAACCGTACACTTATGGATATGGTGCGCAACATGATGAGATACTCCACCTTACCATTGGGATTGTGGATGGAGGCGTTAAAAACCGCCATTCATATTCTCAATGGAGTACCAAGCAAGTCGGTGCCCAAAACACCGTACGAGTTGTGGACAAGAAGAGTTCCCTCACCGCACCACTTAAGGGTGTGGGGGAGCCCAGCTGAGGCCAAAGTGTTTCATCCAAACATTGTGAAGCTAGATGCTAAAATAGTCAGTTGCCAGTTCATTGGCTATCCTGAAAGATCAAAAGGTTTTCGTTTCTACTATCCAGACAAATACACAAAGTTTGTAGAAACAAGACATGTAGTTTTCTTAGAGGACGAAATGATGAGGGGGAGCATGGTAGCTCAGAAAATTGATCTTGAGGAGAAGATGGTGTATGCACCTAATCCGATGACTCAGGAGCCATTTTTTCACTACTTGTTGTTCCTGCATCGACAAGCCCTGAGGTTGTGGTGTAATCACCTATTGCAACTCCACCCATGACAACTGTGAGTGAAGATCCGGAACCTGTCTGTCAGTAGCCGATTGAACCCACTGTTGCGCATGAAAGGGAGCAGCGGCAGCCACCTACAGAAGATACGCTATGAGTTGAGACACACGATGTGCCAACTAATGAGGCCCCTAGAAGGGGAAAAAATGTGCCAACGAATGAGGCCCCTAGAAGGTCTCAGAGAGTTAAAAAATCAGCTATTTCAACTAATTATAAAGTTTATAATACAGAAATAGTTCACATGGAGAGTGATCCCACTTCATACAAAGAAGCCATGAGTTCTCCTCGCTCATAGAAGTGGTTGGAGGCCATGGAAGACGAGATGGAATTGATAAGTTCCAACGATGTTTGGGACTTAGAGGAAATTCCTAAAGGAGCCAAAACATTAGGTTGTAAATGGGTCTACAAAACAAAATTTGACTCTAGAGGGAATGTAGAAAAGTATAAAGCACGACTTGTGGTAAAAGGATTTACACAAAGAGAAGGGGTGGATTACAATGAGACATTTTGTCCAGTCTCATGTAAGGATTCCTTTGGAATCATAATGACATTAGTTGCACATTTTGATTTAGAACTACATCAGATGGATGTGAAGATGACATTTCTAAATGGGGATTTAGAAGAAAGTGTCTACATGAAAGAACCCAAGGGTTTTATCATGGAAGGCAAGGAAAACATGGGATGCCTCCTAAAGAAATCCATTTATGGATTAAAGCAAGGCTCTAGACAGTGGTATCTAAAGAGAATGTTGAGGTCCTTTCAACTTTGGGGCTACAATGAGATATTTGAAACTACATAATTCACCATTTAATTTAATTCACGCTACCTAATCTATTCCTATTGCCAAAGACAAAAGAAGAGAAATACTTCCACGATTCATATAACATGGGCATGATATGTCCAGTCGTAAAGCCAGGAAAGGATTCGGTCTCCATGACAACGACTCATTTCGAGTTTGGTGTGTCGACAGGAGTCGTTGTTGTGGACCCAGATCCTTTCCTGGGCTTACCACTGAACATATTATGCCTTAAGTATATGCATCTCTAAAATATTTGTCCTCTTTCGACTTTGGGGCTACGAGATGAAATAGTATTAACTTGGGCGACATTGTTACAAGTCTACTTTTGCCTCATACTTAGGTTGGGCATGGAAATAACAATGTCGCTGATGGATCCGGTGTGGCAAGTAGAGAGGATGGATAAATTACAAGTCTACTTGGCACACCAGATCTAGCGATATAGTCACACACATATATAGTGCCACAACACGTTTTAATCATCGGAATTTGGAAGGAATACCAAAAAAAAAGAAAACCAAGAATGACTTGTATTAGTGCCTCATACTTAGGTTGGGCATGGAAATAACAATGCTGCTGATGGATCTGATGCGGCAAGTAGAGGAAGCTCAAATTACAAGTCTACTTGGCACACCAAATCCAGCAGCGGTATAGTCACACACATATATAGTGCCACAACACTTTTTAATCATCAGCATTTCGAAGAAATACAAAAAGGCAAACCAAGAAGTAGGGAATCAATAACGAATGAGAAGAAACATATGACCAAGCACTAAAATAGTTCATAACACAAATAACTAGCTAGCGTCGCTCACAATCAAGTTCAGCGGTTTATAAAACATACTCTAGAGGTGCTAGGCAAGTTAACATAGGGATAAACTTTACAACACAAAGTTCGGAACTAACAACTAGCTAGGCAAACATCAAGACTTCTTTGGCTAATGAGTCGGCTCAGGGATATTGATGAAGCCACGTTTAGCTCCTTTCGCTAACGTCATGAACGTCCTGCCATCACCCTGCTTCGCTAACTGTTCATCTATCTCCTTGTTGCGCGGTGGAGTGCCACTATAGAAGAGGCCCCCGGATTTTATGACTTGTTGGTGCATGATTGTCGAGATCTCCTCCTGGATATCAAAGAAATCCATCCTGAGGTTGCAATTTTTTATACGTTCAAGATCTTCAGCCCACCTTCGGAGGTCAGATGGCAGCGCGCTGTTATGCTGGTCCCGTACGAATGCCTTCATCTGGTGTAGCGCGTAGAAGGCATCCTTCCCACTATCAGCCGCCTGCTTGATGCAGGGGAACTCCATTGTGTGGCTGAACATGTGTATGGCGTGCCTCTTAATTGTTCTACTAGGGATGAAACCTCCCGATGCGATGTAGGCATTGAGAGCATCGTCAAGAACTCTCTTGATAGTTGAGTAGTATTTCCTCTATGCACTACCTGAGTCCAGATACAAGGCATTTGAGCATTCCACATCCAAGGATATGATCACGCAGCCTTGGTGACCGCTCTCTGACTCTAGATGGTAGGGAATGAGAATCACATCCTTGCCCGGTTTTTTTGTAGGAAGTATGAGAGGTAGTCGGTCACCATTAGGGCACCGTCATGTGTTCTCAAGGTGGCGTCACACATGAAGTAGGGATCCACTATAGCGATGCCAGGGGTACCATCTCTAATGATCTGCATGGCCACATTGAGCGAGAACAACCGGACCAGGGTATCGTGCAGCCGGAATCCTTGCAACATGTCGAAGAGGTCGGTATGCAACACATAGAAAATATCCCCGGGGGCTACTATGATGAAGCCTTTCACATTTGGAACCTTAGCCTTGTAAACAAGGTACGACTGATCGCCCTCTCGAATGCGGCGTGATACGTTGCTAACGTATCTATAATTTTTTATGTTCCATGCTTGTTTTATATCTACTTTCTTATGTTTTGTCCACACTTTGGAGTAATTTTACACATTTTCTGGAACTAACCTATTAACAATATGCCACAATTCCATTTGCCTGTTTTCTTCTGTTTTTGGTTCCAGAAAAGCCAGAAAATGAATATTCTCGGAATTGGACCGGACAAAAGCCAAAGTCGATATTTCACCGGAAGACTCACGGAGCCAGAAGACGAGACGGAGAGGGGCCAGGGGCTGGCCACACCATGTGGTGGCGTGGGTCCCCCTGGCCGTGCCACCAGGTGGTGTGGGCCACTGGTCCACCCTCTGACATCGCCCCTTCGCCTATAAGAAGCCTCTCGATGAGAAAACCCTGAAAGCATCCAGCCTCCAGCCACGAAAAGTTCCACAGCGCCGCCTCCAACGAAGGGGAGATTCGGGGGACAGAACGTCTCTGTTCCGGCACCCTGCAGGGACAGGGAAGTGCCCCTGGAGCCATCTCCATCGATCTCCACCACCATATCTATCGCTGTTGCTGATTCCCATGATGATGAGGGAGTAGTTCTTCCGCGAGCCTAAGGGCTCTACCGGTAGTTATGTGTTCATCTTTCTCTCTATGCGTGATCTTATGAGATCATGAGATTTGTAATCTATAGATATATTCTGCTACTCAAGTGCTTTAATGAATCTCTGCTTATCCCCACGTGTGTGAAGTTGACAGTGTGCACACCGTGTGGCACTTTGGCTAAGGTTACATAAATACTTGTCATGAGTATAATTTGAGTTGGATGTCTCTATGAGATTATGGTGTTTGTTGGAACCATCTAGCGCTCAAGGTGATAGTGAGGGGTTATCTAAATGGGGAAAGCTAACTTTGAGGTGTGTTGTTATAGCCCTACCATGGATTAGATTTATCCAACCAGAGAGTAGTTTAGAGTAGTATCATAAAGAGAAGATATTTATATGAGAGTGTTCACTAGTGAAAGTATGATCCCTAGGCCTTGTTTCTAAGCATTGAAACACCTTTTGCAACTAGATCTGTTACATGTCTGCTTGCTTCCATCTTTATTTCAGATTACCTTTAGTCTCTTCCTACCCGTCAAGCTCTTTTCTAGCACCGTTACCACTTATAATTATCCATACTACTTGTATTTCACTATCTCTTTGCCAAACTAGTGCACCTATACACCTGACAAGTGTATTGGGTGTGTTGGGGATACAAGAGACTTCTTATATCTTGATTGCAAGGTTACTTGAGAGGGATACCTTTGACCACTTCCTCCCTGAGTTCGATAAACCTTGGGTAATCCAGTTAAGGGAAACTTGATGCTGTTCTACAAACATCTGCACTTGGAGGCCCAACACTTGTCTACAAGAATAGAAGTGCATAGACATCAAGCTATTTTCTGGCGCCGTTGCCGGGGAGGTAAGGTAAAATGTACTCACATACTCTGGCTACTAAGCTATCTTCTAGTACTGTAGCTGGTGTGTGAGTGCTCGAAGTTATTTCCTTTAGATTCCGCAATTATATCTTTTTGTTTCTTATTTTTATTTTTACTAGTTAGGCTTAATGGAAAACAACAACAAAATTAGAGAGCTTTTTAGTATTTTTCCTAAGTTAGAACATGAATGGTCTGAAAAGAAAATTAAAAAACCCATGGAACTTTCTTTGCATGCTAATAGCAATGTTATTAGTATGAATTTTTTGAACACCTTTGTTACTAATGCTATGGAAATGTCTAAGCTTGGGTAAGTTAGTTTTTATGAAAATGATCTTTTTAGTTCCCCAACTTTAAAGGAGAAAATTTGCTCTGATGATAGTTTATCTCCCATATGTGGTAATTCTAATGATACTTGTGATATTTTAAATCCACATACTGAAAGCGTCCCTTTTAAAATACCTATAAAAATTGTTGAACGTGTTATGAATAACTGTTATTTTGGAGATGGAACTGTCCATCCTGGTGATCATTTACTCTTTATACACGAATTATGCAAGTTGTTCAAGTGTGCGGGTATTTCAGTGAACCAAGTTAAGAGGAAGCTATTCCCTTTTTCACTTAAGGGCAAAGCAAGGGAGTGGTATGAGCTACTAGATGATCCTAATCATTTGGAGTAGAAGGAACTTGAATCTCTCTTTTACTCTAAATTTTATGCTCCTCATGAAATTCATAAAGATAGGAAATACATTTATAATTTTCATCCACATGATGGAGAAAGTATTACCCAAGCATGGGGGAGACTGAAGTCACTAATGCTCAAATGTCCCATTCATGAGCTCCCCAGTAATATTGTTATTAATAATTTTTATGCAAGGCTTTCAGGACATTACAAGGACTATCTAGATACCTGTTTAGAGGGATCCTTCACAAGTAAGGAGGTCAAAGCTAAGTGGGATCTTCTTGAAACAATTCAGAGCAATACCAAAGATTGGGATAACAACAAAGGTAAAGAACCAGGTATAAACTATGAGTATGATTGCATTAAGTCTTTCGCTGAAATTGCTGATTTTCAGGAGCTTAGTGCTAAATATGGTCTTGATCCTCAAATTCTTGTTGATTGTTGTAGAGGCTTTGCTTCTCATATTAATGCTCCTAAAGAAAAATGGGACATGTATCATGAGCCTTTTAAAGACACTTGCATGGAAAATGAAATTGTTATTAATGATAGCAATAAACATGCTCAAACCTCTGAAAGTACCATTTCTAATAAGCATGTTAATTTTTGTGGAATACATTGACCTTGTGAGAATAATCAAATTGAAGAAGAATATTGTATCACCCACAGGAATGAAAAAACTAGAACGTGGTATAGGGATCTAAATGATCTTGGTAAAAAAGTTTGTGCCCTCTATCCTTTTATTTGTGAACTTTGCTTTGAAGTGGGTCTTCAATTTTCAATGCTCAGGCCATAATAATAGCCCTTCTAATCCAATGAGGACTGCAAGTTTGTATTGTGATGACATGATCACTCCTAATCAGCATGATTAACTTGCATTATTTTTGGGGTGTGAAGAGTTATCAAGAAAAAATTCTTTGGTAGATATGAGTTCTTTTGGTATGAATAGCGTTCTGCATGGTTGTCATCTTTATTGTGTTGATAATTGCAACACAAATACTTACATACAAAATATTATAAAAGATGATATTTTACCAAAATATGATAGGACTAATATGTGTTTTGATCTTATTAATGAAAAGAAGGAATCCTCCAAAGTTTCTTCTATTGTCTCTAACAATAAACCAGGGTATATGGAGAAGCTTCCTTTCAAGCCTCTCCCTCCTAAAGAGAAGAAGAAAAAGAAGAAGAGGAGGAGTAAAAGGAGAGAGGAAACGGTATTTTCCCTTAAGCATGTTGCTCCTATGATAGTTCGTGATGAGTCTGAACTCGATGATGTTCCTATGCCTATTACCTATAGTAGTGATCATGATTGGGAAAAGCACACTACTTTTGATATTAAAAATCTCTTCGGTACCAATTCTGAAAATGATGATATTAATAATTGCTATACTATTAGTGCTATCCATGTTCCTTCCAATGATGATATGTTTACAAATGAACACACTTTGGAAGATAATTATTCTATTGCTTATGATGATACTACACCTCCAATATATGATGATTACAATAATGAATATGATATTTTCAGTCCACCTACTATTGAGGAGAAAATTAATTATGATTACAATATGCCTCCTATATTTGATGATTATGGTGATGAGAATAATAATGATAGCTATTTTGTTGAATTTGCTCCCACTACAATTAATAAGAATGACTATGTTTATGTGGGGAGTATTAATTCTTTTATGCATGTGGCTCATGATAAGAATGTTTTATGTGATAATTATATTATTAATTTTATTAATGATGCTACTGAAAGTTATTATGAGAGAGGGAAACATGGTTTTATGTGTCTGAACAATACTAAGTTTCCCCTCTTTATGTTGAAAATTTTGAAGTTGCACTTGTTTTGCTTTCCTATGCTTGTTGCTTTGTGCTTTCATGACTTGTTTCTTTACAAGATTATTTTTCATAGGAAGTGGGTTAGACTTAAATGTGTTTTATATTTGCTTCTTGATGCTCTCTTTTACTTCAGTTCATATTTCTTATATGAGCATCATCAAAATTATCGTGCCTAGCTCAAAGGTGTTAAAGAAAAGCACTTATTGGGAGATAACCCAAATTTCTTTAGGAGTTTTTTTGTTGAGTCTTGGAAGTTATTACTTCAGTAATAACCTCTCCTTATCCTTTTTGTGTGGTTTTTGTGTCAAGAATAACCTCTAATAAGAGGGAAGTAAGACTTGGGAAAGTTGTTGTCCCGAAACAGATTTTTATGCTTCGCTGTAAAAATTCACGAAAAATCTCTGTACGTCAAATTGAGTTGTATTTTTTGTGCTTCTGTCCCAGGTTGTTATCCAACTTTAGTTAGTTCAACACTTTTCGATTTGAGCAACAGAAGGTCTTCGAAAAAATTGGTTTTTACCTGCTGGTCTGTTTTGACAGATTTCTGCCATTATTTGCATTTGCCTCTTAATCTCTTTCTCTTTGAGTTCTCTTTGATCATTTGAACTTTTGAAAGGAAGTTCTACAGTAGCTTGTGTTTTAATGGAAGTTCTACTTGTGTTGAAACTGAACCAAAAGACTTATTATCTTGAGTACACTAATGTTGCTAATGAAGATTGTGTGAAGTTTTGTATGAAGGAATTTTTTGAGTGTAGGGAAGAGTAATGTGATGAGATGAAGTATGGACAAAAGCTCAAGCTTTGGGATGCCACCTATGTCACCACAAGAAATATCCAAGAAGTACAAGCGTCAAAGCTTGGGGATGCCCAAGGCATCCCCTTCTTCATCAATAAAAAATTTAGGTTTCTTCCAAACACTTCATTTTTATTATTTCATGCACAATTGTGTTGTTCTTGGAGCGTCTTGGTTTTTGTTTTTAGTTTTCTTTTGTTTGGTTTGCTTAAATAAGTTGGCTGGATCCCAACACACTTCTTTTGGAGAGAGACACACCCCGTTATTCATTGCTTAGAACACTCTAATTGTCACTCTTATTGTTTTGTGAGTGTTCTCCTTTGCTAGCACTACGTTTGGCTTTAGTTTTCGATTGGTGTTGGAAAAGAGTAGGAAGTTTCATGCTTATAGTGGTACAAAAGGAAGCTTGGTTTGGCTATGACTTAGACTTTATCATGTCATTTTTGATATTGCTTTGACTTTATGCTTAGTGATTATTGCTGTAGCATGACTTGTTACAAACAATTGATATTGCTTAATGTGCCTTGAAAGAATCATGCGTTGTTTTAGCATATTAAAGCATAGTATTGTGGTATTCTCCTTTTATGCTTTATTTGGGTTGACTTGGCGCATGTGCACACCATGTTAAGACTATACCTAGTCACCATAGCCTCTATGATCATTTAGTTTTCGACTTGTAATATCACTTTATGCTTTAATTAATGATGTTTTGTCGCTTTGCGTGATTATGGTCATTATTGCTCTCTTAGTTGGTCGCTCCCAGTCTTTTGCTAGCCTCCATACCCAAGTATGAGTTCCACTCATGCATCCAACTCCAAATAAAACCAAGTTATTCCAAAGAGTCCACCATACCTACCTATTAGCATTTGCTATTCCAAGTATATTCATGTTTTTATCTATCTTCCGAATTAAACTTGTTATGTGAAAATTAGTGATTAAAACTCTCACGAACTTGATGGCACACTTTACTTTTCTTGCCCCTAATAAACTTGAACCATTGTGTCATCTATGTTGTATATGCTTGCACTTATACGTTGGGGATTAGCAGAACCATGCTGTCATGGGGAACGCTTTCAAAAATTCACTTGTACATTGTACCCAGTTGATATCATGCTCTTCTGTTTATGGATGTCGTCGGTGTGAAATGAAAGGGGAGCTTGTAAGTCCATGGAGTTATGTATGTGTGTTAGATAAACGCCTGGGCGGCTGGTCTAATCCATGCCTAATCATGGTGGAAACCTGCAGCGTAACCATAATGAGCAATCTATGAAGCATTCTTCTTATAAAAAAGATAGAGATTGAGAAAAAGAAAAAAAGATGAGAAAAGAGGAAAGAGAGAAAAAAGCACCATTTTCCCATGGTAAATAAGAAGATGGCTAAGATGCTTATTGTTTGCTTGCCTTGTCATTTTGATATGGGGATTCTTCTGTATCATCGGGCAAGGGGTACCCCATTGGCGGTTCTCTATGATACACATGTACTTACTATGACAAGAACTTACCGGTAACTAAACTTGAGTAGCATGAGGAGCGGCCCTCGTATTCAAGGGACATGAGATTGCCAACTTATACTTTGTCAAGCATATACTCCATAGTTTGTTCACTTTAACCTTAATCACTTCAAGATGCTTATGATAGGGGCAATGCAAGCTGAAAGCTAATAAGTACCATAATTTTTGGAAGCTCTTTATGAGACTTGAATCCCTGCTTCCTTCTATGAAGGCCTTTCTTTTACTTTTATGTTGAGTCTCCATCTTCTATCTTTATGCACCTATTGAGAGAGCATAGTGGCCATTCTTAGTTTAATGTGCATTGTCCCAAAACTTGTTGATTGATGCATAACTTTGATATTGCTTGTTCTTGAACTATTTGTATCTAGTCACCCTTATGAACTTTGAAGGTGTCCTATGCATTTATGTTTTGCTACACTATTAAGGACTAGCTGAATACCATTCTTATTATGTTTTCTATATGTGAAACAAACAAACTTCTTGCAAAGCATTGTTATTCAAGAATCTTTTGTTTGTATCTCTTTGTGCTACATCATTGTTAGAACTATATCTTTCATGTTATGTTAAAGTACTATGATCCTAGCTATCAATATGCCTTGATCAAGATTGTGATGGTGCATGTCACCTCAAAAATTATTCTTTATTTTTATCACTTACCTACTCGAGGACGAGCAGGAGTTAAGCTTGGGGATGTTGATACGTTGCTAACGTATCTATAATTTTTGATGTTCCATGCTTGTTTTATATCTACTTTCTTATGTTTTGTCCACACTTTGGAGTACTTTTACAAATTTTCTAGAACTAACCTATTAACAAGATGCCACCGTGCCAGTTGCCTGTTTCTTCTATTTTTTGGTTCCAGAAAAGCTAGAAAATGAATATTCTTGGAATTGGACCGGACAAAAGCTAAAGTCGATATTTCACCGGAAGACTCGTGGAGCCAGAAGACGAGACGGAGAGGAGCCAGGGGTTGGCCACACCTTGTGGTGGCGCGGGTCCCCCTGGGCATGCCACCAGGTGGTGTGGGCCCCTAGTCCACCCTCTAACATTGCCCCTTCGCCTATAATAAGCCTCCTCATGAGAAAACCCTGAAAGCATCCAGCCTCTAGCCACGAAAAGTTCCACAGCGCCACCACCACCGAAGGGGAGATTCGGGGGACAGAAAGTCCCTGTTCCGGCACCCTGTCAGGACGGGGAAGTGCCCCTGGAGCCATATCCATCGATCTCCACCGCCATCTCCATCACCATTGCTGATTCACATGATGATGAGGGAGTAGTTCTTCCTCGAGGCTAAGGGCTCTACCAGCAGCTATGTGTTCATCTCTCTCTATGTGTGATCTTATGAGATCATGAGCTTTGTAATCTATAGATCTATTATGCTACTCAAGTGCTTTAATGAATCTCTGCTTATCCCAACGTGCGTGAAAGTGATAGCATGCACACCGTGTGGCACTTTGTCTAAGGTTACATAAATACTTGTCATGAGTATAATTTGATTTGGATGTCTCTATAAGATTGTGGTGTTTGTTGGAACCATCTAGCGCTCAAGGTGATAGTGAGGGGTTATCTAGATGGGGAAAGCGAACTTTGAGGTGTGCTGTTATAGCCCTACCGTGGATTAGAGTTATCCAACCGAAGAGTAGTTCAGAGTAGTATCATAAAGAGAAGATATTTATATGAGAGTGTTCACTACTAAAAGTATGATCCCTAGGCATTGTTTCTAAGCATTTAAACACCGTTTGCAACTCGATCTGTTACATGTTTTCTTGCTTCCATCTTTATTTCAGATTGCCTTTAGTATGTTCCTACCCGTCAAGCTCTTTTCTGGCACCGTTACCACTTATAATTATCCATACCACTTGTATTTCACTATATCTTCGCCGAACTAGTGCGCCTATACACCTGACAAGTGTATTGGGTGTGTTGGGGACGCAAGAGACTTCTTGTATCTTGATTGCAGGGTTGCTTGATAGGGATACCTTTGACCACTACCTCCCTGAGTTCGATAAACCTTGGGTAATCCACTTAAGGGAAACTCACTACTGTTCTACAAACCTCTGCACTTGGAGGCCCAAAAACTGTCTACAAGAATAGAAGTGCGTAGACATCACGGCGCACCTCAACATACAGACATCCATGATGAATACTACGCATATGCAAGCCTACGACCGCGAGCATCGATCCATTGAGCATTTGTGTACCTCCCTCATGCACTCGTTTCCTGGGATTTTCTGCAGGGCTGTCCTGAGCCCGGATAGCAGGCTTTGGATTCTGGCTCGCGTCCTTAGGCTTCGTTTTGCGACCCTTCTTGCTCTTTACGGTGTCATCGGCCGCCGCTACCTCCTCGACTGCCCTATGGAGGGTGCTAGGGCTGATCATAGGACAAGATGGCATCTGAGTCTCGGTGAAGGCGACGGGTGGCGGCGTCTCCTGACTAGATGGGAAGAGACACACTTGGCAAGTGGGTTTTGCCGAGGGTCTAGGTGCTGGTTGGGGCTCGAAAACTGTCTGCGTGAACAACTGGCCTCCCTGGTGCTCATGGTCATCATCACCAAACCTTGTGTTCAAGAACTAGTCACCAAAGTTTTCATCAATTTCATCATCATCAGCGGGATTCTGTGCCATCTCGAGGTCTTCATGATGTGCCATCTCGATCTCTTCATGATGTGTTGGTTGTGCTGCCTCTGGGGTGGTACCCCGGCCCTGCGTCCCCAGACGGATCTGGCTCTTCGGCCATAGGAACATGTAGCCGAAGCCGGTACCGAGGACTTCCAGCTCATCACTATTCCATCCATGAGGTTGTGAGGGAGGTTCCAAGCCCTCGTAGCCTGGAAGCACCATACTGTATTTGAACCTAAGCATGTCAGGTGCCATTGGTTTGCTATGGAAGATGTGGTTTTTCGGTTGAACGATGGACCCTTGGCAACATCCTTCAACTCATCGTTCACCCAGTGCATTAGAGTACAAGGAGTGTCTTCCTGTGAAAGACATGTATAGGCTGGTCGTCAGTAAAACGGGGAGAGAAGGGAGATGAAGTCATCGGTTGAGCCTCCCAGAACTCTTGCTTGAATTAGTTACCTTGAGGGTGTTGAGCTCGGCCAATGTCGAGGCACCACCGGATGTCGAGCGCGCAAGTGGCAGAGTGGCTGCTTGCTGGCAAGGTGCGGTCTGGCGCCTTTGCCGCACCAGACAAGGTAAGCTTCGGACCTTCGGGCCCCGCCGGAGGAGTCACCAATACCTCCGGCGCCGCGTTGTCTAATTGGGCATTGGAAATGTTGGGAACCAAGTGCAGCCCTCGTTTACCACTCTTCTTCCACTTGGCGTAGTGTTCGAAGTAGGCGGGAAGGATGGTGTTGAGCTTCTCGGTGACTTGTGTCCGTACTTGTGTCTAGACTTGTGATTGGAATTGTGTCTGGACTGTCGTCACAGCCTCCTTCACTATATCTTGGACCAGCTGCGGAAACTTCTCCACTTGTTCCCTTAGGTGTTTTACCTCGGTGCTCTCGTCCTGCTTCCTACCCTTCCGTGACGAGGTGCCATAGTATTCGAACCATGTAATACCTCCAAAGTCAGGCACACGTCCAGCCAACGATGGTGGCGCCTGGGGCTCGGCATTCTTGAACTGGTTCAGCGCCTGTTAAAAGTGGTGTCCCACTTGGCAACCGGCGCTGACCCCTGGGACAAGGAGCTCCTACATTCCTCGTCCTGCACATAAGGAACGTGAATCATTTGAGAAATTGGACTTCATTGATTAATTGTGAATGTAATTAATCGACTTGCATGCAAATTACTTACATATTTATTGATGAAGTCCGTCACCTTTGGAGCAAAGGGGCCGTAGGGTTCCGAGGAATATTCAGAACACCCTTTTGACTTGTGAAACCGGGCCCTAACAAAGTACTTTGCCTGCGGTTCATCGATATTCGAAAAGGGAGGTGTCTCCCCCTTCTCACGAGCTACGACATCGTCCTTCTCCCATTTGGGAATCACAACTCTATAACCACTGGAGCCGAGATGGTGGGTACCAATGTTCATCTCGTACAACTCCTTGAAGTACAGACTCTTGGCCTTGCCCGCGGCAGATTCACATCTGGACTTGAACACCTTGAAGTCTTGTTCCTTGACCAGAGGCTCCTTCTTGACGAGCTCCTCGTAACTTAGTTTTTTCTTGTAAATGAGCCTCTTCACCCGCGCCTTCCAATTCAACAAGGCCTTGGCCATCGTCTTGAGGGCGTACTTCTTTACTGGATTCCCTTTGACATCGTCATTGTTGTGTTTGTTCTCCTCATCACCCGGGTACGCGTATCTTGCGTGTAGCTTCCTCAAGAGCTGATGGTAGTAACGCTCGTTCTCATGGCCCTTCAGGTTCTCGGTGTTGATCGTGATGGTGTTCTGGAGGATTACAGAGAGTTGTAGTGAGTACGACGTGACAAATTCCTCTGGCTCCAAGGGCACCCCTTTATCGCTCACGCTTGTGAAGATGGGCCTTTTGAGGCCGACCGTGATCGGGGTCCGTTCCTTCCGAGGCTTCTTCGGTTGGTGGCTACCGTCTATGGCTCCACCAAATCCACTGCCATCAGTTGTAGTGGCGTCCTCACCACTAGCATCATCCGCCATCTCCTTATTGGACGATGTATCCTCGTCCTCCATCTCTTCCTCCCGCGACATGAATTCTGGGTCTGCTTGTAAGTCCATCTCATCAAATGCTCCCAATAGGCCTTCTTTCTAGAAGTGCCCGCCTTGCGTCATGCTGTCCACCACCCGACATGTCTAAACACGAAAATAAATGGAAATAATAAACACCAAAATTCACACACAAAATTGGGCATGACCTTTGCTAATTTTCTAAACCTAGGAGGTGCTAGAAATTCACCGAAACAGAAATGAATCAACATTCCAGTGAAACATTGGCATCTCAAAAAGAAAAAAACCTACACCAAAAAATGGCCTAAATAGGCACAAACACACAACCATCAACTTGTCCACAATAAAAGGCCTACATATAGGCCAAAATACTCCAGCAAAAGCTGGACAACATACACAACATATGCATATACAATGATCTGCAGTGAAACATGCATATACAAGAAACATGCATATACAAGAAATGCTACAAGAAATAGGCATATACAAGAAACATGCATATACAATGATATGACCATGGTCATGCATGCACATGATCTGCTCATATATAATCAACTAGATACAGCAGATCTAGCAGTCCTAAAGCATGCTAGCCATGGTTAAACACTTGGCTTTTTTTCCAGAACATAACCTATGCATTTCAATGATCTAACCATGGTTAAACACTTTGTTTTTTAGCCAGCATAGTTGGACTCTAGAAACACTATTGAATTAATCTTAGGAAATTCACTACAGTAGATCTTGCAGTCCTAAAGCATTCAATCCAATTTTCCAGAATAATACGCCTAGGAGTACATAATGCATGCAAGTTGGATTTACAATTTTTGAAACACCAGAACATAACCTATGCATTTTAGGTGAAAACATCACTATAACATAGTTAAAACTCTCTGATATTCTACAAAAAAAACTCTCTGTTTTGTAAAGACTGTGACGTGTGCCAGCATCGGGTACACCGAATTGCAACTAACAATAATCATACACAAAGACCACCTGGAGTAATCAATGTGGGTACTATACTCAGTTTTCAAATGTGGGTACAGTCTCATGGCGTAATGATTGAACCTTTGCTACTGAATCTATCGTTGAAGTACTTTCATGGAGTAGAAAGTTATGAATTGTCCTTTGCGCTAATTCTGGATAAGACATTCTGAACTTAAACATGTATTGCAAGTGTTCTATGCTTGCATAACTAAGAAAGCGGCAGCAACTGCTCAAGTACATGATCTATCTATCTATCTATCTATCCATCTACAAGAAAATAACACACTCAATTTGACATGGCCACATCAAACTGAATCAACTCAGAGTTTAATCTGTCTAATTCAGCTTCATTTCTTAAACTAGCACTACTAGGAGTAGCCAGCAGCATACACGTTGGTGTCGTAAATGCCCAAGTAAAATTTGCATGACACATGACAGAACTTGTATTCAATTTCTACTATAGCAGTGCACGTATTCAGTGAACAAAAACTTATATTCATTTCCATGCTCCATCTTAACCCAAATAGTAAAGGGGAGGGGAAGGGGAGGGGGAGGGGGACGGCAACGCTCACAGTAAAGGGGGAGGGGGAGGGGACGGTGGTGCTCACAGTAAAGGGGGAGGGGGAGGGGATGGCAGCGCTCCAGGACGGGTTCTGTCTCGTGTGGATGGTGGCGCCTGGTGATGACTGTGAAATATAGCCATCTACATCCATATTTAAACTGTATATTATTCATATTTTTGATGAAATATCTCTCTAAACCCTGCCACTAAGGCCTAATGATCAAAGGGGTATGCAATCTTTTTTTTCTATTTTTCTCTGTGCATATAATGACGTTTGATGATGGGAATCACACCATTAAAGTCAAAGATACGAGATTTCCAAGAACCCAAAGAATCCAGGAGTCGTGAAGTGGAGACATACGCTATAACGACCAACAATACAAAGGGAATAAAATTCCAGCCGTATAGTTCCGATCGTATAGTTGCCATCGACACCGTTAGGTCAAATAGAACAACTTTTGCAAAGGGACCCCTATATAAAAAGGCCTTAGGAGACGAGAAACGGGAGCTCTTTTTGATCACCAGCCGCCCCCAGAACTCCATCCACAACACCGAAGAGCCACCGGAGGAATAGACTTAGATCCAATCTCCAAACCCTTCTCCACCACCATAGCCATATTCCGCCACTTGTAATAGTAGATCTCATCTTCAAATTGGCGACATTGTAAGACTATTTGCTATCAATCTCATGATTTCCATTGCAATGTTTATGATTGTTGATGTCATCTCTATGCATGAGTAATTCTCTTTGGGCTAAGGGCTTCGGCTAGCTTTGGTGCATGTTATTTATCATAGATGGGATCATGTATTAGTTTGTATAACATGATGATTATTGTATCCTCTCTTGCCTCAATCTAAGGACTTTTCAGGTACCCAAGACCTCGAGGATTGAGCCATGTATAGGGAGTATGAGTAATGACTAATCTACAGGTTGGGAACCCCAGTGACAGAAGGGGTAGTACGGTTGTATGTGAGGATTTACTTGGGATTAACGGTGACCTCACTATGCATATCATTAGTTCTCTTTCTTCTGTGGATGAGACTAGTAGGTTTTTGCTATAAGCGGTTGTGGAGGCAATAACAATTATGGATGCACTACCCACATATAATTTATCTTGTTCTAACAATTACATGCATACTTTATTATTATCTTTTATTCCCATCAGATGTTTTGCACAGCTACAGGTGAAACCAAACGCCCTAGGCCCTCTCTCTCCATCATTGACAACAACAAAGGACAGCAAACTCTTGGTCCGGTAAAACACAAAAAGAATTTAAAACTCCCGAAGGTTCGTTAAAGTAACTTCACTACACTTTCTCCTTCCCGAGGATTCAATAAACCTAGGTCTACTAGGGAAAAAGAGCTATACTACATCCATAATCCGGATCGAAGGTATCAACCCTTTTTCTGGTGCCGTTGCCAGGGAAGCAATAGCTACCCTGGTGAGGTTAGTAGGAACCTTGCTAGTTTTAACTCTTGTTTTTAATTTTATTAGTTTGCTTCCAGTCTTTATTTGAAAAACCAAAATAATTAGTTAATCTTTAATTTTTTTACTATCATAAGTATTTGTTTAAGAAAACCCAAAGAAATATGGCTGAAAAGAAGCTTGGGGAGTTTGCAAATCCCAACAATGATTATTTGCGTACTCCTATTACTCATCCATCAATTGCTGCTGATGATTATGAAATTAAGCCCCATTATTTAAGTTTGGTTCAATAGAATCAATTTGGAGGCTCTGTTGTTGAGGACGCAAGTATGCACTTGAATACTTTCATTGAAATATGTGATATGATGCGCATAAAAGATGTTGACCCTGATGCAGTCAAATTATGCTTATTTCCTTTCTCTCTTAGAGGAAGAACAGAAGAATGGTTGTTATCTTTGCCTAGAAATACTATTGCATCATGGATGGAGTGTACTTCTTTATTTATGACTAAATTTTTTCCACCTGCAAAGACTATGCAACTAAGATCTAATATTACTGGTTTTAGACAGGAAGGGCGTGAGCCACTAGCGCTTGCGTGGGACATGATGAAAGAATGCGAGAAACTGTCCCAGTCATGGGATGGAAGATTGGTTAATCCTCCATTTATTTTATAATGCTCTTAACCCTGTGTCTAAGTCTATGCTTGATACTGCAGCTGGAGGAACATTTATGGGAAAACATATTACCAAAGCAAAGCAGCTGCTAGACAATATGCAAGACAACCATGTCCAGTGACATGTGGATAGATCAAACATGAAGAAGGTGAACTCTGTCTCACCACAAGAAAATGAAGAACTCAAAGCTAAGCCAGATGAGCTCATATTGGCCATAAAAGGTAAGGAAAACCAGGTAAGATCTATCCTAGAAACAAATATTGAAGAAATAAACTTCATAGAACGTAATGATTATAACCCTGCTTGGAAGAAGAATTATAATCCTAATTTTCAGAAACACTATGCTAGTCCTGTAGGTAACTCTAATAATAATATGGGAACAAGTGATGGTAGTCTCCAAGAAACACTTAAGTCCTTTATAGACTCACAAAATGAACAAAACAATATCCTTGTTGAAATAGAAGAGAACCATGATGCTATGCTTGGTAAATTATCTAACCAAGCTGTAAGTTTGAGGAATGATTTGCAGGCCCTCCAAGAAAGAACGAGGATTGTTGAGGCACAGCTTGGTAAGATAACCGAGAGTCAAACTCTCATTTTAGCTAAATTTGCAGGTAAAGCTGAGCCCAATCCTGTTAAAATTGGAGGAGCCTTAAGAACTTGATTATAGTAACGCTCCTTCACCAAGTTACACTGTTGAAGATCTTGTACAAAGGATCAACATCAAGATTCTGGTAAGTGAAGGAAATGATGAAGCTATGGCTCAACACTTTGTTAGCGGATGGCATAAAGCTTCCCCGGGCTGATGGACTATCAGCTTCATGGTAGAAATAAAGGTACGTGAGCTTGAGGAAGAATATAAGAAATTTGCTGAAAAATTACGTGTGAAGCTTGATGATATATTTGAGCCTACTATTAAGGTTAAAATTGGGACCAATGAGATAGCTGCACTTTGTGATCTAGGTGCAAGCGTTTCAACAATTCCAAAAAGCCTTTTTAATAAGTTAAATCATGGATCTTTTGAAACCACCGAGTTAAAATTACATCTTGCAGATTCTACTTACAAACAAGCTGTAGGGATTAAAGAAAATACTTTAGTATACATTAAAGACTGTCCTGCTCTTATTGATTTTGTTATTGTTGACATGCCTAAAGATGCTACTACTTCTATTATATTAGGCCGTCCATTGTTAAGTACTATTAAGGCTTTGATTAATCTACATGAAGGGAACGTGAAGCTTCAATTGCCTTCGCGAGATCCTTTTGTTATTCATTTCCCAGGAAGAAGAAAGCCAAGCATGATGAAAAGGAGGCCATCACTTTGAAGGCCAACTATTTTGGAGTGGGTGTGCCACTCATCTGGCCTAAGTGAGCAACATCAAGGTCAAGCTATTGACCATAAAAGAGCGCTGCATGGGAGTCAACCCATGTGAAATAAAGGTTTGAGTAAAGTTTTTAAGTTTTATGTTTAATAAAGTGTGCTAGAAAGCTCCAATTGGTGAGAAGAATTTCGGTAGTACTAAAAATCCTGCTTTATACATGCTGATGTTGGTCGACAATTTTTACTATCATTTTTCTGTCAAAAACAAGGTGTTTCGCTAAGTTTCAGGATAAGAAATAATTCTCAAAGAAACATAATTTTTTTGATGACTACTGAAGGTTTAATGACCAACTATTTGGCGGAAATAAAACTTCTGGCCATATAGTTCCGGTCGGATAGATATCTTTGCCATCGACAAATTTTCTTTTCCAGGTACTGAGGTTTAATGACCAACTATACTGCAGGAATAAAAATTCTTGCCGTATAGTTCCGGCCATATAGATATTGATGCCTTCGTAAAATTTCTTTTCTAGGTATAGAAAGCTTGAACTCTCGCAGACGGCTGCCTCGTCAAACTCAATATGTGAATTTGTGGAGAGAATTCAGAAAGAAACAGGGGACAATGCCTGGCCTATCTGCTTTGCCGTTGTGCATATGGGGACTATGGAAAGCTAGGAATGATAGGGTGCTAAATGATCCAATGATACCGCATACAATGCTTGCAAGAAGAATTGCAGAGGACCTGGATCTTTGGACGTGCAGTTCACAAAAAAACAAAAATGGCATGTTGGCATGGGGTGAGAAACTGATGACAGGAAGTTAATCCTTGCTATATACATGGGTTCATTTATTTTTTTATTTTCTTTCTTTTTCCTTTTTGATCACCCGGGGCTTGACCGGTTGTAAATCCATGCTGTAAACGATGTGTATAAGGTAGAGGCTTTCTCTACCTTTCATTAATCAAAAAAACTTACTTAAGAACTGAAATTCTTTAAGGACAATGAATAGAAAAGTAGTGCTTGAAAAGTCTTGATTTTGATGTGGGAGAATTTATACACTCTAGTGTATATGTTTTTCATGAAAAAATCTCACACTCACAATTTTTCATGATTATACTTTATTGTTCAAAGGCAAGCCTATGAGTTGATTACATGACATGGAATAAGGTTTAATCATTTGAATCATCCATGTTGACAATAATTTTGCTATGCTATAAGGATGCATAAAAACCCATATGATATGCTTGCCATTACTCTATCTATGCTGAAGTTTTTCAGATTAATAAAGTGGAGGAAACATGAGACTACCAATCATGAGTAAGATCATCATCTCGTTATTTCAGTTTAAATGCTGAGTTCCTTTTTGATTTTGGTTTTATTGCTCGAGGACGATCAAGTTTAAGCTTGGGGGAGGTTGATGGCTGTGAAATATAACCATCTACATCCACATTTAAACTGGATATTATTCATATTTTTGATGAAATATCTCTCTAAACCCTGCCACTAATGCCTAATGATCAAAGGGGTATGCAATCCTTTCTTTCTATTTTTTCCTACTCATATAATGACGTTGTATGATGGGAATCATGACATTTAAGTCAAAGATACGAGATTTCCAACAACCCAAAGAAACTAGGAGCCGTGAAGTGGAGACATACGCTTTAATGACCAACTATACAGCAGGAATAAAATTCCGGCCGTATAGTTTTGGTTGTATAGTTGCCATCGACACCGCTAGGTTAAATAGAACAAC
Organism: Avena eriantha; assembly: GCA_910589775.1. Lineage (NCBI taxonomy): Eukaryota > Viridiplantae > Streptophyta > Magnoliopsida > Poales > Poaceae > Avena > Avena eriantha. The sequence goes on from OU342741.1 coordinate 112,379,982, forward strand.
TTTCGTGCAGGTACCCCTAGATAAAGAGGCCTCAGACAACGAGAAACGGGGGCTCTTTTCAATCGCTAGCCGCCCCAAGAACTCCATCCACAACATTGAAGAGCCTCCGGGGGAATAGACTTAGATCTAATCTCCAAACCCTTCTCCACCACCATAGCCATATTCCACCACTTATAATAGTAGATCTCATCTTCGATTGGCAATATTGTAAGACTATTTTCTATCAATCTCATGATTTCCATTGAATGTTTATGATCGTTGATTTCATCTCTATGTGTGAGTAGATCTCATCTTCGATTTCATCTCTATTCTCTTTGGGCTAAGGGCTTCGCTAGCTTTTGTGCATGTTATTTATCATAGATGGGATCATCTATTAGTTTGTATGACATGATGATTATTGTATCCTCTCTTGCCTCAATCTAAGGACTTGTTAGGTACCCAAGACCTCGAGGATTGAGCTAGGTATAGGGAGTATGAGTAATGACTAATCTGCAGGTTGGGAACCCCAGTGACAGAAGGGGTAGTACGGCTGTATGTGAGGGATTTACTTGGGATTAACGGTGACGTCACTATGCATATCATTAGTTCTCTTTCTTCTGTGGATGAGACTAGTAGGTTATTTCTATAAGCAGTTGCGGAGGTAATAGCAATTATGGATGCACTGCCCACATATAATTTATCTTGCTCTAACAATTACATGCATACTTTATTATTATCTTTTATTCCCATCAGATGTTTTGCATAGTTACAGGTGAAATAGAACGCCCTAGGCCCTCTCTCTCCATCATTGGAAACAACAAAAGATAGCAAACTCTTGGTCCGGTAAAACATAAAAGAATTCTAAAACTCCCGAAGGTCCGTTAAAGTAACTTCACTACGCTTTCTGTTTCCTGAGGATTCGATAAACCTAGGTCTACTAGGGAAAAAGAGTTATACTACATCCGTAATCCGGATCGAAGTTATCACCTGGCTCCTGGACGACGGACGGCGGCACCTGGCTCCTGGCTCTGCAAGAACACCGGTGGACGGTGGCGCCTGGCTCCTTCGGATGGCGACGCGAGGTCGTCAAAGGGGGAGGGGGAGGGGAGGGGAAAGGCGAAAGGGGAAAAGGGGGGGTGGCTCACCTGTGGACGATGGAATCGATGGCGTGCGTACAGTGGACTCGAAGGCGTGCTTGACGGCGTGCGGCTCTTCTCCGGGGCAGGCTCTTCTCGCGGCGGCAAGCGCGGCAGGAGGCCCGCTGCAGGAGGAAGCAGCGCAAGTTAGGAGCAGCGCAGTGGGAGAGGGGGAAAGGGGAAAGGGCAAGGGCAAGGGGTGGGGATGGGGAGGGCGGCTCACCGTCGATGACGAATGACAGCAGGAGGGGATCGATGACGGACAACACTGACGAACGGTATAGTATTATGCGAGTCACATTTCAGTAACATGCGCCTCCAGTATAGTATTATGCGAGGCACATTTCTGTACGATGCGTCTCCTATACTGTTTTCCACTACACTCAAGAACAAGCGCCGCACAAGTGCTAACGCCAAACACTTATTAGCCTAGTGGCTAGCCACCTAGTCCAATTCCCTCCAAACTTTGGCCACCTAGGTTCAAATCCTGTGGTGTCCACAATTTTTCTATTTTTATAAAAGACATTTTAATTGTTAAATCTTTTCCAACATTAATATAAACTACAAAATATATTTTAGCACTTTAAATATTAAATTACCATATAAATTATATATAATTGTGTCAATAAGTAATATTCCATCCAGCAATTAGCATATAAAATAGATAACTAATAAGAATGTGTCGATATATATATAATAATTCCACACACACGCGTGCGACACGTCGTGCTTCGTCGGAGCTAGTTACTAGCGTTTCTTGTTGACAATTATCTTCTTGCCCTTCTTTGTCGCGGTTGAATAGGTTAGGTCTGGAACATCTTCACTTTTTCTTTTTGAACGGGAGTCCTTTCTTAGGTAGGCTTGTGGTATATGGTGCTTGGTCGCCGTATCCGTCTTCCATCTTCGGGTCATCGTACTGGTCAAAGTCTTGCTCGTCGGCAACTCTAGCTATTCCGATGATGTTCCTTTTGCCTCTCCTGATGACAACCCGGCTAGGCTTTGATCGGTCAGTAATGTAGAAGCATTGGTCGACTTTACTAGACAAAACCCATGGCTCATTTCTCGTGGGTACATTCGCGCTGGTGTTCTTTGACTTTTGAGGTATAACCATGGTGGTGAAATACCGGGTCTTCTTTTTTGACGCTCTTGGCCCACCTGACATGGAACATCGGCACCTTCTCTGTAATGTAGTCGAGCTCCCATATCTCCTCGATCCTTCCGTAGTATCTTTCTGGGACGTCGTCGGTGTAGAATATCCTCGTTACCCTAAGTTCTGGTAATCGTAGTTATTGTCCTTCCCTCGGTGTAGAACATGTATCTGTTGATATCGTATGCCTGATAGGTCATCAGGTGGTGCCCTGGGCCCTATGACACCAAGAATATGAGTTATCGTTCTCCGAAGACTCGCCCTGCGGTGGACTATCGAGAACATTCTTCCTAAACCGCTGTGTGAAACCGGAGTTGTGCTCTTTGATTACATCTTCCTCCATCCTCACTAGGTCGCGGTCAGCGTACTTCTTCTTGATAAATTCTTTGTGCTCATGTATATATGGATCGACCACCTGCAGGTGTTGTAGCGTGACCAGGTTTGCTCTTTTAAAGTCCTTGGTTCGCTCCTCGAAGTCGACATGCTTTGCGCGTTGACCCTCGTGGTGATCCCATCCTGCGAGCCTCCCAAGGTGCTTGTTGAATGGCAGACCGATAGGGGTCTCGGTTTGTAGAAAGTTCGAGCAGAAAGAGATGCGCTCTTTAGCCAGGAAGCTATTTGCTATGCTTCCATCTAGACAGGACTTGTTACGAACGTATCCCTTGATGTGTCCATTCATCCTTTCGAACGGCATCATGCTTCGCAGAAACGGAGGCCCAAGTTAGACGATATCCTCCATGACATGGAGCAGCAGATGAAGCACGGCGTCGAACAATGTGGGAGGGAAGTATATCTCAAGATTACATACACCACGATCTCCTCCTATAGAATCATGATCTGCTTAATGCCTATCGACTTCCGAGAGATGACATCGAAAAAGTTGCAGAGGCCAAACAACATTTCACGGACATGCTTGTCCATTATCCCTCGGATCGTAACCAGAAGTACCTGCATCATCAGCATGGCGACATCGTGAGACTTCATCCCACTGAAGCGCTACTTTGCCTCGTCTAACCATCTTCTTATCTTCCCCACGTAGTCGTTCGGAAATTTGAGTCCGAAGAGGCACTTCATAAATTGTGTGGCCTCCGCCTTGCTTAGAGTGAAGCACATGGCCTTGAGCTTAACTTTGGCCTTCTTGACCTTTTTGCCCTTGTGACGATGGCTATTCTGCATTTCTGTCCCCTCCTCCCCCGACTGATCATCGACTTCATCGTCACTAGGTGGTGGTTGAAGGTCCTTCCTGATGCCCATATGCTTCAAGTCGTTCCTTGCCTTCGGCCATCTTTGGTCTTGTCGGTGTTAAGGATGGTGGCAAGCAGACTCCCCCCCCATGTTCTTTGTGATATGCATGAGATCAAGGCTATGAGGCACGCATAGGAGCTTCTAGTATGTCAAGTCCCAGAAAACAGACCTCGCCTTCCAAACCCTCAACAGCGTCTGTAGCTTCTTTTGGTTCTTTTGGTTCTTTCCTAGCATAGGACACTCTTTCTAGTTTTTCAACAGCTCATCGATTTCTGCGCCACTCCTCTGGTATGGCATTCCTCGGAGCTCGACTATCCCATCGAATAGATGGGACAACTTTCTCCAGGCGTGATTCTTTGGAAGCCACCTTCGAGACCCCTGGTACACGGTGTTCCTGGACCCGGGATCTTTTTGTAGCTAGCGATACATTGTATTATCCTTGCACCTAACGCACGCAAAGAATCCTTGGATCACCTGCCCTGCGAAGTATCCTTAACCATGATAGTCTTGCACCGTCATGATCACCACCGCTCTCATATCGAAATATTCTTGTGCGGCGGTGTCCCACGTACGGGCTCCGTCTTCCCATAGTATGGCCAACTCCTCTTTCAACAACATGAGGTACGGATTGATGTCTGTACCTGGCTGTTTTGGCCCTTGAACTAGCATACTCATGGTTACGTACTTCTTGTTCATGCACAGCTAGGGGGAAGTTGTAGATCCATACAAACACGGGCCAGGTGCTATGTGTGTTGCTCTGGCTTCTGAATGGATTGAGTCCGTCGGTGCTCACGCCTAGCCTAGGGTTCCTTGACTCTTTCCCAAACCGTTGGTAATATTCGAGGTCCAATGCCTTCCACTGGCTAGCATCCGAAGGGTGCCTCAACATTTCCTCCTTTTCTGGATCTTCATCTCCTAGCCTCTTTCATTCCGCGTGCCAACGCATGAGCTGTGCTTCCTTAGGATCTGCGAAATACCACTACAGACGAGGAGTTAGAGGAAAGTACCACACCACTTTTCTAGGGGCTTTCTTGGTCCCTCTCTTGTATCGAGAGGTCTTGCACACCGGACATGTGGTCTTCTCAGCATCCTCGCCCCGGTACATGATGCAATCATTTATGTAGACGTGGTATTTCATGTGCGAAAGATTGAGAGGGATGATACATTGCGAACATATCCATAATTTTTTATGTTCCATGATTGGTTTTATCTACTTTCTTATGTTTTGTCCACACTTTGGAGTACTTTTCATATGATTTCTTGGACTAACCTATTAACAAGTGCCATAGTGCCAGCTGCCTGTTTTCTGCTGTTTTTGGTTCTAGGAAAGTCAAAAAATGAATATTCTCGGAATTGGACGGGACAAAAGCCAAAGCCAGTTTTTCACCGAGGGACACACGGAGCTAGAATCAGAGACGGAGAGGGTCCAGGGGGCCACCACACAACTTGGCCGCGTGGCCCAGCCTGGCCCGCGCCAAGGGGTGGTGTGGCCTCCTCTGGCACCCCCTCGGCATCCCCTTCCGACTATAAGATGCCTCTGATATAGAAACCCTAAGTACCCGATCAAAATTCCACGAAAGAGTCTGTAGCCGCCGTCATCTCCATCCCTAGATCGGGAGGGATCGGAAGCTCTTCCCGGCAACCTGCCGGAGAGGGGATTTCACCCTGGAGGCCTTCTTCATCACCATGCAAGCCTCCGGTGTGATGTGTGAGTAGTTCATCCTTGGACTACGGGTCCATGTAGTATCTAGATGGATGGTTCTCCTCCTTTGTGCTATCATGTTTAGATCTTATGAGCTCCGTTCATGATCAAGATCATCTATTTGTAATTCTGCATGTTGTGTTTGCGAGGATCCGATGGATATTGAGATGCTATTTCAGATTGATTATTGATTCTATCATGTCTTTGTTATTTGTGATCTTGCATGCTTTCCATTGTTAGTAGCTATCTTGGCCAAGTAGATGCTAGCAACTCCAAGAGTTAGTATTTATGCTTGATAGTGGGTTCATGCCTCTACTAATCTGGGGAAGTGACATAAATCTCTAAGGTACTAGATGTGCTATTGCTACTAGGGAGAAAACAACAATCCTTTGTTCATAGAACAATTGTATTGTTTACTTTACACGCAATTCGTATGCAATTATGTGTTGCTTGCAACTTATTACTAGAGGGTGTTCGGATGATAACCTGAAGGTGGATTATTAGTCATAGATGCAGTCGGATGGCGGTCTATGTACAATGTTGTAATGCCCAATCAAGTCTCAAAGGAGTCAAGATGATTAGTATATGCATGTATTGCTTTCTCGATGTTTGTCAATTGCCCCGCTGTAATTTGTTCACCCAACATGTTATCTATCTTAAGGAGAGCCACCACTAGTGAACTATGGACCCCGGTCCTTTCTTTTACAATCAATCTACAATCAATTGTTTACTTTCTGCAAACTATTACTTTCTTCCACTTGATATGTTTAATCCTTTGTTTTCAGCAAAACCGGTGAGACTGACAACCTCATTGCAAGTTGGGGGCAAAGTTCTGTGGTTGTGTTGTGCAGGTCTCCACGTTGCTACTAGCACCGGTAGTGGGCCCTACCAAGGCTCATCTAGCAACACCTTTGGGGTGTTTCCTTGCTCCTACTGGATTGATAACCTTGGTTTCATAACTGAGGGAAAACTTGCTGTTGTGCTCGTCATACCTTCCTCTTGGGGTTCCCCAACGAGCTCGATATATGTTGGGCCATCAAGCATATTTTCTGGCATTGTTGCCGGGGAGTCAAGGACATGTTCACAAGGGAGTACCTCATAACAAATCTCTTTACTTTGTTACTTTTTTTTTGCTTAGTTTACTTTTGTTTTGTTTGCTTGTTTCTTTATCAAAAACACACACAAAATTAGTGTTACAAGTTTGCTTTATTTATTCAAAAACACAAAACAATTAGTTCCTATCGTAAGTTGCCATTATGTCTAGCATTGCTCCAATCACTATGTCACCGAGGAAATGATTTTCACTTTTAAACAAGGAATTGAAGAGAGTTTAAAAGAAGCTTGGTCTAGAATCTCTGATCTGCATGAAAAAACTGAACCTAAAATGACTCAAAGCTTGTTCCTTAGCAGCTTTTACCTTGGAATTGCTCTTTGCTATAGATATGCTTTGGATGCTGATGTGGGAGGAGATTTCCACCAATGTAATGGGGATGATGTTGTTAATGCCATAAAGAAGTTAATCTTTACTTACAACTTGCCTAGCAAATCTGATTCTTCCTTTATGAACATATTTGCTAGATTGAACACTCTTGAGACCCGCACTACTAGTTTAAAGGATTGTTATAACATGCTTAGAGAGCATCATAATTATGTTCCAATAACTTCTGAACCATCAAAGTGGCTTCCCACAGTAAAAATTGATATAAATAATGCAACTTTTCAAGCTTGTTGTGATATCATGTCTGAATTTTCTCTTATGCCCAAAAGATGTATATGAATCTTTGAATCTTTGGGAGCTTTCTGAAGGAGGAAAAGAAATATTTCTTGCTAATAATGCCACAATATTACCTATTGGAATAGCTGAAGGAGTGTTTACAAAGATCCTATGGAAAATGGTTTCTACTGATTATCTTGTCATTGAATGTGCAGGAAAAGGACAAATTACACTTGGAAGATCCCTATTGAAGCTCATTGGAACAATAATAGATGTGGGAAAGGGGACCATACACTTTTCTTCTCCATCAAACAATCACATGTTCCCCAAGGTTAGGAATAAAAGTAAGAGAGGTAGGGGCAAGAAATTTGGTTTTAATGCTTCTTCATTTGAGAACACTTGATCCTTTTTCTTGCTTCTTATGCCTAACTTAAAGGCGTTAAAGAAAAGTACTTATTGGGAGATAACCCAAAAGTTTTAGATGAGTCTTGGAAGTTATTACCCCTGTAATAACCACTCCTTATCCTTTTTATTTTCTTTTTGTGCGAAGAGTAACCTCTAATGAGAGAGAAGTAATGATTGGGAAAGTTGTTGTCCCGAAACAGATTTCTGTGCTTCACCGTAAAAATTCATGTAAAATCTCTGTACGTCCTTTTCAGGCGTCAAGTTTTGTGCTTCTGCCCTAGGTTGTTATCTAACTTTCGTTAAATCAACACTTTTTTATTTGAGCAACAGAAGGTCTTCGAAAAAATTCATCTTTACCTGCTGGTCTGTTTTGACCAATTTCTGCCATTATTTGCATTTGCTTCTTGTTTGTTCCTTTTTGAGTTCTTTTGGGGAATTGAGCTTTTTGAGGGAAGTGCTACAGTATCTTGTGTTTTATTGGAAGTTTTATTGGTGTTGAAACTGAACCCAAAGACCTATTATCTTGAGTGCACTAATGTTGCTAATAAAGATTGTGTGAAGTTTTGTATGAAAGAAAAATTTCAGGTGTATGGAAGGAATGAGTAATGAGATGAAGGATGGACTAAAGCTCAAGCTTGGGGATGCCACGCGTGTCACCCCAAGAAATATCCAAGAAGTACAAGCGTCAAAGCTTTGGGATGCCCAAGGCATCCCCTTCTTCATCAATAAAAATTTCAGGTTTCTTCCAAACGCTTCATATTTATTATTTCATGCACAATTGTGTTGTTCTTGGAGCGTCTTCTTTTTCATTTTTGTTTTGGTTTTTAGTTTGCTTGGTTTTCTTAGATTTCTTGAATAAATTGGTTAGACCCCCTCTTTCCTACATTGGTTTTCAAATAGTTTGGTTTGGATTGGAAAAGAGTAGGAAAGTTCATGCTTAAGTGGTAAAGAGAGCTTGTTTTTGACTGTGGCCTATGCTTTGTCATGCCATGCTTGATATTGTTTTGGCTTTATGCTTAGTGATCTTTGCTGTAGCATGACATGTTATCAACAGTTGAGATTTCTTAATGTGCCTTGGAAGGATCATGCGTTGTTTTAGCATATTAAAGCAAAGTATTGTGGTATTCTCCTTTGATGCTTTATTTGGGTTGACTTGGCACATGCTCACACCATGTTATTACTATCCAAAGTCACCATAGCCTTGATGATACTTTAGTTTTCAACTTGTAATATCACTTTATGCTTTGATCAATGATGTTTTGTCGCTCTGCATGATTATGGCCATTATTGCTCTCTTAGTTTGTCACTCCCAGTCTTTTGCTAGCCTCTGTAACCAAGTGTGAGTTCCACTCATGCATCCAACTCCTTAAACCAAGTTATTCCAAAGAGTCCACTGTACCTACCTACTAGCATATGCTATTCCAAGTATATTCATGTTTTTATCTACCTTCCAAATTAAACTTGTTATGTGAAAATTAGTGATTAAAGCAATCACGAACTTGATGGCACACTTTACTTTTCTTGCACTTAATAAACTTGAACCATTGGGTGCTTCTTTCTTGCGTATATGCTTGTGCTTTATAAGTTGAAGTTAGCAGAACCATGTATCATGGGGAACACTTTCGACATTGCACTTGTACTTTGTACCCCGTTGATATCATGTTCTTTTGCTTATGGATCCCGACGGCGTGAAATAAAAGTGGAACTTCTAAGATCATGGAGTTTGTATGTGTGTTCGAGAAACGCCTGGGCCGCTAGCCTAAGCCATGCCTAATCATTGTGGAAACTTGCAGCATCACCATAATGAGCACTCTATGAAGCATCCTCAATAAAAACCTATGTAAATAGAAAATAATAAGATCACTGAGATGCTCATTGTCTGCTTGCCTTGTCATTTTGATTATGGGATAGCTCCTGTATCATGTGCAAGGGGTACCCCATTGGCGGTTCTTTATGATACATATGTACTTACAATGACAAGAGCTTACTCGTGACTAAAGTTGAGTAGCATGAGGTTCGGTCTTCGTAAGTAAGGGGCATGAGATTTTGGCTTATAACTTGTCAAGCATATCCTCTTAGTTGTGTCACTTTAACTTTAATCACCTTAAAGATGCTTATGACAGGGGCAATGAGAGCTGAAAGCTAACAAGTACCATAATTTTTGGAAGCTCTTTATGAGACTTGAATCCCTACTTCCTTCTATGAAGGCCTTTCTTTTACTTTTATGTTGAGTCTCCACCTTCTACCTTTATGCACCTACTTTGAGAGCATAGTGGTCATTCTTAGTTCTATGTGCATTGTCCCAAGACTTGTTGATTGATGCATAACTTTGATATTGCTTGTTTTAAAGTACTTGTATCTAGTCACTCTTATGAACTTTGAAGGTGTCCTATGCATTTATATTTGCTACTCTATGAGGGACAAGCTGAATGCCATTATGCTATGTTTTCTTTATGTGAAACAAACAAACGTCTTGCAAAGTATTGTTAGTCATGAATCTTTTGTTTGTACCCTTTTCATGTTGCAACATAGTTGCTTTGTCTTAATGCTAGAACTTTATGTTTCATGTTATGATTGAAGTACTATGATCCTAGCTTTGAATGTATTACAAATACTTTGATCAAGTTTATGATGGTGCATGTCACCTCAAAAATTATTCTTTCTTTTTATCACTTACCTACTCGAGGACAAGCAGGAGTTAAGCTTGGGGATGTTGATACATTGCTAACGTATCCATAATTTTTGATGTTCCATGCTTGGTTTTATCTATTTTATTATGTTTTGTCCACACTTTGGAGTACTTTTCATATGATTTCTTGGACTAACCTATTAACAAGTGCCACAGTGCCAGCTGCATGTTTTCTGCTGTTTTTGGTTCCAAGAAAGTCAGAAAATGAATATTCTCGGAATTGGACGAGACAAAAGCCAAAGTCAGTTTTTCACCGAGGGACACACGGAGCCAGAATACGAGACGCGGAGGGGCCAGGGGGGCACCACACCACCTGGCCATGCGGCCCAGCCTGGCCCGCGCTAGGGGGTGGTGTGGTCGCCTCCAGCACCCCCTCGGCCTCCCCTTCCGACTATAAGATGACTTCGATACAGAAACCCTAAGTACCCGATCAAAATTCCACGAAAGAGTCTGTAGCCGCCGTCATCTCCACCCTAGATCAGGAGGGATCTGAAGCTCTTCCCGGCACCCTGCCGGAGAGGGGATTTCACCCTGGAGGCCTTCTTCATCACCATGCAAGCCTCCGGTGTCATGCGTGACTAGTTCAACCTTGGACTACGGGTCCATGTAGTAGCTAGATGGCTGGTTCTCCTCCTTTGTGCTATCATGTTTAGATCTTGTGAGCTCCGTTCATGATCAAGATCATCTATTTGTAATTCTGCATGTTGTGTTTGCGGGGATCCGATGGATATTGAGATGCTATTTCAAATTGATTATTGATTCTATCATGTCTTTGTTATTTGTGATCTTGCATGCTTTTCGTCGTTAGTAGCTATCTTGGCCAAGTAGATCCTAGCAACTCCAAGAGTTGGTATTTATGCTTGATAGTGGGTTCATGCCTCTAGTAATCTGAAGAAGTGACAAAAATCTCTAAGGTAGTAGATGTGTTGTTGCTACTAGGGATAAAACAACAATCCTTTGTTCATAGAACAATCGTATTGTTTACTTTACATGCAATTTGTAATGCAATTATCTGTTGCTTGCAACTTAATACTGGAGGGGGTTCGGATGATAACCTGAAGGTGGATTATTAGTCATAGATGCAGTTGGATGGCAGTCTATGTACAATGTTGTAATGCCCAATCAAGTCTCAAAGGAGTCAAGATGATTAGTATATGCATGTATTGCTTTCTCGATGTTTGTCAATTGCCCCGCTGTAATTTGTTCACCCAACATGTTATCTATCTTAAGGAGAGCCACCACTAGTGAACTATGGACCATGGTCCTTTCTTTTACAATCAATCTACAATCAACTGTTTACTGTTTTGTGTTTACTTTCTGCAAACTATTACTTTCTTCCACTCGATACGTTTAATCCTTTGTTTTCAGCAAAACCGGTGAGATTGACAACCTCATCGCAAGTTGGGGCAAAGTTCTATGGTTGTGTTGTGCATGTATCCACGTTGCTACTAGCACCGGTAGTGCCGCCTGCCTAGGCTCAGCTAGGAACAGCTTTGGGGTGTTTCCTTGCTCCTTCTGGATTGATAACCTTGGTTTCATAACTGAGGGAAAACTTGCTGCTCTGCTCATCATACCTTCCTCTTGGGGTTCCCCAACGAGCTCAATATATTTTGGGCCATCAAGGGCACACGACTTTTTTGGCCTTAGCGATATTAGTCATACATGTGTTCCCCTTGGGAAGACGATCATGCTAGAATTCCATGTTGTTGTTGAAGCATTCGTCGGTCATTTTGTGTTTCGCCTTCATCTCTAGAGCGCTGAGCATTACATTCAGACGGGTATCCCCGTCATTGCATCCGTAAAAAAATGGAGTAACCGTGTCTTACTCCATTTGCTCTATCTTACTTTCTCTCTAGTGTCGGCTCTGGCGGTACTCGTCTCTATGAGAAGCGGCTCTTGGTAATGAGGGTCTCGCAACCAGCTCGAATCATGCCCGGCACCTTGATCTTCATGTTCCTGCCTGGTGCCACCTTGATTATCTTCATGTTCATGCCTAGCGCCATCTGCTGGATCTTCATCATGTTCATGCCTGACGCACCTTGATCTTCATGATCATATGCCCCGACGACATCTTGATCTTCGTCTTCACCATTATTGACATCCTCATCATCATCTTTGTCATCACGTATCCACCGAGTGTAGCCATCCATGAAACCACGCCGGAGCAGGTGTGACTCCAGCATTCCGCAATCATGCTTTATCAAATATATCAGTTTGTAGTCATGACACAAACGTCTTATCTCATTCATGTTTGTCCATGCCATGTCGGACCTCACGCATCTCATCCACCTATCCATGAGGGGTGTGCTCAATGGTCAGACCATGGTTGCCTGCGCGGTATACAAAGAGCAAAATAATAATTAGAGCATGGTGATAAGTCATAAACGTATCTATAATTTTTGATGTTCCATGCTTGTTTTATATCCACTTTCTTATGTTTTGTCCACACTTTGGAGTATTTTTATACATTTTCTAGAACTAACCTCTTAATAAGATGTCACAGTGCCAGTTGCCTATTTTCTGTTGTTTTTGGTTTCAGAAAAGCTAGTAAGGAAATATTCTCGGAATTGGACCGGACAAAAGCCAAAGTCAATATTTTACCCGAAGCAACACGGAGTCCAGAGGGGAGACGAAGAGGGGCACCAGGGCGACCACACCCTAGGGTGGCGTGCCCAGCCCTAGGCGCGCCGCCACCTGGTGTGGGCCCCCTGGTGCTCCACCGACCTTGCCCTTCCGCCTATAAAAGCCTCCCGGGACGAAAATCCTAAGGACCCAATCAAAATTCCACAAAAGAGTCTGTAGCCACCGTCATCTCCATCCCTAGATCGGGAGGGATCTGAAGCTCTTCTCGGCACCCTGTCGGAGGGGAGAGATCACCCTAGAGGCCTTCTTCATCACCATGCCTGCCTCTGGTGTGATGCGTGAGTAGTTCATCCTTGGACTACAGGTCCATGTAGTAGCTAGATGCTTGGTTCTCCTCCTTTGTGCTATCATGTTTAGATCTTGTGAGCTCCATTCATGATCAAGATCATCTATTTGTAATCTTACATGTTGTGTTTGCGGGGATCCGATGGATATTGAGATGCTATTTCAGATTGATTATTGATTCTATCATGTCTATGTTATTTGTGATCTTGCATGCTTTCCGTTGTTAGTAGCTATCTTGGCCAAGTAGATGCTAGCAACTCCAAGAGGGAGTATTTATGCTCGATAGTGGGTTCATGCCTCTAGTAATCTAGGGAAGTGACAGGAATCTCTAAGGTACTAGATGTGATGTTGCTACTAGGGAGAAAACAACAATCCTTTGTCCATGGGACAATCGTATTGTTTACTTTACACACTTTGCTTAATGCAATTATTTGTTGCTTGCAACTTAATACTGGAGGGGGTTCGGATGATAACCTGAAGGTGGATTATTAGTCATAGATGCAGTTGGATTACGGTCTATGTATAATGTTGTAATGCCCAATCAAATCTCATAGGAGTCAAGATGAGTAGTATAGGCATGTATGCTTTCTCGGTGTCTATCAATTGCCTCGCTGTAATTTGTTCACCCAACATGTTATTTATCTTAAGGAGAATCACCTCTAGTGAACTATGGACCCCGGTCCATTCTTTTACCATCAATCTACCATCTATATACTGTTTATTGTTTACTTTCTGGAAGCAATTACTATCTTCCACACAATACGTTTAATCCTTTGTTTTCAGCAAAACCGGTGAGATTGACAACCTCACTGTAAGTTGGGGCAAAGTTCTGTGGTTGTGTTGTGCAGGATTCCAAGTTGCTAGCAACACCTTGCAGTTATTTCCTTGCTCCTACTGGTTCGATAACCTTGGTTTCATAACTGAGGGAAAACTTGCTATTGTGCTCATCATACCTTCCTCTTGGGGTTCCCAACGAGCTCGATATATTTTGAGCCATCACATGGATGTCGAGATCGTCGAGAAAATTCAGCATGACCTCCCCTAAAACGAGGACATCCGCTGGGTGCTAGAAATTCGCTAGAACGGAAATGAATCGACATTCCGACAAAACATTGGCAACCCAAAATGAAATCCCTGCACAAAACAAAGGAAGCACACAACACAACTAGTCGGTGTCACCGACAACGCGCATACATGCAACAATGTCTTCACGCTTCCTCCAATGACGACTAGGAGTAGGAGAGCCATAGGAGAAGTAAAGTGAGATCTTATATATCTAGAAGTGCAAGATCTTTCACTTTCATATGTGTGTCAACCAATAGAGATTTGGCAAAGCTTCTATGGTAAAACAATAGAGAAAATAAGGTGGGGAGGAGGAGGGGGCGACCACATATTTCTTTGTGTGGAGGAGAAAACAAGTGAGAGAGAAGTGAGTGGGAGGTGGTGCATGTGCATGTGCCAAAAAAGTGAAAAAGGTGGCGAGATTACTCGAGGCGCATCCCACATAATATGCGCCTTCTATACATACAATTCCTGAGGCGCATCTGGTAGATGTGCCTCGAGTGTCTGGCGCCTACCACCACCTAGGCCCACATCACTTACTCGAGGCGCATGTCGCAGTGATGCGCCTCCAATGTTTGAAAAATACTAGAGGTGCATATCTTCTGGTGTGTCTCCTGTATTGTCGCACCTACCACCACTGGGCCCACCCACTTTACTTGAGGCGCATCTGCCCCATATGCGCCTCGAGTAGAACTACTCGAGGCACATATACTCGAGGCGCATATGGGGCAGATACGCCTCGAGTAAGGGGGCAACTAGATCTAGTCTGTACATACAATATAGGAGACACATCCCTTAAGAATGTGCCTCTAGTATTAATATACTAGAGTCGCACTAGTTAGGCCTGTGACTTTTATATTTAGTGGAGGCGCATGCTTCAGGGATGCGCCTCCTATAAGCATGCCTATTAGTGCGGTTTGAACTGCATGTACATGATCTAATGCTCATGATTTTTTGAAAAAATCATTTTTAGACTCACAATATGATGTTTCTTCAGATATCAAATGCAAGTTTATAGATGCTCATCCCATAGCTCTCGGGTGTCACCGTCTTCACGCGCATGCGATAACACTTAAAGAAGTGATGGACATGTCACCGGGAAACTCTCGCGACGGGCCCAATGGGGGCAACCCGATGGAATATTGGGCCCAACCTTTATTTTCTATGTATATATGGACTAAACATGCCTAAACAAACAAAAAAGTACATTGGAGGAACCTCGTACAGAGATAGCTAGGGGTAGATCCCCCGGGCCCACTAACCAGTACTTTTCGACCCCACGAGCCCCGGGAACCCACCCAAACTTGCATGTGGACATAGGATACATGTGAAAGGGTTCTGGAAGACCCATAGATAGAATGCATAGCTCCCCGGTCTGACCCCCTTCTCCGACATGCGTTAACACTTAGTAAAATCCTGGATATGTACGTGGAAATTTCCACCGCGGGGCAACTGGAGCCTATCTTAAGGCAAAGTTGGCCCAACATTTGCTTTCCATGTACATATGTCCTAAACAAACCAAAACAAATAGAAAGGTTCACCGGGATACCCTCGTACGGCGATAGTTATAGGGGTAGATGATCCGGGGTCCCGGTCTAGGGTTTCACCGAAGGAAGACCACTGGAGCGTCGGAATCACATGAAAACTTGCATGTGCCCCAAGCATATGTGTGTGAGAGTGGTGCAAGGTTGGTAGGTGCCATGTGTAGGCCCCCGGTCTGACCCCCTTCTCGGACATGCGTTAACACTTAGTAAAATCCTGGATATGTACGTGGAAACTCCCCCCGTAGGGCAACCGGAGCCTATCTTATGGCAAAGTTGGCCCAACCCTTTCTTTCCATGTACATATGTCCTAAACAAACAAAAAACAATAGAAAGGTCCACCAGGATACCCTCGTACGGAGATAGCTATAGGGATAGACTATCCGGGGACCGGGGTCTAGGGTTTCACCGGAGGACGACCACCGGAGAGTCAGAATCACATGAAAACTTGCATGTGCCCCTAGCATATGTGTGTGAGAGTGGTGCAAGGTTGGTAGGTTCCATGTGTAGGCCCCCGGTGCGACCCCCTTCTCAGACATGCGTTAACACTTAGTAAAATCCTGGATCTGTACGTAGAAACTCCCGCCGGGGGAAACTGCAGCCTATCTTATGGCAAAGTTGGCACAAACTTTGCTTTCCATGTACATATGTCCTAAACAAACCAAAAAAAATAGAAAGTTTCACCGGGATACCCTCGTACGAAGATAGCTATAGGGGTAGACGATTCGGGGCCCCAGTCTAGGGTTTCGCGGGAGGAAGACCACCGGAGCATCGGAATCACATGAAAACTTGCATGTGCCCCTATAATAGGTGTGTGAGAGTGGTGCAAGGTTGGTAGGTGCCATGTGTAAGCCCCAGGTGTGACCCCTTTCTCGGGCATGAGTTAACACTTAGTAAAATCCTAGATATGTACGTGGAAACTCCCGCCACGGGGCAACCGGATCCTATCTTATGGAAAAGTAGGCCCAACCTTTGATTTCCATGTACATATGTCCTAAAGAAACCAAAAAAATTGAAAGGTTCACCGGGATACCCTCGTACGGAGATAGCTATAGGGATAGACAATCTGGGCCTCGGGTCTAGGGTTTCACCGGAGGAAGACCACCGGAGCATCGGAATCACATGAAAACTTGCATGTGCCCCTAGCATACGTGTGTGAGAGTGGTGCAGGTTGGTAGGTTCCATATGTAGGCCCCCGGTCCCCCTTCTCGGACATGCGTTAACACTTAGTAAAATCCTGGATCTGTATGTGGAAACTCCCGCCGCGGGGAAACCGGAGCCTATCTTATGTCAAAGTTGGCACAAACTTTGCTTTCCATGTCCATATGTCCTAAACAAACCAAAAACAATATAAAGGTCCACTAGGATACCCTCGTACGAAGATAGCTATAGGGATAGACGATCCGGGGCCCAGGTTTGGGGTTTCACTGGAGGAAGAGCATCAGAATAACATGAAAACTTGCATATGCCCCTAGCATATGTGTGTGAGAGTGGTGCAAGGTTTGTAGGTTCCATGTGTAGGCCCCCGGTGTGACCCCTTTCTCGGACATGCGTTAACACTTAGTAAAATCCTGGATCTATACGTGGAAAGTCCTGCCGCGGGAAACCGGAGCCTATCTTATGGCAAAGTTGGCACAAACTTTTCTTTCCATGTACATATGTCCTAAACAAACCAAAGCAAATAGAAAGTTTCACTAGGATACCCTCGTACGGAGATAGCTATAGGGATAGACGATCTGGGGGCCCAGTCTAGGGTTTCGTAGGAGGAAGACCACCGGAGCGTCGAAATCACATGAAAACTTCCATGTTCCCCTAGCATATGTGTGTGAGAGTGGTGAAAGGTTGGTAGGTGCCATGTGTAGGCCCCAGGTGTGACCCCTTTCTCGGGCATGCGTTAACACTTAGTAAAATCCTAGATATGTACGTGGAAACTCGCGCCGCAGGGAAACAGGAGCCTATCTTATGGCAAAGTTGGCACAAACTTTGCTTTACATGTACATATGTCCTAAACAAACCAAAACAAATAGAAAGATTCACCAGGCTACCCTCATATGGAGATAGCTATAGGGGTAGACGATCCGGGGGACCCGGTCTAGGGTTTCATTGGAGGAAGACCACCGGAGCATCGGAATCACATGAAAACTTGCATGTGCCCCTAGAATATGTGTGTGAGAGTGGTGCAAGGTTGGTAGGTGCCATGTGTAGGCCCCCTATCTGACCTCCTTCTCAGACATACGTTAACACTTAGTAAAATCCTGAATATGTACGTGGAAACTCCCCCCGCGAGGCAACCGGAGCCAATCTTATGGCAAACTTGGCCCAACCTTTGCTTTACATGTAAATATGTTCTAAACATACCAAAACCAATAGAAAGGTCCACCGGGATACCCTTGTACATAGATAGCTATAAGGGTAGATGATCCGGGGCCCAGGGTCTAGGGTTTCACCTAAGGAAGACCACCGGGGCATCGGAATCACGTGAAAGCTTGCATGTGCCCCTAGCATATGTGTGTGAGAGTGGTGAAAGGTTGGTAGGTTCCATGTGTAGGCCCCCGGTGTGACCCCCTTCTTTGGCATGCGTTAACACTTAGTAAAATACTGGATCTGTACGTGGAAACTCCCGCCGCGGGGAAACCGCAGCCTATCTTATGGAAAAGTTAGCACAAACTTGCTTTCCATGTACATATGTCCTAAACAAACCAAAACAAATAGAAACTTTCACCAGGCTACCCTCGTCTGGAGATAGCTATAGGGGTAGACGATACGGGGGACCCTGTCTAGGGTTTCGCCGGAGGAGGACCACCGGAGCAGGAATCACATGAAAACTTGCATGTGCACCTAGAATATGTGTGTGAGAGTGGTGCAAGGTTGGTAGGTGCCATGTGTAGGCCCCCGGTCTGACCCCCTTCTCGGACATGCGTTAACACTTAGTAAAATCCTAGATCTGTACCTAGAAACTCCCACCGCGGGGAAACCGGAGCCTATCTTATGGCAAAGTTGGCACAAACTTTGCTTTCCATGTACATATGTCCTAAACAAACCAAAATAAAATAGAAAGGTTCACCGGGATACCCTCGTACGGAGATAGCTATAGGGGTAGACGATGTGGGGCCCCGGTCTAGGGTTTCACCGAAGGAAGACCACTAGAGCGACGGAATAACATGAAAACTTGCATGTGCCCCTAGCATATGTGTGTGAGAGTGGTGCAAGGTTGGTAGGTTCCATGTGTAGGCCCCCGGTGTGCCCCCTTTCTCAGACATGCGTAAACACTTAGTAAAATCTTGGATCTATACGTGGAAAGTCCCGCCACGGGAAACCGGAGCCTATCTTATTGAAAAGTTGGCACAAACTTTTCTTTCCATGTACATATGTCTTAAACAAACCAAAGAAAATAGAAAGTTTCACTGGTATACCCTCGTACGGAGATAGCTATAGGGGTAGACGATATGGGGCCCCGGTCTAGGGTTTCGCAGGAGGAAGACCACCGGAGCATCGAAATCATGTGGAAACTTGCATGTGCCCCTAGCATATGTGTGTGAGAGTGGTGAAAGGTTGGTAGGTTCCATGTGTAGGCCCCCGGTGTGACCCCCTTCTCGGACATGCGTTAACACTTAGTAAAATCCTAGATACGTACGTACAAACTCCCCCCGCGGGGCAACCGGAGCCTATCTTATGGAAAATTTGGCACAAACGTTGATTTACATGTACATATGTCCTAAACAAACCAAACCAAATGGAAAGGTCCACCTGGCTACCCTCTTACGGAGATAGGTATAGGGGTAAACTATCCGGGGCCCCCGGTCTAGGGTTTCGCTGGAGGAAGACCATCGGAGCATCGAAATCACATGAAAACTTGTATGTGCCCCTCGAATATGTGTGTGAGAGTGGTTAAAGGTTGGTTGGTGCCATGTGTAGGCCCTAGGTGTGACCCCCTTCTCGGGCATGCATTAACACTTAGTAAAATCCTGGATATGTACGTGGAAACTCCCACCGCGGGGCAACCGGAGCTTATCTTATGAAAAAGTAGGCCCAAAATTTGATTTCCATGTACATATGTCCTAAAAAAACCAAAACAAATGGAATGGTCCACCGGTCTACCCTCATACAGAGATAGCTATAGGGGTAGACAATCTGGGGCCCCCGGTCTAGGGTTTCGCCGGAGGAAGACAACTAAAGCGTCGGAATCACATGAAAACTTGCATGTGACCCTATAATATGTGTGTGAGAGTGGTGCAAGGTTTTTAGGTGCCATTTGTAGGCCCCATGTGTGACCCCTTCTCGTACATGCGTTAACACTTAGTAAAATCCTGGATCTATACGTGGAAACTCCCGCCGCAAGACAACCGGGGGCTAGAATGTGCCACAAGATCCCAAACTTGGTTTTACTTGTATCTATGGCGTTAACATACCTTAACAAACAAAAAATTACATTGGTGGAACCTCGTGCGGAAAGAGCTAGGGGTAGCCAGGGCACGCAGACGGGTGTTTTTGGTTCTTTCGACCAAAGTTTGAAACGGGCATAAGAAATTCAAAAATGGTACAAACAACGTAAGTCCTTCATGTGGTGCCATATTATGTGACATATTTGAAAGGAAAAATATTAAACTTGGTATATTGATTTCATCTAAAAAAACTTCACAAAAATGACCTATCATGTTCGAGGTTTCATGGCTTCCAAGCCAAACAACCAGTATTAAGGCCAGAATCGCGACATAGTTTGTGATAACGTGCCCATACTATGCATGCATGTACATATTGGGATGGAGAACAATGGTGTAGTAGGAAGTTTTCCTTTTCCTCCCATGGAAAAGCCATTTTCTATTTTCCGAGTGCCAAAATTGGGGCGTTTTGTGAAGCAACACTAAACGTCAAATAAAAAAATGCTACCACCCCATTTAAAAAAAATACTAGACCACCTTACATGAATGATGTCCCAACCGGGTGAAATGGATCGTATGGGAACCTAGAGGGGGGGTGAATAGGTGCTACACCAATTTTTTATTCTTTTTCAATTTTAGGCTTAGCACAAAGGGTAAATTCTCTAGATAAACTATTGGGTGGAATTTCCCTATATGCAAACCTATCTACTAGCGAGTAAAGAGCGAGTGGAAGAGGAACGAGTAAACCTAAGTGAAGCACGCGGAGACACAGGATTTGTTTGACCGCAGTTCCTTCCTTGTTAAGGGAAGTACGTCTGCATTGGAGGGGTGGGCGGTACTAAGACCACCACGCCACAAAGGCCTCACCCTGTTCTCCGATGGATCTCGCCACAACAGGCCTGATCCACCTTCCACTATAGGTACCCTTCGAGGCAGGCACCGGCGCCTTTACACAACTAGCGGGGCAACAACTCCACAACAACTTGGAGGCTCCCGAAATGACAACAAGCTGCCACAAGAACAAACTTATCAAATACAATAAACAAGATCTAGGTATTGACAAGAATACTAGATCAAGGATTTCTCCAAGTGAATGGAGAGGAGTTGAAGCGCTTGATTCTTAATGATGATGATGAACTTCTCCTCCTTCAATTCCACCAAAGATCAAGACCTTCGGGTAGTTGAACTGGGAGATCGAGAATGAGAGCTCTTGCACAATGTCTGGTCAATTTCGAATGAATCAAGTGTTCTGAACGTTGGGGAAGAAGGGGTATTTATATCCCCTTCAGAAACCAGCCGTTGCACACTTTGGGGGCCGGATTATCCGGCCCACCTATTAGAGAGACGCGCCAAGCTTGCCCTTGATCAACTTCTGGGGCCCGGATTATCCGGTCCTATGTAAGGGCCGGATTATCCGGCCTGGGGAAGAAAAACCGCCCCAGTTCGGATTTTCTGGGAGAAAATCCGACCGGATACCGTGCGACATGCCTTGGCCTCTTTTGCTCAAAAACTGGGGGCCGGATTATCCGGCCCTCGCGACACCCGGATTATCCGGCCTGGGGAGGAAAAACCGCCCCAGTTCGGATTTTCCGGGAGAAAATCCGACTGGACACCGAGCGACGCGCCTTGGCTTCCTTGAGAGATGAGGTAGGCCGGATTATCCGACCCTTGGTTGGGCGGATTATTCGGCCCCCCTCAAAACTTCCTGCACACTTAGCGCACATGAAAAGTCTCCATAGTATTGTTATCTAACACGCAAAACATAGGAAAACATGAAATGTTCTTTCAATCTCCCCCTTTTTGGTGTTAGATGACAATACAGGATTTGTAGGAGAAAGACACAAGACAAACAGATATAACTATGAAAGGGACTCCCCCTCAATGTGTGCATAATAGAGTTTTGCATTGGAATACAAATGCACACAAATAGGTGAATCTATTCCATAGACATAAGAGCAAAAACACATACCACCGAAGTAGAGAATAGGCATCCTTGACATAAATCACAATTATTACCGGATAACCATTATGAGCGCGCGCCTTCCGTGATAAACCTCCAGCAATAGGATATGAATAGATAGAACCATAAGCATAATCCATGATATGAAGTTCATAGGCATCATCCATACAACCACATAAAGTCTCAAACAACCACAAATCACGAATTTAAAGTTCAACACTAAATGGGCATAAGCAAGAAATAACGAATAGAAAAGTGCAAGTGCTAATGCCCGACCCATGAAAATCCACGGACATCCTAATAGAACTACTTCTCCCCCTTTGGCATCGAGACACCAAAAAGGGAGAAGAGCGATGCTAGCGCCCCATGGGATCACTCATCGTAGTCCTCGTCTTCGTCCTCTTCTTCAATCTCTTCCTCATCCTTATCTTCAAGTTCCTCAGTGTCACCTTCCTCATCTTCATCATCAGCAGCAGGCGCAGAGGGGAACAAGTGACGCTCCAGCTCAACATAGTTCAGCCCGGAGGAAGAGTTCCACTGAGCATACGGAGTGGGAGGTGTAGGAGCCGGAGGAGCACCCGAAGCGCCGGACACGTGGTGGAGAATGAGTTGCTGGGACTGAGCCAACTCATGGCGCTGCCTGTATGCCCCGTACTGACCCTTGCGCGTGTCCACGCCCATGCAGAGAATGTGACGCTGGAACCAGTTCAGCTGCTTGATCTCACAGTCCACGGGAGGCACAGGGGGCCTGCGAGCATCCCTCAGGAGGCCCTCAGGAGCAGAGGAGGGGTGAGAGGTCTTTCGAACCTTGCTGTATATCTTCTTGGCCTTGTGCACCGAGTCAATGTGGAACTCCTCAGCAGGAACTCCTAATGTTCAGCCTGGCATAGATGTCTTCATAGATCCCCTTCTGTTCTGCACACCAAAAACGGGTATCCCCTAGCTCATCATCACGAGGCAGCTCAGCAAACAAGTCACGGTGACGGATGGCGGAGAAGGAGACCGCATCCAAAGCCATGTAGTTGATCTTGGGCTCCTTGCCCTTCCTCTTGGACACCCCCTTTATAGTCCTCTTGGATTGTTCAGCCATGCGCCTCTCTTCGTTCTTCCTTCTCCTCAATTCAACTTTGTCCACTAGGTTACCTTGTCCATCATCCCGAAAGTATCTTGAGCGAGGACGACGCTTGTAGGTCTTGGGAACACCGGAACCACCTGTGAGGAGAATAAGGGCGATAGCAAGGGGATAAGCATACACACAAGTCCAGGAGAGAGCATGGAAAAAATAGTCAAAAAGTTCATAGGACAAACTACTCAATGCATACACCATAGTGAAACTAAAGCAGAATTGAATCTGTTAGGCCGGATTATCCGGCCTGGCCAGGGGCGGATAATCCGGCCCTGGCAGAAATTTTCGGTTTCACCTAGATTGAATGCAAAAAAGTAGATCGGGCCTAGAATCTGCAAGACTACGATTTCTATGTGAAAACACATCCTTCTAGACAACGTTCCACCCAACAAGATACACATCTAGCCAAAGATGGGGAGAGAGGGAGTTACCCTCACTCATTGGAGGAAGAACGCGGAAGAGAAGGTACCCGGAGGCGCGGAGAAGAAGATCCGGGGAGGCCCGGAAAATCCGGTGGTCGGAGAGGCTCCGGGGAGGGTGAGGGGCGGCAGGCGGCAGCTGTGGAGGAGGAAAGGGCTGGGGGAGAAGTGCTGCTCGTTATGAGCCCTTCCCCCCGAGCCCTGCCCTTTAAGATGAAATCCGCCAGGGCCGGATTATCCAGCCAACACTTGGGCCGGATTATCCGGCCTAAATTCTGGGATTCTATTATACACAGAACCAGGCCCGCGCGTCCCCAAACAACACCTCCACAAGGTGTACAAGGGACTTGTGTGCAAGAATAGATGGCTTAGGGGTAGGGAAGGCTTAGGATTAAGAGAGCCAAACTGAGATGGTACTAGACACTCAAAATTGCAAAATCCAAATCAAATAAAAGCCAAGATTGAGTGTGATTCCCATAAGAACATGAGAGAGCAAATAAGATCCAAAAAGATCCAATTCTCCTCAAGGGAGAGGGCGGTGGCCGAAGCCACCTTGTTGGAGTGTATGGTGTGACACCGCGAAGATATATCTTGGGTTCACGACCAATACTCATCAATAAGCTCACCTATCACAAAATGATATTAAGAGAAATGATTTATCTTGCTTTTGGCATTATGGGGGGAGGGTTAGCCCAATGTGTTAGGACCACACTCCCCCTATATCCATGCCCACACCTAGACCAAACAATGGTTGAGATGTACGAGTGAGTGCATGGGTAATCAAGACAAGCTCCCGGAATCAATGATATTTAGCTCATTCCTCAAATAGCAGAATCTTGCTTCATCAAGTGGCTTTGTAAAAATATCCACCAGTTGGTTCTTCGTGCTCACAAAGGATAGATCAATATCGCCTCGAGCAACATGGTCACAAATAAAATGATTCCGAATCTCAATATGCTTCGTCCTAGTGTGCTGAACAGGATTGTACGCAATTTTGATTGCACTTTCATTATCACATAAAAGAGGCACTTTGTCAAAATTGACACTGTATTCCTTTAAAGTTTGCCTCATCCACAATAGTTGAGTACAAGCGCTGGCAGCAGCAACATATTCAGCTTCGTTGGTGGAGAGAGATATACAATTCTGCTTTTTGGAGGACCAACAAACAAGAGATCTTCCCAAGAATTGACAAGCTCCAGAAGTGGATTTCTGATCATCCTTATCACCAGCCCAATCTGAGTCAGTATAACCACATAAAGAGAAATTTGAGCCCTTGGGATACCAGAGACCAAAGTTGGGGGAATGAACCAAATATCGAAAGATCCTCTTGACCGCCACTATGTGGATTTCTTTAGGAGTTGCTTGATACCTTGCACACACTCCCACACTCAACACAATATCGGGTCTAGATGCGCAGAGGTAATAACCGATCATGGACCGGTATACCTTTTGGTCCACATCTTTACCATGAGGTTTGAGTTCAAGATGACACTTTGTTTGCATCGGAGTGGAGACACCATTTAGATCCGTCATCTTGAATCTCTTGAGCATGTCTTGGATGTACTTTGCTTGATTAATAAAGGTTCCTTCTCTAAGTTGCTTGATCTCGAATCCAAGAAACAACCGTAATTCCCCCATCATAGACATCTCAAACCTGTCAGTCATAAGCTTTGAAAATTCATCGTTAAAAGCTTTGTTAGTAGAACCAAAGATGATATCGTCTATATATAGTTGGCATACGAAGAGCTCCCCCTTAACCTTCTTAGTAAAAAGAGTGGGGTCGATTTGCCCAACTTCGAAGCCACGATCTAACAAAGGCTCTTTAAGGTGCTCATACCACGCACGTGGGGCTTGTTTAAGGCCATAGAGTGCCTTATCGAGTTTGTAGACATGGTTCGGAAAGTTATGATCCTCACACCCCGGGTGTTGCTTTACATATACCAACTCATGTAGAGGACCGTTAAGGAAGGCACGCTTGACGTCCATTTGCTGCAACTTAAAATTGTTATGTGCAGCATAAGCAAGTAGGATACAGATGGACTCAAGGCGAGCCACAGGAGCATAGGTCTCGCCGAAGTCGATACCCTCAACTTGGGAGTACCCTTGTGCCACAAGTCTTGCCTTGTTCCTCACAACAATGCCATTCTCATCTTGCTTGTTCTTGAAAATCCACTTGGTGCCGATAACATTGCAGCACTCTTTGGGTTTCTCCACTAGTTTCCAGACTTTGTTGCGCTCGAAATTATTCAATTCTTCATGCATAGCAACAACCCAGTCTGGGTCTTCAAGAGCTTCAAAGACCTTCTTAGGTTCCACCATGGAGATATGAGCTTGATGCTCACCAAAACTGGCCAATTCTCTTCTTGTAGAAACCCTTCGTCGAAGATCACCAACAACCTTGTCGAGAGTGTGACCCCTCAACTCAAGGTTACGATCAGCCCGAGCCTTATGATGAAGTTCAATAAGTTTGTTGTCTCTTGGAGGAGGAGATTCATCACTTGAGTCTTCATTGGAAGCATTTTCTCCGCCTTGATCAGTAACTGGAACATCAGTAGCAGGTGGTGGAGACGCATGCCCTTGAGGTGAATTAGTAGCCGTAACAGGAGGCTGCAGAACTGGAGAGTCAGGGCCGGATAATCCGGCCGATGGAGAGGCCAGATAATCCGGCGTGGGAGTACTTGCAGCAGCTTCATTAGGAGGCCTGGGACTTGCTTGAACTAGTGAGGGGCCGGATAGTCCGAGG
The DNA here is from genome assembly GCA_910589775.1 of Avena eriantha. Classification (NCBI taxonomy): domain Eukaryota; kingdom Viridiplantae; phylum Streptophyta; class Magnoliopsida; order Poales; family Poaceae; genus Avena; species Avena eriantha. Next base: position 112,406,157 of record OU342741.1, read on the forward strand.
CTAGCCGGAAAATCTGGCCTGGAGCTTGCGTTGGAATCTTCTCCAGCAGGAGCAACATTGTCAGCTGTAGCGGGGTGGCTGGATAATCCGGTGTCAACCGGAAAATCCGGCCTGGAGCTTTCTGGAGCATCTTGACCTTCAGCAGTTGATGGAGATGGTGTAGAAGTTTCCCCCGTGGTTGGAGCATGTTGAGTATGTGTAGATGAGGGCTCTATATGAGTAGAGCATTGTCCTTCCCTGTCCGCCACAAGGGGTTCCTCAATGGGGCAGAAGAATCCCACGCCCATTCTTCTTATGGCATCTTGGGGTATTTCAACATCTGCATCACAAACACCAACTTGCTCCGCACGGGAACCGTCATTTTCTTCGAACACCACACTACAAGATTCTACAACAGTTCCAGAGAGCTTATTGTAGACTCTATAAGTGTGGGATTCGGCACCATAACCAACAAAAATACCTTCTAAAGCCTTAGATTCAAACTTAGATAAACGAACTCCTTTAATAAGAAAGAAACACTTACACCCGAATACCCGAAAGTATGAGATGTTTGGCTTGTTACCGGTAAGTATTTCATACGGAGTCTTGTCCAAGATCTTGCGGAGATATAAACGGTTGGATGAATGACAAGCAGTAGAGATTGCTTCAGCCCAGAAGTTATATGGAGATTTAAATTTGGCTAACATTGATCTTGCCATGTCCATTAGAGTTCGATTCTTCCTCTCGGCTACACCATTTTGCTGAGGGGTGTACGCAGCAGAATATTGATGTCTTATCCCCTCTTCACTTAGGAACTCATTTAAGGTGTAGTTCTTGAACTCCGAGCCATTATCACTCCTTATAGCCAGAATGGGGACGTTGTGTTGACGTTGAACCTCATTGGCAAAGTCGATGACAGTTTGTTGAGTTTCACTCTTCAACTTGAAGAAATAAACCCAAGTGTATCTTGAGTAATCATCAACAATCACTAGAAAATACTTCTTCCCACCGAGGCTTGCATGAGATGGAGGTCCGAAGAGGTCCACATGAAGGAGCTCCAAAATACTTTTTGAAGAGATAATGGTTTTCCTTCGATGAGGTGAATCATGCATCTTCCCTTCAACACACGCCCTACAAACATGATCTTTGGCAAAAGAGGCATTTTCTTTTAGTCCAAGAATGTGGCCACCCTTGTGGAGACTTTGCAAAGTTCTCATATTGACGTGGGCTAGTCGGCGATGCCATAGCCAGCCTGCGTCAGCCTTTCCGAAAAGACACCTCGGGCCTGTAGTGGTTTCCCCCGAAAAGTCCACCATGTACAGGTCGTTTCAACATATCCCACGAAAGCGACTTTAAGAGACTTGCTCCACAAGAGTACCACTAAAACAACATCAATGTAAACTGCAAAGCCCATCTTACCAAGGGCACGAACTGAAAGTAAGTTATACCCGAGGGTCTCAACAAGCATGACGTCCACGAGAGAGATATCGTGAGCCACCACAACTTTGCCGAGACCCAATACCTCAGATTTTGACTTGTCACCATAGGATACGGTAATGTGATCAAGGTTTGGCCGCATCTCCGTGATGATCTCTTTGCTTCCGGTCATATGACTCATGCAACCGCTATCGAGTACCCATTTAGAACCACCGGAAGCATAGCCCTGCAAGAAAATTACTTCTTGGTTTTAGGTACCCATTTTTCAATGGGTCCTCTCATGTTAGTAACAAGGGTCTTGGGAACCCAAATAGACCAAGGAATGTAAAAATCATAAGGCCCTACATAACTAGCATAAACATCACCATAACAATCACAATATAGTTCAAAGTTTGGATTGTTGATCCCTGCAAAACCATCATAATTAGTCTTGTCATTGGTAATGTTGCTAGTCTTCGATTGAGCAGTCTTGTTCTTCTTCTTCTTGTTGTTTTTCTTGCTATTTATCTTGGGTATGTAACCAAGACCTTCTTTACTATTGTTTGTCCTTTGCCTGCTCAGTATCTCATCAATAGCCCCTTTATCTTTGTGTTGAGAACTTCTTGCAAGATCTTCTTTTCCAAAGGATGAAGTGGAGGTACTTGGCACATCATACCATTTCAATTGAGTTTGGAGCTGGTCATGAGACTCATTCTGAGTAGAATGATCACTCTTCAATGACTTGTGAGCACTTTCAAGATTATCAAACTTCTCCAAAAGTCTAGCATGAACAGCCCCAAAGTCAATCTTTTCTTTCTTTAGTTTCTTAACCTTGGCAAGAGCATGGTCACGTTCTTTAATGAGCTGAGCTACAGCTTCTTATTGTGACTCCACAAGGGATTTGAGTCTTTCTTCCAAAGATACTCGAGCTTCCTCTTCCTCTTCCAAGGCATTCTTCAAAGAAGCTATCTCCAAGGCATCTTCTCTTTCAATTCTGCCCTTTTCTTCAAGGAGATCTTTGGCTTGAGCAAGTTGACTCATAGAGCATCAAAATGGAGTTTGTGCTCACCTTGTAGGTTAGTGAAAAAAGTATCCAAGGCAATAACTTCTTCTTTGTCATGATCATCCATATCCAAAATTATGGTAGTCTTAGGAAATGAAGAGCTAGAAGTTGATACCTCGGATCCTCTTGCCATTAGGCAAGTGGCATTGTTGTTGATGGCGTTCTCGTTTGGCGAGTCGAAGAGAGAGGAGGGAGTCGATGTGGTGGCTATAGCAGCCACTTCACGGGAACTATCATCATCCCCTTCATATTCACTTGTGGAGGAGTATTTCTCTTAAGCTACAAGGACAATCTTGGGTTGCTTCTTGAAAGGGCCATTCTTCTTAATAAACGGCTTCTTCTTAGGAGCTTTAGATTTCTCTTTAAGAATGAGCCTACCACCATTGTCTTCTCTATTTGATAAGGACACTCGGCTACAAAGTGCATTCTATCTCCACAGTTGAAGCAAGTTCTCAATCTTGGGCCACTTTCTCTTCTTCCATTTGACCCGTTCTTGCGCTCAAGGTCAGACTTGGCTTTGGCAGGGTCCTTCCAAAAGTTCCTTGCATAGAATGCCATGTACTCACCATGAGCACGTTTGACCTCGTCGGGGCAGTCCATGGATACCCCTTCAAAAGCTCCTTCATCTTCCTTTTTCATTCCAATGGCCCGAGCACGGGCATCTTCAGCATTCTTTGCCGCCACTTTGAATGACGCCATTTCTTGCATGACTTTGTTGGATGTAATTTGATGATAGTTGTGTCTACCTTCCAAGCTCTTCAAATCCGTTGGCTCGAAAGGCATTAAGGCACTCACATACTTTCTTTTTATCCATGCATCATCAATGTGAGTGGCCCCATGCTTCCGAAATGTTGTTGCGATGCCCTTGAGTCTTATATACATGTCCTCATGGTTTTCACCATCCAACATGTAGAATCCCTCAGCTTCATTACTAAGGGCATCATACATGTTTCTTCTCATGCTTTCATTTCCAACGAAAAGGTCCGTAAGAGCATCCCACGCCTCTTTAGCTGTGTTGAGATGTTCAATGTGTGGCATGTCCTTGGGACCCACACCCAGCTGTATCATGTGAGAGCGGTGGCATTCAACTGGCTATCCATAACTTCCCTTCTCGTTAGATTAGTTTGATCTCCAATATGAAGACCTTCTTCAATAATCCTCCATAATTCAATAGAAGAGCTGCAAACATGAGATTTCATTAGGAATTGCCATTGATTAAAAGACGATGCAGTGAGCTTGGGTGGGTCACCCCTATTGTTTATATGAGGATGAGGGATAGGTGGGTCGGGGGAATATACGTGGTGAACCTCACTATATTCCTCCTTACCACTTCCCTTTTTGGAGGTGGAACCATTTAGTTTTTCACCTTCCAAATCATCATCCTTGGATCCGGTGTTACCCTTTTCCTTAGATGATGGTGTGGGAGCCTATGAGGAGGACGGAGATGGGGCTATGGATGATGTAAGGCGAGCAATCATTTGATTCATTTCCTCCATCTTGGCCTCAAAGGATTTCAACAAGGTTGTTTCCAATGAGTTGAGATCATCCATTGTGACCTTATCCACAGCCTCATTTCCATCATCCTTGGTACCCATACTACTCTTAGGCGGTTAAGCCTGAATTAAGAGCCGGGGCTCTGATACCAATTGAAATGGATCGTATGGGCACCTAGAGGGGGGGTGAATAGGTGCTACACCAATTTTTAATTGTTTTTCAATTTTAGGCTTAGCACAAAGGGTAAATTCTCTAGATAAACTATTGGGTGGAATTTCCCTATATGCAAACCTATCTACTAGCGAGTAAAGAGCGAGTGGAAGAGGAACGAGTAAACCGAAGTGAAGCACGCGGAGACACAGGATTTGTTTGACCACAGTTCCTTCCTTGTTAAGGGAAGTATGTCTGCGTTGGAGGGGTAGGCGGTACTAAGACCACCACGCCACAAAAGGCCTCACCCTGTTCTCCGATGGATCTCGCCACAATAGGCCTGATCCACCTTCCACTATAGGTACCCTTCGAGGCGGGCACCGGCGCCTTTACACAACTAGCGGGGCAACAACTCCACAACAACTTGGAGGCTCCCGAAATGACAACAAGCTACCACAAGAACAAACTTATCAAATACAGTAAACAAGATCTAGGTATTGACAAGAATACTAGATCAGGGATTTCTCCAAGTGAATGGAGAGGAGTTGAAGCGCTTGATTCTTAATGATGATGATGAACTTCTCCTCCTTCAATTCCACCAAAGGTCAAGACCTTCGGGTGGTTGAAGTGGGAGATCGAGAATGAGAGCTCTTGCACAATGTCTGGTCAATTTCGAATGAATCAAGTGTTCTGAACGTTGGGGAAGAAGGGGTATTTATATCCCCTTCAGAAACCAGCCGTTGCACACTTTGGGGGGCAGATTATCCGGCCCAAGTGAGGGTCGGATTATCCGGCCTGGGGAAAACACCACCCCAAACTTGGAATATCCGGCAGATAATCCGCCCCCTATCAGAGAGACGTGCTGAGCTTGCCCTTGATCAACTTCTGGGGGCCGGATTATCCGGTCCTATGTAAGGGCCGGATTATCCAGCCTGGGGAAGAAAAACCCCCCCAGTTCAGATTTTCTGGGAGAAAATCCGACCGGATACCGTGCGACGCGCCTTGGCCTCTTTTGCTCGAAAACTGGGGGTCGGATTATCCGGCCCTCGCGACACCCGGATTATCCGTCCTGGGGAGGAAATACCACCCTTGTTCGGATTTTCCGGGAGAAAATCCGACTGGACACCGAGCGACGCGCCTTGGCTTCCTTGAGAGATGAGGTAGGCCGGATTATCCGGCCCTTGGTGGGGCGAATTATCTGGCCCCCCTCAAAACTTCCTGCACACTTAGCGCACATGAAAAGTCTCCATAGTATTGTTATCTAACACGCAAAACATAGGAAAATATGAAATGTTCTTTCACCGGGGATTGTAAAACCTTACCATCCACCCCTGATGAAAATGACAAATGTCTGCTGAATCGGTATGAAGTATGTCCGGTTTGAACTACAGGTACATGATCTAATGCTCATGATTTTTTGAAAAAAATCATTTTTAGACTCACAATATGATGTTTCTTCATAGATCCAATGCAAGTTTAGAGATGCTCATCTCATAGCTCCCGCGTGTCACCGTCTTCATGCGCATGCGATAACACTTAGAGAAGTGCTCGACGTGTCGCTGGGAAACTCCTGTGATGGGTCCAATGGGGGGAAACCGGAGGAATATTGGGCCCCATCTTGGTTTTATATGTATATATGGACTAAACATTCCTAAATAAACAAAAAAGTACATTGGCGGAACTTCGTACGGAGATAGCTAGGGGGTAGATCCCCCGGGCCCACCAACTGGTGCTTTTCGACCCCCGGAGCCCCGGGAACCCACCCAAACTTGCATGTGGACCTAGGATACATGTTAAAGTGTTGTGGAAGTCCCATAGATAGAATACATAGCTCCCTGGTGTGACCCCCTTCTCGGACATGCGTTAACACTTAGTAAAATCCTGGATATATACGTTGAAATTCCCGTCGCAGGGCAACTAGAGCCTATCTTGTAGAAAAGTTAGCCCAACCTTTTCTTTCCATGTACATATGTTATAAACAAACTAAAACATATAGAAAGGTCCACCGGGCTATCCTCGTATGGAGATAGCTATAGGGGTAGATGATCTGGGGCCCCCGGTCTAGGGTTTTGCCGGAGGAAGACCACCGGAGCATCCAAATCACATGAAAAATTGCATGTGCCCCTAGCATATGTGTGTGAGAGTGGTTCAAGGTTGGTAGGTGCCATGTGTAGGCCCCCGGTGTGACCCCCTTCTTGGGCATGCATTAACACTCGGTAAAATCCTGGATCTGTACGTGGAAACTCCCGCCGTGGGGGAAACCGGAGCCTATCTTATGGCAAAGTTGGCCCAACCTTTGCTTTCCATGTACATATGTCCTAAACAAACCAAAAAATAGAAAGGTCCACCGGGATACCCTCGTACGGAGATAGATATAGGGTAGACGATCCGGGGCCCCTGGTCTAGGGTTTCACCGTAGGAATACCACCAGAGCGTCGGAATCACATGAAAACTTGCATGTGACCCTAGCATATGTGTGAGAGTGTTCAAGGTTGGTAGGTGCCATGTGTAGGCCCTAGGTGTGACCCCCTTCTCGGACATGCGTTAACACTTAGTAAAATCCTAGATCTGTACGTGGAAACTCCCGTCGCGAGATAACTAGGGCCTATATTATGACAAAGTTGGCCCAACCTTTGCTTTCCATGTATATATGTCCTAAACAAACCAAAACAAATAGAAAGGTCAATGGCAATGAGCACGATGGGATTAGAAACTGGCTAGATGATCTCATCGATGCCGTCAAGCCGGATTCGTCACCTCCATAGGAGGAACCACCAGAACCGGAGGAACCTCTAGAACTGGAGGAACTAGAGCCAACCGTGAATGCCTTCCTTGATATGATGGCAGTGACTAAGAGGCCTCTGTATGAGGGTGCAAATATTTCTCAGCTCGATGCCATCTCTCAATGTCTAGTCGACAAGTGTCAGCACTCCGCCACCCGTGCTCACTTTGAAGCTAACCTGAGAACATGTGGTAACATGTTGCCCGAAGGGCATTGTCTTCCTATAACCTTTCACAAAACGAAGAAACTCATGAAGAATCTCAAAATGGATTATGAAAAGATAGATTGTTGTCCAAAAGGTTGCCTTTTGTTTTAGAAATAGTTTGCGAATGACAAGTACTGCTCCATTTGTGGGTCCTCTGGGTATGATGAGGTAAAGGGAATGGATGGTCAGATGAGGCAGTCGAAGGTCGCTACAAAGATTCTTCGGTATCTCCCATTCATAAAGAATCTAGCGGCTTTACTTGAGCGAGGAGACTGCAAAACAGATGACGTGGCACAAGAAGGGGAAGAGATACGAGGACGAGCATGGACGGAAGAAGATGGGACATCCATCTGATGGTAAGGCATGGAAGAACTTCGATGACAAATACCCCCGGTGGGCAGAAGAGGCTCGGAATGTCAGAATTGCGATAGCAATAGATGGCTTCAACCCATATGGTATGTCGACGGCCGCGTACGTCTGCTGGCCGGTGTTTGTTATTCCGCTCAATCTCCCTCCCAGAGTATTAATGCAACGGAAGACCATGTTTTTGTCGCTGATCATTCTAGGGCCCGAGTACTCAGGGAAGAATTTGAGTGTCTACATGCAACCGATCATGGATGATTTGAACCACTCTTGGATACATAGGACGTTGACATACGACCGAACATCGAAGAGAAACTTCTTGATGAAAGTTTGGTTGCAGTATACCATGCATGACATGCCCGTGTACGCCCTAACGTGCGGATGGTGTACAGCTGGTAAGTGGTCATGCCCAGTGTGTAGACACCGACGTGAGTTCGTTTCGCTAAAGTAAGGTCGCAAGTATGTTGCATTTGACACGAATTGACAGTACCTCAAAACAAAGCATCTGTACAGAGAAGACAGAAAGAACTTCAAGAAGGGAAAAGTTGTGCATGAAGTAAAAGAGGTACCAAAGTTCGATGGTGTAGCTGTTGATGCCGAGCTACATGCTCTCGTGCCTACGGCGCCATGAACTGGCCATCAATTTGCGGGATATGGTGTAAACGCACAACTAGACTCATGTGGCAGCCTTAACGAATCTCGTGTATTACAAGGACCTCGAACTTCCCCATAGCATCAATGTGATGCACACCGAAAATAATGTCGAGGACTCCCTTTTTCACACAGTCCTGAACATTCCTGGAAGTCAAAGGATAATTTCAAGGCTAGAGTCGACGTTGAGAAGCTTTGTGATAGGAAGATATTACACATGCAGCCTCCTACCGGCCGTCAAAAGAATTGGTTCAAGCCGCATGCCTACTTCTGCCTTAATAGTGTCCAAAAGAAGGAGGCATTCAGGTGGCTCAAATACGTCGTGATGTTCCCTGATGGTTATTGTTCAAATATAAGTAAGGGAGTCAATATTTCGATGGGACAAGTCACCAGGCTCAAGAGTCACGACTATCATATATGGACAGAGCGGCTGATGTTGGTGATGGTTCAAGGGTATCTCCTCGAGAAAGTCTGGTGAGTGCTTGCGGAGTTGATCCATTTCTTTCATACGCTCTGTGCTAAGCAGATATATCCTCTGGTTATTGAGAAGCTGCGTGTTCAAGTGTCGGAGTTGCTTCTAGTCTCCGATGGCACATCTCATTGTGCACCTCGCGAACGAGGCACTCTTGGGTGGCCTGGTGCAATTTTGTTGGTAGTTTTGTATTGAGAGAGAGTTTAAGTATATTCAGAAGATAACTAGAAAAAAAGCCAAGATTGAAGCATGCATAGCTGAGGCAACATGCCTTCGGGAGATGGCAGATGCCGTCACAACCTACTGGTCTGATGATGTTCCCACTATTCATAACCTAGTCTCTCGTTACAATGTCGACCAGCCCAAGAATGAGCCCAAGCTCGAACTATTCCAATTTCCTGGTGGCAAGGACGGTAAAGGACTAAAATACCGCTTGTCGAAGGAAGAGAAGGATTGCATAATGCTCTATGTGCTTATGAACATGAAGGAAGTGGTCGATTTCATTAGGTAAAATGATGAACAATTTAATTTCAAGCTAGTAACTCGGTCTCGGTCTAATGCTTATTTTATCCTTCTTAGTGAATTCACGGATGAACAGTGATTGGGAACGACGGATCCCTCTCCCTTGGAGTTGGACACTCTACTAAAAGAGGGTGCTCCCGGAAATAAAAAACTTTGTGTCCTGGTTCATGGAAAAAGTAATTTCTAACATGTCCCTCTTACCTTGCGATATGTGACGTGTTCCTTATTATTCCACGTAACTAATGAACACAACAAATTTGAATTGTACTTGTAGGGAGCTGATCCCAATGTTGAGATGTCAGATGAGTTGAAATGTGTTTCCCAAGGTTTTAACCATGACATCATGAAGCATGAGAAGTATGATGTTTATGGGTTTCGCTTCCATACAGAGACGCACCAGAAGGGCTGATCGAATGCAAAAATGGTAAATACACGGGTCTTCACCAGAGGAGCTGATACCCTTGATTACTACGGAAGGTTAGAGAATGTATACGAGCTGACCTTCAATCGTACGAACGTACAACTCAATCTCGTTGTGTTCAAGTGCCACTGGTTCGACCCAAGGGATGGACTGAGAAGTACCCCTTCCATTGGGTTAGTTGAAGTTAGGCCTTCAACCACCTATAGCGGAGCCGACGTCTTTGTTGTGGCTCACCAAGACAACCAAGTTTATTATTTGCCCTACCCATGCCAGAAAGCAGAACTCAAGGGCTGGGAAGTTGTGTTCCAGGTATCACCACATGGTAACCTACCAATTCCGTCCAAGGACGATTACAACAATATTAACCCTGTAACATACGAGGGAATTTTCTATCAAGAGAAAGAGATCTTCGGGCCCTTTGAGTTAGAACCTGTTGATTTTGAGCACATCGAGAATGATGCAGAAACTCGGGGCGAGTTAGTGGTGGATCTACATGACATATATATGCTCGAGAAGTTCCATGCGGAGAATGACAATGATGACAAGCCTCCACCCTTTGATGAGGCTCCAGCTTTCAACTCAATAGATAGTGATAGTGAGAATGATAATGAGAATGGGAATTGGAATGAGAATGATAGTGAGTATTTATTTTTCAATGCATTCTATTATGTCTTTCTGCTTGATTGTTTTCTTAATGCATTCTATTATTTTTCAATGCCTCTATTATTTTTCAATGCATTTTATGCTTAGTGTCTATATTTTATTATCTCTTTGTGCTTAATTGTTTTCTCTTACTCAATGCAGGTGATTGAACAATATGAGCAGCGGCAAAGCTAGATCGACGTCCTTGCTTAATGCGTGGAAACAACGCAAGAAAAATGCTACACGGAATGGGATAAAACCAACTCCTAATCCGTGTTACCCCGATCTTGGCGGTGCGGGAGGAGGATGAGGTCGAGTTCGAGGAGGAGGACGAGGTGGCGGGGGAGTAGGCGTGGACTTTGACCCACCACCCTCTGCTTCTGGTGACGTGGCTCCTGAGTTGTTCCTGACAGAGGCGGGGGAGGGGCCGTCTAGAGACGAGGAAGAGGAAGAGGCAGAGATCGAGGCGGAGTGTAGAGAGGAGGCGGGCCTTACACACGAGTTGGTGGTGCATGTGCCACGGAAGAAATTGTGGAATCGTGGGTGATGTCTACGCACTTCTATTCTTGTAGACAGTTGTTGGGCCTTCAAGTGCAGAGGTTTGTAGAACAACAACAAGTTTTCCCTTAAGTGGATCACCCAAGGTTTATTGAACTCAGGGAGGAAGTGGTCAAAGGTATCCCTGTCAAGCCACCCTGCAATCAAGATACAAGAAGTATCTTCTGTCCCCAACACACCCAATACACTTGTCAGGTGTATAGGTGCACTAGTTTGGCGAAGAGATAGTGAACTACAAGTGGTATAGATATAAGACAACGGTGCCAGAAAATAGCTTGATGGCGTGGAAGAGACTAAAGGCAAACTGAAATAAAGATGGAAGCAAGCAAACATGTAACAGATCTAGTTGCAACGGTGTTTCAATGCTAAGAACAAGGCCTAGGGATCATACTTTCACTAGTGAACACTCTCATATAAATATCTTCTCTTCATGATACTACTTTGAACTACTCTCCGGTTGGACACTCTAATCCATGGTAGGACTATAACAACACACCTCAAAGTTCGCTTTTCCCATCTAGATAACCCCACACTATCACCTTGAGAGCTAGATGGTTCCAACAAACACCGCAATTTCATAGAGACATCCAACTCCAAATATAACTCATAACAAGTTTTTGTAATCTCTAGCCTAAGTGCCACCATGGCGTGCACGCTGTCACTTTCACACACATGGAGAGAGCAGAGATCTATTAAAGCATTTGAGTAGCCAGTTAGATCTACTTGATTACAAAGCTCATGATCACAATATGATCATGCATATATATATATATAGAGAGAGAGATGAACACATAGCTACCGGTAGAACCCTTAGCCTCGAGGAAGAACTACTCCCTCCTCATCATGGGAATCAGCAACGGCGATGGAGATGGTGGTGGAGATCGATGGAGATGGCTCCGGGGGCACTTCCCCATCCCGGCAGGGTGCCAGAACAGAGACTTTCTGTCCCCCGAATCTCCCCTTCGATGGCGGTGGCGCTGTGAAACTTTTCGTGGCTGGAGGCTATTCTATTTAGGGTTTCTGCATCGGGGGGCTTCTTATAGGCGAAGAGGCAAGTTCAGAGGGTGGACCAGGCCACCACATGGTGTGGCCAGCCCCTGGCCCCTCTCCGTCTCGTCTTCTAGCTCCGTGAGTCTTCCGGTAGAATATCGACTTTGGCTTTTGTCTAGTCCAATTCAGAGAATATTCATTTTCTGACTTTTCTGGAACTCAAAACAGCAGAAAATAGGCAACTGGCACTATGGCATCTTGTTAATAGGTTAGTCCCAGAAAGTGTATAAAAATACTCTAAAGTGTGGAGAAAACATAAGAAAGTAGATATAAACCAATCATGGAACATCAAAAATTATAGATACGTTTGCAACGTATCAACATCCCCAAGCTTAACTCCTGCTAGTCCTCGAGTAGGTAAGTGATAAAAAGAAAAGAATAATTTTTGAGGTGACATGCACCATCACAATCTTGATCAAACCATTTGCAAGCATTGAAAGCTGGGATCAAAGTACTCTAAACATGAGCATGAAAGATGAAGTTCTAACAATAAGAAATAGTGACTATGCATGCAACATGAAAAGGTACAAACAAAAGATTCATGAATAACAATGCTTTGAAAGACGTTTGTTTATTTCATATATAGAATACATAATGAGAATGGTATTCAGCGTGTCCCTCATAGTGTAGAAAAACATAAATGCATAGGACACCTTCAAATTTCATAAGGGTGACTAGATACAAATAGTTTAAGAACAAGCAATATCAAAGTTATGAATCAATCAACAAGTCTTGGGACAATGCACACTAAACTAAGAATGGCCACTAGGCTCTCTCAATAGGTGCATAAAGATAGAAGATGGAGACTCAACATAAAAGTAAAAGAAAGGCCTTCATAGAAGGAAGCAGGGATTCAAGTCTCATAAAGAGCTTCCAAAAATTATGGTACTTATTAGCTTTCAGCTCTCATTGCCCCTATCATAAACATCTTCAAGTGGTTACGGTTAAAGTGACACAACTAAGAGGATATGCTTGACAAGTTATAAGTTGAAATCTCATGCCCCTTGCTTACGAGTACCGAACCTCATGCTACTCAACTTCAGTCACAAGTAAGCTCTTGTCATTATAAGTACATATGTATCATAGAGAACCGCCAACTGGGTACCCCTTGCACATGATATAGGAGTTATCCCATAATCAAAATGACAAGGCAAACAGACAATGAGCATCTTGGCGATCTTTTTATTTTCTATTTGCATAGGTTTTTATTGAGGATACTTCATAGAGTGCTCATTATGGTTATGCTGCAAGTTTCCACCATGATTAGGCATGGCTTAGGCTAGCCGCCCAGGCGTTTCTCTAACACATATACAAACTCCATGGTCTTACAAGTTCCCCTTTTATTTCACACCGCCGGGATCCATAAGCAAAAGAACATGATATCAACGGGGTACAATGTACAAGTGCAATGTGGAAAGCGTTCCTCGTAATACATGGTTCTACTAATTTCAACTTATAAAGCGCAAGCATATACGCAACAAAGATGGACACAATGGTTCAAGTTTATTAAGTGCGAGAAAAGTAAAGTGTGCCATCAAGTTCGTGAGAGCTTTAATCACTAATTTTCACATAACAAGTTTAATTTGGAAGGTAGTTAAAAACATTAATATACTTGGAATAGCAAATGCTAATAGGTAGGTATGGTGGACTCTTTTGAATAACTTGGTTTTATTTGGAATTGGATGCATGAGTGGGACTCATACTTGGTTATGGAGGTAGCAAAATACTGGGAGCGACTAACTAAGAGAGCAATAATGGCCATAATCATGCAAAGTGACAAAACATCATTGATTTAAGCATAAAGTGATATTACAAGTCGAAACTAAAGGATCATAAAGGCTATGGTGACTTGGGATAGGCATAACATGGTGTGAGCATGCGCCAAGTCAACCCAAATAAAGCATCAAAGGACAATACCACAATACTATGCTTTAATATGCTAAAACAACGCATGATTCTTCCAAGGCACATTAAGCAATCTCAATTGTTTATAACATTTCATGCTACAGCAAAGATCACTAAGCATAAAGCCAAAACAATATCAAGCATGGCATGACAAAGCATAAGCCACAGTCAAAAACAAGCTCTCTTTACCACTTAAGCATGAACTTTTCTACTCTTTTCCAATCCAAACCAAACTATTTGAAAACCAATGTATGAAAGAGGGGGTCCAACCAATTTATTCATGAAACTAAGAAAACCAAGAAAACCAAAACCAAAACAAAAATGAAGATGATCCAAGAACAACACCATTGTGCATGAAATAATAAAAATGAAGTGTTTGGAAGAAACCTGGGATTTTTATTGATGAAGAAGGGGATGCCTTGGGCATCCCCAAGCTTTGACGCTTGTACTTCTTGGATATTTATTGGGGTGAAACGCGTGGCATCCCCAAGCTTGAGATTTAGTCCATTCTTCATCTCATTACATCATTCCTTCCATACACCTGAAATTTTTCCTTCATACAAAACTTCACACAATCTTTATTAGCAACATTAGTGCACTCAAGATAATAAGTCTTTGGGTTCAGTCTTAACACCAATAAAACTTCCATTAAAACAAAAGCTACTGTAGCACTTCCTTCAAAAAGCTCAATTCCCCAAAAGAACTCAAAAAGGAACCGATGAGAAGCAAATGCAAATAATGGCACAAATCTGTCAAAACAGACTAGCAGGTAATTACGATTTTTTTTGAAGACCTTCTATTGCTCAAATCAAAAGGTGTTGAACTAACGAAAGTTAGATAACAACCTGGGGCAGAAGCACAAAAATCTGTTTCGGGATAGCAACTTTCCCAAGCATTACTTCTCTCTCATTAGAGGTTATTCTTGGCACAAAAACCAAACAAAAATGATAAGGAGAGGTGATTACTGAAGCAATAAATTCCAAAAATCAACTAAAACTTTTGGGTTATCTCCCAATAAGTACTTTTCTTTACCGCTTTTAAGTTGGGCATGATAGTTTGAGAAGATGCTCACATAAGAAATATGAACTTAAGTAAAAGAGAGCATCAAGAAGCAAATTCAAAGCACATTTAAGTCTAACCCACTTCCTATGCATAGGAATCTTGTAAAGAAACAAGTCATGAAAGCACAAAGCAACAAGCATAGGAAAGCAAAACAAGTGCAACTTCAAGACTTTCAACATAAAGAGGGGAAACTTAATATTGTTGTTATGCATAAAACCATGTTTCCCTCTCTCATAATAACTTTCAGTAGCATCATGAATAAAATTAACAATATAACTATCACATAAAACATTATTATCATGAGCCACATGCATATAATAATTAATACTCTGCACATAAACATAGTCATTCTTATTAATTATAGTGGGAGCAAAATCAACAAAATAGCTATCATTATTATTCTCATCACCATAATCATCAAATATAGGAGGCATATTGTAATCATAATTAATTTTCTCCTGAATAGTAGGTGGACTGAAAATATCATATTCATCATTGTGATCATCATATATTGGAGGTATAGTACCATCAAAGTAAAAAAATTCCTCCGTGCTTGGGGGACTAAAAATATCATGCTCATCAAAACCAGCTTCCCCAAGCTTGGACTTTTCCTTAGCATTACCAATAATGGTGTTCAAATAATTCATACTAAAAACATTGCTATTAGCATCCAAATAAAGTTCCATAGGTTTTTTAATTTTCTCTTCAAACACTTCATGTCCTAACTCAAGATAAATAATAAAGCTCTCTAATTTTGTTGTTGTTTTCCATTAAGCCTAACTAATGAAAACAATAAACTAAAAGAAAAATTGCAGAATCTAAAGGAAATAACTTTGAGCACTCTGATACGTCCATTTTGCATCACTATTCTATATCGTAATTTACTGTTATTCATTGATATATTTTATATTAAGAGATGACACTTATGTAATTTCATCTGTTTTTGCATGGTTGATGACTTTTGGAGCATGGACCGCTGCAGTCTAGACTCTGATGGAAAAGGGGTTGTTTGAAGGCAAAATTCGCGAATATCAGAAAATCCGGGAAAATACATGGAAAATCCTATTTTTCTAGAAGACGAAGAAAGCTAGAAGGGGGAGTGGAGATGGGGCATAGGGGGCCCACACCACCCCTGGCGCGAGCCACCCTGGCTCTCCCCTCTAGCGTATATTATCCTCCTAAAACCCTAAGACTCGGGGAGCAATGACAGAAAGATTCCGCCGCCTCTGCGAGGCAGAAAACACTGAGAGAGAAAGATCTCTCCAGTAGACAGATTTCTGCCCGGGGAATTCCTTCCCGGAGAGGGGATATCGTTGCCATCAACACCACCATCAAGCTGGACTTCATCGGGATCATCATCATCATCACCACAACCACCATCATCATCAGCACCCTAATCACCATCTCCATATTGCTGTAACAATTGAGTTGAATCTTGCATTAGTTCATAGGGGAAACTTTCCCGGTGTTGATTACTCTTTGTAGTTGATGCTATTGAGTGAACCATTGAATTATTGTTTATGTTTAGATTGTTATACATCATTATTCTATCTCTGATCATTATCCATATGATGTCTTGTGAGTAGTTCGTTTTGTTCTTGAGGACATGGGAGAATTCATGTTGTTAGTAGTGGAGTTGTATTGAGAAAGATTCAATGGTTTGATATTTAAGTTGTGGTGTACTTCTTCTAGTGGTGTCATGTTAACATCGACTACATGAAACTTCACCTATATGGGCCAAGGGGAATGAATTGTGTATTTGGCTACTAATCGTAGGGGTTCCCGGAGTGACAGAAACCTGAACCCCCGATAGGTAACCATTGCACAAGGGACATAAGGGTCTTAGAGTTGAAAGTTGTGGTTAGGTTTCTACCTTAATTACTTTCTTGTACTTACGGAAGTTTGCAAGGGGTATAATCACAAGTATGTATTAGTCCTAGGAAGGTCGGTACATTAGCACAGGTTCACCCACACAACACTTAGAAAGCTAAAGAGGATTAATCAACTATATGAAGCGAAAGCACTTGATAGAATTCCCATGTGTCCTCGAGAACGTTTGGTCTTCTGAAGTAATACAACTGGCTTGTCCTTTGTTGAATAAACGATTGGGCCACTTGCTGCATTTATTCTTATTGTCTTTCATTTACTCGTATTTTATTTACTTGCATTATCAAAAACTCATAAAAATCCGTTTGCTAAGTATTTGCAGAGAATTCCTGATCCATACCACTATCCAGCACCTTCTACTCCTCATTGGGTTCGACACTCTTACTTATCAAAAATAGTGCGATACACCCCCTATACTTGTGGGTCATCAAGACTATTTTCTAGCATTGTTGCCAGGGAGTGAAGCGCTATTGGAGAGTGGAACTGGTAAAGGAAACTTCTACTGTGAGTATTGTTTACTACTGTTAGTTTCTTTATTTTCAATATGGAAAATTCGCTGAGTTTCTTATTTCGTAATGCTACTACCACTGCTAAGGTAGTAGATGAACCACCACCTGCTGAGAATGATGCTTTCAAAATACCTACAAGAATTATTGATCATGTTATGGATAACTACTATGTTGGGGATGGAACTGTCCATCCTGGTGATCATTTGCTCTTTATACATGAATTATGCGGGTTGTTCAAGTGTGCAGGTATTACTATAGATCAAGTTAAGAAGAAGTTATTCTCATTATCACTGAAAGGAAGAGCTGAGGAATGGTATAAGCTGCTGAAGAAGGGTCAAGCTCTTGAATGGGAGGAAATAGTACCTCTCTTTTATTCAAAGTTTTATCCTCCTAGTGAGATTCACAAAGATCGGAATCAAATATACAACTTTTGGCCTCTTGATGGAGAGAGTACAGCTCAAGCTTGGGGGAGATTGAAGTTACTAATGCTCAAATGTCCCATTCATGAGCTCCCCAACAATATTATTATCAGTAGCTTTTATGCAAGGCTCCCTCTTCATGATAAGGATCTATTGGATGCTTCTTGTGCTGGATCATTCACTCGCATGGAAGAAGAAGCTAAATGGGATCTTCTGGACCGTATTCAAGATAATGCTGAAGCATGGGAGAATGACAAAGGAAGAAAGTTAGGTATAAATTATGATTATGAATGCATTGAATCTTTTATGGGAACTGATGACTTTCAAAATATTAGTCATGTTTATGGTCTTGATTCTCAAGTTATTACAAATTGTTTTAAGGCTTTTGCTTTTTATATTGAAATACCAAAAAGGGGATGGAACAAGTACCATGCACCTTATAAAGATATTGTTGACTGTGTTCCTATTGGGAGTACTGAATTTTGCACTTTTGATCATATCCTACCTGAACTTTATGTCGAGAAAATACCCTTCCCGGATAAGGTAAAGGACCATCCTATGATAACTATTGTAATCACTAAAAGTGCAAAGAGAACTGTAAAACCTGATGAACAAATAAACATTGAACCTTTTGTAGCAATTGTGAAAGACCTTGTCACTAAAAGTGTAGAAGATGGACACATAATCTTTTGTGAATATGCTTCTAATATTGTCTCACATCCCAATAGAACTAAGAAGGTTGGTGTCCCTGTGCTTTCTATTAGAATTGGTGATCATTGCTACTATGGTTTATGTGATATTGGTGCAAGTTCAAGTGTTATTCCTTATGAGCTTTACAGAGAAATTATGCATGAAATCAGTCCCTCCGAATTGGAAGAGATTGATGTGGTTATTCACCTTGCTAATAGAGAGACCATATCTCCAATTGGTATTGTACGGGATGTAGAAGTTCTTTGTGGTAAGATTAAGTATCCTGCTGATTTTCTAGTACTTGGTTCAGCTGCTAGTAAAACTTATCCTATCATTTTTGGTAGACCCTTCTTGAGTACTTGTGGAGCTATTATAGATTGCAAAAGGGAGAAAATCTTGACTAAATTTGATGGGGAATCTTATGAGTTTTATTTTTCAAAATTTACTAAAGAACCTTGCGAAAATGAAACCCATAATGAGGATTTTGGGGTTGAACAACTTGCTTCTATTTCTCTTACTCCTAACAATGCTTTGCAGCAATTTATGGAAGATCATGAAAGTGAAATCTTCATGGAAGAAAGGAATCAGATTGATGAGATTCTCCGTAATCAACCTAAGATGCTTAAGCATAACTTGCATGTAGAAGACTTGGGTACCATGTTGCCACCTTAAAAATCTCTTTTAAATATGCTTACATTGATGATAATAAGATATATCATGTTATTATTAGCTCTAAACTTTCAGGGAAGGAAGAAGAAAGGTTATTGGAGGTACTAAAGAAACACAGAGGGGCTATGGGATATACCCTGGATGATTTAAAAGAGATTTCTCCTACTATATGTCAGCATGCTATCAATATAGAACCAGATGCAAAGCTAGTGGTAGAGCACCAACGACGTTTAAATCCTAAGATGAAGGAAGTGGTAAGAAATGAGGTATTGAAACTCCTTGATGGTGGTATTATTTACCCTATTGCTGATAGTGAATGGGTTAGTCATGTTCATTGTGTCCCTAAAAAGGGGGTATTATTGTTGTGCCTAATGATAATGATGAGCTTATTCCCCAAAGAATAGTAGTAGGCTATAGGATGTGCATCGATTTCAGAAAGGTTAACAAAGTTACTAAGAAAGATCATTACCCACTTCATTTTATTGATCAAATGTTAGAAAGGTTGTCTAAAAAGACTCAGTTTTTTTTTCTTGATGGTTACTCTAGGTTTTCTCAAATTGTTGTTAAACAACAAGATCAAGAAAAAACTACTTTTACATGCCCTTATGGAACCTATGCTTATAGGCGTATGCCTTTTGGTTTGTGTAATGCTCCTGCTACTTTTCAAAGATGCATGTCTGCTATCTTTCATGGTTTTTGTGAGGAAATTGTGGAAGTTTTCATGGATGATTTCTCTGTCTATGGAATTTCTTTTGATAATTGTCTGCACAACCTTGATAAAGTTTTGCAGAGATGTGAAGAAACTAATCTTGTTCTTAATTGGGAGAAATGCCACTTCATGGTTAATGAAGGGATTGTCCTTGGACATAAGGTTTCTGAAAGAGGCATAGAAGTGGATAGATCTAAAGTTGAGGCAATCGAGGAAATGCCCTGTCCAAGAGACATCAAAGGTATTCGTAGTATCCTTGGTCATGCTGGTTTCTATAGAAGATTTATTAAATATTTCTCTAAGATATCAAAATCCCTCACTAATCTTCTTCAAAAAGATGTACCCTTTGTTTTTTATGATGATTGCAAGGAAGCTTTTGAAACTCTTAAGAAGGCTTTAACTACAGCTCATATTGTTCAACCACCTGATTGGAGTTTATCCTTTGAAATAATGTGTGATGCTAGTGATTTTGCTGTAGGTGTTGTCCTTGGGCAACGAATTGATAAAAAGTTAAATGTTATCCACTATGCTAGTAAGACTCTTGACGCCGCTCAAAGGAAATTACGCTACTACTAAAAAAGAATTCCTAGCTGTCGTTTTTGCTTGTGATAAGTTTAGACCTTATATTGTAGACTCGAAAGTTACCATTCATACTGATCATGCTGCTATTAAGTACCTTATGACAAAAAAAGATGCTAAGCCTAGGCTTATTAGATGGGTGTTGCTTTTACAAGAGTTTGATCTACATATTGTAGATAGGAAAGGTGCTGAAAATCCTATTGCTGATAATTTATCTCGGTTGGAAAATATCTCTTTTGATCCTATGCCTGTTAATGATAGCTTCCCGAATGAACAGTTGGCCGCAATAGGGGTAAGCTCGTGAGGGAGTCCTTGGTACACTGATTACGCTAACTTTATTGTCTCCAAGTATTTGCCTCCAACTTTTACAGCTCAATAAAGAAGAAAGTTCTTTTATGATTTGAGGCATTATTTTTGGGATGACCCACACCTATATAAAGAAGGAGTGGATGGTATTATGCGAAGATGTGTTCCAGAATATGAACAAAAGGAGATATTTCGGAAATGGCATGGTAGTGCCTATGGAGGACATCACGCGGGAGATAGAACCGCACAGAAGGTACTACAATCAGGTTTTTACTGGCCTACCCTTTTTTAAGATGCAAGAAAATTTGTCTTATCTTGTGATCAGTGTCAGCGTGTTGGTAATATTTCTAGACGCAATGAAATTCCTATGAATTACTCTTTAGTTATCGAACCCTTTGATTGTTGGGGATTTGACTTTATGGGTCCTTTCCCTCCTTCAAAAGGTTATACTCATATTCTTGTTGTTGTTGATAATGTTACTAAGTGGATAGAAGCCATAACTACGAAGAGTGCTGATGGGGAGACCTCTTTAAAAATGCTTAAGGATGTTATCTTCTTGAGGTCTGGAGTGCCTAGGTATCTTATGACTGATGGAGGTTCTCATTTCATTCATGGTGGTTTCAGAAAGACCCTTGCTAAATATGATGTTAATCATAGAATCGCTTCGGCTTATCATCCCCAAACGAGTGGACAAGTAGAGTTATCAAATAGAGAAATTAAATCCATCTTGCAAAAGATTGTTAATAGATCTAGAAAAAATTGGGCTAAAAAGTTGAACGATGCTTTATGGGCTTATAGGACTGCCTATAAAAATCCTATGGGGATGTCTCCTTATAAAATGGTTTATGGGAAAGCTTGTCACCTGCCTTTAGAATTAGAACACAAAGCTTATTGTGCAGTTAAAGAACTTAATAAAGATTGTAAGCTTGCTGGTGAAAAAAGATTATTTGACTTAAGTTCGTTAGATGAATGGAGGAGTGAAGCATACGAGAATGCTAGGCTCTTTAAGGAAAAAAGTTAAAAGATGGCATGATAAGCGAATACTTAAGAGAGAATTCCATGTTGGTGAGAAAGTTCTATTGTATAGGTCTCGTCTCAGATTTTTTGCAGGTAAGCTACTGTCTAAATGGGAAGGACCTTTGGTTATTGAAGAAGTGTACTGTTCAGGAGCAATAAAAATTTCTTCTTTAAAAGATAACACTACACAAGTGGTGAATGGGCAGCGACTCAAGCACTATATTGCTAGAGATTCTTACAATGAAGATGGTGATGCTTTTCAAGTTATAACTCCAGAAAAATCATCAAAGAGCAAATTCAGAGAGCTGCAGAGTCCGTTTTCGAATAGGTAACAGTTCTGGTAAGAAAAGTTCCGCGAAAGATCTGTCCAGTTATATTTTTGCAGTTTTTATCCAACAAGGAAGGCAACAAAGCGAAAGAGGGACGGAAACGGAGCCAGGGTGGCTCACACCACCCTGTGGCGCGGGCCTACCCCTAGCCACGCCACCAGGTGGTGAGGCCACCTCGGTCTCTGTCTCCGAACCGTTTTCTCCCAGTACCTTCCTATTGTTGTAAAACTTTGTAATATATAATCCCCTGGATCCCCCGAGGTTCGTATATCGTGTTCTCGTCGTGTTTTCGTTTCGATCTATTTCAGACAGGTAGAGCCCCAGTTTTGGAGCCACCATGTCTTCCTCTGGATCAGCCAAGGAAGATTCCTCAGTAGATATCATCAACTCATACTTGCGTGAGCTGAAGATTCATCTGAAGGAGTTGTTGCTTGAAGATGGGGAGGTATGAATAAAAGAGGTTCAAGGCCCTAAAGGTGAAGGAAGTCTGGAGGACAGGATGGAAGCGTTGGAGCAAGAAGTCTTTAGGTACAAGAAGATGGCGGAACGCGAAGTGGATATCATCCATAAGATTTGTTCCGAACTCATCGTCGAGCACCAAAGGGAGACTACTGAGCTCAAGGATGAAATCCTCTCACTCCACCAAACAACCAACCAACTGCAAGCACAACTCTACGACGTTCAAAATCAAAATTGTGAGTATGATGTTAGGTTTAAACGCATAAATGCTGCTGCTAGTTTCAGGATGATGGAGACCAGGATGTCTTTTGTTGATGGGGAGCCTTTACCTTGGAAGTCTGACAAAGATGAGAGAACACCACCACCACCGAAGGAGTAATTCTTCATCAGGTTTTGGCATCCCCTTGGTTTGTTCCAAGCTTGGGGGAGTGTCGCAGTATCACATCACTATCTTCTTTCTTTGTACCTTTTTAGTAGAGTCATATCATGAATAGAGAAGTTATCGTGTAGGATGGTTTGCATTATGGAAGTGTCCCCTCTCTCGTTAGATATGTATCACTTGGTGTGATTTGTCGTTATGGAGTATTAACGAGAAGTTCTATCATTTACTATTTTGCATATCTTATATTAGTTTTCAATTCATGGTTATATGATTGATCTTGTCGTTAGTATTGGTATCACTTTGGGATCATTGAGTTAATTTAGTTGGTTTTGGCAAACCTGGCTCGGTCAGTAGCAACACTATTTTTTGAGAGTTGAATGAAAAAGATAAAAGTACTCTAAGAAATATAATTTCATCATCTTTCTTTCTTGATTTGCTCATAAGTTTAGTATTCTCTAGTTAAGATCTTTTGTGCTTCCAAGGAAGATTACATGTTTGTCTTTATCGCTTGTGTGTTTGTTTGTTTCCTTCAACTCTTATACTTGCTACCCAGCCTTGCTAGCCAAAAACCTGTACTAAGAGGGAATTCTTCTCGTGCATCCACTCCTTAAACCAAAGCCTATGCCATTTGTGTCCACCATACCCACCTATTAGCATTGTTGCTATTCCAAGTAAATTCATGTTTTTATCAACCTTCCAAATTAAACTTGTTATGTGAAAATTAGTGATTAAAGCTCTCACGAACTTGATGGCACACTTTACTTTTCTTGCATGTAATAAACTTGAACCATTGGGTCCTTCTTTGTTGCGTATATGCTTGCGCTTTATGAGTTGAAGTTAGCAGAACCATGTATCATGGGGAACGCTTTCAACACTACATTGGTACTTTGTACCTAGTTGATATCATGTTCTTTTGCTTATGGATCCTGGCGGTGTGAAATAAAAGGGGAACTTGTAATATCATGGAGTTTGTATATGTTTTAGAGAAACGCCTGGACCGCTAGCCTAAGCCATGCCTAATCATGGTGGAAACTTGCAGCATAACTATAATGAGCATTCTATGAAGCATCCTCAATAAAAACCTATGAAAATAGCAAATAAAAAGATCGCTGAGATGCTCATTGTATGCTTGCCTTGTCATTTTGATTATGGGATAGCTCCTGTGTCATGTGCAAGGGGTACCCCGTTGGCGGTTCTCTATGATATACATATATTTACAATGACAATGGCTTACTCGTGACTGAAGTTGAGTAGCATGAGGTTCGGTCTTTGTAAGTAAGGGGCACGGGACTTCAATTTATAACTTGTCAAGCATATCCTCTTAGTTGTGTCACTTTAACCTTAATCACCAAAAGATGCCTATGATAGGGGCAATGAGAGCTGAAAGCTTGTAAGTACCATAATTTTTGGAAGCTCTTTATGAAACTTGAAATCCCTGCTTCCCCTTGCGAAGGGCCTTTCTTTTACTTTCTAGTTGAGTCATTTAACCTATTCCCTTCTATCTCATCAAGTATTTTGAGTTGTTGTGTTTCATTCATTCATATGATGATTTATTCAATCATGTTTCTTATGTTCCTTGTTTTGCACATTTGCTCTTATCTTGGTGTTTACTACTTTGAAAGCTATCATTGAAAACTAGTTATTTGTGAACTCCTGCAAATTGTCAACTATTCTTCGACCAAGAGCTAAGTTTGCCATTACCAGCTATGATTTACTTTATGTATCTTTATTGTGTTTTCTTTACCTATTGCAAGTTAAGTTATATTGGTGAGTTGTCTGCTATTATGATCTATGTATTGATGAATGTGATGCTTCTTGTCCGTATTCTTTTATCGACTCTTCACTCCATAAACCTGAGGTCATGTTTATTGAGCTAAGTTTCTCTTGGGGACAAGCGAAGTCTAAGCTTGGGGGGAGTTGATACATCCATTTTGCATCACTATTCTATATCATAATTTACTGTTATTCATTGATATATTTCATATTAAGAGATGATACTTATGTAATTTCATCTGTTTTTGCATGGTTAATGACTTTTGGAGCATGGACCATTGCAGTCAGGATTCTGATGGAAAAGGGGCTGTTTGGAGGTAAAATTCGCGAAGATCAGAAAATCCGGGAAAATACATGGAAAATCCTATTTTTCTAGAAGACGAAGAAAGCCAGAAGGGGGAGTGGAGATGGGCCATAGGGGGGCCACACCACCCCCTAGCGCGGGCCACCCTGGGCTCTCCCCTCTGGCGTATATTATCCTCCCGAAACCCTAAGACTCGAGGAGCGACGATAGAAAGATTCCGCCGCCTCTGCGGGGCGGAAAGCACCGAGAGAGAAAGATCTCTCCAGCAGACAGAATTCTGCCGGGGGAATTCCTTCCCGGAGAGGGGAGATCATCGCCATCAACACCACCATCAAGCTGGACTTCATCGAGATCATCATCACCACCATCATCTCCACCAGCACCATCGTCACTACCACCATCTTGCGGTAACAATTGGGTTGAATCTTGCATAGTTCTTAGGGGAAACTTTCCCAGTGTGATTACTCTTTGTAGTTGATGCTATTGAGTGAACCATTGAATTATTGTTTATGTTTAGATTGTTATACATCATTATTTCATCTCTGATCATGATCCATATGATGTCTTGTGAGTATTTCGTTTTGTTCTTGAGGACATGGGAGAAGTCATGTTGTTAGTAGTGGAGTTGTGTTGAGAAAGATTCAATGGTTTGTTAATTAAGTTGTGGTGTACTTCTTCTAGTGGTGTCATGTGAACGTCGACTACATGACACTTCACCTATATGGTCCTAGGGGAATGCATTGTGTATTTGGCTACTAATCGTAGGGGTTGCCGGAGTGACAGAAACCTGAACCCCCGTTAGGAAACCATTGCACAAGGGACGTAAGGGTCTTAGAGTTTAAAGTTGTGGTTAGGTTTCTACCTTAATTACTTTCTTGTACTTACGGAAGTTTGCAAGGGGTATAATCACAAGTATGTATTAGTCCTAGGAAGGTCGGTACATTAGCACAGGTTCACCCACACAACACTTAGCAAGCTAAAGAGGATTAATCAACTATATTAAGCGAAAGCACTTGACAGAATTCCCATGTGTCCTCGAGAACGTTTGGTCATCTTAAGTAATACAACCGGCTTTTCCTTTGCTGAATAAGGGATTGGGCCACTTGATGCATTTATTCTTATTGTCTTTCATTTACTCGTACTTTATTTACTTGCATTATCAAAACCCCCTAAAAATCCGTTTGCTAAGTATTTGTAGAGAATTCCTGATCCATACCACTAGCCAGCACCTTCTGCTCCTCATTGGGTTCGACACTCTTACTTTTCGAAAATACTGCGATACACACCCTATACTTGTAAGTACATTTTACCTTACCTCCCCGGCAACTGCGCCAGAAAATAGCTGCTGGCGCGTGGTTAACGTGGTAGCTTCTTCTTCTTCAGTCCCGGGCAACGGCGCCAGAAAATACTTGCTGGCACGTGGTTGACGTTGGAGCTTCTTCTTCTTTAGTCCCCGGCAACGGCGCCAGAAAATAGCTTGACGCTACGCACTTCTATTCTTGTAGACAGTTGTTGGGCCTCCAAGTGCAGAGGTTTGTAGAACAGCAGCAAGTTTTCCCTTAAGTGGATCAACCAAGGTTTATCGAACTCAGGGAGGAAGTGGTCAAAGGTATCCCTCTCAAGCAACCCTGCAATCAAGATACAAGAAGTCTCTTGTGTCCCCAACACACCCAATACACTTGTCAGGTGTATAGGTGCACTAATTCGGCGAAGAGATAGTGAAATACAAGTGGTATAGATATAAGACAACGGTGCCAGAAAATAGCTTGATGGCATGGAACAGACTAAAGGCAAACTGAAATAAATATGGAAGCAAGCAAACATGTAACAGATCTACTTGCAACGGTGTTTCAATGCTAAGAACAAGGCCTAGGGATCATACTTTCACTAGTGAACACTCTCATATAAATATCTTCTCTTCATGATACTACTTTGAACTACTCTCTGGTTGGACACTCTAATCCATGGTAGGGCTATAACAGCACACCTCAAAGTTCGCTTTTCCCATCTAGATAACCCCACACTATCACCTTGAGCGCTAGATGGTTCCAACAAACACCGCAATTTCATAGAGACATCCAACTCCAAATATAACTCATCACAAGTATTTGTAATCTCTAGCCTAAGTGCCTCCATGGTGTGCACGCTGTCACTTTCACACACATGGGGAGAGTAGAGATCTATTAAAGCACTTGATTAGCAAGGTAGATCTACTTGATTACAGAGCTCATGATCACAATATGATCATGCATAGAGAGACAGATGAACACATAGCTACCGGTAGAACACTTAGCCTTGAGGAAGAACTACTCCCTCCTCATCATGGGAATCAGCAACAACGATAGAGATGGTGGTGGAGATCGATGGAGATGGCTCCGGGGGCACTTCCCTGTCCTGGCAGGGTGCCAGAACAGAAACTTTCTGTCCCCCGAATCTCCCCTTCGGTGGCGGCGACGTTGTGGAACTTTTCGTGGCGGGAGGCTGTTCTATTTAGGGTTTCTGCATCGGGAGGCTTCTTATAGGCAAAGAGGCAAGGTCGATGAGTGGACCAGGGGCCCACACCACCTGGTGGCGTGGCCAGGGCTAGCCCGTTCCACCACATTGTGTGGCCAGCCCCTGGCCCCTCTCAAATCGTCTTCTGGCTCCGTGAGTCTTCCGGTATAATATCGACTTTGCCTTTTGTCCGGTCCAATTCCGAGAATATTCATTTTCTGACGTTTCAGGAACCAAAAACAGCATAAAACAGGCAACTGGCACTGTGGCTTCTTGTTAATAGGTTAGTCCTAGAAAGTGTATAAAAATACTCCAAAGTGTGGACAAAACATAAGAAAGTAGATATAAACCAAGCATGGAACATCAAAAATTATAGATACATTTGCAACGTATCAACATCCCCAAGCTTAACTCCTACTCATCCTCGAGTAGGTAAGTGATAAAAACAAAAGAATAATTTTTGAGCTGACATGCACCATCACAATCTTGATCAAACCATTTTCAAGCATTGAAAGCTGGGATCAAAGTACTCTAAACATGAGCATGAAATATGAAGTTCTAACAATAAGACGTAGTGACTATGCATGCAACATGAAAAGGTACAAAAAAAATATTCATGAATAACAATGCTTTGAAAGACGTTTGTTTGTTTCATATATAGAAGACATAATGAGAATGGTATTCAGCTTGTCCCTCATAGTGTAGCAAAACCTAAATGCATAGGAGACCTTCAAAGTTCATAAGGGTGACTAGATACAAATAGTTTAAGAACAAGCAATATCAAAGTTATGAATCAATCAACAAGTCTTGGGACAATGCACATTAAACTAAGAATGGCCACTATGCTCTATCAATAGGTGCATAAAGATAGAAGATGGAGACTCAACATAAAAGTAAAAGAAAGGCCTTCATAGAAGGAAGCAGGGATTCAAGTCTCATAAAGAGCTTCCAAAAATTATGGTACTTATTAGCTTTCAGCTCTCATTGCCCCTATCATAAGCATCTTCAAGTGGTTACGGTTAAAGTGACACAACTAAGAGGATATGATTGACAAGTTATAAGTTGAAATCTCATGCCCCTTGCTTACGAGTACCGAACCTCATGCTACTCAACTTCAGTCACAAGTAAGCTCTTGTCATTGTAAGTACATATGTATCATAGAGAACCGCCAACGGGGTACCCCTTGCACATGATACAGGATCTATCCCATAATCAAAATGACAAGGCAAGCAAACAATGAGCATCTCAGTGATCTTTTTATTTGCTATTTGCATAGGTTTTTATTGAGGATGCTTCATAGAGTGCTCATTATGGTTATGCTGCAAGTTTCCACCATGTTTAGGCATGGCTTAGGCTAGCGGCCCAGGCGTTTCTCTAACACACATACAAACTCCATGATCTTACAAGTTCCCCTTTTATTTCACACCGCCCAGATCCATAAGCAAAAGAACATGATATCAACGGGGTACAATGTACAGGTGAAATGTTGAAAGCATTCCCCATGATACATGGTTCTGCTAATTTCAACTTATAAAGCGCAAGCATATACGCAACAAAGATGGACACAATGGTTCAAGTTTATTAAATGCAAGAAAGTAAAGTGTGTCATCAAGTTCGTGAGAGCTTTAATCACTAATTTTCACATAACAAGTTTAATTTGGAAGGTATATAAAAGCATGAATATACTTGGAATAGCAAATCCTAATAGGTAGGTATGGTGGACTCTTTGGAATAACTTGGTTTTAGGAGTTAGATGCATGAGTGGAACTCATACTTGGTTACGGAGGCTAGCAAAAGACTAGGAGTGACCAACTAAGAGAGCAATAATGGCCATAATCATGCAAAGCGACAAAACATCATTGATTAAAGCATAAAGTGATATTACAAGTAGAAAACTAAAGGTTTATAAAGGCTATGGTGACTTGGGATAGTCATAACATGGTGTGAGAATGCGCCAAGTCAACCCAAATAAAGCATCAAAGGAGAATACCACAATACTATGCTTTAATATGCTAAAACAATGCATGATTCTTCCAAGGCATATTAAGCAATCTCAATTGTTTATAACATGTCATGCTACAGAAAAGATCACTAAGCATAAAGCCAAAATAATATCAAGCATGGCATGACGAAGCATAATCCACAGTCAAAAACAAGCTCTCTTTACCACTTAAGCATGAACTTTTCTACTCTTTTCCAATCCAAACAAAACTATTTGAAAACCAATGTATGAAAGAGGGGGTCCAACCAATTTATTCAAGAAACTAAGAAAACCAAGCAAATGAAAACCAAAACAAAAACGAAGATGCTCCAAGAACAACACAACTGTGCATGAAACAATAAAAATGAAGTGTTTAGAAGAAACCTGGGATTTTTATTGATAAAAAGGGGAGGCCTTGGGTATCCCCAAGCTTTGACGCTTGTACTTCTTGGATATTTATTGGGGTGACATGCGTGGCATCCCCAAGCTTGAGCTTTAGTCCATTCTTCATCTCATTACATCATTCCTTCCATACACCTGAAATTTTTCCTTCATACAAAACTTCACACAATCTTTATTAGCAACAGTAGTGCACTCAAGATAATAAGTCTTTGGGTTCAGTTTCAACACCAATAAAACTTCCATTAAAACACAATCTACTGTAGCACTTACTTCAAAAAGCTCAATTCTCCAAAAAAAACTCAAAAAGGAACCAACAAGAAGCAAATGCAAATAATTGCAGAAATCTGTCAAAACAGACCAGCAGGTAAAGACGAATTTTTTCCAAGACCTTATATTGCTCAAATAAAAAAGTGTTTAACTAACTAAAGTTAGATAACAACCTGGGGAAGAAGCACAAAAATTCACGCCTCAAAATTACGTACAGAGATTTTACACAAATGTTTACGGTGAAGCACAAAAATCTGTTTCGGGACAGCAACTTTCCCAAGCATTACTTCTCTCTCATTAGAGGTTATTCTTGGCACAAAAACCAAAAAAATGATAAGGAGAGGTTATTACTGAAGCAATAACTTCAAAGACTCAACTAAAACTTTTGGGTTATCTCCCAATAATTACTTTTCTTTACCGCTTTTAAGTTAGGCATGATAGTTTGAGAAGATGCTCACATAAGAAATATGAATTGAAGTAAAAGAGAGCATCAAGAGGCAAATTCAAAGCACATTTAGGTCTAACCCACTTCCTATGCATAGGAATCTTGTAAATAAACAAGTCATGAAAGCACAAAGCAACAAGCATAGGAAAGCAAAACAAGTGCAACTTCGAGACTTTCAACATAAAGAGGGGAAACTTAATATTGTTGTTATGCATAAAACCATGTTTCCCTCTCTCATAATAACTTTTAGTAGCATCATGAATAAAATTAACAATATAACTATCACATAAAAAATTCTTATCATGAGCCACATGCATATAATAATTAATACTCTCCACCTAAACATAGTAATTCTTATTAATTATAGTTGGAGCAAAATCAACAAATAGCTATCATTATTATTCTCATCACCATAATCATCAAATATAGGAGGCATATTGTAATCATAATTAATTTTCTCCTGAATAGTAGGTGGACTGAAAATATCATATTCATCATTGTAATCATCATATATTGGAGGTATAGTATCATCAAAGTAAATTTTCTCCTCCGTGCTTGGGGGACTAAAAATATCATGCTCCTCAAAACCAGCTTCCCCAAGCTTAGACTTTTACATAGCATTAGCAATAATGGTGTTCAAAGAATTCATACTAAAAACATTGCTATTAGCATCCAAATAAAGTTCCATAGGTTTTTAAATTTTCTCTTCAAACACTTCATGTCCAAACTCAAGATAAATACTATAAAGCTCTCTAATTTTGTTGTTGTTTTCCATTAAGCCTAACTAGTGAAAACAAGAAACAAAAAGAAAAAATTGCAGAATCTAAAGGAAATAACTTCGAGCACTCACACCGGAGGATGAGAGTACCTTTTTCCTTACACACCTGGCAACGGCGCCAGAAAATAGCTGCTGGCGCGTGGTTGACGTGGGAGCTTCTTCTTCTTCAGTCCCCGGCAACGGCGCCAGAAAATACTTGCTGGCGCGTGGTTGACGTGGGAGCTTCTTCTTCTTCAGTCCCCGGCAACGGCGCCAGAAAATAGCTTGATGCTACGCACTTCTATTCTTATTGACAGTTGTTGGGCCTCCAAGTGCAGAGGTTTGTAGAACAGCAGCAAGTTTTCCCTTAAGTGGATCACCCAAGGTTTTTCGAACTCAGGGAGGAAGTGGTCAAAGGTATCCCTCTCAAGCAACCCTGTAATCAAGATACAAGAAGTCTCTTGTGTCCCCAACACACCCAATACACTTGTCAGGTGTATAGGTGCACTAGTTCGGTGAAGAGATAGTGAAATACAAGTGGTATAGATATAAGACAACGGTGCCAGAAAATAGCTTAATGGCGTGGAAGAGACTAAAGGCAAACTGAAATAAAGATGGAAGCAAGCAAACATGTAATAGATCTATTTGCAAACGGTGTTTCAATGGTAAGAACAAGTTCTAGGGATCATACTTTCACTAGTGAACACTCTCATATAAATATCTACTCTTCATGATACTACTTTGAACTACTCTCCGGTTGGACACTCTAATCCATGGTAGGTCTATAACAACACACCTCAAAGTTCGGCTTTCCCATCTAGATAACCCCACACTATCACCTTGAGCGCTAGATGCTTCCGACAAACACCGCAATTTCATAGAGACATCTAACTCCAAATATAACTCATAACAAGTATTTGTAATCTCTAGCCTAAGTGCCACCATGGTGTGCACGCTATCACTTTCACACACATGGGGAGAGCATAGATCTATTAAATCACTTTACTAGCAAGGTAGATCTACTTGATTACAAAGCTCATGATCACAATATGATCTTGCATAGAGAGAGATGAACACATAGCTACTGGTAGAACCTGTAGGCTCGAGGAAGAACTACTCCCTCCTCATCATGGGAATCAGCAACGGCGATGGAGATGGTGGTGGAGATCGATGGAGATGGCTCCGGGGGCA
This sequence comes from Avena eriantha, assembly GCA_910589775.1. Lineage (NCBI taxonomy): Eukaryota > Viridiplantae > Streptophyta > Magnoliopsida > Poales > Poaceae > Avena > Avena eriantha. Next base: position 112,438,460 of record OU342741.1, read on the forward strand.
CTTCCCCGTCCCGGCAGGGTGTCAGAACAGAGACTTTCTATCCGTTGAATCTCCCCTGCGATGGCGGCGGCGCTGTGGAACTTTTCGTGGCTGGAGGCTGTTCTATTTAGGGTTTCTGCATCGGGAGGCTTCTTATAGGCAAAGAGGCAAGGTCGGTGGGTGGACCAGGTGCCCACACCACCTGGTGGCGCGGCCAGGGCTAGCCCGTGCCACCACATGGTGTGGTCAGCCCCTGGACCCTCTCCGTCTCGTCTTCTGGCTCTCTGAGTCTTCCGGTAAAATATCGACTTTGGCTTTTGTCCGGTCCAATTCCGAGAATATTCATTTTCTGACTTTTCTGGAACCAAAAACAGCAGAAAACAGGCAACTGGCACTGTGGCATCTTGTTAATAGGTTAGTCCCATAAAGTGTATAAAAATACTCCAAAGTGTGGACAAAACATAATAAAGTAGATATAAACCAAGCATGGAACATCAAAAATTATAGATACATTTGCAACATATCAGTGGGGAATCAGGAGTCCCTGACGAGAGGTTTGAGCCTAGGACCCAGGAGGCGAAAGACGTTATTATTCCAGATGGCCTTGAGTAGGTGTAATGATTTGGAATTTTAAACATGTAATTTCTTGTTGGTGATAAATAATTTGGCATGTGTACTAATGTTTAATTATTGTGTAGCAATTGGACATTTCCTGTGGGGACCAAGCCTCGCCTTCCTAACAGCATGGTTGGAGCTCTGATTATGAAGTTCTGGTCGGGCTATTACACTTCTCCTGAGGGCGTGAGGAGGCTAGCCACTACTTGGGCAGACTATCAGGTTACCCATGTCCCGGGCTTTCCGACAGCTGCTGAGGCTGTGATCACCAAGTTTTGGGTAAGACAAATTTCTTGAGTTTCGTTCATAGTTGATGACCCCACCGTGCTAACTTATGACTCTCACAATTGTTTTTATGAATGATTGAAGTGCTTTTATTGTGTGGGTGATGAGCAACACGAGAAGGCGAATAGGACTTTGCTTGGGCTTGTGTGAAGTTGACACTGCAGGTCTGGTACAACGAAAAGGTCACGGCCGCTAGTCACTTCTGGGCTGGCAGGGGCATGAGCATCAAGAAGGAGGAGATTGTTGGTAAAAATCCTAATCCCGAGTACTCGATGACTCCGGATGAGTACATGTCAGTGAGTAAAATGTCAATGACATTCTACATTGCTGCTAAGTTGCCATTGCATTATCTGGAGTTGAGTATTGCATTTTCAGGTTGTCCCCGAATGGGCTAAGCCGCATCGAGACGCATGTGAGGAGCTAGTTAGGACAAGGTGGCTCAGAGAAAACAAAGAGTTTGCAGCCTTGTCGAGGCAGAACGCGGAGAACCGAGGCGATGGTGGAACACACTACGTGGGAAACCGCAACTTTGACCGCTTCAAGGGGAAGATGGTATGTATACACATGGAACGACCTGCATTTATTTCCCTTCATGTCCTACTTGATACGCATAACATTTCATTTCACGACGCATGTGGCCAAGGCACTACCCGTGGAGGTGATTCATGACGTCGCCGTCTATGAGAAGATGCGGCTCAAGAAGCCCAATCTCTCGCAGCCTCAACCCTTGCTCCCTGTGTTCTTCGGCAATGCCGAGGAACACTTGCAGTCCTACACCACACTGGTGAAGGCTCGTCACCCGCATGTGGATGACCCCATTAACGCGAAGACTGACGAGGAGTCGTTGGTCCTATCGGGGCACGGATTGGAGCATGGACGTCTCAAGATTCTTAATAAAATGGTCAAGCCTATCCTCACCACGAGCTTCACGCGTCTCAAGGCTACCCACCCCACCGATGACTCCCCTATCCCGCCTCCTGGCCATCCTCGTCGATCCACCTACAGAGATGATGTAAGTTTTCCTCATTTTTATCATCTTTATGAAGCAACAGAAAACAAAAAATTCCTGTGTTGGAACTTCATAATGCCCAAGATCTATCTATGTAGTAATGCGGTAACGACCGGAGCGTATAGAATACATATCCTTGTAGACCGTACGTGGTTAACATTCCGAGGGAAATATGGTTGAAGTAGTCGAACTCGTAGCCGACCTCAAGGTTGCGAAGCTCCTCGCAGGTCACCCCTTGCTCCTTCTTCATCATCATGCAGCTCCGGCTCACGACATCCAAGGTGCCTCAAGTGAGGCCCCTCGTGGTTTCTTACACATACGGTGTACGATGATGACCTCCGACTCCTTGATCCATGTCGGGAGTGCGGAAGTAGATCTCTAGCTTGGAATCCCTGTTGTGCAATGGTATGCTGCAGGTGTGGTGTCTCATGTATGGACAGTCCTTACTTGGGACCGTGCCAACGCATGGAGACGAGAGAGAGAGAGAGAGAGAGAGGAAAGGAGAAAGTCAACCAAAGGACTTTTTCAAATATTGGTGTGTCTATTCCCACCCATGGGCACCCTGTTATATAGGGGGAGGGGGTGTGCCCTCCCCTTTGGGTTTCCCAAGTGGGACTAAACAAGGGAGAGACGGGGAGGTGCATGGGCCTCATGGGCCAGCCGCCAAGGGTAGGCCCCACCCTGCGCACAACCCTAGGCTGGCCAGGTGGGCCCCCTTGAGGCGCCTGGGCCTTGGCCCTTTGCACTTCCCTCCTTCGGTTTTCCCTAATGCGCCCTTTTTCCCTAGGAAGTTTGGCCCATTAGTGGAATACCCCTACAAATTAGATTTTAATATTATATTTAATATTAATTACCTTAATTAATATGTAAATACATATTACAAAATCCGACTTGACCCGAAACACCTTTCGGTTCCCTTTCGATTTCCTCCAAACGACTTTGGAACTTTCCCGGAACGATTCTGGTTCTCTCACGGAACTTTTCCGATTTCCTTTTCTCTTTCATATGGTGATTCCAACTTACATAGGATCTCTAGCTCATCGTACCCGTAAGTGTATTTCCCCATGGCTCGGGAATGGCACATACATGATCTCTATCAATGATCAATATCGGGACAGGGATGCCCATAATGACCCCTGTGCATTCCACGATGATAATGTCGTTTGAACCGTAAACAGTCGTTTCCCATTCCCTTTGCCACTTGATACCTAGTTCACCCGAGATGTGATCTACGGTATCTACATACCTTCGTTCGATCTTGTTACCGATGAACTTGTTTTCTCGTTTCCGTGTCGTTGCATTCCGTGACCCAGTCACACGCTTGCAAGCTTCGTTAATGCAACGTCGCCGAGATGGCCACATATGTATCTATCCGTTACATGGATTGGCAAATCCTGGTCTTGATATGTACTCCTCTACGCGCTCCTTTGGGAAACCTGAGTAGCACCTTTTCGATCACCCAATCATGGAGTGATACTTGATAACCATCAAAGCTCCCTCCAGAACGGTGATTTGCATTACCTCACAGTCTAAGGATCAGGTTGCGAGGTTTCCTTAGTTTATCATTAATGGTGAACTTTGTAACTAGATCTCATTAAGATACAACTGGTTGCGTTGTTTGTCTATCACATCATTCAACTAATGACGTGACCTCATTGTCAATTGGCATAAATGCCCATGATCTCGAAACCCTAGATCATCCTCATGACCAATGAACTAGTTCGCTAGAGGTATCTAGAGACACGGTTTGTTTACATACCACACGTGTATTAACGTTTCGTATTAATACAATTATAGCACAGTATGAAACTATTATGAATATGACAATAAAAACCTATTTATTATTTGTCTCTAGGGCATATCTCCTTCAGTCTCCCACTTGCACTAGAGTAGAAATAATCTAGCTCGCATTTTACTCATCATAAACCATATCACATATGCAATTATTGATCATGCATTCTTATGGAAAACGTCATGTCCATGTTTTGTTTTACCAGATCATTATGTCTTTGCAAATCGTTAATGTCTTCCTAACTTTGACATTCATACCATTATCTCATAATGGGTTGAAGTATTCGTTTGGCGACAAAGTGAGACTTTGTTTCTAGTGTTTACAATGACGGTCGTTTTCACTGTTGTCATCTAAACTTCGAAACACACTTTGCAATCCTTTGTGTATATATGGTAGTTATCGCTGCAGAACGAGGCTGGTTTCCAGGAGCCTATAGTGACTTTAGATCAACCTCGTGGGCTTTCTCATGGGCACTCTGCCCTAGGACACATCATTCTACGTTAAAAGAGAACTAGCCCTGCCATAACACTATACATCACATCACATGGAGCCTTTATACTTGTATATCTATGTAGATCCTAGTGCATGAAATGCAACTATGCCACTTACTCTGCTTCTTACCATTTAAGTACGAACTTAATTCTGGTTCAGTGATTAACTCAAGAATCACTTCAAGACATTTTCTTACAGTTAAGAGCTTGTCCTTCCAACCGGAACCTCGGGTCACATTACGTCGAGTATACAATATGGTTATATGGAAGAACCTATGAATGAGGCATAGGAGATGCAACACATATCTTTCTTCCTTTTTAACCATCATTGTAATACCAAGACAATGATTCATATAGTAAGAACTTCTTTCTTACCTTGTTCCATTCTGAACTTCTTCAGAATCTTGGTTAGGACATTCTAAACATCTTCAGAATCAAGTCCAAAAAGCATTCGACAGTCAATGTTTATTAAACTCACCAATCTATCTCGATAGATCTCATTGTTTAATAACTTCAACTTCATCCTAATTTATCTACTTAAATGTTATTAACACCAATCACATCATTCACATGTGTCGTTCACATATCCTAGAATGATTTCACGCTCCCACCCAAATATGGCATCCATATTTGAGATCCAAGGATTTCACTTAGCTCTCACTCAAAATATGTCTGATACATAGTATGATTCAGCCAAGCTACTTAGCTCCCACTCAAAATATGTCTCTTACATATTAAGATTTGGGCAAGCTAATTAGCTCCCACTCAAATGCAGGTCCTCTCGATAATCTTGGACATTCCAAAATTCTTTGATCATCCTCAAATTGAGAATTCCAGCTACGAGATTCCAATATCCATATATTGCTGGTGCAAATCCAATAGACTCAAGCATCGCTACATTGTAGTCAACTCCTTGAATTTGTCCATGCTTTGTGACAAATCGAGCTTTACGTCTCCATTAAGTTTCATTTCCATCTTATGACTTTGAAGTCATTCAGAAATATCAAGTAAACTTCTTTACTTAATAAGATCAAGTAACATATTACTTCACAATCTTAAATTTGACTTAATATAGGATTTTATGACTCTTGGTCATTTCTCGCACTTAGGTCCATCATGCTTCTTTGTAATTCATAGGTATGTCTTGTTCATAAACATGACAAGTGAATCAATAATATATTTCCACGAACATGCAGAGTATATATTGTTGAATCCTACTTTCTTTAGTAAAAGTATTCACTGAAACTTTTATGATTATTATCATTAGTTTCTCCTCTATTTTTAGAGTTTGGTTTCACGAAACAAATTCCGCTGCGCCACTCAACAATTCGGAGGCAAGGTCAAATACCTTGTTTTGATCTTTTACTTTCTTCCACCTGTATCTTCATCAAGACAGGTCAACTTTGGACAACAGCAAGTTTGTCCCTTTTTGGAAGATGTATTCATAGTTGCCTAAGAATACGCTACAAATACTTGTTTATTCACCACGATTTCGAATTATCGAAACCTCTAGAAACTCGAACATGCCATAACTCTTATGGTGTTGTTTCCACAAATTTTTAGATGTTCCTTTGTATTTGAACCGAGTGTTCGCTCATTTTGATCTCTATCTCTAAACGATAACTATAACCCCGATAAGAGATAATATTATACCATATGTATCTAATACATAATGATTATGATATTTAGACATTTCAATACTTTGAATTTAGCCTATTATCATAATTTGTGAAACCTCTTTCACATGTCCTTTTATGCTAAAATTAACTTAAATACCTTAGTCATGTCGATCAAATCGAAGAGACTTAATTCAATATCCTCCTTTATTTTGAAATCTTTTGAACTATTCAAAATAGTTTCAAACTTATGTTTCATTAAGTAAATACGCCTATTCACTTAAGTCCACAATTAAGTATGAAATAATGATTTCCACTATTTGTTGAAAATACGATACATCCCTATGTATAAGATTCAACATTAAGTATAAATAATGATTTCCACTATCTTGTTGAAAATACGATACATCATTATGTATAAAGTTCAACATTTCTTCGCATATCATCGTTTTACCAGAATGCGGAGCTTTAGTCATTCTTCCCAACGAGGCATGGTTTTGCAAAGTCTCTAGATCAAGCATCTAAGACCCTGATCTCCATTTAGAATGAAGAACATGCAGTAACCAAAATGACTTAAACTATAGTGTCATGTCATTACTAAACCTTGGATATCTTTTAACAGACCTAATCCTTTATAAATGTTTAAACTATTATCATTAACATAGTGTTGAGAGTAACTCATTTATAATCGTAATGTGACCATAACTGTATTATTCATAAGAGCAGTACAACTGGCTTGTAACTCATTCATATGAACAATAATCTTGCCAAAAGCAAGACACACAAACAAGGATTACAAATTATATTCAAGTCCACTAATCCAAATGATAAACCTTTGAGGAAAGGGGTGATGTCGGCCATCTTGCCGTCATCAAGCCACATTGCCTCAATTCCAGCAATTCTCAGGCAGAGCATCCCGTTTTCACAAAACGGGAAAAGTATCCAATACTTATATAAGCTGCAACGAGTTTTGCAAGAATTACATTTATAACTTTGTATATCTAACATATACCATTTTTCATTCATGACCACCATTGCAATAAAGCCCTTCTGAGAGTTCACAACTCTAATGCAAGATCGCTAAGTGTTTCTCCAAATATTCCCTTTTTCATCCATCATGGAAGAAAACTCGTCCAATGGCCCATACTTTATGTGCCTGATCTTGCAGAATACAAGATTGTAATCCAACTCTCCATCGAACGGAGAATGGCTTATTAGATGATTACAGAGAATACACAAACATTGCAAAGTCATCGGATTATCTACTAATGGCCATTGTATCAAGAAGAGAAGATCACCTTTTACGAGGATACCCCTCAGGCATGGGTATTAATCTATGAAGTTGGACCCTTTTGCTAAGTTCCATATTAAGCAATATATTTCCCATGGTCGCAAAGGACCTCAATGGGATAGGCCATGATCTACTAAGATATTTGCAAACAGACATCTAGACTAAGTTCATAATATGAGTTCAATCCTAATTGAGCTCCCACTAAAATTGTCATCCCCTCGACGATTTTAGTGATCACATGATCACAATCCTCTACACCTCCCCCGATCGTCACGGCCATCAGTACAACATCAAAGGTAGACATTCCCTAATGTCAATCACATCAACCATGTGACTCATGCTCGACCTTTCAGTATCATGTGTTCCGAGGCCATGTCTACACATGTTAGGCTCGCCAAATCTAACTTGTGTGTATTTTCTGTGCAACATGGCTTACACCCACTGTATGCGAATATAGATATGTCTAGCCTCCGATCGTCATGGCCGGCTTCATAACGGCAAACTTTCTTGGTGGTGCACACACAAGGGGAACACTATCATTGGAATTATTTAGGGATTATCTTATTTGCTACCGTTGAGTATCTTATACTAGCATATAATAAGATATAAAATAGGTATCAACATCACATGTAAATTTGTGATATGATATGGTCCTTCTCCGTGTGCCTTGATCTCCATCGAGCGCTCTGGCATGATCTCCATCTTACCCCTTGGTTTGACGCCAAGTCCACGACGCCACCACCCAGTCGTCCATCGGAACGATTGCTATTACTACTTAACTTAGTAACATAAAAGTAAACTACTTTACCTTCGTAACGACCAATACCATATCATAACACAAGCCCTCCCGCAAAATAAAGTTAAACGCCTATATTTTATCTTCTGTAAAGGGCTTTCACAATAGAACCGTTTCTAATCTATGAACTTTCCAACCACAACATGAATCGAACAGTTGTCTCTACTACACCCCTTTCGGGGCCCTCCGTTGTAAATGCTATATCAACTATTGAATGAGAGACAGACACCCGCTAGCCACTTATGCGGTACAAGCCGTATGTTGAGCGTGGAACCAGTCTCGCGTACGAATACGCGTAAAGTCAGTCTGGGCCGCTTCATCAAACAATACCGCGATATAAACAAGTACACGTTAGAGGGTAACAACTGAGGTATCAATGCCTGCACAAAACTTGTGCGTACTGGCCGTACATCACTCCTACGCATAGATCAGCTCTGATATCACTGAAGGGTTCTGCAGCAGAAAACAAAAAATTCCTACGTTGGAACTTCCTAATGCCCAAGATCTATCTATGTAGTAATGCGGTAACGGTCGGAGAGTATAGAATATATACCCTTGTAGACCGCACGAGGTCAACATTCCAAGGGGAATGTGGTTGAAGTAGTCGAACTCGTAGTCGACCTCAAGGTCGCGAAGCTACTCCCAGGTCACCTCTTGCTCCTTTTTCATCGTGCAGCAGCCGGCTCACGACATCCAAGGTGCCTCAAGTGAGGCCCCTCGTGTTTTCATACACATACGATGTACAATGGCGACCTCCGACTCCTTGATCCTTGCCGGGAGTGCAGAAGTAGATCTCCGGCTTGGAATCCCTACAGCGCAACGGCGTGCTGCAGGTGCGGTGTCTCATGTATGGATAGTCCTTACTTGGGACCGTGCCAACGCATGGAGACGAGAGAGAGAGGAAAGGCGAAAGTCAACCAAAGGACTTCTCCAAATATTGGTGTGTCTATTCCCACCCATGGGCACCCCTTTATATAGGGGGAGGGGGTGTGCCCTCCCCTTTGGGTTTCCCACACGTGGGACTAAACAAGGGAGAGAGGGGTGAGGCGCATGGGACTCATGGGCCAGCCGGCCAGGGGTGGGCCCTACCCCACACACAGCCCTAGGCTGGCCGGGTAGGCCCCCTTGAGGCGCCTAGGCCTTGGCCCTTGGCCCTTCCCTCCTTCGGTTTTTCCTAATGGGCTCTTTTTCCCTAGGAAGTTTGGCCCATTAGTGGAATACCCCTTTAAAATAGATTTTAATATTATATTTAATATTATTTACATTAATTAATATGTAAATACATATTACAAAATCCGACTTGACCCGAAACACCTTTCGGTTCCCTCCCGATTTCCTCCAAACGACTTGGAACTTTCCTGGAACGATTCCGATTCTCTCACGGAACTTTTCCGGTTTCCTTTTCTCTTTCATATGGTGATTCCAACTTACAGAGGATCTCTAGCTCATCGTACCCTTAAGTGTATTTCTCCATGGCTCGGGAATGGCACAAATATGATCTCCATCAATGATCAATAGCGGGATCGGGATGCCTATAATGACCCATGTGCATTCCACGATGATAATCTCGTTTGAACCGTAAACATTCGTTTCCCATTCCCTTTGCCACTTGATACCTAGTTCACCCGAGATGTGATCTACGGTATCTCCATACCTTCGTTCGATCTTGTTACCGATGAACTTGTTTTCTCGTTTCCGTGTCGTTGCATTCCGTGACCCAGTCACACGCTTGCAAGCTTCGTTAATGCAACGTCGCCGAGATGGCCACATATGTATCTATCCGTTACATGGATTGGCAAATCCTGGTCTTGATATGTACTCCTCTACGCGCTCCTTCGGGAAACCTGAGTAGCACATTTTTAATCACCCAGTTACGGAGTGATACTTGATAACCATCTAAGCTCCCTCCAGAACTGTGATTTGCATTACCTCACAGTCTAAGGATCAGGTTGCGAGATTTCTGTAGTTTATCATTAATGGTGAACTTTGTAACTATATCTCATTAAGATACAACTGGTTGGGTCGTTTGTCTATCACATCATTCAACTAATGACGTGACCTCATTGTCAATTGGCATAAATGCCCATGATCTCGAAACCCTAGATCATCCTCATGACCAATGAACTAGTTTGCTAGAGGTAACTAGAGACACAGTTTGTTTACATACCACGCGTGTATTAACGTTTTGTATTAATACAGTTATAGCACAGTATAAAACTATTATAAACTTATTGAGATATGACAATAAAAACCTATTTATTATTTGTCTCTAGGGCATATCTCCTTCACTTTACGACTTTCGTTCATGCATGGCTAAGTGTTGATGAGATTCATTATATTGAAATTGTAGCCTGAGTTTGAGGCAGCCTACGATGACGCTCATAATCAATATAAGGTGGCCTTTCAGAAGCATAAGGCGGCGAATACGGCCTACATGTAGTACGTAAATGTAAGTTTGAAATTTTACTTTTGCAAAAGATACAAGTCCCACTTCCTCTAGTTTGATGCTCTAGGGCCTGACATCTAAACTATCTATAGAAATGGGACATAGTATTAATTTAGGACCCATACCTCCTATGCTGGGGCCGGCGTCATTCCTGCCATTGAGGGAAAGTTTCCGTCCGACATACTACGTATCGTCACCGGTAAGTTATTTGCCAAATCACCGGTTACCGCTTTACTTTGTCTCGCAAGTTGCTAACATGTAGGGAACATGTAGGGGACGGGATATTCCGAGAATGAGCACTTTGGTCATGCCTCGCCGGGTAGCCGTGCGATGATCACACCCACCCACCTCGATGGTCCTTCGGTTGGCCGTTCTGCGGGCTTATCTCCCGATCCTTCTGTTGGTGGTGCTTCACCCACAAATCCCTTGCCTGGTGGTTCTTTTGCTGCTTCTACTGGACGGCAACCTCGCCGCAGGACGCCTCCTTTCACCACGGGAGATCTTGGGTTCACCTAGACTCCCCAGAGTTGTAGGGATGATGTCTATGGACATGTGATGATGTCTGAATGATTTATGAAGGATATGATGATGTTTGAATGATGTTAATAATTATTGCTGTGAAAAATTGATGCTTTGGATGAGTTAATTACTGCTATGAAATAATACTGCTGTGAAATAAAATTGAAAAAAAACAAAAAAAATCTGGGCTGGTCCTACGCCGACGGCGGCCTGCCTGCGTGCCTCTACGCCGAGGGCTAGGCCGTCGGCATAGGGCCAGGCCTGCCTGCTTCAGCGGCTTCCACGTGCTCAGGAGAATAACAATGGCGCATATGGCATATGCTCCATTGATGAGCATATATCAATGGCGCATATGGACATATGCGTCATTGAAGTTTGGTCCACAGTCCTCCGAGGTGTCGGACCCATATTATCAGAGGCGCATTATTGTTGATGTGCGCCATTGGTTAGATAAAATATCAGTGGAGCATATTTTTAAATGTGCCACTGATAATTTTCAGTAGAGCATATTCAAACAAATACTCCACTGATAATAAATCTATCCATAAGCCTTTCTCTACTAGTGGACAGGCTATCGGCGTAGCAGTGGTCCTACACCGAGGGCTGGGACCGTCGGCCCAGCTCCACGCCTGGGACGGCCAGAGACAGCCACGTGTCTAGGCTACTCCGAGGGCCCGGCCGTCAGCGTACCGGCACGCCGTTAGCCGGCCGTGTGACGGCAGGAACAAGCGATGCCGACGGTTTCTACACCGACAGCCGCTGAAAGACCGTCGGGTTAGCCTACACCGACGGTGTTTTGGTACGCTGACGGCCGCAATTTCTCCGCCGATGGAGTGCTTTGCCGAGGGAGGTACGCCGAGGGCCGCCGTCAGCATAGCCTACGCCGATGATTTTATAGCCTACGCCGACGGCGACTTGCGCTAGGCATAGCCAGCGATTCAGTGATTGGCCAATACTATACACGGGGGTAATGCAGCAATCAAGCTGTTGCACTTACAAAGCATATTGTGTCTGGCAACCTTTTAGCATTTGACAATAGTGATGATGTAACTATGGTTAAAAAACATATCAAAAGGCAAATGATAGAACTTACCAGCTAGTCTAAAGTTGATCAGAAAACTATCCAACTGCCCAAACTAATCACTGTTTAATAAACTAGCTTGTACACATATTTTTTTTCCTTCAGCAGTCACACTGATCATCTCAAAGTTTGGCCACCATATTATCTTCCTTCCTTTTGGCTCATTTCGTGAATTGCTGTAGTTGTGTTCTCTCTATGGCGCAAATAAAAAAGATAAGCGTGGACACTTGGTATTCACAAATAAATGAAGAGAGTGACTATTTTTAGCTAACTTAGAAATAGTAATTTCTCGGTTGATATTCTTAGTTGTTTGATAAAGAATTCTTCTCTATACTTGCACGAATAACATTAAGCAGACTAAGAGTCTCTTTAACTCGAAGAATTTTCATTGAAGTGTAGAGGTCCTAAATGGTTCTTGGCATCGAACTTTGAAATAGTCGTCTGATTAGCAAAACAGATGAAACATACGCAATACCAGTTTCATTGCACGGACGCACAGACACATAGTTTTCTTTTTTGAGAACTTCAGATTTTATACTACTAATCCCTCATCACAAAATTCATAATATAAGATGTTTTTGCTAGCTATCTCACAAAGGCATTTTATATTGTGGGATGGTGCTGAGTACATCTATTTCTGAAAACTCCTACCATTTGAACGCATTAGAGCCATTCAAGAGGAATTGGCGGGGTTCATACTTAAAGAGGTCGGCACGCCTGACGGAGAACTCTATAGATATAAGACTACATCGTAATTATCCAGAGACATGCTATATTAATTATATGTATATGCTTGAACGTGTATGGAGATAACTTGATGCTTGAACGTGTACGGAGAATACCACAATGACAATGTTTGTGTATAATAATAGTTGCTTAATTATTGATGTACATGTGTAGCGACGATGTATATATGTGTACCTCTCCTGATCGATCCCCCCACCCCCCGCCGCCGCAGAAATCCGCCCAAAACGGGGCGGCGGCAGAACTTCTGCCGAGGCAGAGTTTTGCCCATTTTCCTGCCGCGGCAGGGAACCTTTAGCACCGGTTCGTGTTACGAACCGGTGTTAAAGGGGGTGGCCTGAGATCTGCGCAGCCCCCACGTGCGCCACCCTTTAACACCGGTTCATTAACAACGAATCCGCAACAGCGGTTGCGAAACCGGTGTTAGAGGGGGGGTTTGAACCGGCGTTAGTCCGGTGTTTTCCACCGGTGACGTTAGATTCAAAGTCAAACAAATGTCGAGTTTGATCAAGCCTGGCGGAAGCGATCTAGAGGCGGAGTAAAAGTGTAAAACCCATCTAGGGTTTGGTACTCCCGCCGGCAACGCCGGCGGTCTGCTCCGCCTCCTGTGGCCTCAGAGCCTCGGGGGTGTGGCGGACCACGGTCTCTTGCCGGCGGGAGGTTTTTCGATCTTTGTTTAGGTCTTCTTTCAGTATCTTTCTCGGGATGTTGAGGTGGCGGCTATATCTTGAAGTCGGAATAAGATCCTCTTTGCCCTATCCTCGCTCCGATGGTTCATCTAGCGTCAGCAGAGGTGCGCGTGGAGTCATGTGTTCGGCGAATATCCTCGGATCTAGTCTATTTTCGTGTTTGTTGGTGTGAGTTCAGGTCAGTCTCTTTCGATTTATGGATGCCATCGTTGGCGATGGTTGCTGCTCTAGTGTGCTGGTCCTTTGGGGCCTTAGCACGACGACTTTCCGTTCGTCTACTATAACAAGCTCTATTACGGCAACCTTTGTCCGGCTCCGGTGATGGAGGGGCAAGAACAGCGGCACGCCTTCGACTCATGCTAGTGTTTGTAGTCGTCGCAAGGTGGTCCATGGACCTATTTGTATTTATTACTTTTATGTTTCTTTGTACTGTTGTTGATGATTATTAATAAATAGGTGAAATTTCGCAAAAAAAATTGCTCAAGCCTATAAAAAACCATTATAGCATCCAAGATACTACTATCATTAGATACATCATAAAGCATAATGTCTTTTTTATACTATAGGAAGATAAGAGCATTAAGAGCATCTCCACTCGCGTTCCCAGGAGGCGTTTCCAGCGCCTATTTTTTGTCCGGACGGCGAAATTTCACCCAGTCGCGTTTCCAGAATGTCGGTTTCGTCCGGATTTGGCCCAAAATTGGTCCGGCGTTCCCAGGCCGAACCCGAGGCGCCGGAAACGGCCTGGGAACGCCAGATGGAGAGAAAACGAGGGTGGGCCACCCCTATCAGCGAGAGGAGGCCGAGTTCCCGCCCTTTTCTTCTTCCCCTCCCGCCTTCCCTCCACAATCCCCCACATCTCCCGCCAGTTCGCTATAGAACCAAGACCGCAAGCTCGATCTCCTCAAAGCGAACTTCGCCTTCCAAGAAGAGGAACACGGATCTGCAGTTTCTCATGGGCGGCGAAGACACCTCGGCGATGAGTTTGCCGGTCAAGGCCTGGTATCTGGCCCGGCGCAAGGACATCCTCGAGGAGGACAACACCGAGAGAGCGCCAAGCTCTGCGCCGAACACCTCCGCCGTCGTGCCCTCGCCGAGCTCCGCTTCGACCTCCTCCAACTAGTCGGCTGGCAGGGACGCCGACGAATCCATCCCCGTCGCACCGGACATGCCGGAGGAGATCACTCCCATCGACGACTGGTCGTCGACCCATTTTATCTTATTCTGTAATAATTTGATGGCCGAACTAATTTGGGCATACTTCTACCGAACACCCTATGGCCAAGATTTTGCCGCGGGAACGAGAAAATTTGAAAATGTCGCCTTTTTTACTTCTCCTGAGAACTCGGACTGGGAACGCGAGTGGGAAATCGGACATTCCCAGGCCGAAACCTTCGTCCGTCCGACGCTATTTAGGTCCGGATTTTGGCCTGGGAACGGCCAACTAGTGGAGATGCTCAAACTTGGTCAAACTTTACTACAGTGCGAAGAAAACGTAATTACATGCCTTCTTAATAGAAACCGAAAGAGTAAACATAAATCTTCTCTGGCATGCAAACGCCAGGCGGGGGTCTGAAATACCACAGAAGCCTGCCAAAATCAGAGCAGAGAGCGTATCCGGCCAGGTTGTGTACAGACACCCAATGGTGATCGCCAGGCTTGGCGTAGACGACGTGCAATTGCCAATCATTTCTCACGCCGAACACAAGAGTGGATGGGGAGGTCGAGTCGTCGATGCCGGCGAAGAAGTCGTGGGGATTGTTGGGGTCGGAGAAGTAGAGCTTCAAGGCGTCGATGGCTTCTTTGGATTTAGGTTCGGAGCCATCGTACGCCCGCACCTCGCTGATGGGTGGGAAGTCGGTAAGCCTGCCGGTGAGCGGGTTGAGGAGGCGGACGACGTCGGTGGACTGCTTGTCGCGCAGGACGAGGAGGCCCTCGGCCACGGCAAAGATGTAGTTGCTGGAGAGCGCGTCGAGTTCGACATTGGTGCGGACGCCGGAGACATGGCGGAAGCGGCAGCAGGACGTGGGCAGCCGATCGCGTATCGGCGTCCAGCCACGGGGGCGGAAGCGGATATCTAGGCTGCAAACGGAGCGCGGGCCATCGAGGGACTCGCGCCAGGTCTTGCAAACGGCCCGCAGGCGGCTGTACTGCGCCGCCGGCGATGGAGAATCTGGGATCAGCAGACGGTCGGCGACGTCCCTGACGAGATCGGCCGTCAGGTTGGCCCAATCTCTCCTGCCAGAGGATTATGACACTGAGCTACGAAGCAAAGGAAAACTAGAAGGGAGAGAGGACTGCGGCCGGAGCCGGACATACCGTTCTTTCACTCGCGGCGGTCGCTTCCTCAGGCGGACAGATTCGCTGCGAGGCGACAGCGGAAGATCGGCAAGTCCAAGTCCACGGCTGCGGCGGCGCGATCGCGTCATCATGCCTTCAAACCGGGAAAACGATCGCTGCCGCCGGCGCCCGGAGTGGCACCGCCTAGTCTCCGGGTCGGCGACCATGGGCTAGGATCCGGAAATGCCTTGCGTACATAGGATTTGTACAATTTTTATACGACTAGACACACAGGGCCTTCTCATGATTAGGCCCACGTACTGGATATTGAAATCCGAGCTTTTATTTGTTAGTCCCGATAGTTCCCCTAACAAGACGTCCGATAATTCGGGAGATGCGATCGTGGGAGCAGATTTGATTGTCAAACAGCGCGCGATCTTTTTTCCAACACGTCTTTTTTTACTAGGGAATTTTTCTCAACACATATTTGGCCATGTTTGGATAGGTCGAATATAACTCTCTTTTTTTTTAACTTCAGAATGCTTTATTAGACGAAAGCATTCGCTGGGCACTCCCCTAAAGGCTGCTCACCGGGAAGCTAGGAGTTTCAGTCATCCAACTCTCCAAAACGTCTAATGTGCTTGCACGCTTTGCACACAAGTGAGCCATTGGCTGATCTTATTACATGTTGAATAGAATAGTAAAAGTACTAGCTAGCTCTCCAATATCTAACAAGATAGAAGCCACAGCCAAGAGAGAATTCCAGCGATCGTTCCAGAGATTCACCATCTCTAGGCAGTATGTCTCTATTATCACATGCGCGAGACCTCGGAGCTTGGAAAACATAACGCCCTCGCGTATAGCCCTTCCCTCAGCGATCAACGGATCCGTGATCCCGAGTAAAGGTTTGCTCCATGCTCCAAGAAGCTGAAAGGAGGATCTTGCGACGCCACCTGCCCCACCGTTTCCCACCGCGGTGTTTATCGAGCCATCCGTGTTAATCTTAACACAGCCATCATCAGGCGGTCGCCACCCATGTCTAGGTAGAACCGATTGTTGTCGGAGAAATTGCAGGAGAGCCAGCGCTTCCCTAGTAGCTTTCACCGAAAAGACAGGATCATTATGTTTTTCCTCATGTTTCCATTTATTGCGAGAATGCCAAATTGACCACATAACAGTGATGATCTTCACTCGGTCCTGATCCAAGAATATTGGGTCACAAAAGATATCCTTCGCCCAAGTGTGTGGGTGTAGCTGCGACAAACGTATGTCCAAACAAGTCACAGCTTCATCCCAAAACCTTCTGGCGTGAGAACATTTGATCAAGGCATGCATCAAGTCCTCATCATCCGCCAAGCATACATTGCATCTGTTGATTACCTTGATGTGCCGACGCTTAAGGGTGCATTCATCTAGCAAGATTTCATGAAGGACTCGCCACCAAAACATTCGTACTTTCGGCACAACTTTCAGTTTCCAAAGTGATGACCACATCGAGGTTCCTGACACCGTCCCTTCCTCTAGAGTTGCACGCTCTTTCAGATTCATTAGAGTCCGGTACGCCGATTTAATAGAATAGATACCTAAAACTTCATAATTCCATGCATAGAAATCATCGCCACCACCATTCGAAGAGGAATATTAAGAATAGCCTCTGCATCTGGTGCAACAAACGCTGACCTCACGAGCTCACATCGCCATGTCCAATTCTCAAAATCAATAAGCTGATTGACCTTTACCAATTCACTCGGTTTAACCAATTCGGTATCTTCAGGTTTCAGCATAGGAGTCATGAAGATTGATTCCGGGATCCACTTATCCGTCCAGATAGAGATAGTTGAACCATCACCCACCCTCTTAATCAGTCCCGTTTGCAGCGCCTTACGACCAACCACAATTGCCCGCCAAGTCGCAGAGGCAAATCTAGGGACAGTAGCTTCCATGAAATCACAATTAGGAAAATATCAGCCTTTCAAAACTATGGCACATAGGGAGGCTGTGTTAGTCATAAACCGCCAGCCATGCTTCCCCAATAGCGCCAAGTTAAAGAGATGTAAATCATGAAAACCCATTCCACCCTTTACTTTCAGTGTGGTCAGATTACTCCACGAAACCCAATGCATAGAATTTATGTCTAACGAACTACTCCACCAGTACTTAGCCATCGTTGAGGCTAGACTTTTGCACACCTTCTTTGTCAAGAGAAAGCACATCATGCTGAACGTTGAGATAGCTTGAATGACCGACTTGAGCAGGACTTCCCTCGCAGCACATACCACAAGTTTCTCCGACCATCCTTGCATTTTACTTCTTGATCTTTGGCCAATGTGATCAAAAGTACCACTTGTGATCCTACCCAATGCAGTTGGTAGACCCAGATATCTTTCAGTAAACGCATCCACCACCAGTATACCCAAAGCATTTTTCATACTCATCCTGGCCGTCTCGGTAGTATTCGGCATAAAGAAAATCACACTTTTATCTCTGTTCACCTTCTGTCCCGAGCATTCACCATAGATTCTCAGTATATCATTGAGTCTAGCTGCACTCTGAATGTTTGGACTAATAAAGATGAGACTATCGTCAGCAAACAACAGATGATTAACCTAAGGTGATTGAATACTCACTATGATCCCTTTGTCAACATAATTACCACCAAAGAGTTTCAGAAGTGAGGTAAGGCCTTATGCACATAACAAAAAAGGGTATGGCGACATCGGATCTCCTTGACGAAGCCCTCGAGAAGGAGTAAAAAATGGGAGCAGCTGACCATTTACTCGAACCGAGAATCTGACCGAAGTGACATACTTCATGATCAGTCTAACAATATTGATACTGAACCCAATTTGAGTAGGATCGCCTCCAGATAATGCCACTCAAAGCAGTCGTAAGCTTTCATCATATCGAGATTAACCGCACACAAGAATGTTTTTCCTTTCTTCCTCCTCTTCATCGCATGAACTCTCTCAAAGGCGACCAACACATTATCCGTAATAAGACGTCTGAGGACAAAGGCACTTTGTTCTTCACTAATAATCTCATCCAGGCAGCCCCTCAGACGGTTAGTAACAGCTTTAGTCGCTATTTTATAGAGGATAGGGCATAAAGAAATCGGTATGTACTGTGAAATCATCCGGGGGTTTTGTACCTTTGGAATCAAGATTATGGATGTGTCATTAAGCCCACAGGCAGTTCACCAGCGTTCAAAAAGTCCAAAACTGCAGGAACTATTTCATGCTTCACAAGCTCCCAGTGATGCTGAAAGAAACCAGCGGTGAAACCATCAACACCCGACGCTTTTGACGGTGCCATCTGAAATAGTGCCTCACGAACTTCATTCGGACCAAATTGTTTGTCCAACAAGTCAATCATCTCCGATGCCACACGTTCAGGAACATACTCCATCAGCTCGCTCATATCACGGAAGCCCTTTGAAGTATATAGCTCCTGGTGGAATGCCTGAATCTCTACTTTATCCTCCTCTTCATTGGTAGAAAAAGACCCATCATGCCTTCGCAAATTAGCAATTTTATTGATACGTGTTCTATGGGAAGCTTGTGCATGAAAATAGGTCGTATTGTGATCCCCTTCGCGAAACCATTGGACAGGCAAGCGTTGTCGCATCCAAATTTCCTCTTGGCGCATTGCTTCACGAAGTTGTTTGACAATGCTTTTCTCCTCATCTGACGGTCCCCGACCCACAGATCAACACCGTAGTCTGTCCAACTTCTGTTGTAATTTTTGAATGTCTCTTGCTAGACCACCAAACTCTCGTGCACCCCACGAGCCCAAGTTCCTTTTGTAAAGTGGTAAGCGAATTAACAATTCCTTGAAGGCCGGGGTTATTTTGGTTCCGCTGACATGAATCCATGACAAGTTTGTCATAGTTCACATGCGTCTGCCACACGTTTTCATATCTAAACTGTTTATGGCTCGGCCGCCGGGTGACACTGAGCTCGCCACATAACTCCGCTACCACCATACAATGATCAGACTCAGTAGTGCTAATATGTCGGACACGAGAATGCTCAAAACGCTTCAGAACCTCTTGATTAGCAAGGGCACGACCGAGTCTAGCTTTGACGTTAGCATGTCCCGCTTATCTACTATCCCATGTATAGGCCACACCAGTCCATCCAAGATCTTGAAGCGAGCGGTCCTCCACCGCCTTTCTGAACGCCCTCATTTGCCCCTCGGGCCTTGCAGTTTGGCTGAAATGTTCCGTACCATATAGAGTCTCATTAAAATCCCCCAGACACAGCCATGCACCTCAATTCGGTGGCAATGTCTGAAGAAACCTCTAGCTATGATGTCGATTTTACGCTCGGGGTTCTCTGTAAAAACCCGTAAACCGCCATATTGGCGAAGATAAGTCTACAGCCTGAACCATTGCATCAATGTGATTGGCACTAAAATTTTTAATCTCCACATTAACTGCACTAGACCAGAAGAAAGCAATACCACCGTTGAGACCATTACTGTCCACAGCGTAGCATCCCGTGAAGCCAAAAGTAGCTCGCAAAATATCCACCCTCTTAGCTCTAATATTTGTCTCCATGACAAAGAGAAGAGCGGGACCTTCTTGCTTCGATAAGACACGAAGCTCTCGAACTGCCTCGGGGTTCCCAAGCCCCCGGCAGTTCAGACGTGCATAACTCATTGCTCTTGCAGGCCCGTCCCGCGGCCTCTACCAAATTTTCAGAGTTAGTTGGAGTAGGCTTTTTTCTCTTTGAATTACGATCAGACTCCCCATCCACGGTACCTCCTTCACCATTTTATAACATTGGGTTATTGAAGGGTACTATAGCCTTCTCTATCACTGGAGTCTTCACAGCATCATTTAGAAGCGGTGTCTCAACCCTTCTATAAACCTTGATTTGTGTCCCCGATTTGTGTTTGTTCAGGTTGTTTCTCTTCAGCGGAGACGTAGCATCTAAACCCACATCAGCAGGAGCTGAGCTTGATTGCCGAGTTTCTGCTTTGCCACTCTGCGAAAAGCCCTTCTCATCCATCGAGCCATCACTGTAACTCGACTTCTTCCCCTCATCCGGTGCCCTCTGCTCCTTCCCAAATGGAAGCTCACCATTAGGTCCTCTTGTTCCGGGCGTCGAGCAAAGAATATCAGCATGACCTAAACGACCACAAGAGAAACAAAAATGAGGCAGCTGCTCATATTGAATTTCATACATGTCCACTTGTTGTCTCCTGGCCGATTCAATCAGAATCCATCTCCTAAGAGGGGAGGCTACGTCAATAGTAACCCTAGCCCTCAGAAAACCGCCAACATGTTCAAAATGCACTTCCTTCGCACCCTTATCAATCTGACGCGCAATTGGTAACCACCATTGCTTATCACGCAGATTAAAAGGAAGATTCATGATCCTAGCCCAAAGTGATAGCCAGTCAAATTTGAGTTCTAAGGGCTTCATACAGTCCTCAAAATCCGACAAAATCACAGCATTTTTGCTCATGTGCCATGGCGAACCAATCCACACACGGTCCCAATCTCGATGTGTAGCAAATTCAGCAACAAACATGTTCTTACCAACTAATCGGAAGAATAATCCTCTAGGGTTTCCCCAAGCAGGTCGCAATGCACTGGCAATGGTTTGGATGTGATAACATTGCGGTACAGAACCTTCCCCGCCACCATCCACTTTTGTTGCACCGACTCCTCTCGATCATCAGCAACGAGAGGCGTAGCCTCTTCATCGGTAATGTCCAACTTGTCGAGATCCTCTTCCAGCTTTACCCTCACAGCCCCAGGCGACAAGGCCTCCTTTCCCTTCTCCTTGCCACTCACCAACGGATCGATGTTCCGCCAGCGATCATAGAGCGCCTCGTCGATCGGAATCCACGAGTGCCGCCACTTGTCCACGAAACCCTAATCGCCACCAGGAGGGGCTCCGAGAGTTACGGGAAAATGACTCCAAGTGGAATATAACTCATTCTCTACAAACCACGAAAGCTGACTAAGGACATGTACGGTTCAGAGGCCAAATACCTTTTCACTCCCGTGACTAGGGTTTCTCCTACCACGCCGGTGATCAGCGATCACCGGTGAGAGGGCTGCAGATCCCCGCAATCCCTGACTTTCCTAGTACCCTCTAGTGACGAGAACACTCGGGCTGATCAAGGGGTCGACTAGTTCGACTACCTAGCCTTGGCGGTTTCCAACCTTACAGTTTAGATCGGTTTTGGGATGGCGGCTATGGGAAGCGAGAAGGGAGAGGCCAGTGGTGTGGTGGACCACCCTCGCTCTAAACCATCTCTAGATGAATTGCTCAGTAGTCTGAACCTCAAGGGGGAGGACATAGGGGGAGTTTTCATCCCCGGGGAGGAGTTTGAATATTTGAAGGAGGACACAAAGTGGATGGTGGTGATGAGTCTTGACTCCACGGACCTTCAGCGCAACATCGATGAAGAAGACCATGCTCTTCGCATGGGCTCCGGCGCAAGAGGTACACTTTCGGGATCTTGAGGATAATAGATTCGTGGTCCAGGCAAGCTGTCTAGGAGATTGGCAAAGAATTACTGAACAAGGCCCCTGGATATTCCAGGAGCAGGGCTTGCTAATAGAGAAGTACAATGGGAGTTGCAAGGCCTCGCCGGTGGAGCTGAATCCGATCCATCCTTGGGTCCAAATTTATGATGTGACTGAGCTTTACCGTAAGAAGCCAATTATGATAGACCTTGCTTCCAAGGCTGGAAAGGTGATTGCTAACTCGTTCTCTACAAACCATGAAAGCTAACTAAGGACATGTATGATGGTAAAGTAGGTATGTCTTCTTTTATCCCTTCATCGTTATTTAGAGAAGGAAATAAATGTAAGATGTGCAATGTTTTTCACCTCTAACAATTCATAAGAATTGAATAAATTTAAAAGAAAAATGTTTTGTCAAGGAAAGACATGTGGTATAATAGGGATAATAGTTTTCTCTTATTTTTTTATAAGAGACCATCTTCTTTTTCTTAGTTCTCTACTCAACTAACAAAAAATCCTAGTACATGGCAGCTCTAAGAGAAGACTAATGACATCCCATTATACATGTCCTAACCGAACAAAACCTTGGTTGGCGGACTTAGTTTGCGTTTGGTTTGGATTTTGGAGCCAACTTCTGCGTTCCCACCGCAAAATCAAAACCAAAACCAAAAGAATCTAAAAAAACAGATTTTTCTAGCCACCAGATTTTCCAACTCCAAAAAAATTGCCTACTGCCACCCAATTAGTTTTCCGAATCCTTGGATCTAGCGTTTATGGAAAAACAACTAAGGGCATATACAATAAGGTGACGTCAGCCTTCTCTTATGTTTGCCACGTTAGATTTTTGCTTAGTTGGAGGAGAGAGAAACAAGAAAGAGAAGGTTGTCTTCCCTTAGCTAAGGAATGATCTCTTAGAAATAAGAGAAGACTATTTTCTCCATTGTACCATATGTCTTCCCTTAACCAACCAATTTATTACTAAAAATAGTTAGTTCTCATTAATTGCTCGAGATATCAATAAGAGATAATGCATTGTACATGTTATATATTGTCTCTTCTCTAAATGACGTGTAGAGCTAAGAGAAGGCATGCTTTTCCTAGCATTGTACATGCCCTAAGGGCATCTACAATAGGGTGACATTAGTCTTCCCTTATCGCTGTCACGTGAGATTTTTGCTTAGTTGGAGGAAAGAGGATAAAGAAAAAATAGGCTGTCTTCTCTTAGCTAAGAAATATTCGCTGAATATCCAAAGTTTTATATCTAAAGCAATAAAATAATGCATTGTAAGACCTGTCTCTACATGATGAGGAGTGCTAACGGAAGACAGACTCTCTCTACCACTATAGATGCCCTAATAGTCCTGCCGTGATTTTCTCCACAAGAATCGCTAATTCGTATCAGACAAGGCATAGAAAAAATCGTTATTGGACTTTCCAAACGAAACGTGATTTCATATACTTCCTCTGGTCCATATTAATATTCTTAACTTTCTCTAAATTCATATGTATCTAGTTAAGTATTTAGACTAAATACATTTGTATCTAGATAAAGTTGAGAACCAATTCTTAACCGATAAGAATAAACCAAAAGCCTGAAACAGGTTTTCTAAAATCTGATCGCTAAACCTGGCTATCCAAACAACTATAGTTACTCATCAATGACGCCTTCGGCTTTGGTAAATATCCCAAATGTACACTTCTTTTTATGAAAATTGTCACAAAACGAAACATTTCACATCACCATTCAACCATGCCATGTATGATAAAGCTGCAGTTTATAGCTAGGCGACATTTAAAAAATTACACGAAAACCTATCAAATGGCTACACTTTCAAAGACAAACGTGAACTTTTGTGAAAACATATTGCAATTAATCGTTTTTAACTAACTAGGGACTGCATCAGTCCTATTACATTTTCCAAAAAAAGTACTTCCGTCCAAAAATAAGTGACTTTGATTTGTCTAGATACGCATGTACATGTATCTAGACATGTTTTTGTGTGTAGATACATTTGAATCTAGAAAAACACGAGTCAGTTATTTCTACATATATATCAGGAATTCTGGTGCAGCATCCAATTATGACGCCTCAAAAGAAAATATGGTTTTTGAGTGCCAAGCCAAATCACCCGGACATTGAAATGCTCTATGTTTGTGCAATAGCTTAGATAATCTAGTAATATCTTTGATTCTGTTTGGAGTCATCATCTCACAGCACCCTGACTGCCGAGCAGTATATGATCTTTCCTTTCGAGAAAACAACCTTCATTGAATAAACAGCAAAATCACATCTCAGATTATTGTATGTAAACATATATTAGCAAGATGAGCGCCTACAAAGGTGATATAAAGAAGATTAAAAAAAGGTTTAAAGAACACATGTTGGCGTAAATGGATGCCAATGTATATGGATATCTAGAAAAATGATTCCAATAAAAGTCAACCATTAAAAGGATTCACATTCTAAAAGTAAGGCCTATAGGTGAGTGGCCAAATATACTACGCCGGAGGGGTATTGCAGCAACCAAGCTGTTGCACTTACAAAGCAAATTGCGTCTGGCAAACTTTTAGCACTTGATAATAGTGATGATATGACTATGTACAACAACATCAAAGCTTTTTTCCCAAGCAAGTTGGGGCAGGTAGATACGACTATGGTTAAAAAAAATCATATCAAAAGGCAAATGAAAGAACTTACCAGCTAGTCTAAAGTTGATCAGAAAACTATCCGGCTGCCAAAACAAATCACTGTTTAATAAGCTGGCTTGTACATATTTTTCCTTGAGCAGTCACTATGATCATCTAAAGTTTGGCCACCACATTATCTGCCTTCCTTTTGGCATATTCGTGAATTACTGTAGTTGTGCTCTCTCTATGGCGCAAATAAAATTCTGCAAGCAATATTCTATTTTCTTCGGGTGAGAGATCACTATGCTGACCCTGCAATTAAAACTGGATATAAGATGCTGCACGTTTACAAAGAGCTACCAAGCAGTTTTGTAGGCATCGATTCCCTCATTTAAAGGTAAACTAAGCAGCATGAACAGAGAAAATAAATTCATGAGATCACGAACACAAAGTTTCTGTATCTTACAAAGCAGAAAGATAGTTCAGGTAGTCTTTTAGGTTTGTTAGCGAGCTGAAACTTAAAGTAATGCTGGGGGCTATTCAAACCCTGGTGATCCATTAACAATTAATTGCCTGCATTGACAAGGTTATTACAAGTTTGTAGGTCAGACCATAAGTACAAACTGAACTTGCTTGTTATGTTTTGTGATAATAAAAATGAGTAGCAACACTTGAGGCTTGCTATGTCTAGCTAGGGGCAAGTGGCTTACTCAGAAGTTCACTAAGAAACCAGCTTATCCAGTTTATAATCTGTAAACCCATTGCTCGTATACAACATGAGATGCATAAACCATCTAGTGGATCTGACAAACTCTAGAGACTGCTCTACAGCCTACAACATCTCCAGTTTATCTAAATGAGTGAATCAAATTTAGGACTACAAGTAAAGAAAAACTAACTGTGTGGCATGGCAAATGGCCATCAATGGCAAAAGTGGGATATCAGATTAGGAGCTCACAGGTGCTTTCTCGTCAGAAGGTGACTAAAATTCTTAAGAAACACTACTATACGATGACAGCTAGAGTTTTAATGTTTGGGCGTATCAAGTTTTCTGTCGAGATGAAAAGACACCGCAATGGAAAAAGGTATACTTACAAGGCGGGAAACTCTATCACAAACAGCATGGTGCATAAGGATTCCAGCTGCAACAGATACGTTAAAAGAATCCACCATGCCTTTCATTGGAACACAACAGTGCAAGTCTGACAACTTGAGAGCAACATCACTAATACCCCTGTCACAGAAGAATCACTTAATATCAAACCTTAACTGTAGAATGAAACATTACTGTACCATTAGCATTGCAAATAGTATACTGGAAAATAATGCCTAAACTCATGCGCTTTCAAAGCATGAACCCACGGTGTTCTTTACATGATAACAGCAATGGATATTTGCAGTATTACAACTAGTCTATTCACAAAGGAGCATGTGCAAATCATCTTGCAAGAGGAGAGCATTCAATTCCCTCACCGTAAAGCTGTAAGTAGATCTAAGATTACAAACATTTCTTGCATTAGTAAAACAAACACCATAAAGATACAAGAGAGCAAGTTGAAAGCAGGAACAGGAAACTGACTGCTCCGTTTAAATACTTGACCTATTACAGCATAACTGTGACAAAAGATAGATAGCTGGCGAGAAGGAATAAAACCTACATTGTCTCATTGCCCACAACAATAGCCGTCGGATGAGACCAATCCATATCATACACAGAAACCTACAAATACATCCAGAATATAATTATTTCCTCAAATGTGATAATTATTTAGAGCGTGATAATATAGCTTTTGATGGGAACTACTGCTATCCTGATAAATCACAAAACAAAGAAATAAGGAAAAATTATTAATAACATGGAAAATAGGAAGTGAGTCTAGTTCACTTGGCTGGGGGAGCAGCTGTATGACCCTGCCAACAAAGAACATGGACGATGTAATATCAAATATTTTTATTTCAGAAACCTATTTAAGGCAGAAGTCACTAGTGCCTTCTAGAATGTTCAAGTGAGAACTGAGACAGTAAAATATATCCTCGATTTCAATTTACACCTGCCTACTACAATTAATATACTGCATGGAAATAACCTCGAATAGATGATTATCACAACTTAGTAAATTCCAGGATCGACTGTCAGCAATTTGGCTTTTATGGATGATAGACCATGCACCATGGATATACTACAATCCAAGGATTTTACCGTATGTACAACAAATGCTTTTCCTCTATGCAAGTAGCTGAAATTTTCTGTCTTTTTTCTTTACAAGACAAAACTCCTTTTGACAGCAGACAACAAATGACAATGCATTAATTGAGATTGAACGCATGAAGTTTGTGATTTCCTGAAGTATATTCAATATTGCAAGAGCACTAAAAAGATAAAATGAGCAGGAGGGAGAGACTACCGAGTCAGTTCCCAAACAAGTAGATGCAATGCGATAGCCACGCTTTTTCAAAGCATGAAAACATTCTGCGGCTGAGTTCCATAGCTCAATGTCGAGCCATTTCTCAGCACCCATGCTCACATGCCTATTGTCTCTATACCTGCAGTAGTCAAGAGGAATCTTCAGCAGTAGTAGACTAACTTTTGTGAACTGATAATGGTTAGTCGATAGTATTACTTTCTTCAAAGGGTGTGAAACCTACAAGAAATTATTATACAAAGAATGAATTAATAATTTCTGTGAAATTCTCAATGCATAGCCTCAAAACTGGAAACAATGCTAGAAACTAGTGGTAACTAGGTACTGATTATTTGGTTATATTATTCACATTCAATTTTCAATAGCCGATTTTGCAACCACCAATTGATATTATTCACATTCTCGATTATTTGGCACCTAAAAGAAGATCATGATAGCATATACACATCAATCCAAATTAGGAGAGAATAACAAATAAAAACTCTCCGCTGGAAAGCATTTCATGAGGATTCAGCCTAGCGCCCTAGCCCATTCAATTCAAGAAAAAAAGTGCTCCTAGATTCACATCAATCGTTAAGTAAATACCGAGCTAGCATTTGGGGTAATTTGGGTTCTCCTTTTCACCTCAGCACCTTTTGTTGGCCTCACAGGAGATGACGTGCACGGACTGCACGCCGAGCGCGTCGGCGGACCTGAACGCCGCGGAGACGTTGCCGAAGTCTGAGAGGCCCTCCACGACCAGGCACACGGAGTAGCTCCTGCTCTGGACGGCGTGGCGGATCCGGTCCCGCCGCGGCTCAAGGATGTACGGCTCCAGCACCTCCACCACCTCCTTGCTGGTCACCTCCACGTCCCCCGCTCCCCGGAACGCGTCCAGGTAAGGGAACCACCTCCCCCGCCCCGCCGCCGGGCCGTCGGCGTCGGCGCGGCGCTGCAGCTTCATGAGGCGGCTCATCCGACCGCTGCCGCCCGGGGAGGTGGGCTTCGGGGCGAGGAGATGCTCCACCGTGTCGACGCCCTCGTACGGGTCGGCGTCCGCGTCCGCGTCCGCATCAGGCGCGGCGGTGGAGAGAGTGGAGGCGCGGAGGAGATGGCCGGAGCTCAGGTGGAGGCCGAGGAGGCGGAGGGGAGGATGCGTGGGCCTGGAGCGCGGGGAAAAGGGGGTGAAGGAGGACGCCAACGAGGAGAAGGATAGCGTTCTAGAGGCCATTGCTGCGTGCTCGTTTCGGGTTTTGGTGGTTTGAGGGGTTCTGATTTCTGAACCGAGATGCGAAGGGGAAGAAGGCCCTCAACTCGCTGCAGGAGGAGCAGGGGGCTCTACGATCATCGCCCGATTGATCGATGCAACCGCGTGGACGGCCAGGATGTGACATTTCACTCATGTAAACAATTTACGCTAGTAGTGTAAATTTACTAGGCACAAAATTATATACTCCTCTGTTCTAAAAAGGACGACTCGAAGCTTTGTCTAGATTAGGATGGCTAGAGCATTATTTAGACAAATTTGCGACATTTTTCAGAACGGACATTTTTCATAACGAAGGGAGTACTAAACGTAGAAAACCTCTCTAATAAAAAGAGAAAAAACCATCTGCGTCAGCCAACGAAATTTTACTATATCAAGAATGTTTATACAATATCAAGGATTATCAGAAGCGATTCTCCTAGCCGGTGGCTTAAATCAGGTATATATAATGGTGGAAATCTAGATCTTTTAAAAGTTAGCCTCCTTAATGAATTTGGATTAAACTTTAACAAACTTCACGTTGAGATAAATCCCTTCTTGAAGCATCAACAATAACATCTCCATGAATAATAAATAAAATACTTTCAACGCCAATAACTGTAATACCCGTCCACTGGGCACTGCGGTGTCACTCCTGATAGCTTAATAGGATATCTAGACTGGTCTCATAGACCAACACTAGTATTTTCTGCGCACTTTGTCCTCACTCGTGCGCACCTGGTACCCACTTCACGGTCGGTCACCTATTCTAGAATTGCTCTAAGCTAAGCACGCTTAACCTTAGAGTTCTTTTCAAATGAGCTTCTGGAAAAGAAGTTGCAACTTGTTGGTATGAGTCATGTGCCTGGATCTCACATACACCCACCCTTTAGAAGATCGATGCCCTCGTCGATCAAGCACACCCTAGGAACGTTTTCCCTTGGCACATGTCTGTGCGTCCAGTGCCGGCACATGTGTCGTGTCATGTCTACTCCGGGCCACACACGCCATGCTCCACATGTCCCACCACTGACCGCACACCTGTGTAACCGCGAGGGTCGGCTCTGATACCACTTGTAATACCCCGTCCACTAGGCCCCGGGGTGTCACTCCTAGCAGCTTAATAGGATATCCAGACTGGCCCCACAGATCAACACTAGTCTTGTCTGCGCACTTTGTCCTCACTCGTGCGTACCGGTCGGTAACCCATCCTAGAATTGTTCTAGGCCAAGCACGCTTAACCTTAGATTTCTTTTCGAATGAGTTTCCGAAAAAGAATTTGCAACTTGTTGGTATGAGTATCCTACCAATCCTATTAAGTCATGTGCCTGGATCTCACAATAACCACTTGGACTAATCAGTTAAACCAACTAAGTTCGAGAAACAAGAATAGGTTTAGTCCGCCACCCGTTTACCGAGGTTTCTTGTTTCTCGACCTATTCCGAATCACTTGGGGTTGGGCTTCTCGAGGCCACCCTTCAAGCCTTCCATGATCTCTGGCTGGAGGAAACTACTCCCAAGAATGTCGCACTGTTGTCCGAGAAGCTCATGGACAGCGGCAGACAACTCAACTTGTGGAGGGAGTCCGCCACTCGTGCTAGTGCCAACATCACCATGTCTTTTGTGTTGTCCTGGTATGAAGGTATTGACCTGAATATTCTTCAGAACATGCGCACTGGCTCGGTGTGGACGATCGATCTGGATCACATCCAACATCACCAAGCTCGAGCCCACCAACTCATTCTGTACGCTCATGCACATGAATGGAATGAGGGGCCAAGCTTCCTTGACAAAGTTGATGATGCATATGTCAAGAATGATGCTGGCAAGGATGACAAGGATCTAGATGACCCGGAGGTTAACTCGGATGACAAGGAGGGAGTTGAGGTCCCAAACCCCGAGGCTGTAGTTCCTCCTCCAGCTATCGATGATCCGGCTGCTGCCTCTCCTTGAACATATAAGCTTCAAACTTTGTTTAATTCTCGGTATGCCGGGGCGAAGTCCCCGAGTTTCATTTTCTTGTTCTCTCAATCTTATGATTCGGCTCGCGTCTACCATTATTCGGTGTTCGACTTACGAGTGCGAGATCAGAAGTCAAATTAACAAAACTTAAAACCATGAGAATTAGCTCAAAATGACTCGGCATAATAAATAAGAAAATCAAATGCAAGGGTTAGTTCGAAAAACAAATGTCGGCTCTAATATTTTTTCTCCCTTAGTCGTTTTTCATGTGTTTAGCATTTTCTAGCTTGTTCTCTTGCTTGCCATGAAGCCAATTTTCTGGACATCAGCAAGTCAAAGAGTTAGCTTTTGTGCCAACTCATTACTAAACCGGCCTAAGGAATAAGAAATTTAAGCCAACCGACATATAAAACAGTAAATACGGAAAGAAAAACCATTACTACTAAGGCAGTCCCCGAGTCACTACTCGAGGTACCGGGATTTCATTGATAAGCTCAATGCTGACATACAAGACGACATATGAGAGTTCGAGATACATACACTTCTTCTAAGTGTAAAATGGATGAAGTAGATCTACATTCCATGGCCTTTTAGATGGGGTTACCAGGCTGCGGTACCAAAGTTCGAGGGCAAGGGCACCGCGGTACCTAAGTTGCCTAAAATTGCCGCGTTTCGTAATGTTGGGCCACGAACTACCGGGAGGGGCCATTTCGATGCAAACTCATCTCACCCCTACCAAATCCAAACATGCCGTGAAACTGCCCCGTGAAGTAGACGGTCGGGACCCTCAAGTCAGTAATATTTACGTGACGCGAGCGCCAACGTGGCAACCACGTAGGCGAAACGAGAGACTAAAGGAGCATGGTGTGTTGACCAAATTCACAAATCCACTCCCTCCCTCCTTTCGCATGAACCCTAGCACCGGCAGCGTCGAAATCCCCTCTCCAACCAGAATGATCTCTTCGGGCATTTGACTTCCGGCGCCAAGTTGCTGCGCCTACTCGCTGCTACCAAGCTCTAATGTCGAATGTCGTGCCAGCCAGTGCGACGATCTAGCCCGCCTCTACCACCGACGAGCTGAGCAGCGCGAAGGATGGCAGATCCATTTGTCGAGGAAGTACTTCTGGCTAATTGCGGGTGAGCTACTCTTCTCTTTGCTATTCGCACTACCTAGAATTGCTAGCTGGCTATTGGCATTATAGAGATATATCGAACATAGAATTGTTTGCTAGCACGACACTGACAAACAATTCTTATCTTTTGTCTCCAATTTTCTGTCAACTAGGATCTCCAATGAACCCAAATACACGGTTCTGGTGGCCATCTGCGGCTATCTCATTAAATTAGCACATGGGAAGAGCACGTGGAAACAAGCTTAGAATGTGAAGATGGAAGTAGCGTCTGTGCAGTTATGCACTATCCCTGGTTTGGTTGTTGTTGTGCGTGAACTTGCTGAAATGAGGTCAGAGCAGACTGCACGGTTCAGCATCGTTGATGAATGAGGCTTCAAGGTTCCTATAGCGTGTGACAGTCAGCTAATCGGGTTGATGAAACAGCATGTTAGGCTTCGCGTGGTTATGCTGGTGTGTAACATACTGGATGAGGAAGCTCCTGCTACTGGGAGTTGCCCAGCTATTATTGGACAGGGAGGTCTAACTCGAACCCCTACTATTGTTGAGCAAAATGTGGTTCCTCGTCCGCGACATGCTTCTGTCAGGCAACCTCCTCGTAGGAGTCCCCGTATTGCCGTTGTGGAAAACTCTACTCTGGAATCTGCTGGTATTGGTCGTCCCCATCCCCGTGTCCGTGTTGCTGCGGCTGCTGCTCACCCAATCCATGACGATGTCTACCCCGCTATTGTTGCCAAGACCGCCGCCTTGTGTGCTTCTCCTCCTCGAAACTGTCCTCAAGTTGTGTGAACTCGTGCTCTGGAATCTGCTAGTACTGGTCGTCCTCGTGTTGTTGTTGATCTGGACGTTGTTGACCCAATCCCTGCCGCTGTTGAGAAAACTAAGGCTTCCGAAGGCTGCCCCACTGTTGTTGCAAAGACTGATGCCTTGTCTCCTCCTCGAACCCGTGCTCGGGTTCAGCGAGCTGCTGGTCTAAAGCCAGCTCATGGTCTGGACTCTGCTAGCACTCAAAACACTGTTGTTGTGGGAACTGCTCCTGATCGTCGATGTGGCATGGCAGCAGCTGATCCTATTGTGGCTGCCGTTAGAAGGGGCCCTGCATGTCCACCATGTAATGTAGGTCCCACTGCTAAGGGCCCTCGCCTTGCTCCTGGTCCTGGTACTTCCACCGAGGTTGATCCAGCTAACGATGACGCTGGTGATGGTGGCGGTGGCATTAGGGCTGGGTCTGATGGTAACGCTCCATCTCTCGAACCTCTCAGAGGTTTCTATCCTGAAGAACCTGATGATGGCAAAGTAATCATTCGTATCGGTGTTGCGGATTATACTGCAAAATTATATGATGGAACAGAAAAATTCTATGACGAGTTTGATGTAATCCTTGGCAGATACGACCCTGAAGTGGTAGAGTTATCTGACCTGATGGCATCGTTACATGTGAAGGTGCTGTGGGGGTCCTCCCAGGAAGCATGTTTGTTATATTATGGTTACAGGAGCAAAAAGGCTATCAAAGTGAAAGATACCAGGGATTTAGTCGTACCGTTTACAAGGAAACATTATAGAGGTGAAGTTTACTTCCACTTGGTAGTGCTCACGGTTGGAGAGGAATTGGAACTCGACAATAGAGATGATGGACTTTTAGAAGGCATGCGTGACCTGATCCATGGCATCACTGGGGCTGGTGCGACTGAGGGTAGCTTCGAACAGAGGAGAGTCTTACAGAGGAGCGTCATAAAGAGGAGCAGGAAGAGCATCCCCAGAAAGGGCACCCCGAAGAAGAACGTCACCAAGGGGACCACGCCAGAGAAGAGGACGCCCAAGAGTCGCACGACAAAAGGCACCACGCCATAGAGTACACCCCTGAGATCTAGTCAAAATGCCACACCGAACGGTAGCAGCAAAAAACGATAAGAGGGCTAGAACGGTGGTGAACACTCCCAGGAGTGGTAGCAAAGAGGCGAAGATGGCCAACACGGAGGCTACCACACCCAGTGGGAGCAGAAAATATACTAATTTGGAGCGGAACACACCGCTGTCAGGGAATTATGCCAGCACGAAGGAGAACACGCCCAATAGTAGTAGCAAAAGGGCTAATTTGGAGCGGAACACGCCGCTGAGGTCAGGCAATAATGCCAGCACGAAGGAGAAGACGCCCAATAGTAGCAGCAAAAGGGCTAATTTGGAGCGAAACACGCCGCTGGGGTCAGGCAATAATGCCAGCACGAAGGAGAACACGCCCAATAGTAGCAGCAAAAGGGCTAATTCGAAGAAGAACACGCCGCAGAGGTCAGGCAATAATGCCAGCACCCTGGAGCCAACACCCGTGAGGGGAGGCAGTAAGGAGATCACACCCAAGAGCGGTAGCAAAAAGCCTAGTTCGATGGGGAATGGAACGCGGATGTCAAGCCCTACTGATACCATCAGGAAAGATTACATCAGGAAGGAGGATGTACACAGGAAGAGCAAGAGGGTTCTGTACACTCAAGATGAAATTGATTCTGACTGCTATTTGTCCACTGAAGTACCTAGGATGCGTGCAAATGTAAGACCACCCCATGTGGTTGCAGCAGAACCAACCGAGTGTCTTGGAGAAAACAGAGTTGCCAGTGAGGTGGATTGGGGCAATGTTCCTGTCCATCCGGGTGGAGACGATGGTGCAGCCCCACCCATGGGAGTCAATATGATGTGTGCAGTACTAGGCATTAGAGACGATGGCGAGGATTCTGAATCAGATGAAGAAGAAGGCACTATAGAGGATCAAGAATCTGGTGATGATGAAATAGACGAGGAACTTAACGATGAGGCTGGTATTCTAGTCGATGATTTGGGTGTTGAAGTAGAAGAAATGAAACATGACCACGAGTATCCTATAATTTCGGTCGGGACCGAGTTCAGGAGCATGCATGAGTTCAGGATGTCATTCCGGCATTTTTGTATCAAGGGGGAGTTCGACGTTTATCGACTGAAGAACTCTACCGAGAGGTATGAGGCTGTTTGCAAGTTAACGTGGATGAATGGACGGGCCGAGGTACATTGTCCATGGAGGATCACAGCAAGAGCCTTACCTACGTCGACTGCAATTAGGGTATTGGGGCAATGAATGTAGCAAACCATTAGAACTCTCTCTCTCTCTTTCCACTCTATAACTACAATTGATGTGCGATATCTTTCTAGAAACTAGTCGACTCCGCTTATCTTTTAAATGAATCTGTGTTGCAGGTGAACAAAATGGGCCCTCCACACATGTGTCCGACAGGCAGCAAACTGAAATCCTCAATGGCTGATACGGAGTGGGTGGCTATGCAATCTATGTCCATACTAAAGGATAACCCTAAGGAGACCGTGAAGAATATTCAGACTAGCCTCGGTTCTAAATACAACATTATCCTTTCGTATTACACGGTTTGGAAAGGTAAAGAGAAAGCTCTGCGGGTCTTGCACGGGGATTGGACCAATAGCTTCAGGATGCTATACAACTTCAAGGCGGAGGTACAAGCTAGGTGTCCGGGGAGTGTTGTGGAGATTGACACCGAATCAGAAGGTGGTAAAATATATTTCAAAAGATTTTTTATGGCGCTTAAACCTTGCATCCAGGGATTCAAGGACGGCTATAGGCCGTATCTAAGTGTAGACAACACTGTCCTAACTGGCAAATGGAAAGTCTTCTTGCCATTGGCCACAGCACTTGATGGTCACAACTGGATGTTCCCAGCGGCATTCGGGCTGTTTGAAACAGAAACGGAGGAAAACTGGGTCTGGTTTATGAGGCAGCTCAGGAGATCAATAGGCCACATGGATCCATTGGCTATATCCACGGATGCATGCAAAGGGCTGACGAATGCAGTGAAGGAGGTGTTCCCGCGAGCTGAAGGTAGAGAATGCCATGCCCATATGATGCTCAACTTGTACTCACACTACGCAGGCACCGTATTTTGTTACATGTTTCCTGCTGCTACAGTTTACAAACCTAGTAGCAGCGAATATTTCATGAGCAAGATTTTTGCCAAAGCCCCTGAACTTCCAGAGTACTTAGCCATCCATCATTCGCATCTATGGAAGAGGAGTCAATTCAACCCTGACATCAAAGTTGATTACATAAACAACAACCTTGCAGAATGCCTGAATAACTGGGTGAAGGACATAAAAGTGCGTCATGTTCATATCTTGATGGACAACATACGTGGTATGATCATGAAGCTGTTAAATATAAGGAGAGAGATCGGTAGGAGACTTAGAGGACATATGCTACCGCCAGTTGTACAACAACTGCACAAGAGAAGCCGAGGACTCGTCAACCAGCAGAAGCTGTGAGGTGGTGGATATGTCCAAGAGTGGCAAAAGGGATGTTGTGAACATCCAGCTGCAAGAATGCACCTGCTTAGAGTGGCAGCATACCGGGAAACCTTGCGACCACGCCTTCGCCTTCTTGGTGAAGAAAAGAACTCTACCACATTTGGATGAGTATTTGTCAGACTACTACTCTATGGAAAAGTTCAGAGCTGTGTACGCTAGATCCGTCGAGCCATGTACAGACCCATCTAAGTGGCCTCAAGTCCAACTGTCTTTCGAGCTTTGCCAGCCAGTTACAAAAAGGGGCAGAGGAAGACCCCAGGTGAATAGGTTTAAGAATTTTCTCGAAAAGAAGGGTTCGACTTTCTGTGCTACAAAGAAGGGCAAAAACAGATGCAAGACCTGCCATCTTATAGGCCATAGAGCAGATAGATGTCCCCTTAATGCTCCCAAACCTAGGTATGAGATGGTACATTCACACAAAAAATTGTTTATAGTCTGTAGATATAAGGTAGTAATCCATGTACTGTTTTTACAGGAAGCGCAAGGTAAGAAACAAGACAGCTGACTCAGTGATTTTGTTGCGAGAAGAAAACCAAAATGAGTGGAGTGATGATGCCGGAGAAGATTCTGGTGCTGATTGGCCTGACTTCCCTCGGCCCGGAGATGCAGGGTAAGTGAAGGTAAGATAATTGGCACCCAGGAAGAGGAAGAAGGCAGGAGATGAAGAAGCCAATGGACGTGAAGGAAAGAGGAAGAAAGTGGGCACCCAAGCAGAGAAAGAGGGCTAGCAGTGTAGTAGCCTAATGATGTATTAAACTTGAACCTATATATGTAGTTCGGTTAAACTCTGGAGCTGTGTGCGTTGAACTTTTCGGGGGAAACAATCTGCCTCCCGTACTCAGAGTAAAATGTATCATGACTTTAGGATTTGATACGGCCGAGGCCACTAGTTGAATCCAAAATTGTGACTGTGCCACTACTATCTGAACAATCGCGATAGCTGAGCGGTTAAATCCTCTCCAAAATTGATGGGTGTTAGTGGCACAGACATGATTTATTTATAGGCGCATAATAAATCCATGTTGTTGGCATTACACTTATGATAAGTTTCTGGGCTGGAAAACAATTTCTTAAGCTGGCTGCTACACTCCACAAAGCAGCAACTTATTTCAGCTACTGGACAACGACATGGCAACATAAACTGCAAATGCAACAGATAATGCCCACATAATGAGGAAATTGTGTCCACTATCTGGCCTAATCTTGAGCCTGTCTGTCTCACCACCTCCCTGCCCCTGCCTCCCCTATACCTAGCGAAGCTCGCGGATCTCTCGCTCCATCGCACGAATCTCCTATTTCTTGTCCCACACAACATCACGCAGATCCTGAACAAGCTCTCTGTGAAAACCTGTCAGTGGCTTTTCGATCCACACAAACTTGTCACAGCCAGTCCCCCTCCCTTCCTGCGTAGTAGATCGAAGGAAACAAAAAAAAGAATTACATTACGCTTTCCGGATCCAGGTTACCATTGTACCTACAGTAGGAACTTACCGCTTTGATGCTGCAGTTGCTAAATTTTCCTGCAGTATTTTTGTCGGTCCACGAAATCCATCTCGGCATCTTCTCACCGCACAAACACGGCATATCGGGGTAGTAATCGTAGGGCGCCCTCCGGTACCTGATGGGGGCACCCGCCTGATGGCGTTGAGCCGACCCTAATTCCGCCCGAGACGAACTGCACGAGCTGCGAGCCATGAGCGAGGGGAGCAAGGGCAGAGGAAAGAGGAGCCTTTGGATGTCAGGGTAGTGGTGAAGCGTGATATATCCCTACTTAATAACTCGGGCAGAATCCTACCGTCCACATTCGGCTGACAAGTGGGGGACCTAGCGTGTGGACTTGTCAAAAAAACCTCGTTCCTTCGTGGTTCAAAAGCCCTCTCGCGCGCATTGGACGAAATTATTTGGCACCTTGCCCGCGTACATATCATTGGGAGGCCTTGCTCAGGAACCAGACACGCCTGGCCCACAATCTTACTCCCTCCTAGGAACTTGTCATGGCTCGCGTCGGCAGATCCATCCGCTCCACCGCTTCCGGTAGGGCTCACCGCGGTGGATCCACCCCAAGATCCTACCGTCGCAGTATAAAATGGCCATGGTTTCTTGAGAGGAGCGACGATGCTACATATGCGAGCTCAGCCCCTCCTACCTATAGAAGGACTGATGCAGCGTCGAGCTCGAGCAGGAGCCGCTAGGCATGACGACGCTCTGTCCACGCCAACCCCGTCACCTTCGTCATTGTCAATTACGATGTGGAGGACGACGGGGACGAAGCTGTGCAGAACGCCATTGTTGCCTCCTTGGCGAAGGGCAAGCCACGAGCGGGAGTGGATGCCGCTAGGAAGGGCACGACGGTGTCACCAATCGAGGTGGACTCCGACGACAGCGATGTGATGTGGGTTTAGATGTTGTTTAGGATGGTTGCAATTTCGGTTGTGTTTAATGCGAGTACAATTATTGTAATGGGTTTGTCGAGCTATATTGAGAAATATGTGCAATAGCAGCGTGTGAGTGCTTCCACTTTAGAAATTGTGTCTGTGCCATTTGCATGTTGCATTATCAACGTAGATTACTTGTAAACAATCCAACGAAAATCATCAGATTACAACCATCAGACGGGAGTGGCAGGATGGAAGAGAAGTTGGGACAGTGGCTTCGAGGGGAAGGAAGAAGAGGGGCATGACACTGGCAGGTGGGCCCTCGGAACACGTGACACTGACATGCGGGAGCGGGAGCACACGGTATTGCCGGTCTATCCAGAGCAAGCGGACTTTGCAACATGACAACAACAAGCTGATTGGACCAATATAATAACTCGTCGAATTATTAAGGAGTACTAAAAACTACAACTAGGGTACATTCACACAACACGTATGCTCTAAGCACCTGAGAAGCATCGCTTAAGTCTAACATTAACGACAACACAAGCACTACATTTCCCTGTCGGTCTTCTCGATACAAATGTAGAAATGCATCTGCCTGTTCGGTCCAGTACCGACAAGGTACTGAGATGGCACGCATAGGATCGACCTTAGGTCCACATACTCCACCTCCCGCGGCGTCGGGCAGCTCGGCGCCTCGGCTAGCACAAGAATGCTATCCGATGATGGCGGCTGGGCGTTCGCCCACATGCGCACCGTGTATACGGGCCAAGCGCACGAGACCGACATGACGCATAGGGCACACACGACGGTGGGCCTGGCTCTGGTTCCCGGAAAATCGGCGGTGATGGTCAGGACGAAAACAGAGCCGCCCCCCTGGAAAATTAGCCGGCGGCGTGC
This sequence comes from Avena eriantha, assembly GCA_910589775.1. NCBI lineage: Eukaryota > Viridiplantae > Streptophyta > Magnoliopsida > Poales > Poaceae > Avena > Avena eriantha. The sequence goes on from OU342741.1 coordinate 112,477,576, forward strand.
TGAGTCAGTGAACGACACCTGCTCTTGGAGAAGTTGGGCTTGCCCATACGAGATCCTAATCACTTCGATCAAGTGCCCCTCTGCAAGGTGGACGACGAGCTCTGCCGGCGGGCCGGTGTAGTTGCAGCCCGGCTCCGTGCAGGAGCATGCGAGCTCGTGGAGCAGAAGCTCGTGGTAGGAGTAACGGTGAAAGCATCCTGGGTGGGAGCACACGAGCGGGAACGCCGCTGCGAAGTTGCGCGCGAGGATCTCCAGATTCTTGGGCTTCAGCATCTGCCACATCTTAAGTTCGTCGAGAAATCGGAAAAAAGATCAGTAGTTAGATTGGTGAATAGCAGGAATATGTAGGATAAGTTCAAAAGCTTGTAAAATGATTTCTTAGCATGAAGGTAGCGACCCGAGAATTGGCGGATGTCGTCGACTTGCGGCTACGGTAGGATGGAAGTGAAGTGGGGAAAGTGGCTTCGAGGGGAAGAAAGAGAAGTACGGGGAAGAAGAGAAGTAACGGGGACGTGACACTGGGATATGGCCCACTGAACTCGTGAGTCGTGACACTCGCAACATGCAAGTTTGTCCAGAGCAAGCATGGCCAACCATGCCGCAGAACAGCCTACTCAAGGATCACTCTCACGAAGACCATCTCAATCGTCCAAGCGCCCCAATCGAACAGTATGTAACAGTCGTCAAGATGAACAACTGTGTTATGGCGTGCCTTCTAGAAGACTCGATCTAATGGTGGATCCATTGGGGGGCAGTGCTAGTTTTAGTATAAGAACAGACATGCAATGACTCTAATGGATCCATATGTGGTTTGTGGAAAAGAACACACATGCAATGACCACTGGTTGATCCATGTGTGGTTTTTGGAAAGAACACACATGCAATGACTCAAGTGCTAGTTTTAGTATAAGAACACACATGCAATGATTGTAATGGATCCATATGTGGTTTGTGAAAAGAACACACATGCAATGACCACCGGTTGATCCATATGTGGTTTTTGGAAAAGAACACACATGCAATGAACACTAGTGGATCCATAAGTGGTTTGTGGAAAGAACACACATGCAATGACCACTAGTTGATCCATAAGTGGTTTGTGGAAAAGAACACACATGCAATGACCACTGGTTGATCCATAAGTAGTTTGTGGAAAGAACACACATGCAATGACTCTGGTTGGTCCATATGTGGTTTGTGGAAAGAACACACATGCAGTGACCACTGGTTGATCCATGTGTGGTTTGTGAAAAGAACACACATGCAATGCCACTGGTTGATCCATGTGTGGTTTGTGGAAAGAACACACATGCAATTACTCTAGTGGTGGATCCATGTGTGGTTTGTGGAAATAACACACATGCAATGACTCTAATAAATCCATAAGTGGTTTGTGGAAAAGAACACACATGCAATGACCACTGGTTGATCTATGTGTGGTTTGTGGAAAGAACACACATGGAATGAGTCTAGTGCTGGTTTTAGTATAAGAACACACATGCAATGACTCTAGTGGGTCCACATGGGGTTTGTGAAAATAACACAAATGCAATGACACCGGTTGATCCATATGTGGTTTGTGGAAAAGAACACACATGCAATGACCACTTGTTGGTCCACAAGTGGTGTGGAAAGAACACACATGCAATGAACACTGGTGGATCCATAAGTGATTTGTGGAAAGAACACACATGCAATGACTCTAGTGCTGGTTTTAGTATAAGAACACACAAGCAATGACACTAGTGGGTCCATATGTGATTTGTGGAAAGAACACACATGCAATGACACTGGTTGATCCATGTGTGGTTTGTGGAAAGAACACACATGCAATGACTCTAGTGGTTGATCCATGTGTGGTTTTAGTATAAGAACACACATGCAATGACTCAAGTGGGTCCACATGTGGGTTGTGAAAAGAACACACATGCAATGACCACTGGTTGATCCATGTGTGGTTTGTGGAAAGAACACACATGCAATGACAGTGGTGGATCAATGTGTGGTTTGTCGAAAGAACACACATGCAATGACTCTAGTGTTGGTTTTAGTATAAGAACACACATGCAATGACTGTAGTGGGTCCATATGTGATTGGTGGAAAGAACACACATGCAATGACACTGGTTGATCCATGTGTGGTTTCTAGAAAGAACACACATGCAATGCCATTAGTTGATCCATGTGTGGTTTGTGGAAATAACACACATGCAATGACTCTCATGGATCCATATGTGGTTTGTGGAAAAGAACACACATGCAATGACCACTGGTTGATCCATGTGTGGTTTGTGAAAAGAACAGACATGCAATGACTCTAGTGCTAGTTTTAGTATAAGAACACACATGCAATGACCACTGGTTGATCCATATAAGGTTTGTCGAAAAGAAGACACATGCAATGACCACTGGTTGATCCATAAGTGGTTTGTGGAAAGAACACACATGCAATGACCACTAGTTGATCCATAAGTGCTTTGTGGAAAAGAATACAAATGCAATGACCACTGGTTGATCCATATGTGGTTTGTGGAAAGAACACGCATGCAGTGACCACTGATGGATCCATGTGTTGTTTGTGAAAAGAACACATATTCAATGAACACTCATGGATCCATAAGTGGTTTGTGGAAAGAACACACATGCAATGACTCTAGTGCTAGTTTTAGTATAAGAACACACATGCAATGACTCTAATGGATCCATATGTGGTTTGTGAAAAGAACACACATGCAATGACCACTTGTTATTCCATGTGTGGTTTGTGGAAAGAACAGACATGCAATGACAGTGGTGCATCCATGTGTGGTTTGTGAAAAGAACACACATGCAATGAGTCTCGTGCTGGTTTTAGTATAAGAACACACATGCAATGACTCTAGTGGGTCCACATGTGGTTTCGAAAAGAACACATGCAATGACCACTGGTTGGTCCATATGTGGTTTGTGGAAAAGAACACACATGCAATGAACACTGGTGGATCCATAAGTGGTTTGTGGAAAGAACACACATGCAATGAGCACTGGTGGATCCATAAGTGGTTTGTGGAAAAGAACACCCATGCAATGACTCTAGTGCTAGTTTTAGTATAAGAACACACAGGCAATGACTCTAGTGGGTCCATATGTAATTTGTGGAAAGAACACACATGCAATGACACTAGTGGTTGATCCATGCGTGGTTTGTGGAAAGAACACACATGCAATGACTCTAGTGGTGGATCCATGTGTGGTTTGTGGAAATAACACACATGCAATGACTCTAATGGATCCATATGTGGTTTGTGGAAAATAACACACATGCAATGACCACTGGTTGATCCATGTGTGGTTTGTGGAAAGAACACACATGCAATGACCACTAGGTGATCCATGTGTGGTTTGTGGAAAGAACACACATGCAATGACACTGGTTGATCCATTTGTGGTTTGTGGATAGAACACACATGCAATGATTCTAGTGGGTCCATATGTGGTTTGTGAAATGAACACAGATGCAATGACCACTGGTTGATCCATATGTGGTTTGTGAAAAGAACACAAATGCAATTACTCTAGTGGGTCCATATGTGGTTTGTGAAAAGAAACCACTAGTGGATCCATATGTGGTTTGTGGAAAGAACACACATGCAATGACTCTAGTGCTGGTTTTAGTATAAGAACACACATGCAATGACTCTGGTTGATCCATATGTGGTTTGTGGAAATAACACACAGGCAATGACCACTGGTTGATCCATGTGTGGTTTGTGGAAAGAACACACATGCAATGCCACTGCATGATCCATGTGTGATTTGTGGAAATAACACACCTGCAATGACTCTAGTGCTAGTTTTAGTATAAGAACACACATGCAATGGCTCTAATGGATCCATGTGTGGTTTGTGGAAAGAACACACATGCAATGACCACTGGTTGATCCATGTGTGGTTTGTGGAAAGAAGACACATGCAATGAAAGTGGTGGATCCATGTGTGTTTTGTGAAAAGAACACACATGCAATGAGTCTAGTGCTGGTTTTAGTATAAGAACACACAAGCAATGACTCTAGTGTGTCCACATGTTGTTTGTGAAAAGAACACACATGTAATGACCACTGGTTGATCCATATGTGGTTTGTGGAAAAGAACACACATGCAATGACCACTGGTTGATCCATAAGTGGTTTCTGGAAAGAACACATATGCAATGACCATTGGTTGATCCAGAAGTTGTTTGTGGAAAAGAACACACATGCAATGACCACTGGTTGATCCATATGTGGTTTGTGGAAAGAACACACATGCAGTGACCACTGGTGGATCCATATGATGTTTGTGAAAGAACACACATGCAATGAACACTGGTGGATCCATAAGTGGTTTGTGGAAAGAACACACTTGCGATGACTCTAGTGCTAGTTTTAGTATAAGAACACACATGCAATGACTCTAATGGATCCATATGTGGTTTGTGAAAAGAACACACATGCAATGAGTCTAGTGTTGGTTTTAGTATAAGAACGCACATGCAATGACTCTAGTGGTTCCACATGTGCTTTGTGAAAAGAACACACATGCAATGACACCAGTTGATCCATATGTGGTTTGTGGAAAAGAACACACATGCAATGACCACTTGTTGATCCACAAGTGGTTTGTGGAAAGAACACACATGCAATGAACACTAGTGGATCCATAAGTGGTTTGTGGAAAGAACACACATGCAATGACTCTAGTGCTGGTTTTAGTATAAGAACACACAAGCAATGACTCTAGTGGGTCCATATGTGATTTGTGGAAAGAACACACATGCAATGACACTAGCTGATTCATGTCTGCTTTGTGGAAAGAACACACATGCAATGACTCTAGAGGTTGATCCATCTGTGGTTTTAGTATAAAAACACACATGCAATGACTCAAGTGGGTCCACATGTGGTTTGTGAAATGAACACAAATGCAATGACCACTAGTTGATCCATGTGTGGTTTGTGGAAAGAACATACATGCAATGACAGTGGTGCAGCTACGTGTGGTTTGTGGAAAGAACACATATGCAATGACTCTAGTGCTGGTTTTAGTATAAGAACACACAAGCAATGACTCTAGTGGGTCCATGTGTGATTTGTGGAAAGAACACACATGCAATGCCACTGATTGATCCATGTGTGGTTTGTGGAAAGAACACACATGCAATTACTCTAGTGGTTTATCCATGTGTGGTTTGTGGAAATAACACACATGCAATGACTCTAATGGATCCATAAGTGGTTTGTGGAAAAGAACACACATGCAATGACCACTGGTTGATCCATGTGTGGTTTGTGGAAAGAACACACATGGAATGAGTCTAGTGCTGGTTTTGGTATAAGAACACACATGCAATGACTCTAGTGGGTCCACATGTGGTTTGTGAAAAGAACACACATGCAATGACACCGGTTGATCCATATGTGGTTTGTGGAAAAGAACACACATGCAATGACCACTTGTTGGACCATAAGTGGTGTGGAAAGAACACACATGCTATGAACACTGGTTGATCCATAAGTGGTTTGTGGAAAGAACACACATACAATGACTCTAGTGCTGGTTTTAGTATAAGAACACACAAGCAATGACACTAGTGGGTCCATATGTGATTTGTGGAAAGAACACACATGCAATGACACTGGTTGATCCATGTGTGGTTTGTGGAAAGAACACACATGCAATGACTCTAGTGGTTGATCCATGTGTGGTTTTAGTATAAGAACACACATGCAATGACTCAAGTGGGTCCACATGTGGTGTGTGAAAAGAACACACATGCAACGACCACTAGTTGATCCATGTGTGGTTTGTGGAAAGAACACACATGCAATGACAGTGGTGGATCAATGTGTGGTTTGTTGAAAGAACACACATGCGATGACTCTAGTGCTAGTTTTAGTATAAGAACACACAAGCAATGACTCTAGTGGGTCCATATGTGATTTGTGGAAAGAACACACATGCAATGCATTGGTTGTTCCATGTGTGGTTTGTGGAAAGAACACACATGCAATGCCATTGGTTGATCCATGTGTGGTTTGTGGAAATAACACACATGCAATGACTCTCATGGATCCATATGTGGTTTGTGGAAAAGAACACACATGCAATGACCACTGGTTGATCCATGTGTGGTTTGTGAAAAGAACACACATGCAGTGACTCTAGTTCTAGTTTTAGTATAAGAACACACATGCAATGACCCCTGGTTGATCCATATATGGTTTGTTGAAAAGAACACACATGCAATAACCACTGGTTGATCCATAAGTGGTTTGTGGAAAGAAAGCACATGCAATGACCACTGGTTGATCCATAAGTGGTTTGTGGAAAAGAACACACATGCAATGACCACTAGTTGATCCATATGTGGTTTCTGGAAAGAACACACATGGAGTGACCACTGGTGGATCCATGTGTTGTTTGTGAAAAGAACACACATTCGATGAACACTCGTGGATCCATAAGTGGTTTGTGGAAAGAACACACATGCAATGACTCTAGTGCTAGTTTTAGTATAAGAACACACATGCAATGACTCTAATGGATCCATATGTGGTTTGTGAAAAGAACACACATGCAATGACCACTTGTTATTCCATGTGTGGTTTGTGGAAAGAACAGACATGCAATGACAGTGGTGCATCCATGTGTGGTTTGTGAAAAGAAAACACATGCAATGAGTCTCGTGCTGGTTTTAGTATAAGAACACACATGCAATGACTCTAGTGGGTCCACATGTGGTTTGGAAAAGAACACATGCAATGACCACTGGTTGGTCCATATGTGGTTTGTGGAAAAGAACACACATGCAATGAACATTGGTGGATCCATAAGTGGTTTGTGGAAAGAACACACATGCAATGAGCACTGGTGGATCCATAAGTGGTTTGTGGAAAAGAACACACATGCAATGACTCTAGTTCTGTTTTTAGTATAAGAACACACAAGCAATGACTCTAGTGGGTCCATATGTAATTTGTGGAAAGAACACACATGCAATGACACTAGTGGTTGATCCATGCGTGGTTTGTGGAAACAACACACATGCAATGACTCTAGTGGTTGATCCATGTGTGGTTTTTGGAAATAGCACACATGCAATGACTCGAATGGATCCATATGTGGTTTGTGGAAAATAACACACATGCAATGACCACTGGGTGATCCATGTGTGGTTTGTGGAAAGAACATACATGCCATGACACTGGTTGATCCACGTGTGGTTTGTGGAAACAACACACATACAATGACACTGGTTGATCCATGTGTGGTTTGTGGATAGAACACACATGCGATGACTCTAGTGGGTCCATATGTGGTTTGTGAAAAGAACATAGATGCAATGACCACTGGTTGATCCATATGTGGTTTGTGGAAAGAACACACATGCAATGACTCTAGTGGGTCCATATGTGGTTTGTGAAAAGAAACCACTAGTGGATCCATATGTGGTTTGTGGAAAGAACACACATGCAATGACTCTAGTGCTGGTTTTAGTATAAGAACACACATGCAATGACTCTGGTTGATCCATATGTGGTTTCTGGAAATAACACACATGCAATGACCATTGGTTGATCCATGTGTGGTTTGTGGAAAGAACACACATGCAATGCCACTACATGATCCATGTGTGGTTTGTGGAAAGAACACACCTACAATGACTCTAGTGCTAGTTTTAGTATAAGAACACACATGCAATGAGTCTAATGGATCCATGTGTGGTTTGTGGAAAGAACACACATGCAATGACCACTGGTTGATCCATGTGTGGTTTGTGGAAAGAACACACATGCAATGAAAGTGGTGGATCCATGTGTGGTTTCTGAAAAGAACACACATGCAATGAGTCTAGTGCTGGTTTTAGTATAAGAACACACATGCAATGACTCTAGTGGGTCCATATGTGGTTTGTGAAAAGAACACACATGCAATGACTCTAGTGGGTCCACATGTGGTTTGTGAAAAGAACACAGATGCGATGACACCAGTTGATCCATATGTGGTTTGTGGAAAAGAACACACATGCAATGACCACTGGTTGATCCATAAGTGGTTTGTGGAAAGAACACACATGCAATGAACACTGGTGGATCCATAAGTGGTTTGTGGAAAGAACACACATGCAATGACTCTAGTGCTGGTTTTAGAAGAACACACAAGTAATGACTCTAGTGGGTCCATATGTGATTTGTGGAAAGAACACACATGCAATGACACTGGTTGATCCATGTGTGGTTTGTGGAAAGAACACACATGCAATGACTCTAGTGGTTGATCCATGCGTGGTTTGTGGAAATAACACACATGCAATAACTCTAGTGGTTGATCCATGTGTGGTTTGTGGAAATAACACACATGCAATGACTCTAATGGATCCATAAGTGGTTTGTGGAAAAGAACACACATGCAATGACCACTTGTTGATCCATATGTGGTTTTTGTAAAGAACACACATGCAATGACACTGGTTGATCCATGTGTGGTTTGTGAAAAGAACACACATGCAATGCCACTTGTTGATCCATGTGTGGTTTGTGGAAAGAACACACATGCAATGAGTCTAGTGCTGGTTTTAGTATAAGAACAAACATGCAATGACTCTAGTGGATCCACATGTTGTTTGTGAAAAGAACACACATGCAATGACCACTGGTTGATCCATATGTGGTTTGTGGAAAAGAACACACATGCAATGACCACCGGTTGATCCATAAGTGGTTTGTGGAAAAGAACACACATGCAATGACCACTGGTTGATCCATATGTGGTTTGTGGAAAGAACACACATGCAGTGACCCCTGGTGGATCCATATGTTGTTTGTGAAAAGAACACACATGCAATGAACACTGGTGGATCCATAAGTGGTTTGTGGAAAGAACACACATGCGATGACTCTAGTGCTAGTTTTAGTATAAGAACACACATGCAATGACTCTAATGGATCCATATGTGGTTTGTGAAAAGAACACACATGCAATGACCACTTGTTGATCCATGTGTGGTTTGTGGAGAGAACACACATGCAATGCCACCGGTTGATCCATGTGTGGTTTGTGGAAAGAACACACATGCAATGAGTCGAGTGCTGGTTTTAGTTTAAGAACACACATGCAATGAATCTAGTGGGTCCACATGTGGTTTGTGGAAAGAAGACACATGCAATGACACCGGTTGATCCATATGTGGTTTGTGGAAAAGAACACACATGCAATGACCACTTGTTGGTCCATAAGTGGTTTGTGGAAAGAACACACATGCAATGAACACTGGTGGATCCATAAGTGGTTTGTAGAAAGAACACACATGCAATGACCACTTGTTGGTCCATAAGTGGTTTGTGGAAAGAACACACATGCAATAAACACTGGTGGATCCATAAGTGGTTTGTGGAAAGAACACACATGCAATGACTCTAGTGCTGGTTTTAGTATAAGAACACACAAGCAATGACTCTAGTGGGTCCATATGTGATTTGTGGAAAGAACACACATGCAATGACATTGGTTGATCCATGTGTGGTTTGTGGACAGAACACACATGCAATGACTCTAGTGGTTGATCCATGTGTGGTTTTAGTATAAGAACACACATGCAATGACTCAAGTGGGTCCACATGTGGTTTGTGAAAAGAACACACATGCAATGACCACTGGTTGATCCATGTGTGTTTTGTGGACAGAACACACATGCAATGATAGTGGTGGATCCATGTGTGGTTTGTGGAAAGAACACACATGCAATGACTCTTGTGCTGGTTTTAGTATAAGAACACACAAGCAATGACTCTAGTTGGTCCATGTGTGATTTGTGGAAAGAACACACATGCAATGACACTGGTAGATCCATGTGGGTTTGTGGAAAGAACACACATGCAATGCCATTGGTTGATCCATGTGTGGTTTGTGGAAATAACAAACGTGCAATGACTCTAATGGATCCATATGTGGTTTGTGGAAAAGAACACACATGCAATGACCACTGGTTGATCCATGTGTGGTTTGTGAAAAGAACACACATGCAATGACTCTAGTGCTACTTTTAGTATAAGAACACACATGCAATGACCACTGATTGATCCATATGTGGTTTGTGGAAAAGAACACACATGAAATGACCATTGGTTTATCCATAAGTGGTTTGTGGAAAGAACACACATGCAATGACCACTGGTTGATCCATATGTGATTTGTGGAAAAGAACACACATGCAATGACCACTGGTTGATCCATATGTGGTTTGTGGAAAGAACACACATGAAGTGACCACTGGTTGATCCATGTGTGGTTTGTGGAAAGAAGACACATGCAATGAAAGTGGTGGATCCATGTGTGTTTTGTGAAAAGAACACACATGCAATGAGTCTAGTGCTGGTTTTAGTATAAGAACACACAAGCAATGACTCTAGTGTGTCCACATGTTGTTTGTGAAAAGAACACACATGTAATGACCACTAGTTGATCCATGTGTGGTTTGTGGAAAGAACACACATGCAATGACCACTGGTTGATCCATAAGTGGTTTCTGGAAAGAACACATATGCAATGACCATTGGTTGATCCAGAAGTTGTTTGTGGAAAAGAACACACATGCAATGACCACTGGTTGATCCATATGTGGTTTGTGGAAAGAACACACATGCAGTGACCACTGGTGGATCCATATGATGTTTGTGAAAGAACACACATGCAATGAACACTGGTGGATCCATAAGTGGTTTGTGGAAAGAACACACTTGCGATGACTCTAGTGCTAGTTTTAGTATAAGAACACACATGCAATGACTCTAATGGATCCATATGTGGTTTGTGAAAAGAACACACATGCAATGAGTCTAGTGTTGGTTTTAGTATAAGAACGCACATGCAATGACTCTAGTGGTTCCACATGTGCTTTGTGAAAAGAACACACATGCAATGACACCAGTTGATCCATATGTGGTTTGTGGAAAAGAACACACATGCAATGACCACTTGTTGATCCACAAGTGGTTTGTGGAAAGAACACACATGCAATGAACACTAGTGGATCCATAAGTGGTTTGTGGAAAGAACACACATGCAATGACTCTAGTGCTGGTTTTAGTATAAGAACACACAAGCAATGACTCTAGTGGGTCCATATGTGATTTGTGGAAAGAACACACATGCAATGACACTAGCTGATTCATGTCTGCTTTGTGGAAAGAACACACATGCAATGACTCTAGAGGTTGATCCATCTGTGGTTTTAGTATAAAAACACACATGCAATGACTCAAGTGGGTCCACATGTGGTTTGTGAAATGAACACAAATGCAATGACCACTAGTTGATCCATGTGTGGTTTGTGGAAAGAACATACATGCAATGACAGTGGTGCAGCTACGTGTGGTTTGTGGAAAGAACACATATGCAATGACTCTAGTGCTGGTTTTAGTATAAGAACACACAAGCAATGACTCTAGTGGGTCCATGTGTGATTTGTGGAAAGAACACACATGCAATGCCACTGATTGATCCATGTGTGGTTTGTGGAAAGAACACACATGCAATTACTCTAGTGGTTTATCCATGTGTGGTTTGTGGAAATAACACACATGCAATGACTCTAATGGATCCATAAGTGGTTTGTGGAAAAGAACACACATGCAATGACCACTGGTTGATCCATGTGTGGTTTGTGGAAAGAACACACATGGAATGAGTCTAGTGCTGGTTTTAGTATAAGAACACACATGCAATGACTCTAGTGGGTCCACATGTGGTTTGTGAAAAGAACACACATGCAATGACACCGGTTGATCCATATGTGGTTTGTGGAAAAGAACACACATGCAATGACCACTTGTTGGACCATAAGTGGTGTGGAAAGAACACACATGCAATGAACACTGGTTGATCCATAAGTGGTTTGTGGAAAGAACACACATACAATGACTCTAGTGCTGGTTTTAGTATAAGAACACACAAGCAATGACACTAGTGGGTCCATATGTGATTTGTGGAAAGAACACACATGCAATGACACTGGTTGATCCATGTGTGGTTTGTGGAAAGAACACACATGCAATGACTCTAGTGGTTGATCCATGTGTGGTTTTAGTATAAGAACACACATGCAATGACTCAAGTGGGTCCACATGTGGTGTGTGAAAAGAACACACATGCAACGACCACTAGTTGATCCATGTGTGGTTTGTGGAAAGAACACACATGCAATGACAGTGGTGGATCAATGTGTGGTTTGTTGAAAGAACACACATGCGATGACTCTAGTGCTAGTTTTAGTATAAGAACACACAAGCAATGACTCTAGTGGGTCCATATGTGATTTGTGGAAAGAACACACATGCAATGCATTGGTTGTTCCATGTGTGGTTTGTGGAAAGAACACACATGCAATGCCATTGGTTGATCCATGTGTGGTTTGTGGAAATAACACACATGCAATGACTCTCATGGATCCATATGTGGTT